>CM068368.1:175809456-177203032 GCA_034769895.1 Magicicada septendecula
TAGCAGGTGGAGGAGCAGAGTCGTCATCGTCGTCGGCGGCACGTATCCGATAATGTCCGTACGCAAGGGTATCACGACCATTGCCTAATATATAACGCTTATCATCATACGGTGACAACGCTTGCTTATTTACACGCATCGTGTACAACGTATGATGATCGCTACGTAAACACAACGCACTGACAGAAAACGGACAATGATCAGTGAGACACTTGCGATACATATCGTGTCGCAGACTCCTCTTAATCGCAACTCGAGGCACACCTTTACACACACGTTTTTGACTCGCATTGCTAGAATCTTCGTTGGCCACAAGGAACGAATAACATTTCGCTCTGAGACCTACGAATTCTCTAATAGGACGACCACATGTTTCATCCTTGAACAGTCCAACAACCTTTTTGTTCTTAATGCTATAACAAGGATGAGACGTAGGGTAATCCGAGGTGTCAAAAACGTGCAAGTCCTTCTTCATATCTGCATACAAGTCTGATGTTTGAATATGATACATCAGACTGTCTGTATCAGTCATTAACAATTTAACGTTGCGGCCGTACTTGGCGACAGCATAACGATAATGAAAGTCGTACATTATTGTTTTGCTAACGTCAAGCACCGTGAAGCCGACATACACGGGGCGAGAAAGAACAATGGATTTTTTACGGAGTGAAAGCCCCACCAGATCGTTCGTATAACGAATCATACGTTTTAGCCTGGGTGTGGAAACTAGTTTTTGAAGCCGTCGTTCATTCGAGACTAGTTCAAAGTCTATATGTTTCCGTACGTTCTCCAGCGACTTACCGTATACGGCGTTGTTCATCAGTTTGAAAATGTCTTTTTCAAAGCTGTTGACGGCTGATTGCCTCTTGCGGGTGTTGAAATCGATAAACGGTTTCAACCAAGCGCTTTGCTTAAAACACAACACCCTATGAGTCGCTTTCAGCTCTAAACCAAGACTTAAATACAATTTCAAATTTCGATAATGGAGAACGTAATTTTGTTTGTCCTCCAAAGTTGTTAACAACTTCTCTACGGATGACCCTGATTCGTTATACGATGATCTGTATATACTTTCGTGTAAACGTTTGGAAAAGGGAGAAAGGATATCGTGTGTTATGCGCTGGCGCACAGGTGCAAGCGGGTAGTCGGAATGCAGGTCGTGTAAGGTATTAGGATAGTGTAGGTCGACTTCGAGGATGTACCCGATGTCAGCATCATCACTCACAGTACGTACGTCCAAGGACTCGATTTCGTTACGATCGAGCCATCGGAAGTCTGCGTAAGGGAGTGGTTGCGACATGGCTGCACCGTATAAATTGTTACAGTCCGTATACAGAATGAAGGAGGTCGGTTTCGAAACATCGTACTGATCTGGAATCAGAGGATTGTTAGCGACTGCGTGACGGTTGGATATCATCGCGCAGCCTCCGCGGATCCCAGATTCGAGGAACAGATGTAGATTTATTTCTGTCAACAGTGCTAATTCGACCCCGGTCATTTTTAGCATCGCGTTCCAAGCGAGTCCGGGAAGCGAGTAAAAATGACATGGGTCCAAGCAGTAATCGCGTAAGGCCATGTCTCGGAAACTTTCAAAGACATCGGCCAGCAGCATTACGTCTGTCAACAAATACAAATCATGGTAATCTCCAAACGTACGCAGATTGAATGCACTCCACACGTTTTGCGCGTGCTCGTAATCTGCGTCCGAAATAGATGATTCCATCAACCGGTTATCAAAGTGTTCACGAGCGGGTAGACTTGTTTCGTTGAACCGAGCAATACTGTCAACGTACTCGTATGGGTATACCCCCTTGCGTACGAGCAGATTGGTCTGTTCATCGAAACCCCGTCTAAGCATTTCCTCTCTGAGCAAAGGAAATTGGCTCCCGGACGCGGACAGATTGGTAACGAGTGTGTCCAGAGAGCGATTAAGAAATTGAAAGGAGTCTACGAAACGCAAGGGACCCAGGGAGAACGACACGTAACGCTCACTGGATGTTGCGATGCAGGATACGCGTTCGTCCTTATATTTCCCTAAACCCTGCATTAAATGGTGACAGTCGTAGCCACGAAGGTTGTGAAAGAAGACGGGGATATGACGAGGCATCTTGTAACTCAGATTACAGCTATTATGGGCTGCTCCCAAGAATTTCCCCGTAAGATGACAATGATTGCGTACCTTGTCATCGTCTGTCAAAGGGCGCTCACACAAATGACAAACGGTGGCGTTAGTGAACACAGCATTGTCATCATCGGACATAATTAATTGTACGTTATGTCGTACCACCTTCATCATATCCTCGGCGTCTTTCAACAACCACGAGAAGAACGTGTCTACAACGTTTTCACCCCGATAAACTTTAGCCTCTCTCCAAAGGCTGTGCGTATGATCGACGATAGCATAGGAGAAACCTGACGGGATATGCATCGCTTCGTATGATGTGGACGATACAGGAGGAGAAGTTAGTTTCTGACGGGCACCGCTGCTATCGACGGAGTAGAATTCGCCTAACTCGTGCACTGTCGTCGGGACGTTGTTACCAGGTGAACACGATTGAAGCGGAGTGATGAGGGACTCGAAGTCGGCGTAGACGGTGAAGGGTACTTTAAGACAGTGCGCGTAATTTTTAAAGGACATAAACTTCTCCTCCTCCGTGGGCATTTTGGTTTTCTGCTCGCCGTAAGGTGTGCAGTAGGGGAGATGATCGGACAGACCATGTTCTGTGGTGAAACGATGCAGGCAGTAGTCGCAGTAAAATGATTGACCGTCGTGTTTTGTTAGGGATGATAACAATCTACTCATGTTACTGATAAGACAGTAATGTTTTCGGCTATTCGTATCGGTCAGAAGCAAAAGATTAACGTGATGCGACCTGTCCTTATTCGGGGTAATTCTCAGAGGGTAAACCTCATTTTTTGATTCATTTTTGATATTGTCTTCTATATCATAGCCGAAAACGTTTATAGAAATGTTAGGATTCTGTGCTTCAAATTTGGAAATGGACTTTAACGAAACAGGGTACTCGATACCGGACATATTTAATGTGTTTATGAATGGGATGTAGTTTGAAGCACGGTCTTTATTAAGTTGTTGAGGGTGTATGTGGGCTAGAACAGACCACAGAAAACACATTTCATCTCGGGGGTTCTTGATGTTGACTACTGCCTTAGTGAGCGTGAGTTTTCGCGGGGTTGGAAGGTAGGAGGACGCTGCTAGAGGCTGGTACCGTCCAACAACCAGTTCCAGCTTCAGTACAGCATCCACCGACCATCCGCTCCCGTCACGGGTAAAATTAGATATGCTATTGAAGATTTTATCGTAGGATTCATCGAGTAGACAATTCAACTCGTCGCTGTCGTCCGCGAGCAACGTGCGACAACGTCCGTGGAAGACGGCGTCTTTCGTTACCTCTTTCTCCTCACCACTGTCACCATCTACCACGGTTTTGGTAAAACGTATCCTGCACGCAATATGCCACTTGATATTGCGTAAACGTGCCTGCTCTGCCTGAATATCCTCATGCAATAAAGGACGTGCCTCAGTCATTACGAATACTACGTCATGATCCGACGCGTTGACGTTCACTGGAATGTAGTCGAAGGTTGTGATGCACCCTCGGACACTACTGTTCCTCTCGATATAAAACCGAGTCACAACTGAAACAATAGAAACATGAGTATTAGTAACCAATAGGAATGATAAATAACGTGTACACACAAATTCATGTTTGTAGTAAATAAATAACACTCGTCGGGGTAATATGTCAGTTTATTACAAACCGTGAAGATGTCGGCTACTCCTGATTTTAGTATTGAAAGTGAAAGAATAAAATCATTCAAGTATTGGGAAGTGACGTTTATCAGCCCCGACGAGTTAGCGTTTGCAGGGTTCTACTTCTACCCTAGAAATTTCGATGTTTGTGGACATAGTATGTCATTCGTAGACGATAGAGTTAAATGCTTTTGTTGTGGAATTGAATTAGTTGATTGGAAAGAAGGTGACAAACCTATGAAGGAACATGAAAAATTTTCATCTACATGTCAATTTCTAAACGATGTTAAGAGTGAGACTTTTCATGCACACACCAATAGACATAGTATGACTCAAACGTTAATTCGCATCAGCAAGTTTGCACACTACATAATTACAAAAATAATTTCTTAACTGTGAACTTTTTTTTACCTTGTTCAGTCTGCTCCTCCCCACGTTCCTGCTGAAGGTTAGCCATGATCTTCAAGTGAGAATGAATGAATACTAAAAAACAAAAGGTACTGTTATAACGCTGGTATTATGTTAGTGTATCGTAAACGTTTTATATATCAATTTGTACATAATACATGTACGCTTAGACCAACTATTTGCTAGATCGAGAAAATTAAGTTTATTTTCGCGCACACACACAAACAGATTTAAATAATACTTTCATGCTTACAATATACAACCAATGTACACAAACTTATAAAGCATCAAACTATATATATCATTCGTTGGGTTGTAATTATTATTAAACAGTAAATATGCTTAGAATGAAAATATTTGCTATGATTTTAGTAACATATAACAGCGTCTTACATACCACTCGAATCTATATATACTGTTCTGTTTCAGATAATAATAATAATTTGATCACGCACACATACACATACATGTATTAAATCAATAAATAATGCACTTGATAAATTATGCTCACCAAACTAGCGTATGTTGACTACACACACACAGGAACTTGTGTATACTGAGACGTACAATAATTCAAGCAGTCTTTCAACTATTAAAAAAACTGCTGAGATAGATTTATCAACGCACGCAAGCAGTCAGTGTGAAACCGATAAAATTCAGTTATACCTAAAAATATATATCTTCAATTAGAAGTGTAATATAAAAGGTACAGTAAGAATATATTTCAGAAAATTGATCACACACACACACACACACACACACACACACACACACACACACATGTATTAAATTCAAATATATATCTTCAATTAGAACTGTAATATAAAAAATACGGTAAGAATATATTTCAGAAATTGTGATTTGAACATACACATACATGTATTAAAGTCAGTAAATAATGTTTTTACTAGTAACATATAACAGCGTCTTACATACCACTCGAATCTATATATACTGTTCTGTTTCAGATAATAATAATAATTTGATCACACACACACATACATGTATTAAATCAATAAATAATGCACTTGATAAATTATGCTTACCAAACTAACGTATGTTGAATACACACACAGGAACTTGTGTATACTGAGACGTACAATAATTCAAGCAGTTTTTCAACTATTAAAAAACTGTTGAGATAGATTTATCAACGCACGCAAGCAGTCAGTGTGAATCCGATAAAATTCAGTTATACCTAAAAATATATATATCTTCAATTAGAAGTGTATAAAAGGTACAGTAAGAATATATTTCAGAAAATTGTATTAAATTCAAATATATATCTTCAATTAAAAGTGCGTTAAGAATAAAAGTACGTTAAGAATATATTCAGAAAATTGTAATTTGATCATACGCATACGCTTACACACACATGTATTAAATTAAAATATATATATCTTCAATTAGAAGTGTAATATAAAAAATATGGTAAGAATATATTTCGTAAATTGTGGTTTGAACATACACATACATGTATTAAATAATGTTTTAATGCAAATAATTTTTACGTTTAAATAAAATCTGTACATACAATAAATTATACTCACCAAAACTATTGTATGTTGACTACACACAGGAACTTGCGTATACTGCGATTGCACAATAATACAGTCTTCCAACTATTAAAAATGTCGTGATAGATTTGTCAGTGCACGCAAGCGAGTCAAATGAGAATTTATCGTTAAATTTGTTGAGTATATATTGGTCTCTGGTGGTAGGGGAAAGCCGATGTTTGTTTTGGACGTGAATACTTTCTAATCCATAATTACTTGTGATGGGTGCAACTAATGAGTGTCATGTGTCATATTAGAAAGTGAAAGGCGGATTTAGCGAATACATACACACACACACATACATACAATGGTTTATTTCGGTAGAACCATCTGAACATACATGCAATTAGTTGTATAGTAATCAGAATGTGTGTGAGAGAGACAATTTAATAGTTTGAATTTTATACCACAAGGTAAACTATATTTTTTTTTAAGTCGGGGGTTGTTTCCGAAAATTATTATTTAAAGCTGTTAATTGTTTTATTAAAATCTTACGTACGTGCCAAATTAATTGCCGACGGCGACTCTGCTCCCCCTCCTGCTAAAATTCCATCTGTTAAAAACAAAAAGAATTCTCACTGTGATATCGATAGTTATTCTCTCTCCACGCTTCAGTTCGGACGACAGTAAACGTAAGTTTGTGTATTATTATTGTAACGATCTTTGTGTTTATAAATATTAGTTTGTAATGTGTGGTTTCTTTTTTTTATAGTATAATGGAAAACGCTGCTGTAATAATTGACTTTCACTGCTTTTATGATGACAACGGCAATTATATAGTAAAGGAGTTGTCGGTTATGGACGTAACACGTTTTGCATGCAGACATTGGATTTTCGCCCCGCCTGCTACAGTCGTTACGAATTCGAAATACACTAGAACCAACTGCTGGTTAACGACAAACTATCATGGGCTAAGATGGGATGAAGGAGAGACACCGTACGACAATCTTGTTTCAGTGTTAACAACGTATACGAACATATATAAATATGTGTTTGTGAAGGGTCTTGAGAAAAAACGTTTTTTAGAATCGAAAATAATTCATTATCATATAATAAATCTTGATGACATTGGTTGCCCAAAAGACGTACCAAAAGACATTCCTGGGGCGTTATGTCTTACACATTGCAATTCTTCTTCTACACTATGTACAAACCATAATGTGCACGCACTTAGAGAGTGGATAATTAATGATTTTTCTGTTATACAAACATTTTTAATGTAAGTGTCTCATAGCATTGTTAATTTCATTAGGTAAACTTGTATATGGCTGCAGGCGATAACTATTTCTGATGACTTTCCTAATATATATTATGTAACAGCCATAATTCTACATGTATGTACATGCAAAGCTTCAGGAGATGAAAAACACCATCTGTTAAAAACAACAACAAAAAGTCTTGCTGCAGGCGATAACTATTTCTGACGACTTTCCTAATATATATTATGTAACAGCCATAATTCTGCATGTATGTACATGCAAAAACACCACCTGTTAAAAACAACAACAACAACAAAAATTCTTGCTGCAGGCGATAACTATTTCTGACGACTTTCCTAATATATATTATGTAACAGTCATAATTCTGCATACAAAGCTTCAGGGGATGAAAAACATCACCTGTTAAAAACAACAACAAAAATTCTTACTGTGATATCTATAGTTATTGTCACTCCATACTTCAGTTTGGACGACCGTAAACGTAAGTTTATGTATTATTATTATTGTAACGATATTAGTTCGTAATGTGTGGTTTCTTTTTTTTTTTCAAACGATAACTATTTCTAGTAGTCTGTGGGCTTGACTTTCCTAATATATATATTTTGTAACAGCGCTAATTCTGCCTGTGTGTATGTATATGCAAAGCTTCAGGCGATGAAAGTGAACTTTCCTGATGGCCACACCATTCCTTTCACTAGTCTTCTTTGTAGCGAATATTCTGACATTGTATGGTTCCACCTCGCTTGATACAGACGTCTTCACTTCTAATAATAATGTCGTTTATCACAAAATTCAACGCAGTTTCTGCTATTGAGTACAAACGTTGTGCAGAATTAACAGTGGACAAACAGTATCCGATCGTTAACATGTTGCATGTGGACACGCGATATGGGAAGTCTGTGCTTGTAACGTTGGAAGATTGTGAGCGCCGCTATCGTGTATATCTACCTAAGAGGTATGCTGACGTCTTTACAGATGAAGAACTCCGTCATATAAATCCCAGCGACCTACATCTTGTGTTTCGAGGGATGAAGAACCAGACAGCGCATGTGGAAATTGTATCTCGTTAAGGTAACAAACTACTTTTAATAAACAATTTTTTTATCATTGTGTGTGCGTATGTTTGAATGTAGTGCAGATTCTAATTTACAAAGTTTTGATGAATGGATTTTTAATTTATTTCACTATACGCCTCTGAACCTATATGTAATTATTTGTAACTGCTTTACCTGTTGCAGCAAACGATTATATTATTATTATTCAGTGATATATACATACATACAATGACTATAGCATATTTAAATCTGTTATCTGTTTATTGGCCCTACATGATTCAAACCAAACGTGTACACATTGTATGTATGTGTATGATTACGTTGCGTTTGCGTCTGTGTGTGTGTGTGTGCATATGTGTGTGCGTGCGCGTGTGGTGTAACCCAAACGTGTGTACGTTGTATGTATGTATGTGTGTGATTACGTTGCGTATGCGTCTGTATGTGCGCGCGTTGCGTGTGCATCTGTGTGTGTGATATTTAACATGATTTTAATGTTGTTGTTGTATTGTTATGTTGCAGGTTGCTTCTTCTACAAGTACGACACACAATTATATATAAACTTTCGAAAAATATCAATTTCTAATGTATTTATTTAATTGTGAATTTTATATTGTGAATGTTAAAATATATTTAATCATTTAAACAAATTATAACTTTATTTTATTTCACTCTACACCTCTGAACATGTGTACAATTAATTTATTTTTTGTGAACTGTTACATCAGAAGATTTGTATGAATTTCAGCCGCCGTTTTCATGTGTGTGTATAATTTTAATTTATTTCGCTATACACTACTGAACCTATGTGTGTAAACTGCAACCTTAAAACAGAAGTATTGTACCAGATTGCTAAGCCGTTAACGTATGGATTTGTCATCTGTAACAACATAACAGGTAAGTAGTTCATTGACGCCAAATATATATATTTCTAACAAGGATCAATCACACTGACTGCATTATAAAACTATTAATTAATTATTTAATACATTGAAAATGAAGACGACGTTTTGACAACGAGAGAGGGCTAAAATTATTTATTCATCACACCGACTACTCAATGTACGAGAGGGAGACAGGAGAAAGGGTATGAAACCTTGCATAGTTGAAACGTGTGAAAGTGAGAGAGAGAGAGAGAGAGAGAGAGAGAGAGAGAGAGAGAGAGAGAGAGAGAGAGAGAGAGAGAGAGAGAGAGAGACGTTACTATTTGTTGACACAGTTGAAACAAGTGAGAGTGAGAGAGAGAGAGAGAGAGAGAGGACGTTAATATTTGTCGAATAAATATAAACTTTCTAATTTCATATACATGCGCTCGGTACTGACCACAGAGAGAGAGGAGAACGGTTTGAGCATAACGTTTGACAACAAGAGAGAGAGAGAGACATACACAACGTGTGAGAGAGAGAGAGAGAGAGAGAGAGAGAGAGAGAGAGAGAGAGAGGAGAGAGAGAGGACGAATAATACAGAGGTTGGTACATCTGATCATATAGATTTAATATACATTATAACACACGACAAATTTGAACTCATGTAAAGGTTGGTACACCTAATCATATATTTTAATATACACTATAATGCCGGTGAGCATAACGTTTGACAACGAGAGAGAGAGAGAGAGAGAGAGAGAGACATACACACCGTGTGTGAGAGAGAGAGAGAGTAACAATTATGATCATATATAGTTTGAATTTCCCACCACAGAAGAGAAAGAAATGTTGGCAGATCTGCTCTATACACGCACACAATAATTTAAGATTGATAACCCTGATCATATATTTTAATATATACACTATATAACACATATTTGAATTTCCCTCCCCCCACCGCAGAAAATGTTGACAACCCTGCTCATATAAAATATCTATACACTATAATAATACTACAGAGGTTGGTACACCTGATCATATAGATTTAATATACATTATAACACACAACAAATTTGAACTCATGCAAAGGTTGGTACACCTGATCATATATTTTAGTATACACTATAATGCTTCGAGTTGGAACCACCCCCCACCCACTGATATGAAATAAAAAAACCTCCCACCCAACACCACCCACTGATATGCAAATCAGCTTTCTTAAAAAAATAAAAAAATATATTCACGGATGCTGGTGGTCCATTGAACCTCATCCCCCCAAATCAATTTAATTAAAAAAATAAAAAAACCAAATAAAAAAAATAAAAAAATTTATTCGCGGAAATTCGCGGTGCTGTGGTCCATCGGGATGCTGCGGGTCCAGCGGTGGCGGCGTCATCTCTGAGATCATGTTTTTTAGTGTTTTTTATTGTTTTTTAAGAAAGGCGGCATTCCTTTGTGAGCCAGAACTGTCAGTTTCCCTCTACCCTACTGATGTTAGTACAACATAAATTTAGTATGTCTAGCTAACCAACACACAGAATATTATTAATTTATTAAGAAAAAACAAACATTAAGTAGCATTTATGTTAAATAACAAACATGTTAAACAAAAATATTGGTAATACAGTAAAGCCCCGATTATCCTCGAGTGCCGCGAAAAATTTTTTTAATTACGAACCTCAGAAAAACAATTTTAATCCAAGCCAACAACAGGGAAAATACAATAGGCCCTACAGTGCGAAGGTCGAAAATTTCTGACAGGTTTATTGTGCATCGTAATCCTATAGGCCTTCTCGGAATTTTGTTTTGGCTCTTGCTCTTTTGTTTTGGTCAAGTTCACTAACCTTCCCCCTCTACGTACATATTCTCTCGGTCTGCCAGTGGTGTCAGTTGTCAGTAAGCGTGCTTAGTGATCAGTCGTGATCAGTTCGTTAGTTCCTGAAATTAATAATGGCTGAAAAACGAAAGAAGGTTGTGTTAACGATTGCACAAAAACTTGAAATGATTTCTAAAATAGAAAATGGCGCTTAAAGGAAGCAGATGTGTTTGAATTACGGGATCGGGGAAACACCAGTGCGAGACGTTTTAAAGCAAAAAGACAAACTGTTGGCCTTTGCATCAGTGTCGGACAGTGCTTCTGGGATGAAAAAACGAAAAACAATGAAGAAATCCACCTATAATGAACTTGACTCGGCATTAGCGGAATGGTTAGCTCAGGTGCGAAGTGAGGGCACCCCCGTGTCTGGTCCTACCATTGCAGCTAAAGCAAAAATCTTTTTTGATTTGTTAGGCCTGGAAGGAAATTTTGATGCGTCGTCCGGTTGGTTACATCGTTTTAAGAAACGTCATGGAATTAGAGAGACTGGTCTACACGGAGAGAAGCTGAGTGGTGATCAACAAGCAGCTGATGATTTTCAACGTGATTTTGAAGAGTTTGTGTTGTCTGAAGATCTGTCATATGAACAAATTTATAACGCTGATGAATCAGGGATTTTTTGGAAGTGTCTTCCCACTCGTACTTTAGCATTTGAAAGTGAACATCAAGCGGCAGGTCACAAAAGTAGCAAGGAAAGAATTACAATCTTGCCATGCAGCAACGCTGCGGGTAGTCACAAACTTAGGCTTCTTGTAATCGGTAAATCTAAGAAACCGAGGTCTTTCAAGGGGACAAGAGCAGAAAATTTACCAGTTGATTATTTCAACCAAAAAAAAAGGTTGGATGAACCAGCAGATTTTTCAAGAATGGTTTGAAAAAATTTTTGTGCCTCAAGTACGTAAACATCTTGACTCAAAAAATTTGCCAAAGAAGGCTGTCTTGTTAATTGACAACGCACCTTCACACCCAGCTACATGTGTGCTTAAATCATCTGACGGGCAAATCTTCGCAAAGTTTTTGCCCCCAAATGTTACTGCGCTGATACAACCTATGGACCAGGGAGTCATTGCAACCATGAAGAGAACATACAGAACAAAGTTGTTACTGTCAAAAATCGAAGAAGGCTGCGATCTCAAAGAATTTTGGAAGAATTATACAATTTTGGATAGCATTTACGATATTGCGTCTGCATGGGATTACATCAAACCCTCAACCCTTGTTAAATCGTGGAGAAAACTCTTTCCGAGTATCGAAACAAATGTCAACCAAAACATTTGTGAAGAAGAGAATGAAGTCATGCCGACCGCTACACTTGTTGACCTAGTGACATCCGTTCCGGGAGGTGAGAATGTCGACGAAGAGAACATAGAAGAGTGGCTGGAATGCGACGCAAGTGAGCCGGGGTTTGAACGACTGACTGACGTAGAGATAACGAACAAAGCAATGGGAGTGAACGAGAACGAAGAAGAACAAAGTGAAAGTGAAGAAGACGAGGCGCCTGCGCGGATGACACACGAAACTGCTTTGCAGCACGTAGACGGATTGCTTCAATATTTAGAGGAACAAGACGACGACGCACATCTGGCAGAAAAACTCATGTTAAGGAAAGTACAATCTAGAATAAAGAAAAGGTGTTTCCAAAGCAAGAAGCAAAAACGAGTGACTGATTTTTTTTAAAAAGGCGTAACTGAACACTTTTTGTTAACAGTAGAGTATTGTTTTTTGTTTACTGTTCTTTATTTTAGTGATTTAGACGTAGAGCAAAGGTTTCTGCTGTACTGTACATATTTTAAAAGTTTTACATATTATGGTTTTTGTACAATAAAACATAGTTTTTATGCTGAAATATGTTTTTTCGTGTTTACACCTCATTTTTAGTCTCTTTTCGGGTTATCCGCGATTTTCACTATCCGCGGTGCCCTTGCCACCAAATTCCGCGGATAATCGGGGCTTTACTGTACTGATAAATATCAGTATTAGAGTAACTTTAACATAAAATTTTTAATATAGTGTAATCACAATATGATTAAATAATGTTTGGTTCATCATTACACATTACTTCAAATTTAAACTATAACTACAAATTCAAAATTAAAACTACAGTGGTCATTCAATATAACAAATGACCGATGTTTTAGTAAAATTGATTCAATAAATTTTAATCGAGTAACCTTGCTTTCAATATAATCCCCAGCTACAATTATGCATTCTCTCATTACATTATTAATTTCTTGGATTTCGTTGTCCATGACGTGTCCGTTACTTAACTAAATAGCACTATTACATTAACGACTCGGAACACTAGGTTTTTTATAAGTAAAAGCATAAAGTTTTACCTTACAGCCTGAACCGGGTTTCTCCTTTAAAAGGCTTCTTAAGAGCCTGCCGCTGGTAGCGCTGTCCGTCTTTTTGTGGGCGACAAGAGAATTTATCGCCCCCCCCCCCAAAAAAAAGACCTATGGGGCAAGATCTTGACTGTAATGTGGATGTAACAGAACTTGGCATTCTATAATTTTTAGTAGTTTCAAGTCTTGATTGTGCTCTGTATAGACAGTATATCCTAGAGAAAGAAGTACTACTTTGTTTTGTAAAGTACAACTTTTAATATCATAACTTTGTGCCGCCCCTTGGCAAGACAACACAAAAATCGGGAACTAGTTTAATTATTTACCAGTAAACTAAACCAGCTGCCGTTGTTAGTAAAACTCTTACTAACAAATTACAAAACAAGTATGATATAGGAAACTGACAAGGTTTGCATAAACTTATTCACTCACTAGGTATTAGCTAAAACATCTCTTTATTGCTATTGAAATATTAATCAAACATTATTCCTGATTTTAAAGAAAGTTATTTTTGTAAATAGTGCTTTTACTGCTTCAAAGATCTTAATTATATTATTCTTGTTATATATCAAAATTTATTCATATAACTGTTAGTTTTAATACCACGGATCCGGGTCTCAATTTTCTCAAAATTATTAATTTATCAATATATACATTACGGTTACTATTACTCCTTACAAAATTACAAAATATACAAATCTGATAATTTGTTCATTACATTGCGAAAGTTCTTTAAAGTTCTTTGTTACTTCTTATTAAGGGGAAATTTACAAAAGTTGTGGTTTGATATCACCTGAGGTTGTTGTTGTATTCTTGGGACATCTCCAGTCGTCTTCTACGGGTTGAGTACGTTGTTCTTGGTGTATCTACATCGGGTTGATTTTTTAGTTAACTTGAAGCTCTCGAAGATAGGTTGTTTACTTGAAGTTCCAAATGTTGTAATTTCACTTTTCTTAGTGCAGATTCTTGTAGTTCACATTTTCTTTATTTTAATTACAGTTATAGTTCTCACTTTGCAGTACTACAGTCTAGTAGTTAACTATGTTACACTTACATTTGATTTTGTTTTTAAGAGATGTGTTGGCTACCTTTTTCTATGTTATTTATATATTTTCTCACAAACTCTAGACACTACATTATTCACAATGACAAGATTTCACGCTGGATATACTTCTAGAGAACATACACATACGTATATGTGTACAACACCAAAACTCACGTTTACTCATTGCGACGTTCTACGGCCGAATGCGCGTACGGTTTAGGGGAGAGGGCTCAGTCAGCTAGTGCGTATTTACGCGCTAAGAAAATAGTTCGTACTTTTCCTATTATTATTTATTCATTAATTAGAAGATAAATACTTTATTTTTATTTTATTATGACTTAGGGATTTCTTTATTTCTCTAGTCGCATTTTTAATTATTTAAGTAATTATTATTATTATTCACTACTTAATACTTTTCTTGGCGTGTTGGTACTGGAAGGTTTCAAGTTGATTCAGGAATCTGGGTATAGGTAAGGGTGTATGATACTCTTACTTATCAAAATTAAAAAATTTTAATCTGTGCGATTTTTAATACATTTAAAATCGTCACATCCTCCTGCACTTAACTATGAAAAACGGGGGGGGTGTAATAATATAATTCTAATAAACAATTATATTTCATACTGAAATTTCTCTCTCTCAGCTTATTTCTATTCATCAATCGATTATCTTATACTTATGTCACATCTAAATTCTACTACATCTACTATATAAAATACACAAAACGTAAATCTACCTTATTTTAATTCTTATATCTACTACCGGTTTTTTCTTGAATTGCTCACTCGTTTTACGGAGTTATACTCATGAGTATTTTACTAATAATAATACCGTATTGTAAGAACAATAGAATTACTTTTAGTTTACAGCGCTAAAGATTATTTTTCTTTCTTTCTTTCTCTTCATCTTCATTATACTTGTCATCAGATTTCTCATGTATGATACCATTCTCGCAGGAATTAGCTAAGGTTGATCAGGCCTCGCTTGTATTCGTACGAGGGGGTTTTGAGTTTATAGTTACCTATAGTATAGGATGTTACACAATCTTATCCTATTTCGGTATAAGTCTATACAACATATTTTATTCTTAATACTTAGATAGTATTCTAGGTTTTCTATCTTTCTCGTAGTCTTCCTTCTGTATCTTGACACGAAAAACATTTTTTTTTATTTGAGACAAATGACTTCTGCGAACGTAATTTTCTGTATTGGGTTCATACAGAGCTACAGTAACGGGGGTGATGAACTTACGAATTTGGTAGGGGCCACACCATCGATAAGATAGTTTCGAAGTGATCTTATCAACTGCTTTACTCATAGGATGAGTTTTATACATGACTAAATCACCTATTTTATACTTTATTAGCTTATTATTATTCTCATGATACTTCCTTGATTTCTGTAAATTAGCTCTCAGATTTGCACGAGCTTCGTTCCATATTTTTCGTATGTTATTCCCATTCACGTCGCGGGGTAATAACTCATTGATTTTCCACTTTGTGGTTAAAGGATGGTTGGGTTTGTACTTGTACAGTAAATCAAATGGTGTTGATTTATGACCTTCATGATACGCTGAATTGAATGCAAATTGTATCCACGAAATATTTTGATCCCAGGTTGTCTGGTCTTTAGCATGATAAGATATTAATGCTGATTTTAAGTTACGCAAGTATCTTTCTGCTATATTTCCTTGCGGTCTGTACTCGGTCACGGTAATATGATTTATACCTAATTTAAAACACATGTCATTAAATTCTTTCGATTTAAACTGGGGTCCATTGTCAGATATTAAGCTTAAAGGAGTGCCATAGTCTTTAAATAGTTGTTCTTGTAGAATTTTAATTGTCGTAGATGCTAATGCACGACGCATAGGATACATCCACACGAATTTAGTGAATGAGTCTACACAAATTAACAGCATAGTATTTCCGGATTTAGAGCGGGGATAAGGTCCAGAATAGTCGATGTATATTTTCGAGAAGGGAGTAGTAGGTATTTCGGAGATTAATTTTCCGACTTGACTGGTTCTTGCTGGTTTGCTCAGCGCACAAATTTCGCATTCTTTCACGAACTTTTTTATTTCACTATTCATGTTTTCCCAGTGGTATTCCTTGCGAATACGATGTATCGTTTTCCTAATTCCCATATGAGCTCCAATTGTAGATGAATGGTAGTACTCCATTAACATGGGTTTGATTATTTCCGGGGCGTTTTTTCTTAGTAATTTTCCGTTTGCCTTCTTAAAACAAAGTACTCTTTTACTCAAGATATATTTGTCAGAGTTATTTCCTATTTCTATTTGTTCTATTATTTTACACAATTTCGGATCTTGTTGTTGGTGATATGCTATATCCTTAAATACAAGGGGAAAATTAGTAATTAGTGTATTAACGATAGTGGTTTCAATATTGTCTTCTCCAGATCTTGTATTAGGTAGATGGAACATGCGGGATAGAGTATCGGCCACTACATTTTGAGTTCCACGAATATGTTGCACTTTGAACTTGTAGCAATTTAATCTTAACACCCATCGTCCGATACGACCTAATTGCTTTGGGTGATTTAATAACCATGATAAAGCTTGATTATCGGTTTCTAGTAGAAATTCTTTGTGTTCCAAAAATGGTTTGAATTTATCAAAAGCAAACACTACGGCTAAACATTCAAGTTCATAGGCTGAGAACTTCCTTTCTTGCTCGGTCAGTGTCCGGGATGCATAACTGATCGGGAGTCTAGTATTATTTATTTCCTGGTATATTACGGCTCCTAATGCTACACTTGAACTATCGGTCTGTACGATAAATGGTTTACTGAAATCCGCTAACTGCAATACAGGTGGGGATATAATACTTTCTTTAAGTGTTTCAAACGCTTCTTGATGTTGAGTAGTCCACTCGAATTTAGTTCCTTTCTTTCTTAAGGCATTCAATGGGGCTGCTATATCTGCTAAGTGGGGTATATACTTATGAAAATAATTAATCATACCTAAAAATCTAGCTATACCTTTGACTTCTCTGGGAGGTAAAAATTCTCGGATTGCGCGTGTACGTTCGGGATCGATGGTAACCTTACCTTCGGCTGATACTATGTGACCTAAAAATGAGAATTGTTTCACTGTGAAATTAACTTTACTAGGGTTTACGGTCAGTCCGGCTTTCTTTAACCGGGATAATACTTCACGCAAGTGATCAATATGTTGATCCATTGACTCACTATATACTACTATATCGTCGAGATAATGATATACAAATTTAAATTTAACATCATGGAAAATTTTTTCTAACAGTCGACTGCATACTGAACTTCCTTGTGATATACCGAATGGTACTCTCGTAAATTGATATAGATTAAATGGGACAGCAAAAGCAGTTAAATGTTTTGATTCCTCAGCTAGTGGAATTTGATGGAATGCTTGGTTAAGATCCATTATGGTGAAGATTTTCGCTTTTGTAAAATAGTGAAACGCACTGTGTATGTCTGGCAGTGGTATCGATTCAAATTCTATACTCTTATTTAGTTGTCTATAATCCACGACTAGTCTATGTTTGTCAGTTCCTTTTGGTACTAGGAATGCAGGCGATGAATATGGAGACGTTGATGGTTCAATGACGTGCTGATCAAGGAGTTTGTTAATGTGGTTTCTCATGATTTCCATCTTGGGCGGAGATAGTTTGTATGGGTGGAGTCGTATTACTTTGTTGTCACTAAGATTTATTTTATATTCAATTAAATGAGTTAATCCTAACTTGGGGGTGAGTACAGCAGAAAAATCTTTTATTAACTTTTGGATTCTTAGTCTCTCATTTCCTTTTAAATGACTTAGACTCGATTCATTAGGCTCTGAATGAATATTTGCGGTTTCACTAACAGTGTCGTTACTTAATTCGGAGTCGAACTGATATTTTTGAGTACGATCAAATCTGAAAAAATATTGTTTTGCATATATATCAAGGATTAAAGCAGTTTTTCTTATAAAATCCGCGCCTAATATTAAGTTCTGTCCTAACTCTTCAGCTACTAGTAGGGGAATGTACCAAGTAAAATTCTGAATTTTTAATTTCACCGTAATACTGTGAGATATCTTTAGGTTTTGTTTATTTGCGGTGGTACACTTTATGTTCACCATTTGGCTACGTTTAATCAGTTTATGATTAGCTAATAAGGTGGCTAACTGTTTACTAATTATACTACGGGTAGATCCTGAATCAATTAAACCAAGGGTTTTCGTCGCTCCAAGGTCTATCTGTACATAGGGTAGTTGGCATATACTTGTTTTACATGCACCAATAGAGTTGCACTTCTCGATAAATTTTGTTAAATAAGGATCTCTGCGTTTATTTTTACTCATCTTTATTTGACGCTTAGTATTGTTGTTACCTTTCCTTCTGATGCTTCGGAAGACGTAGGATTTTCGGTCTTCCAGCTTCACATGTTTTTTGATTGGTCGGTTTTCTGTTTATAGCGCTTTTGTTTACATAACTTGCTAATATGTCCGGCCTTTCCACAGTTATAACATCTTCTTTCCTCACTTACTTCGCTCGTAGGTTGTCGGGATTTTGGTTTAGAGTATGAAACATGGGGATAGTTTTGGGTTTTATGTGTACTTACGAATCGCTTATCGCGGTAGTTTCGGGTATCATTTCCAATAGGTCTAGTTTGGAATGAATTTCTTTGTTGACTCTGGGACATAGAAACACTTCTATTCTGGTCAGAATACCAGACGTCGGACGAATGTATACAACATAGTTCTAGTTCCGTAAAAGTTGTAGGTGGCTTCACGAGTGCTAGTCGAGATCGCTCCTCGGGGGATAGTCTTACTATGATATTGTCTACTAACTGTTGTTCGCTCCATTTAACTTGTAACAATAAAGCAGATTCTCTTACTTCAGAAATATAATGAGCTAGTCTCTCGTATGTACCTTGTGCACGAAGTACTAAGTTTCGCTTCAATTCTTCGTAGATACCGGTGGGAATGAAATGTCTTATTAGTGTTGTATGAAGTTCTTCTACCGATTGATTATACCTTAGGGATTCTAACACTCTATCTTTTAATGGAGATCTACACTTAGGTAAAATAACTTGCAAAATCTGGTTATCTCTTAGTTGTTGCAGTTCCTTTAATTCTAAGATATGTTTGATAAAATTAAGGAGCTTTGTAATATTCAGCCCATCAGTGATTTGTATATTGGACAAAATACTTTCTACAGGGTGGGTTATTTTTCCATAGAGCTCGGGAGTTAAATTTATTTGGCTCATCATTCTAGGATTTTCCGCAGGTTGATTAGTCCGCGAATGAGAAGGTAATTCGTAGGTATGGGTCATATTTTCTAGTTCATTAGGGAGTGACGTAACGTTTACTGCTTGAATATTTACTTGACTACCACTTAACCGTTCCTTGAATGGATCTATATTGGATTCCTGCAGAATCTGAATTTTTGCAGTACCGTTTGGTTGTTCTTGAGTCGGCGATTGGGTAGGTGAAATATTTAATTTCGTCATTGCTTCTTCGATTTCGTCTAATCTAAACAATTCAGATCGTCTACGTAATTCGCGTATTATCTCAGGTAATTGTTTTAATGCTTCCTCGGCGAATTTTTTTACATCAGGAGGGATATCTTTATCACCGGGCCAGGTCAACAGATTCGTGATACGACGGTATAGATGCTCAATTCTTTGGGTGGTGCGTAATATTACTGCGGGGGATTTTTCATCACGCAGGGTTTGTGCGTACGAAGTTAGTTCTGTATACTTACGATAACACGTTTCTTTTTCGCTATTGAAATCTAAAACACTCAAACGACTTAATAATGAAGGTTTGTCCGGTGTATTTTCGCGTAACGTCTTGCGAAGTTCCGCGACAGTTACATTAGAGTAGGGGAGACCACGCCATAATGCTTCATATGTTAATTCGTCTTTCAACAAGAAATCGGGGTTAAATTGAGTCATTTTTTATAATAACCACTTTAAACACACGACGTATCACGAACGACAAATCTTATGTCACTTACTTTACTTCGTTTTCTCAATGTTTAAAAATAGATAACATTAATTCATTTAAACACATACACATATATCTTATTTCATATTAAGCTTTGGGATGTAATCTTATCTTAATTAATCAACATAACTTATTTCACAACAATTAAATTCTCAGTATTGACATATATAATTAATTAAAACAAAACGATAATACTATTTTAGTAGAGAGAAATTTCATATACGGAAAGTTCATTGATTTAACAAACAGCACAAAGAATCAGCTGTTTTGGGGTGTCGTCTAGTTGCATAGGGTAGTAATTCAGAACAATACAAAAACAGGAAAGAGCTTGTCTAACGTGGCTTTGTTTGCTTTAGGGAGGAGGGGTTATGAATGAGATGGGTTCTTACAAAGGGGAGAGTTTACATTCCTCAACACATATTTAACATGAACCAACTGGCTTGGAATTGACTTGTTTGGAATGGTTTCCCTACCAGCTATTACTTGCTTAACACGGCAAACTCGCGATACTAATATTATTATTATATAATTAAAATTTTACTCATTTATTTATTTTTTTTATTTTTTTTTTTTCTGAGTGAATAAATTTATGTTTGTTCTTTTTTATCGTTAACGACTTATAAACTTACACAACAACAATTACATAATTATGTTGCAATTTTCTGTACGTGACACTCTGTAAACAATTTTTTTTTTTACCAAGTAAATTACACAATTTTAAATTAAGCAGAGTGGCGCAATTTTGTGCCGCCCCTTGGCAAGACAACACAAAAATCGGGAACTAGTTTAATTATTTACCAGTAAACTAAACCAGCTGCCATTGTTAGTAAAACTCTTACTAACAAATTACAAAACAAGTGTGATATAGGAAACTGACAAGGTTTGCATAAACTTATTCACTCACTAGGTATTAGCTAAAACATCTCTTTATTGCTATTGAAATATTAATCAAACATTATTCCTGATTTTAAAGAAAGTTATTTTTGTAAATAGTGCTTTTACTGCTTCAAAGATCTTAATTATATTATTCTTGTTATATATCAAAATTTATTCATATAACTGTTAGTTTTAATACCACGGATCCGGGTCTCAATTTTCTCAAAATTATTAATTTATCAATATATACATTACGGTTACTATTACTCCTTACAAAATTACAAAATATACAAATCTGATAATTTGTTCATTACATTGCGAAAGTTCTTTAAAGTTCTTTGTTACTTCTTATTAAGGGGAAATTTACAAAAGTTGTGGTTTGATATCACCTGAGGTTGTTGTTGTATTCTTGGGACATCTCCAGTCGTCTTCTACGGGTTGAGTACGTTGTTCTTGGTGTATCTACATCGGGTTGATTTTTTAGTTAACTTGAAGCTCTCGAAGATAGGTTGTTTACTTGAAGTTCCAAATGTTGTAATTTCACTTTTCTTAGTGCAGATTCTTGTAGTTCACATTTTCTTTATTTTAATTACAGTTATAGTTCTCACTTTGCAGTACTACAGTCTAGTAGTTAACTATGTTACACTTACATTTGATTTTGTTTTTAAGAGATGTGTTGGCTACCTTTTTCTATGTTATTTATATATTTTCTCACAAACTCTAGACACTACATTATTCACAATGACAAGATTTCACGCTGGATATACTTCTAGAGAACATACACATACGTATATGTGTACAACACCAAAACTCACGCTTACTCATTGCGACGTTCTACGGCCGAATGCGCGTACGGTTTAGGGGAGAGGGCTCAGTCAGCTAGTGCGTATTTACGCGCTAAGAAAATAGTTCGTACTTTTCCTATTATTATTTATTCATTAATTAGAAGATAAATACTTTATGTTTATTTTATTATGACTTAGGGATTTCTTTATTTCTCTAGTCGCATTTTTAATTATTTAAGTAATTATTATTATTATTCACTACTTAATACTTTTCTTGGCGTGTTGGTACTGGAAGGTTTCAAGTTGATTCAGGAATCTGGGTATAGGTAAGGGTGTATGATACTCTTACTTATCAAAATTAAAAAATTTTAATCTGTGCGATTTTTAATACATTTAAAATCGTCACAACTTCACTTTACTTTGAAGCGTATATAACCATAGACCTCAACATACTACTACTACTATATGCTTGTCAGCTTGTATATGCTCATACTGCAGAATGAACCATAGACAATGTGATGTGCTATAAAAAAAGTCACAGAGAACTGGATGTTTTGCATTCCAAAAGACTGGTAACATAATTTTACTTGCTGATACTTTGGGTAACTTTTCCTGACTGGATAACTGGAAACCAGTCCATGCTTTGTCACTAGTGTTAGTGTGTTCTACATATAATTTCTGTATACTTTTAAAGTTGTAAAGTCCATATTGAAGTGCCCTGTATTTTGTTGCATCACCCAGTTGTCTCCAACGGCATTATTTAGCCCGATTACCTTGTTACAATTAAACCACATGATAAAAATTCTAATTGAGCAAAATTAATATCATCTTATATTCCTTCCCTCAATACTATTTGAAATTTGAAAACAATACAGCAGCTCCAATAGACTTGAGAACTGCTATCATTACTTAACCATGTCTAATTTCCATATTTGCATTTCTCTATTGTGTTGGAAAATTTATTTACTGACATGGGACCACTTTTACCACTCCATGGTTCTACCAAAATTTGATGCGGTAAGTCTATAACCATAGTAGGTACAGGTGCATCTGAATGGGCCGATACAGTGGCAGTGTGAATGGCACTTTTTGTTCTGTTCCCATCCACATATCCCTTTGGATAGTACACTAGTTAGAAAATGTTTATTTATTTATTGTTTATTATAGTTATTTTTCCAAACAGTACCGGTATTCCTTATTGTGGTTGCCCTGACATCCACTAGCACACAGCAACAGTGTTATAACACTACAGTCAATATACCAAAAATAAAGAATTTATGAAAATAATACATGCAATTATACTCAATAAAAGCCAAAATAGTAAATATACACAAAACACACATAGCTTTATTGATTTGTAACGTTAATTTCTAATCTTAAAATTATCACATATCACATTCTAGCAACATCTTGCCATTCTATGACCATTTATGTACCTCTCAGTACTCCTCAGTGCTCCTCAATAATAACGTCCGTAAGAGTGCTTTACACTCATGCAAAGGATACCATGATTGTAAACTGGGAGGTAATACACTGGATGACAGCTCATGAATTCTTCATGGAGTGCTGTATGAGGACAGTAATGAATTTGGAGTGGATTGAGTGTAGGAGGACTAACAGCTGGTATTTAGACATGGTTAATGTACTGGGGACTTGTACTGGTTAATGTACTTGTAATAACGTTAATTAACAGATGAGATTATGGCTCATAATAAGCAGTAATGTTACTGACACAAGTTGTACCATATATGAGCAATTTGGGATTTATCAGTTCTGTTTTAACTAACTGCCCAGGTGCACCAAAACTACATCTCATTTCCATAAATTCATTGACTGACAAATTACTGGCTAGTCAATTTTTCCTAAGGTAAGTTCCTTTGCACACTTAATTAAATGCCAAATGTCATTATCAATAATTAATTATCACAATTACACTACCACTAATACAATGCAACACATTAATAACATCGATTAATCTAAATTGCATACTAGTGCAATATGAACATTTAATCTGGAATATTTTATATTATATATTACATCAAGTATCCTTTTTGTTGTAATTATTCGACTAGCTGAAACTCTATAAAGTCATTTTAAATCATCTCCGTGTGAACTGAAGGCAAGTTTATGTTCATAACACTTTATATTAGGAAAATCATGTGTAAATCTGTACACTATTAATACATTTGTAGGATACATGTATAGGCCTACCAATTATTTTTATGATATTGTATTGCATGCAACAAGGGCTGTACAATTGGCCCACGTAGATATTCAAAACCTGGCCACTGTATAGCATGAGACATAACAATTAATTCTCTTTAAATTATTCTATCAATTTCTAAACCACGAAAGTCAGATGGTACAATAACTAATACAGAAGTCAACTAACTAGTTAATAATTATCATTTTTGCAAATACAAACTCCTTCTTGTCCATAATTTAAAATACAAGGATCTGTTAAGGGGAGCAGGTCATGGGTGGTACTCCCATGTTAATCATATGGAGAACACATCAATGCTTAGGTACCATTATTTAAAAAACTATTGAAGCTACTGACTTGAAATTTTTACAGTCACTTAGCATAGTGCCCTGCTCAATTTCATGCTAAACGAACAAAATAGCATAAATACTTATTTCTTTATTTTAGTTTTATTTTGATGCACATTTTTAAATACTGTATACAAAAAATTTTCAAGTATGGTAAAAGTTAATATATTTTAACAAAAAATTTAAACTACTCACCATACCATAAGGAAGAGTTATGCCAAATTTGAAGTTGATGGGTTTATAGTTTGTTAACAAATGGTACCTAAAAACTAAAAAACTGTACTTTCGGGGAAACAGGTTTAAAAGATTGTCAACACTTTACACTTAAACTAAAATGCACGAGAGCAATATACTGCACTGTCATTGTCCTCTCTTTCCCTCTTCATTAGCCATCTCCTTATTCTTTTCTTTTTATGATTTTCTCTCACCTCCTTGAAAGCTTTTAGTGTTCTTTCCTCATCAATTTTCATCAGGCCTTCAACCATTAGTTTACCTGGTCGGAAGCCCAAGGTTTCAATCACATTTACTTTTGCTACAGAACCATCATTAAAACAGAGGACTGCATTTATTGCTTCTAGTTACTACACCTGAAGGCCTACAAAACCAGTTTTTTGAAGCCTTTGCCAAATGACTGCATTTACACTTTCATTGGGATTTTGGGTTTTCCCATGAAGGCTGCATTTTCGTAGGTTGACATTTGATAAATCTGAATATTGGCTTCACAACATACATAACTGCCTCTGGTAATGAATGTTTATGTGTGGATTTTTTACATGTCTGTTGGTCTTTATTATATCTATATCATGTTTCACTGTTGGTAGGGGATAATTGATGTTGAGGTTTCTCGACTGATGACAATTTATAAAAGTAAGTCACCCAGATCACCTTATTCATTGCTTCAACACTAATAAGGTTTTGCTTAACAGCTAGTCAGTAGTACTGTTGAAGCTGCTCTATTTCTTCATCAGTGAGCCTTCCTTTCCCTGCCAATACTTTCCCTATTTTTAGTTTGCTCCTTTCATATCTTTTCTTAGTCTCGCAATTTAGAGTCTACATGTTTTTGCATGTGCCAGACTGCAAACAATCAGCTGTTGAGTCTGCTTCTTACAGGTTAGCCAACATAAAAAATGAAATACTATTGACTTAGAAACAAAAACTATACTACAAAAAGTGTAAGTTACAATGGGGAATGAGGTTAGTAAGCCACGCTAGAGTTGCGCATTCAGTTCACCCATTGCATATGGTGCACGCTTCTATTCAAAACTTTTTTCTCCTATTAAATGGCGAATTAAGTATATGATGTTATACATTTTTTGAAACAGAAAGAAATTGAGAATTTTTTAGCATAATTTTTGAAAAATCAATTTTTTTGACCTTGCCCACAACCTGCTCCCCTTAAAAATAACTTCACTAAATTTACTGGTAACAATATCTCACCTGCCACTAAAATGTCATGAAAAAAGCAAGGTTTCATAACTTAGCCTCAGGTAATGTGGTGAATAGGGAGAGAAGATTGTTGTTACTTAAATGGTTATTTTAGCTCAGTTAAATAAATCAAATAACTTTTATTTACTTGTGAAATAGGTTATTTACAAACTGTCACCACTTACATGAACACTACCAGTCAATTGTCTTCACCTAACAACACGCACATTGTGAACAACATTACAAAAATAAGTAGAGTATGTGTACTAACAAAAAGGCTGTAACATTAAGAAAGACTGATATTACCGGTAAGATCATAAGAAGGGGTTACTGAAGAACCAATCAGATTATGAAGAATTCAGTCTTAAAATAAGAATTGTAGACGTACAATCAGTCTCTCTTTGGAACTGGTAACGAGTAAACGCTGTTCTGATCCATGACGTTTGATCTACTAGTTGCAACAAACCCAAGTTAGAAAATTCCTGTAGAGTTACTGCGATAATTATTATAATTGTATGCTATCCACGAAAATGCAAGATATTCCGTTTAGGGTCAACACTTCAAGTTAACTGCAAAGGTGAGAGCCCATCACACTTGTAAAGTAGTATAGGCCCAACAGTGTTTCCTGAACAGTCATCTGCGCCGACCCAATGCATGAATTACCCCCACTAACAAGTATAGCTAAGTTGTCTAGAGAGGGGATAGGAGAGACAACGCGATAACAGTACACCATCTCATTCATGTACTACCTCTGTCTCTGTCACACCCATGCTTCCATTCTTGTTGCAGCCGATCCTCACACTCTGAAACATTGTACAAGACTGTTGTGCGCATGTGCGAAATGACTGAAAATTTTGTTAGCCTCGCAACGAGGTGTTTGTCTACTGCACATCAAGACCCGAGTGTTCAATTTACATCGTCCTGCCTCTAACAGTATTGGTTCATGGTGTTAAATTATATGTAACCATGATTGCAAAAAAATAACTACAAGTCAGAAGCGACCCTGAAGCTGGGCAGAGTGAATTAACCCATGTATTCATCCAGATAGGATCAACCCATCGTCTGAAAGATCTGCAGTTGACATTACAGGGAATCAACCAAGTGGATTTGGGGATAGCCACAAAAAAGCAAGTAAATACGGCCAACCTACCTACTGCCGTGCAAGTAAATACGGCCGATGCAGATGAAGATATTACAAGCTAACAAACTTATTTAAAAAGGTAGCCATTAAAAAAAAATGGAGGAGTTCAATGCCAAGCACAAGCTACAAACATTCCGAATTGGAGAATTAGTACTGCTGAAAGCCCACAATGTTGGAAAAACGGAGGACAATACAGTGACAAAATTCTTTCAGCTCTATAATGGACCATTTACTTTAAGTGAGTAAGTAGGTAGAAACACATTTCTGGTAGCAAATGAACAAAGAAATAACATTTTTCTGTAAGTTGCATGCATTTTACTTCAGATATACATTGCTCTATTTACATTGCCCTGATAGGGCCTCAATTCTTCAATTAGCAGACATTTTCATTTTCATCATATAATTCAGTAGGAATGTAACTACGACATGCAAGTTGTCTTTCTTTCTCATCCTTGTAACCATATCTATTCGTACAATTAAATGCACTATTCTAATTAAAATATTTACTGCAATTATATCAATGTGAAATACACACTTCAAAAGTTTGTAGCCCACACAATGGCAGAATCTGCAGCCTTCAATTTGGGCCATGTCAACGCTACTTATGTACCATCTAGTGTATAATTATATATCCTATATCAATCATTTCAAAAGCTTGATGAAAAGACTATGTGATCGATATATAAAGCTAAAATCTATACATGAGATGATGACTGTTTACGCACTTTATAACTTTACTTTATAACATGTAAAAGAGTTCTACCAATTATAGAGACAATTATCGGTACTGTCTCATATAACTGTACCCACACTCATTTTCGATTATTGGCATCGATATGTAGTGAATATTGCATATAACTTTAGTTAGATATTAGAAATCGTGAAGCTTTATTTGTGTATGTTGTTAAAATTCATTCCTGGGCTGTTAGTGCTGAACTACTTCCAGGTTCAGGCTGAACTACAGTACTGTGGTCACTAACATCTACCACCGTATGTTAGCCAAGGTCAAATTTACACTGATGATGGCAGTCGATTGCACTGCCAAAACGTCTGTTTTGTAAAAAACAATAGACCATGGCCAAACAGCCCAGGAATGAATTTTAACAACATCGACTCCGGCTGTGTAAGCCTGTGAAGTTTATTTGTGTATGTTATAAGATATTCTTGGATTTCGTTGTCCATGACATGTCCGTTACTTAACTAAATATCACTATAATATTGACGACTCGGAACACTAAGTTTTTTATAAGTAAAAACGTAAAGTTTTACCTTACAGCCTAAACCGGCTTTCACCTATAGAAGGCTTCATCAGAGGCCTTTGATGAAGCCTTCTATAGATGAAAGCCGGTTTAGGCTGTAAGGTAAAACTTTACGTTTTTACTTATAAAAAACTTAGTGTTCCGAGTCGTCAATATTATAGTGATATTTAGTTATAAGATAGTTTGTTGATGATTGCAAATCATGTTTCACTGTCATATATTTTATGAAAAATGTTTCTAGCAATAATAATACTCCGATGTGTGCCTTTGACGCCAAAAGCTGGTATTGTAGATTAACATGGAAACTAAAATTACACGTGGAAACCAATATGCCTTTAAACTAATACTTGCTTTTTCTGAAATCCATGTAAAAAAAACAACTCGAAGTAAGGCGGGGTGGCCCAAGGGTACGGTGATCATATTTTCTCAGTTGCGATCCAGGATATATGATATCAGTTTAGGTTGGAGGGAGGTAGGTTAGGTTAGGGAGGGAGGTATGAAGCATTTCTCAAAACAATGTTGAAAATATATATTCTTTTATTGGAGGTTATATTTGGTGTTAATTATTAACAGTGGTTTGAATTTGCTATGGAAGTTCAGTTACATTAATGGTATAAATGTATAACATTTCATTCATTTATATCCATTATTTTGAAAATAACATTAATTTGTTTAAAATCATTTGTTCCTGACTTTACAAGCGATTTGCATAAAAACTATTTATCGCATATAATTTTTAATATCGGGGGACCGAGCCTTGCTCGGTTTTGATATTTATTTATATATATACAGATTTGTTTACATTAAATTGTCTAGGATTTGTAAACATAAGCAGAAATTTGTAAACATAAACAGAAACTATAAGTATATTGTATAAAAATTTTAAATAATAGCAATTGCATTATACATATATAAAAAATTCAAGTAAATAGAATAATACAAAATGCAGTATAATACAAAAATAATACAAAATTGTTGGAAAGTTATACTAAAGTCTTCTAGTATTTCTAGTCTTCTAGTATTTCTTTCCATACAACATTTCGTGTATGGTGAGGATTTTCTGGTGGCAAAAGAACTTTTAAGCTGCTTTGTCTTTTTACTCTAGAAAACTCAGCACAACTCAGTAACTATTAACCTTGTTCCATTGCATAGTCCTTCGGAGACATCCAAGTTTTGCAAGAGCATTATTATTGTATTTTTTTTAAGTTTCAGTTCATGTGGTGGTAGATCAGCCATTTCGATGGAATTCAGGAATTCAGAAGTAAATTCGAAACCTCCTTCTGGTTTTTGACAGAATCATAACTTTTGTAAACCTTGTACTCTCCAGAAAGCTTTTCAATAATTTCTGCATTAATTTTATTAACATCTTTATTTAATTGTGCTAGTATAGCCCTGTCCATCATATCTTCATATCTGTTATTAGCCAGACAGTCTCCGAATAGCCTACTTCTTCAATAAGATTGCTGTTTGAAAGAATATCCTCTGGTAGTTCAATCTCATCTATAGCATTTACTGGCAAATCTCCATTCCCAACTTTTAATAAATATTCAGCAAAGTCTCTTTCCTTTAGATCCACACGTGTATTTTCTGTCAGTGAAAAGAAGTTAAAATAGTGCCAAAGACTGATTTTCTTAATCGAAAGGTCTACCAACTCACTGCGGTTAGCACGAGGTTGAACGGGCAAACATTGCCAGAAATCTCCTCCAAAGACAACAATCTTTCCACCAAAGGGTATATTAGGATTTCCTATAGAATGAAGTAGTTGGTCCATATTGTGTAATCCATATTTAGGTAAAATGGGTGCTTCTTCCATCAGGAAGACATTAATTTTGGCTAGCTCTTTTGCCTTAGAAGATCCAGGTTCAATATTTGAAATTGAATCAGAATTTAATGGCACTTACAACAAAAACTAAAATTTTATTCATTTATTATTTAAATAATTTAAAAGAAAAGTTCGATAGAATTCAGTAAAATACAACCTTAAGTCCAAAAGTCTTGAGAAATTCGCCCATTAGGAAGAAGAATAGACGCTATCCCTGTAAACGCCATGCACTTGACATTATACTTTCGTCCAGTTAATATGTAATACAGACATTTATAAACAAACGTTTTGCCGGTACCACCAAGACCATCAATAAAGTATCATCTGGGACAAGGCAGTTCATTAGTACAATATGATAATTTCTATTTGTCTTCCTCTAAGAAGTTGGTACATCTCTTCTCCGATAGCATCATTTTCGTTGATGTTTAAAAGCTCTTGGTTTTGTTGGTTTTCATAGCCCTCAATATCATCAATGTTGTACCATTGCACCCAGAAACGAAAATTCCTACCTTCTGTGGCTTCAGTATTTAACTTATAAGCAATTATTCGATAAGCTCGTTTACCAACCCGAGCGTTTTACTCTGTAATAAAATGTACTGTACCTTTCTGTTCTAAGTCACACAGAAGCAAAAGCAACAGTTTCAAAAAACTCATAAATTATCATTAACTTTAGCTTACTAAAAACCTTTTAACATGATAATGTTTTTAGGCTGGGGATCATTAGACAAAAATCGTCATCGAAAAATGTAACGCTTCCACACTTTCGATTCCCCACAGTCTAGAAATCCTTTGTTTACAAATCATTATCATGCTTCAATGTTTCGGTTTCGTCGAAATTCTTTATGCGCATGTGCACGTGCGTGCGTGTGTAGGGAGAGAGAGAGAGAGAGAGTGAGAGAGAGAGAGTCATAACCCACACCTCAATCGTAGATACCGGTAATAATGTAGCAATTGCAGTTGCCTTTTTTTTCGAACGTTTCAATACAAATCCTTGAATTTTTTTGTCCATGACGTGTCTGTATATTAATACTTACCTCAGAGAACACAGAAAACGCAACAGCGTACAGGGAACACGTTATAAATTAAATACGTAATACGTTATTGCTCGCTTAATATTTATTAAATAGGGTATACAATTATTGCTCGTCTCAACTCTTATTTAGTTTATTTAGATTTATTGTAACAGCTATTTATTCTTCTTCATATATAATGCTGTGATGTTATACAACTTGTTTCTTCTGCAAGTACTGTACACTACTTTGAGAAGAAACAAATTGTATAACATCACACCATTATATAATTGCTGCAAGAAACTTCGAGTTAACTATATAGAAAACGATGATTCTTCATATATAAACATATCGATACTGCGCCGTTTGCATTTATCGACGGTTTCTGTAATTTATTTGTCTGTACGGTAATAAAGCTGGTTAGAAATTACAGTTGACAGCTGCCTAGCAATAATTAATTGTTTAAAGACAATTTTTTCAATTGTTGTATTGGTTCCGCAATATTTTAAAATACGGACCCTCAGATATGGCCCTTAGACGAATTTTGCGGAAAATGAGACCGAGACCAATCGATTTCTGGTGTCAAAATACCCTTAAGTACCGTACCAACTTTCGAGAAAATCGTTAGATCCGTTTTCGAGAAAAAAACATAGCTACTATAGCAATTATTTCTCTCTTAATAGTATAGGAGAGTTCAGTTTTATTTGAAATTTTATTTAAACATTTCTTAATTAAAAGTTTTTTTTTGTTCTTGGATTTCGTTTTTTCTCTTAATCTTACTATTTAATTAAGTACATTAATTATCTTACTGTATTAAGTAATATCTTACTGTATTAAGTACATTTTTCTCTTAATCTTACTATTCAGAAAATACCGTAATAGTATTTTTCACTTTATATTTTTGGTATTTGTTTGATATAAATGAATCGGGTTTTGGCGTCCAACCTACTTTTTTAATTCTTTTAGCATTTTTGAATGAATAGTATTCATACCCAATTTTTTTTTTAACTTAGTTTTTTCGATTTTTGTTAAAAATACGTTATGTTCATTGGTTTTAATGTTCTCTCTTTCAAGCATTGTGTAGACACAATAAACATCATATGTTTCCTGTTTATTTCTTTAAACAGTACCGGTAAGCTAAAAACCATTATTACCTAACCTAACAAATGATCATAAATAAAAACATTCCATCTACGTTAAGAAGTAGAAAAATATTACAAATAGTACACTTCTTCTATGTCATCATCACATCGTAGTATATCGATGGTGATCGATACAGTCGCATAATCAAAACATCGAAAATGTGCGGGTACGGATATTCGAACAGTACCCAAATATCTTTCGCGGGTCTTTCACTGTTTCCTGCGGCAAAATTAACCTTCCGTCTCCGCGTTTGTACCTACCTAATTTAGGTGTTCGATGTGTACTAGAACTGTTTTCTTCACAAGTAACTAATGCCAGGTTGTGGATGTTATGTACGACAATGTAACTTAAATAAAATTTACTTTGTTAGTGTACAGTAAAAGGGTATATTTCTTGGAAGTACAGAAATTAGTTTCCATTTATCGCACATAATTACGGTACACAGACGATTTTTGGAGGTTGTGTCTACATTTATCAATGTAACTTAACCTTTTGATTTTTAAAATTAATTAGAATTAACAAACATTTCCATAGTTAGTATACAGTACATTCAAAGGTTGTATATATTGTATGGATAAAAGGCTGTATATAACATTAAAGGCTGTATTTATTCGAAGTACCGGAATTAAAACCTACTTCCAATTTAGAACGTAGACCTATAACCTAGTAGGCTACGTTATTGTTGCATATTTTATTGGGGTTTATTGGCACATATTTTATTAAAAGGGTGTATTTATTGGAAGTACAGAAATTAGTTTCCATTTATCGCACATAATTACGGTACAGAGACGATTTTGGGAGGTTGTGTCTATGTTTAATTATCTAACTTAACCTTTTAGATTTTTAAAATGAAGAATTAGACTTAACAAACATTTCCTTACTTAGTGTACATTCAAAGGCTGTATGTATTGTATGGATAAAAGGCTGTATATACATTAAAGGCTGTATTTATTCGAAGTACGGTACGGGAATTAAAACCTACTTCCAATTTAGAACAGTACAATCTAACGTAGGTACTGTTAGGCCTATAACCAAACAAGTACATTAATATCCTTTTTTCAACATAATGCAATAAAAAGCAATTTCTGTTAACACGCAAATGATTAAGTATTAATAATGGGTTAGAGTGGAATTTAATGTTACTATGGTCTAAATTTAAGGCAAAAAATAAACATAATCTGTGTTTATCAACACATAAGTGATACATAAGTCAATTGTTACAAAGATAAACAAAAATATGTCTAAGATCATAACCAATTATAAGTGAGAGAGACCTGCTTCTAAAACGGCTTAAGTAGTGCAAAGTTTTTTTCTTGCTTTCATTTGAGCAAACTGGTCAATAACATCTGACTGATAAATTAATACTGTTAGCCAATTCATTTTTAATAGCTAAAATTGCCAAATTATTAAGCCTTTCTTGGTAGGTAGTGCTTCTCTGCCAAGTTTTCAGTGAATTCGCTAACCTGCTGAAAGATTTTTCAGGAGACGAAACTGTAACTGGAATAGTACAGAAAATCCTATAGGCAAGACAGAATAGTTCACAAATACAGCTTGAAGGTTTTTGGAGTAGGCTCAGTGGATTCTTTTCTGATTCAAACTCTGTTTTATAAATGTTCTTCAAATAGATCCACTGCCAATTCCTTTTTAAACTTGCTAATGAGAACTTTTACTTTCAATTCTAATTCATCATTTTCCATGTCCGTAAAGTTCAATACTGGTGGAAACAAGTCACGAATTAAACTAATTGCAGTGAATCGTGTTTTTATGTTGCCCATTACAAACTCTAATACTGGGTACATGACTGAGGTTTTAAATTTATTTTCTTGATCTTTGTTTACTGAAAAATCACTATTGGATTGATCTGTACTTTTTTCCACCTTTTGGGAGATTCAGGAGGAACTTTTATTAGTTCTTTTGCAATTAAGTTTGGTTCTTCAATTATGCTGTCTGGATTATCATGCAACAATTTCAATTCTGTCAGCAAATCTTCCACTAGAGTTATTTTAACATTGAGTGTGATTACTTTGCTTTGAATAACAAAATTTTTTTAGTCAATATATGAAAGCACTTTGAACCAAAAAGATGCCAGCATTAAGCTCTTTGTGGAATTGAAATATTTCTTAAGCCCTAGTATGATGTTGTAGGCAGAGGGAGTTAGACTAGAAGACATCTCTTCTAAAATATATCCAACAATTTAAGAACTCCTGGGTAGTGCTTAACTATCGGTTTGACAGCTTGGATCCTCTCACTTCATCTTGTTTCAGGGAAGCTCTGCAGTGATAAAGGAATATGCTTTTTCAAAACTTCCCAACATGCAGGGCTGCTAGAGAAAAATGAGTAAAGACTTGCAACATGCCCGAAAAATGTCATTACATCTGCATTGAGTTTTGCAGCATTAACACCCACATGTTTCAAGGAAAGCGCCCCACATGGTAAAAATATTATGGATTCGTTCTTTTCAAGAATTCTACTTCCAATTTAGAACCCAGTACAATCTAACGTATAACCAAACAAGTACATTAAAATCCTTTTTTCAACATAATGCAATAAAAAGCAATGTGCAGTTTCTGTTAACACGCAAATGATTAAGTATTAATAATGGGTTAGAGTGGAATTTAATGTTACTATGGTCTGAATTAATGCAAATAAAATTGGAGAATCTTGTAAACACATTAAAGAATGCTTATATATTACACACAAAATTATTACAGTACAGACCTTTGTTAATGAATAGAAACAAATGGGACTCTGTACTTTAGTATGTACCAATAAAATTCACTTTTTTTCAGATACCGATATCTATTATTTTTTTCATACTCTTAAAAATAGGTCATTAACAACATACATTTTGAGAAAACGTGATTACAAATCATAACCAGCCATTAGTTACTTGTGAAGAAAATAGATCTTACATTTACAAAAATGAAATCTTCAATTCTCTCCCTATTTGTTTTATAAAAACTGGAGTTTCTACTGCAGGTTTTAAATCCACTTACTACTTAATTAAATATACATAATTGTTCCTGTATCTTGTTGGGTAACATATTATAATAATACCATACATCTGCTTCCTACTCATATGTGCAAACAATATTTTTAAATTACGGTCCTAAAATCTTTATCAACACTTTATATCTTTAAAATTTAGACAAAGTCTAATGAGCAATTTGGCCTAACCTGAATTTACATGACCTGGCTCAGAACAACTTTATTTTGGCAAATACAAAGATGAAGACTAGTTGCAATTTCTTCAGGGCTCACACCTGCTGCCAGGCTTAGTTCTATAACATGATAAGGAAGAAAGAAATCAGCCTGAACCTGCAACCACTGTGGGAAGGCTTTTACACCATTACCAAGAAGATTAATGATGTCATCTAAGAATAACTCATTAGGCCATTTAGCTTTATTTATACATTTAATGCATCTTAATTAGTAGGCTACATTAACAGCACTGCTCTGTCTTACAGTGACACAACACGTTACACTAACTCAAAAGAATTTATTGTTTTCAGTTTAAGAAACATGCTTTACATTAATATATGTACGCTTACTATATTGAAATCCAGTGTTCACTATCCAATAATTACAAATTTTGTGGACTTGTGAAATTAGCAACACTATGTACTAATGTGTGATTATCAGTTGAATTTCTGAATTCCTTTGATTCGTTAATAAATTTTACTAATTTGTTTCTTTATGTCTATTTAATGATTTCTTATTAGTTTTTAATTTTTGTGTTTTCATTATTCATTTGTAAATTCTTGGATTTTGTTGTCCATGACATGTCCGATGATTAACTAATTATCATTAAAACACACAGAGGACTGATCTTCTTTTGCAAGATCACAAGTATGTTTCAAGAGCATTTGCAGGTCAGGTATTGTTCTGTCTGTTCACTTTCTGAAAGTGGTTGAGGAGCAAGGGGGAAGATGTCTCCATTAAAACACACACACACACACACACACTAGCATGCACACAATTCCTTTTTTCTTTATTTAATTTGAATTCTGTATTAGAACAAATGTTTTCAGAAATTATTCCTTAGGCTTTCACGGCCGGTGTCACTTGAATTATGAAAAATATCCGGGCTGTTTGGCCGTGATCCATGGTTAAAAACAAAACCATTTTTAACTAAACACTACACGGCACAAGAAACACATTTTTAACGAAACACTACACGGCACAAGAAACACAACATGGTTTTTAACCATGGACCACGGCCAAACAGCCCGGATATTTTTCATAATTCAAATGTTTTCAGAGTTTACAAGTTTTTTTTTTGTATTTCTTGGATCAAAGAATGTACAATGTTTGATTTGTTCTTGTATTCCATACTTCCAGCAGTTTTACATGATACATTCCTAGCACGAATAAGACAAGTTTAAATCTGCTGATGATCTAAAGGAGTGATAGTTATTTGCAGACTGACAGGGTTATAAAATAATTCTGAAAGAATTGTTGCTTTTACAATACCATCCTTTATCAAGTGACTACTCAAATCTGCCAGTTTTTTCACAGAAACGGAAGTTTGATGATTAGATCCATCATGACCTAGTGATGCTCCAAACATTTCAAGGATTCTCCTAGCCTTAAAAAACTGGACTGGCCTCATTGATTGACATGATTAATGTTAAATTTACTTTGGGATACTTCCAAACATAATACAGTTTACAATAAACAAAAAAGATTGTATGCCTGTCTAATTTTTCAAGAACTGTATACACATAATTAGATCTGGATAGAACATTTATTAAACAATAATACTATTTGATGCAAATAATTAAAAAAACGGTGTGGAGAACCATACATGACTTCCATGTTTTAAGATTTATATTTAAAATCATTTTAGAAATGAAATATTTCTACAGAAACTACTTCTATCTTCAGCCTCAACCACAGAATTGTGGTCACTAACATATACCACCTCACGTTAGCGCACTTGATTTTCACTGATGATGGCAGTCGATAGCACTTCTGAAACATCTGGTTTTGCAGAAAACATTGGACCACGGCCAAACAGCCTGGGAAGGAATTTTATCAACAAACTACTTCATTGTTGCTGATAACGTAGTACACATAGGCCCTTTAATAAATTATCCCCTCCCCTTCACCTATCATTTTAATTTATAGAAAATTATCCCCTCCACCTTCAACTTCCCCCTACTTTCATTTATAGATATTTCATCTACCTTTCTACAGTGGATTATTATGACATTTTCAGGATACTTTATTTATCAAAATTAAGTACTTTACTCTTGTTAAAACATAAAACGTTGAAACGTTGCAGGTAAACTATCCCTTCTCCTTAACTGATCTTCACCAAAATCAACAGACCTTGAGTCCTCTACAATATGCAAAAAATTATTTGAATTTGCGGCAGTTATCATTCGCCATAGACAAAATTCTACACACAGACATCTTTCGAAAAATGACTTCTTTATGTTTTGAGGGTAGTACAATCAGAATCAGCCCTTATCTCGAACACGATTTTTTTCGCCATCCATTTCCTTATGGAACATGGAAGTAAAAACAATATCCTTCTTTTTATAATATGTATTGGACATGTTTTCTAACACGGGACACTAATTATTAGATAAAATGTTTACCTTCATTTAAGCCAGCTTCCACTCACTGTGTACTTTCTCAGAGGCCATAGCATGTTCTTTTAAATGTTGCCGAACATAAATTGATGTTGAATTAAAAATAAAGTAAAGGCTTATTACCTGAAGTTTGCAACGTGCAAGTTGAAGAATCTATTTAATTATTACACTTAACTTGATATAATTACTAATTACATTTCAGGATTATTATTTTCAGAAATAATGTATGTAAACCAGATTTCCCCATATAAAGTTAATTAAAATTCTTCAACGCATAGCATTCCAGGCCTTTATGGTAGTAGATCTGTATTACTAAATTTGAATTTACACAAATAATTCTCTTTGATTAACCAGAGGTACACACACAAACTAAATGCTGAGTGTCCTCCTTGTGTATAAATTCAGCTAAAACACTATTCCAAAAACTTACCTTGTTACTAGAATATGTGACATGATGTACTTTTCATGTTAAATAGTTTAAATACTTTGTGTTGAGTTAAGCAATTTAATAATTTTTATTTATGCAGGCATATAGCAAAATCTGATCATCATGAAAAAGGAATAAGGCATTTTGTAATAGCAATTAACTGATTAGTTCCTGCTGTATTACTGACTCATATTACAAGACCAATTTTTGTTTAATTGAAATTTAACACATAATTTAATAAAAATTACATCAATACAAATAAAATAATTAATTAAAAATTAATAAATAAATACAAAGACAAAAATATTTTCTTTTATAAAAAAAATAAATAAAACAAAATTTTTATTTTGTTACAACACACACACAGAGTGGACGGCTTACTTAAGATATATCTGTGCCGTAGACGTCATGAGAAACCCACGGAAAATTGGAGGACCCCCTAATTTAACAGTTGAAATTGACGAGAGTGTGTTTGCCAAGAGAAAAAAATAATGTTGGCCGGGTGTATCCACAACAATGGGTATTCGGTGGATACTGCCGAGAAACGAAGAAATGCTTCTTGTGTCGTGTCAAAGATCGATCAGCAGCTACCCTCCTACCTCTCATAGTGGCAAATATTGAACCAGAGTCTACTATAATGTCAGATGAGTGGTGTTCGTACCGTCAAATTGTTAATTTACCACAACAATACAGTCATTTGACTGTAAACCATAGTTATAACTTTGTGGATCCTGAAACGGGAGCGCATACACAAGGCGTAGAAAGCATGTGGCGGTCCTGTAAACGCCGAAACATGATTGAATGTGGTATGAGAAGGGAACGCTTAGATTCCTATTTAAGTGAGTTCATGTGGCGAGTAAGAAATAGAAATGAGGGTTTGTTCCAGAAAATGCTGGAAACCATCAACAAATATGAGGCCCCTTTTTACTCAAAACAAATATGATTTTGGTAAATATTATCAATTTTAGTAAGTATGTTCTATTTAGAATACGTTTTCATAATGATATTGACTTTCAAATCACGTGCTTAGTTTAATTATTCATTGCTCAAGCTTAATCTAATACCATTTTCAAGTATTTTAAGTATTCTGTAAAAGTATTTTGTTTCCTTATTGAACACAGTACATGACACATTAAAAGTATTCAGTACTTAAAAGTAGGTTGGGTTACATTATTTAATCTAAACAACTTCACAGCAGCTGTAACAAAGTTAATTATAAAATAATAATCATTTTGTATATTTTCTTTTACAAGTGGATATTAAGCCACAAAGCTGATATCATATAAAGTGTAAAAATCATGTTCAGTGTATTATTATTTTTAATATCATAGGTTACAGATTAAACTAACCTTATACTCACGAGGTATAATTGTACTGATTTCACCTGTAAAAGAACGGTTGGCTGAAAATAAGACACAATTGTAACACATATCAGAACCTGTGTGTGTGTGTGTGTGTGTGTGTGTGTTTTGGTGGACGGGTCAATAATCTGTAAACCCTTTAATATTGGTCTCCTAGAATGTTGACTGATTAAACAAAATAATTGATTAATGTTCATATGTCAGTACTTTGTGTGTCCGGTGATGTAGGCCTAATTTACTTTTCTTTGCAGGCACAAGAAAAGGTTAGAAACATTTAGGCCTACATCATCATTACCCAGGCTGAGGAATTGAAACTTCCAGCACTATATTCAGGTTTATAATTTACACAGTGAAACCAGTCGAAACAAAGTATTAAAATCCTTTGAAAATATTAAAAGCAGGCACATTACATCATACGTACACAGTATCATCATTGTATGGTGTTCTGTTGTGTGACAGGTCCCAGATATTACCAATCATCTCCATTCATATGTATTTGGCTTGAACTTTTGAGCTTTCATCTCTACATAAGATACTCCACTTTGCATTTCGTACAAAAGCTCATCTTCTCTCCTTTCATGGTTCTTTCAAAAACTGGTGTTAATTGTTCATTTTCTCTCAGGATTAAATATACTTATACATAATATTCAATACTTAAAAGTTGGTTAGGTTACATTATTTAATCTAAACAACTTCACAGCAGCTGTAACAAAGTTATTTATAAAATAATTATCTGCTTATAATTATCTTGTTGATTCATCCTCTTCGTTCACTTTATAAAATATTATTATTATATATATATATATATATATATATATATATATACTTTCACAATATGAACTTACTTTCATTTATCACTTCCCCATACGTTTCGAGGTATGTTCCTCTTCCTCAGTGGGAGTAAATACTGAATGTCATTTTACAGAATAACGGTTATGGACTATAGGTGTGTGTGGTGGGGGTTGATGGTGGGAGGGAATTGGCGCTGAGGTTCAAATTGTGTGTTTGGATCAGTGTATCAAATAGTGTATGTGATCTATAATGTAATTGTTCATTTAATATGTTGTTTGGTTGTAGTGCGTGATATCTGTATATTTCAAATTGTTCAGCTGTGTTTAGTTTTCTACTTTTAGGTAAGTAGTGTAATATTTCCATGTTGTGTTCTATGTTTGCCACACATTTACAAAACGAAAACCACAGGTTACACAAACATAGAACACAACATGGAAATATTACACTACTTACCTAAAAGTAGAAAACTAAACACAGCTGAACAATTTGAAATATACAGATATCACGCACTACAACCAAACAACATATTAAATGAACAATTACATTATAGATCACATACACTATTCGATACACTGATCCAAACACACAATTTGAACCTCAGCGCCAATTATCTCCCACCATCAACCCCCACCACACACACTTATAGTCCATAACCGTTATTCTTTAAAATGACATTCAGTATTTACTCCCACTGAGGAAGAGGAACATCACCTCGAAATGTATGGGGAAGTGATAAATGAAAGTAAGTTCATATTGTGAAAGTATATATCTATATATAATAATAAATTATCTGCTGTATTTTTTCCTTTATAAGTGGATATTAAACAAAACACCAATATCATATTCTTATACCATAAGAAGTAATATAATCACGTTATGTTCATGATGGGTTCTATTTCTTGTGTATAGTGTGTTTCAGTGTTTGCATTAAACAAAACATTTTTAAATCAGTGTTGAACACTTGCCAAGTAGTGTGCGTGATATTTTCCAACAAATTCGTATACTGTATGAGAGTAGACTATTGATGTATACTACTTTACATGTCAGAAGTATAACGATATATTTACAAATTACTTTATTCTATATTCTTATGTTATTATTATTATTCAATAAAAAATAAAATACTTTTTAACAAAAATATGCTTTTATTTTAATTATTGTATTGTATTTAATATTACTTCAGAAACATAAATATAATTAAAGTAAAAATAAATAGTTGTAATAATTTATTCTTCGTATTGTTTAAATTAGCAGCCATCCTTACTATTTCTTTTATGAATTTGCTAACTGCTATAATTTTCATTGTTCGACAGCTTTTCGTCATCACTGACATCTTCAGTCTTAAACAACCCCTGTTTTAAGACCTGAAGATGTCAGTGATGACGAAAAGCTTAGTCGAACAATAAAAATTATAGCAGTTAGCAAATTCATAAAAGAAATTGTAATAATTTAATTAAAAAGTAAATTTTTGTTAAAAGGAATGTCTTAATCATTCAACATTGATATATAACTCTCACTCTTCCCCCTCCCTTTCTCTGTGGAATATATGAGTGATAGTTTAATCTTGTTTTCAACAAATTCCAGTTACATTGCAATCTGATAGGTTAGTGTCTGTACTTAAAATGGACAAATATTTACTTCCATTTTCCTTAAGGAAATGGAAGTATGGTGATGGCAAAAAAAAATCGTGTTCGAGATTATTCCAGATTCTGATTGTACTACCCTCAAAACATGAAAAAAGTCATTTTTCGAAAAGTGTCTGTGTGTCTGTAGATTTTTTTCTATGGCAAACGATAACAGCCGCAAATTCAAACAGAATCAAATAATGTTTTGCAAACAGCCCTGATTTGTAGAGTACTCAAGACCTATTGTTTTTGGTGAATATCGGTTAATGGAAAGGGGTAGTTTATCTGCAACATTTTTTTTTAATCAAGGGTAATTTTTTTCTATGGCAAACGATAACTGCCGTTGTTACGTCTCCCTTGTTAAGACATTACAAAAGTCTGGAACCAGTTCAATTTGTTACCTGTTAATTAAACTAGCTGCCATTGTTAGTAAACCTTACTTACTAACAAATTATAACACTTTATTATTTAGGAATTAGTCAAGGATTGCATAAATTTATTCACTCGCTGGGTGTTAGCAAAAACATCTCTTTATTATTATATTTATATCTCATAGTTTACTTTACTCTTAAAGAAGTACTCTAATCAATTCTGCATTTAATATTTTGAAAATTTTTACTTCTTATTCTTTTTTATCTCAAAAGCATTCAGCTAGATATTGTTTTAAGTACCACGGATCCGGGTCTCAACTTTGTTATGTTTTAATTTATCACCACTTTGTTACTCTACTCATAATGTGTAAATTAAATAATTATGAATACTGAATGTATGATAGTTAGTATTTATGTAATTTGCATAATAAATCTTATCACCGGAATAACACGTGCTTAGCTCAGTTACATGCATTAGGCTTTTGGTCCAGAATTGCGTTAAGCAGACAGCGGCAGAGATCGTTGGGTATAGAAATAACATAACACATTAGATAACTGTAACAAATTCTGATTTTATTTCAGCATATACGTGGCAAATTAATATAAGCATAACACCTGTTAATGATTCGGATTTCAAAATGGCGGCTATGATATTCCGCCCTTGACCTTGCTCAAGGTTAATTGTATACACTTTATGATTCTATGTAAATGACTTCTTTTATATATGTGAGTATCATCATTAAACAAAATTTTAGTTTTGATTTCTTTAATACTTTATTCTTAATACTGATCAAACATGATCACAAACCAACGCCTCATTTATTGTTGGGTTGATCAACACCGGTTTACACACTCGCTTCCTCTCTCTCCCTCTCTCACTTGAATTTAAACAAATTTTATAAAATTGAGCTCATTTTTTCTAATTTTTGAATTTAGGTAATGAAATGTAGGGCTTTCCTGAATAGACGTGGTGTAGCTCCCTCCTCAGCAGTTCCATGCGGTTGACAGGCGTTCGTCCAGTTTGATGGTCGTCATTTCCCACTGACTCTACTTTTAATACATTTTTTGCAAAGTTCACTGATTCTAGTAATTGTTAGTGTTTACTATGGTATTGGTTAAATCATTTTAAGCAGTAAATGTTACAATTTGATGGCAGAAAACTGCCCACTACTGTTAGAGCGTGTATGCTCTCTGAGTTACTTTTGAAGACTGAGGCTGGGTCAGACGTAATTGTTATGTAAGTGGTCGTGCATCTGACGTCATTGTCTATTGTTTTCCATCCACCGCCTTGGTTAATACGTAATGGTTTTATATCGTCATTGTGTTTTTGGTGACGATTCATTACAATGGACCAATAGAAAGTCAGTATTGTCAATTTTTAGCGCCTGAAACGGCCATTATCGTTGTTTCACTTCACTCGTACGCCGCTGACCTTGGATCGGCTCCCCTCTGGTTAATTGGCGTATTACTGGGACTTGTGTCAAAACTAACTTGCCCTGGTTAGACTTCATGATTATAATAAAATTTACAATAAAAATATCCCTACATACCATTATTCTGGTATGGCTAATTCTGTACTGTTACAAAACCCCCTCATTGAAAGGTTTGGTGTCGAGACACAAAAACTTTCATTGACTCATTCACACTTTTCTAAAAGGATCAGTTCAGATATGTGCCACAACCCCCTGTAGTGTTAATAAAAAGAAAATCTCAATCACTTACCCTTGGTCCTATAGTGTCGATCGTACCCGTCTGACCTTACTGGACTTCTCCTGAGAGATCCCTACACCATAAGGCCATGAGGCACTGCACGCTCCTGTTCTGACGCTCCGGCCAGCTCAGGACCGCGGTCACAACACCATAAAAACTCTGAAACATTCAATACAAAATTTCAAATAGTGGTCTTATTCATTTACATATCCGCAACTGATATGTTTCCTCTTAGATGCATTGGTTTGTGATTTGAGGCATTGGTTTCATTTATTTATAAAATACCAAATAACACAACAAAATATAACAAGATTTACGATAGATCCTCCGTCTACTTGACAACACTCCTACATATTTGTATCAATTGCTCTGACTCCCGTCAATATTAAATTGCCTCTTTCATCATAAAATTATACTAAACACAATATAAATTTTTTGATTCTCAAACAACAACTACTATTTTTATTCATTTATTTCAATTAATATCAGTATATTTATCTAGCATGGCAGCATTTTTAACTATCTAAATTTCCTTACTCATTTCTTTACTTTAATCTTACTCCTTTTTAACAGAATCATTTTTTCCCAGAGACTTGTTACTCTAACACAAAATTTAATATCGTTATAGTCACTACCTTTATAGTAGCCTCCTAACCACACACACTATCATCAACATAATAAAACATGGTACATCATAAGCATTAAACACTAACATTGAACAATTCACATTACTTAATTCATATTTACATAACTTGCAGCAAAACTTTAATAAGACATTACTATCAACAATTCTCTATTAACTTTTATTCATTTAACATTCATTTAGATTCTATACAAAAAATTTTCAAATTTATCATTACCTTTCCATTTACATTACCTTTCTACTTTGAATTTTCCTTTTCTAACCTTTCATCCTTATTAGTTTGGGTGACTCTCAATTATTCACTATTTTCTCTATATCTTATTTTGGCATTGTCAACCTAACCTTACTCACCTCTTTTTCTCTACTAACAACCGCTTCTAACCATTTACATATAATATGACACCAATATCTCAATAATAACCCCCTTCACAAATCCCATTTAAAACCTCTGGCACCGCTCATTTTTGTACTAGTATGTGTGTATTCCCTCTAACCAACTCATTCCCTTATCGGTTCCTGACCCTTTCAGGTAACCCTTTCCGGCACACAACGGTCCCTTCCTGTCTCAACATCTCTCGTTGGACTCCTACACCAATACCCTTATTACAAATTATCACCATCCACAACAAATATAATTACCACTCACATTACTCACCTCTACATATAATCACTAACCACTGTGTCCCTAAAATATCTAACACCTCTTTATATATTATCAGCATCTCAACACTTTATTTTCCCTAACTCCCAATAACTCTATTTAACTAACTCCAATGCCCTTATTTATCACTATTCCCAAACTCTTTTACAACATTTCACCTTAATATACCACTAGAAAATTCATCACTTATCTACTAACAACAATACCTCTCCATATCCAAATATATAACCTGCTTCATTTATTAACCATTAGAATCTGAATTCCCTAATATCATTTCAAAATCATTATTGGCTTAATTATTCTTCAATATCTAAAATTCTGCAATGCATGGTTTACATAAAAATACATAAAATACACAACAGCAAAATTATACAAATACATTGACATTAATATACACAAAAATATACAATCCACATTACCATTATATCATTTACCAAAATCAGTCATAAACAGTCCATCCTGAAAAACACTTTCCACATAATTAAATGTTCATAACACAATAAAAGGTCTACCCTCCATCGTCAAATAACAATCGTACCTTAAAACTATATACATGGTTTAATATTGAATGTCTTATATTATTACTATCAATATAATACTTATCTAATTCTTCATATATTTCCACAATACTATTTAAATTAATATGCTTATTCCATATTACTATCTCATATAATTTGTCACGATCAAGTATGGTCATGTCGCCTTTGGTATAGTCTGTTACAATCAGGTAAGTTACAAAGTCATCTTTATCAACATCATCTCCCACTTCTGCTATATCAGCTTCAACCCAAGGTAAGTACTTATTATATTTATTATATATCATCTCTACTCCTAACCTTCCCATAAACTCTTCATAATCTCTGCTTATCTTAAAAATTTCTACCTCCCTCTTTCTCTCACAATATCTCTCACTTTCAAAACATCTCTCTCTTTTAAAATATCTCTCATAATAACTCTCCCAACAACACTTCTCTCTCTCAATATATCTCTCTTTACACCCACTCTTTAAACCTTCAAAACACACTATCATTCCCTTATTATTATATTCTATTCCCCATAAAATTTCATTATTACTACTCCTGTTTACACAATCATTTTCCAATATCATACTTTTATTTATATTATCATAATTTTCTACCGCACTCACCTTGTCTTTGTTCAATTCAAATTTGTTTAATTCTAATTTCTTCTTTTCTAATTCTATTTTTTCTAACTTTGTACCTGTTTCACTTAATCTTTTGTCCAAATTGCAGCTCTGTTTTTTAATTTCTTTTTTGATCTCGCTAAATTGTACATCAAATTGGTTTAGTTTTTCGTTAAAATTATCTAATTTAGTATCAAATTTGATGCTCTGCTCATTGAAAAGCAGTTTTATCATTCTTATTATGTCATTTTCCTCAACTATTTTTGTTGGGGCTGGTGTTGAATGAATACTATCACCCATCATTTCTGATTCTGTTCTACTCGTCTCATTACTGTTTGCCTTTTTTTTTTTTTTTTTTTTTTTAACAATAATAAATTTATTTTAGTTGTTGTGTTGTACTCTATTCGTACCATACATAACCTATACAGGTAACCTCTATTTTTTCGTATATTTCACTACCCATCTAACCTCTGCTTTTCTGCTTATTTATATATTTTTATTTATATATAAAGTCCAAGTTCGGGCTGCCATCTGTTACTCTACTCATAATGTGTAAATTAAATAATTATGAATACTGAATGTATGATAGTTAGTATTTATGTAATTTGCATAATAAATCTTATCACCGGAATAACACGTGCTTAGCTCAGTTACATGCATTAGGCTTTTGGTCCAGAATTGCGTTAAGCAGACAGCGGCAGAGGTCGTTGGGTATAGAAATAACATAACACATTAGATAAATGTAACGAATTTTGATTTTATTTCAGCATATACGTGGCAAATTAATATAAGCATAACACCTGTTAATGATTCGGATTTCAAAATGGCGGCTATGATATTCCGCCCTTGACCTTGCTCAAGGTTAATTGTATACACTTTAAGATTCTATGTAAATGACTTCTTTTATATATGTGAGTATCATCATTAAACAAAATTTTAGTTTTGATTTCTTTAATACTTTAATCTTAATACTGATCAAACATGATCACAAACCAACGCCTCATTTATTGTTGGGTTGATCAACACCGGTTTACACACTCGCTTCCTCTCTCTCCCTCTCTCACTTGAATTTAAACAAATTTTATAAAATTGAGCTCATTTTTTCTAATTTTTGAATTTAGGTAATGAAATGTAGGGCTTTCCTGAATAGACGTGGTGTAGCTCCCTCCTCAGTGGTTCCATGCGGTTGACAGGCGTTCGTCCAGTTTGATGGTCGTCATTTCCCACTGACTCTACTTTTAATACATTTTTTGCAAAGTTCACTGATTCTAGTAATTGTTAGTGTTTACTATGGTATTGGTTAAATCATTTTAAGCAGTAAATGTTACATTTTGATGGCAGAAAACTGCCCACTACTGTTAGAGCGTGTATGCTCTCTGAGTTACTTTTGAAGACTGAGGCTGGGTCAGACGTAATTGTTATGTAAGTGGTCGTGCATCTGACGTCATTGTCTATTGTTTTCCAACCACCGCCTTGGTTAATACGTAATGGTTTTATATCGTCATTGTGTTTTTGGTGACAATTCGTTACAATGGACCAATAGAAAGTCAGTATTGTCAATTTTTAGCGCCTGAAACGGCCATTATCATTGTTTCACTTCACTCGTACGCCGCTGACCTTGGATCGGCTCCCCTCTGGTGAATTGGCGTATTACTGGGACTTGTGTCAAAACTAACTTGCCCTGGTTAGACTTCATGATTATAATAAAATTTACAATAAAAATATCCCTACATACCATTATTCTGGTATGGCTAATTCTGTACTGTTACAACTTTAACCAAATTATTTGAAGAATAATTTTGGGTGTAAATTTTAGAATTACCTTACATCTAAACATCGTAATGTTATTACTACTTCATTACAGAGATTACAAATATTTATGTATTAATCTTTAAATTGTCAAAAGCTCTTTACTGTTCTTTTGTTACTTCTCTTGTTGAAACAAATTTTTTTACAAATGTTATGGTTTGATATCACCTGAATATAACATGAGTTTGCTGTGGGGTCCGTGATGGTCATCTCCAGTCGTATTCTAGGGTGTGATACACTGTTCCTCTTGATGCTCCATTAGGTTGATTGTTTCCGAAAGGTAGTCTCGTTCTAGACGATTGGATTTGGGTACTAGAAGTTCATACGGTTGTTGATGTTTTCTTCTTCTGGAGTCGGTTGTTCACATTTTACATTTTAATTACAGTTCTTGTCTTAGCAGCACTAAAATCTGGTAAGGAACATATCTTACCACTTACAGTTTGTTAAGAGATGTGTCGGCTAAGTTTCCCTTTTTTTTATTTATAACATATTTCTTCACGCACTACATTATATTTTTTTTATTTTTATTATTTTATTAATTTTATTGGATTTGGGTACTAGAAGTTCATACGGTTGTTGATGTTTTCTTCTTCTGGAGTCGGTTGTTCACATTTTACATTTTAATTACAGTTCTTGTCTTAGCAGCACTAAAATCTGGTAAGGAACATATCTTACCACTTACAGTTTGTTAAGAGATGTGTCGGCTAAGTTTCCCTTTTTTTTTATTTATAACATATTTCTTCACGCACTACATTATATTTTTTTTATTTTTATTATTATTATTTCCACGCTACATTGGGTCAAATCGAAATCACTACAAACTTGATTGAATAGTTTTTAACGGTATACACCTACGTGTATATTGACAACACAGTAGAGACATCCTTACATGTCGAAGTTTCTCCGGCGAATGTGGGCATAGTTTAGCTGAGAAAATAGTTCGTTCTTTTAAGTAGTATTAATTATTCATTAATTAAATCGTAATACTTTATGTTACCTTTTGGTTATGAATTAGGAATTTCTGTATTTATTTAGCACGTATTTTATTTAATTAACGGAATTATTATTTTTAGCAAAATAACACCGTGCTTTGCGTGTTGTACGGGACAATTTTCACGTTGATGCAGGAAGCTAGGTACAGGTAAGGGGTGGATAATACTCTTACTTGTTATAAAAGCAAAAAATTTCATTTGTGCTATTTAAACATTTTTTTAAATCGTCACACCGTAAATTCAAACAAAATCAAATAATTTTTTACATATGTGCTTGAGTTGTAGAAGACTCAAGGCCTATTGAAGATCGGTTAAGGGGAAAGGGCAGTTGACCAGAAATATTTTTTGTTGTAACAAGAGTAAAGTACTTAATTTAAATATAAAGTATCCTGATAAGAAGATCTTAATAATCCACTGTAGAAACGTAGATGAAATATCTATAAATGAAGAGGCTAGTTGAACGGGGTGGGGGTAATTTTCTATAAATGAAAATTATAGTGGAAGGGGGAGGGGATAATTTTTATATGTGTACTACGTTATCGGCAAACAAAGTAGTAGTTTGTTGTTAAAATTCCTTCCCGGGCTGTTTGGCCGTAGTCCAATGTTTTCTGCAAAACCAGACGTTTCGGCAGTGCCATCGACTGCCATCATCAGTCAAAATCGAGTGAGATAACGTGTGGTGGTATACGTTAGTGACTACAGTACTGTGGTTAAGGCTGAAGCAATAAGTGGAAAGAAGTAGTTTCTATGGAAACATTTCATTTCGTAAATGATTTTAAATATAAATCTTAGAACATGGAAGTCATGTATGGTTCTCCATACCGATATTTGGTTAAGTGACCAAAATACCAGGTAAAGTGGTAAGTAAACAGCCATTCCAATCTCCTCAGCCTACACATAGATATATATTATTGCCTGTCTTCTTTATTTACAGTGTGGAACAGTAAATCCTGTTACAGTATACTGGATTTAGTACTGGGTTGAGGCACAGATACTTCTTAAATAATACGTCTACTCTACATGAGTGTTGTGGTTGGTTAGGTAATGATAGTACATTATTGTGTGTAATGATAGTACATTGGGTTTGATGTTTCTTTACAAACCCAATTGACTCTGTATTGCTCAATTCTATGTCTTTTGACCTCACTGTAACTGTTTATTCTCCGTTTCTTCCAGCAATTGTTCATGTAACCTGTCTTGTATGTTACTGTACTAATTTTTAAAATTAACACATGTATCTTGTAGCATAAGCTATTAACCATAGTGCATACTCCTTCTTTATCTAAAAAGTGGTAGATATGTAATACTAACCTATTAAAACTGTGTATTTAATAATACTAACTTATTAACCATAATGCATGTTCCTTCTTTATCTAGAAAATGTTAGACGTTGAATATTGCGTTTATACAGAAACACCAGCTAGCCACAGGTAGTCGTGAGTGGTAAGGAGGTGACTCTGTACGCTTCTCGATACATCACCTGGAAAGATATTCTGGACCTCTGCGGACCTCCACTTGAACTCATTTAAATAGGAATCTAAGCGTTCCCTTCTCATACCACATTCAATCATGTTTCGGTGTTTACAGGACCGCCACATGCTTTCTACGCCTTGTGTATGCGCTCCTGTTTCAGGATCCACAAGGTTATAACTATGGTTTACAGTCAAATGACTGTACTGTTGTGGAAAATTAACAATTTGACGGTACAAACGCCACTCATCTGACATTATAGTAGACCCTGGTTCAATATTTGCCACTATGAGAGGTAGGAGGGTAGCTGCTGACTGATCTTCGACACGACACAAGAAGCATTCCTTCATTTCTCGGCAGTATCCACCGAATACCCATTGTTGTGGATACACCCGGCCAACATTATTTTTTCTCTTGGCAAACACACTCTCGTCAATTTCAACTGTTAAATTAGGGGGTCCTCCAATTTTCCGTGGTTTTCTCATGACGTCTATGGCACAGATATATCTTAAGTAAGCCGCCCACTCTGTGTGTGTGTTGACGCCGATTTCCAGTTGATTTTCACACTACTACGTCCTTCACACCAGAAATAAATAAATTTTATTATTTTTCCCAGCGGTAATTTGGATCCCTGTAAAAATGTGCCCTTGCGAACTACCTTATACTCACGGCAAGTCGTCTTATTGTAACACCAACGCTGTTGCTGGCCAAGGGCTAATACCATGTCGTGTCCTTGTTCACATTGACGAGGATTGTGAACCAAACCCTTTTTCTTGAAGAAAAGAAACTGCAGCATCCTCTTCTGTACCAATAACACTCAACCATCGTAGCTACTCACAACACAACACTGATTAAAAAAGTAATGAAACTGAACAAGCTGTAACAACAGCAATTAAAGATAAGATATTAATTAATAAACTAAATTTGCAAATTCATAAGTGTGTTTTATTTTGGTTTCCACTGTACTATGTGACGATCGGTGAGACCGTCATAACAATTTAACGAAACATCCTGTAACGGGGTAAATATGAGGGGTTTTTTATTTTATTAAATTTGTGGTTTTATTTTATTAAATATCAACAATTCATTTCCATCTGTGTGGCCAGTCCCCGGTTGAATCTAAAGCGTAGATTCTAACAAAGGAACTGTGGTGAAACAATTGTAATGGAATGTGCGGGTTGACAATTAGTGGAACTTTGCGGCTGTGTGACACCTGCGCCCAAACGCACTACATCGGCGGGGCGCCGACTGACGCCGAGGTGTTGGAAACAAGATGGCTTGGAGGCGAAAGTTTGTTCGCACATGGTCTCAAAACGGCGGAAACAAAACTTAGTCCTGCCTACATTGGTGACGTCGACCAGTGCTCACTGAATATCGTCGACGTCCAACACACGAAAAACCTATGTGTTGAATGTGTCACCGCTATGACTAAAAAGTACAAGGCATTGCTTTCCGCCTTGTACGGCAAAAAATCTAGTAGATAGGGGACTTATAGACGCTACCAGTCTCTCTCTGAAGCTCGCCTGCGCAGGTTGCCCGCAAAACAGGGCTCAACAATAACATTTTTAAACATCAAATAAAAGTGAGTGCTGTTTTGTGAAGATACGGAAGTGAGTACAGTTTTCGAAAAATGACATCCTAAATTATTTTCGGACATACTGATCGAGTTTTATAAGTGATGCATCACAAGGCTGAGGAGACTCCACGTTGCCGGCAGGGGTAGTGAGTAACGTATCTCAGAATACAGAAATATATTGCATAAAATGGGGCGTATTTAAATAAAAAAGGGGTTCATGTTATTTTATTGAATGAATGTGAGTGCGGGCAGACTGGGCTGTTTTATGTAAGTATAAGATGAATATTTAAATGTGTCAATATAAGATGTTTTGCTAATATTTAAGGAACTTTTAATTTGTTTTGAATTTTGGGTAAATATGTCATGATTAGAGAACAATACAAAAAAAAAGAAATAATTATATATTAAAAAATGTTTTTTAATCTCTTCACAAAATGCGAGTTGCGTAAGTTATTCACACAACCTTAAATCATGCTTGCATCCTAGACGTTCGTATGACGTAACTCTGGGCAGAGAAAAGATTTTAAGGTAAGTGAAAAAGTGGAATAATTTTATTTATTTATTTATGTTTGTAATTAATTAGATTATCACAATCCCAATTAATTCAATATTATACTTTGAGGATTATAATTTTACATATACTGTAACGACTTGATCCGTATGTACTCTTTAAAAGTGTGTTATCGTGTGTTAGCCCCACATGTTGTAGTCGTTACTTTATGTTTACTTACTTACTTTTCTTTTTGTTACGCTGACGATGTCCGTTGCGATCTCACGAATTACCAGTACAATATTTCGCGAGTGTAAACCTTACCTGTCCTTTAATGAGTATATTTCATTCCCGGGTGGCGCCAAATTGTTTATGAAAACAATTAAAAAATATGAAATCGAGCGGTCGTTCTAGACGGTGTTGACTGATTCAAATTACCCTCGCAATAGGCGGGCATATGAATCTTGCTAGTAGTTCGCCGTGTTGCCGACGTCTAACGCTGGCCGTCAATTTCGCTCGTCGCTAAAGTACACAAACTTTATAATGCAATTTACTATGAAACAAAGGACGGTGATACTCAGTACTAGTTTATTAAAGTGAAATTATCAGTTATTCAATTAAATACAAAATTATATACTGTTATTAAACAAAGTTGCTCCGGCAATAAATAGACTATTTTTCTCAGGTTGGCTAAAGTTGATTTAAAACGATACTAACTCGACATGGCTGTTGCCGAAGTTTATTTTCTACAGTTCGTTTAATCTGAGTCCTTTTGGTTACGAAAAAATATTAATAAGATGATAATAAAGTACACTACCTTACATCAATTGTACTTATATACTATTAGAGTTAATTACAATTCGTTTCTGAAGTGTTATAAAGTGTGTGTGAAGAATTCGTAATTTGTATACAGGTTACTTTCTGGTTACATACAAGTTTAGTTTTTTTATTTTCAATTAATCCTTGAAAGAAATTTAGTTATCAGTTCAGAGTGAGAGTTATTTGTGTTGTGAAAAAGTTAATCAGAATTTATTCCATAAATTCGGGTATTTCAGATATACTTAACAAATCTGTTGAATTCGGGTGAAGAGTTACTCAGTTCTAGTTAGGTTGGGTCCTTTTGATCATCAATCTTCCATCATTTATGATTTGGAGTATGTCTGGCTTCTTTTTCGGATAATGTGGATTAAATAATTAATTTATAATTTGAAAATCTGGTCTGTGGTCTCTGTTGAATTGACTAGTTCTTCATCAGACTTCTTGCATCCTCGTTTTACAAAATTTTGACTTAATTTTGATTATTTTGAGTTAAATTTGAGTCGAATATGGTTTGGCTTCTTTTTGTCTTGAGCGTCAATAATGAACTAATTCTTTTTAACGGAATTATAATAAATAACGTTCCGTTGTTATGGCAACTGTCTGTACTCTCATTGGCTATATTGTACTGTATATTTTCTGTATACTCTCTTGTACTGTATATTTTATGTCTATTGTTATAATATTTGAATTTTAATTCAAAATGAATAAATATCTTCTGATGGCTATTATTCTTGTCTTCTTATTTATGTATTAGATATTATCACAACTGTTTATATTTTCTTTCAAAGATCATTTTGACATCCCACAAAGCTGGGTTTGTTTATGTATTAAAGTTTTGACAATAATGTTAATATTATGTTATTACATTTCTTTCTTATTTTATGTTTTTAATTTAACTTTGACATCTTAATATGATTCACTAATTGTACTTAACTAGTTACTTGTCCTGGTTTTTTAATACAATAGTTAATTTCTTACAATTTGTTTATTTTGGATTTATACAGTTAGGCATTTTATAGGCCTAAGTAGTAATTGGCTATATCTTCTTATTTTACACAAATTAAAGATTATTTTATATTTACATATGTTTTGCTTGGTGTCACTTATGATTTGTTTACCTTTTGAATTAATTTGGGCTGTTTTATAATAATTGTATGTGTTTATTACTTTACAAAATCATGGCCTGTCTATTATTCGCTAATTTCTTTTCCTGTATTATTATGTTTGTAAGAATTTATCTCCTTACTTATCTATATTGCCATTTTTTATAACTGGTCTATCATTTAATATTACTTATAAAACATAACACAAAAATTAGGTTTATGGTCTGTTCATTTTTTTCAGCCATATTCCTTCTTATAAACTTAATTGAACAAATAAGTATCTTGGTGAAGAACAGTATAACACCATTTATTTTGTCTTGCTAATTATCCCTTTGAACATTTTGATTAACATAGGATGTTTTATTTACTTTGCACTCATATTATTTAGTTTATTTTTCTTTTAACATTTACTCACTATTTTTTACTACTTAACCATTGTAACAATAACATTTTTAATCATTTTGGGATTTTTACCCTGAATACCATTGTATTCCTAAACTACTATCATTTATAATTATAATAACAATATTCTGGTTATTCCTATTGTTTGGTATTTATCACCCTTAAACTATAGTGATTATCACTGGTTTTGGTGTTTTTACCTATATGTTGAGATTTCTATTTATTGTGGGTTACACTGGCACTTTGCACTTTTTCACTGTAATTTAGTGTTACTAGTGGTTATTCCCTAATATTGATTTCTTTTACTTACTTAATCACCTTCACTTCCTACCTATCTCTCACTTCTGGGTTTTTTATTGTTTTATTCACAATTATTAGTTATAATGTTAACAAAATTCATGTTCTGATTCACTTATCATTATAGAGTTATTCATAACATTTAATATCTATTTCTCTGGTTAGTGTACTTTAATTGATATTACTTTATTTGATTTTAATATTTATCATTTACATTTATTATTTGTTTGTGCCTTTTTCATATACCTTCTCATTCTATTTTCTTTTATTAGGTCAATCACTTGGGTCGGGCATAGTCATTTGTCTCGTCATAGTCATTTTATTTTCATTCATTTAATATAGTTGATTCATTATAGTTTTTTCCCTGGTATTGGGGTGACTTTTTGTGTTGTAACAATACACTAATGTAAAATATAAAACATTATTGTTATCTGATTTCAAGCTTGCAGAGTCAATCCAAATAAATTATGTCTGAATGTATGTACACACATAAAAGGCAAAATACAAGTGTTCTGTCTTGTCTGCTGTCATAGAAAATATATTCTGTATTTCTTTACGGTTGCAACTTCATTCATGTGAGTAAAAATTAATTTATATAAATCTCAAATCATCACCTGGAATCTACACTGTTGACTGTAAACATGTAAACAAATACAATAAATTCCTTTTGTGATCACTTTGGGCCAATATGAATTTAATAGCACTAGCCGAATAATAACAATAACTGATAACAAGATTATGCAAGATTTGCCATTACTTCCCATAACTGTGATTACAGGCATATTTATATACCTGTTACTATGTATAGAGGTGTTACTATATATATTGTATGTTATAACTGTGAGGTGTATTTTATAATCTGGAACATTTTATACCAAATGATTTAATCACAAAAGGTTATGTAAAACACAAAATTACAACAAACACACCTAAAGTATCTATAGAAATTAAAAAATAAACAAAATTATATAAATGACAAATTATTCAATAAATGATTAAATATGTACCATAATTTATTAGATACTGCAATTATTTTTTATAGGAACAAACATCCACTAGCCGCTACAAAACCAATTTTCCCTATAATGTACCTAGCAAGATCCTGATCTTTTCGATACATTGTTGGATTGTTAATGCTAGCATTTTTTTATTCTTTTCCCTAAACATTTTGAAACCATAATTTCAAAGCGATACTACCTGAGATGCCTTTCCATTGTGTTTCCTTTTGCTCCAAAAAAAAAAAATTTTGTTGTGGTGTTGATATGTCTTTATTCTTTAAAATTTTGTGTGAGGGAGATTGCAATATTTTTAACTGAACTGTAACATTTCATTGTCTCAGTTTTTGTCATTTTTTGTGCTACTGTAAAGTGTTTACTTTTTATTTACACTCAAGTAATGCCGTTTTTATTTTACATTTTTACACTTTCTGTCAAGCTACTGTAAAGCTACAGTAAAATATACAATTTTATTTAAAAAAAAAATGATCAAACCAAGCACTTGTCTGTAATGAACAGAACACTGTGTAATAACTGAAATATATGAGAGTTTTATTTAAGGTTATTGCTGGCTCTCACATCCTACCTTCCAGTATTTGCGTATCATCCGTCAGAACAGTCAATAACTCAACAGGATACTAAGTCATTCTTACTACTTTTCAGGTGCATTTAGCATGTACACCAGACGCAGATTTATGCACAGGCAAAGTAGGCAACTGCCTACGGGCGGCAAATTTTGTAAAGGTCGTTATGTTGTTTTTATACCTAAGAGATGTTTCAAATGCCGCTCCATTTCGTTTCAATATGATAAGAAGCTTTTAAAAATATATATTGTTTAGTAACAAGGCTTATTACATATAAAGAGAATAGTTCATCATTTACTTCTGATCTGTATATGAAGTAGGCCCTACATCGTTTTTTCACAATTACATTTACATACATTATATATGTGATACTTCCATTATATTAATTATTTAACTATTAATTTGTTTACATTCAAATTTCGAACATCCTTTACCGACTCTGTAATTTGACATGAGTGAATGTCAATAGATGCCACTAGCTGCTAACAGACAGACTATAAGCATAGTATAATTTCATACCCAACTCTAGTGCCAATTGAGCTTCGACCTGCCGAGGAGGGAAATAAAAGGTCTACACATAGTATGTGTCCGTTAAACACCTGTTGTATTTTACATAAATCGTTAAATATATATTCATCAAATAAAATGATAGGCAAAAAGTGATAAGTGAAAGGATGATTATGTCGAAAGATGTGTACGGTATATAATGCATTTTCATTTATTATGTTAGGGTAATATTAGTGGAATGATAATATTCTACCACTACTGTATTACAGTATACAAATGTAGTGATATACCTTGGCACAATACTATGTAATAAATTTGGATAAAAGGCTCATTTCAAATAGAAAGGATAGCTGGTGTGATCAGACATAACAAATTTGTATTAGTTTTTTGAGAATTTATTCCTATCAAACTGCAACAAGCATATTTTCAAGCCTTTATGGATGTGTGTCATGGAATTTACAGATTGCACCAAAAGAAACAGTTAAAAGGTCAAAAATCTAAAAGGTTAAGTTAGATAATTAAATGTAGACACAACCTCCCAAAATCGTCTCTGTACCGTAATTATGCGCGATAAATGGAAACTAATTTCTGTACTTCCAGTAAATACACCCTTTTAATAAAATATGTGCCAATAAAACCCAATAAAATATGCACCAATAACGTAGCCTACTAGGTTATAGGTCTACGTTCTAAATTGGAAGTAGGTTTTAATTCCGGTACTTCGAATAAATACAGCCTTTAATGTTATATACAGCCTTTTATCCATACAATATATACAACCTTTGAATGTACACTAACTAAGGAAATGTTTGTTAATTCTAATTAATTTTAAAAATCTAAAAGGTTAAGTTACATTGATAAACGTAGACACAACCTCCAAAAATCGTCTGTGTACCGTAATTATGTGCGACAAATGGAAACTAATTTCTGTACTTCCAAGAAATATACCCTTTATTGTACACTAACAAAGTAAATTTTATTTAAGTTACATTGTCGTACGTAACCTCCATAACCTGGCATTAGTTACTTGTGAAGAAAACAGTTCTAGTACACATCGGAACCGAAAAGGAGTACAAATGTGGAGACGAAAGTTTGATTTGCCGCAGGATTTAGTGAAAGACCCGCCGCAGTTTTTAGTGAAAGATCCTAAGTAGTTAATATGGGTACTTTCTATGTAAAGTACTTTTCACTACAATTTATAAATTGATATGTGAATTTTTGATTTACAGATATTAGAACTATATATGGTTTACGGGACCCGGATTACGATTATGGAAGGGATAAAAATAATGGGTTAGGAAAGAGCGGTAAAAATTGATATACATATAAAAGTATTAGTAATAGTATTTACTGGCATCTTAACCTTATATAACAATGGCAGTGTTTTGCTATGTAAATTGTAAAGTAAGATGGTGGTTGATCAATATTATATTTGTATAATAGATTGTGATTTTTTTGACGTACGGATAATATAATGATTAGCTATGCGTGCTAAATGCTGTAAAAGTGTTTAGGCCAAAACTGTTCGTCTACTTAGTTTGTTGGTAATGTGATATAATTGATTATTCGTATATTATAAACGACCAATTGTATTAGCCATCCGTAACTGATTACAAATGTTAAAACGAATAAATATATTTTAATAATTGATATTTAACTTTTTTTTTTTTTTTTGAAATGGTTATAAGCGTTGTGGGTATACCGCGTTGTGTAAACTGCAGTAATTAAATTTTACATTCAAAAATAAGAGGAAGGTAACGTCAAGTGTTTCAAAGATTTTCCTTTCAGAACCAGAGCACAATAGCTGTGTTTATTCACTAAAGCCGGTAAAAAAAAAACGTTTCTCAGAGAACTTGTGAAAGGCTGTGTAATTGTTGTATTTTTATTAATTTAAAGTTTTTCATGCATTTAATCGTAATTTGTGTACATTCTCATTACTAATCACACTTTGTATGATAATCATGTTATAAAACGATTTACTGTGTACGTCGTAAACTTTAGTGAGAGTCGCAATATACAAGCACATTGTGTAAACACAAACAACGCGTTCATATTGCGTGTGTATGTATGTTTCACTTGTTTTTATGTGTAGGCCTAATATAGGAGCAGATTTGAAGAAAATTTGGGAATCATTTATTATAGTAGTAGTACACATCGTAAACGGAGTTATACATTCGGGTGTAGTTTGTATTTTGGGTAATTCCGAGAAAAAAGATTGGGTTTTCAGATTCTTTTCATAGTTTTATAAGTTATTCTACCACTACTTCTGGAAACTAGAAATATAATAGTAATACAGTAACAAGCACTGGAATTACGCATATTTGTGAAAAGCGAGAAAGGTTGGGTAAGGTTTTTTAAAGTTAGGTATTAAGATTTTTGGACCGATTTCACAGAAAATCAAGTTTATGCAAAAACAACAGCAAAGAGTAGCAAAACAATCGTTTTAAGAAGCTTAATTTGGAAATAACAAAAAATTTTAACAGCATTCACTATCAGACATTCTCTTATTCTTAGCATCACTCTTGTCACTGTCAACTTCTCCGATGCTTTAATTATTTTGTGCATCCGGTTTTCCTACATGTCATGTTTTCTTTATTGTAAGATCAGCCAGATAGGCAACTAAATGGTGTTTTGTGCAGTGGCAGCTGGTGGTGTCAAGAAGAGGGGTTGCAAGTTTTCATGAACATCGGATAACTGTCACTCTATATATTTCTCATTATGTTAACATAATTACGAGTGTAAAACTTAGATTTGGTCAAGACAAAATATTTTTAGCATACATACTTTTTATAAAAATATCAAAATTTATGAATGAAATAAATTTAAAAAAATTTATAAATTTATAAAGTGCTAATTGTAAATGTATATTTGCAGAATGAAATACACATTTTGTATTTGCCAATCTCTTAGTTATAAGCTTTAGTATCTTTTATACATCTGTTTGTTATGTTGTAGTGGAGCCATTCCACATCAAATCAACGCAGGGTATAAACCTGACGATCTCAGAATTTGATGAAATTTGGTATGTAGGTAGTCCTCATGGAGATTAATAAAAATACAATTTTTTTTTTCAAATATCTCAAACGGTTTAGAAATTACGGCTATGTAAAGTTTTCAAAAAACGGCCAAAAACGCACGTCCGACATATTTTGAAATCACCACAGCTGCTCTCCTAATTGAGCTAGAGAGATGGGAGTGGTGTTATTTTACTCAGTTTTTCATGCAGTTTTCAATAAACATCATGCAGCACAACATACCTTTTCATAAAAAGTTTTTTTGTAAACACAAAATCAAAATTTTAAATTTAATTTTCTCAAAAAGTGCATTTTTGAAAATTTTTAAAAAATTCCTACAAATAGTTTAGACCTTTGGTAAGTGATTCCCGAAATTTCAAAGTGGGAGGCTAATGGGTTCATAGTTAAATAATAATTTAAAAAAAGAGCGTTTTATAAAACTGATAGTAGGCCTAGATATTAAAACATATTTCATTACTATATTAAATTATTTATACACTTTACATTAAATCTTTAACACTTACATCTTTAGCAAAATTTTATGTAGAACTTGATGATAGAGCTTGTGAAGTTGTGGCTTCTTCAGGTGTTATTACATAAATCCTTCCAGTAGGAGTTGTAGGATCAACTTTGCTAAGCACGTCTGTCAGTGATATCCACAATACGTCCGGCTTCCTTGGATATGAAAATGATGATGAAGGGCCCAGCAGGATGTAGAAATGTCACTTTTAGTTCATCCTCTTCTTCATTCTTCTCCAACACATAATGCCAGCCACCACTTTTGGTCATATACGGCCGTTATATAACCGCTTACTTCTGACATTTGTAGTTTTTCTGAGGATTTTTGGATGATCACTGTTCCTTCTGTTGTATCTTCAGAGAATATTTTTACACAAATCTTTGATACGCTTGAATGAACAGGTATATAAGCATGATACTGTTGAGTTCCCTTAATAGTTACTGCTTGGCTGAAACGGTCATTCAGAAATGTTTCGGACTCAACATACTCATCTTGTGTGGAGAAGGTGAAATTAATTCCAGATAAATTTTCAACTGCCCATTCATAAAGTTGGATAGGTGTTAAAATTTGGTTGTCATATGGACGTTGCAGGCTTGCTCTTGCAGCAAGTCTCTTGACTGAGCCCCCAACCCCATCACATGGTCCTTTCCCATGTGCAGTTGCGGAAAAATGCCATTCAGCCTCTACACCAAAGTCTTGCTTGTGATAACATAAATTGATAAAATTTTTCTTATTTTTATATTGTGCAGCACACCCATCTGAGTAATAAAAAATCTTTTTTGGCACTGTTTGAAACTTTGTTGTCATGAACTCGACAGGTTTTTTTGGAATGTATACACAGAAACAGTGTTATGCTCTAAACAAGGTGAAATTACAACAAAACTTGAGTGTTTAATTTTATCATCTTCTCTGTAATAAATCACAAAAGGGTGTATTGTCACATGTTCGCTTGCCCAGTGATAACTTTGAGCTTCGTCCTGAACGACAATGTTATAGTTTTCAGAGAAATCTAAGTTTACTACAAACTCTGACTCTTTTAAATTTTCACCATAAATATGAGTCACCTTTCATGTCACAACATGATGAATAATCTACAACAGACCACTGCTGATTGTTATTTTAGTGACTTTATCCTTTGCATCCTGACACAAAATGCATAAAGTAAATTATAAAAACTATTTCTCATTTAATTTTGAAAAAATTACTGAGTAAATAATAAGACTAAAATGACTAAATTGTGGACATAATTTGTCTTAAAGACAGCCCCCCTTGGCACAGAATTATGGTAATCACCATTGTAATACATTATGTAAAGGTACATAGTATTAAAATTACGCATCAGTTTTATAAAACGCTCTTTTTTTAAATTATTATTTAACTATGAACCCATTAGCCTCCCACTTTGAAATTTCGAGAATCACTTACCAAAGGTTTAAACTATTTATAGGAATTTTTAAAAAATTTTCAAAAATGCACTTTTTGAGAAAATTAAATTTAAAATTTTGATTGTGTTTACAAAAAAACTTTTTATGAAAAGGTATGTTGTGCTGTATATCAATGAAAACTGCATGAAAAACTGAGTAAAATAACACCACTCCCATCTCTCTAGCTCAATTAGGAGAGCAGCTGTGGTGATTTCAAAATATGTCGGATGTGCGTTTTTGGCCGTTTTTTGAAAACTTTACATAGCCGTAATTTCTAAACCGTTTGAGATATTTGAAAAAAAATTTGTATTTTTATTAATCTCCATGAGGACTACCTACATACCAAATTTCATCAAATTCTGAGATGGTCAGGTAAAATTTTTAATTTTAGCGCGTTGATTTGATACAGAATGACCCAGTGTACATTATGTAGTACTGCCAGTGGTCGCTACTTAAGTGTTATTTTACATCTCTGTTCACTGAATATACACGTGTACAAAGAACACAGTAGGCTCTACTTGTTTGTAAACATTAACTGCATGTGAGCGTAAACAAGACAGATGACAGGAATTCAAACATTGTGCTGCACATGTAATTCTAATTAATTTAAGTAATTTCTAATTAATTTTTAAGAGAAATATATACAGAAAGTATTACAGAAACAGATTGAAAGAGTTTTATTACATACAATGATCATATTATACAGTGCACCTACCGGAAAGTTGCAGAACTACTGCAAACTGAGCAAAGATTTTTGTTGCATGTGTCTGCACGATTTTTGTCCTGTGCCTTGACAGTTGAAAACACACGGGTTTGTCAGAGTAAAAGCTCCATATGTAACTTTATTAATGCCAGTTTGCATGGGTCTTGCAAACCTTGCCATGTAGCACGCAGCTTACAGTGAACAACTGTGTTGGTTACAATTTACCACATAAAAATGTTTTACAAAACCTGTAGCCTATATTTTTATTCCTCAAAACACATTAGTTTGAAAAGTTTTAAACATTACGTATTTCATAAACAATACTTATTATTAAGAAACCATTTTTTTCTGGGGGTTGTGAACCTTGTAACCCTATCACCAGCTGCCACTGGTTTTGTGTTACCATACTCTAGTGTATTTTCTCAAACTCACAATAATAGTATGTAACCTTTAAATTTAAGACAGTTAAATTGCTCCATGTCTAGTTTGTTATTATTTTCACTGTTTGTATTAATATTTGTCTTTTCCAGTGATATTGGAACAACATTTAAATGCATGACAAAAATTCACAAACTTTTCTCTCAAAATTATTTGATTTTGTTTTGTGGCAAAAATAAACTGAAAACATTAACACATACTAATATCACACACACACACACACACACACACACACACACACACACACGGGTTCCCATATTTTTACTAAAAAGTGGGATGTTTACAATTTTGTAGCCTAAAAAAGGGGGACATTTCATAAAAGAGTGGAACAGAACAGGAAAGTTAGGAAAGTATGAATAAATATACTATAAATGAGAGTTCTGTAGTTTCTAATTAATTTTTAAGAGCAATATATACAGAAAGTATTACAGAAACAGATTGAAAAAGTTTTATTACACACAATCAGAAGAGATTCCTAAAATATTTTAGGAAATATTTGTTGATTTCATACTCAATACATTTGTTCTTTTTTGTGGCTTTGTTGTTTATTCTTCCTGCACTGTAGCTTAGATGTTCATTTTACAAAAACTGTGTACATTAAATGTTTTACATTATATTTATTTCCTTCAGAGTAACAGGTACATTATTTTCCATCATGTCAAACAGGAATTATTGACTTCAACTGTACCAAAACAACAAATTGAGCGCTACACAACATTCATAAAGTTTTGTAAAATTCCTGGAACCGAGTCTTACAGGCTGCTTTGTTGATTTGTAGATCACATCATTGGCATCCTTGTACTGCTTTTCTTTCATGTACTATATTCAAGTGAGGAAGCAAGTAAAAATTGGCTGATACCAGGTTTGGACAGTGTGGTGGATATTTAAAGCTGTTTATGCTGTCCCATGCAAGGCACTCCAGAATGGATGATGTGGCAGCACATTATAGTGCAAAAGAATATAATTTTGTTTTTGTTTTTCATTTTTCAGGACTTTCCTTTCTGTTTGCATCTCAGAGACGATGAATGATTTCAACATATTTCCTTGTAAATACATCTGATGTAGTGTAATAGTATAGACATTTTCTTGTAACTATTCTTACCTTGCCTGTCTAGATTCTTACCTAGATTTGCTTAGGATTTCCGCCTTTCCTGTTTTCTTTTTGATTTTTTTTCAATTATTGCATCCAAAATTTATTTTAGATCTTGGCTCCTTCATATGGTATAGGTATCCTACCAATTAAATTATTTTTCCTCAATAATTCAAGGATAGCATACATCTCTAAATTTCTTATAATTTCTAAATTTCTGTACTTCAATAATTTGTGACTGTAGTCAAGTACTTATGTGTATAGCTCAACCACTATACAACTTTACTGTACAACTCACAAAGTTGGTATAGGTGTATAAACTGACATAAACACATTCATGTTTGTTTTTATGTTATTTTCCTGCTTTACAGTTTTAGGTGGGGCATAATTTGGTTTAAGTGTTATATATCTTCAGGATCCTCCAAGTTTCATCCAATTTTACCCTGAACATGGGCCAATGTATGTAAACAATTTTTATATCTTCTACCTCATGTTCTGTCTACGTAGTTCTGTTCCCCATTACATGAACCACTAACATTAGATAATTGATACTTGAATACCCATTGCCCATTACTTGAATACCTTTGAATTCATTCTCACATAGAAATCAACAATAAAGAAAGTGTTGTTATATGTTATTTTGTTTTCAGATGAAATCAATAAGGCCACACACACATCCACATATACTTTGTGTATTATAAGAAGTTGTCAAATGACTATAAATAGAATTTAAATTCATTTTGTTTGTTGATAAGAATGCACAATGATGTGGCAAGAAGCACGAAAACAAGAACGTAAAATCCGTGGTCTCTTAGTGGACTACAAGAAAAGAGCAGAGAGAAGAAAAGATTACTATGAAAAAATTGTAAGTAATGTTGATGTTGTAATGTTTAAATTCTAAGTGTATATGTGAGCGTGCTTTTGCATATACAGTAAAACATTGAAACGTTTTGCCGACGTTACAATTCGGGAACCTGGTTAATTGGCTCGGGTCAATTAAACAGGCTGCCATAATCTTAACAAACTCGTAAATCACTGTTAAGTACACAAATGTTAAATAGGGTCCCGTGAATTGAGGGATATTGACAGGGGTTTGGTAGATATATTCACTCTCCTTTTGGACCATGACATCTCTTTATTACATAAATTTAGCAATGAGTATGTTAAAGCTAAAACATTTGTACCTCTTGTACAAAGAGAATTAGAGTAATTTAGTACTGAGTTAACATATTTTTTCTTTTATTAATACCCTCGGATCCGAGTACTTCGTTTCAGCATATGATATTACATTTATAATATTTATTCTTGTGTTATCTTAAATACTGCTTTATTTAACCAAAAATTATTTAAATTAACGCATGTTATTGCTAAACATGAAATTACATTTAATTTAATTAAATCAGTCTTTCTTGTTTTACTTAACGTTCAGTTTTTATCTATTTAGTGTTTATCATACAATATTATACTTCAAGTTTTGAACCACTGAATTCAAAGTTCAGTGTCACCTGTGGGTATCATCCTCGGCGAATCGGTGACTCTCTCGGTTGTCCTGGTGTCTTGTAGTTTTCTTCTGAAGATCAGGTTTCTGTTGTTGGTGAAGTTCGGAAGTCATTTTAGTCATGGTGAGTCCAGGTTCTCTCCTTTTTTAATAAGTTGTAGTAATCGCTTGTTGTTTTGGACTTTTACACAGAAGTTTTATTCACTTGTAATCACGTCACATGTTGATTTAGTTATTGAGTTTCACATTATGATTTCACCATATTTCTAATTACATACACTTTATTGTTTAGATTTCTAGAGATATCATAGACGCGCAATTCTCATTCACACTCACTTGTTCACTACATATTTACTTTAATTATACTTGTAGATTATATTCGCGGTTCACATGTTGTTTAAATTTGTATTTAGTGCCGTTACGTCTCAACTGTGAGTTTATTAACTTTTGAAAATATAATTACTATACCGCATCTTGGCAGTATGCTGTTTACGCCTCGACCGCTCCATCGCAAGTGGTTTATTAGTTAAGGGGTGAGAGTAGTAATCTCGCTTCACTTACTATTCAGCATAAAAGTAGTTCCATATTCGATTAATATTTACTCGTTTATTCTCTGACATATTTAACTATATTTAATTATACTACGGTATCTCTTACTTATTATTTTATTATTGTACATCATTATGTTATCAAGTTCCGATTTAATACAATTATTAGTCATATTCATGGGTAATTATGTGTGTTGATGCCGGTTTCGGCAGGTTAAAGCCGGGTTAATTATTAAGGGGTGTTATCGCAATTTTATTCTCGAATTCTTTTTGGTTTTAAAACTATTTATTTTGGGTATTATGGCAGGGTTACATTATCATTTTCATTAGGAGTTTACGTTCTGTTTTAATGTGAGATTTTAAATTATTTTAAATTTCTTTTATTTCATTTTTTTCTCTTTTAAAATCGTCACAACATCAATTATTCATGTTAATTGAGAACGTACAATGCACGGTTGTCGTAAAACATGGTTAATCCAGTGCTTCTTCTGTATGTCATGGCTCCCGAAATTGTAATGGTTAGCATAGTTGCATCCACTATAGGATCAGAACTGATCATTATATGTACACAGTCCCCTGCATATTTGCGCTCGTAATTTACATGTACCGAATGAACGAGTAATGATGTTGAACAAAAATATTTTTGTGGATGATAACAGGTAGGCTAGTCATTGTAAACAATGAAAATAGTTGAAACAGATAAAGTAGAATATATTTTGTTTAATGTAATATGAAATTTTATTAAACTAAGGCTTTTAAGTTCTGTGTGTAAGAAAAAAATATTCTAAAAAACATGTAGGCTATACAGAAAAACGAAACTTACATAAATCACAAATACAATATGGTACATAGAAAATTATTACACCTTAATACTCAATTTAAAAAAATCTGTAATCTTCTGCTTGCAAAATACTCTTGAATCCTTGACTGAAATTTGTGGAGTTGCAAAATGTCCGTGTACGATGTATTCACTTGATGGTTGAAATATGTTATGATCTGCGCACAGTCCTAACAGCTAACACGTTCGGGTACTAACTCATCACTGTCCTTTTTGTCTTTCACTTTCATTTCCTTGTTAATCTCCCATAAAATTTCTTCATCAGTAAAAATTTAATATCTAGGATTTTTTTGTCACTTTCAGTCCATTCCTTAATATTATCATGGTGACATTTCCAAAATCTGCTGTAGCACAATGCAGTAGAATTAATTGCATCTCTGCAACAAAAGTTTCTGTATTTTCAAATCTTTAAAATTGTTGTCATCAGCGTCATCACTCAGGAACTTATGCCATGCATGAATCAACATTTGCTTCACTGCGTCCCAAGCTTTCAGTACTGAATAAATAGCATTTTTTATGGTAATACAGGAGAACCATTTTTAACTGAACTAAAGGGCGTAGAGTCATTTCAGATAACGCATTTTTTCTTTTTTCATGTAATCCATGGAGTCTGTTTCCATTTAGTCAAGCACAAAAAAACGCAAAATTATAAGTAAAAACGTATTAATTATATAAAGTTCAAATTATAAACATGCAATACATTGTAATTTATATTCACAGTTACATAGTGTTACTTGTAAAAGTCCGTAATTTTTTTCTGAACAGTTTCTTTATACTGTTTGTGTGCTACAATGTCACGCCATCTCTTTAAAAATAAGATGTCTGATGGTGTTGCTTCCTCAGCCTAACCCACAAAATATAAAGCTACCTATAAAAATAAAGGTGCTATGTTGAATCTGTCCTGCATTAATAAGACAGTAAAATTAATTGATTAAATGTACAGCCTTCTGCAACGAGCTTTTCCATTAAATTAAAACAGTAATAATTTTTCAAAGCCGCAATTATGCCCTGGTCTATAACCATAAAAACTAATGACAATAGTATTATTTTAAAAACAGCTTTCATTTCACCATCATTTGATATTAGATCTGATTCTAATCGATGGGAAGGGGCGCTGTCAATTAATAAAACTGCGTATTCAGTAAATCTTTTGAAAATCATGTTTTAAAAAGGTGTTGCAACAACAGAGAAAGTTTATTCGTTTCTTATTTTTTTTGAAACCAGCAGCAATTTTTTCCCATTGGAAGGCCAAGGTTTTAATTGAGAAGTATACGGTATTGAGGCCAGTCTCATCGGCATTTAGAGCTGTTCTCCACTATAACATTCCTTCTTAATTTTGTGAAGTTTTACACAAATAATTGACAATTGAGAAGTTTGACCTCGTGTGATCCTGATTTTACTTCCTCAGAAATTGTCAGCTGTCTTACTCCATAGCACTTTTCTCAATGATCTAACCACCTCGTGCTAGTCATAAAAATCATTACCCGTCATAAAACTTGTGTTAAATGTTAAGCTTTTTCTTAACGTTGGTTTGTAATTGGCACCACCTTTTCTAATTCCTTTGTAAACCAAAGAGCTAATTCCTTTTTAAGCTTCATTGCCCTGGACACAGTCTTCTTTCCTAATTTTCTCATGTCCTTGAAACCCTGAAGTTGAAACTTGAACAGAACACCAATGTTCAATTTCAACTTGCTGCTGTTTCCAGTCTCCGATGGTTGTTCTGCCAGTGCTGTACTGCTTCCCAAGGTCAGTTAAAATCACATCTTTATCTAGTTTTCTTAAAGCCTCCAGTTTGTGTGCCATTGATACAAACTTCTTCTTTCTCTTTTTCTCAGTACTCGATCAGCCATAATTAAAAAAAAAACTTTGTTTTCATTCACCAGCAAACAAACAAGCTGTTAATGAGACTACAAAAGTATAGGCTAATACATGATCAAATACAGCCTCATGACAACACGTTACTCAATGACTGGCCACATGGTAGCTGTGTGGAGTTGCGTTTCTACACATGTGCCAAATGATGCTCATTTACAGGAGAAACAGTGCAAGCCCCAGCGCACAGTACGAGTTTTACCTGCCAGTTAGCCAATGCTGTTAATAATTAAACACACTCTCTGAAGTTAATAATTTTACAGTTTTTTGAAAATGAAATTTTTGTTCATTAGTTCGTACAGTGTCAGATAAAGCGGAATGTCAAGTAAGTGAAGGCTGGATAACTGAGACTGTACTTTATGAAGAAACTTTATATGAAATACAGTAATTCTTTATTGTAGACAGATTGGCCATGCCAGCTTTGCTCAGTGTATGTTTGTTCAGTGATGATATGCTTTGTTTATTATTAAAATTGAACATATTTCATGTGCCTCATGCCATTATCGTCTCATAGTAACAGTTGGACTCTTTGATGTCAGTTGTAAAACGTCAAATGAGGGAGGGATACCTGACTTGTAAGTTGGTAATAAAATATACCTTTTCTTCTATAGCCACTTCATATTTACTACAATACCCATTACAAAATTGAATGTAAATGTTTTTATTATGTCGAACATATATTTTACATAGGATTTTGTCCTTCGTATTTTCATTTTTTTAAATAGTAGATTTTCTTTACATTTAATATTTCTTGCAACTGATCCCATTATTGGATAATCAGTAGTTGGATTAATATCTTACAATTTAATGTACTGTATACTTTATTTATAATGTTCTTTATTTACTTTTTTTTTTCAGAAAGCAGATCCAACACAGTTTATACAACTGCATGGCCGCCCATGCAAAATTCATTTGGATCCAGCAGTTGCTATTGCAGCTGATAGTCCAGTAAACATGTGAGTTACAGTAGTAATTTAATGTGTATAAATTTCATTATAAAGAAATTTCAGAATTTTTTAAAATTAAATTAAGCTGTCTTAATAATTTTATGCTCAGTATTTAAAATTAATTTATTTAAGTGAAGTTAACAACCCATTTTCACCAATAATATTAAACTAGCTAAAAGCATGGCTTTGTGGTGACTCGTGAAGCTTAAATACAAAAAATATTACGTACAAATAAATAATCACAATATTTATATTTGAGCTTCACGAATCACAATCAAACCATGCTTTTAGCTAGTTAAAAAAAAAATAATTTTTGGTTTTTCGAAATAATTTTAGGGCTAAAAAACAATACAGTAGAGTCTCGCTTATCCGACATAAACGGGCCGGCAGAACGTTGGATAAGCGAAAATGTCGGATAATAGGGAGGTGTTAAGAAAAAGCCTATTAAACGTCAAACTATGTTATAATTTCAAACTATGTTATAATTTTACACATTACGAACCTAATAATCATGTTTTACAACAAAACAACAGAAAAAATTAACTGAAAAAATGAACTTACAGTTACAGAATTGTCTGAAGTTAAATATACTTAAAAAGTTCAGTCCTGTGATGATTTAAAGAAATTTTTTATCGTAGTCTGATTTCCTGATGAGTGCTGTTTATTCGCTGCCAAGTCTCGCCATCTTTGCAGCATCATTATGTCGATTCCTGTAGCTTCTTCTTGTTGCTCAATGTATTTAATTGCAGTTTCTAGAGCCTTAACTCCCCGTCGTTATGTGAAATTGTGAGAGGGTCAACAGTTTTGGTGCTTGATCTTGATCTTCAATTTCATTGTCATCACAGTTGACAAGAGCGACAATTTCTCCATCAGTTACATACTGATCATCATCCTTCATCCAGCTTTGATTTCTTGCAAAGATGCATCCTCACATCCAGGGATACTTGCACTAAAGGTAGAATGGTTTCTTCGGTTTCATCTGTGCTTTCCGTTTCCATACTATAACATTGCAGAACTCAGGCCCTATAGGGGATCCACAAATACTAAATAGCTGAAGAAAAGTAAACTAATTAAAAATAAAAAAAATATCAAAAATATAAAATGGTATTGAGAGAATGAAAAGAAAACATAGTAGATAAACAATAATAAATAAGTGAATAGACTAGACCGACAGACAAATGACTATGACCCAACCCCAGTGACTGGCCAGATAGAGACTATAAAATAAACAAAGGTAAACCAGTAAAAAACACAAATAATATATCAAATTTATTAACAAGTATTATATAAATTATGTAAAAGGAAGTACACTACCAATAATAAACAAGTAAACTAATTGTTAGTAGATTATGGGTGTTTAATAATCTTATTGAAATATAAAAAGTAAACTTAAAATGTTAAAAAACTAATTTTACAATTCAATTATGTTTTAAAAACTAGTATAAACCAAGAGAGATGTAGGTAGGAAGTGATAATAATAAGCAGTGAAAGTGATAAAGAGAATAAGAAGGAATTAAGATAAACAATTAACAATCTTAAGAAGAGAAATGAACAATGGTAAGAAAACAGAAACAATAATCAAAATGTTGATAGACAACCAATTTTATTGTATTAGCAATTAAGCAACAAAGTAGTTCTTAATTTATTTAAAAGAGTTGTGTTTTATAAGAAGGAATATGGCTGGATCATGAACAGACCATAAACCAATTTTAATGTTATATGTTCTCATAGTAGGATTAAGTGATAAAAAAGTGTGTTAGAGATAGTAGTAGGTATAAGCAAGCAATTGTATAAATTTAATAAATCCAACATTATTCATCATTGTAAAGATAGAAAAAAGAATTTTAGACAAGGAATGATTTTGTAAAATTATAATAACTTTCATTTATTGTAAAACAGCCCTAAGTAATTCAAAAGTAAACAAGTACTAAGTGACAGTAAGCAGAACATATGAAAGTAATAAATAATGTTTAAATTGTGTAAAATAAGAAATTCTAGACAGTTACAGCTTAGGCCTATAAAATGCCTGTCAAAATTCAGAAAAAACAATTGTAAGCAATTAACCATTGTATTTGAAAATTAAGACCAAGTAACTTATTTATTTCAATTAGCTAACCATAATAGTATGTCAGAAAAAGACTAAACAGAAAAATTAAGTGAAATATGTAATAACATAACATTAGCAAATTTGTCAAAACATTAATAGAATAGTCAAGGCCTTGAGTTGTAGAATACTCAAGGCCTATTGATTTTGGTGAAGATCGGTTAAGGGGAAAGGGCAGTTTACTTGTAACATTTTTTGTTGTAACAAGAGTAAAGTACTTAATTTTGATAAATAAAGTATCCTGATAAGAAGATCTTAATAATCCACTGTAGAAACTTAGATGAAATATCTATAAATGAAGAGGCTAGTTGAACGGGGTGGGGGTAATTTTCAATAATGAAAATTATAGTTGAAGGGGGAAGGGATAATTTTTAAATATGTACTACGTTATCGGCAACAAAGTAGTAGTTTGTTGTTAAAATTCCTTCCCGGCCTGTTTGGCTGTAGTCCAATGGTTTCTGCAAAACCAGATGTTTCGGCAGTGCCATCGACTGACATCATCAGTGAAAATCGAGTGCGATAACATGTGGTGGTATACGTTAGTGACCACAGTACTGTGGTTAAGGCTGAAGCAATAAGTGGAAAGAAGTAGTTTCTATAGAAACATTTCATTTCGTAAATTATTTTAAATATAAATCTTAGAACATGGAAGTCATGTATGGTTCTCCATTCCGATATTTTTCTATGGCAAATGATAACAGCAGCAAACAGAATCAAATAATTTTTTGCATACAGCCCTGAATTGTAAAGATCTCAAGACCTATTGTTTTTGGTGATGATTGGTTAAGGCAAAGGGGTAGTTTACCAACAATGTTTTATTTTTAACAAGGGTATTTTCTATGGCAAACGATAAAGCCGCAAATTCAAACAGAATCAAATATTTTTTTACATATGTGCCTGAGGTGTAGAATTCTCAAAGCCTATTGATTTGGGTGAAGATCGGTTACTGGGAAAGGGCAGTTTACTTGTAACATTTTTTGTTGTAACAAGAGTAAAGTACTTAATTTTGATAAATAAAGTATCCTGATACTTTGATATCAAATGGGCTTTGACCAAGCCCAGCTTTATGGGATACCAAATTAATCTTTGAAAGAAAATAGAGACATTTATGTTAATATCTCACACATTGGGAATAACACCAAGGAATAATAGCAATTATAAAATATTTATTCATTTTGAACAAAAACCCAGGATTTATAACAATGGGTACAAACATTTACCACCAATAAGGTATGAGATGGTTACCATAACAACGAAACTTTATTATATAGAAAACCATTATAAAACGAGGAGTCCATTATTAACGATCGATAGAGACAGATGCCAAACTGAATTTGACTCAATTAAAGTTAAAAAAGAGAGAAAAGCTGTCAAGATTAAAATAATATGAACTCAAGAAGTTAACCTAGATCCATTAAACCTAGGACGAAACTAGAAAACAAATTTCAATAATTAAAATTACTGAAACTTTGAATAATTAAAATCAAAATCATAAAAAGGAGGAAAACCAAATGATGAATTAATTAATATATCAACACAATCTGGAAGAAATACCTGTGACTCATCACAAGAAACGACAAGGTTTTGTTAAGTATAAATGAATTATCAGTAAATGCGAACTAAACTAATTAACTTTTTCACAACGCAATAACTCTCACTCCGAACTTGGTATACTAAATTCTTTCATGGATTAATCGAAATCGAAAACATTTATTAAATCTGTATGTAAACTATAGCTTAACCTATGTGCGAAGCCTAAAAGGTTGACACACTTTTTAAACACTAAGAACCGAATTGTATGTAAACCTTTATAGTATTTAAGTAACATTGATGTAAGGTTGTGTACTTTAATAACATCTTGTTTAATTATAAGAATTATAAGATAAAGAACTATTTGACTGAATGAATGGTGTAAATAATGAATATCAGCGTCCATGCTGCTTTCGTTAAACTGTTCAGTCAACATAGCGAACCCCTGAGGTATAATTTATTTATAGCCGGAGCAAAGCTTTTTTATAATAACATCTTTTGTAATTAAATGATAAATGATTAGCGAATCTGGACACTAATAAATTAGTACTGAACATTAATAACTGTCCTTTGTTTTATTTGATATATATTGTAATATTTGTGTACTATAGCAGTGAAGAAAATTCTGTACCAGAATTACAGGTTGGCAACACGACGGGCGCTACGCGAGATTTGAATTCCCGCCAGTCCGTGTGAGTAAGTTGAGATTATTATCATTGAAAGGAAAATGATGCAATTAGATCTTTTTAATTGTTTTTGGTTGTAAAACAATTTGGCACCTATCGGGAAATAAATACATCAATCAAGGACAGGTAAGGAGAAGAGCGAGAAAGATTCGGTACTGGTTATTAGCGCATTCGCGATCTTCATCGTCAGCGACAAATATTATTACAAATTGGCAACAACGAGTGGCTTAAAGAAGTAGAATACGACTTATTTTGTGTTACAATACTTTCATCATCGCCTAGCAGCTTCTTCCATGATTTGGCAATTGTTGGAGTCCTTACGTCAGCCCAGGCCCTTGCAACCCAATAAACAACATCCTTTACATTGATGCGTTTCAATTTTTCAATCATGTCTTGTCCTTCTTCAATTTCTTCTATCACTGTGGACAGTAGCTTCCTGCGATAGTTCCTTTTTATTGTTTCCAAAACGCTCTGATCCATAGGTTGGCATATGGCGGTTACAGTGGGGGGCAGAAACATTGCCATCTTGAATCTCCTCTGCATCAGGGTGCGTTGGAGCATTATCTACCAACAAAACTGCTTTTCTGGGTAAATTATTTTCTTTCAAAAACTTCTCTGTTGAAGGAATGAATTCCTTAAAAAACCAGTCTTTGAAAATTTCACTGCTCATCCATGCGCTTTTCTGACTGTAGTATTTTACAGGAAGAGCGTTTTTTGAAACTGATTGAAAAACAAAACAAGGATTTTTGGACTTTCCAATCATTGCAAGGTCCATTTTGAGGTTTGCTGTAGCATTGCTGCATGCTAAAATTGTCAGCCTTTCCATACTATGCTTGTAGCCAAGGGCTGCCGCTTCAGTTCTGGCTGCAAGACTCTTACTAGGTAACATTTTGTAATTAAGGCCTGACTCATCACAGTTAAATATCTGATCACCCGTTAGGCTTTCAGTTTCAATAAATTCCTGAAATCTTTTCTTGAATGCTTCCATTTCTTCAAAATTTGATGATAGTTTTTCACCACAAACACTCAACTGATGGATACCGTAGCGTTTCTTCCATCGGTTGAGCCAACCGACACTTGTTGTGAAATCTGGGTCCCCTTTATTGAATTTATTATGAAAATGCAACGCGTTTTGCTGTAAAATAGGCCCTGAAATAGGCACACCTTTGTCCCTGAACTGTGTAAACCAAACGTACAAAGCTTCACTAACTTTTTCATAGTCACATTTTTTCATAGTTTTTCTTTCTTTTAATGCACCCTCCGAAACTCTTGATGCACACCATTTTTCTATTTATATTCGTTTTTTTTCCAGTCTCCTACTGTTACCCGTCCAACGCCAAAGTTGTCAGCTACCTTCTGCATTGTCTCTCCCGTGTCCAGTGTCTTGATTGCCTCAAGTTTTTGTTCCATCGATACAACAACTTTCTTTCTTTTCGTCACCATACTTGCATAAATTTCAACTTTTAAACAACACAACAACGTTTGTCAAATTAACACACACAGACACATACGCATGTAACAGACGATAAACCGATCCGCATACAATGATAAACTGCACTGCACTGAGTAGTGAGTTATGACAGTGAATGAGTGAGGGTGGGGCGAATGACGACACATGAGTCATAGTGTAGACTGTACAGTCGGGGTAACTAATTAGCTGCGGTAGAGTCGGGAGCAACAAAAAATAGACTACGCACACGCTCGCAACTTGCAGTCCTTGTTGCTGATTAATGCGTTTTGTTGTTTTTTTTTTTTGCGGTGCGATGTCGGATAATACGGAATGTTGGATAAGCGAAGGCCGGATAAACGAGACTCTACTGTATTTTGATTTTTTATATTTATTTTTTTTAATATAAAAAAGTACAATAGAAAATTATTTTTTAAAAATTAAAAAATTAATAATTAAATAATTAGAAAAAAAGATTAAATAATTAATTAATAATTAAATCAGTAATTACATATTTTTAATCAGATACAACATTTCTCATTCGAGTTTCTTCTTGTTTTCTACACTGTAACATATGTGAATTTTTAATATTACAATATCTATCGTAAGAAAATGTTCTGTTTAATGCTAAACCTTCTAAAGATTTTACTCTCGACAACGCAACATATGTTAAACCAATAGAAGTTTCCTTTTCTCCAATATCTACAACAGCTCTGTCTAAGGTTAAACCTTGAGACTTATGAATTGGAATTGCAAAGGCTAATTGTAACGGAAATTGTTTCCTTGAACAATTAATATTTCCACTTTTCCAAAATTTAGTTATAGGTGGAATTGGAACACAACCACTATTTTCATAAGTTGAATGAAAATAATTTTCAAAACGAACCATTATCACTCGTGGCATTTGATCAGGTGGACCATGATTTTCTTCATACATAATATCTTCAACGTAACCTAAAGCTCCGTTCACTAATAATCCTTTTTCAACCCACAAATTAGAACGTAACATAACTTTAGATCCAATTGATAACAATTATAAATGGTTCAAGTCCACCTGATAATTCTGCACTTGCTGATTTTGCTTTAGAACAATTATGAATAGCTGGAATATAAGCAACTGGTTGACGAAATTCTTTTAACTGTTGATGATTAAATTATTTTACATTTTTTTGTTGTTGCAAATAGGCTAATTACATTGTTGAAAAAATGACGTTCATTTTGTGAAAAAGTTTGTATACTACGTGTCATTAATATTTCATATTCTTGAACTGTACATTCACCATTACTAACACGCTCAAGTATATCTCGAAATATTTGTTGAGATTCATTTTGTCGAAATGATGACGATAAAAAAAAATACTTTAGAATACTTGATGTAAATAATAATTTTCCTTCTAAAAGGAATTCACTTCCTTCAATTTTATCACTGTAAAGTGGCCCGTCATTAACAGATGGTAACTGATTAATATCCCCCAAAAATATACAAATAATTCACCAAACAGTTCATCTTATCTTGATGGAATAGCTCTGCGTACTCTTAAATCAATTTTCCTCAAAAGACTACATCCAATCATACTCATTTCATCTATATAAACAGAAATTCACAACCACGAATTTCCTGTTGAAATTGAGCAAGTGAGTGTGAACTGAGTTCTCTAAATACTTTATGTATTCTTAATAAAAGTTTGGAGTGTATTGTTGATCCATTAATATTAACAGCAGCAGCACCAGTTGGTGCAAGCAATTGATAAGAAGATGATCCCAAAGTTTGATTCAATCGACAAGTGAAATAATTAATTAAAGTACTCTTTCCAGAACCGGCTTTTCCTTGAATAACAATTCTTTTAATTGGAAGTTCTTCTTCGTTACCTTGTTGATAACTAAGTTGTTTTTCAAATATATTTGTCAGTTCTTGTTGTTCATCAGAGAAAACAATATTTGGCAGATTATATTGAACATTAACAATTTCTTTGATTTTCTATTACTTTTTCATTTTCAATAAAATTTTCTAATGTATTCAACACTTTTTGATTCAAAATAGAATGCCAATTATATCTGATATTAATTTCTCTTCTACCTAGATCTACTTCTTCCTGAATAGTATTTGGTCCAGCAGCTACGTCCATCCAATCATATGGTTGATCTACTTCTAATTGGTCTATTTCTTCAAAATCTTTTTCGTCTTACAAATTTTGTAGCATATAATATCGTCATTCCCAAAATGCTGCTCATATATAATCTTCCAAGTACTATTATGTGGATTTAGATCGTTCAGTTGTCGCCAGGGAATATGTAATAAAACTTGTTGCTTGTAAAAATTTTCATTGTTTTCAACACCAGGATCATATTTAATTTTTGGTATGACTCTAAGAATAAAAGGTACTTTTTTAGTACTATAATTTGCACCTCTTTTATAAATTTTTGTAAAAATCTTTTAAAGACATTTTCAAATTCCACTGATTGCTGTTGATATTTCTCCAAAGAATTTGAAATACAAATGCTTCCATCCTCTCTATTCATATCAAGTTGTTCCCATACATTATGTGATAAATTAATTAAAACAAATTGACGAGATGATCGAAACAAAGGCCAAATCATTAAAATCCAAAAAATTTCTTGAGCATAATAATCACGTTCAGCACACATTTTTATCAAAATCTTTTGAACTATTTGTTGAACATTAACATTACTATGTGATGCTTGCACCATTTATCTGGTGAAATGTTTCATACCTTCCGATCTTGGTTCAGCTTTGCTAGCATACTTAGCAATATACTTAAGAACAGCATGAATAGAAATGATGGCTTGTGAATCAATATTTGCTCACCAAATTTTAAAAATTTGTGGACTATGGCTATTTAAATATGAATTATTTCTTTTTGAAATATATTCTAATTCAACATGAATAAATTGAATCTTACTTTCGTTGACACATTCTTTTGGGAACTTAAAACGACAAGTAGTTTCAGAAGAATTTGTTTTCTTTCTTTGACAATAAGCTTTAGAACATTTATGCATTTGTACTGCATGTACTAAATGATTGTAATCAACATCTTGATCAGGTACGTCAGTAAAATGCATTTTTGATGGATGTATATCATAAGTTTGAGAAGGATCTGGATGCCAAGTAGATATAAATTCATCAAAATACGTAATAATTTCTTGCATTCTTATAATATCATCTGGGTTACGATTATTGAGATCAGGAGCATTTTCAAGCCAGAAAATACCATGCATAAGAGGACTACCTCTATGTTGAATACGAAAACTGAAATCTTTGACTTTGAAATATTTTTTAAAAAAATGTTCCATAAAAAATTCTAACCTTTTATGAAAAAAATAGGCAACAATTAAAGGATTAGATTTCAATAGTTTTGATATACGAATGAATTCAGTTTGATTGAGACTGGCATAATCATAATCAGGATCAAGAATATGAAAAATCTCTGGCCAATATAAATCAGCTTCATAAATATTATTTAACAATGGATTTTGGTCATCATCTTCACTATCCAAATTAACATTATCCAAATTAAATGAAATATTTTGTTGTTCTTGACTACATATTATTTGTCGAAAAACACTTTCATTATCAGGTAATCTTTCTAAATTATCATCAGTTATAATATCACGATACCAAGGATTATTGTTTTTAAGATATGCCAAAGCAGCCTTGACATTATTGCGATTTACAATAAAATCTTTATACCCTTCACCCTCATGTCTTCTAACAAAAATATATTGTGAAATAGTATCGATAGAATGAGGTAAAGAAGTAGTAAAATTTGTATTGTGAAATAGTATCGATAGAATGAGGTAAAGAAGAAGTAAAATTTGTAATGGCTTGATGAAAATTAATTACTTGTCCACTATTTCCAAATTGACCACCTTTAAGTCGATAGACTGTGGTTACTGGATGAACTTGAGCAATTAATTGTTCTTCAACAAACGTTAATTTCTTCAATACATCAGGTTGTGGACCAGGATCCATATTATTGTCAGCGGAAGAAATATTTACTTCATTTTTTACATAAAATTTATGACAAAGAGTACAAGATCCATCCTCTTCAATATGTAGATCAAACCAACGACGATGACATACATTACACAATTTGAAATCCAAATTTTTCTGAGCAGTTTCAAAATTCACTGGATACTCGTAAAAACGGGCATCATCACGATGGGAACATTGTTCATTGTGTCGATCTTCTCGTTGTCGCTCTCTTGCATCACGCATTAATGAACGATTACGTGCACGTTCTTTACGGCCAGTCAGCGTACGATTTCGTGGCATTTTACTGTAATAATACAAATTATTAAATTAATTAATTAATTAATAATAATAATAAATTTAATTTTTTAATAATTTACAACTAATAAATCTATAATAATATATTAATATATTATAATAGTAAATAAAGTTATAACATTAATAATGAAAAAAAATACTACACTAATATAAATTAATATAGAGAATTAAATTATTTTTTCAATTATTTAATTAAATTTATTTAATAATTTGTTTAATTATTAAATAAAATTATAACATTAACGAATCACGAAAAATAAAAAACAAAAATATTCACTACACTAATATAAATTAATATAGGGAATTAAATTATTGTATCGATTATTATGTAATTTAATTTATCCAATAATAATATATTAAATAATTACGTATATATTTTTTTGATTGAAAAAGTAAAAACTTACCTTTCACAATAAAAAATCTCTTAACAATGTATCAACGTCAAACGCAAATATAAAAATACAAAAAATATTTCACTTGCCGATATTGATAAAAAAAATATACATGAAAAATGAATAAATAATTTAACATACGATTAGAAAAATAATTTATAATATTATAAAAGATAATATGAAATATATTTTATAAACAATACACCACACCAGTATCTTTCATTCAAGAAAAATGCTAGAGTATTCGGTATATACTATCATGTGTTAAGCTTTGCAACCCAACAAGGAATGCGGTGACGTTGCCATTCCACTGCACGTATCATGGTACTACTACTACACATTTAAAATACGTTTAACACTGTCTCTCGCACGGTATTTCTAATTGCATATAGCTTACTGAACAATGTTTACAGAACCAGTAATATCGCACCAACACAAGCACGCGTTATCATTCAGTAGACCCCCCCCGCTCTTCAGGCGTCTCGGTAGCACAGCCTGTAATACCACAGTACACTGTTTGTCTAAAACCACGGAACGTACATATTTTTTTGATTGAAAAAGTAAAAAAACTTAACCTTTCACACAAAAAATCTCTTAACAATGTAACTTAACCTCAAACGCAAATATAAAAATACAAAAAATATTTTCACTTGCCGATATTGATAAAAAAAATATACATGAAAAATGAATCTTGGATTTATGAAATATGTTTTATGATTTATGAAATTTATGAAATATATTTTATAAACAACACAGCACACCATTATCTTTCATTCAAGAAAAACGCTAGAATATTCGGTATATACACTGTTTGTCTAAAGCCACGGAACCCATTAGTAACAGACTATATAGTAATATTAAAGAAATCCCACAGACGGCGACACTTTACATACATATATATCGATATATACACGTGTATAAATGAAAAAAATTATTACAATTATTTCTTGTCAAAATAATTTTTTATAAAAATAATGATTGATGACACATCTAGACATGAATATGAATAATTATGTTCAATTTCAAGCCTAGAGGTTAAGTAGTTTTTCCGTAAAGTGTACCACAAAAATGTACCAATTGTTGCCTAGTATAGGGACTCGCTTTGCTCGTCCTAATAAAAAACTGAAGTATTGTGTGTATGCAAACATAGTTTTGAAGAATACTCAATTTTATCGTATTAGTTATAGGCAAAGTTGGTGCCTATCCATGTTGATAACGGCAAAAGTGGGTTATAATGGTATTTGGTTATCAACTAGGTTTCACTGTTTCAGTGTTTTTTTGTGTAACTTGTTATGCAAATCAGATTGTTTGAATTTTGTAACAACTAATTAGGATTGGTGTACAATAATTTAGACTTGAAATGACTTAATTTATTCAATAAAATATTTTCAAAAAAAGTATGCATTCTTTTACAAAACTGAAATACCTAGAAATTTAAACAAAATTAATATTGATATTTTAACATTGAAATAAAACTGTGTGTGTGTGTGTGTGTGTGTGTGTGTGTGTGTGTGTGTGTGTGTGTGTGTGTGTGTGTGTGTGTGTGTGTGTGTGTGTGTGTGTGTGTCCATCAGGTACAAGAGAGTTTCCAAAATACGAAGTTTCCAGAATTGTTTACCTTTTAGTGTTGTGTTGTTTCTACCAGAAGTTTAGCTGACTGGAATGAAAGGGGTTGTCCATAAGTTTTTTGTGCACTGTTTTGTAATTGTGCTTTTTGCCTTGGATTCCACAGTGTGCTGGGGTCCATTACAGAAAGACTGTTTTCCTTAGTTTTTGAAGTTGTGTGTAGTTTTGTGGACTTATCTTGCAATGGAATTATATTAAATGGAATTATATTAAATTAATGGAATTATATCCAACATATCATCAACAATATGATATGTTGGATAAGGGTAGAGGCACGGATACTAGAATACACGGTAGGGGTCACGCGCAGGTGGGCTGTGAGCGGTGACGTCACCGCGTACCCACTCGCCTCGCCTCACCGCATAGAATCTTATAGGCACACCGCGCGCACATGTTTAACTCATACACGTTTGTGAATATAATCGAGATTTTTCATGTTTTAGTGTATTATTATTATTACTAAGTTATTTATTAGTTAAATAAACAAACATATTTTTTCTATGGTCGGTGAAATGCTAGTATAAAGCCTCCGAAGGACGTCAACCTCTTTCACCATCTCGGAGGGCACTACTTTTTTTTTTGCTGGGGGAAGAGGCTCGCACAGGCTTAGACCACATAGACCTGTGGTACGGAGAAACCCCCAATAATGTCATTTAAACTCTTTAAAACAGTAAATTTTAATTTATCTTTACAAATTATACATATACATAATATAAATCAACTTTTCTACTTTCACACCAAAGCCTTTAACTGTATTAGGCTAACGTGTTTCCTTTTCTTCATTCTGGAAAGTTATGTTGCAACTTTTTTCATTTTCTTCACTATTTGTCTTTGTTCGCCCTCAGTTCGCTTATTACCTTTGCATTTTTTTTTCTTGTTGATAGCTTTCATTCTGATGAAAGTGCGGGTCCTTACAAAACACATCACAGCAAAGTCCTCTATTCCTGGATATTTCGCGTTTATAACGTCCTTTAATCTTACAAAAACTTTTGGGTTACCATCAATGGAATTGCCGTGGAATCGTTGAAATTCTCTTTCCATTTTCAAAGAGAATTCCATGAACCGTTCAGTTGGCTTCATTAAAGATCCTCTTGAAATTGTTTGAAGCCAGTTCTTTCCTGAAAAATTTACGTGTTCAGTTGTGTTACCATACAAATGTGCTAATTTGGGGTGTTTACGTTTAACTCTATAAGCAACATATCCTGCAATCATCTCTAACAACTCAACATTTTCCTTCAAATCTGGAACATTTTCCTCTTCGTATTCGGTGCAATTCTCAAAAATGTCGCCCACTTCTGAAATGATTTCTTCAACCTCCTTGTTCTCGCACTCGCTGTCTAAGCTTTCCTGTAAACATGAAGTGTCTTGCTTCTTAGAAGATGATGGTTCTACAGTCGTATCTTCAGTTTCCGAAAAAGTATTAGCACTTAAAATATCAATTTCTTTCTCATTCTTGCATGTGCCACCTGATATGAGTTCCCTCGCATTACGGCTCAAAATCAAAGACTTGATTCTTTCGGAGACGGTGGTAGGCAAAGGGTGATCGTAGAATCTCCCCAATCCTCTTACTTTAGAAAAGTAACTCTCAAGTATATCCTGATTGCATCTTGATGACATGACGTACGTGTAGCCTTCCAATGTTAACTCCTTAAACAAAGAGCGTAGACTGTTTATAGACATTAAAAACCCCTTCTGAAAAGGGAGCAAATCATCAGTAGGTTTCTTTTCTTTTTTTTTGGATTTACTCTTTTCTTTCTTCTCATTTCCTTTTGGTATGTGTTTTATTACTCTCATTGTGAGAATGAGGTCATACAGCTTGTCTAACGCGCCATCTTGTTCTGGTAAACAATTTCCGTATGCACTTTTTAATTTATATCCATCAACAGGAGCTCTGGAGTTCAGCACATCAAATCCATTGTTTATGACCTTTACAGCCTCACCAACATAACTGAACTCAGGAAGGTTATGACAGATGGCTTGTCCTACAGTGAGAGAAAACAGCTCAGCTGCTTTCCTTACATTTTGCCTTTCCGTACCAGCAACAAGCAAATGGTTCATGGTTAGTTTATGAGCGTATTGTAAATCTACGCCGGTGTCTTGAAGTTCAACTAACTTAATGAACGCTTCTTTTGTGAGCAAACTACCAGATTTAAGTCGATAACCATCGTCAAGCAGATGATTTCTTAACAGTTTTAAGGCATGAGGCACATCACAAAAAACCCATACTTTTCTGTTTTGATTTGATGGATTTTCGAATCCTGAGTCATCAAATGTAACCTTTAAATTCCCTATAAGTTTTCTGTTTGATGGCCCCATATCACACACAATTGCTCTCACTTTAAATTCAACATTTTCTATGACTTTAATCATTTCAGTCAACAAGTCCTTAGAAACGGCCGTGTCAAAGTTATAATAAATGGGCTGCATCCATTTTCCTACTAAACTTCTGATGACCGCAACTTGAGCATTGTTGTGGGGTCCTTTGATAATCTCCTCTACCTGGTCAAAACATAAGTCACTGTTAACTTTCATTTCATCAAAGCTAAGAATTACGTCTTTTTCAAATGTAGTTAGTAGCTTTGATTGGGTTTTCATGACAGTAAGGCTTAAATCAATAAAACCTGGTGGAACGCTAAACTGCCTGAGTCTTCTTTTAATAGTGACTTCACTAGGAAGAGGATATTTCAATACATCCCTGACAAAAGATAACGCTTTATAAGATATACAACGTAAAGTCGCAGCCTTTGCAATATCTTCAGATGACCAATTAGTGCACCGTCCTTTCATAACCACTTGTTGTTGACAGTCAGAAAAAGAACCCTCAACCACTTTTAGCGAATGTTTTGTTTTAAGTAACTCATCATTACACCGAGAGAGACGATCCTGTAAATTTGTATTCTTTTGCCTAAGTTCTTTTATTTCTTTCTCCATAATTTCTAATTTTTGACATAAACCTACAGTGTCGCATTTACAGCATTGTTTGTTTTCATAGTTGATGTTTTCTCTACTAGTAGTTTCTTCATTAGTTGGTAATATATTTACCTGTAAAATCTCTTCTACTTCTTTATGGTAACTTCGTTTTTGTGCCCGAATTTTTCTCTCATTATTAGGCTCATTACTACCCCGCAAATCAACACTGGAGGATGGGAGATGTAAAGTTGGAACAGCATCAGGCTTCAACTTGCGTTTCGGAGGAAGATTCAACAGTTCACTTTTCAAATCCCTTTCATAATCAGAATCAGCAAAATGTATTGAGCACACACGAGCATTATCAACTGAAAACGAATCGGCACGTTTACAAGCATTTATCCATTTTTGTTTCGTCTCATTGTTCTTAGGAAATGTATGAAAATTAATTCCTAACTTACTTCCTTGTCTGCCGTGGTTAGTACAACTCGCGATCGCACAACAAACCATTATTTTTCACTCAAAACAACTTCAAATTTACTCTCAAAAACCCCTCAATACACTGATAACTGCAGCGTAACTCTGCACTTAATCGTCAATCACCGATAAGAATTCACACTCACGTAAACAACGTTGTATTCACTCATAAACGCAGTAACAACACAATAGGCTATGGCAGTGGAGCGGTGGCTGGGTTCGCGGTGACGTCAGCGGCGCGGCTTGCTACTGCGCACACTCTCCGTGACCCCTACCGTGTATTCTAGTATCCGTGGGTAGAGGCATTGTAAAGCAGTATTCATTGTTGATGTTGGCTTACCATGATTTTTTTGATCTGTTAACTTCCAGATTACTAAGTGCACATTTAACATTTTTAGTCTGGAAGAATTATTTTCAGGAATGTCATTTATCATAACGTTGAACACAAGAATGGAACAATGCTTTGGGGAAGCCCTTGTTTTAACACTTAGAGGACCAATTGTGTAATATTATGCTGCCAGTAGACTTGGTATTTTAACAGGTGATGTAATATGCCACTCATTTTTCAGTGATTTCTAATGTGTCACATCTTATTATTACACCACAGAATTATGCAGAAGGTTTATCAACTATAGCAAGCAAGGTTTATTTGTTTGTGTCTTCAGATTGCAGCACTAGCTGGAGGAAAAAGATTATATGAAATAATGTAAACAGTCAGCAAGCACTGAGAGTTTGTTTACATTTTGTGTGTTCAATGTATGAATTGGATTATTGTTAAGAATATTTCGAAGCCATTTCATTATTATTTGAGTGTGATTGTATTATTTAGCTTATTAGCGTAATATTGTTTATTATAATATTGATATAAGTTGTTATCCTCTTAGCTCGATGATAACCTAAAAATTACGATACAGTCGTAACACTACACATTACACGTGCTATTTCAACATTTCTTTAGTAATTTCCAGTGCCTTTCAGGAGTATTTTGTTTTCATCTAAACTAATGATAGCCAATCATTAACACTGACGTTCTGAAAAATATGAATTCTGGCCCAATATTTCGAGTTTATGTGTGCATCTGTGCTTCAAATATTATCAGTCTAAAACATATAATATTGTAATTTTTATAAGTTTCATTTACTTCTTGTTTACTAAAGAAAATAAGTGAGTTATAAACAAAACAATATGAGTAAATTCTTAGTCTGATGTACTTGTTTTAGTATTATAAATAATATGATTTCAAAGAATTTTTTCCATTAAAAATTACACAAAATGCCTTATTTTTATATACCTTTACGTGAGATAATAAAAGAAAATAAAACTAAAATATCGGTATGGAGAACCATACATGACTTCCATGTTCTAAGATTTATATTTAAAATCATATTCGAAATGAAATATTTCCATAGAAACTACTTCTTTCTACTTATTGCTTCAGCCTTAACCACAGTACTGTGGTCACTAACGTATACCACCTCACGTTTTCGCACTCGATTTTCACTGATGATGGCAGTCGATGGCACTGCCGAAAAGTCTGGTTTTTCAGAAAACATTGGACTAAAGCTAAACAGCCCGGGAAGGAATTTTAATAAAGAACTACTTCTTTGTTGCCGATAACGTAGTACACATATACAAAATTCTCCCCTCTCCCTTCAACTATAATTTTCATTTATAGAAAATTACCCCAACCCCGTTCACCTAACCTCTTCATTTATAGATATTTCATCTACTTTTCTACAGTGGATTATTATGAGCTTCTTATCAGGATACTTTATCAAAATTAAGTACTTTACTCTTGTTAAAACATAAAACGTTGCAGGTAAAGTACCCCTATCTCTTAACCGATCTTCACCAACATCAATAGACCTTCAGTCCTCTACAATGCAGGGATGCATGCAAAAAAATACTTGATTCTGTTTGAATGTGCGGCAGTTATTGTTCGTCATGGAAACATTTCTCTTGTTGCAACATAAAATGTTGCAGGTAAACTACCCCTTTCCCTTAACCGATCTCCACCAAAATCAGTAGGCCTCGAGTTCTCTACAATTCAGGAAAGTATGCAAAAAAATTATTCGATTCCCTTTGAATTTATGGCAGTTATCTTTCATCAAAAAAAAATTACCCTTCTTAAAACATAAAATGTTGCTGGTAAACTACCCCTTTCCCTTTACCGATCTTCAACAAAATCAACAAACCTTGAGATCTCTTTAATTCAAAAAGGTATGCAAAAATGTAGTTGATTCTGTTTGAATTTACGGCAGTTATCGTTCGCCATATAAAAAATTACCCTTGTTAAAACATAAAATGTTGCTGGTAAACTACCCCTTTCCCTTAACCGATCTTCACCAAAACCAACAAGTCGTGAGAACTCTACTATTCCGGGCTGTATGCAAAACATTATTTGATTCTGTTTGAATTTGCGGCTGTTATCGTTTGCCATAGAAAATATCGGTATGGAGAACCATACATGACTTCCATGTTCTAAGATTTATATTTAAAATCATATTTGAAATGAAATATTTCCATAGAAACTACGTCTTTCCTATTGCTTCACCATTAACCACAATACTGTGGTCACTAATGTATACCACCTCACGTTTTCGCACTCGATTTTCACTGATGATGGCAGTCGATGCCACTGCCGAAAAGTCTGGTTTTGCAGAAAACATTGGACTACGGCTAAAGAGCCCGGGAAGCAATTTTAACAAAAAAAGTACTTCTTTGTTGCCGATAACGTAGTACACATATAAAAAATTCTCCCCTCCACCTTCAACTATAAATTTTAGTAATAGAAAATTACCCCCACCCCGTTCACTAACCTCTTCATTTATAGATATTTCATCTACGTTTCTACAGTGGATTATTATGAGCTTCTTATCAGGATACTTTATTTATAAAAATTAAGTACTTTACTCTTGTTAAATCATAAAATGTTTCAGGTAAACTACCCCTTTCTCTTAACCGATCTTCTCCAAAATCAACAGACCTTTAGTCCTCTACAATTCAGGGATGCATGCAAAAAAAATATTTGATTCTGGTTGAATGTGCGGCAGTTATCGTTCCTCATAAAAAAATTACCCTTTTTAAAACATAAAACGTTGCTGATAAACTACCCCTTTCCCTTAACCGATCTTCAACAAAATCAACAGACCTTGAGTTCTCTTTAGTTCAAAAAGGTATGCAAAAACGTAGTTGATTCTGTTTGAATTTACAGCAGTTATCGTTCGTCATATTAAAAATTACCCTTGTTAAAACATAAAATGTTGCAGGTAAACTACCCCTTTCCCTTAACCGATCTTCACCGACACCAATAGGTCTTGAGAACTCTACAATACAGGGCTGTATGCAAAACATCATTTGATTCTGTTTGAATTTGCGGCTGTTATCGTTTACCATAGAAAAAAATTACCCTTGATAAAAAACCGTTGCAGGTAAACTACACCTTTCCCTTAACCGATCTTCACCAAAAACGAGAGGTCTTCACTACTTTACAATTCAGGCCTGTATGCAAACAATTATTTGATTCTGTTTGAATTTGCGGCTCTTATCGTTTGCCATAGAAAACCCCTTGTTAAAACATAAAACGTTGCAGGTAAACTACCCCTTTCCCTTAACCGATCTTTACCAAAATCAACAGATCTTGAGAACTCTACAATTCAGAGCTGTATGCAAAACATTATTTGATTCTGTTTGAATTTGCGGCTGTTATCGTTTGCCAAAAAAAAAAAAAAAAAATACCCGTGATAAAAAAAAAAACTGTTGCAGGTAAACTACCCCTTCCCCTCAACCGATCTTCACCAAAAACAATAGGTCATGAGTACTCTACAAATCAGGGCTGTATGCAAAAAATAGTTTGATTCCGTTTGAATTTGCGGCTGTTATCGTTTGCCATAGAAAAAAAATCTACAGACAGACACACAGACACACACAGACACTTTTTGAAAACGACTTTTTTTCATGTTTTGAGTGTAGTACAATCAGAATCTGCAATAATATCGAACACGATTTTTTTTGCCATCACCATACTTCCATTTCCTTAAGGAACATGGAAGTAAACAATTACCCCTGATAAAAAAAACGTTGCAGGTAAACTACTCCTTTCCCTTAACCGATCTTCACCAAAAACAATAGGTCTTGAGTACTCTACAGTTCAGGGCTGTATGCAAAAAATTATTTGATTCTGTTTGAATTTTTGAATTTGCGGCTCTTATCGTTTACCATAGAAAATACCCTAGTTAAAATATAAAACGTTGCAGGTAAACTACCCCACTCCCTTAACCGATCTTCAACAAAATCAACAGACCTTGAGTTCTGTATAATTCAAAAAGGTATGCAAAAGAGTAGTTGATTCTGTTTTAATTTACGGCAGTTATCGTTCGTCATAGAAAAAATTACCCTTGTAAAACATAAAATTATGCAGGTAAACTACCCTATTCCCTTAACCGATCTTCACCAAAACCAACAGGTCTTGAGAACTCTACAGATCAGGGCTGTATGCAAAAAATTATTTGATTCTGTTTGAATTTGCGGCTGTTATCGTTTGCCATATACAATACCCTTGTTAAAACATAAAACGTTGCAGGTAAACTACCCCTTTCCCATAACCGATCTTCACCAAAAACAATAGGCCTTGAGTACTCTACAAATCAGGGCTGCATGCAAAAAATTATTTGATTTTGTTTGAATTTACGGCTGTTATCGTTTGCCATAGAAAAAAAATTACACACACACACACACACATTTCGAAAAATGACTTTTTTTTTCATGTTTTGAGTGTAGTACAATCAGAATCTGCAATAATCTCGAACACGATTTTTTATGCCATCACCATACTTCCATTTCCTTATTAAGGAACATGGAAGGAAAAGTGTATAATTAGCTTTTATTTTTTAGTAATAATTTGTAATTTATGAGTCAGTTTTTTTTCTACTGGTCACAGGGTATAAACACCATGGTACTCAAAGTGTTAACTGTTGTAAATTTAGGTGTTGTTTCCTAGTACCTTATTTGAATACTTATTTAAACATTTTAAAATCATTATAACATTTTGTTTTCAATGTGTAAATTGTGCATTTTGCAATAACTCAAAGTTGTCGTACAAAGTTGTATCCACTTTTTAAAACGTTTTTCTCCACTCGCTGTGGTGTCTGTCTGTCCGGGTGGAATTTTGCGATTGATTTTTAACTACCTTCCAGACTAGCTAGAGCTTTGAAATTTGGCACACTTATGTATCTCCGATGACAATACAATAATCCATTGAAAAAATTGTGAAAATTGTGAATTTTGCAAAATTGTGAAAATTTAAAATTTTGCACACTTATGTATCTCAGATGACAACAATACAATAATCCATTGATGAAAATGTAAAATCAATTGTAATAAAAAAATCAAGAAAATTGTCAATTTTGCAAAATTATGAAAATTTGAAATTGTGCACACTTTGGCATTTTGAAACCACTTTCAACAAAGTATCAATCTACTCACTGAAAACACTATTCAAAATGTAATATAAAACTTCACACATCAAAACAATAACAGTAAACAATATTTCTGCAGTAGTACACATGTTTTTCAGCTGTTTAACAAATGTACCAACATTGGAAAGAAACATTATAGAGGTATAAATAAGCGTGAATGTATAAAAGACATTATTTACATTTTGCGTTACTATGGAAACAAAAATCAACGCTATATTGAGTCAAACAAAAAAATATTAAAAATACATATAGTTATCCGATTTTCATAATTTTTATACCATTTTATTCAGAAAAGTGTAAAGAAAAATATAAAAATAAAAACGCAATTTGCTAGCATATAAAAACAAAAGTGTATGCTAGTGTTTGTTAAGTGAAACAAAAGTGTATGCTAGTGTAATATTAACGTATTCTGAAAGATGCCTAACTCGCGTGTTCGTACACTTGTGTGGTTACAAAGGACAGTTGTGCTGTAAGTACTTCTTTGTAATGATGAAGGAGACGGCGACTCAAAAGAAGTGATGATTGGAGAAGAAGCGACAACACTATCGGCTCAAGCGTTCGTAAGAAACGGCTGAAGTTAAATTAAAGTGACTTGTAAATCGTAAAAAACGCGTGTCACAAGCTTGTGCTATTGAAACTGACGAACAACACGCTTATCGTCTTGCTAAAGATCGAGAACGCAAATCGCAATATCGTGCTTTTGAAACTAAAGACCAGCGCGCTTATCGTCTTGCTAAAGATCGAGAATACACTTCTCAAGCTCGTGCGATGGAAAATGACGATCATCGCGCTTCTCGACGCGAAAGAGATAGAGTATACACCTCTCAAGCACGACTCTATGAGACAGAACAAAAGCGTAAGGATATACAGCAATGTCGCCGCGATGCTCGTGGTCAGCGTGCTGCTGATGCGCAAGAGTTCCATAAGGAAATCAAAAACTTCTGCGATAGGACATGTGATATCTGCACATAGCAGTGTTACGCTAATCAAGTGGTAAAATATCATATGATTGCTGCCAAATCATATCTACCTCCAGAAATCACGAACAAAAATGTATTGGAAGTTTGCCATCGATGTCATTGTCATTTGAAAAACAATCGCAAGACTAAACATCCATCAAAGGCGTACTGGAATAATATGGACCCCGGTGACATTCCAAGTGAAATTAAAGTTCTCACTCAGTTTGAGCAAAAACTCTTGTCTCGCATGATACCTTACGTTAAAATAGTCAAATTCGACAGCAGATATGGCCAATACGGATTCAAAGGACAGGCCACGCTGTTCGCACTTGACATTTTCGAGGTAAGCGAGAAGCTGCCTTCTATGTTGCCTCGCGACAGTGACAATGCGGGAATGGTTGTAGTCACAGAGACTCTCAAAAATTTAAATGTCTCTCGTGAATACACAATTTCACGCGAACGGGTGTATGCTGCGCTTAGCTGGCTCTTGGCAAACAATCCGCTTTATAAGGACGTGACAATCAACGAATTTGCAAGACTCGACCGACAAGACATGATTCACGTTGTTCCAGCTGAGCCACAACAGAAGCAAGCTTATTGCAATGACGCTCATAGCAACGATAATTTTGCCAATGATGATCAGTTGCAAAGTGCATATATGCCAATTTGTGACGCTTCAAGGATTGTTTGCGCTTCCTGGCATCAGGGTCGGAGTGACATTTTCAATTCCAGTTACGCTGGTTTGCAGTGCTTTGCTATGGTCGCAGCAAATATTATTAGAGCCACCATTCTTCCTCCTGGTCGTTGGACCACTAATACCTTGAACCAGAAATGATTGAAGCGGATGGTTTTTGGGCGCTAATTCATTTTGAGACTGAAACAAGAGGTGGGGAGGCGTTTCCAATACCTCCTGATGGCTACCTGCAACTATGCCATCTGGACGTAGTCAAGAACGATATTCTAATGTTTGACAATTCGTTCGAGCTCGTTTATGATGACAACTGGCTATGTCAGGGCAGCTTGATGGATCACATGAATGATGGAATCATCGGCCGAACTTTGCAAAATGCTATTAGTCATTTGTTTGCAGAACATCAAGCTGGCGTTCTTGTTGTTGCGTCAAAGTCATTAGGCCTCATGCACTTCAATGACAAGTATTACTTTACCGACTCGCATGCTTGCGGCATCAAAGGTGCAAGCGCACGATGTGGTGACGGTAAAGCATGCATCATTTAATGCGACACGATTGAGGAATTTGTTCGCATTTGTTGACGCACCGTTCACTTGAAAAATGGACCTTTTGTGATTTACTTCATCGATATGCATGTGAAGGGTGTTGTCGTTCAGAGGGATGAAGGTTTGCGACAACATCAGCATGATATACCACAAGCAACTCATGATGATCCCGTGGTTGATGTGCATCCTATGGTTGATACACATCCCACACCCGAAAAGCATATTCATGTTCAGACATCAGTCATGGCCCCTATCGCTGTCGCTCAGCCAGATGTTGACGAAGTATTAGATGATGCATTTGTTGATGGCGAAAATTTAAACAAAATTAAACGTAAGACGAAGGACAATATTGTTAACATAAATCACGAATTGAGAGCAGAAGAGTATTCGTGGTGGATGCTTTTTCCGTATGGAAACAATGGTTTGAAGGAGAACCGTGAAGTGATTATTACGCTGAACGAATATCTCAAAATTCAGTCCACTATTTCTGCTTGCTGCAAGAAGGTAAGAGGACAAGAGGGAGCTGTTGAAGACCTTCACCTCTACATGCGAAACGTACGTGGGTCTGCAGCATACTGGCGAATGGCGCATAACGAATTGATAGCGCAAATTCGTTGCCTTGGACCACCAACTTTAACACTGAGCTGTAATGACATCAACTGGCCAGACATGCGAAGAGCTCTCTTGATTACTGACAAACGATCGAATGAGGACCCAACAAATATCAGTGTTGACGAATCGCAGCGTCTTATTGAACAATACCTGGTTGTAGTCAGCCGTTATTTCATGAGGAGATTTAATGCCTTCATGAAATATATTAATAACAATGCGAAGATTTTAGGTGGCAAAGTTAGAGATTACTGGTGGCGTGTGGAATTTCAAAATCGAGGCAGTCCGCACATCCACATGGTTGTTTGGATTGAGAATGCACCTTCATTCGAGACCGAAGAAGGAATTGAACTAATCGATGCAGTAATCTCATGCCGACTCCCATCTGAATCTGAAGATCCTGATATGCACAATTTGGTTAAGCGCAATCAAACGCATCACCACACTCATACATGTTACAAAAACAACTCTCAAACATGTTGCTTCGCCTTTCCACGTAAGCCGTGTCAGCACACTCGCATTGTTGCTCAAACTTCAGACGAGTTCATAAGAAATGGCGGACGGTTCTGCATTCTGAAGCGACGAACTGAGGAAAAATTGATAAATAACTACTGCTCCGCGATCCTTCAATTGTGGGATGGCAACATTAACATTCAGCCATGTGGAACGAACGAGGTAATCACCCATTACTTTGCGAAATATATCGCAAAGTCTGAGCCTGTAAACTTGAATCAGGGTATTGCAGAGGCGATCAGACGAATTCGTCAAGAAGATTCAAATGTTGCTCGCAAGTTGTTTAAAATATGCATGAGAATTATGAAGGAGCGTCAAATTTCTGCATGTGAATGTGTATTCCGGTTGTGTCACCTTCCATTCCGCGGAAGTTCGAGAAAGTGCGTATTCTTGAACACGCGTAAGCCTGAACAACGATATCACATCCTGAAGTTTGACGGCAGTCAGGCAACAGGAGTGTGCCCCAACATCTTTGAGCGATACGAGAAGCGCCCTACAAATCATTCAGAATACAACTTCAAGGATATGAGTTTGGTTGAGTTTGCAATGCAATTTGAGCCATACTACACCAACAAAGGCGACACTGAATAAAGCCTTGATGAAGACTATGCAGAACAGTCACAACAAAGGCGAAAGCTCGTTACTTTCACAGACAAATCAAAAATTGTTGTACAAAATTTCCCGGCGGTCGTAAGAGTGCCATTCTTCATGATGCACACGGATCCCGAGAACTACTTCTATAGCCTTCTTCTTCAATATCAGCCTTACGAATCTGAGAGTGCTCTGCTCGGAAGTTTGATAATGCGCGAGATGCATTCCTTGCCCGTGAACAAGAATTGAAGGAGAAGAGCAAACACATGGAGGCTTTCCGCAAAATAGATCGCCAACTTGAGATCGCTTTCAACCATGCTCATGCATTCGATATTCTGCAGCGATCCCAAGAGTTTGTTGAAGAAGAGCTCGAGGAAGAAAGACCCGACCAAGGTATGACTGATGAACAATTCCAATCGGCTTGTGCTGCGATGAACATCAAGCAGCGAGAGCTCTTCTCTGCAGTCACTCACAGCATTCAGGAGCAGCTGAGCGGAAGCAAACAACGCCTCAGGCTGTTTGTGACTGGCGGAGCTGGAGTCGGCAAGACTTTCACTTTTAATGCACTGAAAAATCAAGTCAATCGCTGCTTCGGCAAAAATGCAGTGAAAGTTGCAGCTTTAATGGGTGTAGCTGCGAGACTAGTCGGTGGATCAACTCTATATACTATGCTCAAGTTACCGATTCAAAAGGATGGCTTCATTGTCTCCAACATGCCGATTTTGACAGGAAATTATTTAAAGATTATGCGAAAGCAGTGGAAGGATATTGAATACATCTTCATTGATGAAATTTCGATGGTCCCTTACGAGATGCTTTGCATGATCGACTCGCGATTAAGACAGCTCAAGAATAAGGATGATGAAGCATTTGGAGGTCTCAACATCATGCTGTTTGGTGACTTGATGCAGCTTCCACCCGTTAAAGGAGCTCAGGTTTTTGAACAACCAGTACGATTCTTGCCAGCACCACACCTCTGGCGCTACTTCAGATTGGTTGAGCTTACCGAGAATATGCGCCAGCAGGGCGACACGTGTTTTGCCGATCTGCTCAATGCTCTTTGAATTGGTGAGCTCAAGGGTCCCCACTTTGACTTGCTGCTGTCGAAGACGTTGGTGGATGCAACAGGCGAATTCGCCTTGAACAAGGCGATTCGCATCTATCCATTGAGAGCGCAAGTAGATGCCCTCAATAATGCTGTTCTTGAGTACTACCGATCACAGGGAGCGAGAATATACAAAATAAAGGCGCAAGATCATGTAGCCGATGCTACGCGCAATGTCGAAAATGTCAACTTGGACAATATCATCCCAGCTGACATCAATAAGACTGGGGGCTTGCCCAAGGATTTGGAGATATTTATCGGTGCAAAAGTAATGTTACGATCCAACATCAATGTCGAGAAGGGTCTTGTGAATGGCGCAATTGGCAATATCACCGAGATAATTTGGCCGTATTTCCGTCGCGACCAGAAATACGACACAGTTGTTCCCTCTGTTCGCATAGACTTCGGTAGGGATGGCTTCATCTGATTGTACCTCAATCCATTCATTTTCCTGCTAAATTCAACTATGGAACGATCAAGAGACGAATGCTACCCATTGTCTTGTGTTGGGCTTGCACAGTTCATAAGATGCAAGGCTGCACCGTCGATTATGCAGTCGTGTACCTTGGAAAATGCTTATTCCAAAAGGGACAAGCATACGTCGCTTTAAGTAGAGTGAGATCGCTGGATGGAGTGTGCGAATCGTGGATATGGAGTGCAGTAAGCTCTCGGGAGAGATACCCTGCAACGAAAAAGCCATTGAGGAGATGGAGAGACTGCGAAAATATAATCCTCCAGATGATCCTTAACCAAGTTGAAGGAATTGTACTCAGAAGTAATTTCGAGAGATTGTTTAAATTATAATTACTCTGCTCTTTAATCTTGCTTTTGTTTATAACTGATGTACTATTGCGCTACTCATTCTATGTAATTATGTTAAATTTTGTATACTTATGCATTAGCCCTATGGGGTAAATCCCCACGGGTAAATATATAGTCTATCTATCTATCTATCTATCTCTCTCTCGTTCCAACATGTTTTTTGTTGTAGCTGATATTTGGTCTCAGGTGTTTTAAGTATTTCCAAAATATAATTAAAAGGAATTGTACTCGGAAGTAATTTCGAGAGATTGTTTAAATTATAATTACTCTGCTCTTTAATCTTGCTTTTGTTTATAACTGATGTACTATTGCGCTACTCATTCTATGTAATTATGTTAAATTTTGTATACTTATGCATTAGCCCTATGGGGTAAATCCCCACGGGTAAATATGTAGTCTATCTATCTATCTATCTCTCTCTCGTTCGTTCCAGCACTCCAGAACATATTTGTCAAGCACATTTGCAGGACTCAGACTAAAAATGATAAAATAATATTTAGTTTAAAAAAAAAACCTTTTTCTAATGGACTAAAAATATCAAAATAATTATATTTTGGAAATACTTAAAACACCTGAGACCAAATATCAGCTACAATGAAAAACGTGGCGCGCATTTCAGAAAATACGATCGTTACTCATATCATAAGGTTTAATGGAATTCAGTAATTGTTTCTCTAATAATATATTCAGAGGTATGAGTTTGAAAATAGAAGTCATTCATGAAAATACTTGAATACATGGTAATACTTGAAACAACTGAGACCAAATAACAGCTAATACAATGAAAAACTTGGGGCCCATGTATTCAAGTATTTTCATGAATGACTTCTATGGTACTCAAAGTGTTAACTGTTGTAAATTTAGGTGTTGTTTCCTATTTATTTAAAAATTTTAAAATCATTATAACATTTTGTTTTCAGTGTGTAAATTGTGCATTTTGCAATAACTCAAAGTTGTCATACAAAGTTGTATCCACTTTTGAAGCCTACAAAGACTGCTAGAAGTGATATTTTGATATCTAAATTGTCTTTTGTACAAGTTGGAGTCACAGTAGTACTGTAACAATACTTAATCTCTTTTGCAGTATTAAATACTTCTGAATATTTATACAAAAATAAAAAAAATTATTTTCACGTTTCAGAAACATATATAATGTGATTTATGTTAATTTACAGGATGCCATGGCAAGGTAATCAAGACATTCTTATAGACAGGTTTGATGTACGTGCTCATTTGGATTACATTCCAGAAGTGAAAAGCAGTAACAGTGATGAAGAACTTTCATATGATGAGCGCCATATTAATTATGAGCGTTACCGTATACTTGTGCAGAATGACTTTCTAGGTGGTAAGTAAGGAGGTTACAATTTCATTAAGTAAATACATTATTTTTGCTAAAAGTTTTATGATAATGGATAATATATGATAATTTGTTCTTGAGTGAAATTATTGCATAAATTCAATTATTTCCATTGATCGGGCCCAATATACTTCGCAATATTTTCAGTTTCTTTTTGTCAAGATCCTTGTTTCACATCCTCAGCTTACTATACTTTACAAATATGTATGATTTTTTGTAGTAAGTGAAGAGAAATTCTTACAACAACTGGCTGCTGAAGAACAGTTTGGGCCAGTTGAAAAAACTGAACCACAACCAATTGAGGGAAAGAAAAAGGTTCCAGGGGCAGCAATTGGATATAACTACGATGAGGGTAGTAGTGGCTCAACTAATGTCGTACCTGAAAATAATGCAAATACAAGCAATGACGGTGAAGGCGATGACAATGAAGATGAGGAAGACAGTGATATTGATTTTGGTAAGGACAGATTGTTGTAGTAACAATATAGTGATATTTTAATTATTTATTTCATATAGCTTTACTCTGGTTGTGAATAGTGCAATTGGCAGCTGGCGACGTGTTGTACTAGCCATACAACTGTCCCACTAAACACAAAAAAAAACCATGCGGTATGCCTTGGTCCTTATTGGACTGTTGAGCATAGGTTATTTTTATATAGCTTTACTAAAAGTTCATGAATATATACATACAGATAGTAAGTAATACATGTATTAATATAATTACATAGACATAGTAATGTACATTTGTTTTTAAAGCGTGGGCGCACATGTGTATAATAGTAGATAAAAATCTTTACTGTAATAGTGGGTTGTATATTTGCAAATTTTTACATGTTGATTAATTTTTTTATCCTAGATTTGTGTGTTGATGTAAACAAAATTGGGTCTCAGCAAGCTCATGAAATGAATGCTTGCGGACACTCATATGGAATGCACAGTAATGACTTCTTTAGCTTCCTTACCAGAGATGTTGAGGAAGCAGAAAACCTGAAAATAGCAAGAGAGCGAGAAGAGGAAAAAGCAATGTTTTCAGTGAGTTCATGCATATTATAGTATCTGTTATATAAGAGAATAGTTTTGCCTATGTTTTGCTTTATTTTGTTTTCACAGATTCACAAATAATATTGAATACTTCTTCATAGAACAAATCCGTTGTCATAATTAAAACACTTCAATGTAGACAAATATCTCGAGCATTAGTTGAGCACTGATAATAGACAACTTTAGTAACTTGTAAATCGTCAGATTCAGGGTTCATGAATACTATAGTGCTGTTTATATTTCACAGAAAAAAAAAACAGATTTATGATTAAAGTTTTGTCATTTTAACAAATAAAATTAACGATTTCACTCAACAGACTTAATATTCTATATACAACTGGTGTGTTATTGTACTGAAGGTACAGAAAGTGTCATAGTAACATCACAGAAATGTACGAGATATACATAATACATAATAGACTTTATAAATTACCATAATTAGGATTGAAGTTTGATAGTTTAGATATAAAATGAATTAATGTGTCCTATAAATAGATTATTTATAAAACAAAAATATTTTTAAACATTTTTGCATCAGACATTTACAAACCTTTGTACGTACTGGTGTGCAGTTTTGTTCTGTTTTATCTTTTCTTTATGTTAAGTTTTATTTTTACATATTTACCATTGAGATATCATTTAGTGTTGAAATTCACAAACGAGCTTAATGGCTTATTAGATAACATAACTGCAGCGTGCTTATGACAAAAATTCGAATTCATTGGTGAAGAGTATACTGCTTAAAGAACAAATCAACCCGTGAAGCTTGAATTTATAAAACCATCAAAGAAAGCAAGTAGTTGAGAATTTGAAAAAAGAATTCTAAGCTACAAAATATCAGTTGCTGAAAAGCTCGTACACATGACCGAAGTTAAATATTCATTGATTAGATATTTATTTCACCAGCAAATGCTAGTTTTACATATTATGTACATGTAGTTTGTTAAAGATATTGCCCATGAATAGTGAAGGGGGAAATAAGAAAAACGTTAGTAAGAACAGTCAGTTCACAAACTGTCCATCAGCAGTAACAGCAAACAAAACATAGAATCACAGGCCAGCTGTGTCTGTTTTGTTGAAACATTGAATACAGTTTTAAAACATTTAAAAATAAAAAGCGATTGTAAAAGTAAATAGTGATTTAACACATATTGAGGAAATGGTTCAATTCCATCCAAGTTGTTGTTCACAGTATCTTATAGTCAGAAAGTCTTATCACTACTATCCTCCATGTCTTCAAGTCTTATAACAAATCCTTCTGTTTGAACTCACACTCTTTGAAGTAAACACAGTACTAGTTGATATATAGTGGAATACTCAACAGTTTTGTTATAGAATAAATAGTTATTCATTGTGATGGATTTAAAACATTAATTTCAGTCTGAAACATTAATAAGGAGCCAGACAAATATTTGATCCCATTTGCTTACAATTGCACTAAGAGCTTTTGGAGGGAAAGTAAGCTACTCTATCCATCACTCATTTCTGTAATAACTGAAATAACCCATCAACCCTGCGATATGTTAGTAACATATACAGGAAACATATTATTACTAAACTCTTCAACTGAGGCCTATGTATATAGGATGATAATATTGCAGAAACAATAGATGCCAAGAAATAGGATTCTTTGAAACATTTAGCTTTAAAGAGCGATAGGTCAAGGTCTGGATGTAAGCTGTGCCATTGCCAGTAGAGAAGTAAGGAACAGATGTAGTAGGGAAAGATGTATAACTGATGCAGAGCACTATGTGCAGGATAGGCAGGAAAGACTTACAAAATATTAGCATTTAAATCAAACAGAAAGAGATAACCTGAAAATAAGATATGATTGGTTTTATTGTCACACGGAAGTAATGGTTCAGACATTATGAGCGGGTGTGGATCTAGGAGGAGAAGGAAGAAACAAAATTTGCAGACATCAATGAATGTATGTATCCAATAGCAATGGATAAATTTTTAGCATTACGATACTGTAAAAATAAAAAATTGTCAGGCACTGATGAGTTGAGCTTTTATTTTATAAAGGATGTGGCTGTCTTGCTGCATGCTTGTTTATTAAACTTTATCAATCTGTGCTGAACAACTGTTCATATTCCCAAAGACTGGCAGATGTCAAAGGTAGTCTCCATATTCAAGAAAGGAGATCATAATGACTGATAATTATAGAAGGGTCAGCCTTTTTACATGTCTTACAAATTATATGCATCTATCCTAGCAAAACGACTGAATGTAATAACAGAGGCCCAGCATAGTTTTAGGAAGGGCAGGTCATGTTTAGATTCCATGTTCACAATAGCCTGGGTAGTTGATAAGTACAGAGAATATCCGTAGCACACATACGCAGGTTTTATTGACTTTGGAAAGGCATTTGATGGAGTAAATAGGGACAGGCTGAGGGCAGTAATGGCAAAGAAAGGGATCCTGCAACACCTCATTAGAGCCATACAAAGTTGTTATGTGGAAAACAAAATCTTAATTGAGACAGGAAGACTCAGCACAACTCCTAGTATGGGCCTGATCAATTTTGGAGTATGATGAGGGTGTTTATTACATTCGTTCTGTATTTTATGATTGGTAACTCTGTTGGTGAAACGTTATTTGCTGATGACCAGGTAATGCTTGGAAAGCGGCTTGCAAATGGCTGTACACTCATTGGATGAAATCTGCTATGTTTTTAGATTACAGATCTCCAAATTAAAGACCAAGGTGGTGGCTTTTCTTGGAGCTGATCCCTTACAAGCCAAACGGAGCTGATTCCATAAAAGCAAAAATTGTACTGTTCTGAAGCAGGTCAGTAATTTTGAATATCTGGGCAACAATGTGTCTTATATTATGAACAGTGACATGGTGGATAAGCTACATAAGTTGAACCATATGTGTGGGCCCATCTGAAATCAGCGAGTAAAGAAACATGCCTGAAATTCTACAAGGTGATGGACCTCTCCAAATTTCTCTGTAGGTCTGTGATTGGATTTTAACAAAATCCCAGGCTAGCCATTCAAGCAGCTGAAATGAGATTTTTCAGGCACGTGGCAGGGATATACTCTTCAAGATTGCATGGTAGGAACTGAATATTATGAATGTACTAGATAGGATTGCCCAATGGGTAAAATGGTATATATAGAACACAGAGTATATATTTTTCAAATTCAAATTCATAAAAAACGTGAATAAAGTCCTGATTGAAACTAAAACAGATGCTGCCAGATCTGCATATGCAAAACATGTAGTGTCATGATGATCTGGGTGGTTTCTTCATATATCTGTCAGCTTTAGTACATCGTATACAATCTATATGTGGATATGAGCATGCATGTGCACAATCATTATAACGCTTTTTACATTTTTTTTTAGATATTTCTAAACTATCATGCACTTGTTGTGTTAGTTGTATATGCTACTTACTTGCATGGTTTGAACGCACGCACGCACGCGCGCGCACACACACACACACATTTAAATATAAATCTGAACCAGTTTTAATGTGTATTGTGGAAATTAACATTTTAATTACATTTTCTGATAGGGAAGAAAGTCAAGACGTGAGCGAAGAGCATACAGAGAAAAAAAATTAATAGGACGAAAGCTGAGTCCACCTAGGTAATGTGATTTGATAATTCTGAATGATAATCATGGTCAGAGATGTCTAAAGTTCAAGGATATATTTCTCTTAGATAGGAAAGTATATTTGTATTATTTGTCTGTTACGCTTACCTCGTACCTATCAGTTTTCTACATTACAGGAAGTTAAGAGGGGAAATGTGATACCTCTTACATTGTGTAACCTTTAACTGTAGATATCTCTGACTCCATGTTCATTCACATCGCACTACAACAGTGCTTTATATATATTTTAAAATCTTATTATCTTAAAGGAATATTTTGAGTTTTTCAAAAAACTGACTTCAGAAGTTTACATTGCTTTAAAGCACTGCAGTACTTAATGTATATTTTAAAATGCTATTGTTGTAAAGATGTATATTGGTAGTTTTTAAAAAACTAACTTCTTTTGTTTTTAAGAGATAGTTTTTCACATTTTGAAATAGCGATAGGGGAACACATGTGAACAGAATTATTATGTAAAAATTGTATTTAAGTCATTTTCTAAGGCATAACGTAAAAGTACATTTATCAAACTCAAAAAGTAATTCATTTTTCCTGAATATGTAAGATTTCATTATTGTGTTATTTTAAGGTTATAAATTTTGTCATTTATATATGATAAGGTTATGGTTGTATATGATAATTTGGCCACACACACACACACACACACACACACACACACACACACACACACACACACACACACACTATTGGAGGAATTTTATATATAACGCTTTCATTGAATAATTCAAATATAATTAAACATATTTAATAATATAATGAAAGTATTATAATAAATATATTAATTATTTAATATATTGTATGATTGACTTTTTTTTTAGTTATGCTTCAAGAGGTCCTGAACAAGAATACCTGAGATCAGTGTCAAAATCGGCATCAAAATCTCGCTCTAGATCATGTTCTCCAGTAAACACTGGACAGATAACATACATTACGAGTTTTGGCGGTGATGAACCACCACCACCACCACCACCACCAGCACAAGTTCTTAAAGCCAGGTAATAACAGCCTCGATACATTGAGCTTCGCCCAAACTGTCTTAGACGTCGAACCTTCATGCTGGTCCTGGCAGGGTTGACCAGGTATGTGGAACCAGGGAACTCTTGCACACATACAAAATATACTCTTCCCATACAGGTTATAGAAAAATATCAGTTTAGCAAACAAAGCCCTCTGTACAAATAACAGATTCATAACCTACCCTTTGAATGAGGCTAAATAAATCTGAATCTTAATAAAGCTTATGGTATTAAATTATGTACATGAAACAACATACCTGTGTCTGGTAAAATGTGATAATTATTTTCTTTGTATTTTTTATAGTAGTATTTATTTTTGAAGGCATCAGTATTATACTTCCACCTTTGTTGTACATTCTTATGCTTAGTACACATTATCACCTTTTTTCATCTTGTGTGTTAATGGATCCTTTTGTTCTAATTTGTCTCTCGAATAATGACTCAGTTGTAACTTTATATATCTCAAAACAGAAAATAGATTTTTTTCAATGGCTATTTGCAGTTCATGTGGTTCCTTTAATTTTGAAGTTCATTATCAGTTCAGTTTGATAGAGGGGAATGTTCTAATCAAAGATGTATTCGTAATATGTTACACACAACATTTGATTTTACACATAAATAAATGAAATGAGTAACATGAAGGGGTTCATATATCATCTTGCTGATCACCATCCAATGGTAAGCAAACACCTCTATATTTCTGTAGGTTGTTTTGCCTCATGGTTTTACTTTTGTATTTCTTTTAGTGCATCCTAATTATTTTGTCCTATTATTACTATTACTATTATTATTATTATTATTTCTGTTTCCATGATACTGTATTATTTTGGTAACATTCTCCAGCTGAAATCTGTGTTTCGCTGTAGACGACTTAGCACATTTTCTGTGAAAGAAAAATGTATGAATGTTTGTAATTTGTTCGTTTTGGTAAGTACTAGAAAACCTATTTTTATTTTTGTTTTATAATAAAATTGTACTTGCCTTTAAAGTAATATTTCTTTATATAATGTTTTAAGAAGTTTAAAATTACTGAAATTTGGTATTTTAAAATGTATTACAATTCTCTTAAATTTTAATCTTTATGATTGTAATTTTAATTATATTTTATGTACATAATTGGTTGGGTTTCTGATTAATTTTTGTTAAATTTGTATTTTATATTTTAATAGTGGTTGTATTCTTTAATTGAAATCATGTATACAATTAACTTCTTAATTAGGAAGAAATTATATTTACTGTATGTGCATCAGATAGTTGATGTATTTAAAGTAATATGTAATTATTGTATATTTTTGGTAAATACTGCTTGGATTAAATTATTAAATATGTTCCTTTGCTTTTGATTCTTGATTTACATTAATTATTAACAAAGTGTGACAAACAATTTTATGGTTTCAATTGATTTATTTGTAAAATTAATTTGCACTGTTATATTATCTTTTATGCTGTATTCCATCAAAATTGTCTTTGCTCATTTTAAATACTAGAAAACACAGTTATGACAAATCAGTTTTTGTTATTTTTTAAAATTTGAATATACCATATTTAATAATAAAGTTTTTTTAATTGTAGTAATGGATTTGTGTTTGTTCTGAAAATTGGATATCAATAAGAACAACAGTTTGTTTAAAGACGTGTTTGGACAAAATTTACTTTTGGACAAATATAATCTAGCAATGACAGTGGGCTGTAATAAAATTTATTATTTACATAATATTATTATATAATGCTTTTAAAAATTAAAAACGTACTAATAAGATGTTGAATACTATCTTCCCAAGAATTAATGTACAGTATTTAATTTCAGAGTGGTTCAGAGAATTAATTTTAGCAGTATTCTGTATTAATTTCATAATACACTTATAAAAAACTTAATACAAAAAGTTGTACATATACAGTTTTCTCTTAAGGAAAACATACATTTTGAAGATAGACATTTTTGGAAAGTGCGAATATATTTTATTAAATTTTATTTCCACTTGTTTCTATGTATGACGGTAAACATTCAGAATCTGACCATTTTGATAAGTCAAGAAACCATATTAGTTTTCATTTCTTTCCTCAACTGAAAGTCAGTGGTTGAATTAAAATTGTTTAAATGACTGCCAAAAATTGTGTATCTGTTTACTGTGTAATGCTCTACACAGTGAATATGCAGCCCTCAGGACATTGAAATGTTTCCCAGTCATTTTGATGAGTCCAGTGCTCTCTCTCGTGTTAGAACAATTTAAACTTTAGATAATTTACCCCTACCTGATAGTTGCATTTCATTAAGTGAGTAACGTATTAATAAATTAAAAAGCTATAAGTCTGAAAATACAGTTGCAAGGGAAGTAAAAAGAAAAAAATTGATTTTCAAAATCAATTAGTCATCATTGCTCCGAAGTAACTATTTTCCAATTAATAGTGTGTCTGATGAGTCTGCTCGTGGTTTTTTGTTTTAATATATGACATAGACATCACCTGTATCATATAATGACTCTGTTTTTAATTTCTTTGTCTTCATCCAGTTGTTTGTTTTCTCTTTTTTTAACATATTGAAATATTCATTGTTGGGAGGAAAGTTTGCTTATGAGGACAGTCAATAACTTTGCGAAATAACAGATTTCCCTTAAGGTGTGTGTGTGTGTGTGTGTGTTTGGCATTGCCGTGCAACAGGTGAAGACAATGTCCTACGCTTTCTATTTTATGATGAATAGATTAATCTTTTGTCACATAGTGTACTGTTCAGGAGTTACTTTCAGGCATCGAATCTGCCAAAAGAAGACCTTTATAATCTTAGAAGAACAATATTTTTAAACATTTTGGTGGATTTAACATTTTGATCTCGTCAGCTGTTGTGTATGCTCTGGTACATAATACATGATCCACATTTCATCCCCGCTGCAGTAAAACACATTTCTTCCATCAAAATTATGCTGTATACTTTAAGTACACAGAGTGCTGTAGCAGACCAACTCCCTTGTACAGTCCATAGTCCATGAAGCAACTGCACACTTGTATTTTTAACAAGAATTTTAAATTGTCAATGTCTGTATTACTGAAAGCTGAATATAATATGTTTTGTATAATAGCCGATATAAAATTATTAATTAGGCAATTTTAATACAGTAAGTTCCCCTTCCAGGGATTTCTGCCAATAAATTGACTATAACTGTATTTTGAAAAGTATTGATTTATATTACATTAATATGTTTGAAATTTTAGACAAATTGTTTCTCTGAATAGCATAAAGAATACAAAATATTATAAATCATATACTTAAGTAAAGCAATAGTATGTTAAAATTTTGATGGTTGCTGGATAGTTGTGAACAATAAATATTTTGTTTGCTTACAGTGGTAACAGTGAGGAGAACTCATACAAACGTGTAGTCAGGTATAGATCAAGATCTCCTTCACAATCTTCGAAACGAAGGTAAACATATCAGATCATATTCTATGTAGTAAACTAATTGACTTTTCCACGTGCTCAAAGAAACTGCTATCCCTCATGGAATATTCGTGTAAAATGTTAATGGCGTCTCGAATTATAAATGTGAATGCTGGGTGTAGGGAGATACAGATGGCATTTTGACAGTTTAATCTACTGTATTTTTGTTGTCAACAATTTTTATTCCTAAGTTTGATGTCATAAGAAATTACATGTCAAGAAGACATAATGTGAGTCCCAGAATCACAGGTCACCAGTTATATTTTAGCAGTATGTTAACAAGAGCATTGCTTTGTAAAAATTTATGTATGGTGGCTTATTATTCAATGTTGCCATTCCTTTTTTTGTAAATTTTATTCAGAGCGGTCTTATGCAAATTCATTATTATAAAAAAATGACATGTATTGTAAAAAATTGTGTAGCATTCTTCTTTCCATCTGGTGTTAAAAGAAATGTATCTATTCTGTACACTCTGCTTAACATCAGCAATTGAAAGATAAGTTGCCTTTCATTTTCAGCATGGTTGTAAAGGTAATGGATTAATAATGACCTTAAAAACTAATGTAAAACTGTTTTGAACCAATTGAATGACAATGGAAAGTATGAAAATTTGAGATACTATTTAAAAAAAAAATCACTTTAAAGAATTTGTAATTAAATAGCAAGAAACTGTATTAAATGGTAAATCGTATTCTCTAGTACAGTATATTTTTTGGAGTAAGTGGCAGATACTCTGCTTGAATGAAATGAAGTACTGTACAGTGAAACTTCGATTAGCCATCACTCTTTTAACCGTCAGTTTCTGTTAACCGTCACTCTTTTAACCATCAGTTTCTGTTAACTGTCAATCCGTACTCTATGTACAGTAACCAGATTGGCGCGAAAAATCATCCTTGCTTTACTGCTGAGCGGCGGAGGCGCCGGAGTGGTGCACTATTGTTCTATTGATGAGGCACGTTCTTGGCCTGCCTAGCTATCGCACACATGGTCAGTTTCAGTTGTGGCTGAGAAGCTGTTGTGCTCGGTGCTGTATGTTATTTGTTGCTTAGTGGCTTAATTGTTTCGGCATACGATAGTGACATTCACACCAGTAAGTTTTGTTGTTAAGGTTTCTTTTCTTTTTTGTTTTTGTGCAACAGCTAAAAAATGGCTGAAAAGCGTAAACGGGTCATGTTAGATCTCGACCAGAAAATTGAGATTATTAAACGTTTGGAAAAAGGTGAAACTCCCACTAGTATTGCTCTCATTTATGGCGTTGGAAGAACCACAGTGAATGACATTAAACGCGATGCTGAAACAATAGAACAACATGTTTAAAAAATGCAAAACATCAGTGGCGATCCTAAGACTCGTAAAACCATGAAATCAGCAAAATATGACTAACTGGACACTGTTATGTATCAATGGTTTATACAAGCACGGAGTCGAGGAATCCCACTTTCAGGCCCCGTAATAATGACCAAGGCGGTTGAAATGAACAAAAAACTTGACAGAGATCCTAATTTTAAAGCAAGCATAGAATGGCTCGATAAGTTTAAGTGTTGCCATGGCATTCGGAAACTAGACATTAGTGGTGAAAAACTTAGTGCAAATAGCACAGTTATTGCTGAGTACAGAGAACAATTTAAAGAGAAAGTGGCCAAATTAAACCTCGTTAGGGAACAAGTGTAAAATTGCGACGAAACCGGGCTCAATTGGAAAGCTTTACCACAAAAGACATTGGCATCACTTTCGGAGACATCAGCCCCGGGTTTTAAAGTCCAGAAAGATCGGATCACTTTAACGGTTTGTGCAAATGCCACCGGCAATCACAGGTTACCCCTGCTTGTGATTGGAAAAGCAAAAACACCTCGTGCATTCAAAAATTTTAATTTGAACGCATTGCCTGCTACCTATTATGCTCAAAAGAGTGCTTGGATATCTAAAGATATTTTTTCCGATTGGTTCCACAAAGTGTTTGTGCCACAAGTTAGAGCTCATTTGGCTGAAATGCAGTTACCACAGGAAGCATTGCTGCTAATGGACAATGCTCCAGCACATCCCACTTGCGGAATTAAAAGTGATGATGGCAAAATAACATGCCTCTTCCTTCCGGCAAACACAACACCACTAATCCAGCCTATGGACCAGGGCATAATCGAAAACATGAAATGTCGTTATAGGAAAGCTTTTATTGGAAGTTTGATTTCATCTGATGATGAAATGTCTGTAAAAGAGTTTTGGAAAACGTACAACATAAAAGATGCAATTTTCAATGTTGCTGCTGCATAGGATGATCTTCAAGTGTCAAATCTTAAAAATGGGTGGAATAAACTGGCCTGAAGCTAATGATGGCGAACCTAAGGAAACTGGATGTAACAATAAAAAAGAAGCCGAAATATATAAAATAAATAAAACCACTACCAGGACTTACCTGTTGCAGAAATTTCCTCAGAAGCCCAGAGTCGCCACCTATATCTTTGAAGGACAGATATGGAGACCTTTACACTTTACCTTAATAAAACGGACAATTTAGCAATCTGACCCCACCCAATTAATAATTCAGAAAGATTCCGGTCCGTTTAGACGAATCTCGCAACACAGAAATGAGAAAGTGGCAATGACGAAATAACTTAGTCTAACACATGATTATATTGTAAATTAACTGATTTAATGAATTAGGTCAATGTTCATTATTATTAATACAAGAGAATTAGTTATACTCACTTATTATAATTGCCCACATTAGAGTGCTACAAAATCAAATTTGAATTACATTTTTTCTATACTTACATCTAAGGCAGCCCAATCTGCTCACGCACGCTTCCATACCTTTTATACATGACCCCTTATTTGTTAAGTTTTATACATTAATATACCCGTCCACGAGCGCGATACCGGCCGAACACGTGCTGAGTCCCGCACATTCAACGTCCGTATTTATCACGTTGACTTTACCACATCCCTGTACCGATTTTTCAACTGCGATATGTCTATTAATTTCTGGGGTCCCGGTCGGTCCTACTGGATTAATTACATTTTATAACACTACCGACCGGGCCCTAAACCAAAACTGTGAGCGTCTGTTACTGGAGTTGGCGTCCTGTTGACTGTATGGCGTCTCTGCTTAATGTCGACCGTCACCGAGAACGTAACAGGTACTTGTTCCTTTTTCTGGAGGGAAGCTGGTTCTTTACTGCCACTATGTTTTCGTCGTCGCTCCTTGCTCATATGCTGTTGTGTAACCATTTTATATATGGAATGGAGCTGATATATGTGTGTGACCAGAGCTTAATATTGGACTTGGCTCTGCTGATGTCACCAACCGTAGGCGGAGTTTGACGCTGTTTTCCGGTATTGAGTTGATGGCTGCAACAAACGTTTTTCTACATCGCCATGTTTGCCTCCACTTTGGTGTTTCTCACGGCGTCATTCCCGAGCCCCGCCCGGCTGAGTTGCATACGGGCGTCGAAACACATGTACAGAGTTCTGCGAATTTTAGGGTGGCGCGAATTCTCTGCCGCATTCCTCGACACTGATTGCGTTTCGCTTTGTTTCCAACACTGGTCTGTTATACGGACAAATACGTTGCACAATAATACAGTTATTTCGCCATATTTTATACAAGCCCGCCCGAAAAGGAAATAAGTAAAAATATAATTGCCCCAAACCGTTAAAATAAAAACACCCAAAATTTGACCCGCTACAGTACCGCCTCGATGAGAATTCTGCTGTTCATAACAGAAGAAATCTCATCGATAACCCCGAAGAAGACCGGTGAGGAACTGGTGCCAACAACCCCCTGGTTCTTAATCTCATGGGTACACGACCCCCCTGGCTCAGCGACTATGGACTCATCTGAACGAGATCACTGGACTTCTCCGTAAGAGATCCCAACACCGAGAAATCGAACAGACTCGCACCACAGCGCGCCTCGCCTTCTAACATGCTACCCCCAAAAATCCTCAATCCTTGGCTAAAATTATCCCAGATCCTCTACCGATGTGTTCCCTCTTGTATGCAAGCTGGGCTGCCTTTAGCAGATACTGGGCTCACACACACTAACATTAATGTTACCATAACACATTAAAAGTAAAAAATTGCTTTTAAGATTTATTAAAAATTTAACAAAAAATTCAAAATTCAAAAAAAAATATTTTATCAAAAAATTCTCTTTTTTTTTAAATTTTTGTTTCACATGACTTAACCTAGACATTTCTACTAAGCTAAACACATCCTTACTCTAACATGAGAACCACTTATAGTCTACCAATACAATGCAATACAATAAAATAAACACGGTTAATGCACACATAATAAAATAATCATTACTCAAAAATATTCACTCGCTGGCAGGCGAAAAATCAAGTTTTTTTTTTTTTTAATTTTCAAAAATTTTAAAATTCAAAAAAAATTTAAATTTATTCATTAAAAAATTTTATTAAATTTATTTATTAAATAACATTTATTAAAATTATTCAAATATTGGTTTGACTTAATTAAACAAACAAATTAAAATTGACTTCCTACTATACAAGCTTAGTAGGTGTATGACCTCATCAGCTGATCGAAACTAGGTCAAATCCAAAACCCTTGACCTACATATGTTACGTATACTCTCTGCACCTACATTAAACATCTGTAACAATCTAACTCAAAGCACAAAACATAATAAAATAAAATATTTAAAATGAACAAAATATTAATATAATAATCAAATTGACTTTTACATAATAATAAAATAAACAATTCTTAACTTTACATTATTTTCAATTCTATCCAAATTTTGTCACTGGCAAAAAAAATGCAAATTTTTTATATCTTTATCATAAATCACTCTCTCTATTTGACAATCTTACTTTATTCTACTGTGGGTGATTTGAACTATTTATTCTCATTGACTGTACTACTAGATCTGTATACATATATAATCTTTATTCCCCTGACTCTACTATTAACTTTTACTACATGACACCCATCTCTATAAAAATATCTATCAAAACACTCTAAATTCAATTTACCTCTGGCACCGCTCATCTTTGTACTAGGATGTGTGTTCCCTACCTGGCTATAACCATACGAGCCAATGCCCCTCCAAAATATCGGCAAACACTCACGCGAACTACTCTATTCTCGCCACAACGCCATACGTTGCCCACACCTTACCACCTCACCCTTACTACAAAATATCATCAACAACTACGTTTATATCTCATTCACATTACTCACCTCTACATATACTCACTACTACTGTGTCAACATCAATACTTCTCAAAAAATACTATAACATGTATAAACCAAAACAACATTACCTTATATCATCTCTACTAATTCAACTTTAACTTTGACAGGTCTATATGTCACCTAAAATATTTATCACCCAAAAACTCTCTTTTATTTGCTTTCACAACTCGTTACTTCATTTCTCATTATCAAATTATTTTTTATCGTTACATTAAAACGTCTGTAATACATCAAACATTACATTGAACATCAATTACTTAAAACATTTATCACTAATATACCAGTGACATCTTATTACTGATCAGCTGATCTCCTAATACAATTAAAACACATCTCATAATTGAACAACTTATATGAAATATATATTTATTTATCAATACTCACTCCTATTATATTAATTGCCTGCCAGGCGTTTAATTATTGGCTTAATTTAAAGCATACACGTATCATGAAAACACATATTCTTATCAATGCCTATACCTAACATACAACAATAAAATAATACATTTAAAATCATAGCATGTAATGAACACCTTATATTACATATCTGATCAGTTAATTAAACAGAGCATAAGCAGTTTTATTGAATCCAACCTTGAATAAAAAAAAGTTATGTTATTAAACTTTACATTCGTGACTCCTTTGTGTCACCTCCCAGCCACACACACTATTTCAGATTATGGTGGACTGTGGCGCCCATTCGCTTCCACAGAGACTGTATATTTTGGAGCAGGGTTTTTACCTCTCCGTGTCTCTGCTTCCGCTGTTAAGTTTTAAAGTAGTGAACATCAACATGTTCTTGTTCTATAATCATACACCCTTAAAACGGATCTGCCACCGGTCTTGCTACCCCCAAGCGGGCAGAGTGGCAGCCGCTGTTCCATAGTTCTGGAGAGATTTCCTCTGTCACCCCCCATTGAATTTCAAATATATACCAATTTCAAGTCAGCTATGGTCAAGGGACTTGATATGACCATAGCTGGCCGCTAGCCAAATCCACGGTTAGTGCTGGTAAGACAGTAACCGCCCGAAAAATCGAGGAAATCCAAACTTTCATTTCACTGCCTGTTTCATATCAATCTCATTATGTGCGACACGTTATTCAGTATTGGGTGTAAAATTTTTTATTTACACGGATAAGGTGTGCCGCACATTTATCGCCAGTTTGGCCTCCGATGGAGGTAACACTCACTGCTACCCCCAACCCATTTCGCTACCTACGAGAGCACAGGCAACCCCCGCAGTAGCCACTTAATAACTAATTACAATTGAAAACTAATTAAAATTTTTGTATACATTATATAATATTTGCATCAATAATCGTCTAACCCATTCATAACCTTTTACCGTTTAGCTTTCTTGAAATTTTCAAAATTTATTATTAATAATCATTATATATCATTTTTCATTTATTAAAAAATTTTTTAATTATTATTTTTATTAAACACAATGATTGCATTAAAATCTCACTATTGCATTAACACCTCAATCACACCTGTACACAGCTTTTATTATACATGATTATAAAATTTTTCTACTTACAATTCCTTTAACATGCTATACACACAAAACATAATCACCATCATCTCTGAAACATTTTACACAAAATTAGTTTAAATCCAACAACTCATCATTCATTACCAAATTTCCAAATCTCGTAACATAAACTGAATTTACAAAAAAAATTAATTATACAACATTTACCTAATCAATTAAAATATTTAAAATATATCAAATTGTTTTAATTAAATTAATTATTAACAATATAGAATTCATTACCATCCAAACAATTATAATTCTCTGATTACTTGTTTTCAAAATTAATTTGGTTTATTTATTTAAATTGCAAATATTTTAATATTATTCTTACAACAATTAATTACCTACATACACTGTTCACTTAACCACAACACATACAATTGGCTTTACTACATATTTATTTACAAATCTGATTCATTATTTAGTCAGTTATCACATCTCAATTTCCAAATCAGCAAAGTCAAATAGCTTAAAACAAAATATTTAACTGTCTTTTACTGTTTTCTATTTTAGCCTCCATCGTCAAAAATATACCTCACATATTTATATACTAAATGATTTTCATCTACATCCAATTTATTATTATTATTTTTATCATAAACCATTACCTCTATGTCATTCATTTTCCCTTTTATTATTTCATAAGACTTGTCACTATTATTTGTTTTTATCCCGCCTCCGTGAATATTTGTTGTTACACCCAGGTAATTTATTTTCTCATCATATTCCTCCACTACAAGTACACTAATTCTTCCTACAGGTACACATTCATCATCAATATAATCATTGTCTACTACTACACAAGGTATGTCTACATTATTTATCATAACTCTCTTAATATCCATCTTCTCTATCAGCTCTACATAACCTCTATTTATTTTGAACCACTCTAACTCTTTCTCTCTCTCATAATCACTTTCATCACAATACCTGTCACAACACCACTGACCTACTTCACTCCATGCAAAGGGCACAACAAACTTACTATACCACTTCCTGGCTTTTCCAGGTTTACAAAAAATTAGGGGACTGCTTGAAGACACCTTGTCTTCCACATAATTAACGGAGGAAACTCTGTCCTCAAAAATCACTACTAGCGGAGTCCTTACTCCACTTACATCACGGGGAAAATTTGCCCTTTGCCACCCTAACCTTTCATCACACTCTCTCTCAATTTCATCAACACTCGCTAACATTTCGTTATCAAATTCTACTTCACCACAAACTTCATCATCACTATTTGTTTTCACTACATCATTCTTAAATAGCTCGTTTTCAATTATTTTATCATTATTATTTATTAATTCATTTTCACAACTGTAACTTACCTTGTTAATTATTTCTTCGCTATTACCAAAGACATTATTACCACTTACCTGTGTTAACTCAACTTCTGTACTCTCTTTTGACTGACCTCTATTCTCCTCCCGCTTCTCGTCTGGTTTATCAAAAGCATTTTTTATTGTATTACAACCCTTACTCATTATTTCCTTTGTTTTGTTTAATTCTATATGTAATTCATCAAAACCCTTATTCATTCTTTTGTCCATCTCGTCAAAACCTTTCTTTAAAAGGTCAAATATGTCATTCAATGTATACTCCTTTCCTTCCACCCCTACACTATCGTTATCATTAGGCCTATTCACTGTCTTATTTTCTACCACTTTTACTTCAGCTATCTTACCTTTAACATTGGTCATCTCACTATGTTTATTGATTTCCGCAAATATTCCTTCCTCTTGTTCTTCCATTCGGGTTAATCTATTGTCTAAATTACCCCATTCCTCGTCTGTCATCTCACCCACAACACCTCGAAATTCATTCTCCCACTCATCCCAAGCAAAATCACTATCATTACTTTGTATTATAGACATTTTTAAAGTTCGTTTGTATCACTTTTATATATGAAACTACTATCTTTCTATGCTTAAACACCTACCACATTGTGAATCACAATAACATAAACCTAACCTACTTAATTATGTACGATAAAATTTTTATACATTCGTCATTACCACATCCTATTTTCTGTGTATTAAAATAGGTCTATCTCGTATAAAATTACAATTAAACGAAAATCCTGGCTGCGAGAGCCATTTGTAACAATAAAAAAGAAGCCAAAATATATAAAATAAATAAAACCACTACCAGGACTTAAACCTGTTGCAGAAATTTCCTCAGAAGCCCAGAGTCGCCACCTATATCTTTGAAGGACAGATATGGAGACCTTTACACTTTACCTTAATAAAACGGACAATTTAGCAATCTGACCCCACCCAATTAATAATTCAGAAAGATTCCGGTCCGTTTAGACGAATCTCGCAACACAGAAATGAGAAAGTGGCAATGACGAAATAACTTAGTCTAACACATGATTATATTGTAAATTAACTGATTTAATGAATTAGGTCAATGTTCATTATTATTAATACAAGAGAATTAGTTATACTCACTTATTATAATTGCCCACATTAGAGTGCTACAAAATCAAATTTGAATTACATTTTTTCTATACTTACATCTAAGGCAGCCCAATCTGCTCACGCACGCTTCCATACCTTTTATACATGACCCCTTATTTGTTAAGTTTTATACATTAATATACCCGTCCACGAGCGCGATACCGGCCGAACACGTGCTGAGTCCCGCACATTCAACGTCCGTATTTATCACGTTGACTTTACCACATCCCTGTACCGATTTTTCAACTGCGATATGTCTATTAATTTCTGGGGTCCCGGTCGGTCCTACTGGATTAATTACATTTTATAACACTACCGACCGGGCCCTAAACCAAAACTGTGAGCGTCTGTTACTGGAGTTGGCGTCCTGTTGACTGTATGGCGTCTCTGCTTAATGTCGACCGTCACCGAGAACGTAACAGGTACTTGTTCCTTTTTCTGGAGGGAAGCTGGTTCTTTACTGCCACTATGTTTTCGTCGTCGCTCCTTGCTCATATGCTGTTGTGTAACCATTTTATATATGGAATGGAGCTGATATATGTGTGTGACCAGAGCTTAATATTGGACTTGGCTCTGCTGATGTCACCAACCGTAGGCGGAGTTTGACACTGTTTTCCGGTATTGAGTTGATGGCTGCAACAAACGTTTTTCTACATCGCCATGTTTGCCTCCACTTTGGTGTTTCTCACGGCGTCATTCCCGAGCCCCGCCCGGCTGAGTTGCATACGGGCGTCGAAACACATGTACAGAGTTCTGCGAATTTTAGGGTGGCGCGAATTCTCTGCCGCATTCCTCGACACTGATTGCGTTTCGCTTTGTTTCCAACACTGGTCTGTTATACGGACAAATACGTTGCACAATAATACAGTTATTTCGCCATATTTTATACAAGCCCGCCCGAAAAGGAAATAAGTAAAAATATAATTGCCCCAAACCGTTAAAATAAAAACACCCAAAATTTGACCCGCTACATGGGAATGTTAGTGTTGACGAAATTGTGCGACTGTGCAATAATGTACCGAATGCTTAAGACATAACACCAGCAGAAATAACAGAGTGGTTGGGATGTGACAAATTGGAAGGAGGCTTTGACATTTTGAACGACGATGAAATTTTTTCCAGTGTGATTGACAACGAAGAAGAAGAAATTGACAAAGACGAGTGGTATATTTTGAATGAAAAAACTACGTTAAGCCATACAGAAGCAGAAACAATGTTATAAAAATGCATCGAGTGGTTTGAGGGGCAAGAAGAGGCAAACGCAATGCAGATACTTCTCCTACGTAAAGTACGGAACATTGCCACTCAGAAAGCACGAGCCTCGAAGAAACAAAAGAAAATGACAAGACTATTTTAAAATTTGAATATGTATGTACATCTAGAGCGGAAGTTCATGTAACAATATGTACAGTACATATGTTGTACTACATATACTGTAGTTAATGTAAATTGTATATTGTTCGTTTCTGTAAAATAAAATACATTTATGTACAGTGTATTTCCAGTTCGTAAACATGAGTTTTTTATCATTCGTTCATATGCAATGGATGGGGGTGGGTTGTTGTTAAGGTTTTTCTGTTATCCGTCTGTTCGATTAACCATCACGGTCCCGGTCCCGACCCTGACGGTTAATCGAAGTTTCACTGTAACTTGTTATGTGACAGTAGTGTATAAATAGGTGGATTCAGTAGTAAAAGTCTTATGTTACTTCTGAAGTTAGTATTACATACAAGAAGTTAAGAAATTAAGAGTATATACATATGCTCTGCTTCCTAACAAAAGTAAGAAAGTAATATAAAAACAAAAACAACTTGGTATTTCAGAACGTTTAAATTTCAATCATTGATTACTGATGCCTTTGAATATTTCTGAAAAAACATTTTCAGTCACATTTTTCTGTAGAGGAAAAAATGGAAGACAGATGAAGATAAGTTTTCATTTTTGGGATAATTCACAAAATTATCATTAGTGTGATATGTAGACAGAAAATTATGTGTTATCTTTTCAGTGCACTTTCTCTACAAAATTCAAAATGTATTTCTAAGTTAGAGTGTTTTATATTCATTTGTTCATAAATAAAAAGTGATGTAGTGTCAGTTTATTGAACTAAAGGAGAATGATGAAAGATATATATGCTGAATGAGAATGCATAAATGATATATGACAGTTACCATTGCTACTATTTAAAATGACTTTAGATGAAGTTTGCATATCACCTCATTTTTCTGACTGCCAAAGCTCATGTACAATGAGCATGTTCAGGTCTAAACCTGAACATTAACAATCGAAGTTTCACTGTAACTTGTTATGTGACAGTAGTGTATAAATAGGTGGATTCAGTAGTAAAAGTCTTATGTTACTTCTGAAGTTAGTATTACATACAAGAAGTTAAGAAATTAAGAGTATATACATATGCTCTGCTTCCTAACAAAAGTAAGAAAGTAATATAAAAACAAAAACAACTTGGTATTTCAGAACGTTTAAATTTCAATCATTGATTACTGATGCCTTTGAATATTTCTGAAAAAACATTTTCAGTCACATTTTTCTGTAGAGGAAAAAATGGAAGACAGATGAAGATAAGTTTTCATTTTTGGGATAATTCACAAAATTATCATTAGTGTGATATGTAGACAGAAAATTATGTGTTATCTTTTCAGTGCACTTTCTCTACAAAATTCAAAATGTATTTCTAAGTTAGAGTGTTTTATATTCATTTGTTCATAAATAAAAAGTGATGTAGTGTCAGTTTATTGAACTAAAGGAGAATGATGAAAGATATATATGCTGAATGAGAATGCATAAATGATATATGACAGTTACCATTGCTACTATTTAAAATGACTTTAGATGAAGTTTGCATATCACCTCATTTTTCTGACTGCCAAAGCTCATGTACAATGAGCATGTTCAGGTCTAAATTCATCTTCCCATCTTGTCATCCCACAAGCTATGTCGGGTCATTAAAAATAATAGTAGTCGTGAAGAGCAATGTCTTGATGCACCTTTTTTTGTTGTGCCTGGTTTATATATATATATATATATATATATTGCAACGATACAGCCATATGCTGTATTGAGCATTGATTTAAATAAATGTAAAATTTGTGAAATTATTATAAGTTTGGGGTAAATGGACATGTCTGGGATTGTAAAAATGTTTCATTGTTATACTAGGGGAGAATTTAACCTGTTCCAACAGGCAAGGAACATCTGCTCGATTGGATGTGTGTTACACGTGTATCGTGTGTGTGTGTGTGTGTGTTAGTGATGCATGTACAGACAGGAATCTCAGCAACCCTCCCCAATTAATTACTAAAATAATTATTTTAATTCACTTTATGAAAACTAATTAGTGTATAAACAAACAAAAGGCACCAAAGTGTGTGTAAATTTTATAGTTATCCACAGTAAGAAAATGACGTTAGTAGGACACACTACGCGAAGTCAGTGCGAAATAAGTGTGCCAGAAATACACAAATTACACTAAGATGATCAAATTAATACAGTGAGTGCTTAATCAAATTATCTATGATTTGTGCTATCTCAATTCCATACAAAAAATTGCAAATATATGAAAAGGTTCGGGAGTGGGGGCTATCATGTGATCTGCAGGTCTCAACAGGACAATTTTGGAACCAACAGGTGCGGAATCTCGAGAGGGTATAAATTAAGGGTTCGACTGGAAACCCTTCTCTTCTTTTCAAAACTCAGTTGCAGTCGGACATGCTGTCTGTTGGCAGAACAGTTTTATTTTGTTATAAGTCTCATCTATGAACGAATAAAGACGTTCAGTAATTATGTTACACTAGTATGGGAAACGTAGAGTACCGGGACCGTTTAAGTCAGCAAGGGTATCTACAGAGAAGCTACAAAGAGCGACGTGAGATGCTGGACGTTAGGAGATGCTTTTTAGACGCCTAACAGCCGAACGAGAGCCACCTCGCAGCCGATGTTAATTCTCTGGGACGGACCACACACTGCTGGAGAACGACGCTGGACTCTGGACATATCCAGAACCACGCCAAGCCAGGAGTAACAGTAACCCAACTCTGGACAACGCTGAACCCCGTCAATAAGTCGTAAGGTCATCAAAACTCGAGGTGACATGCATAATGCGTTTATAAATGATTTTTTTAAAGAGCTCATAAAGACTATATAAAGAGACAGTGAATTAAAACAACAGAGTTTATAATTAGAAATAATGTAATAGAGTCTTATATAAATGTTTTAGTCGTAAGAATGAGCGATCACATATATACTCTTTCCGTTCTTAGCTTAATCCTGATGTAAACAAACAGGCATGGCACATCTGAAACGCTATTTGCTGCTTGAATTAGAGGCGTGTCACTCTGACAGAAGGAGTACAGACAGGGTACATATAATGTTGATACTGTATAAACACACGTAAATTGTCATAATTTTTCCTGACTAAAGTCATATTTGTGTGACTGTGTCAGAGGACAATGGCATATTTTATAAGACGGAGTGAATACGAACGGCTTTTTTTTATTCACTGTTTGAGTATCGCAAGAAAAAAAATAAGTAGGCCTATACTTAAAGCAAAAGTAGAAGCTGTGATAATTGCCAGTATGCTGTATGTTATCAACTACCGTCAGAGAGTAATTCAATGCCTTTCATGTCTGTGTCGGAACTTGAGTCAACAGTGTGAATGATAAGATTGTCCATGACAGTGTCTGTAATTTGGCTCAATTCCTTTGTCTTCTTCTTGAATACAATGCTCGACACAACGACTCCAATTGTCCGTCGTTATTTCATTTACCGTCTTCTCTATCAGTTGTTTTACATCATGCAGCTTATATGTTGTGTTGTGACGGGCAACATATCCTTTCAACTGGTTTCATATTTATTCAATGGGATTTAGAATACAGTGATAAGGAGGAAGTTTTAAAACGGCGTGCCTCGATTTTTCGTCAATATCATTTACTAAAAACTTTTAAAATTTATGTTCATTTTGGTAGCAGCGATAAAGTTCTACTGTGTATTCATAAAGATGATTACACGTAATCAAAACCACTTGTTGCAGTAATGACAACTCTAACATGACTATACAGACACTCTGCACATGCGCGTAACAGATTACTGTGTGAAGAATGTCAACGCCCCTGACCAATAGCGTTTCAGATAAGCCACGTGGGTTTGTTTACATCAGGATTAAGCTAAGAACGGAAACAGTATAGATAAATATAGAAGAAGAAAAAAATGTTTAATTTTGAGATAGTATTTTTTTTTATCAAATGATAATTGACATGATTTGATATTTGCATTTTGTAGAAAAGAATAATTTAAATTTTGAATATGAAACAAATGCCAGTCTAAGAGTAATTAATATAATTTTAAATTTATTTTTAAAACTGGTATAGACTGAGCAAGCTGAGGTCAGATCTGAGTTAAATGAATTCAATAAAAATAAAAATTAATTACATCTAAATTTTATTTATAATATTAAATCAAAGTGAATAAATGTCTAGATTAAGATTATTAACATGTCTAGATGTAAGAGTGTTTTAAATGTGTGTAACACCGTGTAGCTTAAGAGATGAACTTAATAATGAGTGATATCTTGATCGGAGATTATTAACAATGTTTTATTATTTTATGTAACTTAATTTGACATCTAAATTTTGGAGCTTCAGAATTATGTTCTATTTTTTGTTTCTTTTGCCATTCTGTTAAATATGTTGTCTTTTTTATCAATTTCTTTGTTTGTGCTTGAAATTTACTTGTGTAATCATATTTTATTTCTTTATATGGTCCTTTTTGTATAAATTGTTCTGCTTTTTCGATATAATCTCTTACATAAAAAAGAAATGCCATTAAGACCTATAGTATCATTTATAAATTCACCAACATACAAAATATCAAAAGAAATAAGTAAAAGAATCAAAATGGCATATGAAAAAGAAGAAATCCACAGCATAGAAAATAGTAAAAAGGTAATAGAAAGATTAAAAGAAATTAACATAACAAATAAGACAAAATTAATGTCATTAGATATAAAAGCTATGTACACCAACATACCAATAGCAAAAACAGTAGAAATAATAAAGAAAAACAAATGAAGTAATGTAGAATGGAAAAACGAAATAATAGAAGGATTAGAATTATGCCTAAGCCAGAACTACTTCAGATTTAATAACAAATTTTACATACAAGAAAATGGATTACCAATGGGATCACCGCTTTCACCATTAATGGCAGAGATATTCATGAATAGCTTTGAAATCAAAATTTTAAAAGATATAGATAAAGAAAGAAGAATTAAAAAATGGATCAGGTATGTAGATGACATACTAATAGTTTGGGAAGGTGAAGTAAATGAATTTAAAAAATTTACGGAACAACTAAATAACATAGAAAAAACAATAAAATTTCAAGAAGAAATTGGAGGATTAGAAATTAATTTTCTGGATATCAATATAAAAATTGAAGATAACAAACTTAAATTCGATATATATAGGAAAGAAACATACTCAGATTTAATAATTCCACAAGAATCATATCATCCAGTCAATTATAAAATGGCAGCATTAAATTCATTTTGCTATAGAGCTATAAATTATCTAGAAAATGAAGAACTCAAACAAAAAGAATTAAAGAAAATACAACAAATAGCAAAAAATAATAATTACAACCCTAAAATAATTAATAGAATAGTTAAGAAAATAGAGGAAAATAAAGAAATAGAAAATAACAAAAAAGAAAAAACAAATGAAGAAAAGAAATATAAAGGAGCAATAACATACATAGGATATCAAACAAAAATGTTACAAAAATGTTTCGAAAAATATGAAATACAGATAGGAATAAAGAAAACGAAAAATGTATTCGAATATATAAAAAATGATAAAACAGAAGAAATTCCATTAACAGAAAAAAGCGGCGTATACAAATTAAAATGTGGGGAATGTAATAAGATATATCTGGGAGAAACTGGAAGAAAATTTAAAATTAGAATGAATGAACACGCAAAAGGAGAAGGGGTTAGAGTAACGAACTCACTATATGCAAGACATTTCAACGAATCAGGCCATAAATTCATAAATCCCAATGAAAATATGGAAATAATCAAAATAGAAAACAATCCGCAAAAAAGAAAATTAATAGAAGAACTAGAAATACTTAAAGTTAAAAAAGAAGATAAAAATAAATTAATGAATATAAAAGTAGATTTTACAAATGAAGAAATATTTTATTATATATTAAACAATAAACAAAAATAAATTAAAATAATAAGAATAACACACTAAAAAAAATGACGAAATGTAAAAGGTTACAAAAAAAATTATAAGTCAAGAATGAAGAAATTAACGGGAGATTCTTAAAACAATTTGACGGACGTTAGAAAAATGCCTAACGGAAAAAGGTAGACAAAGTTCCCGTGAAGAGCGGTAGCAGCTGAACCAATAGGAGGGGCGATGACATAAGGGGAGGGGCCTAAAGTATAAAAGCCTACAACGTACAGTTGATAGACGTTGTTTAAGACCTGAAGATGTCAGTAATGACGAAAAGCTTAGTCGAACAATAAAAAATTATAGCAGTTAGCAAATTCATAAAAGAAATAGTCACAAAATTATTGTTGTATAATTTTGGCACTCCAAGATCGTGGGGCTCCGCAAACAGAAAATAGATATGTATTTGTATTGTTATAAATTTTGGCGTCCAAAGAACGTGGGGCCACATATATTACATTATATAAAATTTATGTTATGTACTGTTGTAATATATATATATAGTAACAAAATTAAATTTGCCTTATTACAATTATTATTGATTATTTGTTTAATTAAGTCAAAATTTTCTTCCTTGGTATTAATCTTCAGTCCCACTGTTGGGCTCGCCAATTTTGTAACAAAACAAAATTTCTCCTGGTGAATGTTTAACTAAGTTCCACGTTGGAAACGCCAATTTCGTAATAATACTATTTCTGTAGGGTTTGAGTTTCGGGGTTACAAAAATTATAATATAACTTGAGAAAAAAATTTTGTTTGAAAAAAAAAAATTTTTATTTATTTATTTATTTTTATATATTTATTTCTTTAATTACTAATTTATTGGTTTTATTATGTTCGAATAACAAGAATTGTTTTCCAACATTAAATAGATTATAAAATGTAATAATCGATTAGTGGTTTTCAGTTATTCATTAATTATACTCCTTCGCAATGTTCTTCTCTTCTTTTCTGGGAGTCCAGGTTTCAAATATTATCTGAAATTCTTCTATATACATTTTTACCAAGAAATAAAACTCAAAATTATAATATTAAATGAATTTATTAAATTTATCGCAATGAATCGACTTTTAATCGATCTGCTAATCCACAGCTCGCAAACTCATATCTCAGGGCAAGTTGGTTTTGTTATATGAAGTATTAAAATTGAATTACAGGTTCTTTTGCTGTTATTTAAATAGTCAGAGAAAGGGCAAACTGAAAAGTACAACACTTACAATAAAAAAGTTCTTAATTATAAAAATAGAAATAATATTCAATATAAAAATGTTATTAAATTAGATTTCTCGAACCAATGAATCTGGGTGAAGGTTGACGTCATCACAGCTGATGCTCGAAGTATTCAAGATGGCCGCTTCCTTGCTGCGTATGTTCACCAAGATCTTCCCGACGAAATTCCTCCAAATAAATGTTGCTTCTTTATGTGTTCCTCATCCAAGCAGTAGTGATTAATTTCTCTTCATAACAGTGTAATTATCCTGGATTAGTGATCAGTTGTTCGGCTCGGCAATCAGTGTTCAAATGTGTTCTTGTTCAAATAGTTCATAAGGTTTACAATGGCAAATTTCGTATCGATAAAATTCTGAATTAACGTTTATATGTTCTAATATCTGGGTTACGCCTTCCAATCTTCATAAATAGATTAATGTGATTTATTCCATTGGAACTCAGTGTTGACGACTCATATTTTCAAATTTCTCTGTTTTATTTTTATAGGTTTAGTTCATATCCAAAATTATTCTTCTAACTTTTTTAATTAATTAATTTGTATGAGATCATTCAGATATGTGCATCTCAACGTTTAACAATCAACTAACTCTCTTTCTTTTTCATACAAAAGGTCTTGGCTGATTTAATATTAAAATTCACATTGTTTTAATCAGCTGACACCTCAGCCTAAATTATATGTTGTACAGGGTCCGTCACGGGAATCGCATGGTTTTCAAATAAGATGTACTTAGTCAGTTTGACTTAAAAAATATTTTTATTTATGACAATACATAGTGTATGTTGGGAATTTCATTGTTCATTTATGTTTTGAAGATCACGTTGCTCAGATGTTGGCCATTTATGTTTATGCATGATTGTAGCCGGTCCCGAAAACTCCGAGTAGCGTTAATTAACATCTGACGTGGAATACGAATGATTTCCTCCTGGATTGTCGTCTTCAGATCTTCAAGGCTGCGTGGCTTGTTAACATATACTCGGGACTTGAGATATCCCCACAAAAAGAAGTCACATAAGCTTAGATCGGGGGAGCGAGGAGGCCAGCAAAGATTGCCATATCTGGAGATAAGGTGGCCTGGAAACTGATCCCGTAAGACAGCCATTGAATTACGAGCTGTGTGTGCAGTTGCACCATCCTGTTGAAACCATACTCTCCTCATTGCCCATCTGCGACGTCGAAGTTCTGGGAAGAAGAAGGTTTGGAGCATCGTAATGTAGCGCTCTGAATTGACAGTCACAGTAATGTTGTTTTCCTCAAAAAAGTACGGGCCAATAATGCCCTTCTCCCCAACTGCACACCATACTGTTACTTTTGGGCTGTGAAGAAGGGACTCATGTAACATCTGAGGATTTTCATTACACCAATATCTACAGTTTTGTTTGTTAACGAACCCATTTAAATGAAAATGGGCTTCATCACTCATGAGAAAAATCATGTTTTCATTATTGACCATGGTTTCAAGCATAGTTTCACAAAAGACACGACGCTGTTCATAATCACCTACACTAAGTTGCTGACATACCTGAATTTTGTATGGGTGATAATGAAGATCTTTGTGCAGAATGCTTCGCACTGTTGACTCGTTAATCCCTAAACTCGCAGCACGCTTGCGAACCGACCGTTTAGGGCTCTGTATCACAGACGTCCTAACTCGCTCGATGTTTTCGGGCGTACGGGCTGTGTTGACAGGGCCAGGTGGTTTTTTCTTCATTACGGAGCCAGTTGTGTTGAAGTTTTCAAACCATCTCAAAATGTTGTGGTCTGGAACAGGTCGGCGGACCGGAATATTAAAATGGGTGCGAAAGTCACGTTGTGTCTGCATCACTGACTCATTGTTTACGAAAAACTGCCGGAGAGCGAACGTACGATGCTCCACGTTCCACGACAGGGCGGCAACTAAACTTCCCACTCTAACGAACAAATCAAGGCCATCCCACACACTCACTGATGCCAACCGCTCGGCCGTACTACCCAATACAAAAACATGCAGTTCCCGTGACGGACCCTGTACTAAATAATTGACTTTTACGTTATATGATTAATTACATTTTGCTTATTATTTATTCTTATTAAATACTAATTACATAATCAATTTCCTTATTTAATTCTGCGTTATTTAATACCACACATGACATACTTTATAGTATTTTTTAACCCAAAAAAGTCATATTTACAGTCTATTTGGTTGTAGGCCTTACCCACTATTATTTCTGTACACATGAAATGGTTGACAATTTATGTTAGATTCTAATTATCATTGAATAAGATCATTGATTGAATTATAATGGTTCGTTTCCTTTAATTCTCATTAATTTTATGATTTGGTTAACTAATTTGAATATTGTCTTCAATTTAGGCTTTTCCTTATATTCCAGTGTTATTACACTTGCATTTTTCCTAATAATATATTATACATTCCTTCAATACCTGTACAAAGTGTTACAGCTATTATACACAGTGATTGATTTACATTAAACAATTTTCTTTAATTTAATTAATTTCATTAGCTTATTTATTAATTATAAGGTTGGTGATATTTACCATTTGGCCTATATTTTATGTTAGTTCAATTACAATGCTTATTATTATTTCAGCTTGCTAATACCCTCTCTGACATACAATCTTAACTAAATTGCCCTTATTTAATTACAATAATGTTTATTATTAATTGATATCATTAAAACATAAATATATTCTATAACAAAAAAAATAGACTCAATCTCAAACATTCAAGCCTTGAGTTCATTCAATGAACTGTTAACATCAACAAAACATCTGTTTTTTCATTTAAATTATTTATTAAAATTAATTTTTATGCAGTCTTTTGCTGTTTTTGTTTTAGTTTAGGGATTTATCCTTGATCACTTCACTATTTATTGCATTCTCTTATCTTATTTTTATTAATTTTATCTAGTCTTGTAAGATAAAGAATATCACTTACATGGGATCATCAAGATTTGCTTGTCATCATAAAAATAAATTGCACTAGTCCACTGTTAATCGTATGTCTAGAAACTTTACTTACACTTACTTTACATTTATTCTTATTTTATTGTATTGTACTTTTCTCATGGACATTTAATCTTTTTTGGGGGTTTCTATTTTTTTTAATCTGTGGTTGTTTTTTCCAAAAGTTATCCTTTTATTATGGAGGTTTGTTTATTCTGGGTATTTCCTTACATGCTCCTATTCTACCTGGGTATTATTACTCTATATATTGGATTATCACTATTTTCCTACAATTTATTATATATTGGATGATTGGTTTTAATTTATTTTATTTCTTTGAAACCATGATTTCAATTTACTGTGGTCCTTGATTAATTTTTATAGTAATTTTCCTTGAATCCATTTTATTTTTATTCTATACATGATTATTTTTTAAATTATAACAAGGTGGATTTTCTGTCACGCTACTATATATATATATATATATATATATATATTGTTACATGATATTTTGCCCATCATCTTGATGGGTAATTACATGAGTAAAATATGTTTATAATTCCTAGAAAAGTACCAGGAAACATAAGGTAGCTTGTTTCAAGGACAACCAGTTATAGGTTTATTTATTATTAATTAATGTTAAATAATGTTCTAATAGTTATGTTTAAACTATTAACGTTAGTAAGTAAGGAGGACAATGTTTTGGGAACTACTTACCATGTTTTATTTATGTTTATAAAAACTGGATTGTATCCAGAAGTTCAGTAGGAATTGTCATATGTTTCCTAGTAGTTATTAATAATTAGTTGTTTGATATTGATTAATAATATATGTTGTCATATTAGTAAAACAAATGTTAATGTTAATGGAAGGGTACCAAAATTATAATAAAAGAGATTTGTGAAACTAGGCATGTTAGGCGTAGATAGTTAAGGAATTTGAAAAAAAGTTTATATTAAAAATAGAATAATTAATGTCAGGTTGAAATAGATTATTACTAATTGTATCTAATAGTTTTAGTAAAGTGAAGAGCACAAAAAGAACTAATAATAAATAATTTTTTACAAAAAGTTAAAAGTGTAAAAGGGTAACTCAGGAAATATGTAATGGCCCCAAAGCAGAACAACGGGCGACAGTGCGACATTGTCGCAGAAAGGAAACGAGGCCTGCAGAAAGATCGTCCACCGCGTTAACGAAAAACGCGTAAAACATTTGCTGCAGTAAAATTTCTAAAAAAAATAAATTGTTGCATAAAAACAGATACTAATAAACGAATCAATTCAATAACAAAATCTATGTTTGTGACTCAGTAATACTGATAAATTTCAGATGAGAAGCCGAGCGATAAATGTTATATGTAATCTATTGAAGTGAGAGCGCCGGCTGCAGCCGGCAGACTGTCACGCGGCCGTGCTCCGGCGTAGTAATTCACAATCCGGATAGTTGTGTATTTCTGGACTGATTTTCTATATCAACCTAAAATCAATATCCTATAATATCAATATATTTAAATGTAATTTACAAATTTATTCAAATAAATCCTGACAGACCTTATATTTCCGAAAACCTAAGTCTAAAAATATCTCAATTTTTGTCTCCTGAAATTTTAAGGATTATTATTTTAATACTTATATAGAACGGAGAGAGCCGTTGCATCAAACAATTTTAACTACGTTACTACTGAAATGCTTGCAGAAAGTATTTGGTTTTCTTAAAATCCGTTGCAGAAAGATGAAAAACATTCTGCTTTTAGGTGTAATGGAAGATAATCAAAAGTGGTATCAAAACAATCAGTGTTCCATCAGAAACTCAAAGATAATAGTATATTGAAGATCAAAGATCAGATAAGAAAGTTATAACAAGTGTAAGAAAATTGAAAATAAAATATTAGAAGTTTGTTGATTTTGAGGCTCAGAGAGAACCATAGTAACTACAGATGATAACAAATTAAACCAATAAAAGCTAAGTTATAGGCCTTAGCAACTGATATGTTATAAATTGAATGAAGAGGAGTCCATTATTAGATCTAAACTAGAAAGGTTGATATAAAAAAGATGAGAGACCATTCCAACATATTTTGAATTTCATATCAGTAAACCTAATTAAAGTTGAATTATATTACAAAACTAAGTAGTTAGAAGAAAGAAGGACAACATTATTCAAAAGAAGGAAACCAATTAACATAAGAAGAAACAAAATCAACCTATCCAGGAAGGGAAGTATTTTTGCTAAATAACTAAACTGAAGAAATTACCTTAATGACCTAAGTTACACTTTTCAAAGACACTGTTGTAATAAAACACGACTTGCTCGAGTTTATGTTATGCCCCACTGTTGTGAGCGCCAATTTGTAATAAAACAAATTAGTTGAATATGTGGTTAAGAAAAATTTTTATTATTTATTTTATTTGTTATTTTGTATAAATAATTACTTTAATTTTTTATTGTTTTATTGTTAATGTTCAATTAATAAAAATACTGATTAATAACTGTGTATGCTCTGATGAAGAATTATTTGTTTCTCCGCGTTAAATAGATTGTCGTGGCCAAATCGATTGCATGTAGCGGCCGATTCAGTATCTGTATTTCTTCTTCTGCTCGTTCCTTTCCCTCAGAAGTTCTTGTTTAGTGTTTAATAATTAATGTATTTTAAATTATGACTCAACTAATCAATAAAACAATATTTAACACAATAATTAGGTTTATTATGTCCAAAGTAATTCTTTGAATTGCGTTGACTAACTCGAGTCTGATTCGAGACTAGGTTCCAGGTCGATTACTACATATACAAAATTATTCAGATTAAATTATTATATTATAAGGGTTCTTTTAACAGTTGAAATAGTCAGGAAAAGCAAGAGAATTCAGTACTTACAAATATAAAAACTTATTCATTAACAAACAAAATAATAAAGTATAGTGTATAGAAAAATTTAAATATTACGATCCAGCTGCTTGTTCTGACGTCACTCGTTCCGCTAGGTGGAATATCGTTCGACTCAAAATGACAAGATGGCCGCCTTCATGTGTTGTTCTGTGATGTAAATTCAGCTACGAGATTTTCCTTCAAGTAAACGTCTCAATTGGTTAATTCCTCTTCTGTGATGCCGCTATTGGAATATCCACAAGTTGTAGTGTGTAGTTTTATTCCTCCACTTAGTTTTTGTTCGGTAATAGGTGTACTGTGTCAAATGGTTACTGCCAATCAATTGCTGGTTATATTAGGTTAAATTTGTTCTTCGGTCATGTCCATATGTAGTGACAGCTTGATTTAGTGGTGTTTAATTTAGTTTTATGATTTCAATGATCGTTATTGTAGTATTCATTAATTTAGTTTATATTCTTTTATCCTTTTTATAACTCCTTAATATATCTTGGTTGTGTTAGTTAAAAATTCCGTTCATATTTCTCTGAAATGTATTCTGACACATCTGTCCTGCTTGGCTTTTAACAATCAACTAAACTATATTTGTTTCTTCATATAGAAAATTATCTAAGATTTTGGTCTCATTTCTCATTGTTCCCTATCAGCTGTTTCTTAATTAATAATTCAATCTTATAGAAAAAAATGACATTTTTTATATTTAATTGGCTATAAATTATTTGTTTAGTACTTTTATGTAATTCTAATTATAGAACAATATTCCTGCTTTTATTTTATACAAGTTAATACTAAATTTGACCTATTTTGGTTTGAATTAAGCTTCTGAATTACATTCTTTCAAATTTACCTCTAGGCCTTATTTTGATTCACATAATTTAATACACCTATTAAATGGTTTACATTATGTTTTATGTTACTATTTTCCTCACCCTCGATTACTAATCAAATACTTGTAATTTATTTTTTCTACCTGGCTATTATTCTAAGCATTTAACAATTTATTTGTATTTCACTAGTGCTTGCTTTACTGATTATGGCATTATCTGGTACAATCACCATTTAAGTCAATTTTACATTCTGATTCTTTTAATCACTACTATAGATTGTTGTTCTAATTATGATAATGTATTTGTATTCTGAATGGGATAATTTATATCAATTTGGTCTAGGTTCTATTAATTTATATTTTCAGATTTGATTTATATGGTCAAAGTTGAATTTATCTTGGCCATCAATTATCAATTTTCCTATCAATGTTATTATCAATTTACATTATTAATTTTGTATTTTCTGATTCACTATTTATGGGTCGTTTGAATTTATTATTTTGCCTTTCCTTACTTCACAAAATTACAACATTAATTAACATTATTCAAATACAATAAACACTTACATACTAACATCTAGTATCTCCTACTATCAACATGGTCTATATTGTATACACATAAAATAATAAAACGTAATAATTATATAAATAAACACATTAAAACCTTATCCTAACGATTGTCCTTTGTTCTCCTTTTAAAACTGGTTTGAGGTGTTCCCCTCATTCACACACTTATTTTATTTATAATTAAGTTTACATTATCTCTGATTATTTGTATTGGATTCTCTTATTTGGTTAGTTGTTTTTTCTAAGTTGGTATAGCTAATATAGTTTAGGTTCCTTTCAATTATGTGGTTTGCTGCTATAGAGTGTTCTGTCTTTAAAGTAGGGTTTTTTGGGTATATTGATATTATTTCCTTTTAATTTATTTGTCCTGGGCTGTTACTCCTTACTACTCCGTATCTTACTGGGTCTACTAATTATTTTACTGAGATGATACTCATACTATTTGTTTTTTAACACATTTTGCTATAAATTGACTATATGTAATTTCTTTGAATCGAGATTTTTTCTAGTTCTGTTAAGTCCTTTTATTTATGATTGTAATTGCTTCTTTCTGTTACTTTTATTTAAGTTGATATTACTCCTTCCAGATGACTTCTTCCCTTCTTTTTCTATATGATCTTAATTTGTAGAATAAGGCAAAAACTTCGTTGTGCTACACTGTTTATACTTTTGATTAAAACTATTTTGAACTTTCACTGTGAAAATAATTAATAAACAATCCTATTTTCAGTGTAAAAAAAACTATTAATATATATATATATACATATGGTAAAATAACCATTTAAGTGTATTAGACATTGAAAATACATAAATCAACATAACCTAGACACTGAACATTGTAAAATTCTTAATAGAATCTTGTTAAACCACTCTGTAATTTATTATAAGCCCATGTATTTTGGTACTTTTCCTAAGATATTTGTTGTTTATACCGTAGTCAAAAGGATCTAACGTAAAAACATTCTATTTGTATTTTATTTAGTAATTATTAAAGTACAGATAGGTCTGCCTTGAGGTATAAGAGAGAGCTACTGCTGCCATTCTGAGCATATTTAAAGAACAGGCGGTCAGACTTTGTTAACAATTATTATTGTCTCTTAAACAAAATTTAGAAAGGATAATAAAGGATTTGAGTTCAATAACAACAGATAAAAGGTTTTCTTTTCTTTATTTAATGGATAATTAAAATGCATATGATATTATATACACTATGTTAATGAATGTTAATTTTTTCATCAATTAGCATAGGTTGGTAACACTCCCAACAAGGAAAGTATGGCACCTGATTTGAATCTGCCTTACTGAGCATTAGTAGTCTTAATGTTATGTTGAATAAAAGATTACAAAAGATAAAAATATAGAAGAAAAAAGAAACCCTTATGTTATATGCAATATTAATTAAAATTTATCAATAAATTTTATTTGCAACATTTGATTGCAAATTGGCGTGCAACTTATATTACCCTGACAACATACTCATACTTAAAATACTAACAAAGTACACCAAGATAGTACGAGTTAACTTAACGTTACAGAATTGAAGCCAACCACTTGAGGCTTAAATAAACAGATTAGAAATTAGAAATACTTAAGGTAACAAATTGGCGATCCTAACAGTGAGGCTAAAATTGAAACGGGAGAGTTTCACATAAGGTAACAATATATATATATTCTTCCATACATAGAAATCAGTTTTATAAGTTTACTGTGTGTGTGTGTGTGTGTGTGTGTGTGTGTGTGTGTGTGTGTGTGTGTGTGTGTGTGTGTGTGTGTGTGTGTGTGTGTGTGTTCTATTATGCCTACAAATGCAGGGCAGTTGCATCTTTCATACTCTTGTTAGTTTGTCCAATTCATATTTGACTCAGATATTCTGAACTTTGCCCCATGTGTCACTTCTCCGTAATGCATTCACACAGTCTCTACATTGGGAGATTTCTCCCACCTTCAAATGTAAAAGTGTAAACAGTTGATTTAAAGGTGTTTTCCAAAGCTAGATAAATTTAGGCAGATGGAAAGTTGCTTGATAGGTGGGCATGCCTATTCCCGCACCTCACCAAGTATGACTGCCATTTTTAATTAACAATGTACCACAACACTGTACAGACCGTAAGGGAAGCTAATCAAAGGACATGGAAGGGATATGCACAAGAGAACTTATCTGCCTGTTGAGTTTGTCATCATAATACTTAGAAGTGTGTTAATGTCACTTTAAAGTTAGGAATTATGTGAAGAGAAATAAGAAAATCAGCTTTGGTGATTACATTGTAGGAACTTAACCATGTAGGAAAAAATGCTTGTTCTAGTTTATATTGTTTGGCATGATGGCAATCACTATTGTGCATTAATGCAAGAAAATGTAAGCACATACTTTTATTGAAGTTTTTGTTTTTAAATAAATAATCTGATGAATTAAAATAAAATTCAATCGTGTTTATACAAAACTTGTATAAAAATATATTAGTTTTTACTTTAATTCGTATGGACTCCACATTTAACTGTATGGTTTGTGTAAAAGCGTCAAAATAAAACGGTAAAGTAATACTTTTTATAAAACAATTTGTGGAATAAATACAGTTTTTTGTTGTTATAATGTGGTACATAATTTTCTTGCTAGAATCGTGTGTCATCAAGGAAGTAGATCAGAAAGTTTTTCAAGAGGACAGAATTCTAGGTCAAGAGGATCTAGTTCAAGACCAAGGCGTTCGATATCAGGTGGTTACAGATCACGATCACACAGTAGAAGATCAAGATCGCATGGACGAGGTAGATCAAAGTCATATGAACGAAGGTCGAGATCTCGAGGCCGTAGGTCACGTTCTAGGTCAAGATCATCAAGAGGGTATTCAAGAAAATCACCATACAGTCGACACGTGAGGTAAATTAAAACATCTGTTACATTAGAATTTAAAAAATGGACTGACTGACAAGAATATTTTGTTTTTTCCAGTTGTATGTGTGTGTGGATGTTGGAACCAAATAATTGTAGTATTCTACACATGAAACTACAACCTATTTGTACATTGGCTAGTTTCAAAATAACATAGTATAGTAGGTGTTACAGAAACGTGGCATTTATTTAATATTGTAACGCTATTAATAGGGTTGTACTTCCTTCTTCCTTAAAACGCCTCGTTGGGTTCGTCAATATGTAACGAGTTAACGAGGTCGTACCTGTTGAAATGTATCACAATTGTTTATTTTGTGTATTAGTGTGAATGTAGTGTGTTTGCCTCACACTGGTCGTTACATAAATCGACGTCACTACTGGAGTCCGTAGCGTTGTCAATGTTACCAGTACAACCTACCTGTTAATTCATAGGGATTGTGATTCCCGGGTGGCGCCAAATTGTTTCTGTTAAAACAATTAAAATAGCTAATTTCTAAGATAATACGTGGTATTAGCATGGACAGCTGTGACGTTCGAATTGTTCCCGCTGCTATCAGGTTGTCGACTCGTCCACTCGTGATGAGCGCTAGTTGGCTGTTGCTTAAAACTTGCTAACACACATATATTCTACAAAATCCTATGAAATAACAAGATAGTAATATTCGGTACTGTATTTTTAATACAAATTTGGTCATCAATAAATATGACAAATGAATTATAAATAATTTTATAACATTCGGCTCCGGCTTAGAGCTTGAAACACAAAAATATCTCAGAGTTGGCAAAATTGGTTTCAAAACATTATCGTTGCCGAGATGGCATCAGTCACTTTTAATAAATTACTATGTTTAAAATCTGGAGTTCTTTGGATCATGAAATAAGACAAACGTTGGTTACATTAAAAAAGTACACTACCATACCTTATACGTACTTAGAAATTATAATGTGTTTTTACAATTCGTTCGGTAGTGTCGTATTTCTGTTACAAAAATTGTGCTCTCAAATAAGGTTATATTTTGATTAATGAAATGTTTTTTAAGTAAGTAAATTATGCATTTACACCTTTGAAAGAAAAAACTACTTGTTAAATAGTGAGAAATTTTATCATTTGAAAAATATTTTAAGTAATTTGGGGTTTTGGGATTAAGGAATTTATTCAGTACTTATCAGTTCATATCACGTTGAAGCGTTGTCATCAGGATAGTTGGATATTCTTCAAATTTGGGCTGGTTTTAAACTTCTAACATCTTTTTCAATCTGGTCTTGGGTTTTTCTCTAATTAATTTATTTAATTTTGTTCCTGGACATCGTGAATTCTTTATAGATCGACATCTATTCGTTTTTGGTCATCTTGGTTCACTGATTCGACTTTTTGTAACTGTTTAAATTAAAATTTCAATCGTTCCAATTTTGCGTGCCGCTTACCCACGCGTCGTTTTTCAGAGTCTATATAATTTAACGGAAAATAAGCCCTCAACGGCTCGTCATAGTAACCATAATTCTGTGATTGGTTAATTACTCCTTTAAAGACATTGTTAAAATATTTGAATTTTTATTCAAATTTATTAAGTATTTTCCTAATGATTTTATTCCTTTATAATTCCTTTGGGGTAATAAAGACATCACTATTATCTTTCTTTCCTTTCAAAGTTTACAACGATACCTCATAAGGTCATATTTTGTTATACATTAACTATAGTCTAATTATTTGACATTTAATAAATAACATATCTTTCTTATATTAAACTATTACAATAACATTTCTGTTTTAAAATAATTGATATATAATTACTGGCCCTTCACTGGTCTTAGATTAGTAAGATTTCTTGTGAAATTGATACAATTTACTTTTGAATGTCTTTGGCAGTTAGATGTTTTCATAGTCAAGATTAGCCATGATTGTTTTTTGGTGTATTTCTTTTTAAATTACATTCTGAATACAGAGCTTCATGATGGGCTTCACTTATTTGTTTGTGTTTTAACTACTATTCAACATACATTTTCATTGCTCTTCTTTTAAAATATAATAATTAGGTTTATGGACTGTAGGTTCCTTTCAGCCACATTCCTCCTTTAACATTGAACCAACTATTCTTTACAAGTCATTAGTTATTATTAGTTCTAATATTGCTTTCTTTCTTTTGTTATAATCTAGAGTGATAAACATTGTCACTTCTCATAAAATTATGAAAGTTAATTCCCCTTTCAACATGGGGTGTTGTATTCTTTGCAATCTTAATTTTAATAACAAAACTTTAATTCTATTCTACCATACCATGTTAACACAAGTTACTTTTGTCTGGGCTTTCTCCCTAAATAACATCACAAGCTTCCTTTATATTAATTTGGAATACTATTTCTAATTATTTCTAGATATATTACTGTTTACCATGTCACTCCAATCATTGGTTGTTCATCAATGTTTTATAAAGTGTCTCCTTAACTTATCATTATATTTTTAATGTTTCACATACACTTTCACTATTTTTTAGGGTATTTACACTTCACTAAAGCACTTCACTTTGGTTCACTGTTTTGTATTTAGTGTTATTTAATGGGTAATCCCTATACTTTCTACTACCATTTCTCACTATTTCGTTTTAGTATGATATTTACTATTAACAATATTAGGTTAGTTGTGTTTTGTTAACTCTAACCTTTCTGACTGTGTTAGTGTACTTTTTCTGTATTACATTGCTTTACAATTGTATTGTCTTTAAAATTGGTACATAGGTTAAATTAATGATAATAATAATATTGATTTCATTGATACATAATTATTCGAGGTTTATTGACAGTATTCTATCCTTAAGTATACTATCTTTCCCTTTTATATGTGTGTTAGTTTCCCCTTGGGTTTAACCTGTCTCCTCTTCATTCTTCCTCTTCTTCATCTTCTTCATCTTCAATAGTCTTCATCTTGGTTCGGTTCTCCTCTTCTTCTCTTCTGGTTTAAATTCCGTTTAATTGTAGGGATCTGTTCTCTTCTTCTGGTTCTTCTTTAGTTCTGTGTTCATCATTGTTTTGTCCATCATATTTTTCTTGAGTATGTTACGTGGTTCCCTTCTTTATGTTTATGTTGTTGGCTCAGTCACTTGGGTTGGGTAATATCGTCGTACGTCGCGTCAAAATATTTACATTTTTTAAACATTTTATTTTATATGAAGTATTTTTATATCAAGAATTATCTTTTTTATCACTGGTACGGGATTTGGCTTAATTGTATCGTTACAATATGTGCTAGTATTTTAAAGTAATATGATTTTTTATTTTCAGAAGAAGAGGCAATTCAAGTAGCCCTACAAGAAATCAGAGCCCTTCTCAAAAGTAAGTTTTGAAATATGAATTATAGGTGTACAAATTTTCATTAGTATTAGTTTACTGGGTTTGTTCTTGTGATTTTTTTTGTTAAGCCTAAATCAGTAGACGGTAGTGTGTAACACAAGAAAAGAAATAACAAAATATTTGAAGACTATAACTAAAAATGTCATAAAGAATAACCCAAACCATACGAAGATGTACAAACAGAAATAGTAACTTCAGAATCATGGCTAATAAGTAAAAAGCAGAGAGAATTGAGTCATATGTATGAAACAGATTTGGTAACAGGAAAATGTTTTGTGCAGATTGTTTAAAGTAGTACTTGCTTCTGTTACCTAAAATTGGTACTGTGTGATGAAGAGTAGATTATTAAATTCTGTTGTAAATATTATGTTATTATGAGTCTCATTACTAGTTAGTGTTATGAAAGTGTTTAGTTATCTGTAGTGCTCTGTAACCTTTTTTTCATAATGTCGTCCTAGTGTGAATACTTACATTAAGGAAAGAGAAACACAAATGTCCAGTGTTCTTAATAAATTAGCTTGTGGTAATCTAGAAGTAAACAGACTAAACATTCTAGAAAAATATTAACACGTTTTTTAAGAACAGTACTTCAAAATTTATTTTGTGGTTTATTTTTAATCCCAAAGTACCTGTTATGTTCTCTTGTTTTATTTAGTGTTTCACTTTCTCCAACTTATAGTTGTGTGTATGGATATTAATTCATGAATCTGTGTTCATATAAAGTAATTACTACCAGTATACCACTAAATTTCTTTGTATAATGCAAGGGAATAATTAAGGGAAATCACATGCTAATCGATTTAGTACACGGGTTCATTTTTTTATAAATGTTAGTATATTGTTAGTTGTAAGTTACACAAGTTACAGGTACTTAAGCATTGTGTGTGTGTGGGTGTGTTGCTGTATTGAACGATACCTGAAATTTTAATTCTTTGCATATTTTGATTCTCTTGATTCCTATAAATGTTTTGAGAAATTGCAGTTGTGCATTTTAAGTTGCAGTTAATACGTTGAGTATGTCAGTTATAATATTTACAGAAATTTTATTATTTTCTTGCAGGATACATCAGAGTAAGTCACCAAGTCAAAGTAAAGCTTCTCCACAACCAAAGTAAGCTTATTTTTATCATGATGTGTGCTTTTCTGTACTGTTCATACTAAGTACATATGAACTTTTAAATGATTTTTAACAAATGTGAGTTTTTACCACTACAGTATCATTACTATATTCTCATAATTGCTGAACGCGTTTATATATTTTGTTATTTACAATTTTTTTTTTTAATGTTTTTGTGAGTATGTTGTGTATATTTTGATATTCAAGTTATGTTAGATATTGGTCACACTTATTGTAGTTTCTTTTCTTTTTCAGTTTTTTTTTATATCAGAATCTTTTTTTATTTTATTCTTCAGGCTTTCCTGGAATTCTTCATATAGAACCTCATTCTGCTTATTTACAAGAATCTTTACTTTTATTATCCAAATTATTTTTTCTGTATTTCCATCCAGCTTTTCATGTATCTATTTAATAAATCACTGAAATTCATTATTGTAATAATACTGCAGTGTTATGTTCACTGTAACTTGGTCCACTCATGTGCAAGTTTTTGGTTTTGTATAGAAAGCCTCTTATTTTTATTTCTCCAAACTAAGGTTCATATGTGGACATTGGCTCTTTAATATTTGATTGTTCTGTAACTCGTTATTGACTGAATCGTTACTATTAGTTTGCCATAAAAGATAAACATTCTCAAGCCTCAAAGTTGTTTATATTATTGTTAACATATGTAACAGTAACAGTAATCTGTTCTACTGATTAGTAAAAAAAAGTAACAGTAACGTATTAATTCTTAAGTGATATATGCAGCGCCCAGATTTATCTTATACTAAATTTCTGTTTATGCTCTTGGATTACTATTAAAAAAAGTATTTTACACTCTACCACAGAGTGCTAGGATAAAAAGATGTTATTTAAAAAAGACATTCTATTGTTAGTAGTTTTAGAGACTACTATTTAGTGTTAAATAGTAAATCTGAAATATAAATTCACCTTCATTTTCAGAATTGTCAACAATAAATCTAAGTCTCCTACTCCTGTGAAGAGTCTCGAAGTTCCAGCTCCACCTGTGATCACTAGGTAAGTATGTATTTATCACAAGCAGATATGTGTGCCTGCATGTGGACGCATTTTAAATTGAATTTTAAAATGATTGTAACATATGGTTTGAAGTGGTCATTAACATATATGTATTGAAATATTACTATAATAATGGTTTATTTTAATGGTAAAGAATAGTACCAAATGCTGGATAACAAATGGTATGAAACAGAACAGTAGTTGTCCTTCCCAAGAGTTATAGGAATAATAAAATAAACTGATGGAAATATTAGTGTTTAAATTCACCACTTGTACAGTGGTGGAGTGTAAAACATGTATATACAGCAGTGCCTAACAGTGATACAATTTTAGTTCTTTTGATATGTTTTTGCGTGTAAGTAAATGATAAAATATTTTAAATCAGCTAATATGTAAAAATAGATTTGAATAACGTGATGACAATAACTGATACTATTATAAATTGTGATCTTTAATTTTATTTTTGTTGTCTACATTATTATTTTTCATCCTTTTGTTGTGGTTAATCTATTCCAGAATTAGCCTTCATTTATTTGATGAACACAGACGGGTTGCCATAACGACACAATGCATGTGTAGTTATGATTAATATCCTCATTCACAGTTACATGCACATCCACAGTCCATTTTGTTTATTCCTGTTCACGTAGTGACCAGTGAAACAGTTGGTCACTGCCTTTCTCACCAGTTGTAAGGTGTATGGTTGTATTTGTTGAAATGTCTTATCATCTGCTGGGTATGCTTAAGCCTGTGTCTTGAATTGCTTAATAGCATTGGACGATGAGGCTCACAGTCCATGGAAAGGCAGGAATGAAACTATCTGCTGCCAGGGCTTTGGTGGGATCATGCTCTGAATAGACTGGCATGTATGGCATTGGTTGATATGACTTTATCAGGCAGTCATCCCCATTCACCAGGGACATGCTGTCATAGGCCAGAGTGTCATGTAGGGCAAACTCCTCCCATGTATTTCAGAAGCTCATGTTTTAAGGAAATACGCAGATGGGACTAGAAGACAATCACCCCATGCCTAGTTGGCCAATTTGAAAGTGAAATACACTGCCAGACTAAGGGTACGAACATGCTGAAGCAGCATTACTGGTAGACTGGAGCGTACTGTGAGACATTACTGTACTGTGGTACTGTGAGACATCTTGATAAGTCAGCTGACAAAAATACTGAGGTGCTTATCCTTGCAGTGTACTGTTTGGTGTCGCAGAGGAAGGAAGTGACTACTGTTTTCTCTCATATAAATTCAAAAATGTGTATTTTTTACTTTTTTTGTATGTATGTGTAGGCTATGCATATTTTGTATTTTTTATTAACTGATTGAAATATACTCACTAAAGTATAACTGATTATGTTGTCGAGTGACAGTGACAGTGACAAAACTTATGTCTTTATGTGCATCTGTCAAATCATTTTTCATTTATAATTAAAAATCAAAATAATAACTATGAAACTCGGAATCACAACCAAAAATTCATATGAACTGATGATATAGGAACGCGTCCACGTGAACTCAGCTGGGCTGTGGAGTGAGGGAAAGCTATGTGATTCAATGAACCAATCAGGTAGCACACTACCTTACTACATTGCTGTCTTCAGTGAGGCAAAAACAAAATAATTTGTTCTTGCCTCACTCGAACAGCAAGCTACACAGTAGTGTGTAGTGCAGTAATAGCATGGTAAACGAAGACATTTGCCTGAACAAAAATTTCGATCAGGATGAAAATTTGGATTTATGTAGCTAAAGATGTATACTTTAAAATAAGAAAACCTTACCATCACGGCGGGACCCCGTTTCCGGGAAAATCGATCGGAAAAGTCGTGATTGTCGGTTTTCTTCACGTAATTGTTTAAATAATGAAAATAAAGCAAAACGTTTCTAGTAAATGTTGTAGCTTATGATTTTATCTACAAATGTTGTCTATACAATTTTTCGATATCTGAATTAGTTTACGAGATATAGACGATTTTCCACGACCTATTTTTGTTTGAAAATTTTAGAGCATATTAAAGAATGCACACAAGAGAGATTGCACCTATACAGAGAATACACCTATTGTAAAGGTAGAAATGAGAGGGCCTACTAAGTGAGGTGAAAATGCAGGTGTCAGGGAAAAAAGCGATCTTGGTATTTGAGCGCGCAACGCCAGGCGGTGTGACATGGCGCACTCAGGGACCACGCAGGCGCAGGACCTTAAACAGCCGGGAAGTTAGTCAGTCTTGTTGTCGCATGATTGTTACATAGCTGACATTTTAAGGTTATTATTTTTTGATAATAAACAGTTTGCGTTAACAATGAGTGAGAATTGTGAAAAAGTTGATAATATCACTTGTTTCATTTGTGAAAAAGATTTAGAAAATGACAGTGAAGAACATGTTGTTCTTGTGACACGTGGTTTAGAAACATTAAAAGCTGTCAGTATTGAAAGAAACGAAATATTGAAATGTACTGAAATAAGCAGTGCTATAGTAGTAAATATATTTTCGGCGTGTTCAACAAAAAATGAACTTCAAATTAATCATAATTATGAACGTACTCCCCTTTTATATTTTTATACAAAGTGGTGGCGGTAACTGATGAATTTTCAGCATTATAATATTCGGAATAGTTTATACAAACAATTACATTGATCATTTTCCTTACAGAATTTAAGAAATAAACATAAAAGTAGCTACAAACCCTTAAGGTGCCGAGATTCCCCCACATCTATCGTACATTTTACTACATAAATTGTGTAGGTAAAAGTATGAGGTACTACAGTAACATTCTTGTTTTTTTACAAATTTTCATTTTTTAGAAGCTATATACCAAAAAAGGAAAAAATGACGAGAGGTGTAAGTGGAAAATCGGCGTTATCTCCGTAAGGCATTAATATTTAAAACAACTTTTTTAACCAGTCTTGCTGAGAAAATCACGAGCTACAAGATTCATATATAAGTGTTTCGCTATTTCCATATTTTAAATGAGTAGGACGGAAAATGAACGCTAAAAAGGCAGACGCGCAGCGGAAGGTCGTGGACAATCGTTTATATCTCGGAAACAAATTAATGGATCGAAAAATTGTTTAGACAAGTTTTGTAGGTAAAAGTATGAGGTACCACAGTAACATTCTTGTTTTTTACAAATTTTCATTTTTTAGATGCTATATATCAAAAAAGGAAAAAATGATGAGAGGTGTAAGTGGAAAATCGGCATTATCTCTGTAACGCATTAATATATCAAAAAATATTTTGAACCAATTTTGTAGAGAAAAACACGAGCTACAACATTTATTTGAAACATTTTTCGCTATTTCCATTTTTTAAATGACTATAACAGAAAAACGAATGCTAAAAAAGCGGACCCACGGCGGAAGGTCGTGGAAAATCGTCTATATCTCGTAAACTAATTCAGATATCGAAAAATTGTTTAGACACAATTTGTAGATAAAATCATAAGCTACAACATTTATTTGAAATATTTTGCTATATTTTCATTATTTAAACAATTACGTGAAGAAAACCGACAATCACGAATTTTCCGATCGATTTTCCCGGAAACGGGGTGCCGCCGCGATGGTAAGGTTTTCTTATTTTAAAGTATACATCTTTAGCTACCTAAATCCAAATTTTCATCCTGATCGAAATTTTTGCACAAATTTGTCGAAATTTTGTCTTCGTTTACCATGCTATAAGCATCTTGACATGTTCACTCCTATTTAAATCTATACATTTGTTATGGCGTCACTGCCACACAGTACAGTAATGTCTCACAGTAAACTGCAGTCAGTGCTGCATTGGCATGTTCGTGCCCTGAGAGTGCTGTTGTGTCACTTGTATGAAGAACTAGCTGCAGATGAACCACCAAGATCTGATTAATAGTATCAGTCAGATACCAGTATTATTACAGTGCAGCGGGGTACTGTGGCAGCAGCTTTTTTCCAATGAAGAACTGCAAAAGCTGGTGCAATAATGTAATTAGTGTGTGTATATGGTGGTTCTTATGTAGAATACAGATATACACAGATATGTAAGTTTTGTATATAAAAAAATACTTATGTATATTTTCTTTTTTCTCTACCAATAAATGGACGTTAGTTTTGGAATAGCTCTGTATAATTTGTAGTTAATTTGTTTTTAACCTAATTGTTGCTAATAACTTACAAACATTTTTGTATTAAGGCAGGAAAACTTTGTTCCAGATATTATGGTAGACGTAAGAATGATCAGTCTTCCTCTTCAGAACTTGAACTATCAGATTCTGATGAAAAGTCTTCAGATAAGAATTCAGCTGTACCTGACAAGTAAGGACTTCCTTTGTTATTGCTATAGCATAAAGGTTCTCTGTAATATTTAATAGGGTATGAATTTAACAACCATTTGAATGCTATGTTTGGGAAAATTAGTATTTTGTTGCTTTATGTTGCTATTAACTGCATTAAGTTTAATTAACAAACTTTTGTTAGAGACTTATAGTAGATTTGTTGTAGGAGTTATTTTTTGGTGTCCACTATTCCGTTGACTTCCTATAAGTTGTTCTATAAAAATAAAAAAGGTATCCCCCAATTTAATGTTGGTGCGACCAGATTATAACAGAGTAATGGGCCTTTATTCTTTATTCAGTTGACATTCTTGGGGATTGTGTTTCTGGATGTAATGAAATTTTATGCTGCACCTCAGCTTGAAGAATTTCAGCCAAGTGTAATTTTCCCTGTTAGAAGTCCTCCACCCCATTGGAGCTTACTCGTTAATAAGTCTTTGAATAAACATTTCCGAGTGGGGGATTGAGAGGGATGAACCAACAATATGGCCACCATGGAGTTAATAGATATTACCCCTCAGGACTTTTTTGTATGGAGTTACGTTAAGGACACAGTCTTTTCCACATTATTTCAAAATGGAGACACTTGGTCAGGGATACGGGGTTCCAGTAGCAACAGTGACTGAAAAGGTGTAGACTGGACATTCTCTGAGCAATAGGTGGGGCATGATGTAGAAAAAAAACTGCATGTGTAAAACAAAAAATCGGTATGGAGAACCATACCTTAACTTTATCGAAATTAGGTACTTTACTCTTGTTAAAACATAAAACATTGCAGGTAAACTACCCCTTCTCCTTAAGCAATCTTCACCAAAATCAATAGGCCTTGAGTCCCTCTACAACTCCCCTTCTTAAGCAATCTTCACCAAAGTCGATAGGCCTTGAGTCCTCTACAACTCAGGCATATGTGCAAGACATTACTTGATTCTGTGTGAATTTGCGGCAGTTATCGTTCGCCATAGAAAATATTGGTATGGAGAGCCATACATGACTTCCATGTTCTAAGATTTATATTTAAAATCATTTTCGAAATAAAATATTTCCATAAAAACTACTTCTTTCTTCAGCCTTAACCACAGTATTGTGGTACTAACGTATACCGCCTCACATTAGCGTACTTGATTTTCACTGATGACGGCAGTCGATGGCACTGCCGAAACATCTGGTTTGCAGAAAACAGTGGACCACTGTCAAACAGCTCGGGAAGGAATTTTAACAACAAACTACTTCTTTGTTGCCAATAACGTAGTACACATATAAAAAATCATCCCCTCCCAATTCAACTATCATTTTCATTTATAGATATTTCATCTACAGAGGATTATTATGACCTTTTTTTCAGGATACTTTATCAAAATTGAGTTGCAATTAAATTAATGTGAAGAACGCATTCCTTTATGTAATTATAAACTGTAGAGATAGTCGACTGTAATTAAGGAGTGGAAGTGTACAGTTTGCAAATTCCGTTGCGATAAGAATGGTCAGAAAGGCTGTAGTTTTTTACGTCTCAGCAGTACACAATGACAGAGCCAAGCAACACTCGGATATGTTTATAAAACATTCTGATATGTAACAGCAACAAATTCCGATACATGTGAACAGTACATGTAGGCCTATATTAATACAATTACAATATTATTATTATTTGATTTACGTCGGAAACAATAAACGTATAATTCTTTTTTTTTTTAAGCCAGCTGTGTGACTAGGTACACACACACACACACACACACACACACACACACACACACACACACACACACACACACACAGAAAGAGAGATTCGTGGTGACACATTTACAAACAAACCTTAACAGTCGCAAGTTTTTGTTGCTATTAGAAATTATATTCATATGTTGGCTGCACCTTCGCTAATAACAACAATTCTCTTCTCACATCTCACAGCGACTCCCTCCACATCACCTTTCCTCTCTGACCGTAAGCGTTTCGCGCATTTCCATGCCTTTAACTTTCAGTTTTGCTATACAATCAGAATCAGTCGTTATCTCGAACACGATTTTTTTTGCCATCACTATACTTCCATTTCCTTATAGAACATTGAAGCAAAAAACAAAACCCATGATTGTAACTTGGATATATCTGTATATACATTTTTGAAATGTGAGCAAGACTTTATGCTAAGCCTGTATATTTATTTTGTGTCTTTTTTGTATATTTTTAATTAGGCCTAATTGTTTTGGGTATCTGGACATTGATGTGTGTTATTTTCTGAGTGTGTGAGTTAATTATCTTTATAAATACGCAACTTCAAGCAAACATTTCTAGCCAACTTAATCTGTAATATAGTTTTTACCTGTATTATATAATCTGTTCTACATAAAATTTGTTTCAGTTCTCTCATTTTATTTGTATTGTGAATTTACATTTTCTTTTTAAGTTTTGTATTATCAACAACTGTAGTGTCTGTGTTATATTTTTAGATTTTTAATATTTTTAAAGACTTTACCTCAAGATGTTACTCCTTACTTGGAACATGTTTCGGGAAGCCTTGTGTTTCTATCTTCAGCTTTCCTGATTTTGAACCTTGTGAGGTACTGTTGTGTTGGTTGTCTGTTGATGTGGTTACTGTTGGCATCTGGTGCTTTAAATTGGTATTATTGTGTGTGATTGTGGTGTATATGTTAGTATTTTGTGTATTTTCTATGTTGAGTGCTTTGAAAATTGTGTCGTGTTTTGTATTGATTTGTATTTGTTCAGGTATTAGTTTGTTTTGTGTTTTATGTTTGTAAATTTGCAAATTTTCCCAAATGTTCATTATGGTGCCTTTGTGTGGTATGTGTTTAATTAGTGTCACGTTGGTTATGTCTGAGAATTCGTATCCAGTGTTTATTGCATGTGTGGCCAAATTAGATTTATATATTTCTCATTTTTTGTATGTGTTTAGGTGTTCAAAATAACGTTTTTTCAACTGTTTTTTGTTTGTCCTATGTAACATTTATTGCAATCTTGGCGTTCAATTTTGTATATACGAGTGGTTGTTGTATTATCTTTATTGTGTGGGTTATTCAGTTTTTGTAAATTATTTTTATTAGTTTTGTATGCTATTTTAATGTCTGTGTTTTTAAATAGTTTTGTTAGCTTTGTCATTTTATTATTTATGTATGTGAATGTAGCCGAAATAATATGTATTTATGTGTATGTACTAAATAATAGGGTGGGCCGAAAAAATTCGAATTTTTTTTTTCAAGTAGTTATACCACGGAAAAGTTGCGAATTGGGGAGACTAAAAAGGGGTAAAAAAAAGAAATAAAATCGGTTTATATCTTCCGGTCGCGCATGTGCTCTAAAGTTTGCCGAAATTTGGAAAAATTCACATTTTTACGATAATTTTTAACATTTTTAAATTAGCCTCTTCCTGAATGTAATAGCTCAAATTCTTATGTATTAGAACCACAGAAAATAATGTTTAAATATTATTTAAATCCATCAACATCTTCCGGTCCCGCATTGCCTTCAAAGTTAATGAAATTTTGAAAAAAATTTATAAATAAAGGTAGATCACAGTTCAAGGAGAAAAAAATACTAACAACTTACATATTTTTTTTTGGTTTTCTTTATTGAATACAAGGTTAAATGTTTAAAAACAAATTATTTTAGACCATTAGTAATATTTATAAACAGATTTTTTTATTGAAAAATCCAAGTTTTTGTGTAAAGAGTCGTAAGTCCAAGAAACTCATGTTGAACAATTGAACATCTCCGTTTTCACTCATTTTTAGCTGAAGGTACTTTGAAATCTGATTTATGGGCGAAGTTAGGCATGGTTGACCTTGACAGCAGAGTCGTTCTGATAAAACCATCCCTAGACTCAGCTCCACAAACTTTTCCTGAGGCTTCTGTCACGAGTTTCACACATCGTTCAACTGCCTGTGTGTGAACTGGGAATGTCTTGAATGTTATATCCCAATTAGGGACTGAGTCACTTTGAATATGTGATTTAATCTCGTCACTGATATCTTTTAATAATGGGGGAGAAGATCAATCACAGTCCATCCAGTTAATTATTTCCGAGTAGTCTTGAGCCTTGAAATTGAGTTTTGGCGGCATGAATGTTCTGATAGTTGTTCTCTTTTGATCTAACTGCCTCACCTTTAGAATTCGTCGAAGTCCGAGGTCTCTTATGTGTTTTGTATTATCGTGTGTCATGGCTAACATTAAATGTTCTGGATGAGCGAAAAAGCCATTTCGTTCGATCATAGGGTCGACAATATTACGTAAATCTTCAGGCAGGTACCTTGAAGATTGTATTGATTGGTACACAAGTTTTGATCCCTCTGTAAAGTATTTACTTGTTTTAATACTAAACCACATTGGCATGTATGATTTCAAAATAAATACAACTATTTCTTGAAGTTCAGGTGTGGGACTTTCTTCACTTAAGTACAATCTGAGAGTTCGATTTGCTGTTGTCAACCACCTCGAGTGTGACAAGGGACCAGGATCTCGTACAGCCAAATCCTCTTTACAGTTTCCCGACTTTTATTTTATTTAATTTTATTTTTATTAAGTTTTTTTTTGGTAAAGGGGAGAGACATCATATTTAGAACTAGGTGGAAAACCTAGAGGAAGCAAAAGTGTGCAAGGCCCAAATACAATTACAGACATGTCCCCCCAGGTGAATGACAGGACTTGCAAATGAAAAACTCTTTTAACCAACAAGCGTGTGCTTTATTCAACCTGCAAGATGTTACATACATGACAAGTTCTTGATTGTGTGAGCACACCATTAAAGGCAGAATTATATATATATGTATATCAATTAATTCATGATGTCACAAAGTAAGTGAATTTGATATTGACCTAATTGCAAAATTTCTGCCTGATTATGTATGAGTCAAAGTTAGTAATAATCTCATTCATAAAGCAATACTAATCCATAAGTGTTGTATAGTATCAAATAGGCTAGCCTGTTGTCTCAGTAAGCACATTTATGGTTTTTCTCTTTTTTAAATCCGTTACATACTCCCCCAGCAAAATATAGTAAAATTACACACACAAACACATATACGACATGAATAACAAAACATCCCTCATTTCAACACTAACCTCCTCATAAACCCATTCCAACTACAGTAAATGAATGCACCCTAATATGTATAGATATGTACAAATATAAATGACAGCGTAAACTGAATATCTCAGCTCCTAAGCATAGATTTGCCTTGGTAGATCACACCAGAGAATGTAAGTGACCGCCCCGAAACTCAACCAGCTAAACGACCCTGACTTTAATCATTAAGCGCTAAGTATGTGTGTGAAAGAAAATAGTTTCTCATCTAAAGCATCAGACAGCCCCCGTTACGTCATTAAAACTCAGCCATGACCAGATGACATGATAGCACAAGATAATTAGCTCCCTAATGGTCTTAATTAGCTGAAAAGTTAGATCTTACAGCAAACTGCGGATGTGTGTGTATGTGTGTAATTTCTTACACATTATACAGTTATAAGATACTTCATTAGGTGTACTGCGGTAATGTTCACACATGCAATAACATAATTGAACATGAGAGTTTGTGCTAGAGTATAATGTTCAGAACTTCACGAGTGAGCTTCTGGCGGCTTCTGTGCATTCACCACGTTGTAGAGAGAGAGAAATAGATAATCAGAATTTTCCCACCTGGATTGTCCGGTGTACTTAGTCCGTATAGGCGCGTATCAGTGATGTCACAGTCGTGTCACAAGTCCCGGGTGCAGCTTAGTGTTGGAAGAGTCCTAAGTTGTCCTCGACTGACGGCATCGTGGCAATAAGATCGTCTCTGCCATTAGGGTGGACAGATGTACGTCCACCCGACACCCATCTCGCCCTTGTTCGAGCACCTGGACATACAATAGGTTGTAGAGGGTGTCATAAAGAAAATACGCCACATAGGCCGTCCACATTAACTTCCAACACTAACTTTACACATCAACAGCACACACACATCGCCACTAATTCATATTAAACAGTATTAAGCTGCTCAGCTGTGACTTATTTCACTTATGTACCAACTACCTTTTAAGTATTTCGTTGAAATATGACAATTAATCAATTACGCATTTCATAACCGTTAATAACACCAAACACAGCTGAGTGCGAGATGCTTTAGTATTTTCTTTATTGAAGTCAATTTAGCTCACAACATTTACACTCATATCAATTTAATTTGGTAATTGCATTAACGCACACATCGAAAACTGCTCTACACACACACACAAGTATAAATTTATAATAGAGGCTGAAACGTAAAATATATTTGGGGTTAGAATATTTTCAGAACCCGCTGACTTGTACATACCTGGAGCTACACTTTATCTAGCCAACCATAGTGATAGCCGAGGAAGTCCAGAACAAACGGTATCCGCCAGTCGAGAGCAGATGACTAGGTTGGAGGACAGAACAGAAATGAGGCCGATTCAATGTGTCGGCCTAGCCAAGTAACCTCTGGATGCAGGAATGTACAGAAACATTGGCGCTGCCAGCTGTATTGCGTAGCTGCACAACATTTGTGTGCCAACAACAATCTACCGTAGCCGTGTGGCCGTGCGTGACGTCAGCGGCGCTCGTTTTTAAAATTCTTATAATACGCTGCCGAACCCGGTACGGCACACCCTCACCCCAAAAGGACAACATGGTTGACCCAAAACAAACAAGTCCTCAAGCACGACGGCTGCGGGAAACCCAGGAAATCTCAGATTCTAAAATGCTCTTGGTGGGTTCAGTAACACAGGAAAACGAAAAAGCAGAAGGAAGAGGTGTGAGTCAGTGAATGTGTGTCTGAAAGAGAAGGTGTAAGTGTGAGTCCTGCATGCTCGCCGGGCCCTGGTCCGCATGCAGATAGAAGAGACAGGAAAGAACAGGAGAAAGAGAAGAATCGCCGGCCGGCTCTGAGTACTGACCACCAAGGCCTCCCAAATCTAATAACTGAGATCCAGGAACCCAAATAGTGTTCCCCCCCTTTTTATAGGACTAACTGTCATCCCTAACTCATGCCCTGTGGCAAAACTTTAGCTTTGAAATATGAGTGGTTACTCTTTCAACATCCCCTCCGGGATCACCCAATTTCACTGTGACGGGCGACACAAACCGAAGAATGCGGTATGGTCCCAACCAACGATAATATAGTTTAGCGGCCCTCCTATCTATGGCTGAGCTGATCGGATGGCTCTGGCAGTAGACCAAGTCGCCAATCTTAAATGGGTTCGGAGTTCGCCCCTGATTGTAGCGACTACGGACGCGTTCGTGCGCACGAAGCAAATTCCTCCGGACCTCCCGCCATCTGTCCACAGTCGTGACCTTCGGATCGTTAGGTAGAAGATCCTCAATGTGCCACAAATTGTCCAACGGCAAACTTGGCGAGAAACCAAACATGACTTCAAAGGGTACGGCCTTGTGACTCTCGTGTAGGGCCGTGTTAAATGCCAATTGCAACCACTTCAAATTAAGGTCCCAACAATCCTGTTGTTCAGCATGGTAGGCGATGAGAGCTGAACGGAGATTCCGGTTAAATCTCTCCACGTGGGACGGTTGAGGGTAGTACGGGGAAGTGGTCACATGCTTGATGCCGTTAGCGAAACACATTCGCCGGAAATCTTTTGAAATGAACTGTGGTCCATTGTCAGAGACAATGGTGGACGGAAAACCGAAATGCTGAAAGACATGGGACTGTAGCATAAGGATGGTTGAGCGAGTGTTTGCCTGTCGTAAGGGCAGTAGCCAGACAAACTTGGAAAAAGCATCCACACAAACAAGTAGGTAAGCGTTACCCGACTTGCTACGAGGGAAAGGTCCCACGTAGTCTATGAATAACTTCTCCATTGGTTTGCTCGCCACATCAGATGACAATAGACCCAATTTAGTGTTTTGAGCAGGCTTACTCAAGCCACAGAGATGACATGCCTTCACACGAGCCGCGATGTCCCTGTCCATGCCCTTCCAGATGAAATGCCTCCTAATACTGGAAATGGTCTTCGAAATTCCCTTATGGCCACCTATTGGGGAATCATGATAGTAACTGAAGACCATTGGCACGAGTTTGCTAGGCAGCACAACCTTCGGGGCACGTCCTTTTCGTTCTCGGCAGCACAGGACGCCCTTGGACAGAAAATATGGAACCTGCACGTTACCCTCTTTTAGGTGTTGGATGATAGGACCCAACTCTTCATCATTTAACTGATGGGGCAACACATCAGTAAAGGCCAAAGGAAAATCCAGCAGAACGGAACAGGGTTGCTCAGAATTGGCTTCGCTGGGTTGTGAGAACATACGTGACAAGGCGTCTGCAACAACATTTTGTGTTCCCCGGATGTGTTGCACTTTGAATTTAAAGGATGAGATCTTGACCACCCAACGCCCTATTTTACCCAGCTGCCGGGGATGAGCAAGAAGCCAGGAGAGAGCCTGATTATCGGTCTCCAACAGGAACTCAGCGTGTTCCAAGAAACGCCTGAACTTATCTAGAGCGTACACGACAGCAAGACACTCTAGTTCATACACTGAAGACTTCCTTTCTTGTTGGGTCAAGGTTCGGGATATAAATGCCACCGGCTGCCTAGCACCATCGACTTCCTGGGACAGAACCGCCCCAAGCGCAACAGAACTCGCGTCCGTTTGCAAAATAAATTTTTTTGAAAAATCAGGCATCCTCAACACAGGGGGAGAGACGATCGCCTCCTTGAGGGTATCAAAGGCCCGCTGTTGCCTCTCTCCCCACACAAATTTGGTACCCTTCTTTCTGAGTTCGTTTAAAGGTACAGCAATCTCCGCGGCATTAGGGATAAATCTACGATAAAAATTGACCATGCCAACGAATCTGGCAACACCTTTCGCATCCCTAGGGGGAGGAAAATCTCGGATGCCTTGTGTCCTCTCCGGGTCGACCGTCACACCCCCATATGAGACGAGATGCCCCAAAAACGAAATACTCTTTTGTGCAAATTTGACTTTGTCTGGATTGATAGTGAGGCCAGCACTCCTCAGTCGGCACATCACCTCTCTCAGGTGACCCAGATGCTCCTCGAACGTTTTGCTATAGACTAAGAGGTCATCAAGATAATTGAAAATGAATTTAAATTTCACATCATGGAATACAGTGTCGAGTAGTCGCGTGAGGGTTTGAGCCCCCACGGCCAGACCCATGGGTACTCTAGTATATTGATAAAGATTCCATGGCACACAGAATGCCGTATAAGGGCGGCTTTCCTTAGACAGAGGAATCTGATGATAAGCGGCATTGAGGTCAAAGATGGTGAAGTACCTGGCCCCACTAAACCAATCGAAAGCGGAATGTAAATCGGGAAGAGGAACTGAATCCACCTCAATATTAGCATTTAGTTTGCGATAGTCTATGACCATACGCTGTTTACCCCCAGGCTTGGGCACCAGAAATGCTGGACTTGCATAACTAGAGTTGGAAGGTTCAATGACCCCTTGTTTAAGCAACTCTTGAACCTTCTCTCTAAGAACATCCATCTTTGGAGGAGCGAATTTGTATGGGTGTGAACATACTACAGCGGAGTCCGTCAAACGGATCTTATACTCCAAAAGATGTGTGAGCCCCAAGTTGGGAGTTAATACAGTAGGGAACTGCTCACACAAATGATCCAAAGCATGCTTCTGGGACGGAGTGAGATGGTCTCTTTCTGAATCGGGACACACAACCTCTTGGATACCTTCCTTGGCTCCCTGGTACCCAAGGAAAGGAATGACAACCTCCCGATTGAATTTAAAATAACAGTGGTGCCCTTGTATGTCTAAAACGAGACCACTCTTGGAGATGAAATCGGCACCCACAATGCAGTCGACTCCCAGAGCCGGAGAAACCAAAAATCGCCACACCCATGAAAAACACTCGATTTTAATACTTAGGGAAACCACCCGGGAGATGGGCAGAATTTCCCGCGATGCAGTCCAGCATACCACGGAAGACCGATCCGACCCTAATAGTAAGCCCTGTTGTTCAAGGTCCTCGCATACTCTAGATGAAATTATGGATCGGGCTGATCCAGAGTCAACCAAGGCTCTGAGCTGACCCTTTTTCAACTCGATCGACAGGAAGGGGCATACTGAACTGTAGTTGGGGACAGTTCGCAGGACCTTGGAGCCCGATGATCCGGGATTTACTACCCGCCTGGGGTTAAGTGAAACCGGAACCGAACGGCCTAACGGGGATGACCACTCCCTACTTATCTTCCCCGAGAGCTTACGTTTTTTGGAAAGTTACCATTTCGGGAAGTCCCTTGACGCCGTCTAGCATCGTGACAATAGCGCGCAACGTGACCGGATCTATGACACCTAGAACAGAATAATTCTCGTACCTCACAGCTCTGAACCGGCGCAGGCCGAGGACCCCAAGACCCGGGCTGCCCGACTCGTCGCTCTAAATCAGGGCGATCTGAACGCCTCCTAGCCTCGTGGGCTCTAATATCGTCATTACCCCGTATAGTGGTTGACTCGGCGCACAGCCGGTCCAAATCAATAAAACCTTGGGGACGGACAGCGAATGTCAAACGTGACCGTTCCTCCGGCATCACGCTCTCCAAAATAGTGTGAATAACTTCAGACTCAGACAACCCCAGCCTCAGGATCCGGGCCGCGTCCTTAACACTGGAAATGAAATGAGCAAGGGACTCTCCGCTTGCTTGAACTCTATAAAAATGTTTATGTCTTAACCAGTCGTGTAACCTTCCCGGTATGAAAGCGTCCAGGACTTCCCGATGGAAATGGTCAATGCCACCGCCATCCCTAAGGGTACTTGTCACGCGCTCAGCCATAGATCCCCGACAGTACAGGTAAATGAGCTCAAGCAAAGTCCGCTCCGACAGCCCAGGGAAATCGGCCAACTGAAAAAATATGCGCAAGAATCTCAAAAGCGCCTCGGGATCCAGACCATCGACAACTGGGAGACGCTGAATGACATCCGACAGTGGGTTAGGGAGCTTGTGATAGCTCGCTGTAGCCATATCCGAAAAGGCAGGAACATGGGCAGGGGGTTCCACCCTGGCTGCCGTCTCAACAGAAGATGAAGAAGAACCGGAATTTGCATCCACGTGGCGACGCTGGCCGAGAGAAAACTCCCGCAATGCCATCGCCACTTGCTCCCTAAGAGTGACAACATTTTTCTCTAATTCCGAGGTGGTAGCCTGTGATTCAGCATTCTGTAAACGGCATAGAACATGTTGTAAACGTTGGCGTACCCTCTGTCTAGCCGTAGAGGTGGGTGCCGCCGACTGCAGGCCTTCGGCCAAATCGCGCAGTTCTGAAAATTTTTCCGAGCACAGCTCCACCTCGGCTGTGACATCCGTAAGTAATACTCTCCCACTTGGTGCCTCACCGGAGGCAAGAGCCTCACGGAGTTGCTTCCTTAATGAAACAACAGTCTCCTGCGGCTTCCGTCCCCGGAACCGGACCTCCCACTCGAGCTCATCTTTGACAAACAAGTCCACATTCACAGAAATGGACATGACCGCGCAATCCACACACACACCACGTAAAAGCAATAATTGAAGAGAACGACAGGAAGAACTTGATCATACAAACGGCTCCAGAATGCTCTAGCGATACGACGAGATGGGTGTCATAAAAGCAGAGAAACAGCCATACAAAATGCCCAGAAGAGAACACGACACAAAACAACCAAACTAACTCACTACATACCATCCACCAAGCACATAAAATTCGATATAATCGAAAATATAAACTATCACATCCATGCCCTTGGTCGGACCATAACCGCATTCAAAAAACATGGTACTGCAACGCAACGCCCTCAATAAACAATTACCATATAACGGGGTGCTAGAAAACACGTAGTCTAATCCAGGAGACAAATCACAATCAAAACCGACAAGTACTGACGGCCCTCATCACGTCCAGAATCTGGTTGAGCTCCAGGGTATGTGCAAGTGAAATCAACCAGCACACATTCATAAAAAAAAATCAATCACATTCCTATAACCCCTTTTTCAAAATTCATCTCACACTCAACATCACAAAATAATCACTTAAACACTAACACATATTAAATTATTTTAAACTTCATCAACCCCTTATTCATTTTATAAAATGTGCTATTTTTTTTTTGGTTATTCTTTCTATTAATTCGTTATACTACTATTAAGTTTTCTTGCAACACTTGGATTCTAATTAAAAATAATTTGAAATAATTTGCAAGTCCTAACACCAGCTGACATGTCTGTAGCCACACCAAGTTTCATTTAAGGAAATAAATGTAAGTCCCCAGATTCTAAAATTTCTCAAGTTCCAAAGAAAAGAAAAAATAAGGCAGAAATACTACCTACCTAGAATCATAACCACGCTCTGATCTAACATTTGAAACCCCCCTTTTATTTTTCTAAGTTTTGTAATTTTTTTTGAATTTTTATTTTATTTAATTTTATTTTTATTAAGTTTTTTTTTGGTAAAGGGGAGAGACATCATATTTAGAACTAGGTGGAAAACCTAGAGGAAGCAAAAGTGTGCAAGGCCCAAATACAATTACAGACATGTCCCCCCAGGTGAATGACAGGACTTGCAAATGAAAAACTCTTTTAACCAACAAGCGTGTGCTTTATTCAACCTGCAAGATGTTACATACATGACAAGTTCTTGATTGTGTGAGCACACCATTAAAGGCAGAATTATATATATATATGTATATCAATTAATTCATGATGTCACAAAGTAAGTGAATTTGATATTGACCTAATTGCAAAATTTCTGCCTGATTATGTATGAGTCAAAGTTAGTAATAATCTCATTCATAAAGCAATACTAATCCATAAGTGTTGTATAGTATCAAATAGGCTAGCCTGTTGACTCAGTAAGCACATTTATGGTTTTTCTCTTTTTTAAATCCGTTACATACTCCCCCAGCAAAATATAGTAAAATTACACACACAAACACATATACGACATGAATAACAAAACATCCCTCATTTCAACACTAACCTCCTCATAAACCCATTCCAACTACAGTAAATGAATGCACCCTAATATGTATAGATATGTACAAATATAAATGACAGCGTAAACTGAATATCTCAGCTCCTAAGCATAGATTTGCCTTGGTAGATCACACCAGAGAATGTAAGTGACCGCCCCGAAACTCAACCAGCTAAACGACCCTGACTTTAATCATTAAGCGCTAAGTATGTGTGTGAAAGAAAATAGTTTCTCATCTAAAGCATCAGACAGCCCCCGTTACGTCATTAAAACTCAGCCATGACCAGATGACATGATAGCACAAGATAATTAGCTCCCTAATGGTCTTAATTAGCTGAAAAGTTAGATCTTACAGCAAACTGCGGATGTGTGTGTATGTGTGTAATTTCTTACACATTATACAGTTATAAGATACTTCATTAGGTGTACTGCGGTAATGTTCACACATGCAATAACATAATTGAACATGAGAGTTTGTGCTAGAGTATAATGTTCAGAACTTCACGAGTGAGCTTCTGGCGGCTTCTGTGCATTCACCATGTTGTAGAGAGAGAGAAATAGATAATCAGAATTTTCCCACCTGGATTGTCCGGTGTACTTAGTCCGTATAGGCGCGGATCAGTGATGTCACAGTCGTGTCACAAGTCCCGGGTGCAGCTTAGCGTTGGAAGAGTCCTAAGTTGTCCTCGACTGACGGCATCGTGGCAATAAGATCGTCTCTGCCATTAGGGTGGACAGATGTACGTCCACCCGACACCCATCTCGCCCTTGTTCGAGCACCTGGACATACAATAGGTTGTAGAGGGTGTCATAAAGAAAATACGCCACATAGGCCGTCCACATTAACTTCCAACACCAACTTTACACATCAACAGCACACACACATCGCCACTAATTCATATTAAACAGTATTAAGCTGCTCAGCTGTGACTTATTTCACTTATGTACCAACTACCTTTTAAGTATTTCGTTGAAATATGACAATTAATCAATTACGCATTTCATAACCGTTAATAACACCAAACACAGCTGAGTGCGAGATGCTTTAGTATTTTCTTTATTGAAGTCAATTTAGCTCACAACATTTACACTCATATCAATTTAATTTGGTAATTGCGTTAACGCACACATCGAAAACTGCTCTACACACACACACAAGTATAAATTTATAATAGAGGCTGAAACGTAAAATATATTTGGGGTTAGAATATTTTCAGAACCCGCTGACTTGTACATACCTGGAGCTACACTTTATCTAGCCAACCATAGTGATAGCCGAGGAAGTCCAGAACAAACGGTATCCGCCAGTCGAGAGCAGATGACTAGGTTGGAGGACAGAACAGAAATGAGGCCGATTCAATGTGTCGGCCTAGCCAAGTAACCTCTGGATGCAGGAATGTACAGAAACATTGGTGCTGCCAGCTGTATTGCGTAGCTGCACAACATTTGTGTGCCAACAACAATCTACCGTAGCTGTGTGGCCGTGCGTGACGTCAGCGGCGCTCGTTTTTAAAATTCTTATAATACGCTGCCGAACCCGGTACGGCACAGTTAAAAAGTAAATATATAAACAGTAGCCATCACATCTCTTTAAGTAAGTGTTTAACAATTGAAGTATGTACAATACCGAATCAGAATGTAACATTAGTGCAGTTTAAACAAAATGTGAAAAGTGAAAACGACCGTCTGAAGGAATTCAACAACCACACTATGAGTATCACATACCCAGAGACAGAGCATCATGACTAAACTACCTACTTAGAGTCAACAGTTTAAATGGAGGACCACAAACTGCAGCTAAGAACATCCAGAAAACACCACCGTAGAGGATCATGTTTGGACATACCCAATACCCAGGTGACACGGAAGCATAACTTCTGTGGTTATATTTCTTCTAACAACCCAGAGTAAAGACCGTATATTTCTCGTAAAGATTCATATAAATACTGTAAATTGTAACGTAGTAATATCGCTGCCTTGGTTTGACAAGGTTGTAACTGCACCAACAGTAGTTTCGAGAAAAATGAGTTTAAAGATTTGAATACTCAGAACTTTGTTATTTATTTTTAATTTCAAATACTAATTTGTATGTGTATTATTAACTAACTAAACATTATATTTGGTGGGTTATTTTCTCAAAATAAGATTTAGAATACTCAGCGCAACATCGGTCAAATTGCAGTTAGAACCGTGTTCTACACAGTTGTGGTGTTTGGGAGACAAACAAGGTTGTAACTGCACGTAGAACTTTGTCAAAGTAAACAACTTTATTTTTCATTTTTTAACACAGGAAAAAGGTTCTAACTGACTACAGAAGGAAAATAAACACTGTCTTAATTTCATTAAAAACACAAACAAAACGCAATAAACATAACTAAATATATTTGAGGAGGTCATGGCAAATTTTATTCAGTGTAAATTTAAAATAGCGGAATAATATTCCCTGTCTTGAATGGACATGTACGGGAAGGCAGCCTTGATGTCTTTCTTTTTAAGATCAGATATGTCTTTGGCATATTTTTGCACTTTTGGCTTGATCTTTAAGACATCCAAAGCTGTGGAGATTTTGGCTTGTTGGTGGGTTTTTTTTCTTTCTTTTTTGTCTTGTAGGAGTTTCATTAAATTTTATGTTTGCGCAATTCTCAGGCTCGTATTTGTCGTGGGATGTCTTATACATTACAACATGCACTGGTCTGCTAAAAGCTAAGCGTGCTACTTGTGTGAATGGTATTTTCTTGTAGTTAAACAGCTTAGTAGTTGTTTGAAAATCTTTAAAATCATCAGGACGCATCTGTATTACTCGGTAGGGATTTCTTGGGCTAATTTGTTTCAATATTCTTACCAGACCGATAGGTGAGAAGAAGTCTGTTTTGTTCATAGCCTTTTCAATTATACTATGCACACAATCAATTTCTTGGACACATGAGTGTCCCGGTAGTGAGTACTTCATGGAGATAGATGACACATTTGGATTATCTTGTAGAAAATGCAACACAGCATTTGAAATAATAGAATTGCGGTTTTGAGGCACGCAGGAATCAGACCAAGTTATTAAATGAGTAAAATCATTTTCATCACTGACAACATTCAAAATTTTGGCAAACGCACTTGCTATATCGTTTCCTGCTCGCCCAGCCATGTTTTCACTCCATATAGTGCAATAAACTTGTTTAGTTGGAGTATAATATGCTGTCAAATTGTAAATGTTTAGTTTCCTGTAATAGAATAAGGAGCTAATGTTTGCATGTGGAGTTAAAATTAAGTTTTCTAAGTCAAACAGTAAAACTGGAAGATTTTTTTCTTCTTTTCTTGTTTCCCTCATATGAGTTTTGAGAGTTTGATGTCTTTCAAAATCTGTTTTTATGTTTTCAGTTAGTGTTTCTGTTTGTTGTGCAATTTTGTGCTTTTCATAAAGGTCGCACCGGTCACTTTTTGGTGAGTGGAAACCCAAATTGAATTCTGTGACAAAAATCCTATAATACTTTGACTTCTTCACGGGCTTTAACTGTTCAGCGTTACACTTATCGATGTAAAGGTCATACATTTTGCCACAACTCAGATGAGATCCTAAGTATTGCCTCGTAGTGGAAGATCTGCAGTAGTGCGATTCCACAACTGGAAAGGACTTGATATGTTGTCTAGCTACATCTGAATCACCTTCAGGCAACCTTGTACTGTTCTTATTAGAACCTCTTTTGTCAGGGATAGGTGTATTAGTTTCCACATGTTTTGTCGTATGTGCGGTATAAATGGGTTTTTGTGAGATTGAAAGTGTACCTAAATAAAAAGACTTGCAAACTTGCAATTTTTCTCCCTTAACAAAGACGTAATATATGAAAGTAAATTTTCTTCTCGATGTGTTCCCATTTTGGTTGTTTTGTTCATTTTCTGAATGTCCATCACTTTCTTCATCTTCTCTTTCGTCAGTTTCATCACGTTTTCTTTGGGCCTAGCTGTCAACATTCGACAGGTAGTGTTTATAAGAAAGTGTCTTTTTTCAGTTGATGTAGGTAATGAATAATAAGAATTGTGAATTTCAGATCATTCTTGATATGAAATTTTGTCTCCGCTTTGTATTTACATTTAACATCACAATTTTTTAAGTTTTTTATAGTTTTTTGTGGTACCTCCTTACCTCTTTTGCTTATATAGGCCTTACCGCTTTGGTGTGCCCTTTTTAATAAATTGCACTTCCATTTGTGTGGTTTGGCCACGATCTTCCTTACTTTTTTTGGTATACAAATACGAAATAGCTTTACTAGGTTAACTCTAAATTATTAGTCAGACCGCCAAAACACTACTGACAACACATCTGATTAGCTTGAAACAATTATACAGCTGGTGATGTACAGTTAGAACCTTGTCAAAATAACGACCTTCAGAAACATTCTGCGGTTAGAACTATGGCACACTCGTAGTTCATTCGTTTGCTAACAGATCGCATTCAAAGTCATATTCCAGAATAGACCAGGTTACGGGGAGTTCAGTGCTGACGTTAACTCAATTTAGCCAAAAATGTCAGTTACAACCTTGTCAAACCAAGGCAGCGATATGGATAGTTACTGTAACTAAATAATAGTAACCTGAAGATGCTTACAGGTATAACTAAGTCAATAGTAAATTAAACTATTCTTCAAATAGTTTACATAATGTCAAAATAATCTGGAATATCATAAAAATTAGAACCCGGATCCGTGGTATTTAATGTAATATACAGCTGTATGGTTTTGAGCTCATCATAATAATGTTTTAAAAAGAATGAAAGCATTTAGTAATGAATTTATTCATTGAGTAAGAATCATGAATGTTATATCATGTAAGAATACAACCTGATGTATCACAAACCTTATTTTGAAAGTTGTAATAAAGAGATGTCTTTGCTAAACCCAAGAGAGTGAGTAAATTTACGAAACCTCAGTCAAACTCCTAAACTTTACAGGTTCCCAATTTGTTGGTAAGTAATCAGTAAATATAATGGCAGCCGGTTTAATTGACAAAGGCCAATTAAACTGGTTCCCCGTGTTATAATGTCAAGAAGAAGAGACGTTATAAAATGTGCCACTCTGCTTTCTTATAAGATAATTGTGTACGTCGTGGCACATATAAAATGCGCTATTCTAATAATAATCATTCACTCTGTTTCATATAAAATAATTGACTCTGCTTAAGTAACAAACAGTAACTTAACAAGAGGCGTAAATTTATTCACTCTTAATTTGTGAACTAGAATAAAATTAAAAAAAAAAAACAATTTTTAATAATAATATAATCTAGTAGGAAAAGTAAATAAACGTAATACGCAAGTCCCCGCTTGTAAAAATATTCAATTTTCAACCTGTCTGTATACTGACAGGCTGTTTCCTGTAGAATTCATGTCGAGGAATGTATGATCTCGATCCATTGTTATTTCCCCCTTTAGCAAGGCCCCGTTATGCGGACAATAAATCACCCTCTTGCATTGAATCAACACCCCAGCAGTTGGATAAAAGTGTAAACAATAGGGCACAGTGAACTCTGTGTGTGAAATTTCTTTCGCCTATCAAAAATGATATTCTCTCATTATCTGTTGAGATAATTTAGATTTGATTTGTTAGTATAAGATTGTGTGTGTGTGTGTGTGTGTGTGTGTGTGTGTGTGTGTGTGTGTGTGTGTGTGTGTGTGTGTGTGTGTGTGTGTGTGTGTGTGTGTGTGTGTGTGTGTGTGTGTTTAAATGGCTTCTAATTTCAAGATAGTGTTTAGAATAGATTATATATTTTAACATACATAGTATATAAGATTTAAAGGTGCTTTTGTAACTTCGTCTCAGTCGTAAGAATGGCTCAATTTAACCCCGACTTATTTAAAAATGAAACTTTTTCTTGTGAACTTACTGTTATTCTCTTCTCGTCGAACGTGTTTCGGCGTACGTATCTGGAATATCACGCCTTCTTCAGCTTAGAGACAGACTGCCATCATTTAGTAACGGTTGTTGTGTGGAAGGTGTAGTGGGGGTGGTGTGTGGAGGAAGGGGATTGGCGCGGGGATTCAACTTATTGTTTGTTTTTTATTTAATTGTGTCAAAAAGTGTATGTGATTTATATTGTAATTGATCGTTAAGTATGTTGTTTGGTTGTGTTGTGTGGTGTTTATATATTTCGTATTGTTCAGTTGTGTTGAGTTTTCGACCTTTGGGTAAGTAATGTAAAATTTCAAGATTAGTGTCTATGTTGGTGTAACTGTGGTTTTCTGTGTGTATGTGTGTGGCAAATGCGGAGTGTATATTGTTGTTGGTTAAAGCTTTTAAGTGTTCAGACTAACGGGATGAAAAAGATCTTCCCGTCTGGCCTATGTAGAAACTATTGCAGTCATTACAAATTTGATGACTCTCTAAGCTGAAGAAGGCGAATACGTACGCCGAAACGCGTTCGATGAGAAGAGAATAAACAGTAAGTTCACAAGAAAAAGTTTCATTTTTAGATAAGTGTTAGTGCTGTGAAAGAAGAGATGAATAATCAAGACAACCCGACTTATTGTTAAAGGACGAACTGAGCTATGAAGCTTTGTTACGCGGTCTCCCATACTCTAACGTAACGGTAGCGGAACTGCACAAAACATTACGCGAGAATAGACCAGGCGTGCCCTCGCTGTTAAATCGTTTAAGCGTAGTAGACTTTGAGAGTGAAAGGGAAACTTGCTATCATAAATATAAGGAGCTTACCTCCATCGCACAAACCCTGCGAGGTAAGAAATACCCACCACAGATGGGCTGAATATTACTAAACTCCTAGGCTTTATGAAGTATCTGTTACAAATAAAGGATCTACGACAACTAAAAGACGACCAAATTTTACAAGTACTTCTACCCAAATGTAGATCTCCTTTAAAAGATCGTGTGTTAGAGTCACTAAGGTATCATCACCCACTAGAAGAACTACATACCTCCCTAATAAGACATTTCATCCCCACCGGTATCTACGAAGAATTAAAGCGGAATTCCGTACTTCGTGTGCAAGGAGTGTACGAGAGAATAGCTCATTATATATCTGAAATAAGGGAATCGGCCTTATTACTACAAGTCAAATGGAGTGAACAACAGCTAGTAGACACTATCTTAGTAGGACTATCTCCCGAGGAGCGATCTCGATTAGCACTTATGAAGAGACCCACCACATTCACAGAACTGGAACTGTGTCGCATCCATTCATCCAACGTCTGGTATTCAGATCAGAACAGACGCGTGTTAATGTCCCAGACTCAACGCAGGAATGAATCACTTACCCCTAGGGTCCGATACTCGAACATACAGCGATAAGCGATTCTTAAGAAATTCTAAAACTCAGCACTACCCAAATACATCAAAACACCTGCAAAAACCCCAACAGCATGCGAGCGATGCCAATAACGAGAGAAGATGTTATAACTGTGGAAAGTCCGGACACATTAGTAAGCAATGTAAACTAAAACAGTATCAACAAAGAACCTATCAGTCAAAAAACATGTGAAGCAGGAAGAACCAAAATCCTACGTCTTCCGCAGCATCAAAAGGAAAGGTATAAACACTGATCACCGAAAAAAAATAAATAAACGTATAGACCCTTACGTAGCAAGATTTATTGACAAGTGCAACTCTATTGGTACATGCAAAACAAGTATATGCCAATTACCCTACATACAGATAGACCTTGGAGCAACTAATACCCTCGGTTTAATCGATTCAGGATCTACACGTAGTCTTATCAGTCAACAGCTAGCCACCGTATTAGCTAACCATAATCTAATTAGACGTAGCCAAAACATGAACATAAAGTGTGCTACCGCGAATAAGCAAAACCTAATTATATCACGCAGTATTACAGTCAAATTAAAAATAAAGAATTTAACTTGTTATTTTCCACTACTAGTAGCTGAAGTATTAGGACAAAACTTAATATTAGGTGCCGATTTTATAAGCAAAACTGGCCTAATTCTCGACATATACGCTAAACAATATTCCTTTAAATTCGACCGTACTCGAAAATATCAGTTCGATTCCGAGCTAAATAACAGCGGAAATTGCGAAACATCTGCCACGCACCTGGAGCATCGTGAATCTGGTTTAAGTCACTTAAAAGGTAAGGAGCGACAAAGAATTCAAAAGTTAATAAGAGAATTTTCTACTGTACTCACACCCAAGTTAGGATTGACCAATCTCATCGAATACAAAATAAATCTCAGCGACAACAAAGTAATTCGTCTGCATCCATACAAATTATCGCCGCCCAAGATGGAAGTCTTGAGAAACCAAATCAACAAGCTTCTAGAACAACACGTCATTGAACCGTCCACTTCTCCATACTCCTCGCCTGCATCCTAGTACTGAAAGGAACTGACAAACATACACTAGTCGTGGATTATAGACATCTGAATAAGAGTATAGAATTTGAATCTATTCCACTGCCCGACATTCACAGCGCATTCCATTATTTTACCAAAGCGAAAATCTTTACCATAATGGACCTCAACCAGGCTTTTCACCAAATCCCAAAGAATCAAAACACCTAACTGCGTTCGCTGTCCCATTTAATCTATATCAATTTACTAGAGTACCCTTCGGAATCTCACAAGGAAGTTCAGTATGTAGCAGACTGTTAGAGAAAATATTCTATGACGTTAAATTTAAATTCGTGTATCATTATCTTGACGACATAGTAGTATATAGTGAATCGATGGATCAGCACATTCATCATTTGCGTGAGGTATTATCAAGGTTAAAGAACGCTGGACTAACTGTCAACCCCAGTAAAGTCAATTTCACTGTAAACCAATTCTCTTTCTTAGGTCACATAGTATCGGCCGAAGGTAAGGTTAGTATAGACCCCGAACGCATGCGCGCAATCCGAGAATTTTTACCACCTAGTGACACCAAAGGTATAGCTTGATTTTTAGGTATGATCATTTATTTTCACAAGTACATACCCTACCTAGCGGATATAGTAGCCCCATTAAACGCATTAAGGAAGAAAGGAACGAAATTCGAGTGGACTACTCGACACCAAGCCGCATTTGAAACACTCAAAGAAAGCATAATATCTCCCCCTGTATTGCAGTTAGCAGATTTCAGTAAACCATTTGTAGTACAGACAGACAGTTCGAGTGTAGCATTTGGAGCAGTGATATACCAAGAGATAGATAATACAAGACTACCAATCAGCTATGCTTCACGTACTTTGACGGACCAAGAAAGGAAATTCTCTGCCTATGAACTCGAATGTTTAGCTGTAGTGTTTGCCTTTGAAAAATTCAAACCTTTTTTGGAACACAAGGAATTTCTACTAGAGACTGACAACCAAGCTTTATCGTGGTTGTTGAACCATCCAAAACAATTAGGTCGTATCGGTAGATGGGTGTTAAGATTAAATTGCTACAAGTTTAAAGTACAACATATTTGTGGTACCCAAAATGTAGTTGCCGATACACTATCCCGCATGTTCCAACTACCCAGTAAAATACCAGGAGAAGAAAAGATTGAAACCGCTACTACCAATACGCTAATAACAGAATTCCCACTTGCATTTAAGGATATAGCACACCACCAACAACAAGATCCTTATTTAAGTAAAATAATAGAACAAATAGATAAAGGAAATTATTCTGAAAAGTATACCTTGAGTAAACGAGTACTTTGTTATAAAAAGGCTAACGGAAAGTCATTGAGAATAATAGCCCCTGACATTATTAAACCCATGCTCATGGAATACTACCACTCATCAACCATTGGAGCTCATATGGGAATAAGGAAAACAATACACCGCATTCGCAAGGACTATCATTGGGAAAACATGAACAGTCAAATAACTAGGTTCGTGAAACAATGCGAAATCTGCGCCCTTAGCAAGCCAGCGAGAAACAGTCAGATCGGGAAATTAATCTCGGAAATTCCCACAACACCTTTTTCAAAGATATACATAGATTTTTCTGGACCATATCCCCGTTCTAAGTCAGGAAATACAATGCTATTAATTTGCGTGGACTCTTTCACTAAATTCGTATGGATGTATCCTATGAGACGTGCCTTAGCATCTACGACAGTACAAATTCTGCAAGAGAGACTATTTAAAGACTTCGGTACACCAGTACACCTAGTATCTGACAACGGACCTCAGTTTAAATCCAAAGAATTTAATGACGTGTTTCAAACTAGGAATAAATCACATTACAGTCACAGAGTATCGACCGCAAGGGAACCTAGCTGAAAGATACTTGCAAAACCTAAAATCAGCCTTAATAGCTTACCACGCTAAAGATCAAACAGCTTGGGATCAAAATCTATCCTGGATACAATTTCCCTTCAATTCGGCGTATCATGAAGGACATAAATCGACACCCTTTGATTTACTATACAAGTATAAACCGAACCACCCGTTAGTCACCAAGTGGAAAATTCATGAATTTATTACCCCTCAAAATAAATGGGAGTAATATAAGAAAAATATGGAACGAAGCTCACGCAAATTTGAGAGCGAATTTACTAAAATTGCGAAAATATCATGAGCAGGATAATAGGGAAATAAAGTACAAGGTAGGTGACTTAGTTATGTATAAAACTCACCCGACGAGTAGAGCCGTTGATAGGACCACCTCCAAGCTATCTTACCGATGGTGTGGCCCCTACACGATTCACAAGTACATCACTCCCGTAACAGTAGCACTCTACGAACCAAATACGGATAATTACGTTCGCAGAAGTCACGTGTCACAAATAAAAAATTTTTCACCAAGGAGAAATACGATTGTGAGCAAGTAGGTAAACAAAGACAACGACCTAAGTATTATGAAATAAATATAGGCAACATCCTATATTGTAATTGAGTCTAAACTCAAACACATCGTAAGAATAAGAGCGAGGCCTGATCAACCTTAGCTCCTGTTCTATGAAAATAAAATAAATAATGAAAAGTCAGCTGACGAACCACAAACCCCTACCTAAGTAAACTAAAGGTAACATTATTGTTATTACAACATATTGTAGGTTACTGATTACGATGAACATGATGATAGTAATAAACTGAATAATAGTTCACGTGTGCGATTCTTACAGTATAGCTGTATACACGTATACAAGTGTGTACCTGAAATATACTGAAACATACTCATGAGTGTAACTCCGTAAAACAAGAAAAAAAACCGGTAGTAGCATTAAGAAATAGAAATAAAGTAGATTTAAGTATTTGTGTATTTTATGTGTTTTATGAGTGTAAAGTTTAAGTGATTCAAATAGTATGTAAGATAATCGTAGATTTCTTACGAATAAATTATGGTAAATCAAAATAACCTTGTAGAAAGAAATTTCATCATGAGGTTCTGAGCCAAATATAATTCTACCTCTTAGATATCTCCTTTGGAATCCACAAATGTCGTCCCATGTGTCTTTTTAAGTAGAGAAGGATGTGATGATTTAAAACTAATTTTAAATAGCACAAAACAAAAATTTTGTTTTGTGTTCGTAATACAGTAATCCCTTAACATTCGCAAGGGTTACGTTCGCGGAAACCTCCGCGAATGTCAAAATCGCAAATGTTGAGACTATCTTCCCGTGTATAAAAGGGGGTTAGGTTCTGTAAAATTTTAATTGAAATGAAAAAAATATGTACATACTATGTTTATTAAGCAGTAATATTAACATACATAGATATTGATTATACTGTACTTTATACATATTGAAAGTTAAAGTTTATTTGCTAGTTGATGGTTGAAAATATTTTGTGATCTGTGATTGTTTGACAGAACAATTATACATTTCAGTGTAAGGAAGGGTCGCTGCCTCGATTTCTCTTTTAAATTTAAGGCTTCTCACCAGTGAAGGGCCGTTTTCTATGGCTTTCTCAACAAGCTGTTGTTGGAGCTTTAAAATTTCTCCAATAACTTTTGAAGAAAATATTTTACCTGCAATAAAAAATGTTAAGTTGTAGAAAACTTAAAACAATTAGAAAACCTGTACAGAAAAAAAGAAAAACTTTTACCTTCAGTTTCCGGATTCTCGGTCTCGTCTTCAGTGTCGTTGTCGGTCTCTAAGACGTTTTTTTCAGTGATCTCTATTAGTTCTTCTTCAGTAAGACCATTCTCTTGAGATTTTATTAATTCTTCAACATCATCTCGCGTCATATCGTCGAAACCATCACCTCCGACCTGATGAGCCAGTTCCACAATCTCTTCAACTTGTTTGGAAATTAAAGGCATCTGGTTTTCCTTTTGTACCACTTGAGGCCAAAGATTTCGCCAACAAGCATTAATTGAACTTTCTTTCAATTCCATCAATGATGCATCGATTTCGGCAATACAATTTGCTATGTTGAATGTTTTCCAACTATATGTTACTGTAGCTTCTGAATTTTCTTCGATGGAGTTCAAAATTCGTTTTAAACATCTTCTTGTGTAGTAGGCTTTGAACGTAGCTATGATTCCTTGATCTAGCGGTTGGATTAGCGACGTCGTATTCGGGGGTAGAAAAACCACTGCAACATTGGGATGGGCCTCTTTTAAACTAGATGGATGACAAGATGCATTATCAACTATGAGGAGAACTTTGAAACCAAGGTTTTTATATGAGAGGTATTTTTCCACCTCATGAATGAAGCAGTCATTAAACCATTCCAGAAACAATGCACTAGTTACCCATGCTTTCTTATTTGATTTCCAGAAAACAAGCAACTCGTTTTTATTTTTGTCTTTGAGAGGACGAGGATTTTGCGATCTATAAATCAGCATCGGCTTTACCTTAAAATTGCCTGATGCGTTGGCACATAACAGAAGAGAAACTCGGTCTTTTGCGGCCTTGAAACCTGGAGCTGAACGTTCTGTTTTGGACAGAAAAGTTCTACGCGGCATTTTCTTCCAGAACAACCCTATCTCGTCAGCGTTGAACACTTGTTCTGGATGATATCATCCAGTTTCAATAATTTTAGCAAGTTCTTCCGGAAATTTTTTAGCACTTACATGATCTGCGGAAGCCGATTCGCCAACTAACTTAATGTTTGAAATTGTCAAACCAACCTTTACTCGCCTGGAAGTTAAACGGTGATTCAGAAGGATCCAGGTTGATAAGGTCATATATTTTTTTAGCTTTGGCCCGTATCAAAGCTGAACTTAGCGGAAGTTTCTTCTGGTTCATATCTTCTATCCAGACACTTAATGCTTTTTCAGTTTCTTCCAAACACTTGTTCCGCACTTGAGATACGGTTTTTGCACTGATTGGAGCACTTGCTGCAACACTGTCTCTTATAGCCTTTTCATTTTTTTTAATAGATCTAACAGTAGACTCGTTAATATCAAAAAAGCGACCTACAGCAGATGCACTTTCTCCTGCTCGTAGCCTATCTAATATTTTAATTTTTTCGGAAAGGTGCAAAACCTTTTTCACTCTTTTCACTGGAGGCGGCATCACGAACCTTTTGTCACTCACGCTTATTAACAACTGAGAGAAATGTAAACAGAGGGGTACATAAACCGTAGCCTAGTCTATTTTCTCAGAATTGTTTACACAATGTGTGCGGCACGGAGTCAGCCGGAATTCTCGGAATCGGCTACACAAAGAAAGTCTACTCATACCCCTTAAACAATTTTATTTACGTATTTTGCAGGTGGTCTTAATGTTTTTTGTAAGCTTGATTAGTACAGTATTATAATATTCTAATGAAAAAAAAAAATCAATTTAATACAATATTTTTTTTAATCCGCGAATAACCAAGTTGCGTATACGCGAATGTTAAATTTGTTTCTCATTAGTAGGTTCGCGAATAGTTTTTTTAAGTTTCGCGAATGTTAAGGGATTACTGTAACACATAATAAAATAATCCACCCCCCGCTGTAGCAAATACCTGTACAAACAAGTGAAAAGCCAGTACGGACACGCAAATTATACAGTTGTTACGCTAATTAAAATAATCATTGTAATGATCTCTAAAAAACGTGATAGTTACAAATAAAATACTGACGAAAATAAAGAAGCTGTGGTATAATTAATAGTAGCTAATTAAAGGTAAAATAATAATAATAAAAGAACGAACTACTTTTCTCTCGATGTGTAAACTACGCCAGATCCCTACTCACGGCCACAAAACCTACCCCAGTCGTTTCTGAATTATACCCAAGCCAACTCCTTTGCCATGCGTTGTCACAAAAAATACATGTTACATTACATAACTATGTATAAATAAATAAATGCTTGGTAACAAGAGCAATAAGTAGAGGAGAGTGCAAATATGTAGTTAAAAAGTAAATATATAAACAGTAGCCATCACATCTCTTTAAGTAAGTGTTTAACAATTGAAGTATGTACAATACTGAATCAGAATGTAACATTAGTGCAGTTTAAACAAAATGTGAAAAGTGAAAATGACCATCTGAAGGAAATCAACAACCACACTATGAGCATCACGTACCCAGAGACAGAGCATCATGACTAAACTACCTACTTAGAGTCAACAGTTTAAATGGAGGACCACAAACTGCAGCTAAGAACATCCAGAAAACACCACCGTAGAGGATCATGTTTGGACATACCCAGTACCCAGGTGACACGGAAGCATAACTTCTGTGGTTATATTTCTTCTAACAACCCAGAGTAAAGACCATATATTTCTCGTAAAGACTCATATAAATACTGTAAATTATAACGTAGTAATATGGATAGTTACTGTAACTAAATAATAGTAACCTGAAGATGCTTACAGGTATAACTAAGTCAATAGTAAATTAAACTATTCTTCAAATAGTTTACATAATGTCAAAATAATCTGGAATATCATAAAAATTAGAACCCAGATCCGTGGTATTTAATGTAATATACAGCTGTATGGTTTTAAGCTCATCATAATAATGTTTTAAAAAGAATGAAAGCATTTAGTAATGAATTTATTCATTAAGTAAGAATCATGAATGTTATATCATGTAAGAATACAACCTGATATATCACAAACCTTATTTTGAAAGTTGTAATAAAGAGATGTCTTTGCTAAACCAAAGAGAGTGAGTAAATTTACGAAACCTCAGTCGAACTCGTAAACTTTACAGGTTCCCAATTTGTTGGTAAGTAATCAGTAAATATAATGGCAGCCGGTTTAATTGACAAAGGCCAATTAAACTGGTTCCCCGTGTTATAATGTCAAGAAGAAGAGCCGTTATAAGGGCAATCAAATACCTGTCTTGTGATGATTTTCTTAGGTACAGCCATAGTATATCACCGTTAAGTCACAAAGTTACACAAAAATGTCATAACACAAAACCAACATTGAAATAAATGCAAATGCCAAAATAATAACTGGAAGAGCGAATGAAACACACATCAAACACGAGGAATAGGTGCAGACTGACAGAACAATGGCGCCGCGCGGTGGCGTGAGTGGTAGGTGGGGGGAACGTCGGGGTCGTTGAACCGAGCGAGTTACGATGAGCGCAAGAATTTGTTAGATTTGACAGCTGTTGCGCGAGTGGAAGACCTTAACCGATTTGAACCATTCTTTTTTCTAAATCATCGGTTCAAGTAAGAGTCGACTAGAGCTATTACATTTAAATATTTACAAGTTATGTAAGATAGTAAATTATCGTAAAAATATAAATTTTTCCGAATTTCGGCAAACTTTAGAGCATATGCGCGACCGGAAGATATGAACCGATTTTATTTCTTGTTTTACCCCTTTTTAGTCTCCCCAATTCGCAACTTTTCCGCGGTATTACGACTTGAAAAAAAATTTTGAATTTTTTCGGCCCACCCTACTAAATAACCCACACAACAAAGATAATACAACAACCAATGGTATATACAAAATTGAATGCCAAGATTACAATAAATGTTACATAGGACAAACAAAAAACAGCTGAAAAAATGTTATTTTAAACACCTAAACGCATAGAAAAAACCAGAAATATATAAATCTAATTTGGCCACACATGCAATAAACAGTGAAGACGAATAATAACCAACATGACACTAATAAAACACACCACACTAAGGCAGCATAATGAACATTTGGGAAAATTTGCAAATTTACAAACATAAAACACAAAACAAACTAATACCTGAACAAATACAAATCAATACAAAACAAGACACAATTTTCAAAGCACTCAATATAGAAAATACACAAAATACTAATATATACACCACAATCACACACAATAATATCAATTTAAAGCATCAGAGGCCAACAGTAAACCACAGCAACAGACAACCAACACACAAGTACCTCACAAGGTTCAAAATCAAGAAGGCTGAAGATGGGAACACAAGGCTTCCCGAAACATGTTCCAAATAAGGAGTAAACATCTTGAGGTAAAGTCTTTATGAATATTAAATATATTTTATACATCATGAAACAGACTGTAGGAAAAAGTGTTTGAATTTTTAGATTTGTATCTTGACATCTTATTATTTTTGTTATATGCCTGTAATAAGTAATTGTTATGTATTTGATGTTATCATTAATATTGTTATTTTCGTATGAACATTTTTTGACCCTGTTTAGTTAATACCACACATGCATAGATGTTTTATTTTCAAAATAATATTTCCTTTTTTGTTTGCATAATTCACGTACTTAGGTTATAACCATTTGGTACATTTAAGAATTAAATGTGTCTTTTTGTCTTGGAGTACAAGATGAGAATTACATGGAATTATTAATAATTTAAATGGTTAAATATTTAGAATTAAAAATCTGTTGAATTTTGTAATTTGTATTTGAAATCTTAAGTGTAAATCTTTATAGACGTTATTCTCTATAAAATGAAGTTTTTATTATGAGAATTGTTTATGTAGTGCATAATATATTTGTAATATTATTTCCGCTACATTAGGAGAGTGTTAAGCATCATCAGTGTCTCTGTAATTTGCTAGGTAATCACTATTAATTTTTAAGGTGTTTACTATTAGGTTATCCAGTTCACTTAAAAATATTTTACAAATTATGGCAGAAGGAGGGTCTACCATATTTTATGTGGTAAAAGGGAAATAGTAACCTTTTTTATTATTTAATTGAATTTTTAAGATTATTTCTGTATGTGTATTCATGTGTTAAAGCCAACAGAAAACTTGTCTAATATAATGTATTTAAAGTTGTAATCAGTTTTTATATTTTTTTATGTTTTAGGACTAATCGTTCTGGGTTTGGTAATGCGGGTGGCAGAAACAAAGTCAGTAAGAATCATTATTTTATTTATTCCACTCTAATGTAACTGCTTTGTAAATTATAATTCTGATATGCACTGTGTGCCTGATTTATAAATTGGAGTCCTTTTTGAAACGTCAGCATCCAAATCTTGGTACAACAGTACACTTTTATTACACACTAACATTTTCCTGTATGACTTGATTCATTACACGTCACCTGATTAAGAAAATATTTTTACATAGAACAATTTTTGTTTATAAAATGATCAGTCTCTGGAGATTCATATCATGAGTAGTTCATTTTAAGTTTTACTTTTTCACATATAAGTTGTTGAAAGTTGAAATTATTCTTCATTTGTAATAATTATTGTGCCACTGAAAAGTTTGTTACGCATTTTAAATTAACGCCACTTCTTATCTGTTTGTTACCTTAGAATTTCTATGAATGATTTCTTAAATTATGAAAGACTTTAATAATTTTATTATATACTCCACCAAAATCAGTAAATTTTTTTTATTTTTATAAATAAGGCCTTTTCGAAATTATTATAATTTCATCATCAGTTTACACTATAAAATGTTATTTGTGTTCATTATATTTCACTTCACTTCATATTGAATCTTCCTCTGCCATCATTATTTGGTGACACCAAGCAAGTCATATATTGAAATAGTTGATCATTTTCGAATATAGTCTGCTGATTCATCAATTTGTTATATTTTTTATATAGGTATATATATATATAATTTTTCTAACTGTATAATGTCATTTTTATTATTATTTACTTCTACTATTTCCATATTGTTGTTTATATCTGTTATAATATGATTCATAACAATAAGGTGGTCTGCTATATTAGAGATTCCCATTTTATTATTATTAAAGGCTCTGATATGTTCCATAAATCTCTGTTTGAAATTTCTATATGTTCTACCGATGTATATGTAGTCACAATCATTACACTTTATTTTGTATATTCTACTTAATTTGTATATATCATAGTCTTTTCTATTTATTATTATGTTGTATATACTTTTATTTGGTTTGTATGCATATTGTAACGATATTATTCTGATCGTACCTGCAAAATGTGTACAATTGGTATGTGTTTTGTATGATTAGTGCGTTCGCCTCGCACCGGGTCATTACAGTAATTTTGTGGCTAGCGATGTTCGTAGCGTAAATATAATCACCTGTATACTACGGCAGTAACCTTACCTGTTATTTATAGGGGTGTGATAATCCCGGGTGGCGCCAAGTCGTTTTTCAAAACAACTAAAATTATGGTTAAACAAGTTATCAGCGTTGCGGGATGGTGCATTCAAATAGTTCCCGCTCGCACGGCCGTCCCAATCGTCGCTTCTGCTGTGTGACTGAGAACCTGTTTGCTGCTACGATTTATTCTTAAACACAAGTAATTGATATATAGCACTCCCTATGAAATGATAACGACGGTTACTCCCTGTAATAATTATTTTTTAATGGGTGATAACTTAAAACATTCACATTTACAATAATACAATTATAAATTCGCTCCGACTGATTACATGAGATCTTGCCTTCAGGGTTGGCGAAGTGATTTAGGAACCATTTAACCTTGCGTTGCTGCTTACGTTAAGCGTATTACAGTTATTATTGGTTTCCCAAATCGTGGATCCTTGTGGCTATGAGTTAAAGAACTCTAATGGTTACAATAAAAATATATATTACCTTAATCTAAGTGTACATAAATAATAATGTGTGCTGTTACAATCTGTTGTATTGTGTCGTAAAAGTGTTCTGTAAGTTCGTGTTTAATTCATAGGTTATATCACTGTTAACATGTTTCTATTAAGTGTTAATTTGCTCAAATATTCTATGAAAGAGAAATATTGTTTCTATAGTGCAGTAAATTTACCTTTTAAAATTATTTAAAGTGATTAGGGTTGGTGGAAAATAAATAATTTGATGGTACTTAACACCTCAACGTGTCTAGGTGCCTTCGTTGTTTAATCGGGTTGGAGGTGGCTGCATAAATTCAGTTTTCATGGATTTTGGGCTTCAAAAGATTGGTCGTCGGTTTCGTCATGGGTCTTGACATTCTTTTCAAAGATATTTTCTATTTAATTGGCCTTGGGTCTTGAATTATCTGCTACAACGGTCATCTGCTTCTCAAGCGATCATGTTCAAAAACTTTTAATAACCATTTGCATGATTTACACTGAAAAAACGCTCTTCCAAATATTTGCATCTGCATTGGCTTAATGACGCTTCGCTTCTTGTTAATTCCAATGGTAATCTCGTCTTCAACCGCCGTTTCCATAGTAACGGAATGATTCTGATTGGTTGATTTTGAGATGATGTATTGTTATCAAAATTCTAATTCTTCGTATATCTTCTGATTACTGTTATTCCTCCATCTTCCTTCCTGGTTATTAAATATTGTCACTATAGTATTTATTCTCGTTCATAGATTATTTTGATACCCCACAAGCTTGGGTAATTTCAGATTTTAAGTTTTTACAATTATGTTAATGCTTGTTAATTACGTTTCTTTTTGTATAATAATGCCTATTACAATATTTTGTGTTATAAATGATTTACAATTTATTCTTGGTGATTCCTTCACCTCAGATTTTCTAAATTCTTATTCAATTTGTTATAATTTTTGGTTGTTTGGTTCTGACAGTTATGTTTTTTCTAGACCTGAGTAGCCATTATAGTATTTTACTTATTTCATTCAAATCGCATTTTGTTTCAGCCTATTGGGCTTTACTTTGCTATTTTTATTGGTTGTGTTGTATTTTGAGTCTGCTGGTGTGTTGTTTACTTGTCAATATTGCTTTCTCTATTTTAATCTTTAAAACATAACATTAGGCTTATGGACTGCAAATTTCATTCAGCCATATCCTATTCATAACATTAACATGAACAATTTTTTTATAAGTTATTAGAGTTATTATTTTGATTAAGAAATATCATCACTTCCTTCCAACTTATCCTTATTTGCTAATTTTTTGTTTACAACACGTATTATTTTTGTTGTGATAAACAACATCACTTTTTATTAAATTGATAACAGTCCTTTATAACTTAGGTGTCTTTGTTAGTTTTTGATTTTTTAATCTTTAAACAATTTTTACATTCTCTCCATGTTAACACCTTCAATTTATTCTTTTCTGGAATCCTCCCTTTTTACTTAACTACTGGCTATAATTAAACTTAACTCTATTGAACATCTTTTCTTAAATAAAAAAGTCATCATCACTTCTAGTGTTTACCATACCTTATTCTATAATTCACACTTAATACTATTTTTCACCAGCTATTTATTCACTGTTAATTTCCCACTTTTATCTTACCTTCACTTTTAAATTATTTATTGTTAATTATAATTTAACTAGCGTAACACTTCACTTTGGGGTTTTTACACCTACACCATTGCACTGTATCACTGTTTATACTATTTGTGTGTTGGTGGGTGATCCCTATACTTACTTCTCTTTCATATCCTTAATATTAATGACAATTACTACTTAATAATTAATACTTAATAACTAATAACAATTTTATCTGTGTTTTAGGTTGCCTTTTTATCACCTTAATCCTTAGTAATGTTTCTTCACTGGTCATTTTGTCTATTAATGGGTAGTAACCGTTACCTTTCCTTTCTCCGGATAACCATTGTTTTGGTTTCAATATTCTTCTTGAGTGCTTTATTACTTGTTTTGTGAACCACTATTGGTTTTCACTTCTGCTTGTCTCCCTCCTTCTTCATTTTCATTATTTGATCAATACATTGGGTTTTTCCATCCTTTTTCTTGGGTATTTTGGGGTCGTTTAAACCCATGAACTAGTTTCCTTTTGGTTTGGGTTTATTACTTTCTTATTCTCGTTGGTTATTTGTGTGGTTCCCTTCTTCATTTGTTTCCTGTTGTTGGGTCAATCACTTGGGTTAGGTCAAAGTCGTCGTTTGTCGAGTCATATTCCTTATATTTTAATTAAATCAATCAGTTTATTTGATAAGAAGTATTTTTACATTTATAAATATATTTTTTATCCCTGGTACTGGGTTGGCTATTTGTGTCGTAACAATATTTATATTTATGTTTATCCAATTTTGGTATTCTTTATAATGTATTGGAGATCTCTATATGTGTATTTGTAAGTTAGGTATGTTATATTTTCTATTTTTCTGCCTGTATTTATACTGCTTAATGTTGTTCTGTTGTTTAATATTGTTTTTTCCTTGTACTTTTTATTTAATTTGTTTATAAATTTACTGTCATATCCATTTTCTATTGCTATTTCTTTTATGATGTTCAGTTCTTGATATAATTTCTCTTCGTTATTTATGTATTTGTATGCTCTATTAATCATATTATTATATGTATTTATCTTGTGTATCCAAGGATGTGATGAATTCTTGTGTATTGTTGTATTATTATTTGTTTCCTTTCTATATACATTAGTAATTATTTCGTTATCATTTCCAATTTGAATATCAATGTCCAAAAAATCGATTTTTCTATTAACTTCTTCTTCAAATGTAAACTTCACATTATCATTGTATGTATTTAATTAATTTATTATTATTAAATGTTCATTTTTTATGCTAGGATTATATATGACCAATATATCATCCACATATCTGTTCCATAATAACACATTATGCATATTTATGATACCTAAAATAATTTTGTTTTCCAAATCCTGTATATAAATTTCTGACATAATTGATGATATGGGTGAACCCATTGCCAATCCTTTGGTCTGTGTACAATATTTGCTATTAAAAATAAAATAATTCTGGTTACATATGTTTCTTATTATAATAATTAAGTTATTTATGAAGCTGTTGTTTTCATTATTGTTTTTTAATTTTTTCTTTATGATTTCCAGTGTTTCATTTATTGGTATATTATTATACATATTCGATATATCAAATGATATTAATTTTGTTTCATCTGTAGTATGTATTTTCTTTAGGTTTTCTATAACTGTATATCCATTTTTTACATTGTACCTATTTTCCAATATTATTTTCTCTCTGAGTATTTTATCTATTGTTTTTGCTATTATATATGTCGGTGCAGTCTTGAAATTTATTAATGGTCTTATAGGTATATCTATTTTATGAATTTTAGGTAAACCATTAAGTTGTGGAGCACTTGTATTGTGTGATGTAAGTTTTGTATGTTTCTTTTCCCTTATATTAATTTTAACTAAGTTTTCTTTTATAATATTTTCCATGATTTTACTATATTTATTTGTGGGGTCCTTTATTTCTATATATCCATTCTGAGTTATATATTCTTGTACTTTCCTGTTGTAATCATCTATGAACATTATAACTGGTGTATATGTTTTATCTGATTCCAAAATTGTTGCATTATTATTTCTTAATTTATTTTTTAATTCCAATATGTTTTTGATATTAAATGTTTTATTTTTATTGCTTTTGCATTTTATATCATTATTTTCTAATTTTCTTTGAATATTTTCTTTAATTGTATTCCTTATGTTAGTTTTGTCATCCTCATTATCTATTTTATAAATATTGTTTTCAGTATCTGTTATAATGTTCTTTATAATTCCAAATTTATTGTTATTGGAAAGATTATATTTGAAAATATGTGTTAAGATTTCTTTTTCGGTATTATTGAAATTTATGTCAGTAAGATTTTTTATTTTATTGTTGTCATTTAAATGTTGTCATTTATTGTTGTCATTATTTATAAAATAGATAATGAGGATGACAAAACTAACATAAGGAATACAATTAAAGAACTTTTTCGGTATTATTGAAATTTATGTCAGTAAGATTTTTTATTTTATTGTTGTCATTTAAATGTTGTCATTTATTGTTGTCATTATTTATAAAATAGATAATGAGGATGACAAAACTAACATAAGGAATACAATTAAAGAAAATATTCAAAGTAAATTAGAAAATAATGATATAAAATGCAAAAGCAATAAAAATAAAACATTTTATATCAAAAACATATTGGAATTAAAAAATAAATTAAGAAATAATAATGCAACAATTTTGGAATCAGATAAAACATATACACCAGTTATAATGTTCATAGATGATTACAACAGGAAAGTACAAGAATATATAACTCAGAATGGATATATAGAAATAAAGGACCCCACAAATAAATATAGTAAAATCATGGAAAATATTATAAAAGAAAACTTAGTTAAAATTAATATAAGGGAAAAGAAACATACAAAACTTACATCACACAATACAAGTGCTCCACAACTTAATGGTTTACCTAAAATTCATAAAATAGATATACCAATAAGACCATTATAAATTTCAAGACTGCACCGACATATATAATAGCAAAAACAATAGATAAAATACTCAGAGAGAAAATAATATTGGAAAATAGGTACAATGTAAAAAATGGATATACAGTTATAGAAAACCTAAAGAAAATACATACTACAAATGAAACAAAATTAATATCATTTGATATATCGAATATGTATAATAATATACCAATAAATGAAACACTGGAAATCATAAAGAAAAAATTAAAAAACAATAATGAAAACAACAGCTTCATAAATAACTTAATTATTATAATAAGAAACATATGTAACCAGAATTATTTTACTTTTAATAGCAAATATTATACACAGACCAAAGGATTGGCAATGGGTTCACCCATATCATCAATTATGTCAGAAATTTATATACAGGATTTGGAAAACAAAATTATTTTAGGTATCATAAAAATGCATAATGTGTTTTTATGGAACAGATATGTGGATGATATATTGGTCATATATAATCCTAGCATAAAAAATGAACATTTAATAATACTAAATAAATTAAATACATACAATGATAATGTGAAGTATACATTTGAAGAAGAAGTTAATAGAAAAATCAATTTTTTGGACATTGATATTCAAATTGGAAATGATAACGAAATAATTACTAATGTATATAGAAAGGAAACAAATAATAATACAACAATACACAAGAATTCATCACATCCTTGGATACACAAGATAAATACATATAATAATATGATTAATAGAGCATACAAATACATAAATAACGAAGAGAAATTATATCAAGAACTGAACATCATAAAAGAAATAGCAATAGAAAATGGATATGACAGTAAATTTATAAACAAATTAAATAAAAAGTACAAGGAAAAAACAATATTAAACAACAGAACAACATTAAGCAGTATAAATACAGGCAGAAAAATAGAAAATATAAAATACCTAACTTACAAATACACATATCGAGATCTCCAATACATTATAAAGAATACCAAAATTGGATAAACATAAATATAAATATGCATACAAACCAAATAAAAGTATATACAACATAATAATAAATAGAAAAGACTATGATATATACAAATTAAGTAGAATATACAAAATAAAGTGTAATGATTGTGACTACATATACATCGGTAGAACATATAGAAATTTCAAACAGAGATTTATGGAACATATCAGAGCCTTTAATAATAATAAAATGGGAATCTCTAATATAGCAGACCACCTTATTGATATGAATCATATTATAACAGATATAAACAACAATATGGAAATAGTAGAAGTAAATAATAATAAAAATGACATTATACAGTTAGAAAAATTATATATATACCTACATAAAAAATATAACAAATTGATGAATCAGCAGACTATATTCGAAAATGATCAACTATTTCAACATATGACTTGCTTGGTTTCACCAGATAATGATGGCAGAGGAAGATTCAATATGAAGTGAAGTGAAATATAATGAACACAAATAACAACATTTTATAGTGTAAACTGATGATGAAATTATAATAATTTCGAAAAGGCCTTATTTATAAAAATAAAAAAAAATTACTGATTTTGGTGGAGTATATAATAATATTATAACAAATCAGTGGCATAATGTTTAGCAAAATAATAATGGAACCTGACCAGGTAAAATTATGTTATAAATACTTTAATAATTAGGAACCCTATCTTATCCAGCTGGTTAAATGTTTTTCATTGAAGTAAACAAGGAAAGTAAGGTGATTAAAATGTGACAATAGTTCTGAGCTACTTACTTGTATACAATTTTTCTAGGCATGTACTCGAGCATTAATGTCAAGTATAAGATTAATCCAAATGTACCAATATAGAGGGTGAATGAGCAAGTAGAAATTATTATTTTTACATTATTAAGTCAGTTTTAATATTTAATTGGATTAGAGTTATCATGTAAAGCAGTAATGTTCATTGTAAAGTAACATATGAACATACTATTGCCAAATAACTTGCTGTTCTTGAAATTTATTTTGTTTAAACATGAAAATTTAAATTTACATCAGATTATTTGCAACAAAGATAATGCTGGTAGGGGAACCAGTTGCAATATGATGTTCTATGATAATGTTATAACTGAACACTATTGTGGTCTTAATCGTAGAAAACCACTTGGCAATTTCTGTCAGCTGTGGATTATTAACATGCTTTACTGAAGCTGAAGTTAATCTCACACATGAAAATGGATTATCTTCCTCATATTCCAGACTAAAATAAATCAATAAAATTATATTCCATTGCCATATCTGTTGTATAATGCTGCTTCATATTCCATTATTATGTTTATGTACAGAAGTGGTTTATGTTTATAACTTTGTTGAGATGTAAGCTTTCCAAAGTGTCAAATTTCCAAAATTAAGCATAAATTTTGTTTAATTTTTTTTTTAAATAACCCATATTCTTTGCTAACTTCTGCTGTTTTATTGAGTAGTGTCTGTAAGTCATAAAGAATTTCTCCTAGAAGAACCTTATCATCGGCATACCTTGCATTATTTATTAATATGCCATTTATTTTAATACCTATATTTGCTGTAGATCAGCCAGTGCTTTGTTCATTATATCTTCTGAATAAAGTTTGAAGAGAGTGGGCATGAAACACTCTATTTCCCTTACCCCTCGCTTAGTTTCAGTTTCTTTGGATGTTTTCTATTGTGTTGCATTACAGCTTTTTGTTCATAACAGAGGTTTCAGATAATTCTAATATTTTTGTAATCTAGAACCTTTTCTTTAAGTAGTCTGATGAGATGGTGGTCTCTTACTTTATTGAAGTCTTGGAAGTGTAAATAGACATGTTAATCCATGTGAAGCATCTTTGTGATGTAACGTTGAGTGCAAATTACAATTCCCTGGTATCAGGGCCATTCAAAAACCCAAAGTGTGTTTTGCTAATGGCCTGGTCAAACTTTATATATATTTTGTTGATACAGTTCCTCGAAATAATGTCAGTGTGTGATCCATTAAACTTATTAAGTGGTAGTCATTGTATTGCTTTGCATTTGCTTTCTTAGTGAGAGCCACAAACGTTGATTACAATTACTTATCTGATATATTTTCAGTTTTGTAAATTCTGTTAAACAATTCTGCTGAAACATAAATCTCCTCTTCCTCCATCAGTTTAAGTCATTTGGATGGCAATTAGCCTGGATCTGAGGCTGTACAGGCTTAAGTTTTCTTCAGCCTGCAGGATCTCCTCTTTAATTATGTCTGGACTTTTATTTCCTAGTGCGTTCTCAAAATTAATTTTTATGTTTAGTCTTTAAGAATTCCTTAACATAGTTGCATAGTTTTTCCATAGTTTCAAGTTCTTTTCTACTTCCAGATTATTTTTCAGTATGTTTGTCACAAATTACATTATATTGTATGTTTTTGTGCTCCTGCATTCTTTAACATTTTTGGTGAAATTATAACGGTCATCCTTTGCTTGTAAATACTTGATTTCTTCACGTTTCTTTTTGTAGCTTGCTCGTGTTTGCAGATTTTTAGCTTAGTATGTATTACGAGGTTATGATCCAAGGAAACTTGCCTGAATTGGCTTTTATCGTGAAGTTTTTGTGACAGTTGTTTATTAGAATGCAATCTGTCTGGTTCTTAACTATTTTTTGATTGTTATCTTATGGGGACCTCAATGTGTAGTTTTCTGTTGGGAAGTTTATAGAATGTGTTTGACAGATAAACAGTTCCATATGTTGCTCTTGCTTCATAGAGGCAGCATACGTAGAAGTTTTGAAGAAAGGTTTCAGCTGATTTTAAGGTTACTCTCAATTGTTTCTCGTTATGGCATTAATTCATCTTCATTATTTGAATATGTGGTTTCATGTTAGTGCTATACTAAAATTACAGTTCTTCAGAAAATATCAAATGTTTCTCAGATGAGAAGAACAATTTATGAATAACGGGAGGCAAATATTTTTTTATAACTAATAACAACAAAAAAAGTGCACACAGTAGCGTATAAATTAGTTTGTCAGTTCTTCATATTGTTTAAATTAGCAGCCATCCTTACTTTTCTTTTATAAAATTGCTAAACTGCTACAATTGTTATTTTTTAGACAAAGCTTTTCGTCATCACTGACATCTTCAGGTCTTAGGTTGTTTAAGACCTGAAGATGTCAGTGATGACGAAAAGCTTTGTCTAAAAAATAACAATTGTAGCAGTTTAGCAGTTTTATAAAAGAAAAGTAGTTTGTCAGTGTTATGCAGATATAAAATTATAATTCTTATGAATCGTGTACATGAAACACTGTAACCATTTTTAAGTAAATGAAAGAAATGTTTGCATTGTTATATAATAGTGTAATTTAATGAGGTGAGGTAAAAATTGAATATGTAATTTTTTGGAAGAGTTGACAGAGATGTGTATCTTTCTTATGGTAATAGTATATTTAAATTTCATATCACAGTATTTTATTTCTCACATTATGGGTAGAGTATACAAAGACTGTTAAGATGTAACTGTCAAATGACTGTTTTTTAGATGTAGTTTTGTTAAAACACAACTGATCAAATTATTTGTTGTAAACATGTGAATACACGAAACATTAAAGTATTAACGTAATATTAGTACAAGTACGACCAACCTCAGTAATCTTTTTGCACAACATTTTATAATAGCATTATCAGTATAACACAAGTCAGTTAATGGCTACTCGCAGAAAGTTGATTTATTATTATGAATTCTGGTGGTCACTAACATTATGTTATTTTTTCAGCCACCATCGGGTGCATCATCGGGTGACAAAATGACACCTCAGGAACGCTTGAAGAGAAAAATGCAGTTGCTGCTTAATAAGCAATGTATGTTGAAGTTGGTAAATATATTCATCAGATAATTACCTGAAGTTTACAGTTCTACGACCATGTCTGTGTCATCATAGTCCTCATTGGTATCGCTTATTGAAATTGGAGAAAAGATTCTCTCAGCCCAAAAGTAAAATATCGGTATGGAGAACCATACATGACTTCCATGTTCTAAGATTTATATTTAAATAATTTACTTAATTCGGTTCGATAGTTATAAAAAAATGTCGCCCACCCTCAAACTATTTTCACTATTTATAGATGTTTTTGTTATTACAGGACAGTCGTTTAATATAATGTTATTTTCGAGTCACTTTATCTATAAAAATTAGGTACTTTATTCTTATAAAGAAACTGAACTACACAGATAATCATCCCTCCTCCGCAACCGATACCCACTATTAATGATATTTACACTTTCATAGAGTAATAGTTTTATCATATGTAATTTCTAAGATACCTTATCGTTCAAAATTAAATATTCGTACTTTACTTGCTACCCACTCCATTTATAATTATCTCATTTACCATTTTACAGTGGATTAATATGACTTAACCGTTCTTCACCTAAAATCAATAGGCCTTGAGCCCTCTACAACTCAGGCACATATGCAAAAAATTATTTGATTCTGTATGAATTTGCGGCAGCTATCGTTCGCCATAGAAAACATTTTACACACAGTCACTTTTCGGTCCTTAATGTTTTGAGGGTAGTAAAATCAGAATCAGCCCTTATCTTGAACATGATTTTTTTTGCAATCACCATACTTCCATTTCCTTATGGAACATGGAAGTAAAAATGTACCAGAAGGTTCTTAAAATATTGCAAATTCTGAAAATCCTTGAGCAGACATACAATATAAATTATTTGTAGACTAAAGCATTGTTGGAAAAAAAATGAATATAAATATAATTAATTCACTACCGACTCAGAACACAAAGTCAATGACGGACAGTGCTCCCAACGGCAGCCTCTGAAGAAGCTTTTTAAATTTAAACTTTTTAAACATTTTTCTTGCCTCCAGAAATGATTAAGACTATAAAATAGGTTAATTACCTTCTGTCAAACGTTTCTTAAAATCCTTTTAGGACGACTCGAGTTTCGACACCATTTGGTGTCATCATCAGATCACAATATGAATCAGGTTAAAACATTTTGATGCATATGCATCACGTCAGAAGTTAAAAAATTTTAAAAAACAACACATAACAATATATAAATAATAAACTATATCTCAACAATAACATTACAATAATAAAAATATAAAACAACGCGGCCGCAAACGAACCTGTACAGGAACGCATCCACGGTGAGACTAATCAATGCCGGTCTGACCCTGGTTCAATTTTATCGATCTGATATATCGAATATCTCGCTCTATAAGATCGATTCTATTAAATAAAACGTTATTGATATGTATTGCTTTCTCATTTAGGATACGATTGTGATCCTTCTTAATGGCTTTATATATCTCGAACCTTTCAAGGGTGTCCAGCTTTAGTGACTTTTTACATTTATGAAGGATATCCAGATTATCATTAATACTCTTTATATTATGGTTATATGAGCTCAAGTGTTCTGCAAATGTAGATCTTATTACATTTGATTTGGAGCTGGGGATATGTTCTTTATAGCGTAATTTGAAAGAACGACCTGTTTGTCCTATATAGAACTGTGTGCAATCAGAACAATTAAGTCTATATACACCAGTACTATCAAATATATCGGAGGGTATATTTTTGTTATTAAATGTGAGTTTTTTCTCAAGTTTATTACTTGCCTTAGAGGCCAAGGTAATATTATGCTTTTTTAATTGATTTTTTAAAGTATGGTATAGATTTTCACCATATTCTATAGCAATGTATTTGTTTACTTTTTCTTTGGATACATCAATGTTTATTGGTTTATTTTGTTTTTTATTAATAATTCTATCTACTATATGGCTTTTGTATCCATTGGCTAATGCTATATGTTTGATAATGTTTAATTCATTGTTATAATCATCTGTGGATAAGGGTAATGCCAGCAATCTATGAATCATACAGTTGAAAAAAGCCATTTTTTGTGAAATAGGGTGATACGATGAGGCATGAATAGCATGATCCGGATGATTATAACAATGAATTAAACATTATCAAACATATAGCATTAGCCAATGGATACAAAAGCCATATAGTAGATAGAATTATTAATAAAAAACAAAATAAACCAATAAACATTGATGTATCCAAAGAAAAAGTAAACAAATACATTGCTATAGAATATGGTGAAAATCTATACCATACTTTAAAAAATCAATTAAAAAAGCATAATATTACCTTGGCCTCTAAGGCAAGTAATAAACTTGAGAAAAAACTCACATTTAATAACAAAAATATACCCTCCGATATATTTGATAGTACTGGTGTATATAGACTTAATTGTTCTGATTGCACACATTTCTATATAGGACAAACAGGTCGTTCTTTCAAATTACACTATAAAGAACATATCCCCAGCTCCAAATCAAATGTAATAAGATTTACATTTGCAGAACACTTGAGCTCATATAACCATAATATAAAGAGTATTAATGATAATCTGGATATCCTTCATAAATGTAAAAAGTCACTAAAGCTGGACACCCTTGAAAGGTTCGAGATATATAAAGCCATTAAGAAGGATCACAATCGTATCCTAAATGAGAAAGCAATACATATCAATAACGTTTTATTTAATAGAATCGATCTTATAGAGCGAGATATTCGATATATCAGATCGATAAAATTGAACCAGGGTCAGACCGGCATTGATTAGTCTCACCGTGGATGCGTTCCTGTACAGGTTCGTTTGCGGCCGCGTTGTTTTATATTTTTATTATTGTAATGTTATTGTTGAGATATAGTTTATTTATTATTTATATATTGTTATGTGTTGTTTTTTAAAAATTTTTAACTTCTGACGTGATGCATATGCATCAAAATGTTTTAACCTGATTCATATTGTGATCTGATGATGACACCAAATGGTGTCGAAACTCGAGTCGTCCTAAAAGGATTTTAAGAAACGTTTGACAGAAGGTAATTAACCTATTTTATAGCTTTTTAAAAGCGAAAACCGGTTCAGGCTATAAGGTAAAACTTTTACGTTTTACCATAAAAAACTTTGTGTTCCAAGTCGATAGTGAATTAATTATATTTACCGGTAGTTAAGTAACAGACATGTCATGGGCAACAAAATCCAAGAAAAATGAATATGTTATTTATATTACAAAGAAATTACATTTCAATATTTGTTCACTCATCAGAAAAACACATAGTTTTTTACTTGTCTCATAGATGTGCATCTTGGTTTTTTTTATGTCGTGTCAGTTATGTTATGTCATATGACTGAATCTTATTTCTGTTGAAATTGTTAGTAAAATGTGAAGTACACTGTGAATGTTCTTTATGTCTAGAATCTAATTTGTCTTTACTCCTTATAAATTTGTTTGCGATCTGAGTTAGGAAAGACTGTTATTTTCATGTTACTAGATAAAGCTGATAAAAGAGCTGAAAGGGTGAGATTAGAAAAAGCAGAACAGGAAAGGCAGGATCGTGAAGAGGAAATGCGAGAAATTTCAATAAAAATGAGAAGAAGGTAAGGATATAATTGAAAACTATTTATTATTAATTAAACTAACACTTTATAATAATATTTTTAATTACATGAATTGCACAGAGAAAAAAGTAGAGATACTAAAGCTTTAATATTTTTAATTGAAAGTCAGTTAAGCATAATAGCATTGTTTTTTTGGCATATTCATCACCATTGTCCAAACACTTATTAGGCCTGCAGACTAACTTCTGTGTCTCCAGTTCATAGGTGTCTGCACGATTTCTTTAAACCACGTCACAACCTCATCTTTTACTTTATCTTTGTTGTCAAATGTTTCTTCATTTTCTGGCCAGACATTTCTTCAGGTGAAGAAATAAGGGGAAGACAGTATGTGCAAGACCAGTGAAGAAACCTCGATAATCCCATTTCTAATTGTCCAGCAGTGCAGAGATGGTACATTGACACTTGCTTGTCCCTTAATGCTGTGAGCATCTGTTGCACACACCATTTTGTATAGCCCAAGTTTTTCTTCATAATTTCATGAGTCATCGTCTTACACAGTTTATGAATCAACGTATGCAATTCTCTTATTGTCAAACAGAGGTTTGATTTGTATGAATGCCTTCTTCAGTTTTCTGAAAACATTTGATAGATATCAACGACAGTGTATGGCTTCTTTGTTGTGAACATTGGGTTCTTCCTTCCGAGAATTCATGGCATCACCTTAGTACATTTTGTCAAGTCATAATGTCACTGTAAACGTTTGTCTGTGAATTCTTGCTGGCAATCACTTTTTGCATTTAAAAAATGTATCCCAGAATGAACTTCACATTTCACAAGATTTTGGGTCAGTGGTGACGTTTTAAAATTTGTAATACAAAACTGTTTAGACAAAGTCTATTCTGTTACTAAATAAGAGGAATTGTGATATTAACAATATAACAACGTAGATACTCGACAAAAAATGTCCCTTACTCTCCGGACATGCCTCATATTACTCTTCTTTTGTTTCCTTATGTGAAAGTTGTGACTAAAGTTTTGACCAACAGGCTGACAGAATACTCTGAACATTAAAAAGTGATAGATTACAAAAAAAATTAATGAATACATTTTATGTTTGGTACATGAGATGTTAGAAAATTAATTTGTGTAAAAGCATACTTTCTAGTAACAAGATGATAACGTAGGTTACTGTAATCATGAACCATGATGCTGTAACTGTTTCTAAAAACATCTTTTTTTGTCGATTATTGTGTGTGATGATATAGAGGTCTTAAAATCTTTATTGTAAAACAACTTAAAAATCATCTGTGTGAACCCTTTGGAGGAAAATACCAAAGGACACTATTATAAATATAAAATGAGAGAAATTATTATTAATAAATAAACATTCACAATTTATTGTAATAGTACACTAGTGACATGTTTAAAACAATCCCTTGGCATTCTTTTAAGGATATATTCTTTGAATCTACCACCAATAATCCAATCTTATGCTAAAAATTATTGGGATGTGTTATATTTCATTAAATAATATTATAGTAATGTAACCTTCTCCTGACATTATCACTTTCTCTGTCAGAGGGTTGAGTGGGTTTGAGCTCCATGTAAGTGTACGCATTGTTCACCCAGTTTGTGAATCCAATTGAATAGCTGTTTTATGTAACATACATAAAACATATAACATACAGTACAGTACTTAATATACATACAGTACTTAATAAAGTACTCCTGGTAATAATTATGACTGGAGACTAAGCAAAAAGCTTGGTTCTTGCTTCCTTTAGAAGGGCTACCTAACAGACCTAGTTCCACATTGGGGTGTAATGCTACAGATTTAGTTTTTAATATTAAAAATGTGGTTGAAATGGATGAACACTGAGAATTTCTAAAATTAAAACATATGAGACTGTCATTGTAAATATTTTGACAAATTTCTTATTATTATGCAGTAACCAGTAGAAAATACTGTTGTATATATATCGTTATTGAAAATTTACATAATTATGAGTAATTGAACAAGAGAGTCCTGAAAAAAATCCAGCTGACTAATTTGTAAAATTATTTTTGTTTTCATGTAACTTACCAAGATTTTTGTTGCATTGTAATGGAGCCAGTACTATTATACTCAAGGATCTAATAAATTGGTAAATGAAGTGAAGTGGATGGGTGGGTGAAGTGAATGTATTAGTGTAAACCAGTGGTTCTCAATGGATGTGCGTGGCACACTACTGTGTTGCTTGATTCACTAGGTATGCTGTGAAATTTCGTCTGCTTTGTTATGTTGCTGGTTAAAGTAATTAAACCAATTTTAATCAGTATTTATTTTATATGAGCTTTATTGGCTTATGTCTTACAATTAAAGTTATGAGTTCTTATCAAGAAACTTCAGCTTAATATTTCTTGTGTGTTATCTCAAATTAATAAGAAACTTATAACATTTAAATTATTGCTTACCCAGGATAACTCACCTTCCAGTCCAAAGTCTGTCACACATACGACGTAATACAAGCAGGGTTTCAATGTTAGATCAGTAACATACTCGACTCGCATTCATGTAAAACAACTCAAATTTTATTAGACCATTATATTTATTATTTTCTTCTAATTCAACTTTCTGTTATTTTCCACTTTTTATAAAATTTACTATTGATCCATTACGACTATACATGCCCAAGAAAACAAAATAATAAAATACATATTGACTTACTTATATGGTTAATAATCTTAATTAATAATAATCATAATCATCGTAAGACGACCCAGTTTGCTCACACGCACACACATAAAATTTTATATCCCCATTATTTTATATAAAATAATAATATATTGGATTTGATACGGTTACATGTGTAACGCCATTCCTACCGGCCGCATGGCGCGTCCCCCAGCGTTCTCCGATTTGATGTTTTGGGACAATGAATCGCGTTCCCCACCTTTGCTGATGACAACCGGAACCACACTGCCTTTAAGTTATAAAGTTTTCGTCATCGCACATGCAGCGTGGATTTTCACTGTGTCCCAGGTGTTGACTATGTCAAGCGACGACGACATAGAGGCTGAGGTAGGCGGAGCCTCTAATTAACTTCTGTTGTCCTCAAAGCACATGTTCAGATAATTTCGCTACTTAGCCATTTTCTGTAGCGTCCCTTCGGACTGATGTGCGTCGCCTCTGCGCCCGCAGCTGTGCGTGTGCGTACACTGTGCGTGACAAAACAATGGATTTACCAGCGCGTCTGGCATTCTTCAAGTACACTCTGCCCAAAAGTTTATTCCAGCGTTCATTGTCTGAATAGAACCTTTTCAGGTGGGAATTGCAATTGGAAGTTAAAAAAATTTAATAAAAAACAAAGACCCCCTTTTTTGCCCCATCACAATACCCCCCCAATGAGAGGTCTTCTGTCGAAACAGAAAAACTCTCACTGCTAGGATATGGCGCCAACAACCCCCTGTTAATTTCTAAACACATCATGGGTAAACTACCCCCCTAGCTCGGCGACTATGGCTGCACCTGAACGAGATTACTGAACTTCTCTGTTCGAGATCCCAACACCATAAAATCGGACAGATACTCACCATAGTACCCCTAACCTTCTATCATTCCGCCCAAAATATTTAAATACTGGCCTTATACCATACCAGATCCTCGACCGATATGTTCCCCCTTACATGCATACTGGGTTGCCTTTAGCAAGTACTGGGTGCATACACATACTCATTATTACTGATCATAACATCAACATTCCATTTCTTACTTTCAAATTTCAAAATAATTTCTGTTTTATTTTCAGTTTCTCTTCTCAAATTTCATCTACATTGTTTTTTCAAATCAAAATAAATCGAACAAATCAGATTAAATCATGTAAATTCTGTTCAAAATTTAATCTAATTCCAATATCAAAATGTTATATTACCATTAATTTCATCAAAATCCCAAAATCTTTTACATGCATCTACAATTCTTCTTCACTAACCACTAACAATCATAAAAGACAAAATAAACTGAACATCTTATTAAATCATAAATTCACTTATCATTATATTTGTTTTTAACACACATTATATGAATAGCATAAATCAGTTAACACATTAACATATAATCAACAGTATATCCTGGACACAAAAACACAATCTATACTTCAAGCAAATTTTTTTTTTTTTTTTTTTTTTTTTTTTTTTTTTTTTTTTTTTTTTTTCAAAAATTTTGATTCCCAAAAAGAATCATTTTGTCAACAAAATTTATTCTTCAATCATTTCAGTATAAATACACAAATAAAATCTATGAATCAATTGTAAAACACACACTATATATCAAACATCAGTCATCAGCTGATCTCTCTGGGTCAAGTGAATGACCTTGCCCTAGATACATCTCAAAATTTATACAAGGTAAAATACATTACATGTTTATAGTTTTTTACATTCAAACATAATATAACATAATAAAACATAGAACACTCATCATTAACCTTGTGGTTATTGCTTTATAATAAACAATTCATATTTAAGTTGACCAAAATTTACACACCTTACAGCTTTATTTTATTTTCAACCTATTAAATTTTTCACTTGTTTCATTTATTATATTACATTTTACCTATGATTTTCTCTTTAACATTTTCATTATCAATTATTTTGGGTGACTCTTATTTATTCATCATAATTCGATTTACAAATGGATGATTAAATATAACCTCAATCCCCTTCTGACTCTACCACTTACTAACAGATTTACCTAGTCTGACACCACTCTCTCAACATTTACCAATAATTCTCTAACTCCATTCACATCATTCTACCCTTATAACAAAATACCCTCTACCCTCTTTGTACTTAGGACATGTGTTCCCTTCCCATGCTCATCCCCTTATTGGTTCCTGGACTCCCCATGGTAACCCTGCCAACGCATATACGGTTCACCTCCCGCCACAACGCTTTTCGTTGAGGACTCCTTATCACACCACCACCCCCCCTTTCAAAATTTCTCTATCACCTAATTACTCTCCCCTTACGTCACTCTCATTTCTCTACATTTACTCACTATCGCTACGGTGTCCCTTTTAATACTCAGCTTTCTATACTACTTTTATCCCAAGAATCTTATTCTGTTTAACACCCATTCAACCTTAACTCTGACTGATCCAAATGCCTTATATAAATCTTTATCACCCAACTACTAACCTTTATTACCCAATGAAAATTCACAACTATCTCAAATTAATTTCATCACTTTAACTTAAAACCTCTTTAAACACATTGAAAAATTATTATTGAAACATTTAATTATATTAATAAAAATCACTTATAAGTGACATACCACATATATAACCCCAGCAGTCAGCTGATGTCTCACTGTCATGTGAATGACCTTTCTCTAGATACATTTCAAAAATTATACAAAGTACACATGTTTATAATCCTTACCCCTAACATACTGCATACAATTAACACAAATACACAAAATTATATAGTTATCATCCTAAAATGTTATCTGAAATCATTACAATTGTATCTAGTACTTAAAATCGTTTGCTCTCATAAGGGAAATACATCACTAATCATCGAGTCATAGTTATAGCAACTGTTACTGAACAGGAAATTGGGTCGTCAACCACCAGCTCTCTCTATAGAGTAAGTGAAATTGATCGCCCTCTGTTTACAGATGTCGTCACCCTCTCGCCGATTTCTCAGTTACTCTCCTACTACATCAATTTTCTTAAATTCCCCCCTTATACCCAGTTACAATTAGGTAACCACCCGCCGGATAAACTGGCTCGAGCGTTTGCCTTATGCACAGATGCGTTATCTGTGCCCCTGGCTTGTAACGGCCAGCTCCTTTTCCACGCACACTATTGTTTCCTGCTGGTGGACTGTGGCACCCATTTGTGCATCCCCAAGAACTGAATTTTATATAGGGTATAGACGCTGTCTATACCGTTCTTGGTTCAGCGTTATATAAAATTCGGCATTACTGATGTCCGAGGACACCAGTAATCCTACTATAATGATTCACACACCCTTAAAACAGCACTATCACCACCTTCGATGATATGGAACATAACTGTTCCATAGTTATGTAGTTTCCCCTGAGTTACCCCCTGGTTAATTTCTATGTTCACCAATTTAGAATATACTTACATTATAAATCCACGGTCAGGGTTCGGTGAAGCCGTGACCGCCCGAAAATTTGGGAAACTACCAAAAGACATGTAAGGCTCACACTGATACCGTTACTACAATTCTCGGATGGTAAACTCTTATATGTTTGGTTATTTTATTAATTAATTTTCATGTTTAACATCTCTTAGACTCATCTACACTTTTAACTTTTAAACATCAAACATTGCACCTTCTGTAACTCGTACTACAAACTTCATAATTATGTATGGTCACTTTTTACTTAAAATAAAATATGGCTACTGACATAGATTTAAAATTATAAACATTTCCAATTAATATATATTGATAAGTATTTACATTGGACGCTAATTCTTATCCTTAGCTTGATAACTCAGTAATCGCCCAAAAAGATGGGGGTTTTGTTGGGACGGGAACGTGCCCGAGCAGACACACTACGTGAATTCACGTTCTCTTTCTACTGACTTTAACACAAAATCTACTTTCTTTACTCTCCCATTTATCCTAACCTGCCGTCTGCTCGTGCACGAACCCACCCCAGCAAAACTCATCTTTTTTAAATACTCTGTAACTGCTGCCATCTGCTGATTTTGCATTTTGCAAATGACACTATTGAAATATGTTTTAATACATTGCCTCATTCAAATTACCTTCATTAAATTATTTACATTCACTCCTAGGCAATGTTGGTACGTGGTAGTGTGCACCTTATCTATGCACCTTGAGAGTAAAATATTTTGTACCACGTACCTTAGGCTGCACCTGAACGAGATTACTGGACTTCTCTGTTCGAGATCCCAACACCATAAAATCGGACAGATACTCACCATTGTACCCCTAACCTTCTATCATTCCGCCCCCTCCCCGTTCAATAGTATAGTGAAATTTCTACTTCATACCAATTTTGGTGGAGCCGGACCATCGTCGTTTCACCACCGAAGGAAGTTCCGCCAACCATGGTCCGCCTCCAAGTGCCGAAACCCACGGTTAGGATTGGTAAGGTCGCGACCGCCCGAAAATGGGGGAGGATCCCTTCTGAAAACATAAAATAACATATAAAATTCAAATTCTTTACCTTGACCAATATAATTTCAAATTTGTAGCATTCTGCGTACCCACTATCTCCTGTGTTGTCTGGTTGTATAGTACATAAGCGTTATTCATTTTGATTTCCACTATTTCGTAGGGTCCTTCATATAACAGGAAAAACTTTTTTATTTCTTTCTCTTGTGCACTTGACACATCATGTCTCCTTACCAAAAGTAATTGTCCTACCTCGTATTTGACCCACTTACCCTTTCGTCATGTTTCCTCTTTCTCCTCTCCCCCTTTGTGAGTAGACTCTCATTCGCTAGCTGGATTTTTACATTTCTGTCAATTGTCCGTTCTTCCGGTGGATATTCGAAAAGTTGTTCTAGTATTCTTGGCGGCCGGGTTCCCTTTATTAGTTCGTATGGTGTAAACCCTGTAGAATCGTGGGTAGTACTATTTAACCAGTCTTCCACTTTCTTTACGTACAAAGGCCATTCCGTGTGTTTGGCATGACAATACGCCCGAAATATCATACCGATTTCTCTCATCACCCGTTCTGCCTGATTCGACTGTGGATGGTATATTGCCGTGTGTTTGGGTATGATGCCTTCCCAGCCAAGAGTCTGTCTCCATTTACCGCTGATGAACTGGGGTCCGTGATCAGGTAATATTACCTTCGGCTTACCTACATTAATCATGTAGTCCTTGGTGATCTTTCCACTCAGCACCCTGCTCGTAGCTCTCTTCACGCTGTACAACCTAACAAACTTAGAAAAAGTGTCCAGCAGAACAAAAACATACACTACTCCACCTCTACCTTTGGGCAATGGCCCATACAAATCAGCAGCAACTAAATCAAACGGTCTTTCTACTTTAATATAGTTTATCTCCCCTTCAACTCTATAATTCACTACTTTTGACCTTTGACATAAATCCCATACCCTTAACACTTTCTAACTCGCCTCTCCATGTTCTTAAAAACACAAGACTATTTTAACACATTTGTACATTTTTTCGCGCCAAAATGCCCATATCTTACATGACAATCCCAAATAATTTTATCTACTAACTCTTCAGGTACCATCAACCTCCAATCACGTTCACCCCCCTCTACTTTCTTGAACAGAATTCCCTGATATATTTGGAAATGTGTATTATATTCAGACCCATTTACATCGGCTTCTAAACTAACGATTACTTTACCCAATTTATTTTCTGATCTTTGCATGTTTTTAATCTCCCTTAATTCCTCCCCAAAAATTCTATCTTCCCTTGTTAATCAAAAAATCTCTATTTCTTTGAGATCCCTCCCTGTTTTGTTGTCTATTACATCTACCCTGGAAAGAGTGTCTGGTACTTTGTTATCTGTCCCCTTAATGTACTCCCATGAAAAATGATATTCTTGTAATGCTAACACCCACCTGGTTGATTAACTCTGCTATGAGTCAATTTGCAAGTGTTTAAAAATGATAATGCCTTGTGATCTGTCCTAATGACGGTCTGGTTCCCTTGAAGGTATGTACGGAATTTTTTCACTGCAAAAACGATAGCAACTCCTTCTCCGTGGTCGTATAGTTCCTCTCCGCTGCTAACAAAGTCCGGCTGGCAAACGCTATTGTCCGGTGTTCCTTATCCTCACCCTTCTGGTATAGTTCTGCGCCGATCTGTAAATAAAATTTTTTCTGAAAATTGGGATGATTCATCATTATCATATCTATAAACTTCTCTTTAATTTCGTTAAAAGTAATCCTTTCCGTCTCGCCCCATTTCCATTGTTTATTCTTTTGTAATACCCCACTTAACTTAGAGGTTACCTGCGCATAATTTTTCTGAAACTTCCGATAGAAGTTACATAAGCCCAAAAAACTTTGTAGCTGCTTAATATTTTTAGGTTCTGGAAAACGCATAATAGCTTCTACCTTATCTGGGTTGGCTAGAATTCCCTCTGGAGTAATAATAAAACCTAAAAAAAGTATTTCAGTTTGTAAACTTCGACTTCTCCCAATTAACCGTTAAACCCTCACTTTGGAATTTACCCAATACATGTTCGACATGTTCTAAATGTTCAGAGAATGTTCTTGACGCTATTAATATGTCATCAACGTATACAGTCAAAAAATCTAAGTCCTTAGGTTGTAATATCATATTTAAACATTTTATAAAACTTGCTACACTAGTGTTAAGGCCAAATGGTAAACGTTGAACTGATAAGTCTTACCATTGAAAAGAAATGTAGTATACTTTTGGCTCTCTGGCGCTAATGGAACTTGCCAGTACCCTGCTGTCAAATCTAAAGATGTCATATATTTGACTCCACTAAATTTCTGAAAAATTTCATTCATGGGTTCCGGTGACTCCCGGTCAGGTATTATAATTTGGTTAATTTTCCTAGCATCTAAACACAACCTTACCTTTCCATCCTTCTTGATGACCACTACTAATGGATTCGAGTATGGCGATATCGATCTCTCAATAATGTCTCCTCCCATCATTCTGTCCAACTCCTCTTGTGCTGCTCTCCTCTTCGAAAACGGCACTGGATAACTCCTCTGCATATACGGTGAGTGTTCTCGAACTTTCAACTCGCATACATAGTCCCTGGCTTTCCCAGGCAACCCGCAAACACATTTCTAAAACGCGCCACAACTGCCCACAACTCCTGTCATTGGGGACTCCCTACAACTCCACCCTCATTAAAAAATTTATCCGCCCTATTTTCCCATATTCTCTCATCACTTACATACATCTCTCTCTCCTCATTCTCCACACTTTCGCTCTCTCGACATATATTCACTCTTGTTTCTATATTTCCATCGCCTACTCGTTTATGTATTAATTTTATTCCCGTAACTTTAACCTCATTTATCAGCCTCTTAAAATTAACCCTGACTGGTTCACTCCTCTTATTAAATTCTACTATTTTCTTATTAAAATCTATTACGGCTTTATTTCTCTCCAAAAAGTCATTTCCCAAAATTATATCTAGATTCAGTCCCTTAACCACTAAAAAGGTATTTTCAAATTCTGTTTCACTAATGTATATATTTAACTGTACCTGTCTAGTAACCCTTTTACTCCGTACCCCGGTTACCCCCACTACTGTTACACCCGCAACTGGTAATGATGGAATATGTTTATTTACCCTTAGTAATTCTCCCAGTACGTTTTCTGAAATTACTGATATTTCACTTCCTGTATCTATTAATGTTTTAAAGTTCTTACCTTCTATGTTGACGATTACCTCTGTCAACCCTGCTTTTGTTTCCATCATTTCTGCTTCGTCTTCCTCCAGCAACTCCTTCGCCATGTCTGATAATGATATTACTCTGGTATTTGCACTCTTCTTGGACCCCAGGGTTCTCCGTCGACAATGGCTGGGCCCGGTTCCCCATTGTCTCTTCTAGTTTCCCGTGGATGTACCTGCCACGGCTTGGTTGTGTCCTCCTCTGCTTCTGTTGTTATGTTCATTTCCTCTCAGCGCTCCTCGGTTGCTCTCTGCTCCTCTCTGCGGCTGATTTTGCTGGTTGTACGTTCTCTCACTTCGCTGACAGTCTCTTGCCTTATTACACCTAAAACATGTCGTTCTTATAGCAAAATTTTCAACATGGCATTCCGAACATCTCCAACCCTCGCCTCGGTTACCACTATTACCCCCACGCGCCCCTCTGTGAAAGGTTGGCATTCCCCTGGATTGATTATAATTCCCGTCAATGTGTGACCCTGGTGGGTTCGTACGCCTACTCATATCCTGCTCCTGTATGTTTTGAAATATGTCTAATATCTTTTCTAGTTCTGTAATTTCCGTAATTTCACGCGTCATCAGAGTAATTTGTATCTCTCGCGGCAAATGCTTACTTATATGTCGCACAAATGATCTGCACGGTGTAACGTAACAAAATTGTAGTTACATATAAATAATATAATACGTTGAATAAGAGTGTACCAAGAACATGTTTGATCAAAAATGAGAAAGAATAACTAATGTATAAAGCCAAATGTGTATCTATATACAAATAATGTCGTAGCAAGCCAACGCAGAAGAAAGAAGAACTATAATAAAAGCATCATCAAAGTGATAGGAGGAGAATAGAAGATAAAAAAAAAACCAAACCAATACGTTAGCAACAAAGGCCCAATAGATCATAAAAGTGAGGGGACGTATCAACTATGATCATAAAAGTGAGGGGACATATTAACTAAGGAAAATAAATGATCACCAAAGTGAGTGGACATATAATTTAAGCAAATTAAATATGAACTGTGACAAATAAATATGAATATGATATAAATAATTATGTTATAAATATGATATGAGTTATCATACAAGTGAGGGAGCAACAAATACCCTGAAAGTGATAAAAAATAAATATGAAGAAGAAACCTGATAACTAGAAGAGGAGATGTAGATGTTGAGAAGAAGAAGAAGAAGAAGAAGAAGAAGAAGAAGAAGAAGAAATGTATAATGAATAATGAAGAATATATAGCAAGAACAAGACAACAACATTCCCAATGTAAGGAAGGCACCACGGACAGAAAGATGATAAGACAAGTGTAATGACTGCCAGATTAATAATTATAATATCCTCCAACAAGGAAGAATATAATGAAGACAAGATGATTAAGAATCAAGTGTCGAAAACTTAATAAGTAACCATAAACAATAGTAGTGAATATCTTATGTGAGTGCATCGATACATAATAAAATAACACTACCCCAAGTAAGCACCACAGACAATAAAAGTGTGATGTTTATTGAAGAGGAAGATAAAAAAGTGTTAACAAATAGAAACAGTGATTACCAAGTAAACTACACAAACATTTAGTGTACGATTTGCGAACCAAGATTGTAACACATACAAACATAGTAAGACCACCAATATATTGAGATTAAAAAGAGAAATAATTGCTCAAAAAAGACCACTGAAACAGAATATAAAATCCTTGATCAGATATATACCTGAATGTCAAAATAACACAGGACAAAATATAAATAATGTGATAACTAATGTGTTGTAAATAAGACAATTTGTTATAGAGAGACAAAACCATGTGTACAAACCAAAATACAAACCCATAATGTATGTGACATAAATAAGTAAAAATTAAGTATTGATGTATAAACAGATAGTATAAAATGTGTAGAACATAGTAATAGACAATAGTAATAACATGTCATGATAAGATTATAATAATTAAGCAGAATGTTGAATAGATTAGGATGCATATTGTTGTCAAATCAGTAAGAGACACATAACCTCATTTGAGCAAGATCTACAACATAAAATCACACATAATAATTAGAAAACGCAATCAAAAGTAATTGTTCAAAACAACAACCGAAATAAGACAAATGAATAAGATAATGAACACAGTATAAGCTGAGAAACACAATTATATAATTTAAATTATTGAAATAACCAATAGCCAGATCAGCCAAAACACAAGGTGACTACCAGAGTTACTTAAAATACACTATTAAAACTTGGTAATAGAGAGGAAAATAGTTTACCAGTAGTAAGTAGAATACTCAATTCCTCTATGGGTATACTTAACAATCATTAAATGAGTAAAGTAATAACGATATAATGATAAACAAAATATAGTTGACCAGTAGGACTAGATGCAAATAACCACCCTACTGAAATTTAAAGATATTTAAACCAACAAGAAGATAGTACACACACTAGACAGACCATGTACAATGTCTAGATACACTTTAATAGATAAAAATACATGTATTAAGTACAAACAATGACAAAATAAGAATGTCAAAATAACGAAATTGTGACATGGTGTATTTAAACAATACTATATGACTAAATGAGGCACCATATACTGAAATAAAGCTTCAACAAAGGTGTACAAATATATGAAGTACCATTTGAATACCGGAAGGGTATCTTAGGATAAGATAATATGTTAAAATAAGTAAGTACAAGTGCAAGGACATGTATGGCTTACACACCAAAAATCCATTTTGCTAAAATCATAAATACCTTAATATTTAGAATTAATTAGTGAGAGAAATGGACTCTGAACAGTGTTATAATATTATAAGTATTAAAATAAAATTACATAAAAATAAAGTGGAAAAGACTTAATTATATTAAGAACCACAATAAGTGAATTTTTGTGAAGTGAGTTAGGTTATTTATGAACGGATTTGCAGCTTGTTTGGACTTTATAGAAAGACCCAAGTATCCGCAGAATAATGGGACCAATAGTTTATTCATCAGACAAGCCATAAGAAAGTTATGTATAACAAATTTTCTATCATTTCCAAAAAGGATTGAACGCGTCACAGCCTACTCTCCAACCCAAAAACCGACGCCAAAAATTAAAAGTTTTAATGTTACTAAAGCGTTTGGGGTTGAGATTAAAGAATTTTCAACCAATGAGAAGAGCTAATTTTAGGAGATGCCAGAAATAACTTCGATGAGAAGCATCAATTGTTCTGGAACCATCAAAGCGAATGGGACACACGACAGTCAGTGACAAATTTTTAAATTAGTGCGCGTTACCCCCAGTATAGTTCAGTACTCTAACCTAACCAGCCAGAGTAAATAACCTTTACGTGTGACAGTGCAACGAGTGATGTGATAAATAATAACCATCGCCAGTGTATAATAAGGGCGATGAGGAGTGTTAAATGCAGGGAGTACTATTTATTAACTATATTTAAAAAAAATGAAATATAATAATTACCGATTGGTAAAGTTTATGTTGACACTACTCTAGTCAAGCACGGATTGTACATGGCTAAATTAGTAAACAATTGTCAATTGATAGGCATATGAGTAAAGGTTCTCGATTTTATTAATTATATTGGTTAAATAAAATATTATTGATATTTCAAAGAAAATAATAAACAAATTCAAAATAATGACAAATGTCGAGAATAACAAGAGTAAATATAGACGCTAACTTCACTACGTCTAATGATGAACCAAGTCATTTATAAATTAACCTTCGAGAACAATCATTGCTGTTAATAAACAATGCAATCATTTTAAATATATGTTATGTATAGTTTTAAGATTTGTTACACTATAAATTAAATATTTTAATAACTCACTCTGAGCAACAGGTGGAGCTAACCTATATGGAACAAACGTTCAATGTCAAAACACTGAGTCCCGTTTTAAATTTATCATCATTTTGAAGAGACTCAAGTAATAAGAATTTATATCTTAAATAAAATACATTTCATTGTTAATACTTAGCCAAATAATATTATTTCGATACGCAGCGTTTATGAACGCGTATTACACCTGTCTGGATAGCTGATAGGTTTACACCAGTTGTACCATGATACGATAATTTCTGATATCGTATTTAAAGTTTTTTTTTTTTTTTTTTTAATTCTGTATAAAATAACATTGTTCCATATTAGCATCTTTGTAACTTGTATCATGTCAATTAAAAGAACGCACGAATTTTGGTAACAACAACCAAAATTAACCAAATGAGGTTAGCAGTAATATTGTATACCATACCAATGTTACCAGCCCTGAGCTGAAAGATTCTCATCAAATAATTAACTTGTTTTTTGACGAGTATTCATTGTTTTAAAAGGAATTCAATTTGAATTAACTTAATGTTAATAAAGTAGTAGTTCTCTTACCTGTGAATCAGTCTTATTATTTTTTCAAAATAGGCATAAGGAATGTTTATTTAAAGAGCAATTGTTTCCTAAGGTGGCAGCACGATAATCGAGTGGCCAGTATTTGAATTTCAATTCAGTATCAAATACAAGAATCACTTTATTTACTGTATACATAGTAATACACAAGTGAAATATTTTGTAAATTGTGTTGTGACCCTTCAGTGATACAGGGCCTATATTGGAAGATTGAGGACATTCACCGATGGTAAGTGAAAGGGTAAACATACCAGAGTGCATCAAGAGAATTTTCACATTCCTTTTAAACAACATTTAATAATACGTTGTAATTTTTATATAACAGCGTGGTTTGAAGATAACAAGATTAGTAACACATATAAATACACACAACCAACAATAACTAAAATACATATTCGTTAAATTATAACGTGGCCCCAACGCGGGGCTTGATTCCAGAGAAAATATCTATACGAGAAGAAAGTCGTTATATTATAACGGTAGCGGTGGCTCTAAATATTTCGCCTCATTGTATAACCGCATGACATACATAGTCACGTTATTCCCGTGGGTCCCAAAATTACCGGATCCCATGATTTTACTCCGTAATACTTCTTGCTCTTCTTCTGACCAATATTTACCTCTAAAAGCCCTCTCAAAACTGATAATCTACCCAATCTATTTTGTGTACCTCCGCCCATACCGCGGAATTCCCTCTAAAACATTTCATTATATTTAATAACTGTACCTCCCAACTGCTACGACAGAACTGATTAAATTCTTTCACTCTATTTAAAAATTGCATGGGGTGTACCCCCCCCTATTTTCACAATTAAACAATTCTAAGTCAATATCAATATTCATATCTCTGGTAATCACTACTTGTTCAGTAACATTATTAAGTTTTTTACTTATTTCTACATTTAACTCCTCTTTGACATTAATTATGCTTTGTTCAATTGACACAAATTTATCACTATTTAAACATTCGAATTGTATGCTACGTTTATCCATAATATTTACTGTATCTTGTATAGCTTGTATCTCTGATTTGCAATTACTTTCTATTTCATTTATTTTAAAATTGGTATTAGTTTCATATGTCTTAATCTTATCAACTGCACAATTAAACTTATACTCACTGTCAGTGTTACATTCATTTATTTTGGTTTCAATATTCTCTGTTATATCATGTAATTGTTTGTCAATTTTTTCTGACATTCTATTATCTATTTCATTAATTTTAACATCGATATTCTTTACTGAATTCTCTAACTCAACAAATTTATTTTCGTATTTTTCATTGGTTTTTTCAACTTTCAACATTTTTATTAACTTGTTTTATTTCATTTCTAATTTCGAAAAAATTGTTTTCGTTTATATCAAAACGACTCTCAAAGTCACTGCTTAATTTATCAAGTTTATTATTAAACTTTTCCTCATTACTATCTAAACGATTATTTATTTTATCGAATTGACTGAGTAAAATACTCATCATATCACCATCAAATTTATTACATTTTGTTGAGGTTGGGGTTAATTGAACCCCTGAATCCTCTGTCACATTTGTTTGATCTGTTATATTTAATTTAATTATTTTATCTTGACCCACATTTGGAGTCGAATAGGCTTCAAGGCCGCTCATAATAGCTGATTCACACATTTCATTTTCACTCTCGTTCGTAGCCATTATCTATATTCTTTATGAGATTTGTTAATATTAACACAATTTCAATCTTACATATATTTAATATTTTTTCATATTGTATGTCTTACTTAATTATACTACACATCGCTTAACCTGTGCGTAATTTACGTATTCTTACCCAACCTCCAAACCATACTTGTATTTACCGTAGGTGCGGTTTTTATATAAATTTTACTTTATAAAACTTGTCCTCAGTTCGTGCGCCATTTGTGTTATCTCAAATTAATAAGAAACTTATAAAATTTAAATTATTGCTTACCCAGGATAACTCATCTTCCAGTCCAAAGTCCGTCACACAAACGGCGTAATACTGTGACGGTACAATTCTGGTACGATAATAATTTTGTAAACCTATGGTCCTAAAAACCATAATTATTGTATTTTTATTCTATAACCATTTATTTTGTAATAATAATAATTTTATTTCATAATCCCTATAAAGTTTTGGTGAATAAACTATAGAATATTTTAAACAACGCACTTTGGAGTTAACAGGATTTCTGTCGAATTCGCTGGAAAGCTACAAATGTCGCAAAAACTGTTTGTCACAGATAAGCAGTAAACAACCAAGCCCACGATTACGTCAGACGCAAGGAATGCAAGACGCATTGTATGCGACTGGGCTGGGCTGCTGAACAGTGAGCCAGTGACGTAGTTTTGCCCCACCTCCGCAATGTTTAACAAAGAAACTGTGTCATTTTTGCCTGGACCGTGAATTGGGCCGGTCGGTACTTCACGCGGCCGGCATATTCACTAAATGTGTATTTAAACTTTACACCACCAAAAGTGGATTAAATAACAGTGGTCCGGTACAGTTCAAAGTACAGTACAATTCGGCAAAGTGTAATAATTCATGATGTGATCGACAGTGCAGTCGGCGAACTCGCGGTGTGCGAAGTTAAGCTAAGTATCAGCTACAACCTTTTGTTATCAAAGAAAATAGTAAAATGACCAATATTCAGTAAATGCATTTCAATAAAAATTATTCACAAAAAGGAGCTCATAAAAAATAATAATTGTACCAGAGAGTGATAGAGAGTGAATAACAAAATACTATTTAAAAAATGCTGGGTTGTGCAAGTAAATGTATATGTATAAAACACATATTAATATGTTTAAAAAATATAAATAACTGTGTACGTATTTTGGAGGGCTTGTGAAAGGGAAATTTAACGTAATTTTGTCGCCACCTGGCGGAGAATAGATGTAATTGAATTTCATAAATAAACAGGGTAATGTCATATGGTAAACCATTTAACAAAGTATCATTATTTCAAATAACACTTTCCGCTACTAAAGTTCGCTTAAACGTATTCCTGCCCTTTAAAGGTAAGTAAAACTTCACGTTTATATTTACGTTCTTGCATATCAAGATGGCGCCCGACCTTTGAAATTAAATACAATTAATGAAAAATATACAATCCAACTTCTTATTTTATCATTAATCAAAATCAGTCCATAGCAGTCCATTTCAAAATCACTTTTCACATATATTAAATGTTTATACACAATAAAACAATCTATCCTCCATCATTGAATAACATTCTAATCTTAGGTCTATTTATCTTATTGTTTAGTAAATAAATTATATTATTATACTCATTATAATATTCATCGAATGTTTTATATTCGTTCACAATCTCAATCGGTTTATTATATATCAAGTCACGATCGGGTATGGTTCTGTCTACCTCAGTATCATATGTCCTGATCAGGTTAGTCATATTGTCATCAGAATTATCATCATAATTTTCTACTACTACACCTGTTACTTCCCAAGGTAAGTGCTTGATACCATTATTCTCACCATCTACTGTTATTACTATCTCCATTTTACTACAAGGTAAGTATTCATTATAATCATCCACCATCTCTACTCCTAACCTTTCTACAAGTTCTCTGTACTTTCTATTTACTTTAAAAATCTCTATTACTCTCTTTCTCTCACCATATCTCTCACAATAACACCAAGCTACACTCTCTCTCTCTCTCTCTCTCTCTCTCTCTCTCTCTCTCTCTCTCTCTCTCTCTCTCTCTCTCTCTCTCTCTCTCTCTCTCTCTCTCTCCAAATATGCAGGGGTCACTAACTCATAATTACTGCACCACCTATGAGGTACACAAAAACACCAAGGAACTCTATTTGTAGACCTACCGTCTCCCAAATATAAATCTAAGGAACTCTCATCCTTATTAAAAATACGTGAAGACTTGACTTCACCCCCTACCACAACATCAAAGGAAAATTCTACCTCCTGCATCCCTTTTACAAATGTACTTTCTCTCAGCTCTCTCTCTGACTCAACACACTCAAACACCTCATTTTCACTCCCAATATTCTCATTATCATTTTCTAATATCATATCATTCTTACTACCTGTAAACTCATTATTCAAATTATCACTGTTACTCGCCTTCTGATTTTTTATTTGAATTAAACTCTCATCTAACCTTTTAATTTCTTTGTCACATTGTTTATCAAGATTATCGTTACGTCTTTTAATTTCGGTCTTTAATTCATCAAACTTGTCATTCAAGTTAGTAAACTTTTCATCAAATTTGTTACTTTGTTCATCGAATTTATGTAATAGTAACTGCATCAAAACAGCTGTCTCATCTGGTTTATTTACGTCTTGAGTTGAGATGGGGGTTAATGGAACGGGATTTAATTCAGTAACACTGGTTTCACTGATCTGACTACTTGGGTTCAATTTAACGTCCATCTCACTCGCAACTGTTTCATCTACATTATCACCTTTATCGGTATTCATTTTGCTTATTTTAATATTACCCGCATGCATACAACCTTATAACATAACCTCGTGGAAGTTAGGTTATGTTTACGTATTTAAAATTATGTAAAACTATTACTTCAAATAACTTTTCCGCTCTCTCCATAGGCTTACCCACATAAAACAAAAGTTTACGTAGTGTTCCTGTTCGGGCGCCAAATGTTATACTGCTTAATAAAATATAATATCCTTACACTTTACACTTAGCCAATAATTGTATTTAATTTCAAAGGTCGGGCGCCATCTTGATATGCAAGAACGTAAATATAAACGTGAAGTTTTACTTACCTTTAAAGGGCAGGAATTCGTTTAAGCGAACTTTAGTAGCGGAAAGTGTTATTTGAAATAATGATACTTTGTTAAATGGTTTACCATATGACATTACCCTGTTTATTTATGAAATTCAATTACATCTATTCTCCGCCAGGTGGCGACAAAATTACGTTAAATTTCCCTTTCACAAGCCCTCCAAAATACGTACACAGTTATTTATATTTTTTAAACATTTTAATATGTGTTTTACACATATACATTTACTTGCACAACCCAGCACTTTTTAAATCGTACTTCGTTATTCACACTTATGAGCTCATTTTTATGAATAATTTTTATTGAAATGCATTTACTGAATATTGGTCATTTTACTATTTTCTTTGATAACAAAAGGTTGTAGCTGATACTTAGCTTCGAGTTTGAGTTGATGACATCGCACTACTCGAATCCTTGCACGTGCAAAATCTGATTATTTACATCGTCTTAGGGCCCACACTCCCGAATTGTAGTGTCCCCCCTCGGATCACACTTTGGCAGATTTTATGGCTGCACGTAGAAGTCTGGACCGTTGCCAGATTCTTGTCGGTTTCACTTGGCCGATGACACCCACTCAAGTTTAGTTACAGTACCAACATTATTATTATTTTATTAACAGTTATTAACCCACTTTTGGCGGTGTAAAATTTACATAAACACACTTAGTGAATACGCCGGCCGCGTGAAGTGCCGACCGGCCCAATTCACGGTCCAGGCGAAAATGACACAGTTTCTTTGTTAAACATTGCGGAGGTGGAGCAAAACTACGTCACTAGCTCATTGTTCAGCAGCCCAGCCCAGTTGCATACAATGCGTCTTGCATTCATTGCGTCTGACGTAATCGTGGGCTTGGTTGTTTACTGCTTATCGGTGACAAACAGTTTTTTGTGACATTTGTAGCTTTCCAGGGAATTCGACAGAAATCCTGTTAACTCCAAAGTGCGTTGTTTAAAATATTCTATAGTTTATTCACCAAAACTTTATAGGGATTATGAAATAAAATTATTATTATTACAAAATAAATGGTTATAGAATAAAAATACAATAATTATGGTTTTTAGGACCATAGGTTTACAAAATTATTATCGTACCAGAATTGTACCGTCACAAGGTGCCCGACCTTTGAAATTAAATACAATTATTGGCTAAGTGTAAAGTGTAAGGATATTATATTTCATTATTAGTAATATAACAATACAAGCAGGGTTTCAATGTTAGATCAGTAACATACTCGACTCGCATTTATGTAAAACAACTCAAATTTTATTAGACCATTATATTTATTATTTTCTTCTAATTCAACTTTCTGTTATTTTCCACTTTTTATAAAATTTACTATTGATCCATTACGACTATACATGCCCAAGAAAACAAAATAATAAAATACATATTGACTTACTTATATGGTTAATAATCTTAATTAATAATAATCATAATCATCGTAAGACGACCCAGTTTGCTCACACGCACACACATAAAATTTTATATCCCCATTATTTTATATAAAATAATAATATATTGGATTTGATATGGTTACATGTGTAACGCCGTTCCTACCGACCGCATGGCGCGTCCCCCAGTGTTCTCTGATTTGATGTCCCAAAAGGTCGTTTCACTTGTATTAAAATTTTCACTTTCACTGTATATGTTGTTAATTTATACTGCTTTACACATCTTTGGTACACTTGGTTGGTCGGCCGGCCATAATTTACTCGAGTTAAGATTTAGATGACCGCGCGGTCTCAAGGCATTAGTCGACTGGGCAGCAACAATGAATCGCGTTCCCCACCTTTGCTGATGACTTAACCGGAACCACACTGCCTTTAAGTTATAAAGTTTTCGTCATCGCACATGCAGTGTGGATTTTCACTGTGTCCCAGGTGTTGACTATGTCAAGCAACGACGACATAGAGACTGAGGTAGGCGGAGCCTCTAATTAACTTCCGTCGTCCTCAAAGCACATGTTCAGATAATTTCTCTACTTAGCCATTTTCTGTAGCGTCCCTTCGGACTGATGTGCATCGCCTCTGCGCTCGCAGCTGTGCGTGTGCATACACTGTGCGTGACAAAACAATGGATTTACCAGCGCGTCTGGCATTCTTCAAGTACACTCTGCCCAAAAGTTTATTCCAGCGTTCATTGTCTGAATAGAACCTTTTCAGGTGGGAATTGCAATTGGAAGTTAAAAGAAATTTAATAAAAAACAAAGACCCCCTTTTTTGCCCCATCACACTTGTTCAACTCTGAGAAGTCTCTTGGATTTCCTGTTTTTTGTATGTTTGTTAGTGCTGAAAAGCCCAACTCACACAGTAAGTGGTAAAACAAATGTAACAAGGTATTGTCTGGTTCCACTGTTATTAGTGGGTACTATGCAAGATATACTCTTTCTTCATTAACATCCAAACTGAAAAAATGGCAGTTCACCATGTTTCAATTGATATAGGTCAGTTTGACCGAAGTTCTGCAAGTTGCTTTTCTTTCTCCAGATAAAGATTGGTGTTGGGTTCTGGGCACACAGTATAAGGACCTAGTTATACTTGGTGTGACATACTTCTGTGTTCCAAGTTTTCTTAAGAACCAGATGAGTTTATCACTTGAAGGCAGCACATTTTCTTCATTTCCTTGCATGCTCCCATTTAGATAATTTAAAAGGCAGAAAGTGTCAACCAAGTAGGCTAACTGTGAACATCACTCCGTGTCCTTTAACTGACCAACAAAGTTTACTTTTCTATGCAAATACAGTAGAGCATCGATAATTCGGACTAATTGGCGATCACCCCAGTCCGGATTATCGATTTATCCGGATTTTCGAACATAAACAAAAAATCACTACTTAAAGTAGGCTATAAGGATAGACGGCGTACTTATGAAAACTCAGCATTAGGTTAGGAACATTTTCGGTATATTTATTTCAAACACTTGCACAAATATTGTATAAAACATTTTTTTAAATCACAAATTCTGAAGAAATTTGATTATGCAGATAAGAACTACGAAAAAAAAAATGTTTTCTTTTGAACAAGACTTGAGATGCGTTTATTGGAAGCCAGGTCCTCCAAGTCTCTTTAGTAACAAAAGTTAGGTAGTAGAGCTTTTATACATTTGGACTGCTTTTTCAGCCAAAACATTGCAGTTTCTAATGCGTTGAATGCATCGGCACGCACGGCTGATGCCTCATCAGCGATGTCTTCACTTTCATCGTTTTCGTTATCGTCTGGGGGCTCGACCTCAGCTATAGTGTTAGTTATTTCTTCATAATTTCAAATTTGATATCTATGGTCATTTTTATCACTTTCTAACCGCTTGCTTCCATCGTTTTCGTCGCAGTCTTTGAAACGCGGCATTAACTTTAATAATGACGTAACTTCATCTAAAACATTTTCTTCCACCCGTTCGTCTACAATAACACTGCACAGAGTCTAGGCTCAAAGACATTCAGTTAATTTGAACAAGCTTGCGCAAAACGTTCCCGATTTTTTGGAATCTCGATTTTGATACCGCTACCGATTCATCTTTTTTTCTGTGGACAAGGTCCGGATTTTTGACGTCTGTATTATCGACGTTCTACTGTATACTTAAATATTCTTCCCAGTAGATCTTTCCTGATCTTGTAACACTTTGCTTTTTATGAGCAAATAAATTCATCCCTGTTCAGACGTCAGTTGTAACACTTCGATTTTTCTGATCAAATAAATTTTTTCACAAGTTTATAAAAATTATGACTTTTCTTACCTTAAGGTTCACCTCCAGGGTTCTATAGACGAAACTGTTGCAGAAATGATTATTTAGGTTTGAATGACGAAATAATTTTGCTAACACAGTTTTCTGACTTTAACAAAACTATTTTTCTTTTATTAAACAAAATCACGTTATTTTCCCAACCTCTCTCACAACTCCTCACATTCTAATCATTTCTTATTACAAGCTATTACATCGGTGTCAGACCCAAATTTATGAATTATATTGAATTACAATTACAATTATAAATGAACAATTCTTACAAAACTACAAAAGAATAGTTAATATAGTTAATGACCCAGTACTTTTCTTTTTTATCACACTCTCTCTCTCATTCTTTTACATTTTCATACATAACCCCCATTTATAGAGCTCTCTATTTCTTGGTTTTATGATTTTAAAATTTGTCGCAAAGTTTTAAAAGTTTAATCAATTGGTTATATTAGGTACTCATCCATTTCATCTGCGCCTCGGTGAGTTGCACCACCACGTGTTATTCACACTCCGAAGATTCACGATCAAAGAGTTGATTTCCCACCATTATTGTTGGTAGTTCATTATTTTTGATTATACTGCACTATTGACTTCATATTGTTATCGGCCGAACTGACTTTTTGCTCGCGAGCACTGATTACAGGAACCGCGCGCTCTTTTACTGACCCGCGCGGTTCTGTAGTTTCTAGTTGACTGGCACACTAAACTGGCGTTAGGGCGCACACTACTTTGCGGGTGACCGGTCACATGACCACATATTCACGCTCTGATTGGTTGGTTCCATTGAAGTTTCCAGACGCTCGGCCAACAAAGTCTGCGAACTGCTCACCTGGTGGAATTGGGGTTTCACACTCGCATTGTCCGTGATTTACAGACGCCCTGCGTTGTAAGTGATTGAGTAACTCGTCTGGACTAGCTGACGCCAGACGCAAACAGACTGATGTTTCATAATAACATTGCAAGCATGTGGGTTACAAAAGAGGTTCCTCAAAGGTTGTACAGTGTTTGAGTTTGCATTTATTAAAATTATTTATCCCCCTAATCTGTCCCATTACAATACCCCCTCTCAATGAGAGGTTTTATGCCGAAGCATAAAAACTCTCATTGCCTAAACCTAAGAGGATCAGCAAGGATATGGCGCCACGACCCCCCCCTTATATCCTTATTATAGTCAAGGGGTACTTACCCCCCTTGTCCGGCGACTTCGGCTGCACCTGCATGACCTTACTGGACTTCCCTTGTCGAGATCCCAATACCATAAAGTCAGACAGGCACGTCACCCTAGTATCACCCGACTCTAAAACAGTCAATCAAAATGTCAATAAATGGCGTTTCACTATACCATATCCTTGACTGACTTGTTTCCTCTTAGTTGTACTGGTTCTATTTTTTAATACACTTGTTACACAACTATACATAGTTACATCCTAAGTAAATAAACTTTCAAATTTCACAAAAAACTTGGACTCAAAATACATTACTAACCTCAGGTTAACATAAAACATTTCATCTCTGAGTTTGAAGAAAATCTACTAATATTACACAACTTTTAATTTCAATTCTCAATTTAAATCTCCCAGTTGTTATATCATCTCAGCATTTCCATTCAACATTTTAATCATGTACCATTGATTATTCAATTCGAATCTCAACCAAAAATTTAATTAATTACCCAAATTCAACTTTTACTTTCATTACAAATTAATTAAATCATCACAAATTGATTTAATTCCCTTTTTTCAAATAATTTAAATTAACTACCTTAATTTAATTACATAATTTTCTCCCCTAACAAGACACCATTCCCCACCAAAATCACAAATTGATTATATACAATACAAAGTAAATAATAACAACATTACTATAGAATACATATTACATACCCAGGAATACATTATTACCAACTTACAATGACAATACAATCACAACTCAGTCTTATACTACTTTTTTTTTCTTCTCCCAACCCCCCTTTTTACCTTAACCCCTGATACCCCGTTACAAGTGGTGTAAATAACCTCACAGGTAAACCGAATTTCGGCATTTGCATAAACGTTGCATTTATGCCCTGGCTGTAACGTGGCCAGCACCCTTCCACACACTATTACCCCCCCCCCCGCTGGACTGTAGCACCCAGTTGCCTCCACAAGGACTGAGGTGGATGGGGTGAACATTTTTTTCTTTTATTTCACCCCGTCCTTGCTTTGGCGTTACAATAAAATTCGGTATGATTGGTATACCTGATATAGTCTATCGCCTCGTTCGGTGCATAGCCTTTACTCCAAAATTTTAGTAGATTCCCCTAAACTACCCCCCAATTAAAATTCACAATACACCAGGTTGGCAAAAGACAAACCATGATCCGGTTACAATTATTCTATTCATGGCTTGCTATAGATTAACTACCTCCACGGTCACGGTTCGGTGAGGTCATGACCGCATTTAAACGGGGAATCTACAGTTAAACATGTAACATAGGTTTTTCATCTTTACCTATTTACATCATCAGTTAAATAACAACTTGTTTCGCAAATACTGTAACTCAAAATAAACGTTACTAATATGATATTAACACAAACATTTCACCTTTGAATTTAAATAAAATTTACAGACATTATGTCTCTACTACTCGTGATCTAAAATAGCAGGTACCAGAATAATAGTTTAACCTTTACTTCACATAATTATTTTACTCTATTGTTATTCGCCTAATATTTAATTTCCTCTTACTAAAACTTAAATTTGAAAAAATTACAACAAATGCCAAATTAATCTCTCTATACAACTCCTTCGACGCTGCCAAACTTGCTTTCAATTCCTATTCATTTACGTGTGGAATCTGACCATCACCGACCCCATCTCTATAAGCCATGTTTCGGTCAGGCTATACAGAAAATTTGTTATTTGCGGTTTGTTTCTTCAACAAAAAAACTTTTACTACCTGCCACCCTGTTAGGGAATGAGATAACAACCCGCAAACAACACCGGTTTATATACTTGAAGATTGCCTTACGATACTTTAATTTAAAACTAAAGCAATCGTTGGTTCATGGGATGTGCCAATTAACGCACCTCTTTTTGTAATTTTTTACCCAAAAACTCTAGGGGTCTCCCTCCCCGTTCTTGATACTATGTAAATTTCTACTTCTACCAATTTGGTAGGGAAGGACCATTGTTGCCCCACCCCAATGAGAGGTTGGCTCCAACCATGTTCCGCCCCTAAAAGTCCAAAATCCACGACCAGGGCTGGTGAGACTGTGGCCGCTCGAAAATGGGGGAGGGTCCCTTCTGAAAATATTAATTTAGTTAAATACAATTACATAAGTTATTCATATTTTTATGTCGACCAATACTTTTTTAAATTTGTAGCGTTATGGGTACCCACTATCTCCTGCGTTACATGATTCTGTAACACGTATGCATTATTCATTGAAATAAAATATTATTATTGTTATCAACTCCATCAGGACTGTAAACCTTGATCATACAAAATACAATATACCTGTCAACAACATATCAGCTGATGCACTACCAGAATATCAACATAACCTTAACACAATATATTTAACACCAATACAAATTTATTTACAAATTTTTGTCATATAATTTCATTGTTTACCCCACCTCATTACATAAGTAAGCCAAGTAATTACCATTAACTCAAATAATTAAATGTTCATTCACTATATCTCTAACCACCATCGTCAAAAATTAGTCTTGTACCCACATTACACGTTTTATTTTGAAATAAATTTATTTTGTTATTATTATTGTAATAACTATGAACATCAATGTTATCCATTGCATCAACATACTACTTAACAACATTATTGCATACTATTAATTCTTAGAACCTGTCGACATCAGTATCTTTGGTCCAATTTACCATATTATTATTATTCATCACCATTAAATATTTTGTCATTTCCTGATCATTGTCATCTGCTACTAATATCCCACTTCTATACATAGGTAGGTACTCAATATAATCATCGTCTCTTACTGTACTGATGGGATCACAAGGTAAGTCTTTTATTTTATTAAATCTCTTACTATTTAACATCTCTACCTACTCTTGATACTCTCTATCAACACTAAAAATCTCTCTCTCTCTCTCTCTCTCTCTCTCTCTCTCTCTCTCTCTCTCTCTCTCTCTCTCTCTCTCTCTCTCTCACTCACTCACTCACTCACTCACTCACTCACTCACTCACTCACTCACTCACTCACTTCTTACTCATTTATTGCCACCTGTTTTGCATTTAAACTAATACCATTACTATCCGTAATTCTTTCCCCACTAGAGTCATCACTTATTTCAACCACATTACTCACCTTGTTCTCCGTTACTTCATTAATTATATTCTCACTACACTTACCGGTATTTCTTGTACTCTCCTCTCTTTCTCTACTGTTATCCACATCATCTTGCATTTGTTTTTTAATTGTATCGCACCGTTCATCAATACGTTTCCACAGTGAATTATTTAATTCATCAAGTTTAGCCTCATTTATATCAAAACGACTATTTATTTTATCGAAATTTCTTTCGTTTTTTATTTTTTGTTCATGGATATCACTCTTTAACTCATTAAACTTAATATCCAAACGATTATTGATGTCACTACTTATTTCATTAAACTTAGCATCATTTGAGTCAAAACGTTTATTTAATTCGTTAATATCACCCCTTTGTTCATTAAAATGCTTTTGTGAATCGCTCAAACGCTTATCAAACTTTTCGTCAATATTATTAATGTCACCCCTTAATTCATTAAACATGCTTTCGAATTGATTACTCATCTTGCACATCATGCTACTCAAATACTTCATATCGTTATCATATTCATTACTAATTTTGGTCGAGACGGGAGTTGAATGAACTCTCACCTTGTCCATTACCGCTGACTCAGTCATTGACTGACTTTCCGACTCATTCATGACAGTTACATTAGCTACATTTACTTCGTTCTCTGTATTTTCCATTTTTTATGTTAGTATGGCTTACATATACAATTTTACACACTTTGACTTTAATTTATAGTTTTACTTTACCACTTTCTAACCACAATCTATAATCATTTACAAAAACGCCCTCACTCCCAAATAATCCGTCTCTGGAACTAAAATTAGGTCTAGCTTATTTTCTATATAAGCCGTCCCTAAGTTCGTGGCGCCAATTGTAACACTTCGCTTTTTGTGAGCAAATAAATTCGTCCCTGTTCGGACGTCAATTGTAACTCTTTGATTTTTCTTATCAAATAAATTTTTTCACAAGTTTATAAAAATTATGACTTTTCTTACCTTAAGGTTCACCTCCAGGGTTCTGTAGACGAAACTGTTGCAGAAATGATTATTTAGGTTTGAATGACGAAATAATTTTGCTAACACAGTTTTCTGATTTTAACAAAACTATTTTTCTTTTATTAAACAAAATCACTGTATTTTCTCAACCTCTCTCAGAACTCCTCACATTCTAATCATTTCTTGTTACAAGCTATTACATCGGTGTCAGACCCAAATTTATGAATTATAATGAATTACAATTACAATTATAAATGAACAATTCTTACAAAACTACAAAAGAATAGTTAATACAGTTAACGACCCAGTACTTTTCTTTTTTATCATACGCTCTCTCTCATTCTTTTACATTTTCATACATAACCCCCATTTATAGAGCTCTCTATTTCTTGGTTTTATGATTTTAAAATTTGTAGCAAAGTTTTAAAAGTTTAATCAATTGGTTATATTAGGTACTCATCCATTTCATCTGCGCCTCGGTGAGTTGCACCACCACGTGTTATTCACACTCCGAAGATTCACGATCAAAGAGTTGATTTCCCACCATTATTGTTGATAGTTCATTATTTTTTATTATACTGCACTATTGACTTCATATTGTTATCGGCCGAACTGACTTTTTGCTCGTGAGCACTGATTACAGGAACCGCGCGCTCTTTTACTGACCCGCGCGGTTCTGTAGTTTCTAGTTGACTGGCACACTAAACTGGCATTAGGTCGCACACTACTTTGCGGGTGACCGGTCACATGACCACAAAATCACGCTCTGAGTGGTTGGTTCCATTGAAGTTTCCAGACGCTCGGCCAACAAAGTCTGCGAACTGCTCACCTGGTGGAATTGGGGTTTCACACTCGCATTGTCCGTGATTTACAGACGCCCTGCGTTGTAAGTGATTGAGTAACTCGTCTGGACTAGCTGACACCAGACGCAAACAGACTGATGTTTCATAATAACATTGCAAGCATGTGGGTTACAAAAGAGGTTCCTCAAAGGTTGTACACTGTTTGAGTTTGCATTTATTAAAATTATTTATCCCCCTAATCTGTCCCGTTACAATACCCCCCCCCCCAATGAGAGGTTTTATGCCGAAGCATAAAAACTCTCATTCCCTAAACCTAAGAGGATCAGCAAGGATATGGCGCCACAACCCCCTCTTATGTCCTTATTATAGTCAAGGGTTACTTACCCCCCTTGTCCGGCGACTGCAGCTGCACCTGCATAACCTTACTGGACTTCCCTTGTCGAGATCCCAATACCATAAAGTCAGACAGGCACGTCACCCTAGTATCACCCGACTCTAAAACAGTCAATCAAAATGTCAATAAATGGCGTTTCACTATACCATATCCTTGACTGACTTGTTTCCTCTTAGTTGTACTGGTTCTATTTTTTAATACACTTGTTACACAACTATACATAGTTACATCCTAAGTAAATAAACTTTCAAATTTCACAAAAAACTTGGACTCAAAATACATGACTAACCTCAGGTTAACATAAAACATTTCATCTCTGAGTTTGAAGAAAATCTACTAATATTACACAACTTTTAATTTCAATTCTCAATTTAAATCTCCCAGTTGTTATATCATCTCAGCATTTCCGTTCAACATTTTAATCATGTACCATTGATTATTCAATTCGAATCTCAACCAAAAATTTAATTAATTACCCAAATTCAACTTTTACTTTCATTACAAATTAATTGAATCATCACAAATTGATTTAATTCCCTTTTTTCAAATAATTTAAATTAACTACCTTAAATTAATTTAATTACATAATTTTCTCCCCTAACAAGACACCATTCCCCACCAAAATCACAAATTGATTACATACAATACAAAGTAACTAATAACAACATTACTATAGAATACATATTACATACCCAGGAATACATTATTACCAACTTACAATGACAATACAATAATCACAACTCAGTCTTATACTACTTTTTTTTTCTTCCCCCAACGCCCCTTTTTACCTTAACCCCTGATACCCCGTTACAAGTGGTGTAAATAACCTCACAGGTAAACCGAATTTCGGCATTTGCATAAACGTTGCATTTATGCCCTGGCTGTAACGTGGCCAGCACCCTTCCACACACTATTACCCCCCCCCCCGCTGGACTGTAGCATCCAGTTGCCTCCACAAGGACTGAGGTGGATGGGGTGAACATTTTTTTCTTTTATTTCACCCCGTCCGTGCTTTGGCGTTACAATAAAATTCGGTATGATTGGTATACCTGATATAGTCTATCGCCTCGTTCGGTGCATAGCCTTTACTCCAAAATTTTAGTAGATTCCCCTAAACTACCCCCCAATTAAAATTCACAATACACCAGGTTGGCAAAAGACAAACCATGATCCGGTTACAATTATTCTATTCATGGCTTCCTATAGATTAACTACCTCCACGGTCACGGTTCGGTGAGGTCATGACCGCATTTAAACGTGGAATCTACAGTTAAACATGTAACATAGGTTTTTCATCTGTACCTATTTACATCATCAGTTAAATAACAACTTGTTTCACAAATACCGTAACTCAAAATAAACGTTACTAATATGATATTAACACAAACATTTCACCTTTGAATTTAAATAAAATTTACAGACATTATGTCTCTACTCATGATCTAAAATAGCAGGTACCAGAATAATAGTTTAACCTTTACTTCACATAATTATTTTACTCTATTATTATTCGCCTAATATTTAATTTCCTCTTACTAAAACCTAAATTTGAAAAAAATTACAACAAATGCCAAATTAATCTCTCTATACAACTCCTTCGACGCTGCCAAACGTGCTTTCAATTCGTATTCATTTACGTGTGGAGTCTGACCATCACCGACCCCATCTCTATAAGCCATGTTTCGGTCAGGCTATACAGAAAATTTGTTATTTGCGGTTTGTTTCTTCAACAAAAAAACTTTTTTACTACCTGCCACCCTGTTAGGGAATGAGATAACAACCCGCAAACAACACCGGTTTATGTACTTGAAGATTGCCTTACGATACTTTAATTTAAAACTAAAGCAATCGTTGGTTCATGGGATGTGCCAATTAACGCACCTCTTTTTGTAATTTTTTACCCAAAAACTCTAGGGGTTCCCCTCCCCGTTCTTGATACTATGTAAATTTCTACTTCTACCAATTTGGTAGGGAAGGACCATTGTTGCCCCACCCCAATGAGAGGTTGGCTCCAACCATGGTCCGCCCCTAAAAGTCCAAAATCCACGACCAGGGCTGGTGAGACTGTGGCCGCTCGAAAATGGGGGAGGGTCCCTTCTGAAAATATTAATTTAGTTAAATACAATTACATAAGTTATTCATATTTTTATGTCGACCAATACTTTTTTAAATTTGTAGCGTTATGGGTACCCACTATCTCCTGCGTTACATGATTCTGTAACACGTATGCATTATTCATTGAAATAAAATATTATTATTGTTATCAACTCCATCAGGACTGTAAACCTTGATTATACAAAATACAATATACTTGTCAACAACATATCAGCTGATGCACTACCAGAATATCAACATAACCTTAACACAATATATTTAACACCAATACAAATTTATTTACAAATTTTTGTCATATAATTTCATTGTTTACCCCACCTCATTATATAAGTAAGCCAAGTAATTACCATTAACTCAAATAATTAAATGTTCATTCACTATATCTCTAACCACCATCGTCAAAAATTAGTCTTGTACCCACATTACACGTTTTATTTTTAAATAAATTTATTTTGTTAGTATTATTGTAGTTGTAAACCCCACTTTAACTCAAGCAGTAAAAAAAAAGATTTTGTTTTTTAGAAAAATTTTTGAGAATTTTTTTTTTTTTTTGTTTGTTTGTAAAGAGGGGCCACAAGTTAATTATAACTAGGCTAAAGCCTAGAGAAGCCAAAAATGCGCTGGATCCAGTGAGACGGGACTTGCAATGAAAACTCAAGAATTAAACAATTAACAAATCCTTTTTATTATCCTATCTCAGTAAACAATTAATAATAAAATAAATAAACCCAACAGTAATCTATAATCCCTTAAATAGTTAATTAAATAAAGTATACTTTCTCAACAAGGCCACCTGAAAATAATTATTGAATCCAAGAAAATAATTTGCTATATCACTCTACCAATGAATTGAAATTTAAAACCATAACTAACCTGGAAACAAAGCTTCCATTAAAATATTAATAAAATATAAAATTTATTTTATATGTTCGTGTTACAATGCTTCATATAACTCAATGAAGATAAATGGTATAGATTCCTTGCTAATATTAATTATAATAAAAATAGTCAAACAAATTAAATAAATTTTAAAGGGGGACAATTCATATACTTGTTATAAGGTTAAATAAAACAAATTATTTCCTTAAAGACATGATCAGCAATGATTAATTGAGATAGAATACCTGTTATAAAAAAAAATGAAAAGGATATACCTACATGACTCCATGTATTAACTTTCTTTTATAAAAAGACATCGAACAAATAAAACCCTATATCCAAAGTCCCCACCAAAATACACTAAATGCATAATACTTATAACCCCCAAAAGGTATACACAAATATACAAACATAACGGGTTCCACAATACAAATACATTATACAATAGTATACAATACACTATACATAAGGATCTCTTGCCACGCCTTTTTTATATTACCCTCATGGTGTATATAAATTCTTACTTTTTCTTTATAATTATCCCTGTTAGGATTACAAATTTATTTTTATATTACCCTCATGGTGTGGGTTGATTACACATCAGGTGTATAAGAGAATGCTTAAGCATACAGTAGTCCCCAGGACATAATAAAATTCAAAACTAAGTGGCTAAGTGCCTAATGCAGTTATACCATACTGCCCTTCTGGGCTTTATAACAGTGAGAAATTACAAATATTTAAAATAAAGAACGCCCCCCCAGTTATCATAAATAATATAAAGAATTTATATATACTGAAACATGGCCAATTAATAAAAATGGACATATTGCATAATATTATAACCCTATGAAAAATACACTTGGCTCGGAGACGGACATGTTAATAGCTTGATGATTCATCTTTCAACTTGTCTCAACAAACAAGTTGAAAGGTGTTTCGACATGCAGTCCTTCTGGTTGAAACTTGTTGAAAATGCACCTACCTCCCCAGTAAATTTTTTATACAAATGAATTAAACTGATCTTTAAATTAAGAAAATATATATATATATATATATACACTACTGAATTGAACACGATACTTACTAATAGCTAGAATGACTTAAAATCTGTAAAGAAACCCCTATAATGAAATAAGTGGAAATCTATGTTGAATGTTGCATTTGTAATCATGTCAGTCTCTGAGCTGACAATTTTACTAGAAATATACTGAAATTTACAATTAATTTAGCACCCAGTCCACACACTAAACTGTCCCATCAATTGGGGATCTAAATGAATGTTTAAAACGTGAAATGTTGTAGTTGATAGATATATATAACTGGTCACTGGGTATGATTGAGTGGTGACTCTATGTGTAATTAATAATTGGTTTTATATCACCTGATTTCATCCATGAAGAGTTTTTATTGAGGTGACGATCTCGTGGCCGACATTTTAGGTGTTGGTGTGGTCGTCCAAATTCCTCCGGTATCGAAGATGAGAGCTTATGATGTTCATAGTTCAGCCATGTAGTAGGTCTTTTTTCTCGTCTATATCGGTGAACCCTAATTACACAATTATATTTTTTAGTCAGAGTACCCAACACAAATGCCCCACTAAAGTTTGCACACCCTCCAAAATACATATATATAAAGTCAACACAGCTATTGAGCTACTTAATTAAACTTGATAAAATTTATACGGCCAACATGCCTTATTTGAAAATCTTTATAACAGTAATTCTTCATAATATTAACTTCACCTAATGTGAGTTACCTTGTTTGCAATTTGACAATTAATTATGGCTTTGTACCATCTCATAAACTTTATACTTAGTGTGAATATGTAGATACCACGTGGCTAAGAGTTTGTTTCAAATACATAGTTTTTTATTACAGAAAATAATATGAATTGGACATTATTTACTTTCAAAACGTGCCTGAGTAAGTTACCAGATATTAATAAAGTTTTACTGTTAATTGTAGTAAAACTTGTATGGTATTTAAACCAACTACGGATTGCAATAAACTAGATTGATGTAACTCGAATCTCGTTACATCGATGTTAGATAAATTTTAAACTTAAATATCTTGTATTCAATATACTTTACTTTTTAGTGCCTAAATTCTGACACGTGAATGGAATGTTTTATAAAGTTTTAAAAACTTTACCAACTAATTGCATATTGCACCACGCCATGCGGTCGTAATAGGTGAATAGAACTCAACTTACTCAGGCTTATAAAAAACAGTTTTCTCCCGTGAAATATTATAGTTAATTAATATGAAAGTAATTGAGACTTACCGCAGTCGTTTATAGATTTATCTATACATAGTGAGAAGGCCTGTAGTTGTTGAAATCTTCATTTCTCTACCGGAGAAAAAATGGCGTGACCGTCAGCCACGGAGTTATTTGATGAGACAACTTGAAAAAGAAGCAACAGCTCCTTCTTCGTTTGCGTACCGTACTTCTCGCCAGAAAGCAGCACCTGGAGTTTTCATATCGCGGGCAGGCGGCAGGTACCGTCACCGATCACGCAGTGTAGACTAGAGATCGGTAGGGCATATGTTCACGGGTAGGGTGCAGCACTAATTACCGCATTGTAATTCCGTACTGCCTATAACATTTTCCTGACTTATAATTACTGAAGATTTGCCACTCTATATTAGAACGGCACATAGTAACTATGAACATCAGTGTTATCCACTGTATCAACATACTACTTAACAGCATTATTGCATACTATTAATTCATAGAACCTGTCGACATCAGTATCTTTGGTCCAATTTACCATATTATTATTATTCATCACCATTAAATATTTTGTCATTTCCTGATCATTGTCATCTGCTACTAATATCCCACTTCTATACATAGGTAGGTACTCAATATAATCATCGTCTCTTACTGTACTGATGGGATCACAAGGTAAGTCTTTTATTTTATTAAATCTCTTACTATTTAACATCTCTACCTACTCTTGATACTCTCTATCAACACTAAAAATCTCTCTCTCTCTCTCTCTCTCTCTCTCTCTCTCTCTCTCTCTCTCTCTCTCTCTCTCTCTCTCTCTCTCTCACACTCACTCACTCACTTCTTGCTCATTTATTGCCACCTGTTTTGCATTTAAACTAATACCATTACTATCCGTAATTCTTTCCCCACTAGAGTCATCACTTATTTCAACCACATTACTCACCTTGTTCTCCGTTACTTCATTAATTATATTTCACTACACTTACCGGTATTTCTTGTACTCTCCTCTCTTTCTCTACTGTTATCCACATCATCTTGTATTTGTTTTTTAATTGTATTGCACCGTTCATCAATACGTTTACACAGTGAATTATGTAATTCATCAAGTTTAGCCTCATTTATATCAAAACGACTATTTATTTTATCGAAATTTCTTTCGTTTTTTTATTTTTTGTTCATGGATATCACTCTTTAACTCATTAAACTTAATATCCAAACGATTATTGATGTCACTACTTATTTCATTAAACTTAGCATCATTTTTGTGTCAAAACGTTTATTTAATTCGTTAATATCACCCATTTGTTCATTAAAATGCTTTTGTGAATCGCTCAAACGCTTATCAAACTTTTCGTCAATATTATTAATGTCACCCCTTAATTCATTAAACATGCTTTCGAATTGATTACTCATCTTACACATCATGCTACTCAAATACCTCATATCTTTATCATATTCATTACTAATTTTGGTCGAGACGGGAGTTGAATAAACTCTCACCTTGTCCATTACTGCTGACTCAGTCATTGACTGACTTTCCGACTCATTCATGACAGTTACATTAGCTACATTTACTTCGTTCTCTGTATTTTCCATTTTTTATGTTAGTATGGCTTACATATACAATTTTACACACTTTGACTTTAATTTATAGTTTTACTTTACCACTTTCTAACCACAATCTATAATCATTTACAAAAACGCCCTCAATCCCAAATAATCCGTCTCTGGAACTAAAATTAGGTCTAGCTTATTTTTTATATAAGCCGTCCCTAAGTTCGTGGCGCCAATTGTAACACTTCGCTTTTGGTGAGCAAATAAATTCGTCCCTGTTCGGACGTCAATTGTAACTCTTTGATTTTTCTTATCAAATAAATTTTTTCACAAGTTTATAAAAATTATGACTTTTCTTACCTTAAGGTTCACCTCCAGGGTTCTGTAGACGAAACTGTTGCAGAAATGATTATTTAGGTTTGAATGACGAAATAATTTTGCTAACACAGTTTTCTGATTTTAACAAAACTATTTTTCTTTTATTAAACAAAATCACTGTATTTTCTCAACCTCTCTCAGAACTCCTCACATTCTAATCATTTCTTGTTACAAGCTATTACATCGGTGTCAGACCCAAATTTATGAATTATAATGAATTACAATTACAATTATAAATGAACAATTCTTACAAAACTACAAAAGAATAGTTAATATAGTTAACGACCCAGTACTTTTCCTTTTTTATCACATGCTCTCTCTCATTCTTTTACATTTTCATATATAACACCCATTTATAGAGCTCTCTATTTCTTGGTTTTATGATTTTAAAATTTGTAGCAAAGTTTTAAAAGTTTAATCAATTGGTTATATTAGGTACTTATCCATTTCATCTGCGCCTCGGTGAGTTGCACCATCACGTGTTATTCACACTCCGAAGTTTCACGGTCAAACTGTTAATTTCCCACCATTATTGTTGGTAGTTCATTATTTTTTATTATACTGCACTATTGACTTCATATTGTTATTGGCCGAACTGACTTTTTGCTCGCGAGCACTGATTACGGGAACCGCACGCTTTTTTACTGACCCGCGCGGTTCTGTAGTTTCTAGTCGACTGGCACACTAAACTGGCATTAGGGCGCGCACTACTTTGCAGGTGACCAGTCACGTGACCACAAACTCGAGCTCTGATTGGTTGGTTCCATTGAAGTTTCCAGACGCTCGGCCAACAAAGTCTGCGAACTGCTCACCTGGTGGAATTGGGGTTTCACACTCACATTGTCCGTGATTTACGGACGCCCGGCATTGTACGTGATTGAGTAACTCGTCTGTTCTAGCTGACGCCAGACGCAAACACAGACTGATGTTTCATAATAACATTGCAAGCATGTGGGTTACAAAAGAGGTTCCCCAAAGGTTGTACACTGTTTGAGTTAGCATTTATTAAAATTATTTATCCCCCTAATCTGTCCCGTACAATCTCATCAAATCTCTCCAGGACTTTACTTTTTGACAACTAACAAATCTTAGTATGAAGAATCAAAATGTCATGATGAGAGATCCCTCTTCATGGCTTGTATGTTACAAGAGTCTTGTCTTAAGAGGCCTCATGTTAACAAAATCTGCTGTCTTAGTGACTGCGTCTAAAACGCTTTTAAGTGCTGTTGTAATAGTGTTTGCCATCCAATGTATGAAGCAGTGTGTTGAAGCTACACTTGGGAAATATTGTGTCAGTTTGAAACAAGTCCTTTTAATCTTCCAGTCATTGCAGGTGCACTGTCTATGCAAACAGAAGGACGGTTTTTCCAGGACATCCCATTTTGTTCCAGGGTGCTATGTATGGAAATATACACATCTGATCCAGTTGACATGGAAGGCAATTACGCAAAAGGAATTGCTCAATTATTGAATCCTGATCAAAGAATCTAATATAACTCAGTAATTAACATTTCTGATTTAAATCATTTGACTCGTTGAGCTTAAGTGAAAATACTCTACCATCACTTAGCTTTTCATGTAGATAGCACTGAATATCTGAAGACCTGTCATGAATCTGTTGGAAATTAGTATTGTTTGACAAAGGAACTAAGGATATTTCTTTTTCAGTGCCATCACCTAACATCGATTTCACTATTTCCTTCCAACAGGTAAAATTACGTCCTCAGTGGTATTGTGGAGCTGCATTTTTTGCTATTTTTGCAAAATTATGACTGGTATTCTTATTTGTGTTTTTTAAGAATGGTTACTCTTTGTACCATTCTTTTTGTTTGCTTTGCTTCCAGTGACATCAGTTTTCTAAAATAGTTTTTATGTGTTCAGATAAGTGACTATGTGTGGTATTCAAATGTCTTTCAAGTTTACAAGGGCCCATATAGTCATTGCTTAGTTTTCTCCACACACAACACATTCTAGTACAGGATGGTTTTACTGTCCACTGAACGTAAATCCAAGGTTTAAATAACTAGCTTGTACTTACAGAGTGTTTCAGGAGATTCCACATCCCTCTGTATCGCTTTCACAACACTTATATTTGGAATCGATTCATCCTCACTTTTGTTACTGTTAGATTATGTCACTGACATGTCTTTTCTTTTTTTAATCAAAAACTGAACTCAACCCATACCGAATATAGTCGATTTTTATAAAAGCAGAATTAATACAGTAACTGATTAATTCATATAAACACATGTCAAACTGACAATCAAAGTTGATAACATCCATCAACAAGGATGAAATAGCTTAATAACTGCAAGCCTACATACAGACAACTGACTTCTGAAGGCAAGCTGTCTCCTGTATTGTACTAACTAATACGCTAGTGTCTCACTCAAAGAAAGGTTGAGAACCACTGATATAAACATTGTAGGTTATAGTATATAAAGTTTGTTCATTAAAAAAAACTTGTTCATTATGCTGCTGCAGAGAGAGGCAGAAGAGGCATCAGTATTATGAATATGAAGAAAGAGAAAATGAAAGACGTGAACGACTGAGCTCTATTTCTTCCCAGTCATTGAGCTCTTCACCTGATTCCGAATACAGGTTAGTAGTGCTACTAAAATTACTTTTAGTAGTTGACTCATTTTAAATTGTTATTAGTTTAAGTTTTAGTATGTTTGAAAACAGCACTGGTGTTCTGTGAATAGAATTTACATTCTCTCTTGACTGTTATTTGGATATGTTATTATACAAAGTTTCAGTTCTTATTGTTCTATTTTATGCCATCAGTTTTGATTAATTATGGTAATCCAATAATAGTATTAGGATTATGCTATCGTCACATTATTGGTGTTAATACTATTTGTAATGTTTGTTACATAGTTAACACATATATCAGCTTCTATTAAGGCAGTTGCAGTGACAAAATAAAACATGCGAAGAGCATGATTTTGTTTTTGAAATTTATTCTTGTCTGTGAACATAGTCATTACTGCTCACTTCCTTCTAGTTTACAAATAAGAATTAAATTGTACCAAAATAAAAAAATTACTTTTATGATTGTTTTTTTAATGTGTATAATATTTGTTAGACGCAGGAGGCAGTACAGACATGGATCTAGAGACAGAACACGAGACAGAGACAGAGACAGAGATAGGGATAGAGACAGAGAGAGGGACAGAGACAGAGACAGAGATAGGGACAGGGACAGAGATAGAGAAAGAGACAGAGAGCGTGATAGAGACAAAGAACGTGATAGAGACAGAGTAGATAAAGATCATGATAGAGATAGAGACAGAGAAGGAGACAGAGACCGAAGGAGAAATAGAGACAGAGGAAAAGAAAAAGATGATAAAGATAAAGCAGAAGTTGTACAAAGTAGAAACAGGTAATTACATTCAGTGGTAATTTCATTAACAAAATGTGTTAGATATGGCCATGTTAATTTGATATTTTTGTTAATAGCTTAATAATGTTCATGAAGCGTTAGTTGTACTTTCAGAGTTGTGTTCAGTAACTTAACATGTAAATTACAGCTTAGAAAGACATTAATAAGTATAAGTAGACGGTCTTATAGCTCATACTAATGCCACACACACACACACACACACACACACACAGGTATTATAGTTAAATTTTAAACGTTTTTGACTTTATTTTTAATTCAGGTGTGATTGTTTATGTGCCTCATTTTCACATAACACATTTTCCATACCATGCTAAAGAACTGTTTGTAGGTTTCTTAAAAAAAAATGTAAAATAGGACTGTACAATTTTTTTAATACATCACATATCAGGATGTTGTGTATCTTGACATACAGTGTATTATAAATTTGCTAAATTTCAATTCTATTAATGTTATGGTTAGTGTAATTTTTACAACTAAGTTAATGTGTAACATGTTATTCTTGTTTACTTAATGGAATGAATTCCGAAGTATCGCCATAAGAAGAAGAAGAATGTTATTCTTGTTTATAACATATACTGTTAAATATTTGAGGTGTATCTAGAAAGTAAAGATCAGAAGGTCTTAATGCTTTTAAAATATTTATATATCCTTAACTTACAATTACTGAAATACATATCTTTATTTTTTGAAATAATTGCCCCGGATTATGTGAGGATTTGTTAAGCCCTGGAGTCATCTTCTGTATCCCAGAGTCACAAAAAGTCTCTTGCCAGTTGCCTGAATCACAGCTTTGTCAACAAACTTTCTTCCAGCTAGATGTTTCTTCATGTAAAAAAAAATCACTACTGTGGGTGTCCAAGCTATGTGGCAGGTGAACATGCTGTTTCCAATGTTGAGCAGTGTAGAGGCAACATGTATTGTTTGGGACTGAGCATTGTCATCCGAGTGGGCAAGCAGACAATACTTCACTTTTAATAGCTTAATTTTATCTTCACATTTTGTAAATCATAGTTTTAGAATTTTTAAGAATCATTTCATCCAATTCTGTAAAGAAAGTCGACAGTGATGAAAGTGCCTATCATTTCTTTGTTCGTCATGAACATAAGTTCTTCCTTCTGAGAATTCACAGCACCACTTCAGGATGGTACGTTGAGTCATAGTCTTACCATAAACATTCACTGTGAATTCCTGACAGGCATTTAAAAAATGTATCTCAAAACAAACTTCACATTTGGCAGGATTTAGAATGAGTGGTGCCATTCCAAAATGTGAAACACAAACTACTTGAGCATAGTCTATTCTCTTACTGAAAACAAGGAATTGACATCTATTAACAATAACGGCAGTGTTACCATCACTGTAAAAAACTAAAAGCCCCTCATGGCCTAAATGCAATGTATCTTTACTTACTTCACACATTTCAATAATATATTACCATATAAACATAATTAAATTATATAAATTTGTGTTTTTGTTTCAGGCCTTTGGTGGACTACTAAACAATCAAACAGCTGATGACAGACTAGGATTTACAGTAAAAAGTCTGTTACTGATTGGGTGTAATTAATGAGTAACACTAAAACCCTGTTAATTAAAATTCTTATTTCATGTTGTGAGTGACATGCATTGTAATTAATTATACAGGTTTTTTTACTCTAAAATTTTTAAAGTTTTTGTGAATGCTGTACTTATTGTGTTCAGTTTGACTTTACTGAAATATTTTTAAAAATTGAGGGGCACTTTAAAAGGGGTCAGAAACTAATTATTTTGAATGATAAAGATTATGTGGGTTTCTTTCCTGCACAGTGTTACTACTAAGACTGTGGTAGTAATTGCCATCAGTCTCTAATATCTGTAAATTGCAATTGTATGGAATTATTTGTATGTTAAGTAATTACAAAAAAAAAAAAAGTCTTCTGACTCCTATAGTTTAAGAATACACCAATATCGATTAAGTTAACTAAGAGTGATAGTTTTATCGTATCACTATACTATATATATATATATAATATATATATATATATATATATATATATATATATATATTACCTGTAATGAATAAAAATATATTTCATTTTTTTATAAAGTTTTCAGCAGTTATTATTTATAATTCATTGTAAATGGATGACTAATTAATTATTTAATTAAGAAGTATACATTTTCATTTAAAACATTCATTTGTAGTGGGTTGTTTTTCTATGTATGTTTTTAATTCATTGCAGCCAGACTGTTTAATAAGTGCTGATGAATTCATTATGAAGATAAGAGTGATCTACACTTTTTGCTGTATGGACCAGATTACTGTATAAGGAAGCTCTTATCCTGATTTCTTATATGATTAACTGACTTCTATAATTAAGCAATACAGAATGTAATTTATTCTGTATAATTGTTTTAGTAAATTTCATTTATAATCTTTGAAGACACATTGTACGTATGTGTGGAGCGCATTAGAGAGAGAGAGAGAGAGAGAGAGAGTGTGCTATACAAAATAGTATAAAAAGTCCAGAATCATTTGGAGTAGTAAATTCGCTTTATATTGTACAATTTAGTGTTATAAACAACAGTGGGGTTTTCCATGATGTTCAGTGTATGATGGCTTGTAATACTCCATAGCTTGATCCCATTGCTGCAATGCAGAAAATATTTTTATATAGTTACTATGTCATTGCATAATGATGTCAAACCAGTGAGAGACATCTATTCATAGGAATAGCCTTCAGAGTAGGCATTAAGCTGTAGGTCCCATATATCTGTTAGGCAGTATGAAAATGTGCGTGTGTGCGCAGATACACACACATTATATTTAGAAGAGTAGCCCAATCTCAGTTTGAGCATGACATTCAAAGGAGGAGATGCATAACGGTTGTCCCCTAACACTTTGCAGTAATGAACTGTAAAGCCTATAAAGATATCTATCTGTATGGTTGGCACAGTGAACTCATATGGCCCACGTATTTCTTATGGCAGAAAGCATACAGTGTTACAGAGTATACAAGCATAACTTTTTATATTGCTACGAAGACTTGTTTTTCCTTTCTCACTTGATTATCACTACACGGCAAGGGTAAATTACACATATCACATATGGATTCAAAGAGAAAATTCTATGGAACAATTGTGTACGTCTTAATACAATAAAAAATTCCATGAGTTTTATAAAACATGATCTTTTTCAGTGATGTGAAAGAGAAAATTATGTATATGACTTAAAAATGTAGGCAAGACATTTTTTAATTTTTTGGCCAGGTACATACTCATAGTGGGAAACTTATAAATAAAGGCAATATACAAAGAAAGATAAACAAAAATTAAATGGCAGTATACAAAAATGAACAATTGCAATGCAAATTATCATACAACTTCTTGAAAGTTATGGAGGAGTTAGTGTTAACCCAAAACATCAGTCTCATAGTGTCAATTATGTCTGTGACATATCCACAGCATACAACTTTATGTTTGTTTTCTATCTAGACCTGAACCAAAACAGACTACTAATTTTGGCAGAGAGGTTGCTAAACAGTGAGCTGAATGTGGCAGTGAATAGTATCCCAAGGTGCAAATATGTTAAATTGTATGCTTAAGTTGTTATTTGACAGTTGTCATTATATGCTTTTACAGTCAGAACATTTCGTCTTATGTAAATTGACTGCTCAGCTAATCACTGGAAACAAAACTTTAAAAAATTATTACAAATAATGATATAATGATGGATTATGAACTTTAAGAAACGAGTACATATCTTAAGCCAAATTATTTGTATTGTTAGCTGGAATGCTAAAATTCAACTGCTGGAATATGTTTGTTATGGCACAGTAGCTCAGTTTAGAGTAATATCAGTGAGAAAGGAGTGATGTTTTGTCAGTCAGGCCAGATTTTAATTTTGTTTTCTGAGAGGCTAAACTGTGTTACTTTCACAACCATAACTTTCCAGAAGTTTAATTAAGAAAATTGTGTTAGTGGTTATAATCACAAACAGAATTATCACTGTTGCACACCACTATAGAAAAATTATTCCGATTAGCGCTTTCAAGCTTCTCAGCTCATTGTCAGATCGGAAATCCTGAGCTGAGAAGCTTGAAAGCGCTAATCGGAATAATTTTTCTATAGTGGTGTGCAACAGTGATAATTCTGTTTGTCATAACTTTCCAGAATTGGATGTTCTGATATTGATTTATGTACTGGCACTTTGCAAATTAATGAAAAACTGACAAAATTATATGTAACTAACCTATAACTAATTGTGTTCTATGTATATAAAATAAAATATCTTAACATATAAACAAATATTATTGTTAGACTGTTTATATAAATATCACAACTTAAATAATAAAATGTTTATTTGTTTAATTTTGTATCAAAAATGGAGAGTTGTTTTTAACAACGGTATTTTAAGAATATTATATGGTGCGTTTAATTACTGAAAGTTATATTACTGTTGGTGCTAGCAACATGTAAAGAGTATGCAACTTTATCTAAAAAATCAGTATATAAAGAAAGTCTGAAAGTTGTTTGTTTCAAATAAATCCACCTAAATATAATTTAGAGAACTAAAAGTTCCATTTAAAAGTTATATGACTCGTAGGGAATACGTACCTATGTGTAGGCAATAATTGTTAGTATTCAAAATAACTTTCTAGATTAATATAATGAGCTATTTCTTACATTTTTTGTGACAAATGCAGTATACATATGCTTTCAGTCTCTTAGGCTGAAATTTCCTCTTAAAAAGCTCAGGAAAATGATTCTTATTCCTTTATATGTGAAATGGAAAGTAAAAACCTTGTACGTTTTGAGTGTATACTTAATTATTCGTCATACTTAAATTTAGAGATGTAGTTATCATAATATTGAAGCTTTCATGCCCGGAGTTATCGTCAGTAAAATTATTTTCCAGGCTGTTGGGCTGTGGTCCTCTTTTGTAGATCCAAATATTTCGAGTAGCTGCAGTTAAAACATTTTTGGGGACTGATGTCCGATATATCGGATGTCTTGATTTCTTCGAAAAGGATCGACGTCTGATATATCGGATGTCATTTAAAATTGCCGCTGTTTTACAGGAATCATTTCTGAGTGCTGCCAACATGTCAGATGGTAAACAAACATTCGTAGTTTTTAATCCAGCCACCAGATAGCATAATTTCTTTTTTTAGAAGTTACATGATATTGAAATGGCAGTGTTCGTGTGATGTTTTTCATTGCTGCTGTTCATGTTGGTTATGTTTACGTTGTTTTTTCATCATGTTTATAATTTTATAAGTGATATTGTTGAATAAACATAATTCTACGTTTATGTAGTGTGGTTTTGTAAGTGTTTTCTGTTAAAATAACTTTGTAATAATTTCGAAAAGTTTATTTAAATTTTGTTGTTGTGTGATTGTTTACGTTTTGCACTACAGACTGTGTATTTTGCTGCATATAATACATACATTTATGCTATTATCTTTTCTTCTGTTATAGACAAAGTATTATTTTTTTGCAGACAGCCTAATATAAAGGGAATCAGCTATGGTAGTTTAGAGTGCCAGAGTTTTTTTTTTGTAAGACAAGGAGAGAGTTGAATGCAACTTTATCGCCCAAATAGCACATTATCGTTTTAATATTTTATTAGTATTCTTATTTATAAAGTAATTAATAGATTATACTATTCTGTATCCCCAAATTATACCTTAATAAAAAAACACCATTTGTACCCAAGTATGTTTTGTATGTGGAAGATGAAGAATAATCACAACCACTACAAAAACACCCTGGGTCTTTTTGCAAGTACCAGTCTAAAAATTATGGTTCCAAAGGGTTAGAAACACATTTATTGAATATTTATGCATTTGTGGGTTAGTTCCAATATATTACAGCTTAACTTCCGAAAACCAAAACAAAGATAACTTTTTATATATGGTTTTTCAGTGTTTGAAAAAATTTTGATGTGCAGTTCAAAATAACAGTATAGAAATTGGCAACTGTATTTTATAGTAAATAGACTGTTTACAACATAGCAACCTACTATAATGGTAACTCTACATTAGAAAAAACAGTCCAACTCTCAGTTTGGCAGAATCTTGGTTTGCACTTTTCCATTTCTTTTTCATAATCATATTAAAGCAGACCTCACACTGGCTAGTGGTATTAGTTTTATTTGTTGTGTCAGAAACACATAGCAAAAGTGAAAAACTAGAGTTCTGTCAGATTACTGACTGGTTCTGGATGCATTCCCCACATTTTTGCCAGAGAAAGAACAATTACTTTGATAAATCTGTTGAGACTTACATTGTCTCTCCATTGATTACAATTGATGAAAACTACAGTAAACAAGTGGACAAAGTTTCTTTTACCATTTTATTGTTTTTTGATGGGATAGTAGCTACCCAATAGGTTGTAATCTGTCCGATAGTAGCTACTATATAGGAGATTAGCTCTTCCCACACCAGCTTGATTCAAGTTGAAGCCAGCAATAGGATGTGGTTTGACTATTTCACCTGGCCCACTTCTAGCTTTCACTTGTACAGGAAACATTGTTATTGCACACTTAACTGAAAAGCATTATGCATTTTATGTTGATTTCTACTTGCAAGCAAGTAGGTGTGTTTTACTTTGGAATTTTATGCTTGGAATATTTACTGATGTCATATTTATGTGGGTTGTTTTCCATGTAAAAAAAAAACTTAAAGGATGCATAGGTATATATACAATGATATTTGTGATATATTGAAATTTTATTATATTTTCCACAAGGAGATAAAAAAAAGAATTATTTTATAAATCAGATCATGTACATCTTGACTACAAGTTACACATTGATCACTTTTGTTCAAGTGAAGTATGTAGAGTATCATCTTAAACATATCGGAGCAAATTTTTTTTTAGAACGTGCTAATAAAAATTAGTAGTAGTCCTATTGGCATCTAAAACAATGCAGAACAATAAAAAAAATACTTTATGGTTGCTGATCTTTGGCACGTTTCTTTCCATTTTCTTTACCTTCTCAAAAAGTAAAGCTGTGAACATACAATTTATTTCTACTCTTGTTTTTATCATGTCAGAATTTAAAAATACAGTGTAACCTGGATATAACATTTTTTAGCAGACTGAGCAGTAAGAGCTTTATATCAAGGGTTCGAGTTTAACTTAAGAAATGTGAAGGTATGCCCCTAAAAGCTTTGTTTCCTTCATATTTATTTTTGTGTGAAGTTTTTCTAAGGATTCGTAAAGCTGAGTTTTTAGAAACACATTTTTATACCTTACAAGTATTACCAGGGCTCCAAGATTGATTTTTGCTTTTTTTTTCTAATCACAATCATGTTTGGCTGATTATGTCAACATAAAATAAATCCTTTAGTACCACCAGTGGATTCCCAATGAACTAAAATGCGTGTTGAAGAGGTGGTGCTCATATATTGTACCGGCTATGTCGGACAAACTTCACTCATAGTGATAGTTACCACTTACGATCACTATCCTAAAAGTGTTACACATTTTTTTATCAACAGATTTTAAAACTCTTAATTAAGTTCCTACAGTTTTGTACCAATATGTCTTTTTTTTAGTTTTTATAATAGGAACATACTTTCTGGTCATGCCTGTTTAATCATATTCTTAAACACAAAAATAATAGAAAGCCCTGCATGATTGACAGATGACTATTTGCTCCGTTTGTAATTCTGTGTACTTATACTATGTTTGTAACACAGACTTTCCTGTTTTGCATCTCATTGTGTTTTGTGTATCATATGTAATTAACTTACAAAAATAGCCGTGTATATTCCCCCACCACATAAATGTTTATTACATTTAGGTTAATATAAAAAATTACTTCTCATATAGGAAATACCTTGAATCAGTTACATATTTGTTATAGGATACTGGATAAAATTACCAATATGGGAATCCTTAGGTACGTGCTGTGAAAGAATACTTTTGATAAACTCATTATTTATGTACCTTATGGTGGAAATAGTGGAGTATGATAGTCCCATACATCAGCTGAAGAAATGCTGTACATTCACATGTGTGCACACATGTATGAGTGTGGTGGTTGTATTTGAGAGAGTAAATTTGCTACATCATTTGGTGTATTTATTGGCTACAATGGATTGTATGTGTTCCAAATTTATAATAAAATACAAGTACCAAGTTTTCCACATTATATATAGGATCCAACATCAATATCAGAAGTAGCATAGTAATAACCTTAATACGTTAAAATAGTTTTAAAAAATGGTTTAGTAATAGGTATGTATTTTATGTGTAATACTAAGGAATAAGCTGTGAATGTTTAGGCAACCAATTTCAACTATATAATACTATGGCTATTGCTAAAGTGTACTCCACTCAGTGTTAACTGCCACACGCAATGTAACATGATTACATATCGTATAAGCTATATACTTTGTTAAAAATGTGATATGGTATAAAAGAATATTAAACTTTGTTAAATATCAAATATGTTTAGTGATAACTGACTTAACCCTGATTTGCAAAGATGAGATTGTAGTTCGAAAACTTGGCATACACAGTCCTTGGCACAACTTCATAACAAATGTCACATCTATTACATACAACTATTTTTATTATTTTTCTTACTGTATGCAGTAATACCTTAGCATATAACATTTACATAAATGTTATATTTTATACTGTAAACATAATAAAAACATGAGGTTTGGGGAAAAGGTTCATGCATTTTTTGAATTTCCTATCCTAGAACTGTCCTATTAAAAAAATTTTTTTGTTACATTTGTCTGTAACAGTTGCAACTAAATAGTTTTCAGTTGACAGGTAAGTTGTGTTTTGGTTTATTAGGTGATTGTATTTCCATGTTCCATAAGGAAATGGAAGTATGGTGATGGTGACAAAATCGTGTTCGAGGTAAGGGCTGATCCTGATTGTATACCCTCAAAACAAAGAAAAGTCATTTTCCAAAGTGTGTATGTGTGTAGAATTTTTTCTATGGTGAACGATAACAGCCGCAAATTCAAATATAATCAAATAATTTCTTGCGGCCTATTGATTTTGGTGAAGATCGGTTATGGGAAGGGGTAGTTTACCTGCAACGTTTTATGTTTTAACAAGAGTAAAGTACTTAATTTTGATAAGTAAAGTATCCTGTAAAAAAGGTCATAATAATACACTGAAAGGTAGATGAAATATTTATAAATGAAAATGGTATTTGAAGGGGAGGGGGTAATTTTCTATAAATAAAAATGACAGTTGAAGGGGAGGGGATAATATATGTGTACTACGTTATCAGCAACAAAGAAGTAGTTTGTTGTTAAAATTCCTTCCTGGGCTGCTTGGCCGTGGTCCAATGTTTTCTGCAAAACCAGACGTTTCCGCAGTGCCATCGACTGCCATCATCAGTGAAAATTGAGTGCGCTAACGAGAGGTGGTATATGTTAGTGACAACAGTACTGTGGTTAAGGCTGAAGAAAGAAGTATTTTATATAAAAATATTTCATGATCCTACCTCAATTATGTCTGTGAATCTTTGAGCAACGAATGAAACAATCAGTGTGATCATAGACTCAGCTTGATTTGTGATCGATTGGATCATGAATTAAATGAACAGTGCCAGCATCGCCTTCATTTGATTCACTAACGTCTGGATGATGAGCTTTTATTTTGTCATTTCATTTTATTTTTATCATGAACAAAATAAAACAGATGAACAAAGAACACAATGCTTAGAAACATGAAAATTATAAACGACAATTGTATTAATCAAGCTAATTTTATGTTGTCAATAAATAAATTCACTGATGCACCAAATGTGCTGTGTGTAGAAAATTATTGTACCCAAGCAATGTCATAAACTTGAACATCGTACCACGCCGATCTATCCATTGTATAACACAAAAAATTTTTGAAAAATTTTAATTTCATAATTAGCAGTAAGAAGTGTTGTTGAAAGCAGTAACAAAGGGTGTATGTGTGGAAAGCATATTTTGTAAGGGACAAAAGAGAAGCTAGCAAACACGCTTTAGTGACGGACAGGTCATAAAATTTTGCAGACAGCTGCAACACGCCCTGTGAACAAGCAGAGTTCACTGCTCCCAGTACGTAGAACACCAGTTTTTTGTGAAAACATTGATTCTGTAGAAAGCTACATACAATGTGTACAGAGCCATTAAAGGAGAAAAGGCTAGGGTCGACGATAGGGTTTTGACCTTAGGCTATTTGGAAATGAAAGCGCAGAGAGTACGTCCAAACTCAAGGATGGGGTGTTGGCTAGCAATCAAAAGAAAAAACTTTCAAAGAAGGGTAGGCGATGCCCTTGAAAAACAATAGATAACGCCAGAGCGACAAAGTACAGAAACAATACAAATGGAAGAGAAACTCTGGGTCGTCGCTGTAGACTTCAGAAAAAACGACAGATACAATTTATTGCTGCGTTATATGTAAATGACAACGACCTCAAAATATGATGCAAGGGAAGAATCTGGTGGGGAACCAGGAGCCCTATCAGAGAACGCCTTTGAAAAGATAGGTGGTATTTGGACTTGGAGGGAAGGGAATGAAACCAATAAGGACACGGCGTCGTTGGAATCAGAAGTCTGGTGGGAAATTTTGTAAGGAGAATATAGGAACGCGCTCGGAGGGAGTTCTAATTTTTGGACGCAATCGGAGTGAAGTCTGTGACTGGAGTAATTAGCATTTTATTGAACTTAGATTAATTCGATACAGTGTGAGAAGGTAGTTTTCGAACTTATAACGAAAGTTAATACAGTGATTACAAACACGAACTATGAAGTAGAGTCGCACTATTAGCATACCAGTGAACATTAATCAGTTAATGTTCACTGAAACAGATAGTAACCAGACAATAATGTAATTTCAGTTTATACGAACACTTTACAACAAATAACTTTTAAGAAAGATTAACAATCCAAACTACACTCATGAACACTTGATAACCAAAGATACCGCAACAAAAGTGCGTAATATCAATACAGATTTGAAATAAATCACGATGTCTGTGTACAACAGAGAATACTAACTTTTAATCATAAATTACAATCCGAAATGCGTGGAGTTGGTGAGTGACATCGTGGGATTCATCCGGTACCATCTATCATCTGGAGGAATTATCTGCAGGATTCCAGAACGATCGACATGAGGGAATCATCACCGCAGCCACTGAGTGATTGGATATTCGTACATCAAGTAAAGTAAACATGTCTTAATTAATTTAGATCCACTGTCTGTCATCTCAAAGAATTCACACACACTAGAATTCATTAAAGTAATCGTCAAGGAATTAAAGAAATTGATTTAAAGTTTAATTCGAAGTAAAATCATCATTCTTTATCAGTTTTGGAGTAATGTTTATTTCCAAGTTCTAAATGAATCCGTAGTTACAAAGTATAGTAATAACTTAAGAGATTATTCATATTAAGAATTTATAAGATGAAACTAAACATTATAATTAGTAAAGTACTAAACGCAATTGATGAATGATTATTAATATGCAACGATTAGATTGAGAGTATGAATAACAAATTTTATTAATGTATTATTGTTTGATATTTACAAGTGATAACAATCTAGTGTGAATAAATTTAAGAGATATCAGTAGAAATGAGCATTTATTATTTTTTTAACCCTGAGATAAAGGGCTTGTCTTGAGAAGTCCTTATATTGGCGCCGCACCGCACGACTTGATAAAATAGTAAGCTAGGGCAGTGACAGACAGTGGCTAGCAATAAGTTTAAAATAAGTACATGTAAGTAGCTTAAGCTATATTATTGTTGTCGTATATCGGTCTCTAAGTCTCTGAATGATAACCCGAAGTCAAGCTAAAATGGCATCTAGGGAAGAGAATTCAGATGAGTTTGATATCAATAACCAGATGGGCTGTGAGCAGCCTGAGGACGGGACGGAAACGTAATGAATGAAGAAAGCTCAACAACCAGTGCAGAAACTCGGGCCGGGGGACCGCAATCACAGTCGCAGTCATCTGAAGCAAATTTCCAAATATTAATGGCATTGATGAAACAACAATTTGAAGAATCGGAAAGGAAGAGAGATGAAAAACAAAGAAAACTACATGAAGAGACACTAAGACAGATAGAAGAAACGAAAAAATTACATGAAGAAACAAGAAAACAAATAGATGAAAGAATTGAAGAATCGGAGAAGAACGAAGAAATGCACAAGAGAACGGAAGAAAGAATCGCCAAGAAAGTGGACGAGAAATTAGAGTTAATGAGGGGAGATTTACAAGGACAAATACATCAGTAGATACAGAACTACAAAGACAGTCGGAAGAAGAGCGAAAGCGGAATCAAAGAATTGAGCAAAGAATTAAAGAAGCAGGCGAAAGAAAATAAGGAAACCCGAGAAAAGGACAGGAAGGAATGGCAGGAAGCCATAACCAACACTCAACAACAAAATCAACACCAAATGGAAAGCCTAGAACAGCAAGTAAGAAGCATCAAGGAAGCGCACCGCAGTACGGAGGATAAAATAAAAGAGGTCTCCACAGAGAAAGGGCGAGAGCTGGAGGAAATCACAAACTAACGACTGTTCGCGAGAGCCAACAGCGGGTGCAACGTCGCCTGGAAGAGATGGAGCAGAGACCGGCTAGAGCCATGAATGCAGCAGTCGTCAACAAGGAAGCCACGTTCGACGGGGAAGACAATTTCCCGATGGAATTCCTAAAGGAATTGAGCGAAATCCAGAAAACCTACTATGAGGAAGAAAATACCCGTTGGATTGGGCGACACTTAACCGGCGAAGCAGCTTTATGGTGGAGAATTGTAAGAGAACAGATTAAGTCCTTCCAAGAGTTCGAGGAAGCATTTACCAGTAAGTATTGGAGCGCGACCCAACAAGAGCGGGTTCGTGACCAATTAGAGTACGGCAGATTCAATTCGAGCGGTAATCTCGACATGATTCAGTCAGTGGCGCAACCAGGGGGGGTTTTGGGGGTTAGAGCCCCCCCCAGAAAATCTGGAAAACTTTTGTAATCAACGTATGTACAAACAGTAAGAACATAATAAATAAAGTATCTTCTTTATATGTTAATTGCTATGTTCTTACAAACTAACTTTTTACTATTACTAAATGATAAAATAAAATTCAGCGTTGGTCAGTTTACCAGAAGTGAATAAATTGTTCTTTTGCCAACGGTCCATGATATGTAATTGTGTTCATACTTGTCAAAAAACACCAGTTTTCATCAAAAGCGTAGCGTTTAGTTATATGCATAGTTAGAGTCGAAAAATAATGTATAACGTGTACAAGTTTATTAAACCGGAAGATAAGGGAATATCAGAAAGAAAGTCGCAGGAAAGGTTAGCTCAGGCGTGTGGTGTGTCTCTACGTAGTGTTTTTAGAATTATAAAGAAGCATCCGCGTATACGGCTTACATAAAATCTTTCAGTACTTCCCATAAAAAATGCTCAACAAAGGAAATAAAAACTGATTTAGACGATTTTAGCAAGTGTACTATTCGATTAATTATTTACGAATATCAATATTCATAGAAGGGGAAACGCCAACATTCAAAGTAATTTAAACTATTTTTAAGAGCTAAATTAATTATAATGGTAGTGCATCTAGTCTGAGCCACATTATTCGTCAAATGAGATTTCGATGAAAACGTGCCAAAAGCAATAGGAAACTTTTAATAAAATAACTCATTAGAAAGTTAAGAGAAAATATATAAGAAAATTATGGCAATTCAGAGAAGAACGGTGGCCTATAGTTTACACAGACGAAACTGAATTCAACGTTAGTTAAAAAAACGTGGGTAGACGCCGTTCTTCTCTGAATTACAGTAATTTTCTTATATATTTTCTCTTAACTTTCTATTGTGTTATTCTATTAAAAGTTTCCTATTGCTTTTGGCACGTTTTCATCGACAAATGTGGCTGAAAATTTCAATGAATAAATAAATCCACCTGCAACATCATTAACAAAAATACAAACACGATTAACTGGTTAGTGAATAATGCGATTTCTTTAGTCCATTTATCTTAACCTGAGTTCTATTCACTAATTAAACAAAGTAAACCAACATACAGAACTCTTATAATAACCACTGTGTAACCCCTTTTTTTTAGACTTTATAAAAAACTTCAAAAATTTTTTTTTTTGAAAGAGGGGCCACCAGTTATTTAAAACTAGGGCCTAGAGAAGCCAAAAATGGGCTGGGTCCAGTGGGACGGGACTTGCAATTAAACTCGGTTGTTAAACAACAATAACAATTTTTATTAGAAATTTCCAAGTCTTGACATTCATGCATATGAGTAGTAAAATTGTTAACTCTTCTTAATACAAAATATAACTTTCAAATTTCTACAAACCCACATTAATATTAAATATACAACTTTAAAATTTTTCTCTCCCCTTTTTTTTAATCGTGATACAATCTTTATACAAAATGTAATTTTTTTTGTTTAATTTCCATAATGCAATTTTAAGCTGAAATTACAACTTTAAATTCTGGTTCAACACTAATGCAAGGTATAAGGTTTGGATCTAGATAATCTAATTCACAATATAAAATATAAACTTCGAATTGTAACACATTTTCCCAAATTCGCAATTTAAAAAAAATTAACATCATAGGTGAGTATCCATCTCACCATTCTGAAAGCTTCCTTTTATCTTAAATGTGGATAAATGCATAGTTAAATGAATTCTCCTCACCTTGTAATTATAAAGAATCATATTATTTCCATAACGCTTAATCATTTACATAGGGCGAACAAAATATGTAATTATATAGATTATCCTTAAAACTACTCAACAATACAACATCTAATCACACATAAAAATACATATACACAAAACACATATCACAGTTATAGCACAGCATAACGGAATACAGCTGGTTAATTTCGACAGGCAGCCTGTACCTTCCCCTTGTACCCATACCTGAATGGGAGACCACAGGACCAGTCAACCTGTAGCAGCACTCAATTAATCGTTTAAATGGCAAACACCTTATATAGCCTCCAAGTAAAAAAAAAACAAAACCCATTAACTCACAAGAGCGAGTAAAAGGAAAATAACGGAAAGAAAAAATATTAGTAACCGAAAGTAAAGCAACCTGAATAAAAGGTGGAGTTAGGAAATTACAAAATTTACGTGGGCAAGGTCGCCCCGCATATCAGTAATTACAAACCGAAATTCAAAAATTCCCCTTTTAGAAGCATGCCTTCACGTAGTTAACATAGCTGTATTTTATTTTTATAAATAGTAAGTTTTTATAGAGATAAATAGTCAGGCATTTACAAACTCCCAAGTGGACATGACCACCAGCAATTAAGTATAAAAAAAAAATAAACTGAAGCTAAAATTACAACATTACAAATCTGGTATGAAGTAGTAAAATTTCTCTTATAAGGTATAGAAATACAGTGGAACTTGGGTATAACGTCATTGAAGGGACCAAAAAAATAATGACGTTAGCCCTATGTCCGAGTGACGTTATAAAAGAGTCGTTATAAAAGACCCTTTTTTAATCACTAGTAAGGAAGGAGAAATAAAAAAAAGTCTGCATTATTAACATTATTCGTGATATTTATTCTATAGTTTACAAACTGCATTTCATTTATACAAACAGCATGAAGAATATTTTAAAAGATCAAAAAGAAAGTACATGTAACTTACATTTAGGCTTACTGTCGGAAGTAATCCGTAATTTTCTTTTGAACGCTCCTTTCTGAAAAATAAATTCTTTCTGTTGTGCTGTGGAGATGCTGCTCGTTGAACGTGTCGTCAGACGTCTCTCTAAAGCAGTAAAATCGTGAAAGAGTTTCGGCGGCTCTCATTGCTTCCTGTACTGTCGGACAAACGATGTCGGCATCCTCCTCTTGCTCAGCACCTTCTTCAACACTATCTTCTGCTTCTATGTTTTTTACTTCCGCGATAATTTCTGCGTCACTCAACACTTGGAATGTTTCTACTTGGTCATCCACTGATGCATAGGAATCAAGTTCATTTCCAAATTCATTTACGTCGAATTTCTTAATCCACTCCGAGAGCGGCAAGTCGTCGTCTTCGTCATCATCGGGTAAATTTTGATGTAGGAGTTGTGCTTTACTAAAGCATTTTGCTATCGTCTTCTGTGTTACACTCTTCCAAGAGTCGTCTAGGAATTGTATTGCATCTAATAGTGAAATTGTGGCAGGTTGAGCCGTGTCCATACAGAAAATAATTTTTTTTTAAAGTTGCTTGCGGTAGTGACACTTTAGGCTTCTAATGACGCCTTGGTCCATAGGTTGTAGGACACTCGTACAGTTGGCCGGTAAGAAGACCAGATTAATGTTTGTCAAATTTAACTTTGGATGGGCTGCACAGTTGTCAACTAGAAGTAGAATTTTTCTGTTTTTCGATGACAGTTCTTTATCCCACTTTCTTAGTTCATCTTCAAAAATACTAGAAGTCATCCACGCTTTTTTGTTACACAACTTACAGGAAGTTTTTTGATGTTTTTAAAACATCTAGGATGCAAACTTTTCCCGATAACTAAAAGTTTCCTTTTTTCGGTTCCCGTCATGTTCGCACAAACAAAAACTGTAACTCTTTGTTTAGAGAGCTTCCCACCAACCCACTTTTCATTTTTAAATTTGAAAGTCTTATCTGGAGTTAATTTATAAAAAATTCCGGCTTCATCTCCATTAAAGATGTCTTCATATTTATATGATCGTCTAATTTCTGGCCAAAAGTTACGCACCCAATCGCCTGTAACGTTCAGATCTACGCATTTTGCCTCACCACAAATGTTTGCAAAGGAAATCGAGTGTCGGGCCTTAAATCGACCTAGCCATCCGTTGGAGCACGTAAAATCAATACCAAACAATTTTCCGAATTCTGTAGCTTTCTCTTTCAGAATTGGTCCACTCACAGGAATATCTGAACATCGACACTGTTTGAACCATTTCAATAATGCTGCATCCACATCGCCATGTTCGCATTTCCTAATTTTTTCTCCATCTTCCTCAAATTTTTTTAAAATTTTGTCCTTTTTTTTTAAAATTGAACCTACAGTAGAATTCACTAAACCAAACTCACGGCATACATCAGCTATTTAACGTCCGCTTTCATATGATCTAATTACACGTACTTTCTCTTGAATAGACAGAACCTTCCTTTTTGTACTAGAACTTGCCATGATTACTGTATAAAAATGTAGACCTACGTATAAAATTCTATAAACAGTGGCTACCGAAACTTAAGTTATAAAACACACAAAAGAAATTGTCACAGTACGAGCAGATACAGAAACAATAACAACCAAAAACAAGCTTATCGCTTGCATACAATGTATGTCTGTAGCCATGGGCGTAGCGCGCGCACATATATATGTTTATATGTAATTTAGAGTAAAATATCTGAGAAATTTTTGACACTATAACAGAGTAGTACAATATTTAGTGACGTTAAAACCGGGAATTTTTATAATGTTAAAGATATCAGTTTGACCGGACTTATGACAAAATAACGCTACACCCGAGTTGACGTAACAGCCGAGGCCGTAATAACCAAGTTCCAGTGTACTACACATTATTAGGCCTATGGCTTAACACATTCTGAAATAATAATGGGAGTGATAAGATTTCTAAATCGTGTTACATGTTTCATACTTTCATTAAATTACAAAAATACTTTTACTTAAAGGAGCAAATATCTGGATATACATATGTATACATACTGGTATATGGCTTTACAACCTGAATTGACCTGACCGAGTAGACCCGCCCGGCCTAATTGAACAATTAACAACCCGCCCAGTATCTGCATAAAACTGCCCCTGCCGCAGGTACCTGAATCAGTAAAAAAAATCAAAGTCCCTTAAGATCACCCGCCCCCTTATTAAAGAACGTTATTTAGAGTAGAATAAAGATAACTAGACACCAATACATGAAAGAATTCAGAATGGTCACAACTTTTGCAACCTCAAATTTTACTACCCAAAATTATTAAAAATTTACTTGAACGCCGGGCACGGCCCCTCGGCAAGGCCTACATAAGATTGGGACGTAATTACATCAAAAAAATTATTCCAGTAAAGTTCATCACCCCGCCCAATTATGTCTAGTTAGACGCGGCACCATAACGTAGAGCTCGTTAACGGCAAAATGTCCCACACAGGAGGTTTGCTACAGAGGCCAAATGTGTATAAAAGATTAAATTTCACCAAAGTCCAGATATGTCTTATGGGGGGCATTTTCGTCATGACGTGTAGACGCTCTTCCAGCCGGACCCGCATCGAGTCTGTGTTTGTTGCTTGTGGCCGGTGTACTGCCAACTGCTGGAATGGGTTGGATCTCCCGGCGGTGCGAAAACCCGGGGATGACAGAAAAATCTACTCAATCATAGTAGATAGTTTTGTAGAATCAAGCAACTAGGTCGGCTGGAAAGAATGTCCGCCCAAAGTATCAGCTGTTCCGTCGAAACTCAAGCGTAGAACACAAGTCGGAGACAGCAACTCCGCTCCCCACCACCAGGGAGCGACATTAAGCAGGCTTGTTCAAAACACGGAGCTACGATATCGCCCGCATGCGCGCACTTACAAAATAACAATTTCGGGAGTTAGACCCTTTTATATATATATATTTTTTTTCCGTTTATTGCACGCCGGGTTTTTAGCAAAACACGGCACAACTGTTTTGGCAAACCATTGACATTAGTCAATTTTCATTTTACGACTTCCACCCTATCATCCTGTCTTCCTGATCTTAATCCTAGAACTGATTTAGGCAATCGTGAAGAAGCGTGCTAAAAAAACGTGCATTTTCCATTGACAGTGTTAGAAACTTAGCAAAAAAGGAATTTGAGTGTATTTGTTTAATAGATTGCACATCAAGATGTGACCATGTCATGAAAATTGAAAAGATCACGTGAGATCAGACCAAAGAGTGTATAATGTAACAGTTCGTTTCAAAATTAATAAATAACGGGATAGCAGCAGTGAAGACGATTTGAGTTATAATAACAGCGAAGGAAACATTAATGGGATGGAAGACCAGAGCTAAATGTTTGTAATTGGTTGTAAGTAATTAAATGCTATATTACTTAAACAATTTTGGTATGATTTTTTCATTAATATTGTCTCTCCTGTTCTTTATGGACAACTTACATCTGTTTTTTTTTTTTTTTTAAAACACAGTCCTTTCACATTCGAGCCTGTTATTGATGTTACTTATTCAAACAAATTAAGTTGCCAGGGTAATGTTGACTATATTTCTGGATTTTGTTGTCCAATACGTGTCCGTTGATTAACTAATTATAAATATATAACTACTGACTCGGAACACTAATTTTTTATTGGTAAAAATTAAAAATGTTAAACTTTCATTTTGTAGCTTGAACTAGTTTTCGTCAGAGGCTCATTTTTACCGATATTACTACGTTTTTTCCTGACTCGTAACATGTACACAAACTATTATGTACCCCAAAATATACAATGTTTGTTAGTGTCTAGGCTCGACTAGAAGATCTGGAGAAAGACAGCAATAGACACAATATGCCAAATCACTGTTTACAAAATAATTGCAGTAGGCCTACTAAATGTTAAACATTTTCTAACTCGGTGAAATCTTTGTATGGTACCTCTGTTGTATCCATTGCTTGTTTCGTCTTACAAAAGTCCATATTTTATGTACTGTTTAGTAGTGTCGAAATAGAAATAGAAATCAAAACCTCCGTACGTAGACTCGTCATTCAGGGAGAAGGCTAATATTTTCAAAAGGCCTTTTTCTACTCACGTGTATAACATTCTTCCCGCCTTATCCCCACTACAAAGTGCGCAACAGCTTTATGTCTAATTATTTTAACTAGATTATTGTATTATTATTTCAATAAAGTCAGCGTCTACTGATTAAGTAATTTAAATTATTTAATAAACATATGCAAATTAGTAAGCCTGTGCTTAATATGATTTTAACTCATAATTATTACAAACATTGTATGTATGATTCTTACACGTGCAATATGCCTTTGCAGCATTATAGGTGGAACGTACATGAGTAAAATTCTATGAAGCAAAGTTAATTTTTACCTGTTCTTGCGACATTGGCTCCTTATAAGTTGCGTATTTTCGTTTCTCCAGGAAAGAGCCCTCCTTGTAAAGAAAAGAATGAGGAAAACCAAAATTGTGCACCTTGTTTCTAAATTTTCAAAACCCCCTCCCGAAAAAAAAAATCCTGGGTGCGCCACTGGATTCAGTACATGGAGAGATGCGTGCTGAAAAGCCGGCAATTAACACCTATATTGTCGAATAAGCACATGATAACGAAGTTAGCCCGGCATTACAACAGGGAGATTCAAATTGCGGTAGTCACCAGGGGTGTAACTACCATAAATAGTTTCGAAGGTCTGCTAAGGGAATATATGGACATTAGCAAGAGGGTAAATAACGGCCAACAAAGTGAGCGACAGCCCATAAATTTTAAAAGACACACAGCCGACCCGACAACAAAATAACGATGTCAGCAAGCCGCGTGCCAACTGGCGGGAGAATTTCCGACAGAGGGAGGTAAACAGACCCAGTGCGGGGGAAAACAAACAAAACCCTGTCAATAGTATTGTTGTTGAGCGACAAGTGAAAGAGAAGCCAGATGAGAAGCCGTCTACATCGAGGCAATGACTTCCGACGATGAGTGCAATGAACCCGGCATGTAAAGAAAAGGTTGAAATAAACACCGGAACGGTAAACATTACCACGATTTTTCCTGATCTTAAGGAAGACCTAATGGAAGAATCTGCTCAAAATATTGACGTCAAAACGATAAAGAGTCCTGAGTTACTAATTCAATTAAACCATGTAGCCGTAAATGCCCTAATAGATAACGGCAGCGCGGTAAACGCGTTATCCGAAGACTGGTATAATAACCACAAGAGGGAGATGGGGAACCATGAAATATTAAGTGTAAACAATACGAACATAATTAGCACTGTAGGGAGTAAATCGAAAAGTATAAGAAAACAAATATGTTGTGAGGTAATTATTAGAAATAGGTTAAGCGTAGATTGTGTCTTCCTAATAGTACTTGGTTTAGTACGGAACTGTATATTGGGTATGAACTTCTTACATCAGTCGAGAAGTGTAATCAACATACCTAAACGTTAGATACAATTTCAACCGCAGGGAGAAGTGATTGATGAAGAACGCCTTTGTGAGATACCATTACTCAGCATGGAAGAAAAGGTGGGCGGCGTTGAGGAAGAAATCAACCAGAAAATTGGAGAACTGGAAGGGGTAAGCCAAACCAGGAAAGATCAATTAGGTCAACTGTTAACTAAAAACAAGGGAATCTTCAAAGAACGGCCAGGTCTCATCACGGGATATCAGCATTGCTTCCGGGTGACCGACAGCACACCCTACCTGCAGAAAGGAAGGCCTGTTCCCATCAAGTACCAGAGGGCGGCCCAGGAGGAAATTAAAAGAATGCTGGATTACGGAGTCATAGAGAGAGCTAACAGCCCTTACGTCCAACCTCTGGTCACTGTAATCAAAAGGGACGGGAGGGTGCGATTGTGCTTAGATGCCCGGAAGGTGAACAGTATCACCATCCCAGATTATGAGGGACCTCCGCCAATCAATGAAATACTTGCTAGATGCAGCAATATCAAAGTAATGTCTACGATTGACCTCAATAATAGTTTTTGGCAAATCCCACTCCATGAAGAGTGCCGCAACCACACTGGTTTCCTGTACGAAGGAAAGGGATACCGATTTAAGGTAACACTTTTCGAATTAAGCACAAGCTTAGCGAGTTTGACAAGGGAGCTCGATCACGTGCTTAACGATGAGGTAAAAAGGCATACCATAATATATGTGGATGACATTCTGTGCTTCTCTAGGAACGAGGAAGAACACATCGAACATCTAAGGAACTTGCTGGAAAATTTGAAGGAGGCGAATATTACGGTGAATCTGAAGAAATCCCAGTTCTTTAGAAAGGAAATCCAATACCTGGGATATTGTCTCACCACGGATGGAATTAAACCAACTTACGATAAGGTGTCAGCGATTTTAAATTTCCCGGTTCCACGAAACCCAAAACAACTGAAAGGTTTCTTGGGCTTAACCAACTTCTACAATAAATTTACCGACAAGTACGCCGAATGTATCCCAACCAATGTTAAAACTTCTACAGAAGGGTAATAAATTTAGATGGGATGCCACCATGCAAGAGCAGTTCCAGCGGGTAAAAGAATTTTTTATAGATTCCGTTGTATTAAAATTTCCAATTCAGGGACGCCGTTTCTATCTTCAGTGCGATACCAGCAGCTACGCGTACGGAGGCCAGTTATACCAGGTTGACCAGAAAGGAGAGATAGCAGTAATAGCATACACCAGCAGGACTTTCAAGAACGCAGAAAAAAAATTACTTCACCACAGAAAAGGAATTATTAGCCATAGTACAGTGTTTGAAGACATTTAGGATATATATACTCGGACAACCTCTCACGATAATCACAGATAACAAAGCCTTAACATTCATCAAGAAATGCCACTTGAATAATACAAGGATCACACGATAGATACTGGCAATCCAGGAATACAACTTTGAAATCCTGCAGTGCAAAGGGAAAGAAAATATCGTTGTGGATATTTTAAGCCGATACCCTGAAGATGAAGAACTGAACGAACCACTCGACGAGAGACAGGAATATTATATACACGCCATAGAAATCAAACTAAGCAAAGATACAGCTACAAAATTAAGGAAAATCCACCCAGTACAATTTACAATTTGAAAACCCGAAGCTCAGGCGAATAATTGACCTGGTCAAGGAAGGAAACAATGATAAATTAAACCAGCACTTTAAAGTCATTAAAGAGAAATTATATCGGAGATGTAAGGAGAGGTGGTAATTGTACGTTCCAAGGGAATTTCAGACGGAGATAATCCAGGAGATTCACAGCATTTATGGACATCCCGGGACGAAGAAGACGCTGCAGCTGCTAAAAGAGCACATCACATGTGATGAGATGTGCAGAAGTGTCAGCAAGATCATCAAGTATTGTGACTTGTGCCAGAGATGCAAAGACAGCGGAAATCGAAATATCGCCGGGGAAACAAGGCCTATTCTTCCTACAAAGAAGGGAGAAATCCTCAGTTTAGATTACTATGGAAGTTTACCGACATCCAGCGGTGGAGTAAAGTATTTACTTGTCGTTGTAGACAACTTTACGAAATATGTAGAGTTGTACGCTGTACGTAGAGCTACAACAAGTATAACTTTAAAACGACTCCAACAGTATATTACACAACATGGAAAACCGGAAAGCATACTGACAGATAACGGTACCCAATTTACATCCCGTAAATGGATACAAGGCCTGAGAGAACTTAACATTAAACCAAAATACACAGCCATCAGAAATCCATGCACCAATATTAACGAACGGTGGAACAGGCAACTTGGAAACATGTTCGGGATATTTGTACGTGAAAGGCATACAAAGTGGGCGACGTACATCAAGACGATTAAAGCGTGTCTCAACGAGACATATCAAGTAACCATAGGAACGACACCACATGAAGCCCAGTTTGGAACGAAACCAACCAGGCATTGGGAGAAATATTTGGACCCAATAGTGAAGAATAATGAGGGAGTAAACGTAGGGAAGTTACAATTACGAATAAAGGAAAGAGGTGAGCGGCAGGCTGCCAGAATAAATCAAATATATAATATTACAGAATTTGACGTAGGAGACAAGGTTCTTATACAAGCAGTGAAATTATCTGACGCAACACAGAATATTATCGGAAAATTCTGCGCGCTGTATGAAGGCCCGTACACAATAATACAAGAAGTAGGAAACGCTACATATAAACTGCAGGACGAATCCAGCAACGGTACGACAAGGGGCATCTTCAATACTAGGCAACTGAAGAAATATCATTCAGGGGCTTAGGGGGGCCTAACGAAAATGTAAAAGAATTTGTATAATTTGCTAGAACAATTAATGAAATATCTTAGTAGTAACATGAGATAAAAGAAAATAGAAATAAGAAAGCAAGTGTATAAAATGAATTATTTTAATGACTAGTTGTCATAGTCAATAAATGTCATGTTAATGATTATGAATAAAACAATTAATGATAATAGATGTCAATAAGAGTGAAGAAGATAGAAGGGTATATGTTTAAATGTTATATATGTGAAGACAATTAATAGAATTTTGAGAGATCTATTCAAGTTGTATGTATTTAAAATCATGTTTACGTAAGGACAATTTACAAGCTTAGTACAAGATTGTATAATATAATTGTGTTCAAAGATGTTAGTAAATAGAAAAGAAAAAATGTTTTTTTTTGTGAAAGTGCTAGTGAGATATCAGAAAATATGGACTAACTAGAGACAGTAATAATGAAGTAGGTTAGGAAACTATAGTGAATTATGATATTGAAATACGTATTATTATTATTAATACCTATGTGTTATTTATAATTTAATGATGATAGAAGGTATGTTGGTCACTAAGAATTCTATATATATGTTGTAAATTTGTAAAGTCAATTAATGTGGAGATATTAATGCGTATTTTAGTAATTTGTGACATAAGAATTAAATGTATTAAAAGGATACAAGGAAAATTAATCCTAAAGGCCAGAAATAATAAGAACATTATCGAATAATTTGTGTAATTGAATTTTGTAGATATTGAAATATTATATGAAGAATAGTTAAGGAGTTTGGTAAAAAACGATGATCAATTACAAATTTAAGATTTTTTGACTAAATATAATTTTGTAAATATAATACTATGTTAATTAGAGTGAAAGAAAATCGGATTCATTTAGGATGTCGAAAGCGAAAGTACTTTAGAGGGGATGGGGTGTGTTTACCAATATCTAACGAACCTTGTTTCTATTACGCTGAGAGTAGGTCAACGAAGACATGTAAACAACACTATACTAGATCCAATGAAGAACGAGCCACTACAAGGCAACACAAAGTATGCATATTTGGACGCAGATTTTGGCATTTAAACCTTACTGAAATGGCGTAAAATTTTGGATCAATTTTGGATGTACAGAGTCCATCCAAACTGACAAAATTTGGGGACAATATATAACACCAAAAATTTCGAAAAATTTTAATTTCATAATTAGCAGTAAGAAGTGTCGTTGAAAGCAGTAACGAAAGGTGTATGTGTGGAAAGCATATTTTGAAAGGGACAAAAGAGCAAACACGCTTTAGTGACGGACAGGTCATAAAATTTCGCAGACAGCTGCAACACGCCCTGTGAACAAGCAGAGTTCACTGCTCCCGGTACGTAGAACACCAGTTTTTTGTGAAAACACATTGATTCCGTAGAAAGCTACATACAATGTGTACAGAGCCATTAAAGGAGAAAAGGCTAAGTAGTTAACAATGGTCAAGTATACATGGATACGCCAGCTGTCAGGAGAAAGCGACGAAGGGTGTATTGATTTGAAAGACTCAAGCGGTCGACGAAGGGTTTTGACCTTACTTGGAAATGAAAGCGCAGAGTCCAAACTCAAGGATGGGGTGTTGGCTGGCAATCAAAAAAAAAAAAAAAAAAACTTTCAAAGAAGGGTAGGCGAGGCCCTTGAACAACAATAGATAATAACGCCAGAGCGACGAAGTACAGAAACAATACAAATGGAAGAGAAACTCGTGTCGTCGCTGTAGACTTCAGAAAAAACGACAGATACAATTTATTGCTGCGTTATATGGAAATGACAACGACCTCAAAATACGATGCAAGGGAAGAATCTGGTGGGGAACCAGGAGCCCTATCAGAGAACGCCTTTGAAAAGATAGGTGGTATTTGGACTTGGAGGGAAGAAAATGAAACCAATAAGGACACGGCGTCGTTGGAATCAGATGTCTGGTGGGAAATTTGGTAAGGAGAATATAGGAACGAGACAGGAACGCGCTTGGAGGGAGTTCTAACTAAATTTTTGGACGCGATCGGAGTGAAGTCCGTGACTGGAGTAATTAGCATTTTACCGAACTTTTTTTTTATGAATAATTCGATACACAGCGTGACAAGGTAGTTTTCGAACTTATAACGAAATTTAATACAGTGATTACAAACACACGAACTATGAAGTAGAGTCACACTGTTAGCATACCAGTGAACATTAACTGAAACAGATAGTAACCAGACAATAATGTAATTTCAGTTTATACGAACACTTTACAACAAATAACTTTTAAGAAAAATTAACAATCCAAACTACACTCATGAACACTTGATAACCAAAGATACCGCAACAAAAGTGCGTAATATCAATTCAGATTTGAAATAAATCACGATGTTGGTGTACAACAGAGAATACTAACTTTTAATCATAAATTACAATCCGAAATGCGTGGAGTTGGTGAGTGAAGTGTCTGTGAGTGACATCGTGGGATTCATCCGGTACCATCTGTTATCTGGAGGAATTATCTGCAGGATTCCAGAACAATCGACATGAGGGAATCATCACGCCAACCACCGAGTGATTGGATATTCGTACATCAAGTAAAGTAAACATGTCTTAATTAATTTAGATCCACTGTCTGTCATCTCAAAGAATCCACACACACTAGAATTCATTAAAGTAATCGTCAAGGAATTAAAGAAATTGATTTAAAGTTTAATTCGAAGTAAAATCATCATTCTTTATCAGTTTTGGAGTAATGTTTATTTCCAAGTTCCAAATGAATCCGTAGTTATAAAGTATAGTAATAACTTAAGAGATTATTCATATTAAGAATTTATAAGATGAAACTAAACATTATAATTAGTAAAGTACTAAACGCAATTGATGAATGATTATTAATATGCAACCATTAGATTGAGTATGAATAACAAATTTTGGTTGGGGTGTCTCTGACTATTATAACTATCTATTGTGGTTTTGATAATAATTATTTCGATTACTGGGGTAGCTGTTGTTATTCCTGTTAGGATTTTGATTATTTGTGAAATTATTATTATTATTATTGTTATTAGGGTGATTATTAATATTATTATAATTCGAATTGTTGCGGTTCCCTTGGTAGTTATTACCATTATGGTTATTATTGTTATTGGGGTATGGGTTATTTCTTAGGTCAGGCCGATCATTCCTCCTTCTACTTTGCCGATAGTAGTCCTCGTTTTCGTAGCTTTCTAATAATTCGGTCATCGCTTGCACCGTCTTTATCTGGCTACCCCTTCTCGCTCTTATGATGTCTTCATCGTAATGGTATGGCAATTTATTTACCAGGCATTCCTCGGGTATTGCCGGTTCTAAATGCTTCGCAAGACACACCTTTCCTAAGAAATAGGCCGTCATAGTATTACCTACTTGAGCATTGTATCTCCCATGACAGATGTTGTCACGTATTAGGTTCTGTGTTGTCTCCGACCAGTACTGTTCAAACTTTGTACTGTATTTATTATCTGTGTGTCGTAACCACTGCAATGCGACACGCGCGGATGACGTCACTTGCTTATCAAGCGCTGCCGGCAGTCAGCCGGACTGACGGTGGACAAGTTAAGTTTAGTTTCTAATTAGACTCCGAGCGTTACTCTCGTTAAAAATCACTCTTCCAGCCGCGGCTTCTGGATAATTATCCAATTATCTTCATGTGCAGTTTTCGCTAAATTACTCAGACTACTTTCGTCTAATTTAAATAGATCTTGACCTTTATCAAAACTAAATTAACGGGCGTTATGGCCCTTAAACATCCGCACGTGTTGACAATGGCTTCTAAAATTTAACGTTTTCAATAAATGTATATTATACATCAGAATTACAGTCCACTTCATTACGTTTCAAACCCAGCCCTTTCTACTTAGCGTCTTTGGAACAACTCTAGAATTTCAAGAGCTTCCAGTACGCAACATTTTTGATCCAACCGAACCGGATTTCTTACTTTGTCCACATGAAATTAATATTTCATTTAATGGGCCCAAACGGCGTTTCGTTCAAGCGCCAACATTCTCAACTTTGGATTGCTGACAATTGCGTGCCTCTATAAACTTTCAAAATTACATTACAATCAACACGACAAGATTCGGCAGAGCAGTAAACCAGAGACGACGGGACGGGACACGGCAGGACAGCATTCGTGATTCTACATCAAAAAGTTCCACAGCTTTAAATAATGGAGAGCTACAACATAAGGCGTCATCTGACCAGTAGAGACAGGAGGTGCAACAGCTCCTAACAGGATCGAGCAGCGGGATCGAAGTCAGCTTCAGCACGTCTGGATCAACGTCCACGTGACTATGAACCTTTTACTTATATTTAACGTTTCAAGCAATATTTTACATTAGCAGTTATTTTTTAACACCTTTGTGTAAACACACACCATCATTATACAATACACGTTAGTAAGTGGTTGGCAGTTCATTGTGAGTTCAAACATCAAAGATAAAAATATATGTTATTATCATTTAAATTCATAATTTTAATTGCCAACAAAGTTTGATGAATAGAGAGAGTAAGCATATGTTCTAGCAAGTATTATGTTTATATACATAACGATCGCTAGCTACCGCAACGTATTCAGATTTATCAAAATTTAAGTTTATGGTTCACATGCTCTGCGCTCAAATTATTCCAAAGTATTTTTTAAATTGTAATCATGACAGATGTAAAGGCTTTAATAAAAAAACGAGGCACCATTAAAGCTTCGATATCCCGCGTAAATACGTTCGCGGACAACTTCGATTTGGAAACCAGCGATCATCATGCGCTAAAAATAAAACTTCGGCATTTGATGGAATTATCCACCAAATACGATGAAATACAATCCCAAATCGAATCCGAGGAAGCGGACTTTGCTTTAGCGAGTGATAGGGTCCAAACTGAAGAAGATCTTTGTAACATAGAGTGTAAATTGCAACACCTGCTGGAGCAAGCTGAGCATATGAACCAGAAACCCTTAATTAATGCTGAAAGTAAGCATCTTAAAACACCCCCCATTCAGTTGGAACCGATCAAATTACCTCGGTTTGCGGGAAGTATTATTGAGTGGCAGCATTATTATCATATTTTTCTTGAACTAATTCACGTCAGAGCCGATCTGACGGACATACAAAAACTTCACTATTTGCACTCGTCATTATCTGGCGAGGCGCTTAACGTAATAAAGTCATTACCAATCACTCATGAGAATTACGCGGTGGCTATCGATCTGTTGAAGAATAGATATGACAGTAAGCTAATTGTCTCCGCCCACCATGTCGGGAATGTCCTGGACGTACCATTGGTTCAACAAGAATCTCAAGTTAGCATATCTAGATTCATTGATGAAATCTCAGCCAATATCAATGCTTTAAATAATCTCAACTTGCCAGTTAACACATTCGAAATTATTGTCATGCATTACTTAGCTAAAAAACTTGATAGTTACACTATCCGGTTGTGGAAAGAGAGCTTGTCGGAACATAAATTCCCTGACTTTAATAATTTTATGAATTTCCTAAACTCACGCAGACAAATGCTACAAAATCTTGATAGCGCAACTACCTCAACGAGCAAGTTAAGTAACAGCGATAAGACTCCTTATCGCAAGGCAGTTAAACCGATAAGCGCTCCTAGGGGGGCATTCCATTCTCATATCGGAAATAATTTATGTAGACTATGTAACGGTAAACATAGAATTACTGATTGCTTACAATTCACATCGCTTTCTGTCCCTGAAAGAAAAAACGTCATAATAAAAAACAAACTTTGTTTAAATTGCCTTCGTCCGGGTCACGAAAGTTCGAAATGCACATCAAAATTTTCTTGTAAAAAATGTGCTATGCGTCACCACACCATAATTCATGTCCCCAACAAAGACGGATCTTCTATCAATAACCAATGCTCACTAAAGTTGCAAACGAATAAATCAATATTGTTATCCACCGCTGTCTGCCGGTAGAAAATTCCCCGTTAGAATTTTATTGGATTCCGGCTCGCAAGCAAATTTCTGCACGATGGACTTCGCCCGTAGAATGGGCCTTCAATTGGTTAAATCGCAATTGCCCATCACGGGTATAAACAACTCACTCTTCCAGGCTGACTTCAGTACAAAGGTAAGGCTACATTCTCGCTATAAACCCTTTACGTTAAACGTGCATTGTGCCGTACTACCCAGTATAACTAATGATTTACCGGCGGAATCGTTCGATCTCGCCTCTTTGAATTTACCGAAGCACTTATTCTTAGCTGATCCACACCTACATTGTTCGTCGCAAGTCGATGTACTCCTCGGCGCTCAATATTATCTCCAATTAATTGAACCTATTAAATTTATGCGCGGACCGCACTTTCCTATTATTCAGGAGACAAAGTTAGGATTTATTCTAGCCGGTAACTTACCCTTCAATGTCGACATAACTAAAACGGTTTCGTCCTTTATGGTCTGTAAGGATGATAGTCAGATTTCCTCGCAATTAAAGGAATTCTGGAAGCTGGAGGAGGTCTCTAGTCGTGAAACCTACCCTGAGGATTCTGCGTGTGAAAAGCATTTTGTAACAAATACTGTCCGCAATCACGAAGGGAGATTCGTGGTATCCCTGCCTCGCAGATTAGACATCTCATTTGGGAGATTCTCTCCGCGGAGCTATCCGCAGGTTCCAATCGCTAGAGTTTAAGTTCAAGCGGAACCCTGCCCTTTACAAGGGCTATAGCGAGTTCATGCGTGAATACGTGAAGCTTGGTCATATGTCTCCACTTAATGATTACGATTTGTCGCTTGACAAATCAGACATTTTTTATTTGCCTCATCACTAAGCTACGTGTGGTTTTTGACGGCTCCGCTAAAACGACAAATAATCTGTCCCTCAACGATACTTTAATGGTCGGTCCCACGATCCAGCAGGATCTGTTCTCGATCATGGTTCGTTTTCGTACCCACCGATACGCACTTATTGCAGACATAGAAAAGATGTATCGTCAAATTATGGTTAACCCGAAGGATTCCAATTTGCAGCGCGTCGTTTGGCGTGACGCTCCGCATAAGGAACTACAACATTACGCTTTAAGGACGGTTACGTATGAGACTGCTAGTGCATCTTTCCTTGCAACTAGATGTCTGGCGCAGATAGCCTACGAAAATAAATCCGATTACCCTATGGCTTGTATAGCCATAGCCAATGATTTTTATGTAGACGATCTTATTATGGGATCGGACGATCCAAACGTGTTAGCTAAAATGAAATTCGACATCACGGAGTTGCTAAAAAGATATGGTTTTACGTTGCATAAGTGGTTTTCTAACCACCATGAGTTTAAGGCTTCTCGCGCCCAAGTATCCCATGACTTCAGCAAGGGTCAAAACGTGCGTACATTGGGTATCCAATGGAACGTTGACAAAGACAGTTTTTTTATATACCGTTCGGGGTAATGACAATTCGACCGTATTTAACAAAAGAAGCGTGTTGTCGGTCATTGCAGGGATTTACGACCCACTGGGTCTTATCGGCCCCATTACGTTTTGGTGCAAACATTTTGTACAACAGTTGTGGTTGGCGGGCACAAGTTGGGACGAACCCTTATCTGGGTCATTAGCCAATCAATGGCTGGAACTCTACTCTCAATTAGTTTCCGACACTCATTTTAAGATTACGAGGTCGGTTAAGAGTTTGAACAATTGTCAAGTCAATTCATTACAGCTACACGGATTCGCCGACACCTCGGCTAAAGGTTACGCGTGTTGTATTTATGTGCGCGCGGTCTATTCGAACGGCGCCATATCGTCAAACTTGTTGTGTGCTAAATCTAGGGTCGCTCCGCTGAAACAGATAACGCTACCCCGGCTTGAACTTTGTGCTTGTTTATTGCTAGCGCAATTAACTTCTAAGGTTTTAAGCGCCGTCAACTACAATTTTGACGGACTATATCTCTATTCGGACGCGATGATAGCGTTGCATTGGATACATCAACAATCTTCCCGCTGGAAGGTATTTGTGGCCAACCGTGTCGCGGAAATACAGCGTCTTGTTAGCCGGGGAACTTGGCATCATGTATTATCACATGACAACCCTGCCGACATTTTATCACGCGGTTGCCTCCCTCGTAGTTTGCACTGCCATACTCAATGGTGGCATGGTCCGTCCTGGTTAGCCCATGAGTCAGCATCATGGCCCCTTAGCGCCTTCGACATTCATGCTCTCTGTACTTACCCCGACCTTGAGCAGGAACGTCGTAAGCAGGTCCAAACATCACTGATTGTCGCCTCTTCCACCCATAGCTATGTTGAAAATTATTCATCCCTTACAAGGCTCATTCGAGACTTCGCATATTGCCGCAGATTTATTCGCAACTCTAGGCTCCCGGTTGTTGACAGGGTCACGTCCTTTTTGTCTGCTCAAGAGTTGCATGACACACTTTTGTTTTTTGTTCAGCAATCTCAGCAGTTGCACTTCGGCATAGAAGTTAAGGAACTTGAGGCACATCGTTGCCTTCCTCGCAGCAGTAAAATTCTTGCACTCAACCCCTTCCTGGATGACTCAGGTATTTTAAGAGTGGGTGGACGCTTACAATTCTCCCCACTTAACTACGCGAGTAAACACCAAATAATTTTGCACCCGCACTCTTATCTCACTAAATTAATAATTGAGTATGAACATATCCGTTTGTTGCACTCTGGGGTGCAATCAACTCAAGCTTCGCTCAGACAGAAATATTGGATCATTCACGACAAATCTTATATCCGCTCAGTAATACATAAGTGTATCATTTGTTTCCGTTCCCGTGCTAGAGGCGCGAATCAACTATTAGGTCAGTTACCCCCTTCTAGGGTAACGCCTGCTAAGCCATTTTCCCAGTCGGCCGTGGATTACGCCGGTCCTGTACTTTTACGCCATGGTGGGCAGCGCTCAAAGTCCACGTCAAAGGCATACATCGCGTTATTCATATGCATGAGCACAAAGGCCATCCATTTAGAATTGGTGTCAGATCTCACCTCCAACGCCTTTATAGCGGCTCTGAAAAGGTTCATCGCGCGCAGAGGTATTCCCGCGCAGATATTTTCGGATAATGGTACGAATTTTCGTCGTGCCAACAGCACCTTAAACGAATTGTACAAATTTTTAAGGTCAAAGGAAGTTGAGCAATCTTCTAAGGAGTTCTGCGGTCTCAGTGGTATCAAGTGGTCCTTTATCCCTCCCTCAGCCCCTCATTTCGGTGGTTTGTGGGAAAGCGGTGTTAAAAGTGTTAAATATCATTTGCGTCGCGTAATCGGCGGTACTATCTTGAATTTTGAGGAGTATTCCACTCTTCTCTCTCAAATTGAGGCTTGCCTTAATTCACGCCCTTTATGTGCTGTGTCCGACGATGCTAGAGACCCTGAACCCTTAACTCCCGCTCATTTCTTGGTCGGTGCTCCACTGACTGCACTTCCGGAACCCGACTATACCCAAGGCAATACTAGTCATTTGGGCAGATGGCAACTGCTCCAAAAATTTACGCAATCCATCTGGAAACGATGGTCTAGGGATTATCTGCACCAGCTGCAGCAGCGCAACAAATGGCGCACGCCGTTAAGGAATTTGAATGTCGGACAGCTTGTCCTCATTTTGGATGATAATTCTCCCCCACTTCAGTGGAAGCGAGGGGTAATTACTAATGTTTTTGCGGGTCAAGATTCCTTAGTGCGCGTTGCAGAAGTTCGCACCGCGCTAGGTATCTTACGCCGACCCATCCACAAATTATGCCCCCTTCCGGTGGCAACAGACTAGTCGTATGCGTGCCATACGAGACGTACTAGGATTGTGAACTTGTCACATTGCCTGGAATTCACCCGGAAAATTCCCGGGGCGATCATACAAGTCAATTGTATCATTAGCGTTGTAATTATTATTACTACGTTCTGATAGCTATTATTGCAATAGTTACTGCGTTTTCATTGGGCTATCAATTATGTATTGTTATATGATTATATATTCAACTTTGAAAATTATTATTGTACCAATTATTGTATGTATTGTATTTTTCAATATCATGTATTATTGAATTTTGTGATCTTTATTATACTATTATGTACCTTTAATTATTATGTCAGTCTTTATGTATTATGTATACTCGAAACTCATGTTATGTATTTTTACATTGGATATGTCTACCATATCTCCATGTACCATTGAACTTTGATGTCATTATGATAACATTATGTACATATACATTGTTATGTTCTTATTATTTGTATTACTATATTTGAAGCAGTGTTCAAGATGGTTTCTCTTATATAAATTAGGGTTTGTCACTTACGTTTTTGTTAAAGCTTAAATATATGTATTTCATGTCCATATGTTCATGCTTCAAGAGAGATCATGTTCAGTTATGCAAAGACTCGTTTTTATCATGATTTCTTTTATTTTGTACCTTTCTAGCACAGAAATTGTTTTGTTTTGACTTTGAGCTTTTCTGATAGTTTAATGAATTTTGTTATCTACAGATTTTTATGTTAGAAGTGATTTACTTTACTCCAAGGGTCAATTTAATGTATAAGCCTTTTAAGTATATTATGTATTATTTATATATAACATTGATAATGTTTTGTAATATACTGTTCCCAATTAATTTAAATTTCAAAATCGTCCCGATTTTGAGCGGGCAGTATGTTCAAACTTTGTACTGTATTTATTATCTGTGTGTCATAACCACTGCAATGCGACACGCGCGGATGACGTCACTTGCTTATCAAGCGCTGCCGGCAGTCAGCCGGACTGACGGTGAACAAGTTAAGTTTAGTTTCTAATTAGACTCCGAGCGTTACTCTCGTTAAAAATCACTCTTCCAGCCGCGGCTTCTGGATCATTATCCAATTATCTTTATGTGCAGTTTTCGCTAAATTACTCAGACTACTTTCGTCTAATTTAAATGGATCTTGACCTTTATCAAAACTAAATTAACGGGCGTTATGGCCCTTAAATATCCGCACGTGTCGACAATGGCTTCTAAAATTTAACGTTTTCAATAAATGTATATTATACATCAGAAATTACAGTCCACTTCATTACGTTTCAAACCCAGCCCTTTCTACTTAGCGTCTTTGGAACAACTCTAGAATTTCAAGAGCTTCCAGTACGCAACAAGTACTTTGCTTTGAACATGTTCTTGAATTGCTGGTAGTCCGCGATTTCACTTCGATTCGCCATCCACCAATTGTCCGTCAATTCTCGGAAAGACTCGTCCAATACCTCCCGGTTGTTACTCCATCTACTTCCTCGATGTTTGGCAAAGTATTCCTCAATCCGGGCCAAGAACTCCATCGGTTTCCTTTTGTATTGGCGAAAATTCAACCATTCTCGATTTTCATTTATTGGGATACCCGTAATGTTAGTGGGTCTATTTCGAATTACTTACATCTCTTCTTGGCTCTGCCGTACTTGACCGGTTATGTTCGTCATAGCAACTTCCATACCGTCACACCTTTCCGCGACTTGGTTCCGTACCTTTCCTAATTCTTCCTGGGTTTTTTCGGTTTTCTTCCACCTTCTTTCTATTGTGCTCTTCGATGTTAGTGAATTTGGTGTTTACTTCTTCTTTAAAACCCTGTACTTCTCGCTCAGTCTGGCTACATCTTTCGTCTACTTCCTTAATTTGTTGTTTGATTCCTATTGTTTCTTCTTCTAATTTCTTAGTTGTGGATTCATTATTATCGTTGATTTCCTTGCTCAACTCTTCTTTTAACAACTCTATCCTCTCATCTAATTTGTCCATATTTTCTTGGTTAACCTCCCTTAATTCTTCTCTTAATAGTTGGTTACCCTCCTTCAATTCTTCCAACTTCTCCTCCATCTTCTCTTCCATTTTCTTGTTATTTTCCCTTAACTCTTCCTTCAACTGTTGGTTGTCATTTTCCATCTTCTTACTGTTTTCCTCCATTTTCTCTTCCATCTCCTTACTGTTTTCCTCCATCTTCTTCCTGTTTTCTTCAATTCTCTTATTTGTATTTTCAATTTTATTACCCAATTCTTCTTTGGTTGATTTGAATTCCTCCTTTAAAGACTGGTTGTCCTCTTTCAATTCCTTGCTGGTTTCCTCTACCTTCTTATTAGTTTCATCAATTTTCTTATTCGTATTTTCAATTTTATTACCCAATTCTTCCTTCAACTGTTGGTCGTCACTTTCCATCTTCTTGCTTAAGGATTGGTTGTCATCTTTCCTTTCCTTGCTCCATTCTTCCTTAGTTGATTTGAATTCTCGGAGGAACATTTCCATCATTTTATTTAACTTCGTATCTTCATTGGTTTTGGATTTCTCTACCTCCTTCTCCTGGAGATCGACATCCCCTGTTTGCGTGGGTATCTCGGGTTGTTCCTCTTGTCGTGCGGGTTGATTCGGTTCCGCAGGAGGTAATCTTCCTTCCAGATCTTCAACCGGAGTTGTTTCTTTGTCATCCATGTCAATCTCTTCGATTTCTTTTTCGGCTTCTGCCGCCCTTTTCTTAGATAGTGCTCGTTTCGGCATTTTTCTTCCTCTTCTGACCTTATAACAGCTGCCAAGCTAAAATTAGGAATTGGGCAAATTCTTCTTATTTTATGTGGCCTATCAATCACTAATTAAAGCCCCTTCAGTTGGACGCCATTTTGTAACAAAATAAAAATTTTGTTTTTCTTTTCAAAAAATTGTATTTTATTTATTTATTTTATTATAAATTTTATTAATTATTTTTGTATTGTATTCATGTAAATTTTATTTCTTTTATGATTGCTTTTGTCAAAATATATCACTTTGTGTAATTGGAATTATATTTCTTCGTTAAATGGATTGTCTCCAGTAACAATCGATTTGCGATTTTTCGTTCTACTAAGTGTGTTCTCCTCTGAAGTTGTTAAATTCGGTTTTCTTTGTAGTCTATTTATCAAATATTAACTAAGATTCTTCTATTTATATTAATTCGAATAAATAGAAGCAACAATTATAACATTCAAGGATTTTTATTGACAAAATATAAAATAATCGATTTTGTATCGATTGATTAATCGACTCTCTCTCAGGGCGAGAACATTTATTATACACATTATTAATATTAATTCTCAGGTTCTTTAAGCTGTTATTTTAGAATAGTCAGAGAAAGGGCAAAGTCTGGAAAGTATAACACTTACAATTACAAACTTAATGATCTAAAAATACAAAGATATTATTTAATATATAATGGTTAGTAAAGTAAGTTGATCGAACCAATCTCGTTCCGACGACGACGTCTGGCCGTGGAGAATTGTGGGAATTCAAAGATGGCGTTCCGTACCGCAGATGTCGACAGCTGCTACACCTCAAGGAATCCTCTTCAAATAAATGTTGCTTTTCCAAGTTTTCCTCGTCTCAGCATTAGTGATTAATCCCTCTGGTGATAGTGTAGTTGTCCTGGATCAGTGGTCAGTGATTCGTTTCGGTAATTTATGTTGAATAATGTTTTTATTTCACTTCATTCCATAAGGTCGAAAATGGCAGATTTTGTCTTGATATTCGGAATTATCGTTTATATGTGTTAAAATGGTTATTATTGCACCTTTTACGGTTCAATATTGGTTCACATTAATAGTTATACTGGTTTAATTCACTGAATTTAATAGTTATTTAAGGTTTTGTCAAAATTCGCGATTTTACATTGAATAGGCTTGGTTGATGCTCGCCATCTTTCTTCTTCCTTCCCTATAAGTGAATATTTCGCGAGCTCTCGTTCTGATGTGAACTACTCAACGTATAATAATCAACTCTTCTACTTTCTTCTTCATCCGAAACGTCTTAGCCAATTTAATATTACAAAGACATTGTTTTAAATCTCTAGCATTTCCGCTTACATGGTTGACTTTTACATTATATGAATGAATACATTTTTACTATTATTTAGTTTTATTAAATACCTAACACATATTCTCTTTCTTTAGTTAATTCTACGTGATTTAATACCAAATATGATACTTTTACAATGTTTTCCATCTCGAAATGCCCTATTTAAATTATTTTTACATGTAGGCCTAAAAGTTTACTTCCTGTCACATTAAATGGTTTACCATCTTTATGAAGTTATTTATTATTGACCAAGATCCCTGATTGAAATAAAATGTTTATTTTTCCTTAATTCCTTGTAATTTTATGAATTAGTTATCTTTTTAAATTATATCTTTAATTTAAATCTTCCCCCCTTATGTTCCAGTGTTATTAAACTTGCATTTTTTCTAATAATCCTTTATACATTTCTTCAATATCTTTATAAAGTATTAGTACTGTTAGAATACACTGTGTTGGATTTACATTATACAAATTTCATCAATTTACTTAATTTATTTTACTTATTTATCACTGATAAGGTTGTTGAGATTTACCATTTGTCCAGATTTTAGTTTTGTTCACCTATAATGTTTTATGATTATTACAGCTTGCTTGTACCCCTTCTGACTTTCTATTCTTATACAATCTTAATTAAAATTCTCTTACTTAACTACATTAACATTTAGCTTTGATTAATACTATTAATACATAACAAATATTTTAAAACAAAAGAGTTGTACTCAAACTCAGACATTTCAGCCTTGATTAATACTATTAAACATAATAAATTTTTTAGAATGACAAAAAACATTATACTCTATTTCAAACATTTAAGTATAGAGTTCATTGACCTTAATATAAACAAAACACATCTGTCCCTTCATTATTTAAAGTATTTCTTAAAACTAATTTTGTGCAGTCTTGGCTGTTTTTGTTTATTTTGGGGATGTACCCTTGGTCACTTCACTTATTTAATGCCTGTCTTGTTTATCTTTAGTCATTTTAATAAATGTTGTTAGATAAAGAGTGGCACTCACTTAGAAACATTTGTAGTCTATTTTCATAATAATATTCTACAAAATATCATTTCTGAATTCAATACCAAAACTTTAAAGTTGTATAAAGGCACAAATTTATTTAGTTTATGAATTTAAACATTGACACATGAAGTCTATTTAACATTATATAAATAATTTCCACTGGTTCACTTTTAATTCTACCTTTAGACACTTTTGATTATATCTACTTTACATTATTTTTTATTTTAGGTGTTATACTTTCATTTCTTATACATACTCTCTTTTGGGGTTTCGTTTTTTCTTATTACTGGGTTTGCTTTGGGTATTTCCCTACTTTATTTTATTCTACTACGTGGTTTCTTCCAATTTCAGTCCTGTTATTAGGGATGTGGGTTTGTTCTGGGTATTGCCTTACTTACCCCTATCCTACCTAGGTACCTTCTTACTTTATCTTGGCTTTTGTTTTATTTTTTATTATTCATTTATATTGCATAGTTGTTTTTAATTTATTTTTATTTCTTCAAACTATGAGTGCACTTTACTGTGGTCCTTAATTGTTTTTTATTGTATTTTTCTTTGATTTCATTTTAACTTTAATTTATTTATGATCATTATTTCGTTCATAATAATGTGGATAATCTGTCATGCTACAATATGCAACCATTAGATCGAGAGTATGAATAACAAATTTTATTAATGTATTATTGTTTGATATTTACAAGTGATAACAATCTAGTGTGAATAAATTTAAGAAATATCAGTAGAAATGAGCATTCATTATTTTTTTAACCCTGAGATAAAGGGCTTGTCTTGAGAAGTCATTATATTGGCGCCGCACCGCACGGCTTGATAAAATAGTAAGCTAGGGCAGTGACAGACAGTGGCTAGCAATAAGTTTAAAATAAGTACATGTAAGTAGCTTAAGCTATATTATTGTTGTCGTATATCGGTCTCTAAGTCTCTGAATGATAACCCGAAGTCAAGCTAAAATGGCATCTAGGGAAGAGAATTCAGATGAGTTTGATATCAATAACCAGATGGGCTGTGAGCAGCCTGAGGACGGGACGGAAACGTAATGAATGAAGAAAGCTCAACAACCAGTGCAGAAACTCGGGCCGGGGGACCGCAATCACAGTCGCAGTCATCTGAAGCAAATTTCCAAATATTAATGGCATTGATGAAACAACAATTTGATGAATCGGAAAGGAAGAGAGATGAAAAACAAAGAAAACTACATGAAGAGACACTAAGACAGATAGAAGAAACGAAAAAATTACATGAAGAAACAAGAAAACAAATAGATGAAAGAATTGAAGAATCGGAGAAGAAGAACGAAGAAATGCACAAGAGAACGGAAGAAAGAATCGCCAAGAAAGTGGACGAGAAATTAGAGTTTATGGGGGGAGATTTACAAGGACAAATACATCAGTAGATACAGAACTACAAAGACAGTCAGAAGAAGAGCGAAAGCGGAATCAAAGAATTGAGCAAAGAATTAAAGAAGCAGGCGAAAGAAAATAAGGAAACCCGAGAAAAGGACAGGAAGGAATGGCAGGAAGCCATAACCAACACTCAACAACAAAATCAACACCAAATGGAAAGCCTAGAACAGCAAGTAAGAAGCATCAATGAAGCGCACCGCAGTACGGAGGATAAAATAAAAGAGGTCTCCACAGAGAAAGGGCGAGAGCTGGAGGAAATCACAAATAAACTAACGACTGTTCGCGAGAGCCAACAGCGGGTGCAACATCGCCTGGAAGAGATGGAGCAGAGACCGGCTGGAGCCATGAATGGAGCAGTCATCAACAAGGAAGCCACGTTCGACGGGGAAGACAATTTCCCGATGGAATTCCTAAAGGAATTGAGGGAAATCCAGAAAACCTACTATGGGGAAGAAAATACCCGTTGGATTGGGCGACACTTAACCGGCGAAGCAGCTCTATGGTGGAGAATTGTAAGAGAACAGATTAAGTCCTTCCAAGAGTTCGAGGAAGCATTTACCAGTAAGTATTGGAGCGCGACCCAACAAGAGCGGGTTCGTGACCAATTAGAGTACGGCAGATTCAATTCGAGCGGTAATCTCGACATGATTCAGTCAGTGGCGCAACCAGGGGGGTTTTTGGGTTAGAACCCCCCCCCGAAAATCTGGAAAAACTTTTGTAATCAACGTATGTACAAACAGTAAGAACATAATAAATAAAGTATCTTCTTTATATGTTAATTACTATGTTCTTACAAAGTAACTTTTTTACTATTACTAAATGATAAAATAAAATTCAGCGTTGGTCAGTTTACAAGAAGTGAATAAATTGTTCTTTTGCCAACGGTCCATGATATGTAATTGTGTTCGTACTTGTCAAAAAACACCAGTTTTCATCAAAAGCGTAGCGTTTAGTTTATTGCGGTATTTTCCGGTTTTGGAGAATGAACTAGATTAATCTGGGTGGCCTGTCAATTTCAGTGCAAAGGAAAGTCAAGCATAGTTTAGAGTCGAAAAATAATGTATAACGTGTACAAGTTTATTAAATCGGAAGATAAGGGAATATCAGAAAGAAAGTCGCAGGAAATGTTAGCTCAGGTGTGCGGTGTGTCTCTAAGTAGTGTTTTTAGAATTATTAAGAAGCATCCGCGTATACGGCTGACATAAAATCTTTCAGTACTTCCCATAAAAAATGCTCAACAAAGGAAATAAAAACTGATTTAGACGATTTTAGCAAGTGTACTATTCGATTAATTATTTACGAATATCAATTCATAGAAGGGGAAACACCAACATTCAAAGTAATTTAAACTATTTTTAAGAGATAAATTAATTATAATGGTAGGGCATCTAGTCTGAGCCACATTATTCGTCAAATGAGATTTCGATGAAAACGTGCCAAAAGCAATAGGAAACATTTAATAAAATAACTCATTAGAAAGTTAAGAGAAAATATATAAGAAAATTACGGCAATTCAGAGAAGAACGGTGGCCTATAGTTTACACAGACGAAACTGAATTCAACGTTAGTTAAAAAAACGTGGGTAGACGCCGTTCTTCTCTGAATTACAGTAATTTTCTTGTATATTTTCTCTTAACTTTCTATTGTGTTATTCTATTAAAAGTTTCCTATTGCTTTTGGCACGTTTTCATCGACAAATGTGGCTGAAAATTTCAATGAATAAATAAATCCACCTGCAACATCATTAATAAAAAGACAAACACGATTAACTGGTTAGTGAATAATGCGATTTCTTTAGTCCATTTATCTTAACCTGAGTTCTATTCACTAATTAAACAAAGTAAACCAACATACAGAACTCTTATAATAACCACTGTGTAACCCCTTTTTTTTAGACTTTATAAAAAACTTCAAAATTTTTTTTTTTTTGAAAGAGGGGCCACCAGTTATTTAAAACTAGGGCCTAGAGAAGCCAAAAATGCGCTGGGTCCAGTGGGACGGGACTTGCAATTAAACTCGGTTGTTAAACAACAATAACAATTTTTATTAGAAATTTCCAAGTCTTGACATTCATGCATATGAGTAGTAAAATTGTTAACTCTTCTTAATACAAAATATAACTTTCAAATTTCTACAAACCCACATTAATATTAAATATACAACTTTAAAATTTTTCTCTCCCCTTTTTTTTAATCTTGATACAATCTTGATACAAAATGTAATTTTTTTGGTTTAATTTCCATAATGCAATTTTAAGCTGAAATTACAACTTTAAATTCTGGTTCAATACTAATGCAAGGTATAAGGTTTGGATCTAGATAATCTAATTCACAATATAAAATATAAACTTCGAATTGTAACACATTTTCCCAAATTCGCAATTTAAAAAAAATTGACATCATAGGTGCCCATCCATCTCACCATTCTGAAAGCTTCCTTCTATCTTAAATGTGGATAAATGCATAGTTACATGAATACTCCTCACCTTGTAATTATAAAGAATCATATTATTTCCATAACGCTTAATCATTTACATAGGGCGAACAAAATATGTAATTATATAGATTATCCTTAAAACTACTCAACAATACAACATCTAATCACACATAAAAATACATATACACAAAACACATATCACAGTTATAGCACAGCATAACGGAATACAGCTGGTTAATTTCGACAGGCAGCCTGTACCGTCCCCTTGTACCCATACCTGAATGGGAGACCACAGGACCAGTCATCCTGTAGCAGCACTCAATTAATCGTTTAAATGGCAAACACCTCCTTATATAGCCTCCAAGTAAAAAAAAAACAAAACCCATTAACTCACAAGAGCGAGTAAAAGGAAAATAACGGAAAGAAAAAATATTAGTAACCGAAAGTAAAGCAACCTGAATAAAAGGTGGAGTTAGGAAATTACAAAATTTACGTGGGCCAGGTCGCCCCGCATATCAGTAATTACAAACCGAAATTCAAAAATTCCCCTTTTAGAAGCATGCCTTCACGTAGTTAACATAGCTGTATTTTATTTTTATAAATAGTAAGTTTTTATAGAGATAAATATTTTAAAGAAAGAGACTAAATGGACGTCCTCGTTTTCGTTTAAGCCCCACGTTGGAGGCGGCAATTTGTAAAGAAAGAGAGACTTTTAGGTGTTAAGATGCGACGATGATGCCTCACGTTGCGAGCGTCAATTTGTAACAAAATGAAATATATAGAATGTGTCGAGTACGTGTTTAAATAAGTTCCACGTTGTTATGTGCCAATTTGTAAAGAGACTAATATGTGCCGGTGCTAGCGAAAATGTCCGTCTTATTCAAACCCCACTGTTGTAATCAATTTAGTAACGAACTGCTTGTTAATTATGTGAGGACGTATGTAATAATGTATGATACCAGCTGGAGACGTCAAATCATAAAGAGATCTTGTCTATGAGTGTAATTAGTTATAAGAGACTCCGGTGTAACAAACGCCAAGTAGTACGTTGTAGGTGGCGATTCGTAACAATTAAAATGCTGTTACCTGGTTTAATTATTATGTTATTAACTAATATACCTTGCGGTTGTGACCAGTGAAACCCTCAGAACACAGATTATTAAGTCCACAAACTTAGAATTATATTCCTGAATTTATAATGGTAGTATTCTGTAGACTTAATTTAATTCTCAGTGGTTGTTTAATATGAGCAATATATATGGGGTATTTACTGAATGTAAGTGGTTTTTGTCTCAACCCTAGTCCCTCAACGATACAAATTTCATTCAAATTTAGTATGGCAAAACCCGTTAGTTCAGCAATCTCCCGTCTCACCAGCTGCAAACTTGGAGCGCTGTTATTATAAATAATTGTGCGTATAGGTTAGTTATTCTAAGTGTTTGTATCAATCTGTTAATAAATTATTACGCCAATTACATATAGTATTTTCTCTGCAATGATTAAAACGTTATCTAATACAACAAATGTACTTTATTTATTTTTCTCTGGTATTTAACCAGTTACGTTGTCTCAGACAAACAATAAGACAATACAATCGACTATCCCAACATGTATCGATTCTTAATTATTCGAATTCTAAAAAGAAAAACATGTATACTTTGAAAATAATGACAAATAATTCTTATACCAGGGTTCGTGTAGTTCTTTGAACCATTAGTAAGGCCAGGTAAAACGCATAATTAAGGTTGTTCAATTTACAAAAAGAATAAAATTATTTACTTAAAATACAATGATATGAAAATAATTTGTTTTTTTACCCAAGCGGCGAAAGCTTCATTAGGCGGTGAATGTTTGTCAACTACGATCAAAATGCAGGTTATATCGTCTTCACCCAGTAAAACTGCTCTGGTCTTCAATGAATGGATGATGATAATCCCACGGGAACTCTGGTGCTTCGAGTCTTCTTTTGCGTCTTCACAATTCTTGGTCCCAACGAACTGGAATTAGGATCTCAGCTTCCGCTGTCAATGAAGGTTATTTCGTCAACCGAATCTTCTGTATTTCCAAATATTTCCGTTAATTCAGGCTTCAACTCTTTATTGGTCTTCAATTTATAGCATGAATTGGTTTGATACCAAATTCAGCGGAATTGTTTAGTGAATGAGGTGAGACGCTTTCAGTTCTTTTTTATTGTATTCATTGATAATTTATAGGGTTATTTAATTTGTATGATTCATTAACATTCCAGTATAATTGTTTTGCAAAATGCTTTTTTTCAATTTGGATATATATTTTCTTTATATTTATTCATATATTTTAAATATATCGGTTCATTTCAACCTAATAGCTTGTAACAATCAATACCATCTATTTCAAAATCAACAAGTTACTAAAAATCAGTTGCCCTTAACAACCAGGTTTTCTATATATCCTTGAGCCGGCATTATAGAATATTACTACTCCTTTCCAATAAAATACTCCATGCTTGGATTAATATTGAATCACATAAAATTCTCCCCTAACCTTCCTTATTAAACAGTAAATGTTTTACTAGAGTTTCGTTGGACTGAGTTTACTAAAAAGGTATTAATTTCCTTTCACTAATATGGAATTTAGGCCTATAGATTCATTTACAACCATTATAACATTATTTGGTTTTTAACTTAATTTTCTTTTTACCTGACCTACTGTACAATTAATTATTGATTACATAGTTAATTACATGAATTTTAATTTACTGGTGGTTATTTGTTTTTACATTAATCAATTGGTTCTGGAACCCTTTATTAATTTATGACATAATTGTCAGAACTACTTGTTAGACTTGAAACACTGGTCACACTCCTGATCCAGTTTATAAACATTAATTAGAACAACAGTATCTTTCAATTTTATACAATACTGACAACTTAGTACCGTGCCTAACATTGGTAACTATATTGTGCTGTATAAAAACAAATCTAATATAAAATATAAACATAATTATTGAGTAAGTATTATTATCAAACAACATCATTTCATTTTTAACACATTCAACATACAATATAAATATTCTGTAGACCTTAACATGTCACAGTACAAAACAAACATTTCATTACATCCAATCATTCATTGGTCTGGCTCTTTTACATTTAATATTAGTCATTGCCTCCTTTTTACTTGAGGTCCTTCTCAAACATATGAACTATCGAACAACCTTAAGTCAGGGTATGGTCTTTGACCATATTTCATTCAGTCTTTTATGTAACGTTGGGGAACCTCAACTATGTTGCGTTACATAACACCCCCCCCTTCGAAATAAGTTTATTTTGGTATAAACAAAGTTTAGCAAGAAATAAACTTCTAATTTGTATCTGGCCAATTGGTTTCCTATTTATAGTACTTTTATATTTCCCAATTATTCGTTATTTTATTATCATTTCTTCGTTCCTTCTTAAAGTCAATTATTTCCCAAGTTTAAATCTTATTTCTATAATCATTCTTGTGACATTCTTCATTAATTATACATTTTGGATCTGGTTTTATTTAATTCTCTATATTTATTTGTGAGTTTTCCCTCTAATATTTAATTTTCCTAAACCTCCCTAACATTATAACTGGAATCGAATCGGTGGTGCTCTATCGGCTAACCAATTACCGTCGTCCGTTACATACTTTCTGGGATCAGAGGAACATCATCTCTGCCCAGTCAAATGATTGCTGGAATATTCTACAGTCAATCTTCATTAATAAACCTCGTAAGGTAGTCATCATGTGACCTTCAATAAAATAATAAATAATAATCATATTCTAGGGATTATTCACTGTACTTTAACTCAGATCATATTATTTCTTCATATTAATTCTTCCTTCTATTATACACTTTTTCTCTCCAATACTTGGCTATTTTATTGACATTTATTAATTGGGTTTTGTTTACGGATAATTCTTAACCATTAGTTTTTTTTTTTCTTTTCTTGTGATCCTTTTGATGGTTCCATTTTGGCTTCTTCATTCTCTTGTCTTTATTGGCTCATATTCCTTTGTGATCAATACAGCTGGTTATGAGATTTTGGTCAGTACTATACATTACATTATGTAGCTATATTCTTCTGGCACAATCATTATTATTTCTTTTACATTCAAAATTATATTTCTCGCTATTATATTATATCAGATAAACTCATTTCGTCTTCTGGTTTTGATGATTTTTATTAGGTTGAATTAGTGTAAAATATTTTTCTTCTTTCATATCAGTTTAAATCAATTTCTTCTAAATTGTATAGTAAGGTGTTCTTACTTATTTTTCGACTTTGGTTGTTCTTTTTATCTTCAAAATTCTCTTTCTTGTATAATTCATAAATTGTTTTCTTAGATACTTGTTTGTAAGTTGAGCTTACTTCATTTTTTGAATTTTGGGGTATTTATTCTCTTTATTTTAAATCATACTGTTTCTGAATAGTTTCTGAATAATTATGAGTAAGTTGTTCTTACATCCTTTGGAATTTTGGGTTTTTTAGTTTCTTCATTTTAAATTGTATTGTTCGAAATAACATGAGTAAGTTGTCCTTACATACTTTTAGAATTTTGTGGTTTTTTAGTTTCTTCATTTTAAATTGTATTGTTCGAAATAACATGAGTAAGTTGTCCTTACATACTTTTAGAATTTTGTGGTTTTTTAGTTTCTTCATTTTAAATTGTATTGTTCGAAATAACATGAGTAAGTTGTCCTTACATACTTTTAGAATTTTGTGGTATTTTCATTAAATCACCTTGTCTGTATTAAGTTTATGTACATTTTTTTTTTTCATATTTTTTCTGTCCTAGTTATCATTGTTGTATTTATTTTGTCATCAACCAATTCATAGTATCGCTTAATTGAGGATTGGTTGTATGTACCCTTCTTCTTTAGTGTATGGGGATCCAATATTTCATAGGTATTATTTCCGTTATCTTTAATTACAGTATACGGTCCCGTGTACAATAGTAACAACTTTTTAGCAATGCCTTCCATTGTACTGGGCAATTCTCGATTCTTCAATAGTATCTTGTCTCCCACTAAGTATCGCTCCGGTTTTGGTTGAAATTGCTGGTATTTTCTTCTCGTTCTCTCGGTTCGTTCTAGTATATTCTCGTAAAATTTTACACTGTTAAATTTATATTCATCTCCGCTAGGGAATTGTATTAATTCCGCTATCTCTCTGGGTGGTGGTCTCTGGAACATTGCTGTATAGGGGGTCATTTCGATAAATTGGTGGTGTGATAAGTTTATGAAATCTTCTGCAGCTGTTAAATACTCGGACCATTTTCTCTGTTGGTTAAAGCAATACGTGCGTAGGATCCTCCCTACTTCCCTTAATACTCGTTCGGCCGGGTTGCTGCTCGGATGGTATACAGATGTTTTATACGTCTTGATTCCCTTTTCCCGTAGAGTGTCTTTCCACTTGCTCCCCTTAAATTGTGTTCCGTGGTCAGTAATAATGGATTTCGGAGCTCCTACCTCACTAATGTAATTTTGACATATAATGTTTAATATCTTTTGCGTCGTCGCCCGGTTGATCGGGTATAGTTTCGTGAATCTGGTATAATGGTCGAATAGAATTATAAAATATTTATACTGGTGCCTTCCCCCACTTCGTGGGAATGGGCCGCAAATATCGACAAATACTTTTTCTAATCTATTTGATGATGTGATTGGCATCATTGTGCCTTCCTTCCTGTGATTGTTAACTTTTACGAGCTGGCATATGTGGCAACGTTTAATCTGGTTTCGCACCTTTCTGTTAACATCCCTGATGTATACGTGTTCTTGGAGTGCTTTGACTACCTTCAATGCTCCCATGTGGCCATACCTGATATGGTAATCCATTATGATATCCTTTTCTATATTTTGTGGTATAACAATTTTCCAGGTTTTAAGTTTGTAATGCGTCTTAATGAATAGTATTTGTTGGTGTTCGCAGTAAAATTGTGTTATGCGGTCGTCTTGTTCTCCAAGCCTGTCAAAAATTTTTTTCAATCTGGGGTCCTGTTTCTGCTGTTGTTCGAGTCCTGTTATTATATTAGTCAGGTCAGATCTATTACTGATGATATGGTATAGTTTAATTATGGTTTCTTTTTCCCCCTCAAACGTCTGGTCCCTGATATTGATCCGTGATAATGTATCTGCAATGATGTTTCCTTTTCCAGGAATGTATTCCCAATTTAGGTTATACTCTTGCAGTGTCAGGCTCCACCTGGTCAATCTTCCATGATTCAACTTACAACTTTTTAGAAATGAAATTGACTTGTGATCAGTTCTGACGGTCGTCTTGTATCCTAAAATGTAGGTCCTGAACTTGTTACAGGAAAATACAACACTCAAAAGCTCTTTCTCCGTTACATTATAGTTTTTTTCACAACTATTCAGGACTCGACTAGCGAAACTGATCACTTGATGGTTCCCTTCATTATCCTCCTGATAAAGAACAGATCCCAAACTGACATCACTGGCGTCACAATTCATAAAAAATTGTTTATTGAAATTGGGGTGGTGTAACATTATTGACTCCAAAAATTTAGTTTTAATTAGTTCAAGCGTGGCATCTTGCTCTTCTCCCCACGTCCACTTGTCCTTGGATGATAATTGGCGTACAAATCTTGATGTTAATTCCGAATAATGTTCTTGAAATTTACGGTAATAATTACATATGCCGAGGAATGATTGGAGCTGTTTCCTGTTCCTTGGTTTTGGGAATTTTTGAATTGACTCAATTTTTTCTTGGGATGGGGTGATCCCCTGCTCCGACAAGTTAAATCCTAAAAATTTCACTTCGTTCGCTATCAATTTTGATTTCTCCAGCTTTAATGTAATATGGTTCTCCGACAGCCTTTTTAGCACTTGCTCTACTCGTTGGCAATGGTCATTCCAATTGGTCGAAGTTATCAAAATATCATCCACATAGATTGTTGTATATTGGAGTGTTTCCTGTCCAAGGATTTGGTCCATGATTTTTACAAACACGGCTACTGAATTAACTAGTCCGAATGGCAACCGTTTAAATTGGTAATTTCGCCCTTCGAAAATGAATGCCATGTATTTGCGGCTCTCTGGATGGAGTTCGACTTGCCAGTATCCACAGACGGTATCCCACGTGCTGATGTATTTGATTCCATGGAACTTTTTAAGTATTTCCTCGATTTCCCCTGGGGATGTTCGGTCATTCACTATTACTTTATTGATTTCCCTTGCATCTAAGCAAATTCTTACTTGGCCACCTTTCTTCGGGACAGCGAGGATAGGGCTGGTATACGGTGAATAACTGGGTTCGATGATGTCCTCGTCTATTAATCTATCAATTTCTGCCCTCACAGCTTCCTTCAGTGAGTAAGCGACTGGGTATGATTTTTTGTTGAAATTTACAGGTTCTCGAAACTCTATTTTGCATTGGTAATCTCTTACCTTGCCAGGTATATTTGAAAATACATGGCGATATCTATTGTACACTTCAACTAATCGTTCCTTTTGCATGTTAGTTATTCCACATTCAAATTTACGGATCTCATTAATTTTGTCATGCCACATTTGCTCATCGTCCAACTCGTAAAAGATATTATTACTTGGTGATTGTTCCTGTTGATCTAACTTTCTTTGTATATGATATGTTACTCGGGTTGGTGTCGTACTGTCGCTGTTAATTAAGTCAGCCGTCCATTCTGTTTGATTGCTTTTTAACGATAATTTTGACCTGTTCATGTCAATGATAGCTGAATATTGTTTCAGCATGTCACAACCGATTAACATGTTAAATGGTAAGCCACTGGCTACTAGAAAAGTCATTGGGATTGTTTTATTGTTACTCGTTAACTCCAACCTTGCTTGTTTCCGGACCGTTCTATTTTGACGTCCCGTTGCCCCTATCAGTACAATGTTGCTTATTGGTAACGTAAGTATATGCTTCTTCCCTTCTTCAATTATTTTGTTTAGTTCTATTGCGTCGATTAGCGACACGTTAGCCCCAGTGTCTATCATAATTTTGGTTTGCACACTGTTGATCTCTGCCGTTATGTAAATTATTTCGTTACTATTCTTTCTTGGATTTCCGTCTTCTTCTTCCAACAACTCGTCCCTTAAATTTTTCAAGTAGTTACTACAAATAATCGTGATACATTTATTATTTTTATTGTGGTTCCTTATGTCGTTAAACCCGATAGAGTGGTTCAGTGAGGGTCCTGCTAGTGTTTTCACTGCCGTGTGATGTTTAAAATCGGCTCGGATTCTTCGTCTCCTCTGCCGGTTTGGTTTGTTTGACTTATTTCATTTTCTGTTGACTTGGGTTCCGGCCGTTGGCGGTCTTCTTCGTAATTAATCCGGCGGTAGTCCTCCTGACTCCGACTTCTGCCCCTATTAATTCTAGTCTCCCTTCGATCGTTATTACTGTACTGGTTCCAATCGGTGTCCCTATCAAAACTTCGACGTCCTTGGTAGTATGTCCTCCCGTTATAATTGTCGTACGCCCCCACATAATTAACTCTTCTGTAGTTTTGGTTTTGGTTATTCGGATTACGGTTGCTGTTATCATAATTTCGGTTGTTCGTGTTCCGGTTCTGGTAATTTGGGTTATACGACCGGTTATATTGGTTGTTCGGAATACTCTGTCTATTCCCGTAATTGTTTCCGTTGTTCCTTGGGCTGTTGTTGTTATTTTGCCGTTGGTACGCCTCATTACCATAATTACCAGGCCTGCCATTATAGTTCGTCCGGTTATTCGCCTCATGACTGTTATGGTTATTGTTTCTATTGTTATAGTCTGGGAAATCCCTGTTCCCGTACTGGTCGTTTCTCTGACGACTCCTTCGATAGTGTACTTCACGCTCGTGCTCTTCTAATAGCGTTGACATGGCCTGTATAGTTTTTATTTGTCCACCCGATCGTGCTATTGATATACCGTTATCATAGTGATATGCTAACCTGGTGACGAGAATTTCCTCTGGGATTTTTGGTTCAAGATGTCTTGCCAAACATACTTTTCCCAGGAAGTAGGCGGTAAGTGTTGTTCCCCTGCTGGCGTCATATCTTCCATAACTGATGCTCTCCCTCACTACGTTCTGGGTGGCGTCTGACCAGTATCTGGCTTTAAAAGCTATTTTAAATTCTTCGTAGCTTCGTATCTCGTGCCTGGTGGCTGTCCACCAGTTATCATAAGTTTCTTTAAAATGATCGTCTAAATAACGACGAATTATTGGCCACCTGTTTTCACCGGTTCTCATAATTTGTTCGCCGACCCGTTCCAAGAATTCCATTGGATTTCTCCTGTATGTCTTAAAGTTGATGGTCTCCCGGTCGTCTATATGTTGTGTATATGGGACAGTGATCGATCGGTTGTCAACTGACCGTTGTAGGTTCTCGATTCTATCCTGGTTACGTTGTCCTTGCTCCTGTACTTCATTCATGACCGTATCTAAATTTCGATGCTGGTTTCCGCAATCTGTTCGTATTGATTCCACTTGAATTCGGTTTTCTTCTTCTATATGGCCTAGCTTGACCTCTAGTTCAGCTCTATTTCGTGTAATAACTTCATCGGTCGCTTTCAGTTTTCTATTTGTTTCCGCGATCTCCTGTTTTCTTTCGCCATCGTTCTTAACTACCTTCTGGCTGATTGCTTCACTAGCGTCCTCAATTTTCTTATTGATAACTTGTCTTAATACTTCATTCTGTTTATCAACATTTTCCCTTATTTCCTTGTTAGAATGCTCAATTCTCTCATCGATTCGTATTAGATTATCCTCATTGATTTTCTCAAGATCTGCTTTCATTCGTTTATTGTTTTCCTCAAGTTTTTCGTTCATTAATTTGTTATCGTCTTGAATCTGTCTCAAATTCTCGTCATTCCTGTCAAACTTTTCATTCATTTGTTTGATTAAATTTTCGCTCAAAATTTCGTTTTGTTTTCTTGAGTTCTCATTAATACTGTCTATTTTATTTTCCAGCTTTTCTGAATTTTCATTTATACTGTCTATCTTTTCATTGATTTGTCTAAAATCGGCCTTCAATTGTTCATTATTTTCATTTATGGTTTGTCTCAAAAGTTCACTAGTACTTTCCTTAATACTGTCTATTTTCTCATTAGTTTGTTTATAGTCCTCCTTCATACTACTCAATAATTCCTTATTATCCTTCTTCATGCTACTCATTAACTCCTTATTATCCTTCTTCATGCTACTCATTAATTCCATTAATTTTTCCCAATTTAATCCTCCTCTGGCTTCCTCCTTATCTGGTTGGTCCCCTTGGGCATCCTCTGTATTGCTCGCCTGTTGTTCCATTTCAATATCTGTACCTGCCTCTGTTTCTTCTTCCCTCCTATCTTCTTCTGTCTCTTGTTCCTTCTCCATTCTTTTCGTCAGAGCTCTCGTATGCATTCCTGTGCCTCTAATGGTTGCCTGCTCAAGTTAAGTAACAAATAATATGAGTTTTTACTTAACTAAAGCCCACTCGTTGAGCGCCAATTTGTAAAGAAAGAGACTAAATGGACGTCCTCGTTTTCGTTTAAGCCCCACGTTGGAGGCGGCAATTTGTAAAGAAAGAGAGACTTTTAGGTGTTAAGATGCGACGATGATGCCTCACGTTGCGAGCGTCAATTTGTAACAAAATGAAATATATAGAATGTGTCGAGTACGTGTTTAAATAAGTTCCACGTTGTTATGTGCCAATTTGTAAAGAGACTAATATGTGCCGGTGCTAGCGAAAATGTCCGTCTTATTCAAACCCCACTGTTGTAATCAATTTAGTAACGAACTGCTTGTTAATTATGTGAGGACGTATGTAATAACGTATGATACCAGCTGGAGACGTCAAATTATAAAGAGATCTTGTCTATGAGTGTAATTAGTTATAAGAGACTCCGGTGTAACAAACGTCAAGTAGTACGTTGTAGGTGGCGATTCGTAACAATTAAAATGCTGTTACCTGGTTTAATTAATATGTTATTAACTAATATACCTTGCGGTTGTGACCAGTGAAACCCTCAGAACACAGATTATTAAGTCCACAAACTTAGAATTATATTCCTGAATTTATAATGGTAGTATTCTGTAGACTTAATTTAATTCTCAGTGGTTGTTTAATATGAGCAATATATATGGGGTATTTACTGAATGTAAGTGGTTTTTGTCTCAACCCTAGTCCCTCAACGATACAAATTTCATTCAAATTTAGTATGGCAAAACCCGTTAGTTCAGCAATCTCCCGTCTCACCAGCTGCAAACTTGGAGCGCTGTTATTATAAATAATTGTGCGTATAGGTTAGTTATTCTAAGTGTTTGTATCAATCTGTTAATAAATTATTACGCCAATTACATATAGTATTTTCTCTGCAATGATTAAAACGTTATCTCATACAACAAATGTACTTTATTTATTTTTCTCTGGTATTTAACCAGTTACGTTGTCTCAGACAAACAATAAGACAATACAATCGACTATCCCAACATGTATCGATTCTTAATTATTCGAATTCTAAAAAGAAAAACATGTATACTTTGAAAATAATGACAAATAATTCTTATACCAGGGTTCGTGTAGTTCTTTGAACCATTAGTAAGGCCAGGTAAAACGCATAATTAAGGTTGTTCAATTTACAAAAAGAATAAAATTATTTACTTAAAATACAATGATATGAAAATAATTTGTTTTTTTACCCAAGCGGCGAAAGCTTCATTAGGCGGTGAATGTTTGTCAACTACGATCAAAATGCAGGTTATATCGTCTTCACCCAGTAAAACTGCTCTGGTCTTCAATGAATGGATGATGATAATCCCACGGGAACTCTGGTGCTTCGAGTCTTCTTTTGCGTCTTCACAATTCTTGGTCCCAACGAACTGGAATTAGGATCTCAGCTTCCGCTGTCAATGAAGGTTATTTCGTCAACCGAATCTTCTGTATTTCCAAATATTTCCGTTAATTCAGGCTTCAACTCTTTATTGGTCTTCAATTTATAGCATGAATTGGTTTGATACCAAATTCAGCGGAATTGTTTAGTGAATGAGGTGAGACGCTTTCAGTTCTTTTTTATTGTATTCATTGATAATTTATAGGGTTATTTAATTTGTATGATTCATTAACATTCCAGTATAATTGTTTTGCAAAATGCTTTTTTTCAATTTGGATATATATTTTCTTTATATTTATTCATATATTTTAAATATATCGGTTCATTTCAACCTAATAGCTTGTAACAATCAATACCATCTATTTCAAAATCAACAAGTTACTAAAAATCAGTTGCCCTTAACAACCAGGTTTTCTATATATCCTTGAGCCGGCATTATAGAATATTACTACTCTTTTCCAATAAAATACTCCATGCTTGGATTAATATTGAATCACATAAAATTCTCCCCTAACCTTCCTTATTAAACAGTAAATGTTTTACTAGAGTTTCGTTGGACTGAGTTTACTAAAAAGGTATTAATTTCCTTTCACTAATATGGAATTTAGGCCTATAGATTCATTTACAACCATTATAACATTATTTGGTTTTTAACTTAATTTTCTTTTTACCTGACCTACTGTACAATTAATTATTGATTACATAGTTAATTACATGAATTTTAATTTACTGGTGGTTATTTGTTTTTACATTAATCAATTGGTTCTGGAACCCTTTATTAATTTATGACATAATTGTCAGAACTACTTGTTAGACTTGAAACACTGGTCACACTCCTGATCCAGTTTATAAACATTAATTAGAACAACAGTATCTTTCAATTTTATACAATACTGACAACTTAGTACCGTGCCTAACATTGGTAACTATATTGTGCTGTATAAAAACAAATCTAATATAAAATATAAACATAATTATTGAGTAAGTATTATTATCAAACAACATCATTTCATTTTTAACACATTCAACATACAATATAAATATTCTGTAGACCTTAACATGTCACAGTACAAAACAAACATTTCATTACATCCAATCATTCATTGGTCTGGCTCTTTTACATTTAATATTAGTCATTGCCTCCTTTTTACTTGAGGTCCTTCTCAAACATATGAACTATCGAACAACCTTAAGTCAGGGTATGGTCTTTGACCATATTTCATTCAGTCTTTTATGTAACGTTGGGGAACCTCAACTATGTTGCGTTACAATATTCAGGCATTTACAAACTCCCAAGTGGACATGACCACCAGCAATTAAGTATAAAAAAAAAAAATAAACTGAAGCTAAAATTACAACATTACAAATCTGGTATGAAGTAGTAAAATTTCTCTTATAAGGTATAGAAATACAGTGGAACTTGGGTATAACGTCATTGAAGGGACCAAAAAAATAATGACGTTACGCCTATGTCCGAGTGACGTTATAAAAGAGTCGTTATAAAAGAGCCTTTTTTAATCACTAGTAAGGAAGGAGAAATAAAAAAAAAGATCTTTGCATTATTAACATTATTCGTGATATTTATTCTATAGTTTACAAACTGCATTTCATTTATACAAACAGCATGAAGAATATTTTAAAAGATCAAAAAGAAAGTACATGTAACTTACATTTAGGCTTACTGTCGGAAGTAATCCGTAATTTTCTTTTGAACGCTCCTTTCTGAAAAATAAATTCTTTCTGTTGTGCTGTGGAGATGCTGTGCTGCATTGAACGTGTCGTCAGACGTCTCTCTAAAGCAGTAAAATCGTGAAAGAGTTTCGGCGGCTCTCATTGCTTCCTGTACTGTCGGACAAACGATGTCGGCATCCTCCTCTTGCTCAGCATCTTCTTCAACACTATCTTCTGCTTCTATGTTTTTTACTTCCGCAATAATTTCTGCGTCACTCAACACTTGGAATGTTTCTACTTGGTCATCCACTGATGCATAGGAATCAAGTTCATTTCCAAATTCATTTACGTCGAATTTCTTAATCCACTCCGAGAGCGGCAAGTCGTCGTCTTCGTCATCATCGGGTAAATTTTGATGTACGAGTTGTGCTTTACTAAAGCATTTTGCTATCGTCTTCTGTGTTACACTCTTCCAAGAGTCGTCTAGGAATTGTATTGCATCTAATAGTGAAATTGTGGCAGGTTGAGCCGTGTCCATACAGAAAATAATTTTTTTTTAAAGTTGCTTGCGGTAGTGACACTTTAGGCTTCTAATGACGCCTTGGTCCATAGGTTGTAGGACACTCGTACAGTTGGCCGGTAAGAAGACCAGATTAATGTTTGTCAAATTTAACTTTGGATGGGCTGCACAGTTGTCAACTAGAAGTAGAATTTTTCTGTTTTTCGATGACAGTTCTTTATCCCACTTTCTTAGTTCATCTTCAAAAATACTAGAAGTCATCCACGCTTTTTTGTTACACAACTTACAGGAAGTTTTTTGATGTTTTTAAAACATCTAGGATGCAAACTTTTCCCGATAACTAAAAGTTTCCTTTTTTCGGTTCCCGTCATGTTCGCACAAACAAAAACTGTAACTCTTTGTTTAGAGAGCTTCCCACCAACCCACTTTTCATTTTTAAATTTGAAAGTCTTATCTGGAGTTAATTTATAAAAAATTCCGGCTTCATCTCCAATAAAGATGTCTTCATCTTTATATGATCGTCTAATTTCTGGCCAAAAGTTACGCACCCAATCGCCTGTAACGTTCAGATCTACGCATTTTGCCTCACCACAAATTTTTGCAAAGGAAATCGAGTGTCGGGCCTTAAATCGACCTAGCCATCCGTTGGAGCACGTAAAATCAATACCAAACAATTTTCCGAATTCTGTAGCTTTCTCTTTCAGAATTGGTCCACTCACAGGAATATCTGAACATCCACACTGTTTGAACCATTTCAATAATGCTGCATCCACATCGCCATGTTCGCATTTCATAATTTTTTAATTTTTTCTCCATCTTCCTCAAATTTTTTAAAAATTTTGTCCTTATTTTTTAAAATTGAACCTACAGTAGAATTCACTAAACCAAACTCACGGCATACATCAGCTATTTAACGTCCGCTTTCATATGATCTAATTACACGTACTTTCTCTTGAATAGACAGAACCTTCCTTTTTGTACTAGAACTTGCCATGATTACTGTATAAAAATGTAGACCTACGTATAAAATTCTATAAACAGTGGCTACCGAAACTTAAGTTATAAAACACACAAAAGAAATTGTCACAGTACGAGCAGATACAGAAACAATAACAACCAAAAACAAGCTTATCGCTTGCATACAATGTATGTCTGTAGCCATGGGCGTAGCGCGCGCGCACATATATACGTTTATATGAAATTTAGAGTAAAATATCTGAGAAATTTTTGACACTATAACAGAGTAGTACAATATTTAGTGACGTTAAAACCGGGAATTTTTATAATGTTAAAGATATCAGTTTGACCGGACTTATGACAAAATAACGCTACACCCGAGTTGACGTAACAGCCGAGGCCGTAATAACCAAGTTCCAGTGTACTACACATTATTATAGCTTAACACATTCTGAAATAATAATGGGAGTGACAAGATTTCTAAATCGTGTTACATGTTTCATACTTTCATTAAATTACAAAAATACTTTTACTTAAAGGAGCAAATATCTGGATATACATATGTATACATACTGGTATATGGCTTTACAACCTGAATTGACCTGACCGAGTAGACCCGCCCGGCCTAATTGAACAATTAACAACCCGCCCAGTATCTGCATAAAACTGCCCCTGCCGCAGGTACCTGAATCAGTAAAAAAAAATCAAAAGTCCCTTAAGATCACCCGCCCCCTTATTAAAGAACGTTATTTAGAGTAGAATAAAGAGAACTAGACACCAATACATGAAAGAATTCAGAATGGTCACAACTTTTGCAACCTCAAATTTTACTACCCAAAATTATTAAAAATTTACTTGAACGCCGGGCACGGCCCCTCGGCAAGGCCTACATAAGATTGGGACGTAATTACATCAAAAAAATTATTCCAGTAAAGTTCATCACCCCGCCCAATTATGTCTAGTTAGACGCGGCACCATAACGTAGAGCTCGTTAACGGCAAAATGTCCCACACAGGAGGTTTGCTACAGAGGCCAAATGTGTATAAAAGATTAAATTTCACCAAAGTCCAGATATGTCTTATGGGGGGCATTTTCGTCATGACGTGTAGACGCTCTTCCAGCCGGACCCGCATCGAGTCTGTGTTTGTTGCTTGTGGCCGGTGTACTGCCAACTGCTGGAATGGGTTGGATCTCCCGGCGGTGCGAAAACCCGGGGATGACAGAAAAATCTACTCAATCATAGTAGATAGTTTTGTAGAATCAAGCAACTAGGTCGGCTGGAAAGAATGTCCGCCCAAAGTATCAGCTGTTCCGTCGAAACTCAAGCGTAGAACACAACAAGTCGGAGACAGCAACTCCGCTCCCCACCACCAGGGAGCGACATTAAGCAGGCTCGTTCAAAACACGGAGCTACGATATCGCCCGCATGCGCGCACTTACAAAATAACAATTTCGGGAGTTAGACCCTTTTATATATATATATATATATTTCCGTTTATTGCACGCCGGGTTTTTAGCAAAACACGGCACAACTGTTTTGGCAAACCATTGACATTAGTCAATTTAACATTGACATTAGTCAATTTTCATTTTACGACTTCCACCCTATCATCCTGTCTTCCTGATCTTAATCCTAGAACTGATTTAGGCAATCGTGAAGAAGCGTGCTAAAAAAACGTGCATTTTCCATTGACAGTGTTAGAAACTTAGCAAAAAAGGAATTTGAGTGTATTTGTTTAATAGATTGCACATCAAGATGTGACCATGTCATGAAAATTGAAAAGATCACGTGAGATCAGACCAAAGAGTGTATAATGTAACAGTTCGTTTCAAAATTAATAAATAACGGGATAGCAGCAGTGAAGACGATTTGAGTTATAATAACAGCGAAGGAAACATTAATGGGATGGAAGACCAGAGCTAAATGTTTGTAATTGGTTGTAAGTAATTAAATGCTATATTACTTAAACAATTTTGGTATGATTTTTTCATTAATATTGTCTCTCCTGTTCTTTATGGACAACTTACATCTGTTTTTTTTTTTTTTTAAACACAGTCCTTTCACATTCGAGCCTGTTATTGATGTTACTTATTCAAACAAATTAAGTTGCCAGGGTAATGTTGACTATATTTCTGGATTTTGTTGTCCAATACGTGTCCGTTGATTAACTAATTATAAATATATAACTACTGACTCGGAACACTAATTTTTTATTGGTAAAAATTAAAAATGTTAAACTTTCATTTTGTAGCTTGAACTAGTTTTCGTCAGAGGCTCATTTTTACCGATATTACTACGTTTTTTCCTGACTCGTAACATGTACACAAACTATTATGTACCCCAAAATATACAATGTTTGTTAGTGTCTAGGCTCGACTAGAAGATCTGGAGAAAGACAGCAATAGACACAATATGCCAAATCACTGTTTACAAAATAATTGCAGTAGGCCTACTAAATGTTAAACATTTTCTAACTCGGTGAAATCTTTGTATGGTACCTCTGTTGTATCCATTGCTTGTTTCGTCTTACAAAAGTCCATATTTTATGTACTGTTTAGTAGTGTCGAAATAGAAATAGAAATCAAAACCTCCGTACGTAGACTCGTCATTCAGGGAGAAGGCTAATATTTTCAAAAGGCCTTTTTCTACTCACGTGTATAACATTCTTCCCGCCTTATCCCCACTACAAAGTGCGCAACAGCTTTATGTCTAATTATTTTAACTAGATTATTGTATTATTATTTCAATAAAGTCGGCGTCTACTGATTAAGTAATTTAAATTATTTAATAAGCATGTGCAAATTAGTAAGCCTGTGCTTAATATGATTTTAACTCATAATTATTACAAACATTGTATGTATGATTCTTACACGTGCAATATGCCTTTGCAGCATTATAGGTGGAACGTACATGAGTAAAATTCTATGAAGCAAAGTTAATTTTTACCTGTTCTTGCGACATTGGCTCCTTATAAGTTGCGTATTTTCGTTTCTCCAGGAAAGAGCCCTCCTTGTAAAGAAAAGAATGAGGAAAACCAAAATTGTGCACCTTGTTTCTAAATTTTCAAAACCCCCTCCCGAAAAAAAAATCCTGGGTGCGCCACTGGATTCAGTACATGGAGAGATGCGTGCTGAAAAGCCGGCAATTAACACCTATATTGTCGAATAAGCACATGATAACGAAGTTAGCCCGGCATTACAACAGGGAGATTCAAATTGCGGTAGTCACCAGGGGTGTAACTACCATAAATAGTTTCGAAGGTCTGCTAAGGGAATATATGGACATTAGCAAGAGGGTAAATAACGGCCAACAAAGTGAGCGACAGCCCATAAATTTTAAAAGACACACAGCCGACCCGACAACAAAATAACGATGTCAGCAAGCCGCGTGCCAACTGGCGGGAGAATTTCCGACAGAGGGAGGTAAACAGACCCAGTGCGGGGGAAAACAAACAAAACCCTGTCAATAGTATTGTTGTTGAGCGACAAGTGAAAGAGAAGCCAGATGAGAAGCCGTCTACATTGAGGCAATGACTTCCGACGATGAGTGCAATGAACCCGGCATGTAAAGAAAAGGTTGAAATAAACACCGGAACGGTAAACATTACCACGATTTTTCCTGATCTTAAGGAAGACCTAATGGAAGAATCTGCTCAAAATATTGACGTCAAAACGATAAAGAGTCCTGAGTTACTAATTCAATTAAACCATGTAGCCGTAAATGCCCTAATAGATAACGGCAGCGCGGTAAACGCGTTATCCGAAGACTGGTATAATAACCACAAGAGGGAGATGGGGAACCATGAAATATTAAGTGTAAACAATACGAACATAATTAGCACTGTAGGGAGTAAATCGAAAAGTATAAGAAAACAAATATGTTGTGAGGTAATTATTAGAAATAGGTTAAGCGTAGATTGTGTCTTCCTAATAGTACCTGGTTTAGTACGGAACTGTATATTGGGTATGAACTTCTTACATCAGTCGAGAAGTGTAATCAACATACCTAAACGTTGGATACAATTTCAACCGCAGGGAGAAGTGATTGATGAAGAACGCCTTTGTGAGATACCATTACTCAGCATGGAAGAAAAGGTGGGCGGCGTTGAGGAAGAAATCAACAAGAAAATTGGAGAACTGAAAGGGGTAAGAGTAGAGGGAAAATGAGAGTTCTAACGCACAAAGGAATGCCGCCTTTCTTAAAAAACAATAAAAAACACTAAAAAACATGATCTAAGAGATGACGCCGCCACCGCTGGACCCGCAGCATCCCAATGGACCACAGCACCGCGAATTTCCGCGAATATTTTTTTTTATTTTTTTATTTGATTTTTTATTTTTTTAATTAAATTGATTTGCATATCAAGGGGGTGGGATGAGGTTCAAAGGACCTCCTGCATCCGTGAATATAATTTTTTATTTTTTTAATAAAGCTGATTTGCATATCAGTGGGTGGTGGTGGGTGGGTGGTTTTTTTATGTCATATCAGTGGGTGGTGGTGGGTGGGAGGTTCCAACTCGATGCATTATAGTGTATATTAACATATATGATCAGGTGTACCAACCTTTGCATGAGTTCAAATTTGTCGTGTGTTATAATGTATATTAAATCTATATGATCAGGTTTACCAACCTCTGTATTATTATTATAGTGTATAGATATTTTATATGAGCAGGTTTGTCAACATTTTCTGCGGCGGGGGGGGGGAATTCAAATATGTGTTATATAGTGTATATATTAAAATATATGATCAGGGTTACCAATCTTACAACAAGTCTACCCGCTCGTGAACACTTTGATAACCGGTTGATGGAATCATCTATTTCGGACGCAGAATTAAATTGATTTGCATATCAAGGGGTGGGATGAGGTTCAATGGACCACCAGCATCCGTGAATATAATTTTTTATTTTTTTAATGAAGCTGATTTGCTATCTAGGTTTTTTTTATTTTTTTAATAAAGCTGGTTTGCTTATCAGTGGGTGGTGGTGGGTGGGAGGTTCCAACTCGATGCATTATAGTGTATATTAAAATATATGATCAGGTGTACCAACCTTTGCATGAGTTCAAATTTGTCGTGTGTTATAATGTATATTAAATCTATATGATCAGGTTTACCAACCTTTGTATTATTATTATAGTGTATAGATATTTTATATGAGCAGGTTTGTCAACATTTTCTGAGGCGGGGGGGGGAGGGAAATTCAGATATGTGTTATATAGTGTATATATTAAAATATATGATCAGGGTTACCAATCTTACATTATTGTGTATAGAGCAGATCTGCCAACATTTTTTTCTCTTCTGTGGTGGGAAATTCAAACTATATGATCATGATTGTTACTCTCTCTCTCTCTCACAATTGAATGTAAGTAAAACTATCTCTCTCTCTCTCTCTCTCTCTCGTTGTCAAACGTTATGTTCAAACCGTGTCTCCTCTTTCTCTCTCTCTCACTGTGTACATTGAGTAGAGTAGTCGGTGTGATGAGTAAATAATTTTAGCTCTCTCTCTCTCTCACTCGTTGTGTATGTCTCTCTCTCTCGTTGTCAAACGTTATGTTCAAACCGTTCTCCTCTCTGTGGTCATTACCGCGCATGTATATGAAATTAGAAAGTTTATATTTATTCGACAAATATTAACGCCCTCTCTCTCTCTCTCTCTCTCTCTCTCTCTCTCTCTCTCTCTCTCTCTCACTCGTTTCAACTGTGCAAGGTTTCATACCGTTTCTCCTGTCTCTCTCTCTTACCGTGTACATTGAGTAGTCGGTGTGACGAGTAAATAATTTTAGCTCTCTCTCTCTCTCTCGTTGTCAAAACGCCGTCTTCATTTTTCAATGTATTAAATAATTAATTAATAGTTTTATAATGCAGTCAGTGTGATTGATCCTTGTTAGAAATATATATATTTGGCAAATATTAACTATGTATGTGTGTTGTTGTCAATGAACTACTTACCTGTGTGCTGTTACAGATGACAAATCCATACGTTAACGGCTTAGCAATCTTCAATACGCTCTTCTTCATGTGGTACAATACTTCTGTTTTATGGGTGCAGTTTACACACACATAGGTTCAGTGGTGTATAGCGAAATAAATTAAAATTATACACACATGAAAACGGTGGTTGAAATTCATACAAATCTTCTGATGTAACAGTTCCCACAAGTAATACAGTTCACAAAAAAAAAATTAATTGTACACATGTTCAGAGGTGTATAGTGAAATAAAATAAAGCCATAATTTGTTTAAATGATTAAATATATTTTAAAATTCACAATATAAAATTGATTTTTTGAAAAGTTTATAAATTCACAATTCATAATTAAATAAATACATTATAAAATTGATATTTTTTCGAAAGTTTATATATAAGTGTGTCGTACTTGTAGGAGAAGCAACCTGCAACATAACAATACAACAACATTAAAATCATGTTAAATATCACACACACACACACACACACACACGCACACGCAACGTAACCACACACGCAATGCGCGCACATACAGACGCACACGCAACGTAATCACATACGACGTGCACACGTTTGGGTTGAAAGCAAATCATATGCTATAGTCATTGTAAGACGTTACAATCCTTGAAGTGTTTAATAAGTAAATTGTATGTATATATCACTGAATAATTCCATTCATCAAAACTTTGTAAATTAGAATCTGCACTACATTCAAACACACGCACACACAGTGATAAAAAAAATTAGTAATGTAGGTTGTTACCTTAACGAGATACATGCAGAACTAGTGCTGTTACAAAATATATATTAGGAAAGCCCACAGACTACTAGAAATAGTTATCGCCTGAAAAAAAGAAACCACACATTACGAACTAATATGTATAAACACAAATATCGTTACAACAATAATAATAATAATACATAAACTTACGTTTACTGCCTAGTAAAATGTACAAATCACGCGACTTTATGTGAACGTCAAAGGGTTCAAAATAAAAATACAGAATATATGAATTGTTATATTTACATAGTATGAAATAGTGGTACATAACTGTCATCTGCCCTGTCTGAAACAAAGACATTCTCAGTGTTTTATCACACACATACACACACACGTACAAACACATTGTGGGCTCTCTCTCTCACACACACACACAAATCACTAAGTTTTGCAAAAGATCTTATTGATCCGTTTGTAACTTTATACTTTTACTTATAAAAAACCTAGTGTTCCGAGTCTTTAATGTATATTTAGTTAACCATAACATCATCATCATCATATATAAATAATATGAAAACAGTCGTATACAATTTTTTAACTAAGTATCAGATATGTCATAAATACTTTTATATTTCATATATAATACCAATGATAATCGATTTTGTGGGAACGACAGTGTATAGGAATGTGTTCTCTATGTGATAACATAACGCTTCGTGTGAAGCGTGTTGTAGAGCAGGTTTCAACTGTGGAAAAAAATCACGTCAACAACAACAACAAAAGTTGTTTGTGTTTCATGTGTGTGTGTGTGTGTGTGTGTGTGCGTGTGTATCATTGTATATGTGAATTAGTTGAAGCAATACGAGGGAGAATGGGTATGATTACACACACACACACACACACAGCACATACCATAAATCCAGAACAGGAAAGGTATTATAACAAACATTACGAAAACAAGTACGTATGGTCACGTACATAGATCAACGTTTAAACAAACAGATTAATACATGAATAAATTTTTTTTAAACAGGACAGTGTATTATCTATATAACGTTCTGTTTCAGATAAGAATAGTTTGAATATAAAATGAAAGGGTACGTTGTATTTTGTTATGAGAAAATGCATTTCTAAATTTTGTTACATTTGTAAATTACAGAATTGTTCTCTAACTACAGCCACAATCGTTCAGTTTCATTAACATTTGAAAATTGATGGATTTGGTACTCGATATATTCTACTCTCACAGTATTTTCTTTGATACATTTCAGAAACTGAGTACAGAATATATCTACAATCACCCAGGCGGAATCATTAAGTTTTACAAAAGATCTTATTGATCAGACGTATGAGTAATTATATTAATCCTTATATAGCAAATACGCACGCATTCATAAAATACAGCACTCAGGTGTAGGGCAATTAATCCTTTTTGTATTGAACGTATTTAAGTAGGCCTACTCGTGATATCAGTAAATTCTGTCTAAACGTCATCTCAAATGTCTAGTACATAAACGTACCCGGTAATCGCTTCTTGAGTCGTAGTCATTATTAAACTCGACATAACTACTTGTGTTACGCGATTGATGTTCATGTTAAACGATTGATGACTCATGTAATAATACAGATTAACCTCGTATAATAATAATGACAGGACAGCGTATTTAGAACACTTAAAATTGGAAATCTACAAACACATCAAAAATATCTGTCAAACACCTATCAAACAAAAACCCCGTTCTTATCGAGAGACAACAGTAACTGACCTAAGCACATGTGCTTCATTAGGCAACAGACCAAAAAAATCAAATAGACGACTATAAGCTCAATTTAAATAAAATCTGAATATTCAATAAAATTATGTTTACTTAGTAACATATGCAAATCTTTTACTTACCTCTTAAATGTTGTTGTTATACACACAATAGTCGATTGTACGATGAGTGTCTCATACAAATGAGAAATAGTGACATGTCGTCTTGTGTGTGTATATATATATATATATCATACGGCGGTAGCGTACACGTTTGAAAGTTGATGCACATTAAATTGTCTCTCTCTCTCTCTCGCACTCTCTCTCTCTCGCGCTCTCTCTCTCTCTCTCTCTCTCTCTCTCTCTCTCTCTCTCTCTCTCACACACATTTCTGATTACTATACAAATAATTGCATGTATGTTCAGAGGTTTGGTGTCTAAATCGATGCATTTTACTTTCACTTTCTAATTTGACACATGGCTTACTTTCATACAAAAATAGCTATCGCTCGCGTCCGTCTACAAGTTTTGCTAAACGAAATTTAACAATGCTGTAATACATAACGTCCTGTGAAATAGATATGGTATGTTTTTAGGACAGCCAATGTCATTAAGATGTATTATATGATGATGGATTATTTTCGAGAGCGGTGTCGCCACCAATTAATTTGTAACGTATCCGATAATGACTGTACGCAAGTGTATCACAACCATTGTCTAGTATATAGCGCTTATCATCATACGGTGACAACGCTTGCTTTCAAAGCGTGTAGGTCCGTCTGCATACAAGTCAGGTGTTTGAATACTATACATCAGACCGTCTGTATCTGTCATTAGCAATCTAACGTTACGACTGTACTTGCCGACAGCATAACGACAATACGTTTAACAACGAGAGAGAGAGAGAGAGAGAGGAGAAACGGTTTGAACATAACGTTTGACATTGTATATTGCAAGCATGAAAGTATTATTATTTAAATCTGTTGTCTGCTTTGTATGGAAGTCATCTATAAATATCAGGTCAGTGCGACACAACATGTAACAAACGTACTTGGATTTGCTTTCTACACAAACGTGTGCGCTCGTTGTGTGTGTGCGTGCGTGCGCGTCGGATCATGACATAGTATTCGTAATGACCGAGGCACGTCCTTTATTGCATGAGGATATTCAGGTAGAGCAGAGCAGACACGTTTACGCAATATCAAGTGCACACACAAGAATCAGATTTTTTTGTATACGTTCTAGGTGAAAAACTACTGGGGTGTCTCTGACTTTAGTTGGAAATAAATAACATTACTGATATTGATATGGTACTATGAGTAGCCTATACGTGAACACTATACATCAGACTGCATGTATCTGTCATTAGCAATCTAACGTTACGACGGCAGCATAACGATAATGAAAGTCATACATTATCGTTTTGCTAACGTTTGTATTTTGTCTAAGCTATGTTAACTTCACACACACACACACACGGAAGTGGAGGAAGAACTACCATAGGAAATACAATTAAGTGTAACGATAAAAGAAGTGATTGGAAAGCCAACTGTGGGTGTCGAGACAAAACTCTTGCTTGTTCATGAGTTGATAGAAGCGCCTGAGGGCAAAGTGGCTGAAGATGAAGTTACGCAAGAGGTTGTTGACGAGAACCAAACAAACTTGGATCAGCCAGTAGTGTTTAGGTCATCAGTACATGACGCAACGGGAGTGATAGGTCCAATTAGGTTTGTTACACGTTGTGTCGCACTGACCTGATATTTATAGATGACCCCATACAAATACAACAGCATAAAAATCATGTTAAATATCAAATTATCACATACACACACGCGCACACACACACACACACACACACACACACACACACACACACATGTTAGGTTAAAATGCAGTCTACTTACGTTTCACGTTAGGTTAAAATGCAAACACACACACACACAAACACACACACACACACACACACACACACACACACACGTGTTAGGTTGCAACCTAACACGTGTGTATGTTATTTAAATAATAATTTAAATAACATACACGTGTGTATACAATGTCAAACGTTATGTTCAAACCGTTTCTCCTCTCTCTCTCTCTCTCTCGTTGTCAAACGTATTATCGTTATGCTGTCGGCAAGTACAGTCGTAACGTTAGATTGCTAATGACAGATACAGACGGTCTGATGTATAGTATTCAAACACCTGACTTGTATGCAGACGGACCTACACGCTTTGAAAGCAAGCGTTGTCACCGTATGATGATAAGCGCTATATACTAGACAATGGTTGTGATACACTTGCGTACAGTCATTATCGGATACGTGACAAATTAATTGGTGGCGACTCCGCTCTCGAAAATAATCCATCATCATATAATACATCTTAATGACATTGGCTGTCCTAAAAACATACCATATCTATTTCACAGGACGTTATGTATTACAGCATTGTTAAATTTCGTTTAGCAAAACTTGTAGACGGACGCGAGCGATAGCTATTTCTGTATGAAAGTAAGCCATGTGTCAAATTAGAAAGTGAAATTAAAAAGCATCGATTTAGACACCAAACCTCTGAACATACATGCAATTATTTGTATAGTAATCAGAAATGTGTGTGTGTGAGAGAGAGAGAGAGAGAGAGAGAGAGAGAGAGAGAGAGAGAGAGAGAGAGAGAGAGAGCGCGAGAGAGAGAGTGCGAGAGAGAGAGAGAGACAATTTAATGTGCATCAACTTTCAAACGTGTACGCTACCGCCGTATGATATATATATATATACACACACAAGACGACATGTCACTATTTCTCATTTGTATGAGACACTCATCGTACAATCGACTATTGTGTGTATAACAACAACATTTAAGAGGTAAGTAAAAGATTTGCATATGTTACTAAGTAAACATAATTTTATTGAATATTCAGATTTTATTTAAATTGAGCTTATAGTCGTCTATTTGATTTTTTTGGTCTGTTGCCTAATGAAGCACATGTGCTTAGGTCAGTTACTGTTGTCTCTCGATAAGAACGGGGTTTTTGTTTGATAGGTGTTTGACAGATATTTTTGATGTGTTTGTAGATTTCCAATTTTAAGTGTTCTAAATACGCTGTCCTGTCATTATTATTATACGAGGTTAATCTGTATTATTACATGAGTCATCAATCGTTTAACATGAACATCAATCGCGTAACACAAGTAGTTATGTCGAGTTTAATAATGACTACGACTCAAGAAGCGATTACCGGGTACGTTTATGTACTAGACATTTGAGATGACGTTTAGACAGAATTTACTGATATCACGAGTAGGCCTACTTAAATACGTTCAATACAAAAAGGATTAATTGCCCTACACCTGAGTGCTGTATTTTATGAATGCGTGCGTATTTGCTATATAAGGATTAATATAATTACTCATACGTCTGATCAATAAGATCTTTTGTAAAACTTAATGATTCCGCCTGGGTGATTGTAGATATATTCTGTACTCAGTTTCTGAAATGTATCAAAGAAAATACTGTGAGAGTAGAATATATCGAGTACCAAATCCATCAATTTTCAAATGTTAATGAAACTGAACGATTGTGGCTGTAGTTAGAGAACAATTCTGTAATTTACAAATGTAACAAAATTTAGAAATGCATTTTCTCATAACAAAATACAACGTACCCTTTCATTTTATATTCAAACTATTCTTATCTGAAACAGAACGTTATATAGATAATACACTGTCCTGTTTAAAAAAAATTTATTCATGTATTAATCTGTTTGTTTAAACGTTGATCTATGTACGTGACCATACGTACTTGTTTTCGTAATGTTTGTTATAATACCTTTCCTGTTCTGGATTTATGGTATGTGCTGTGTGTGTGTGTGTGTAATCATACCCATTCTCTCTCGTATTGCTTCAACTAATTCACATATACAATGATACACACGCACACGCACACGCACACACATGAAACACAAACAACTTTTGTTGTTGTTGTTGACGTGATTTTGTTCCACAGTTGAAACCTGCTCTACAACACGCTTCACACGAAGCGTTATGTTATCACATAGAGAACACATTCCTATACACTGTCGTTCCCACAAAATCGATTATCATTGGTATTATATATGAAATATAAAAGTATTTATGACATATCTGATACTTAGTTAAAAAATTGTATACGACTGTTTTCATATTATTTATATATGATGATGATGATGTTATGGTTAACTAAATATACATTAACAACTCGGAACACTAGGTTTTTTATAAGTAAAAGTATAAAGTTACAAACGGATCAATAAGATCTTTTGCAAAACTTAGTGATTTGTGTGTGTGTGTGAGAGAGAGAGCCCGCAATGTGTTTGTACGTGTGTGTGTATGTGTGTGATAAAACACTGAGAATGTCTTTGTTTCAGACAGGGTAGATGACAGTTATGTACCACTATTTCATACTGTGTAAATATAACAATTCATATATTCTGTATTTTTATTTTGAACCCTTTGACGTTCACATAAAGTCGTGATTTGTACATTTTACTAGGCAGTAAACGTAAGTTTATGTATTATTATTATTGTAACGATATTTGTGTTTATACATATTAGTTCGTAATGTGTGGTTTCTTTTTTTCAGGCGATAACTATTTCTAGTAGTCTGTGGGCTTTCCTAATATATATTTTGTAACAGCACTAGTTCTGCATGTATCTCGTTAAGGTAACAACCTACATTACTAATTTTTTTTATCACCGTGTGTGCGTGTGTTTGAATGTAGTGCAGATTCTAATTTACAAAGTTTTGATGAATGGAATTATTCAGTGATATATACATACAATTTACTTATTAAACACTTCAAGGATTGTAACGTCTTACAATGACTATAGCATATGATTTGCTTTCAACCCAAACGTGTGCACGTCGTATGTGATTACGTTGCGTGTGCGACTGTATGTGCGCGCGTTGCGTGTGTGGTTACGTTGCGTGTGCGTGTGTGCGTGTGTGTGTGTGTGTGTGTGTGTGATATTTAACATGATTTTAATGTTGTTGTATTGTTATGTTGCAGGTTGCTTCTCCTACAAGTACGACACACTTATATATAAACTTTCGAAAAAATATCAATTTTATAATGTATTTATTTAATTATGAATTGTGAATTTATAAACTTTTCAAAAAATCAATTTTATATTGTGAATTTTAAAATATATTTAATCATTTAAACAAATTATGGCTTTATTTTATTTCACTATACACCTCTGAACATGTGTATAATTAATTTTTTTTTTGTGAACTGTATTACTTGTGGGAACTGTTACATCAGAAGATTTGTATGAATTTCAACCACCGTTTTCATGTGTGTATAATTTTAATTTATTTCGCTATACACCACTGAACCTATGTGTGTGTAAACTGCACCCATAAAACAGAAGTATTGTACCACATGAAGAAGAGCGTATTGAAGATTGCTAAGCCGTTAACGTATGGATTTGTCATCTGTAACAGCACACAGGTAAGTAGTTCATTGACAACAACACACATACATAGTTAATATTTGCCAAATATATATATTTCTAACAAGGATCAATCACACTGACTGCATTATAAAACTATTAATTAATTATTTAATACATTGAAAAATGAAGACGGCGTTTTGACAACGAGAGAGAGAGAGAGAGCTAAAATTATTTACTCGTCACACCGACTACTCACGACTACTCAATGTACACGGTAAGAGAGAGAGACAGGAGAAACGGTATGAAACCTTGCACAGTTGAAACGAGTGAGAGTGAGAGAGAGAGAGAGAGAGAGAGAGAGAGAGAGAGAGAGAGAGAGAGAGAGAGAGGGCGTTAATATTTGTCGAATAAATATAAACTTTCTAATTTCATATACATGCGCGGTAATGACCACAGAGAGGAGAACGGTTTGAACATAACGTTTGACAACGAGAGAGAGAGACATACACAACGAGTGAGAGAGAGAGAGAGAGAGAGAGATAGTTTTACTTAAATTCAATTTTGAGAGAGAGAGAGAGAGTAACAATCATGATCATATAGTTTGAATTTCCCACCACAGAAGAGAAAAAAATGTTGGCAGATCTGCTCTATACACAATAATGTAAGATTGGTGCCCCTGATCATATATTTTAATATATACACTATATAACACATATTTGAATTTCCCTCCCCCCCGCCTCAGAAAATGTTGACAAACCTGCTCATATAAAATATCTATACACTATAATAATAATACAAAGGTTGGTAAACCTGATCATATAGATTTAATGTACATTATAACACACGACAAATTTGAACTCATGCAAAGGTTGGTACATCTGATCATATATTTTAATATACACTATAATGCATCGAGTTGGAACCTCCCACCCACCACCACCCACTGATATGACATAAAAAAAACCACCCACCCACCACCACCCACTGATATGCAAATCAGCTTTATTAAAAAAATAAAAAATTATATTCACGGATGCAGGAGGTCCATTGAACCTCATCCCACCCCCTTGATATGCAAATCAATTTAATTAAAAAAATAAAAAGATCAAATTAAAAAAATAAAAAAAATTTATTCTCGGAAATTCGCGGTGCTGTGGTCCATTGGGATGCTGCTGGTCCAGCGGTGGCGGCGTCATCTCTTAGATCATGTTTTTTAGTGTTTTTTATTGTTTTTTAAGAAAGGCGGCATTCCTTTGTGCGTTAGAACTCTCATTTTCCCTCTACTGGTAAGCCAAACCAGGAAAGATCAATTAGGTCAACTGTTAACTAAAAACAAGAGTATCTTCAAAGAACGGCCAGGTCTCATCACGGGATATCAGCATTGCTTCCGGGTGACCGACAGCACACCCTACCTGCAGAAAGGATGGCCTGTTCCCATCAAGTACCAGAGGGCGGCCCAGGAGGAAATTAAAAGAATGCTGGATTACGGCGTCATAGAGAGAGCTAACAGCCCTTACGTCCAACCTCTGGTCACTGTAATCAAAAGGGACGGGAGGGTGCGATTGTGCTTAGATGCCCGGAAGGTAAACAGTATCACCATCCCAGATTATGAGGGACCTCCGCCAATCAATGAAATACTTGCTAGATGCAGCAATATCAAAGTAATGTCTACGATTGACTTCAATAATAGTTTTTGGCAAATCCCACTCCATGAAGAGTGCCGCAACCACACTGGTTTCCTGTACGAAGGAAAGGGATACCGATTTAAGGTAACACTTTTCGGATTAAACACAAGCTTAGCGAGTTTGACAAGGGGGCTCGATCACGTGCTTAACGACGAGTTAAAAAGGCATACCATAATATATGTGGATGACATTCTGTGCTTCTCTAGGAACGAGGAAGAACACATCGAACATCTAAGGAACTTGCTGGAAAATTTGAAGGAGGCGAATATTACGGTGAATCTGAAGAAATCCCAGTTCTTTAGAAAGGAAATCCAATACCTGGGATATTGTCTCACCACGGATGGAATTAAACCAACTGACGATAAGGTGTCAGCGATTTTAAATTTCCCGGTTCCACGAAACCCAAAACAACTGAAAGGTTTCTTGGGCTTAACCAACTTCTACAATGAATTTACCGACAAATACGCCGAATGTACCCAACCAATGTTAAAACTTCTACAGAAGGGTAATAAATTTAGATGGGATGCCACCATGCAAGAGCAGTTCCAGCGGGTAAAAGAATTTTTTATAGATTCCGTTGTATTAAAATTTCCAATTCAGGGACGCCGTTTCTATCTCCAGTGCGATACCAGCAGCTACGCGTACGGAGGCCAGTTATACCAGGTTGACCAGAAAGGAGAGATAGCAGTAATAGCATACACCAGCAGGACTTTCAAGAACGCAGAAAAAAAATTACTTCACCACAGAAAAGGAATTATTAGCCATAGTACAGTGTTTGAAGACATTTAGGATATATATACTCGGACAACCTCTCACGATAATCACAGATAACAAAGCCTTAACATTCATCAAGAAATGCCACTTGAATAATACAAGGATCACACGATAGATACTGGCAATCCAGGAATACAACTTTGAAATCCTGCAGTGCAAAGGGAAAGAAAATATCGTTGTGGATATTTTAAGCCGATACCCTGAAGATGAAGAACTGAACAAACCACTCGACGAGAGACCGGGAATATTATATACACGCCATAGAAATCAAACTAAGCGAAGATACAGCTACAAAATTAAGGAAAATCCACCCAGTACAATTTACAATTTGAAAACCCGAAGCTCAGGCGAATAATTGACCAGGTCAAGGAAGGAAACAATGGTAAATTAAACCAGCATTTTAAAGTCATTAAAGAGAAATTATATCGGAGATGTAAGAAGAGGTGGAAATTGTACGTTCCAAGGGAATTTCAGACGGAGCTAATCCAAGAGATTCACAGCATTTATGGGCATCCCGGGACGAAGACGTTGCAGCTGCTAAAAGAGCACTTCACACGTGATGAGATGTGCAGAAGTGTCAGCAAGATCATCAAGTAGTGTGACTTGTGCCAGAGATGCAAAGACAGCGGAAATAGAAATATCGCCGGGGAAACAAGGCCTATTCTTCCTACAAAGAAGGGAGAAATCCTCAGTTTAGATTACTATGGAAATTTACCGACATCCAGCGGTTGAGTAGAGTATTTACTTGTCGTTGTAGACAACTTTAAGAAATATGTAGAGTTGTACGCTGTACGTAGACCTACATCAAGTATAAATTTAAAACGACTCCAACAGTATATTGCACAACATGGAAAACCGGAAAGCATACTGACAGATAACGGTACCCAATTTACATCCCGCAAATGGATACAAGGCCTGAGAGAACTTAACATTAAACCAAAATACACAGCCATCAGAAATCCATGCACCAATATTAACGAACGGTGGAACAGGCAACTTGGAAACATGTTCCGGATATTTGTACGTGAAAGGCATACAAAGTGGGCGACGTACATCAAGACGATTAAAGCGTGTCTCAACGAGACATATCAAGTAACCATAGGAACGACACCACATGAAGCCCAGTTTGGAACGAAACCAACCAGGCATTGGGAGAAATATTTGGACCCAATAGTGAAGAATAATGAGGGAGTAAACGTAGAGAAGTTACAATTACGAATAAAGGAAAGAGGTGAGCGGCAGGCTGCCAGAATAAATCAAATATATAATATTACAGAATTTGACGTAGGAGACAAGGTTCTTATACAAGCAGTGAAATTATCTGACGCAACACAGAATATTATCGGAAAATTCTGCGCGCTGTATGAAGGCCCGTACACAATAATACAAGAAGTAGGAAACGCTACATATAAACTGCAGGACGAATCCAGCAACGGTACGACAAGGGGCATCTTCAATACTAGGCAACTGAAGAAATATCATTCAGGGGCTTAGGGGGGCCTAACGAAAATGTAAAAGAATTTGTATAATTTGCTAGAACAATTAATGAAATGTCTTAGTAGTAACATGAGATAAAAGAAAATAGAAATAAGAAAGCAAGTGTATAAAATGAATTATTTTAATGACTAGTTGTCATAGTCAATAAATGTCATGTTAATGATTATGAATAAAACAATTAATGATAATAGATGTCAATAAGAGTGAAGAAGATAGAAGGGTATATGTTTAAATGTTATATATGTAAAGACAATTAATAGAATTTTGAGAGAACTATTCAAGTTGTATGTATTTAAAATCATGTTTACGTAAGGACAATTTACAAGCTTAGTACAAGATTGTATAATATAATTGTGTTCAAAGATGTTAGTAATAGAAAAGAAAAAATGTTTTTTTTTGTGAAAGTGCTAGTGAGATATCAGAAAATATGGACTAACTAGAGACAGTAATAATGAAGTAGGTTAGGAAACTATAGTGAATTATGATATTGAAATACGTATTATTATTAATATTATTATTAATACCAATGTGTTATTTATAATTTAATGATGATAGAAGGTATGATGGTCACTAAGAATTTTATATATATGTTGTAAGTTTGTAAAGTCAATTAATGTGGAGATATTAATGCGTATTTTAGTATTTTGTGGCATAAGAATTAAATGTATTAAAAGGATACAAGGAAAATTAATCCTAAAGGCCAGAACATTATCGCATAATTTGTGTAATTGAATTTTGTAGATATTGAAATATTATATGAAGAATAGTTAAGGAGTTTGGTAAAAAACGATGATCAATTACAAATTTAAGATTTTTTGACTAAATATAATTTTGTAAATATAATACTATGTTAATTAGAGTGAAAGAAAATCGGATTAATTTAGGATGTCAAAAGCGAAAATACTTTAGAGGGGATGGGGTGTGTTTACCATTATGTAACGAACCTTGTTTCTATTACGCTGAGAGTACGTCAACGAAGACATGTAAACAACACTATACTAGATCCAATGAAGAACGAGGCACTACAAGACAACACAAAGTACGCATATTTTGACGCAGATTTTGGCATTTAAACCTTACTGAAATGGCGTAAAATTTTGGATCAATTTTGGATGTACAGAGTCCATCCAAACTGACAAAATTTAGGGACAATATATAACACCAAAAATTTCGAAAAATTTTAATTTCATAATTAGCAGTAAGAAGTGTTGTTGAAAGCAGTAACGAAGGGTGTATGTGTGGAAAGCATATTTTGTAAGGGACAAAAGAGCAAACACGCTTTAGTGACGGACAGGTCATAAAATTTCGCAGACAGCTGCAACGCACGCCCTGTGAACAAGCAGAGTTCACTGCTCCCGGTACGTAGAACACCAGTTTTTTGTGAAAACACATTGATTCCGTAGAAAGCTACATACAATGTGTAGGGTAAGCTCACCTAATTCCGTGACTCATGTAATTCCGTGATACTCTACATAAATGATGTAACGAAATAAGCGTTAGCGAATATTTCTTTTGTAGTTTCTCAGTTAGATAGCAGCACTCATCAGCTATCGTTAGCGCGAGTTTGGAATTATGGGAGGCAGCGTGGTGTTAACAAGAGGCCATTTTGTCAGAAGCAACCTACTGAAATCATAGTTTTTGTTGTTCTTGTGTAGTGTTCAAAGTAAAGTATTAAAAAACAGGTATGTTCTTATTTATTTTTGTTTATTAATATATATTTATATTCACATTTCTTTGGAGGTTTTTAATATATAAAAAGAATAACGTTAAGTCGTTATATTTTACTTGTATACATTATGTTAATTACTTTATTTCTTACGGTTTCTCACATTCCATACTCATTTCTCTATCACGGAATTAAGTGAAGTAAAAGTATAACTGTAATATGATCAACGTAAATCGTTTGTGTGATTTGCTTTAAACACTATTAACGATCTATATTGCATATTAAAACACCTGGATCTTAAATCTAGTTAATTAATTTAAATTAAGTAATTAATATAATTAAATTAACTAAGTTAATAATAATTTTTAAAACAGGCGTCTACCCATTTAATCCGGCTTCAGTGTCAAATGAAGCTCTTGCTCCCAGCAGAATTAGGCCTACCGACGCAGAGACTCCTATAGGACATCAGACCCAGGATGAACCATCGAATAGGGCACCAGAAGACACTTTACCCCTACCGTTGCCTACCCCATCGCCTGAGAGACGTCGGCGTGCAATTGCTGATGTGCTGAAAGCCCCTACGTTTGATGCGTCAAGGAAAAAGAGAACAGTCAAACGCAATATTGACTTTACAGCAAAGTGTCTAACTCCGCCAGACCACTCAACTAGGCCTAGGCCTACTCCTTCACCAAACCAATCGACATTGTCACTTTCCTCACCAGAAGCTGGACCTTCCACATCAAGGTCCAGCATTGATAATGAAGACTGGGTTTGTGGAGTCTGTAAAGGCTCATACAGCGCTGATGTCAAAAAAAGAAATGGAGCAAATTGGATTTCTTGTTCATTCTGTGCGACACCGTATCATGAAAACTGCTAAGCAGCAGAACCTGACATGGACATTTTCATGTGTGATAGGTGTGCAAATTTAAATGACAGTGACAGTGATGATGAATAAATACAATTCGTGACTGTTTAAATGTTTTCTTTTGTACGCGTATATGTAATAAATTAAGATGGCTACAATTATAAGTATTAATTTTAAATTAATTTTTTTATTTTATAAATATTTTATTACAAAATTAAAACAATTATGAAATAATATGACATAAAATTTACTTATTATGCCTACAGTTGTATTGTTAATTAAATTATACTTCATAAAGATGATATTCATTTGTGTTTATACGAGATATCAAGTATCACGGAATTAAAGTGATAGTGTCACGGAATTAGGTATAGTATCACGGAATTAAGTGACATGCACATGCTAACTTTAATTTTTTTCACAGAAACTAATAAAATTATGGATCATTATTACATATACACTCTAATTACATAGTTCTAACAAGACTCCGCACTCATTAAAATTATTTTTAATCAACAGTTTTTGTAACTGTAAGCTAATATCCTTATTATCACGGAATTAGATGAGCTTACCCTACAGAGCCATTAAAGGAGAAAAGGCTTGGTAGTTAACAATGGTCAAGTATACATGGATACGCCAGCTGTCAGGAGAAAGCGATGAAGGGTGTATTGATTTGAAAGACTCCAGTGGTCGACGAAGGGTTTTGACCTTACTTGGAAATGAAAGCTCAGAGAGTACGTCCAAACTCAAGGATGGGGTGTTGGCTGGCAATCAAAAAAAAAAACAACTTTCCAAGAAGGGTAGGTGAGGCCCTTGAACAACAATAGATAGTAACGCCATAGCGACGAAGTACAGAAACAATAAAAATGGAAGAGAAACTCAGGGTCGTCGCTGTAGACTTCAGAAAAAACGACAGATAGAATTTATTGCTGCGTTATCTGGAAATGACAACGACCTCAAAATACGAAGCAAGGGAAGAATCTGGTGGGGAACCAGGAGCCCTATCAGAAAACGCCTTTGAAAAGATAGGTGTTATTTGGACTTGGAGGGAAGAAAATGAAACCAATAAGGACACGGCGTCGTCGGAATCAGATGTCTGGTGGGAAATGTGGTAAGGAGAATATAGGAACGAGACAGGAACGCGCTTGGAGAGAGTTCTAACTAAATTTTTGGATGCGATCGGAGTGAAGTCCGTGACTGGAGTAATTAGCATTTTATTGAACTTAGAATAATTCGATACACAGCGTGACAAGGTAGTTTTCGAACTTATAACGAAAGTTAATACAGTGATTACAAACACACGAACTATGAAGTAGAGTCACACTGCTAGCATACCAGTGAACATTAACTGAAACAGATAGTAACCAGACAATAATGTAATTTCAGTTTATACGAACACTTTACAACAAATAAATTTTAAGAAAGATTAACAATCCAAACTACACTCATGAACACTTGATAACCAAAGATACCGCAACAAAAGTGCGTAATATCAATTCAGATTTGAAATAAATCACGATGTCGGTGTACAACAGAGAATACTAACTTTTAATCATAAATTACAATCCGAAATGCGTGGACTTGGTGAGTGAAGTGTCTGTGAGTGACATCGTGGGATTCATCCGGTACCATCTATCATCTGGAGGAATTATCTGCATGATTTCAGAACGATCGACATGAGGGAATCATCACCGCAACCGCCGAGTGATTGGATATTCGTACATCAAGTAAAGTAAACATGTCTTAATTAATTTAGATCCACTGTCTGTCATCTCAAAGAATCCACACACACTAGAATTCATTAAAGTAATCGTCAAGGAATTAAAGAAATTGATTTAAGGTTTAATTCGAAGTAAAATCATCATTCTTTATCAGTTTTGGAGTAATGTTTATTTCCAAGTTCTAAATGAATCCGTAGTTACAAAGTATAGTAATAACTTAAGAGATTATTCATAGTAAGAATTTATAAGATGAAACTAAACATTATAATTAGTAAAGTACTAAACGCAATTGATGAATGATTATTAATATGCAACCATTAGATTGAGAGTATGAATAACAAATTTTATTAATGTATTATTGTTTGATATTTACAAGTGATAACAATCTAGTGTGAATAAATTTAAGAGATATCAGTAGAAATGAGCATTTATTATTTTTTTAACCCTGAGATAAAGGGCTTGTCTTGAGAAGTCCTTATATTGGCGCCGCACCGCACGGCTTCATAAAATAGTAAGCTAGGGCAGTGACAGACAGTGGCTAGCAATAAGTTTAAAATAAGTACATATAAGTAGCTTAAGCTATATTATTGTTGTCGTATATCGGTCTCTAAGTCTCTGAATGATAACCCGAAGTCAAGCTAAAATGGCATCTAGGGAAGAGAATTCAGATGAGTTTGATATCAATAACCAAATGGGCTGTGAGCAGCCTGAGGACGGGACGGAAACGTAATGAATGAAGAAAGCTCAACAACCAGTGCAGAAACTCGGGCCGGGGGACCGCAATCACAGTCGCAGTCATCTGAAGCAAATTTCCAAATATTAATGGCATTGATGAAACAACAATTTGATGAATCGGAAAGGAAGAGAGATGAAAAACAAAGAAAACAACATTAAGAACAAAGAAAATTACATGAAGAAACAAGAAAACAAATAGACGAAACAATTGAAGAATCGGAGAAGAAGAACGAAGAAATGCACAAGAGAACGGAAGAAAGAATCGCGTAGAAAGTGGACGGGAAATTAGAGTTAATGAGGGAAGATTTACAAGGACAAATACATCATGTAGATACAGAACTACAAAGACAGTCAGAAAAGTTAGAAGAAGTACAGAAGAAGAGCGAAAGCGGAATCAAAGAATTGAGCAAAGAATTAAAGAAGCAGGCGAAAGAAAATAAGGAAACCCGAGAAAAGGACAGGAAGGAATGGCAGGAAGCCATAACCAACACTCAACGACAAAATCAACACCAAATCGAAAGCGTAGAACAGCAAGTAAGAAGCATCAAGGAAGCGCACCGCAGTACGGAGGATAAAATAAAAAAGGTCTCCACACAGAAAGGGCGAGAGCTGGAGGAAATCACAAATAAACTAACGACTGTTCGCGAGAGCCAACAGCGGGTGCAACGTCGCCTGGAAGAGATGGAGCAGAGACCGGCTGGAGCCATGAATGCAGCAGTCATCAACAAGGAAGCCACATTCGACGGGGAAGACAATTTCCCGATGGAATTCCTAAAGGAATTGAGGGAAATCCAGGAAACCTACTATGGAGAAGAAAATACCCGTTGGATTGGGCGACACTTAACCGGCGAAGCAGCTCTATGGTGGAGAATTGTAAGAGAACAGATTAAGTCCTTACAAGAGTTCGAGGAAGCATTTACCAGTAAGTATTGGAGCGCGACCCAACAAGAGCGGGTTCGTGACCAATTAGAGTACGGCAGATTCAATTCGAGCGGTAATCTCAACATGATTCAGTCAGTGGCGCAACCAGGGGGGGTTTTTGGGGTTAGAACCCCCCCCCGAAAATCTGGAAAAACTTTTGTAATCAACGTATGTACAAACAGTAAGAACATAATAAATAAAGTATCTTCTTTATATGTTAATTACTATGTTCTTACAAAGTAACTTTTTTACTATTACTAAATGATAAAATAAAATTCAGCGTTGGTCAGTTTACCAGACGTGAATAAATTGTTCTTTTGCCAACCGCCCATGATATGTAATTGTGTTCGTACTTGTCAAAAAACACCAGTTTTCATCAAAAGCGTAGCGTTTAGTTTATTGCGCTATTTTCCGGTTTTGGAGAATGAACTAGATTAATCTGGGTGGCCTGTCAATTTCCGTGCAAAGGAAAGTCATGCGTAGTTAGAGTCGAAAAATAATGTATAACGTGTACAAGTTTATTAAATCGGAAGATAAGGGAATATCAGAAAGAAAGTCGCAGGAAATGTTAGCTCAGGTGTGCGGTGTGTCTCTAAGTAGTGTTTTTAGAATTAAGAAGCATCCGCGTATACGGCTGACATAAAATCTTTCAGTACTTCCCATAAAAAATGCTCAACAAAGGAAATAAAAACTGATTTAGACGATTTTGGCAAGTGTACTATTCGATTAATTATTTACGAATATCAATTCATAGAAGGGGAAACACCAACATTCAAAGTAATTTAAACTATTTTTAAGAGATAAATTAATTATAATGGTAGTGCATCTAGTCTGAGCCACATTATTTGTCAAATGAGATTTCGATGAAAACGTGCCAAAAGCAATAGGAAACATTTAATAAAATAACTCATTAGAAAGTTAAGAGAAAATATATAAGAAAATTACGGCAATTCAGAGAAGAACGGTGGCCTATAGTTTACACAGACGAAACTGAATTCAACATCAGTTAAAAAAACGTGGGTAGACGCCGTTCTTCTCTGAATTACAGTAATTTTCTTATATATTTTCTCTTAACTTTCTACTGTGTTATTCTATTAAAAGTTTCCTATTGCTTTTGGCATGTTTTCATCGACAAATGTGGCTGAAAATGTCAATGAATAAATAAATCCACCTGCAACATCACTAACAAAAATTCAAACACGATTAACTGGTTAGTGAATAATGCGATTTCTTTAGTCCATTTATCTTAACCTGAGTTCTATTCACTAATTAAACAAAGTAAACCAACATACAGAACTCTTATAATAACCACTGTTTTGGCAAACCATTGACATTAGTAAATTTTCATTTTACGACTTCCACCCTATCATCCTGACTTCCTGATTTTAATCCTAGAACTGATTTAGGCAATCGTGAAGAAGCGTGCTAAAAAAACGTGCATTTTCCATTGACAATGTTAGAAACTTACCAAAAAAGGAATTTGAGTGTATTTGTTTAATAGATTGCACATCAAGATGTGGCCATGTCATGAAAATTGAAAAGATCACGTGAGATCAGACCAAAGAGTGTATAATGTAACAGTTCGTTTCAAAATTAATAAATAACGGGATAGCAGCAGTGAAGACGATTTGAGTTATAATAACAGCGAAGGAAACATTAAGGACTTGTCTTGAAAAGTCCTTATAATTGGTGTAGTTGAATTGTCTAATGTGGTGATATGCACTCATTTCTCTAGCAATATAAAGAATGTTGGTGTAGCAATATAAAGAAATGTAACGTTCCTTCTCGAGCATAGTGGAATAGAATGGTCGTCATGCCTGTAACGCCAGAATTGAAGAATCTATTGGATATAGAGCAATGAATGCTGGCAAGAATTCACAGTACATCAATGTAATCTATTTTAAAAATCATGAGTATACAGAATACATTTAGCCAAAATTGGTGTAAAGGGCAATTGGGTTTATTTGCTAAAGTCATCACAGATGTTGCTGAACAACTGCTATTACCTGCATATAATGCAGAATGGCTAACTAAGCAGAATTCACAAAAGTTTGCAGGAGCACCGAGAATTCCAAATAAATGTTGAATGACTAAGAATTGGACTTCAGTGGTTACTAAAGCATAATTTATATCTTGATGCTAGACCCAACTTTGCCAATGTATTGAATTACAATACTTCTGAGATAGTCCAGGTGATAGAAAATGTACAAGGGATATTCACGTCAATCTGGGGCTTTTGTTAGAGTAGAGTGTAAACGGACATTCCTCTGCATTCTGTTGGTTGTATATATGAAGTACAAGTGTCAGCTATTACCGCATGGCGCGCTGTACTGTTTACACCTTAAACAATAACAACAGTCAGTCATAAAGAACATGGCGTCCAATGCACATGTGGAACAGCGTGTTGTAATGAAATTTCTTGTGAATGAAGGCGTAAACCAGTGAGATTTATTCGCGACTCCTTGTACAGTACGGTGATGGACTCTTAGTCACAGTAAAACATTTGAGTGGTGCAAACGTTTTAAAGAAGGCTGTACATCAGTGAGTGACAATCCCAGTCCAGGTGGTTCGAAGCCTACTATAGTCATTCCCATGAACGTTCAGCGAGTGGAAGAACTGATCCTTGATAATCGATGGATGACTTGTCAGCAAATTGCAAAAGAAATAAATGTGTCTGTGGGAACTGTAAACAAAATCCTTCATGAACGTCTGAAGTTGTTGGGTACCAAGACAGCTTTCTGCTTTCGACCGGCAAAGAAGAATGCAAATCTGCTGCAAGGAGTTAAAGGAACGTTTTGACAAAGAAGGCCGGCTTTTTCTCGATCGAATTGTTACCTGCGATGAAATGTGGATCCATTATTTCACCCCGGAATCAAAACGTGCATCAAAGCAGTGGAAGCATGTGGACTCACCACCTCCCACAAAAATTTCGAACAATTGCTTCTGCAGGCAAAGTTATGGTATCATTGAGTTTGGGATAAAAAAGGCATCATTCACATCGGTTTTCTACCCCGTGGAGTCAATATTAACCGTGAGTACTACTGCAAAATTCTTCAAGATGTGCACAATGCTCTCAAGAAAAAACGGCCTGGTGAGATCACTAAAGGCGTTCTGTTTCTGCAGGACAATGCACGCCGGCATACCGCCCACCGCACGACATGCACTCTACAAGATCTTGGCTGGGAGTTATTGCCATACCCCCCCTTACAGTCCGGACCGTGCTCCCAGTGATTTTCTCCTGTTCGGGCCTTTGAAGTTGTCCCTGGGAGGCCAGCATTCCTACAGCGACAATGAGGTAAAGCAGTCAGTCCTATCTTGGTTTCGACGTAACAACAAATCTTTCTACACTGCAGGTATCCAGGCTATAGTGAAACGCTGGGATAAATGTAGCAGGGGATTACAACGAGAAATAAAAGTATTTTGTATTATCATAAGTGTGTTCTATATTTATTAAAAATTAATAGTCCCTGATTAATGTGAACGTCTCTCGTAGAATACAGATATGGCATGCAAATGCAGACTCAAGAGATCCCAAAATGAAATTTTAAATTCTTGGATTTCGCTGTCCATGACGTGTCCGTTACTTAACTAAATATAATTATTTCACTATGACTCGGAACATAAAACTTTTTGTGGGTAAAAACGTAAAAGTTTTACCTTATAACCTGAACCAGTTTTCACTTTTAAAAAGCTTCAGAACCTCTGAAGGAGCATTGCATTGATACCAAGTTAATCCCCATGTTATCTCCGGACCAAAAGGACCTCCCGTGTTGCCATTTTGAAAGATCATAATCAGTACAATTATGACCTTACATTAATATCAAGGATCATCACAGACAAGGGTTGGTTTTTATAGCCTGGAGACCAAATGAGTTATCTATAGAAAGGCACACAGTCTCAAAGGACCATGAATGTAAATCATGTCTACCAGATCAGTGATTATGATACCCAGAGTCGGATTAAGGTATTTTGGCACCCTAGGCTAATTATATTTTAGCGCCCCTCTCACCCCCCGTAGGCTACTCTTACGTTTATTTCCAAGGGACTGAATGAAGCTTTAAAAATTGTTTTAGGATTACACCTTCAACCATTTGTAGTTTGCATGGCTTTTATAAGCAAAAAAATTAACTAAGTAGTTGCAGAATTATAACAGTTTTATTAAGGGTACATTTAACATCATTACACAAAGAAGACAATCAGTTAAATATCTTGTGGATTTGTGAAGACTCATGTAAAGTTTAAGCTAAATTCTTTTTTCTCACTTTAGATTAAGCAAACGTTTTAATCACTTCACTGAAATCAAGTCCTTGCAGAAGTCACTTTCAATGAACAAGAGGGCTACACTGGTCAGTTTATCCTGGTGCAAATTTGAGCGTAAATAATTCTTCACCCTCTTCAAAGCTGAAAAAGATCTTCGCCACTGCAGTTAGTGACAGGCATGGTAAGGAAAATGCGCAAAGCTATTTCAACATTAGGAAACATTGATTCTAAGTTAAGCGTTTTCAAAAAATTTAACAATGCTTTGCTCCAGATCGCTTTTTCTTCTTTTCTTCTCCTTCTCTCATTCTTTCTGTCTTGACAGGTCCATAGTCTTCTAAAAACTGAGCTAAATGCACACACTCATCAGGAAATGTCTGATCCAAGTCAATAGCATAATTTTTTACGAGCGCCGGCCGCCGATGACTCATAACCAGAGAAAACAGTTTGGAAAGCACTTCTATTATTTATGTACATTTTAACCACAATTTCTCGAAAACAGGCGCCTGTGTTCAATGAACTCAAATTTTTATCCTTGTAATTTATTACCAATTTTACATTTAGCTGTAAAATTTTATTATTTTTTAGTTAAAATTTTGCGCTCCCCAAATTTCTGCGCCCTAGGCTACAGCCTAGTCAGCCTAATGGTTAATCCGCCCCTGATGATACCAGTTTTTTTTTTTGCATCAATTTCTGAGGTGGACTGTAGACTCTACTGGAGACCATTCATTGTAAGACTGCAGTTTTGGTGCAACTGAAATCTGCTCTTCACAAATTTGAACACAGTCTTCAGAAAATGAAAATTTTTGGGAGCAATGTGTGTGATAGTTATCTCGTATCATCCCCTTGCAACTTTTTCTGCCTTCAGAAATGAAATTGGAAAATAAACTCCCAAAGAGCACTTTAGACATCGTCAAAATGATGGGATCTCTGTATCAGTGCAAGCAGAACAATTTTGAATGGGTGGAGGCAAATTAGTTTTAGTTTACTTTAATTTATCAATAAAAATGTTTATAACCAAAGTTCAGTGCCTCTTTGACATCAAAATATTGGTGTCTCGAACAGCCAAGATCGTCCTCCTCCCCCCTCCTGCTACGGGCAGATGTAGCCTCAAGGCTGCACTTGAGTATGTTCCAATGCAGATCAAGTGGTGATTTATTCAAGTGCGGGGAAGTGTTATTTTGTTATAGTTAGTGTGGAATTCTAATGGTTGATATTATCATTGTATGTACACAAATTTATCTTGAATTATTGTACGAGTATAAACTTGTTGGTTACAAACTGTTATTTGTGATTAATTAAAGCTGGTGAACAGTGACTTCATTGGTGTCTGTATTTTGTTTCCACTGTATCATACAGTGATCAGAGAGACTGTCATAGCAATATGTAATACTATGGTTCCAAATACACAGATTGGGGGGGGGGGCTGAATCATGAACACTAGCTCACACTAGAATGGAAGAATCATAAACAACAGATATGGTAGAATGGCATCCCCTCCAACCCACAAATGAAATTAAAATTTAGATCGTACGTATAGTTTGTGCAGATCATATTAGAATGTGTAAGAACATATTACGGAGGGATTATAGAATTTGTTTGTGACAAAGCACACGTACCTTTACTTACTGGGCAGAGGTTGTAGGATTGTTTAGGAATGAACTGAATAAACTGATTACTAATTCACAGCTGAAAATAATTGGCATTCCAAGGTTAACCAGCTCATTCCCGCCCCACCATGCTGGTTCCTACTGTGCCTTTGCTGAGTGATTCATAACTGTTCCAATTTAGTTATTTTTCTTGTCTGCAGTATGAGGGTGGTCTGAAAAGTTCTCAGTCTAACAATAAAAAAAAACAAATTTGTACCTTCAAAAATATTTTTATTTTTCAACATAATCTCTTTTTAGAGTAATACATTTATTTCAGTGATGTTCCAACGCCGCTGTCCCACCCATGAAGTGGTTTTCCAGAAGGTCTGCAAAATACCATATCATGAAGTTTTTCAATGGTTTCTGGTGTTACTGTTTTTGGACATCCTTCACATAGATCACCTTCAAGGCTGGTGTGACCACATTTAAACTCAGCAGCCCATTTTTTAATCGATGAAAATGCAAGAGAAGAGTCCCTATACACTTTAATGAATTTCACTTGGTGTTAAACCTTTCACAAAGAACGTTATGACCCCGTGATACTTGGTTCTCTATTTTAAGGAATATGGACAACACTTCTCTTTCAAACATAAACAAAACAAATTACTGCATAGTATAAGAAATTATTTGATAGAATGGCCAGGAATGTTACATGGATGCTAACAACAGATGTAGTACCAGCATAGAAAAAAAAATGGTGGTTGTTACCATTCATGGTCAAATCCGAGGACTTTTCAGACTGCCCTCATACTTTGACTCATAACCATAAAATGTGTTGATGAAAATAAAATTGCACATTGTAACGTGACGAATTTTGAGGGATTTTATTTTATTAAATTTGGGGATTTATTAAAAAATATTTTAAATTCATTGTCCATCTGTGTGACCAGTCCACGTGTCTGAATGAAAGCGTTGCGCTAACCAAGGAACAGTACGCCTTAACTGTTGTGCAACCTTTACAAAAGAATGTGCCCGGTGTCGATTCTAAGAACTTTACATTTGTGTGACGTCCGCACCCAAACGCACCACCCCAGCATGTGCGCAGACCGACGCGGAATTGTTGGACGCAAAATGGCTTAGAGAAGAATCTCTGTTCGCTTTGTTAACCATGCTGGAGGAAATAAAACTAAGCCCAACCTCTTTTGTGACGTCAACCAGTGCTGACCAAATGTCATCCACGTCAAACACACAAAAAACCACGTGTGTTGAATGTGACACAACAGGGCGATGAAATAGAAGGCATTGCTTTCCACCTTGTGAGACCGCAATCTAGTTGATAGTAAGCGGAGAGACGCTCTTCCCAGTTCGCTTACAGACGCAGATAGTGCCGCGTGGGCCCGGTCGGCCTGAACTTTATAAAATATGAACAACTAAATATAATACCGCTTTCATACCGACCGGGACCCAAGGAAATAATGGGCTTACCACATTTATAACGGGCGAAGTGAAGTTGTCCGCGACAAGTTAATTAATGTGCATTGAATCGGTGAGATAAGAAACACGTGTCCGGCCGGAGTCTCGGTAGTGAACAGTTAAATCGAAATGATTTTGTAAAATAAAAACAAGGGGTAAGGTGTTAATATTGTGTGTGTGTGTGTGTGTGTGTGTGTGTGTGAAAAGGCGGACTGGGCGGTCTGATGTCTGTATTAAGGTAATTAAGTAAGATGGTAATATAAGATAGAATAGTAATTGTATCAATCATGTAGCGAATAGCGGAGAACCATTACACTTATATTTCATTTCAAATTTTGACGAAATAGTCTAACAAAAGTTTTTCTTCTCTAAAGTAAAGAAATAAAATCATAATTCTCTTCAAACAATGAGTAGCGTAAGTTATTCCAATAACCCGTAAACCACGTTTGCATCCTACGTTCGTGTGACAGAATCCTGGACCCAGATAATTTTCAACAGGTAGGTGCAATTCAGTAATAAATTATGTATTTATATTTGTAAGTGTAAAATATTAGCACAATGGCTTCTGAACAGGGACAGTTTTTATAAATCAAAATTTAATGTAAAAACCACACCTACAAAAGATGCAAGCGTGTTTTTAAGGTTGGAGTAATGAAATAGAAGTGCGGCATTTACGCACAATTTGCATAAAATCGAAAGTGTATTATGATAAATTAAATTAATTCAAGTAAATCAACAAATATCAATTAAAAAAAAAAAAAAAGGCAGATAATAACGAAATTGTAGTTGAAATGAGCGAGTCGGCTGGTGTGGGGGAACCAGAGGTTCATTCAACCCCAGTAAATCGGTCAAAAGAATTCAGCCTAACTGAAATCAGCTATAGACGACTCGGGCACGCTATCAACTCCAACCTCAAAGAAATGTAATAGCCAATTCGACAATGATATAATGAATTTTTTACAAAAACAATTTCAAGTAATAAACAGTCGTTTTGATGTAAACGATATTAACATGAATGAACAGAAAAACGAAATCAAAGAAATTAAGAGTAGTTTCAATGAGAAGTTAGATGAACAAATTAAATTAAGCAATGATTTTGACACTAAATTAGAAGTACAGAATAACAAATTTGATGAATTAAAAAATGATATTCAAGAAATTAATAAACGTTTTGAAAATACTAATGAAATAATAAAAAATAGTTTGAATAAATTAGAACAGAGTATTGAGAGAATGGGAGTGGATGTGATGAATACAAACAAGAGTAATACAAATGAAAATTATGATGATACGTATAAAGATGTGGTACTAGAGAATAAGTTAACAAATGATAATGATGATGTCGAAAATAATAAAAATAATATTGAGAATGGTAATGTATTTGAAAAGGTAGTATCAGAGAGTGGTACATTGAAAATAAATAGTGAGAGTACTGATGAAGTTGTAGAATGTAATAATGGAATGTTAATGTGTGTTTATGAGTCAAAGAGAAAGTGGAAAGATAGTATAGTGGTAGAATGGGGGCAGAGGGTAAATTTTCCCCATATTTATGATGAACCAGGGTGTTCACAAGTGTTGTTTTTGAAGGGCAAGAGTCCCGTGTTAATGGAAGTTTTAAGTTGTTTCCCTTTTTTGCATACGTTTGTATCCTCTGTGTGGAATGATGTTAAAAGTATGAGATGGTGTTATGATGAGAGAAATTTAGATAGAGAGTTGTGTGTTGAGAGAGAGACAGAATTGTATGAATTAAAGAGATTATGATGATTGGAAAGAAATGTTAGAAATGTGTTTGAACAATAATAATTTAATTTATGATGAAAAAGTAACTGACCCGATATTGAATATAATTACTAAGGGAGACTTGACAGAAATACATAATGTTGACTTGGTATATGATTATTATGATAAAATGAATACACTGAAATTTTATGGTTATGACACACAAGATAGCCATATGTGTGTAACTGAAATTGAAAATTGTTATTTGAAACAAAGATTAATTTTTGACGATGGAGGTTAAACAATAAAACAATCAATGGACAATTTTAAATATTTTGTTTTACGGTTCAGACCTCGCAACCTTGGACAATGAAGTGTGATATAACTGAATAATAATGATGAAGATTTGTAAATAAATGTTTAGTGAATTTAATTGTGTGTATTGTAAAATGTTAGGTAAACAATGTGTATGTAGGTAATTGTTGTAATAATAATATTAATATTTTGCAATCTAAATAAATAACAAAATTAATTTTGAAGACAGTAATTAGCGAATTGTAATTGTTTTGATAGCAATGGAACTTGTATTTTCAATAATTGATTTAATTAAAATAATTTGAAATGTTTAAATATTTTTGATTGATTATTCAAAAGTTGTATAATTGAATTTTTCTAATGAGTTTAAATGATTTTACGAGATGTGAATTCGAGAAGTAATTAATAAATAGATGATAAATTGTTTAATATGAAATAACACTGTTGTTAAATGTTTCAGAGGTTACGTGGAAGTATTGGTGTGTATGGTGTGTATATTTTGTGTTTATGTCAATAGGTGAATAAAGTACTGTAAGTATAAAATTTTATAATATCAGTCAGATATAATAAAATGTTTACAGGTGTTTCACTCAATTGAACAAATTTTAAATTCAAAAATGAAAATAATTTTGAGATAATTGTTCTAAATAGAAACTATAATTAAAAAGTAATAAGAACTGAAAAGTAGTGTAAAATAAATGTGAATAATAAATTTGAAAATTTTAAGAAATTTAATTGTAGAAAGTTATGAATGAGTTAAATGATGATGGATAAAATGGTTTAATGAAAATTTCACATTATAATGTTTTATATAAGGTTTTAAGTTAGCTATTAATGTGCTATGGCTGGGGTGGCATGTGCCCCAGTAGCTAGCGGAATGGGTTGGGGGTAATAGAGAGTGTTACCCCCATCAGAGGCCGAAATGGCGAAAATGCACGACACACCCTTTTGTACAATTGTATATTGTACCATGATAGACTTTCGAGCCGTGCAGTTAATGACGAGTGTAACATGCATGAAGGTAGAGTTTGATTTCCCCGACTTTTCGGGCGATTACTGCCTTACCAGCACTAATCGTGGTTTTGGCTAGCGGTCAGCTATGGCCATAATCAAGTCCCTTGACCATAGTTGGCTTGAAATTGGTTGATATTAGAAATTAACAGGGGGGTGAAACTAGGGGAAATCCCGGGAACTATGGAACAGCGGCTGCCACTCTGTCCGAGCAGGGACAGCAGAGCCAGGTGGTAGACCCGCATTAAGGGCGAGTAACTATATGACAAAGGTATGTTGATATCTAAATAGTTCAAATATAACGCCGAAGCAAGGACAAGGAGATGTCCATTCCTCCAACTATGCCGTCCTTGTGGAGGCCAATGGGCGCCACAGACCAACAGAACAAAACAATAGTGTGTGTGGTTTGGGGGGGTTGCTCAGGCGAGCAACGAATTTAAATTTTATAACTTAAAGAGGATAACTCATTTTTGCACTAACTAAACGCTCGTAGTACGATTTGATAAATAGATGTTCATATGTTTATTATACTATGTTTATTCTGTCTCATAAATGTTTTATTTTATTGTGTTAGGAATATAGGGATTAAAGGAATATCTAAGCTATATAATGTTGAAATGTGGTTATAACAAAATAAATACGTAGACCGACCGGCAGGCGGTTTACATAATTGTACCAGAGTCAGAGAAGGGGGAAACAATGATGTGTAGTATGTTAGATATAAGGATTGATAAAAATATGTATTTCATATAATGTGTATAATTTTGAAATGTTTTTGCAGTAAGGTCATTCACCTTGCTAAGAAAATCAGCTGATCAGTAGTAGAATGTCACTGATAAATTGTTTACTAATTTCCAAGGTAATTAATGTTCAATATGATGTTAATGTGTTAAAGATTTTATTTGAATGATAGACTGAATTGATATAGTTAAGATTTTTAAATGATTTATAAGAGATAGTAAAAGATAGATTTTGGGTGATCAATATTTTGTTGGGACATGTAGATCAGTCCAAGTTGAGTTTAAAGTGGTAATAGAGATGAATAATGGTGTTATGAATAATGTAATGTAGAATTGGAGAAGTATTGATAGTGACACAGTAGATATGGGGAATATATGTAGAGTATTGAGTGATATATTGATATTTATAAATGATGATATTTTGTTGTAATTGAAGTGAGGTAATGAGAATGATAATTTGGGGATGGTAATTTTGTAAGAGGGGATAGTGTAGTGTAGGAGTCCGCAACAAAAGGGTTGGGACGGGAAGGGACCGTTTAGCGCGGGAAGGGGTTGCCTTAGGTAGAATCCAGGAACCAGATTAAGGGAATGAGCTTGGGGGGGGGGAAACACACATCCTAAGTACAAAGGGTTAGAGAGTATTTTTTTTTTTATAACGAGAGAATGATGCGGATTGAGTTTAGTAGTAAGTTGGGTTTAGAGATTGTTTGATAGATGTTTTTGATAGAGATGGGTGTCATGTGTAGTTAAAGCTGTTAATGGTATTAGAGTCAGATGGAGAGAGATTATAAATGTATACATGTCAAGTTGTCACTCAAGTTAGTATAAATAATGAAATCACCCAAACTAATGGAGATTGAGAATAGTAAAGAAAAGAGATTCATAGTAAAAATATAAAATTTTGATTGAAACAAGTGACACTTTTAATAGAATTTGAAAAAATGTAAAGTTGTAAAAGGTGTAAGCTTGAGTAATTTAAATATCAATTTTATTGTTAATCATAATAATATTTTGTTATTTATAAATGTTTTATTTTATTAGGTTTTTGTGTTTAAAGATAGAATTTTAAAGATGTTCAAGGTATTTTCTGATGTAACTTATGTATAACTTATGTAGGTCAAGGTTCTTGACTTGACCCAGTTTGATCAGCTGATGGGTGATGTTCTATACTAGACCTGTTCTGGCAATGAAGTGATGCCAATTTTGTTTCTCAATTAATTTAAATAAATTTAAATAATATTAATATTGAAAAAAAATATATTTTAATAAATTTAAATTTTTTTGAAAAAAAAAATTTGATTTTATGCCTGCCATCTAATTGAGGTTTGGGATTTTGATTATATTATCATTTGTGTGTATTACTAGTGTTTTTCTATTGAAATGTATTGTTTAGGGTATATGTATAATCACTTGTTAGGATAATGAAGTTCATGTTTTTAATAAATGTTCAACTTATGTGTTTTCTAATTATCACTAAAAACGAAGAGAATTATTCAATTCAAATAAAAGATTTGTATTTTGATTTTTGAGATTAATGGTAATATAGATTTGGTTTCAATTTAAAGGAAACTCCTAAATTTGATAAGATTTGATAGGATGTAGTTATAAGTGTGTGTACGAGCCCAGTAACTGCTAAAGGCAGCCCAGTGTGCATGATAAGGGGGAACATATCGGTTGAGGATCTGGCATGATATAAGACCAGGGATTTGGATTTTTGGGGCGGCATGTTAGGAGGTGAGGTGCGCTGTGGTGCGTGTCTGTTCGATTTTATGGTGTTGGGATCTCGCACAGAGAAGTCCAGTGATCTCGTTCAGATGCGGCCGTAGTCGCCGAGCCAGGGGGGTTGTTTACCCATGAAGTATAAGAGCAAAAGGGGGTTGTTGGCACCATATCCTCACTGGTCCTCTTAGGGGTTTTAGCAATGAGATTTCTTCTGTTTCGGCAGAAGATATCTCATTGGGGGGGGTATTGTAACGTGACGAATTTTGAGGGATTTTATTTTATTAAATTTGGGGATTTATTAAAAAATATTTTAAATTCATTGTCCATCTGTGTGACCAGTCCACGTGTCTGAATGAAAGCGTTGCGCTAACCAAGGAACAGTACACCTTAACTGTTGTGCAACCTTTACAAAAGAATGTGCCCGGTGTCGATTCTAAGAACTTTACATTTGTGTAACGTCCGCACCCAAACGCACCACCCCAGCATGTGCGCAGACCGACGCGGAATTGTTGGACGCAAAATGGCTTAGAGAAGAATCTCTGTTCGCTTTGTTAACCATGCTGGAGGAAATAAAACTAAGCCCAACCTCTTTTGTGACGTCAACCAGTGCTGACCAAATGTCATCCACGTCAAACACACAAAAAACCACGTGTGTTGAATGTGACACAACAGTGGTGATGAAATAGAAGGCATTGCTTTCCACCTTGTGAGACCGCAATCTAGTTGATAGTAAGTGGAGAGACGCTCTTCCCAGTTTGCTTACAGACGCAGATAGTGCCGCGTGGGCCCGGTCAGCCTGAACTTTATAAAATATGAACAACTAAATATAATACCGCTTTCATACCGACCGGGATCCAAGGAAATAATGGGCTTACCACATTTATAACGGGCGAAGTGAAGTTGTCCGCGACAAGTTAATTAATGTGCATTGAATCGGTGAGATAAGAAACACGTGTCCGGCCGGAGTCTCGGTAGTGAACAGTTAAATCGAAATGATTTTGTAAAATAAAAACAAGGGTAAGTTGTTAATATAGTGTGTGTGTGTGTGTGTGTGTGTGTGTGTGTGTGTGTGTGTGTGTGTGTGTGTGTGTGTGTGTGTGTGTGTGTGTGTGTGTGTGTGTGTGTGTGTGTGTGTGTGTGTGTGTGTGTGTGTGTGAAAAGGCAGACTGGGCGGTCTGATGTCTGTATGAAGGTAATTAAGGTAAGATGGTAATATAAGATAGAATAGTAATTGTATCAATCATGTAGCGAATAGCGGAGAACCATTACACTTATATTTCATTTCAAATTTTGACGAAATAGTCTAACAAAAGTTTTTCTTCTCTAAAGTAAAGAAATAAAATCATAATTCTCTTCAAACAATGAGTAGCGTAAGTTATTCCAATAACCCGTAAACCACGTTTGCATCCTACGTTTGTGTGACAGAATCCTGGACCCAGATAATTTTCAACAGGTAGGTGCAATTCAGTAATAAATTATGTATTTATATTTGTAAGTGTAAAATATTAGCACAACATAATTGTAAATTCGTAAATCTTACATTGGGATATATAATCTTTAAGGTGGAAAGAAATAAACATAAATAATAATGTAGAAATTGTTATCAAAATTCAACTCAGACAATTCAGTTGACAGACATGTATGTGACAAAATTAAATTCTGATGTTTACCATGTATCTCCCATCTACTGTACACAAAGAGATTGGTTATTTAAATGTTTAATCTTTAATGCTATTTCAAAATAATTGTAGATTAATATCACTTTCCTAACATAAATACCAAAAGTTTATTTGTTATTAAAAACAAATAATTTATCATATTTGGGTGGTGTAAACATCATAATAATAGAAATTTACTTATTCACTACAAGTTTCAGTGTTATTTGTCAAGGCTGTGCATACAAAACCCACTACAACTGACACATAACCCTTCCAATCACCCAATTCAACACAAACTATCTGCCTTCAGAACCATGATACACAGACTAAACAACATCTCACTAGAAAAAAAGACTACCAAGATGAATTAAACACAATCAAATATCCAGCAGAAGCCAGCGGATACAACAAAACAATAATTAATAAACTCTTACACAAAACAAACAACTGGCAAAGACAGAAAACAACAAATTCATAACACTAATATGTATCAATAACCGCACTGAAAAATAACCATGCAGGGTACAAAAGTGTATACAGAACTACAAACAAGAAAGAACACACGCTGTCAAAAACACACACAAACAACAAAACAAATTTGGTTTACCTGGTGTTTACAAATTAAACTGCTCAGGATGTAACAAATTCTAGATAGGCCAGACAGAACGCAGCTTCAGACAGAGATATATAGAACACATTAAAGTATTACATAATAGAAATACATAGAACACATGGAAATCCTACACGTACACACAAAAGGCTGAAAACTAGACACTCTTGAACAACTAGAAATATACAAACACAAAAACGCATAGAAACAACATCTAAACGAACAGACACAATTTAAATTTTAACATATTACACCACATACACACACACAACAATCTTTTGAACGATGGCGCTGTCACCAAAAGCAGGACAGATAGCGCTCCTAGTGGCAGCCTCTGACGAACCTCTAATGGAGCGAAAACTTGTTTAGGCCATCAGGTAAATATTTATAATTTTCATCAATAATAATTTGTGATTTGAGTCGGTAATGTTATATATACATATAGTTAACTAAGGGTGTAGGTTCTTAAAATTAACAATCTTAATTGAAACTGTATAAAACAAATATTTTTCATAGTCCTCTGTTGGTGTACTACCAGTTGCGCTGTCTCAGTCATCACAGCACAACTTCAGTTGTCAACCTGGCAGTTTCATTTGGGGAATAATGAAAAATCACAAGGAGCCATGTAATGATTAAGGTGGGGGCATTATGATGATTAAATTGCCACATTTATGGTCTTGCCACAGGTCTTGTCTCTTGTGCCCAACTGGATTATGAAGTTGAGTGACTCAGAACCTTCAGATAATACTGTTTGTTCCCATATTTGCATATTCGTTAAAGTTTATTTTCTTCTAAATGATCACATTTTCTGTCACTCAACCAGTTAAACATTCTGTGTTTTATACCCAGTATTTGGATTTAGTTTTAATGTGTTCTTTCTGTTTATGTCAGAAAAGCAGTATACCTAAAAATAAACTTTTCAGGAAATGCTTTAATTTTGTAAGTTTTGTAGTAATGGACTTTTAGGCACAAAACTATTTTCTGAAACAACTGGAACATGTTTTGAGAATGGATGACAGCAGGAATATGAAGAAGCTGTGCAAGAGCAAACCACCAGTGATCTGGATAAGCCTGTACAGAATTTAGTACCACATATTGGAATATATTGGAATAAATAAACTACTATATATAGGTTTTCAAAATTTGTAAATTTCTGTGAACTTTTACTTTATTGTTAATTAATTATGAAATAAATGTCAATTAATCATTCTAACTAGTAATAGGCCTAATAAACTATTATTTTATGGAATATTATAAGAAAATCATGTGATCCATTGTAAGTTAAGGTCATATATTCTACAATTGTAATTTTATGGTAACATAATATAGTTATAATAGATTCCTATCAAAAATCATATTCTCTGATAGCTCGAGAGTTAGTATTGCAGTAGCTCTGTTTCTGCTAACTATATCTTGAATTTTAACTAGCAGAACAAAGACGAAAAGTAATCTTTATAGAATACTGAAACTTTCAACTTGTGAAACTTACTTGTCTTTTCTTCTTGTACGCGTTTCGGTGAAAAGACAAAGAAGAAAAGACAAGTAAGTTTCACAAGTTGAAAGTTTCAATATTCTATAAAGTTTAGTGCTGTGAAAAAAGATGATGAACAATCAAAACAACTAAAAAGTAATCATTCTAACTTGTGATAAAGAAACATCATATCTACCTGTCACTACAAATAAATCAAGTAGGCTTACCATATACTGTACCCCTAAAAACAATTGCTGTATTACTAAAAATGGAATAAATGTAGGTTTACAATTTTTGTAATAATGTTTTAGATAATAGATCGGTTAGAATTTCTATGATTCATTATATAATTCTGGAGGAAAAAAGTCATGCTACAAAACTGTTCATTTTGCTTTTTTATTGGAAAAAATGCTGATCTGCTCCATTTGATCAGTAAGTTCAAGACGTTTTTAGTAAAAAAAAGCCTAAAAATTCTTATTAAGAATTTTTGGCAATTGGTTGTACCAATTCTGAGAAATCATTTGTTCTGCTAGCTGAAATTAGAGTTAACAGAACAGTACTATTTTATAATGGATTATAAATTTAGCATTAACATTCTCAGTGGCAAAGTTCAAGCGGTCTTTTACTTCGCTCACTTTAAATTTTTGAGCCTGATTGTATTATGTTTGTTAAATAAGAACTGGTAAACCATTTTGCCTCTAGTTTGTAAATTCAAAAATTTATTAAAAAATAGAGGATGAGTGAAGACTGTTAAAGAGTAACATCTGTCTGGCTTTGGAAAATCTTAATGCTATTCTTCTTGTGATAAAGGATTAAAGAAAAGTCTCAAATCCTAAGAGAATACTGCCAGCAGCTGAACATAGTCTTTAGCATTTATTGTGTTTATAATGTTACTTCAAACTGTTACACATAACTGAAACCTTAAAAATACAATTTTGTTAGTTTGTGTATACTGTTAGAATGTGCATGTTGATTATTTTTTAGTGTAAGGAATTTTTAATCCTGTATAAAAGTATATAAAAATTAATTTTATGGCTTTATTTACAAAATTAAATATATAGTGTAATATATTATTATAAAATAGTATATCACAACGTATAATTACAAAATAATATAAGTGACAAGAAGCTATAGCCTACTCTAATTTAATCATACACTATTTACATTTGATTTTTTCATGTTAAAAATAATAATCTTTAATATGAAATGAAGTTTTCTTCAGTAATCACAAGAATGTCATGGAGAGCTGCCACAAATCTGAAAATGTTTAAACATGAATTAATTAATCAATGCCCTGTTCTAGTCTATCACCATTTCACAAACTGTCTAATTTTCTATACACTGGATTAGCAGACAATATACATATGTGCATTATGTTTAAAACAACTGTACAGTTAAAATAAAAAGTCAATTTAAACAAAAAAAATTGTTTCCTAACACTGTACTTTTAGATTAAGGCCTCAGTTTGTTCTTTATTATGTTATTTTGTTGTTTTAAAGTAATATTTCTATAGCGTGTACAAATATACACAACTATGTTAATAATTATGCCTTAATAATTCTTCAAAATTGCATTCACACTTCAAGTATTATCAGAACTGGCCAAAGAACATGCCTCATACCAAAGCCACCCTTAACAGCTATGGAGTTAAAGTGTGAGCCTAGCTGTGGAGATCCTATAGGCCCCATAAACCCCTAAATGAAATAACACACTCCTCACATTCTGCATGTTAAATTTCTAGAAGGAGCATATCTCTATGAATGTAAAATCAACAAGTTGGCTTGTCATTATAATTTTGAATTATAATTAAATAATTAGGACTGTGTGTCTTTATTATTTAACTGGGAAACACATCTTGCTTTTGTAGATATAGTGAAGGCTTTTGATAATGTTAGGCGATCACTACTATGGAATATCATGGAACGAAGAGGTTTCCCCACACAATTAATTGCAGTGCTCCAAAGCGTATATAACAGAACTTCCATTACCCTAGATTTAAGTGATAGGTTGACAGAGGATATTCCTACAAATAAAGGTGTTAGACAAGGGTGTCCTATTTCACCGACACTTTTTAATATTTATATCGACGACGTCTTACGACTATGGAAGACTAAGGTTGACTTCAAGGAGATATTTATGTAAATTCCCTACTGTACGCAGATGATAAGGTAATAACAAAAGAAATGGAAGACCTGTTACAAAAAGCAATATTTACATTTAATACTATTTTGCAAAATTTTTATGGGCTGAGGATCTCTGCCACTAAATCAAAAACCATGGCGTTTCTAGGTAACTGTCCCATTAGAACAAAAATTAAGTTTGTGATTTTAATTATCTGGGATATAACATCTCATACAATGTTGATGCCGATTGGGTTAATAAACTATCAAAGTTTAGATCCATTTGTGGGACAATTCATAGAAATTTACGAAATAAAACTCGGAAGGAAACCCATATGAAATTTTATAAAACAGTATCTGTTCCGACATTCCTTTACGCAAGTGAGACATGTACCCTCGGTAAAGGGGAAGAAAAGAAAATTCAGGCTGCCGAAATGAGATTTCTGAGAAGTGTCCAAGGATTCTCCCTTCTGGATAGGAGAAGAAACATAGACATTAGACAAGACTTAAAGATCCAGTCTTTAAATGAGACAATTAAGGAGTATCAGAGGAGATGGTGTGGACATGTGGCCCGAATGCCAGATACCAGATTGCCAGTGGCAGCTCTCAAGTACAAGCCGAGTGGAAAGCGGGATGTTGGTAGACCGAGGAGGAGATGGGTTCCGGAAAAGGCCAACTAGGGCCGAATCCCTATAGTGAAGATGATGATGAGATGTGTCTTTATTATGTATTGGTACTTTTCACAAGATAGTTGAACAAATGAATTGAGAACCACATTTCCATGTTTTTTTCTTTTGACATCCAGACTTGTATTTATGAAACTTTACATGATCTGTAAGGAAATACTAATACACACAAGCAGATTGAAATACAAGCTGTCCATACCCACAAGGCATGATATGAATAAAGAGTGATAAGATGACTGCTGAAGGTAGTTCACACTGAGTGTTAATATGAACAGGATACAATTTAATAACTAATCCTTTCTGGAAATAAAACTTGTTGCTTTGTACAAAGTAAATAACTTTGATAGTACACAGTGTTTTTAACATTGTAGTGGTTTTTTTTTTTTGTCTCCAAAGTACATTAACATAGTGACCTGTTGTTTACATCTCAGATTTGTTGTTATTAGTTAGGATAGCAATCCTTTCTAGTATATCTGTTTCCTATTCATAACTGCAGTCATCAGTATTAGCAATGTAATAATAATATCATCAGTGGTATAATAATATTAATAATAATAATAATAAAATTATCAGTGACATTTGTAATACAATCAAGTCTGAACAGTTTATCTTCTGTTTATACTACATGCCAAACACAAGAAAATCATGTGTTTCATGCCTTGCACTAATTGTATGAGTGTCTCTTAAAATTGGTGCCTATCTGTTGTAATTTCTATGAGCCTGTATGAAAGATATGGGTTGGCTCATCATTACATTGCATTTTGATTGAGATTTGAGTAAATATACATTCAGCAACTGGTAGGAATTAAAATAAAATTGTTGAGTAATTGAAATTAAGCAATTATCTCCCTTACTTTCTTTCATTTATTTTCTTTCATTTCATTTGTTCATATTGGTGAGTGTGGGGCCCTCTATAACCTTACCTGTTACACACCCCTAAGGGTGCCACTGCCTTATACTATAATTGAAATGGTTATAGAACCAAAACTTTGATCAGCACACAGCAGGAAGACCCAACCATTGCTTAGCATTTAAAATAAATTAAGATTACTGTACAGTATGATGTGCACTTACAATTGTATTTGTGTGTACTTATGTTACTTGTAATTGTGTATATATATGTATACTTGAAGAAATGTATAATACCATTCACTTACATGTTCTATCCTATCACTGACACAATTAAACATGTCATAAGCCAAATCACATGTGTATCCTCCATCTGTAATGATAATATAAAATTATGATAATAAATCAAAGGAAAACATAAATTTTAAATTAAAACATATATATTAAAAGAATGTCAGAAGACAAGTCATTGTTAGAATTGAGCAGGCTAGTTTTTGTAAGTACCTTTAAAAGGTAACTGACGCTTTTAAGAAAATGTGTGTAAAATTATGTTTAAAAATATTTTATTGGATGCATTTGAAATTATATTTCATAGGTAAGGTTGCATTGTATGGATTCACAAGTTTCATATATTACAGTACATCATCAGAACAATAAATAACATTGGTCATGCTGTTAATAAATTGTTCATTAAGAACTGTCTTATTATTATTATTTTTTTTTTCTATAAGACAGTTTACTGGAAGAAGAGGGTATGCTAGAGAGGGAGAGAATCTTCTCAGACAAGACTTGTCAGAAATCATAGACTTCTACATAATAAATAGGTATTAAACAGTGATCAGCTGGTGTAAAGAAATGCTGGTTGGTAGCAGTATGTAATCTAATTAAACTGAAGAAACTCAATTTGTGCATTGGCATAGAACGAAGAAACCGTATAATGTCAGGTACTGAAAAAATTAAATAATAATGTCAAAGTCTGTAACATGGACTGTATTAGGTTTACATTACTCATTAAATAAGATATTAAATGAAGAGTATTTTAAATAAAATAAAATAAATAGTTTTTGTAAGTAATGTAATTTAGATATATAGACATTTATATAACCATTATAACTAATATAATTATTAATAAAGGTCAATGGTTGATCAGTGGGAAGGGAAACCCCCCAAACTTAAGTAATCATTTTCCATTACCTGTTGAGGGGAAATTAGTTAATTTTTTCTAACAAGCACAGTTTTGTTTTTAGTTATTAAAAAACGTTTAAGAATAGTCAGAAAATTTATTCAAAATTTGATAGGAGAAATTTTATGTCATTATCTCTGTCCATCTGCATTCTTTTACAGTTGCGAGTAAATTAAATTAATTCCTCATTATAGGGTACCAGCCTATAGATGGGTAAGTCATGTGGAGGAGCTGCCCCCTAATGGGCCATGACTCCTAGTAATTCTTATTCAGGTTTGTCTTCCCCTAGCCTTTGATGCCCTAACACCCAACTGCAAGGCAGCAGCAAAATATAACAACAATAGGACACAGTATTACAGTTGACTAAATCCAGTTAGATTCCTGCCTGTAATATTTCAAAGATAAGCCTGCCCAGGATCATTTCCCTTATGCCCTAACTTGGTACTGGTGGCTACTGCTATCCTCCACCAGGAATATTTATCGACTTTCCGGTCTAGATCCGTACTGTTCTGCATTAATAGGGTACCCCTTGTAGAATGTGACACTTCACCACACAGAACAGTCTTGGCTGGAGATAGGCTTACAGCTCCTTTGGGAGCTAACATCACTTCATCCAACCCTGGGAATTTGTGAGGACCAGTGCCCAGTCAACCTGATACAAAGGTACTACCTCTCCAAATTCCCTCTTTATGTCTTTTTATTATACTTTTATAAAAATCCCCTATAATTCGTCTCTGGATCCACCACTGACATAATTTGTAACAATAATCTGTAGACCTCTAAAATAAAAAGATTTAAAAACTGTAACCTATGAAAAGAAAATATTTGTTATAATGAAGTGTTAAATATCTGTAGAGTTAATGTAAAGTACAATGACTGTGTTCTGCTGTACAGTATACTAAACAAACACATGTACTTACCTCTGAGTGCAGCCAAGTTATATGCTCTCCGTTGCTCTGCAAGGTTTATACATTGTTGAACAGCTTGTAAGGTTGCAATGAAGTAGTTTCTATCTTGCACACCTTCTGAATAAAGTTTCACTAACCCAGAAGCAGTTGGTAATCCGTTGTCATCCACCTAAGCGATTATTAAAGAATTTACCAGACAAATGTAAACTTAATGTTTCTAATTTGCTCATTCACTAATCAGAATTAGTAAGCACAGTAAATTACAATAATTTGTGTAGTGCATTTAATTTAATTATTTCTCAAAATACGTACACAACAACAGAATATATAATAACTGACTTGTAATTTTTGGTTACAGTGTAGTCCAGTAATTCATAAGTTTATGTACAAGTGTAGAAAAGACGTTTATTTTGAAATGTAAACCAGGATTTTTAGAAACTTTATACCATTTTCGGAAAAAAGGTTTTTGATAAAATAAAATAAATAGTTGTAATCCCGCAGTTTAAAGAAATTTTTAGCTGATGTAGAAAAATGCAGAAAAAAATTATCTGAAAAAAAAGAATTTTATAGAATACATTACAAATCAAAAACTGATAAAAACGTTAATTTTTAAAATTAAAAATACATTAAAAACACAACATGTAGTTTAAGGAAAAGTTCCTTAAACAGAGTTAATCAAAAGGTGGACAACAGGATATTTGGACAAGATGTGTCAGTTCTTTCATTACACTGGATTTTGTAAAATACCGGTACTTGCTGGTAAATCTGAAAAACCAGTTTAACACATTGTGTAAATGGTGCAAAGGCATTATCACTTTCATAACTTCCTGCTTTCTGATACTGGACTACTTAATCGTTAGGCCTAGTGAAAACCCAAACAGAGAACTTTTTAAAATTGTATTTGAAATGAATTGACATGCAATTGATTAGTAGGTCACTGACAGCCAAAGTTTGGTCCTGAGACACATTTCAGTGGATTTATAGTAAAATTACATTCAACAAAATGAATATCATCATACGTTTATTTTTTCTGTACAAATAATTTTTTAACTCAAAAAAATAATTTATAGATTAAACTTATATCCTTAAAAAAAATTAGTTAATCACTAAATTACTAGATCTTCTAGAGGGGAATATGTCTATTTGATATTTTCATTAGTAAGACACCAAATTGAATACATTAAAATCCCGTTTAGTAGAAATAAAGAGATGGGTAAATTAAGATATGATTTTTCGGATATTCCATGGAGTCTGTTTTTGGCTGTATCAGGTAAGAAAAATCACTGTTTATACAGCGAAAACCAATTTAGTTGTAAGTACTTTATTAAAATTCAGATTTTGACAAACATTGTTACATGTAATAATAATATTAATAACTGTGTTTCTCACCCTTTCTCCAGGAGCATTAATCTCTTTTGTACCACATTATTACAGCTTACAGCATTACAGCTTATTATTTTACCACTACTACTGTTTCGGTTAAATCTGTAAAAAATGTATAGTATCTTGTCAGCAAAAACTTCAAGGGGCAGATCACACTGTAAAGTGACAAATTTGGTTTTGTCACCAGCACAGTGGCGCAGACGCGGGACTGGTAAAACAGTCGTTTTTTTTCTTTATTGGTGTCAGGTTTTTCTCAGCTGACACAACTGACCATTATCAAGGTAGATTTTGATGGCTACTGTATCTTCCTCTGTGCGCAAAATATAGCTGATTTCCTATCTCAACATCGTTCGCTGCTCTATTTTTGTTCTCACGCAAATAAAAATACTATAGCTCACTCGTAAACTGTCGTGGTTTTCGTTAATAATAATAATAGTGTGGTTTTCGGTTGAATACACACTTTTTTATTTATTTTAAAACCAACCGTTTCGCCCATACTACGATAAGGCATCCTCAGTGGCTCGACTCAGAGCCTCAGTGGTTTTAAAAGAAATAAAAAGGTGTGTTGTAACCAAAAACCAATGTTATTAAATATATATATATATATATATATTGTAACATTACATTAGGAACAACTTAATATCGTACCTGATTTAATGAAGACTTTGGATAAGAAGCTAAACAAGAAGAACAATATCTTCCAAGATGATCGTGAAGAGGAACGACTAACCATTTCAGACTGACTAGTAATACAACTGACCGTACCCAAATTAATGATTTAGGCAAAGTGATGCAAAATACATTCAACCCCGATTATGACATGAACTTTCAATAATGACCAAAATAAATAATTATAAAGACAGACGGCTTATGAACCAGTACTATAAAGAAACAAATGGTTTCATTCAATGTATCATAATATCAAGATAATCAAAATACAAATTGAGGGATAATAGGCCCAAACATGTAATACTATGTAAAAAGAAATATTAGTAAATGATTAATTTAAATGATGTAATGAAAATATAAACAAACCTTATTATAGATACATGAACCATACAACTAATTGTAACAACTAGTGATCATAAGATTGTCCAGAAACAACAAATAATAACCTGTTCACAGTAACATTTTATAACAAGAGTGAAGTTCTTTTAATGACAATAAAATGTAAAAACCTATAAAAACCAATAAGTATGTTTATAAATACAAACTATTAAGTGTTCAGTGAAAAGGGTAAACGATAAACCTAGTGACAAGTAATGTGAAACATAACATAGACAGTTTTAGAATAATTAATGAATTAACTGAGAGGAGACTAATTAATTAGTGCATAATTTATTTTATAAAAATGTGCATGTTATTATGTTTTATCACGTTGTTTTATTATCATGGTATTTATGTTGTTTTTTATATGTAGCAGGTGAAGCAGTTGTTTTAAGAGAATATCAATTAACTGATGTTAATTTCATTTTTATGTTAACAAATATATCACCATAGAACTGGTGTTAAACAGTGATCAATTGATTGGCAAAGCAAAGTAGACTATAAAAAGATGTTATTGCTAAGTGTTAAACAATTGTATAGATTAAGTAAAAAACAGTTTATTTGTTCAAAGGTTCAGTAGAATCATAGCCATGTGGGCATGAAATTAAACTAATAGGATAGTATATCTTTTTGTTTTGTTAAGATAGTGTTATATGTTAAACAGTTTTTATGGTTGTTAAAAGTTAATTTAACTGTTAAAGGTTTTAAACATGGTGATGAAAATAACACCAGTACATAGGCCAGGTAAAACCAACTTTTGTAAATTTTAGATAATAATGTTAGGGATTTTGTAAAACAAATGTGGAAGGATAAATATATTTATAGTTAATAGTGTACACAACGAATCTAGAAACAAAATAATACATCTCAAGTTATTTAAGAAAAATTCAAATAACAAAATTGTAACATCTGTAGTTCTTAAGTAAAAGTAGGCATGTTTAGTGTCTATGTGTCACAAATGTAAAGATCAAAATAATGCTGATAATAGTTTTAAATTCCCAATCAGTACAGAAAAATTATACTAATTTAAAGGTTTTGAACAAATTTAGATTTTGAAATAATGAAAGTATATGACAATGTATATCCGAATCAACCAACCAGATTCCAAGTTTACCCTTAGCAACCAGAAATTTCGGATAAATAAAATGAGACTTCTTTAACAACGGTCATAGCGTACAGACGCGTTTGTAAAACGTCTAACATAATTAAGAATAAACTGTGAAAAACGTTCCAGACACATTGATACAGATAGAGATACATAACACGAACTTTTACTACCAAGTGAGGAACATCCAGTATATGAAATAGAAGACCCAAGAACCAGGGAGAAGGATTGAAGCGGACGTGGGCCCTATCTTCGACCACGAACCATACAAAGAAGAGGATTTGGTGACTTTGACATCTTATTATATTGTGTATCAACACCCACTTTTGTATACATGACTTTTTAAGTATTAATCAACTAAAACTACAGACACCATATCACACCAACACTAAGAACACTCACTAATAACACGATTTGAGATTGACACCTTTTCAAACACCACAAGAACCTTTGATTTGGATAATAATTATTAAACACCTAAATTGGACATAACCTATCATAACTAGTAATCACGATCCGAGTGCTTGTGTGCACGTTACACTCTAACTTTGTAATATCCTTTAACTGTAAAACTTGTATTTTGATTTATAGAATAATATTTTGTTTAAATGTAATCCCCGAACCAGATACGCCCTGAGATATTTTATTTTTAATAGAAACATTAACCAAAGCATTCTTTTGGTCTGACTAAATACTGAATATTTGCTACTACTGTACCAACTGGTAAAAAGAAGACGTATAATTTGCGCCACAATTGTGATTATCATAATCAAATTTAAGAAACAATTAACCAGTGCTTTTCTGAATAAAGGATTTCTATAAGGATATATGTTTGATGTTATATTTGCGTCGTTATTATTGCTGTTCCATTTAGAAAATAAGTTCACCGAGTACAGAGGACACCACGACATTTGGCAACTATGAGTGACGTCACGGAAACGGTACGTATCGTGGGAGCGAGCGGCAGATTACAAAACCATTCGCCGTTCAACATAACGTATTAATAATTACAAATTGACGACTCCAGTGCGAGTTAGTCGCTACATTATTTATTTGTTACAAATTGACACTTCCAACGGGCGGTGTATGTAATTTAAGTGCACACAACGTAACATTTAGGTAACACAATTAACGTGTTACAAATTGACGAATCCGAAGTGAGGCTTGAAGAAAAGACCGTAACCATATAATATAAATTGGTTACAATATATATATATATATATATATATATATATATATATATATTTACAGAGGTATTTTGCCGCCCTATGCGAAGAATAAAAGTTCTCTCACTTCGTCGAACAAAAAAGTGACAAAAACTTTACACCATAACTGAAGAGAAATTAGTATTATTAATAATTTATTATTGTTTAACTTTAACTTTATTAACCTTAACTTGTCATCTACCGTATCACAATTGAAGTCCATGTTCTTCTATTAAAAGTCGGTAGTAAATTTTCAGTACAACTAGTCGAAAGAATTTAGGCCTATTACAAATACGCCCACAATACGGCCACTAAAAGGAAATTGTAAATTATCTACTTCTTAAGTAGAAACTATTATCACTGAGTAAAATTTATTTTTATTATAACATCACGAAATGAAAAACATTGAATTAAACATTAATTTAAAGAACGCTTTAAAAATAATAAGTCGAAATTGTCGAAATAATAAGTGAAATAACTGAATTAAATATTAAGAAAAGTTTGTTCAGTTATATAGTTTTTCGTGCTTTCAGCCTAGCAAAGTCTGAGATCAGTTCTCTAGGCCAGTTTCTTGGGCTAACTCGGTTTTATTTGGTATTGTGGCCAGTCCAATAAACCTTTTTTGACTTAACTGAGCTGCGAATATAAGATTGGGTAAAAGTGACATAACACGTGTGGGACCAGAAAGAATATCTCGAGTGAGCAATTAGGATGCAATAAAAATAAACCCAAGAAGGGTATTTTACATCCTCCTCTATACCTGACACATACTGTAAGAAACAGATCTAGTATTGAGTTGTTCACAATTCACGCGCAACAACACGTGCGGGATTTACACACGCATTAACGCACATCTAACAAAAGAATAAACGATAGCAGCACGAATATTGTTCTATCGGCCTACACGACATGCGTACACATGTACAGTATACACGCGCGCGTTTCATTTTATACATTATAACATCGCCAAATTCAGATCAGTTTTGATAACAATAAGTATGTATAAAAAATGCTAAATAATACTATATTTTAAGAAATAAATAATGTGGAGAGTAAAAGGTATACAATGTAATTAAGAAGGAAGGAGAAAGAGTAATAAACCAAAAGTGATTAATAAAGAAACTCAATGACTAGACTGACAGACTAACGACATTGACCCAACCCCAGAGACTGGCCAGTTAAGAAACAAAATGAAGTAAACTAGACGAGTGAAGGAGAAGAAAAATGAAAACAAAGAGAGAACAAACCAACGGTGAAGAAAACAAAATGAAACAAGTCAAGAAAACCCATACAAGGAATAAAAAATAGAGAAAGGAGAAATAATGTAATCAAAATAATAAAGAAAATGAAACCGGTTAAGAACCAAAATAATTAATGAATGTTAGTATTGATTGAATGACAATTGTAAATAATCATTAATAAAAAACGATAGTTAAAAATACACTAGCCAAAGAGTTAGGACTACATGTAAGTTGTTAATAAAGAAAGACATGATATTAATAATTATACATAATATGTGTAGAGAAAGAGAGTAAAATAGTGAGAAGTAAACGGAAATTAACCAAGTGAAGGTGAACTTACCCTAAAGTGATATGATAGAAAAAGAAACACTAAGTAAATTATAATGAACACCAAATAATTTAAAAAAGTGCAAGTGATAAATAAATAAAAATATTGTCAGTAATAAAAATAGTATGAATAGAGAAGGCTAAGATAAAGACTTAGTAAAACTAACCAATGTTTAAGATTTAAGAGTGAACAATAACATTTAATAAAGTTATTATGAATAATATTTAAAATAAAACGTTAATTCAGTAATAATGAACACTGAAGAGTGATATTAACTGTAATGATTATGAAATGATATTGTTATAGAACTTAAGAATGTATTGTAGAATTTAAAGGTGAGAATCACAAGAAAAAGTAATAAGATGATGTTAACATGGACAGAAAAGCAAAGAGTTTTAGAAAATAAGTATGTAATAACCATAAGTAAATATCCATGTTATAAGGGGAGAGTAATGAAACAAGTTCAATAGAGGTGAGATTGTTTATCACCCGAACAATAAATAAGAAGTAATGGATTGTACACCCATATTAAATGATAAGTGTTAATTAATTGTATAAACAATTGTTTATGAATAGGAGATGGATTGGGTAATTATCCCAAACATAAACCTAAATGTTATATGTTATATGATGAAATGGTAGTAATTAATAGCCATATTATTGACATTGGCAGAGTAATTAAAATAAAAGAAAACAATGTTTGAGTTATAAAAGAGAAAACTGTTAGTAAATAATTAGCAAGAAATATGGAATAACACAGTTGTTACACACAAAAATCACACAAAGACTAAACTAAAACACCTCCATAGATAATAAACCTAATTATAAAAACAAAATAACGATCTAGGACTAAATAAGATATAATGTGTATGAAACAATCAAAAACCAGTAATGGCTACTTAGACTTGAAACAGGCCTAACGGTCAAACATAAACAAATACTAATTGTATGAAAATAGCCAAGTAATTAACAAATCCAAGGTAACTAATTAACCAGGATGAATGGTAAATATTATTAAAAACAAAATATTAAAATAAGGAGTTGTATAAACAGAGAAATGTAATTAGTAAGTATTAAATTAATTGTAAACTTATAAAACATGAAAAACCCAATATTGTGGGATACCAAAATAATCTTTGTGAGAAAATAAAAATGACAGTGCTAATAGTTAATAATTAAGAAGGAAGATAAGAGAAGGAAGGAAGTCAGAAGATATAGGAAGATTTGAAAAGAATTCAAATTTTGATAACAATGGATTTATGTCAAGCTCGCCCAATGAGAACAATTTGGTAACCATGGAAACGACGGTTGAAGACGAAATTACCGTTGAATATCATTACTCAGAAAGTGACGTTCAAGTAAAACAGACGCCAGAATTCAGAACAACCTATTTTCAGATTTAAAATGTTTTAAAAGTAAATTAACTTATCAAAATTGAACGAGAAGGAGTCTGACTATCACTGAACACAATTACCTGATGGAGAAGACGTTTTATTTCAAGATGAAGTGAATAAATGAATCAAAATACTTTGAAAAAGATGCCCGAAGCCCGAATAAATGAAAACTGAATTATATTGCAGCCACATTCCTTCATTCCCGACCAACAGAGTAATCACATGCTACAAAGCTGTTAAGTATCCAATAAATTATATAAACTTCCGAAATAACGCACTTTGAATATTTCTCACTATATTCTGAAATACCACTGAATTAATTTTATTCTCTTTCAAAGATTAAATAAAAATATTAAGACACTGAAAAGTTGTTAAATTAGAAAGCTAACCTAGTATGAATGTACGAACCTTTAAAACACTTGTACTACACTTCAACAAACCATTCATAGTTACACGTTACAATATTTAAGTAGAAACATTGTAAGGTTGTGTATTTTTATTATTGTAATTGCATCTGAGCCTTTTAACGTGATCAAAAGATCCCACAAAATTTGAACGAAAATATTTGTTGACTTGTTTGATAGAACGCCATACTGTATGTTTAGTTACGTTCAAAATCGATTGTAAAACCCTGTGAGAGAACGTCTCATAAAGAAACAACCGGTGCAAAATTATACAAAAAATCAATTATAGCTTGTGTCTTTGAAACAGTAATATCAAATCGCTAATAAATCAATACTGTGTATGTTAAAATGTGTTTTATTTTCAGTAGGAAAGTGTATTCTTAAAATTATAATTTACAGCGAATGTCTGACGTGATAACTAGCGCTCAAGCAGCGAATACTGTAACTGCCAACTCGATTATACAAATCGAGAAGCGGCGGGACGAATTGAATCCTTCACACCGTTTGAGTAAATCGCTGATAAGAAGACAGTTTTAATTGTTTTAAATAAACAATTTGGCGCCACCCGGGAATTATACACTACTAGTGAACCTCAGATCGGGGACTACGATACCTGGTTATCCGTACGTTCGCTACGGACTCGAGCATCGTGAGTTACATTACCGTGCGAGGACGAATTGGTAAGACACACATACACAAGTTACACTCTGACACACTTCAACATTTTACAGAGGTACCAGTAAGACGACGGCAAGAGAAAAGGTTATAACATAAATGTACAGAATAGACGAAGCGAAACTCCCATCTACACCAAACACACCGGACGCGCGAGTACATACAAACACACATGCATTCGCGTCCTATCAAAACTAAATGGTAACAGTACAAATATTGTTCTGTTGTCATATGCAATTAACGTGAAGTAAGTGCTTGAAATAAATGTTTTTCTTTACATGTATATTAAGGTGTTGGTGAGAGGGCAGTTGAAGGTAGACGTGAGAGAAGTAGTGGGTACATTACAGAGAGAGAGAGAGAGAGAGAGAGAGAGAGAAGACAGACAGCAGAGACAGACAGATAGACAGACAGACTGAGACAGAGGTGTAGGGACGTAAGTACGTGATTTGAACAGTGGTCTATATTCAGATGTATCGATCGGTTCAGTTATAAGGAACTAGTTCTTCCGTTTCGAAAATGATTAGTGTAAGGCAATACTTGCAGGTAGGAGAAGGAGGTTGTAAAACTGTCCCCCAAGACTTCTCGAGGTCACGTTTATTGCAGGCCTATTGTTTGCGCAAAGAACACTTTGGGGCCCCAGACGTATCACCTTTTCCTATAAGATTATATAAATATAAGTTTAGAAATTTAAACTGACTTTCAGCGTTTGCGACACTGTGGTTTTTAGAATCTGTAAGTGACGAATCTTCTGTGACTTCAAACAGCATCGTAGCCACGAGGTAGATGATACCGCAGAGGTGTTATACTAAGCGGTCCAACAGTAGGAGATGATGTGTACCGCTTTGTAATGTCCCAACGGCGAGTAGAAGCTGAAAAATCACATAAATCTTTGAACCAAGAAATTGTTGTCACTTCTAAGCAGCACGGAGCAAGTGGCGAGTCCTGGCCGATGGGTAGGGCAAGCATCGACTCTAAGCACAAGAAAATTCCAATGCTAGAAAATGATTAAAACATATTCAGGTTCGGACTTGTTTGTGTCGTTGTGAGGAAAATGTTCATCAAGTGCAATTAGTATGAGGATTAAAAAAGTTGCGTTTAGGAAATGGTGATTCTAGAATTAACTAGATTAAAAAAAATACCGGCGCTAAAGTGATTTCAACAACCAGTACCCAGGACACCGGGGGAGGCTAACCTTAAACAACGACAACCAAAACAACAATCAATAGAAAAAATTGCCACGTTTTGACCGAGCGCTCCTAGAGACTTAAAACACTACTACAGAGTGCTTGCTGTTTGCGTCTCTGAGAGCCAGGTTCTGTGGTGTTAAGCATTCTACGCTGGTATCAGCAAATCGTCATACATTATTATAAGTTTGAGTATTTCTAACTGTAGCCTAAAATAAAAAAGAATGCAAGATAATGAAAGCGTAGTTATGAAATCCTAAATAAACGCTTATAGTTCAGAAATTATTGCCAACTCATAGTTAGTTCACCGAAGCATTTTTCTAAGTGATTACTTTGGGGGCGGAGCGGTCAGTCAGCTGTTAAAACTGCGCACAGAACTGCAAGCGAAGTGATATTAATGACTTTGATCAAATGAAGATATCAATATCATTCTGACTGAAAGATAGGTGACACGCGGCGCCGATTTTCAAAAGATGAGAGATAAGAAGGCATGAGAAACAGTTTTTGGTAACAACAATAATGTTTGTTACCAAATCATTTATTAACTTTTGCCTGAACTCTTTGGGCAAGCACTGTTTACGTTGCTTGCTCTGAGGATTCGCGTCTGCAGGGAGCAACGTCATTCTCAGCGAAGAGTCAAGGCATGAGCATTGCAAAGGACATAAAATGCTCGTGGATTTATCTCCACAGTTCTCTGTAGGTTACTTTCTTTTCCTTTCGTGTTAGTACCATTGTCGTATCATTGCCCTCATAAATCTTCAATAGGTAAGGACATTTCTTGTATTAGTACAAGATGCACAAGAAACACGTATATATATCTACAGATGTGGTTTCCTTAAGACGTACAGGTTTCCTTAAGATGTACAAAGCCTAAGAATTTTTCCTTTACCAGTTCAGTTTATCAGTACGGGAGTGTAAGTACTGTTTTCCTACCACTTGAAGGACTAAGGTCAACAATTCTAATAACCATGGTCGTTTGCTCCACACGACTGACGTTATAATCAAATGTAGATTATAATTTTTATTTTGTTTCTGTCTCTCGAAATTTGCCGCCTCCCGAAATTGTGCCGCTCCAGGTGGGGCCGACATCGTATGTACTATTTATGATGTTAGAAACAAATGTATACCTTCAGTACAAACCTTTAGTAGTGAAAAGATTTAGTGCAAATTAACTTCAATTAATAAAAATCTAAATTTATTTAAATTTACTGTCTTCTTCAAACTAAAATGTACGTGAAAGCGGAGAAAAGTTCTCAACTACGTAATAGTGATACGGAGCTAGTCCTACGTAGGGCGGAAAATTTTGAGATAGAGACTACAGAAGTTGCTACAGACTTTTAATCGAAGAACGTGGACTTATAATTATCATATAGCAGACAGTATTTAGTATAGTATGATATATTTTGTCTTAATAAGTTAAGATTTTAATAAAGTTAAAGTTAAAATAAACCTTATACTAATTTTTCTTCCAGTTATGGTGTAATATTTTGCCATTTTTTTATTTGAAGGGAAGGAGCAACACTTGTATTCTTTAGGAGCAAAATACTTAGGACCGGCTATGTAATTCTCAAATTCTCAAAGAATTTGCTCGTTTCAACAAATCAGCTGTCAATAACCTCAAGTTGACAACCTTCATCGATAGCTTACATAAATATGCGAAACCGGCCTAGTGTGAGTGATTACACAGACAACAGTGTAAAAGAGAGAGAAATGGTTACGTAACTAACGGGTTTTTCAGTGTCACCACTGTCACTTCCTGACTCAGCCAATGACATTCCCTCAGCCGAGAGAAATTTGATGTTGGACGCAACTTAGATTCGATTGCGAATGATAAAAATGTTTTGAATACTTACAAGAAGTTCGAATTAAAAAAAAAAAACAATATCTTGGCTATAACTGAAATAGAATAGTGAAAGGGAATAAAACAGCGGTGCATGTTGGAAGGAAAAATACATACATTAATTCTATTACTAATCTTAATTTTAATGTGTAATATTTTCAATTTAATAATCATCGGAGGCGAAAAGACTAATTAATAAGCATGAATTAAAAGCGATTAATCATTAATAGAAAAAGACTGATTTTTTAGTGTTTGCGAAAACACTGTCTTGATGAATAACTGAACAGACTAGATTCCAGTTGTGATCGGATACAAGATTGCAACAGAGTTTCTTATGTAAATCTTGGGGTTTCGAGTGGGAAGGATTACGTCGTTTCTTTACCTACTTAATACTGATGACTTGTTTGCTATCTTTATCATGATCCTAGATATTAATAACATTATCTAGATATTAATTTACGAGTATATCGTAGATATAAAAAAGAAACTCAGAAATTACTACAATAGTCGAAATGTTGACACAAGGTCGTACCGAAGGAGAGTAGATGAAGCTTCGAAAAATACAGAATAGGCTACATCATATTTATTATATAACGTTGTTATTATTATTTATGACTTTTCATTAGTTTGAAATAATATTGGCTGAAACCACTAAACAAAGCCGCCAATCATTGTGTGGCAAAAACACAGGACGTCACAAACAGCAGAACATTCCAGAAGTAGAGACACGTACACTATTCATGTAGCCTATTTACACAAGGGAGGCTTTACACATTTTGGGGGCATCCAACATTACGACATGCTCTGCGAAACCTACGATAAATAGATTTTATCCGGCCTGGCCGACATTCTACTGAATGAGGTAGACTGCTCGAGCTGGGGAAGTAACTGATACTGATCCTAACTGATACCTTAGATACTTGAGCAAATAGACTTCGTGAAAAACTGTTTGAATGGAACAATCCGTCATTTGAAATCTGTCTTCTCGTGTAGCAATAGAATCATATTGATTAGATTCATTCTGAGAAAAGTAGCAAAATCTCAGCATGAAGGGAAAACCAACTCGATCGTACTCAAGACATTACGACTAGAAAATGCGAGTTTTGGCTTCATATCTGGTTGTATTTGTTAAACTCTCTTCCTTAAAAATGATTGATTCAAACAAGCTATATATTTTAATGTCCATAACTCACACTCGTATTTTGGTAGAATATTTTATGGAGAAAATTCACAAATTATAAATATGTTGATAAAAGAAATATTTAAAATATGTAATACAAGTGAAGGAAGATTTATAACTTAAAATGTCAAATAGACTGTACATAAGTCTTTGATAAAAATATAATAAAGGGAATATATTTACCGAGCTTATTTATTACAAAACTATATTATTACGTTTTTTTGAAATTACATAAAATTAATGCAATATGACGCAATTATAAATTAATAATATATGGTAAACAGCTTTACTGTGTTATACTTATCATGCAAATACAATCTCTTCTTCCCAACAATGGAAATTATGAACACGGTGCTGTATCAGATACACAAACCACTAAGCTGATTGAGCTTATTTAAAATCTTTTTCTTCGTTAGATTACACGACTGCTCGTTTTTTCTTGCTCCTTGTTAGTTTTGTCTTTCTTTCCCTTGTCTTGGCGTGGTTTCCTTCGAATTTGAAGGCTGCGCAGATACGGCCCCATGGTACGCCTATTTAATTTATTTTGCGTACTCCGTTTGGTGGGAGATACAGCTAAACGTTTCTTACGTGAAAAGGCTTCGCAAACACGTAACTATGAGGTTTTATTGGAATAGCCAGAAGTCAATTTCTAAGTTGTTATGTTTGTAGGCTTACTTACAATCTACTATTACTTCCCATTTTGCACGAGCGATTCGTATAAAAACACCCAGAGGTACTGTATGTGTTCTGCACAATCTCTCCTTGTCTACGTTCTTCAGAGATCAAATAAGAAAGGCATAAAAATGGAAGTGAACTTATTGAGATTTAGGCAGTGGCGGCCGTCCATAAAGTTCAATGGTTCAGTGAACCCCGTTAAATAATTTAAATATGTTTAAGGGTTTGTTGAGATAATGGTTTCATATTTAAATAACAAGATTTGCGGGATTAATCTTGTTGACTGAACAGTAATGGATTCGCGTAGTAGACGAATTGCTCGCTACTATTGCTTGGAGATGCAAAACATCTCTCAGCGTCTCCTGGACTGTGTAGACAGCTTTGGAGGGGGAAATCAGTATACGCAAAATTACACTTAACAGTCGCTAAACCCGAATGTTAGCGATGGTCTCTTTTTTAGTGACAGACTCTGCACTCAGCTTTGGAAGAGAACAGACGTCTGAACAGAACTTCGCAGAAGAGGATCGCCTCGACCTCTACACTACTGCCATGAAGAGGCCTTAAGCACAAGCTACTGCGGCGGCAGTAAAGAAGAAGCCGCCGGATCAAGACTCGCCTCATCGCCAGCGCCACCATCCAGCTGCAGCGATGGAAGTGGACCAGCCGTCTTGCCAAGACGAAGACAACCAAAACACGACTGGGACCTGCCGCACAGTGCCGGTAAGTCGTTTAGGTAGCGCTACCCAGCGGAATCCGGGGAGTCTGAGAGTAGGAGTTACCAATAGAGATGCGGGTTGCGCCGCCACTGTGACGGTGTCACAGTTCGCCCCCCGGATGCCCGCTGGGCAAAGAGCTGAGCTAGTCAGCACTGGTCCAGCTGATAGTGTCCCTGAAGCACTGTGCGGCAGCGACGAGCCCCCCAGCCGGCCACTTGGGCCAGCCGGGAACCCTACGACATGCGCGGGAAGCCCTGCTCAACCCGCGCAGGTACGTGACAATAATCGGTCCTTGTTAGGGCCGACCAAGCCCGTAAAGGCCGGACCTTCCGGCTGCACGGCCGCTAGTAGGCCAGGCAGCCCTAATCCTCTGCCGGAGTCTGACTCCCCAGACATGGAGACCTCGGCTTCCACCGACTGGGTGGCAGTAGGGCACGGTGGCAAGCCGAGGAAGTCTCCCTCCCTGGCTTCCCTGAGTTCGGCTACGGACTCGGCGTCATTCCAAGCCCCGCTGAGGTTGCACCTAGTCGCACCTCCGAAGGAAGGATCCCGCCGGTGTTCGTCACGAACGTCAGGGACATTATCGGCTTTAGTCGCCGACTCCGCAAGGTCGTTGCGCTGGCAGATAACGCTTCTGTCAAACTCCTAGCGAGTGAGACTGTGCGCGTTACCTGCCGCAGCGCTTCTGAATACTTGGGAGTAATCCAGTGGCTGGAACGAGAATCGTTCCAGTTCCACACATACTCCCTGAACCGAATCAAGACTGTAGCCCTCGTCCTTCGGGGGCTAGACATACAGGCGGACCCGCAGGTCGTCCTTGACGAACTGCGCGACGCGGGCTACAAGGTTGTGGGAGCCTCTCGGTTGTACACAACCTATGGCTCGCGTCGACCACTTCCCCTAATCAGACTCCAGGTGGAGAAGGGCGAATCCTCCCAGGCCCTTTTTAGAGTTGAAACGGCTTTTCGGGCTCTGCGTGAGCGTGAGCCCTGCCGTCAGACTGGGCGAATTTCCCAGTGCCACAGGTGTCAGAGGTTCGGCCACAGCAGCTTCGGTTGTCGGAACGCGCCGACCTGCGTCCGCTGTGGAAATGACCACCTAACGTAGGCCTGAGCTGTTCCTGACAACCACAGATATTGCATTAACTGTGGCGGCGCCCATGCTGCTAATAACAGGCGCTGCCCAGTTTACAAAGAGCAGCTGGACAAACTTGTAAAGCCAGTCCAGCCTAAGCCTCGACAAGTTGTTGCCCAACCAGTAAAAACGGCCAAAGCCTCTGAACATGTGGTCCGGAAACCAGCCCCAAGGTCTGTCCCGGTTCCGAAACCACAAAGTGCAGTGAGCCCGAGAAAAGCTCAACAGGCCACACCAACTACCGCGCCCCCGGAACCGGAACGCGAGAGACCCCCCTACGCTCTAGTCCCGTTGCCGCAGGATGACGAGGAACTTGATCCTCCACTGCCGCCGCCACCCAAGCCTCGTTACCCCAGATCAGGCAAAAAACAAGGTAGAAATCAGGCCAAGAACACGGGCCAGCCAAAACCTGCCACTGGACCCAAGCCTGTCCGCCAAAAGTAGCCCCGTCGAGGTGCCCTGGACCAACAGCGTCAAGTACCACAGGCTCCACGTGGACTCCCGACTCACCTGGCGAATCCATACACAGTATATCAGACAACGCGCTTCGGCGCAACTCAGTAGACTCTGGCCCGTGCTATCTAATCCGGCAATGACCCCCCGGCTAGGTAAGCTCATAGTCAACTCGTACGTGTTGCCCGTGATTACCTACGCCTGTCCTGTTTGGGGATACCTGGCTCGTGGTCATAGAACAACGCTCCAGCGCGTACTCGACCGGGGACTGAAGCTTGCGTGTAAAGTCCCCCGGAGGTACTCTTCTCGACTTTTGAGGAGAGGACTCGGTGTCCGCTCTCTTGATGACACCGTGAGACGCCTGGCGCGTAGATTCTACGTTCGTTCCGACAGAGTGACCCACAATTCCCTCATTGCCGGACTTGGTAAATACACCCCGCGACCAGGTGAGTCCTGGAAGCGACCTCGTTTATTAGTCCCGGTGGTATAATCCACCAATCGCAGGTCGCTTCAGACCCCCCCCCCACAATTAGGTAAAAACATATAAAAAGAACTCAAACAGACCCAGTGGCAGGAGTCCTTTCTGAGACTCGGGACACTGCACTACTCGCGACCCCCAGTTGTGTGAATGTTAGCGATAGAGACGAATAGTTCCGACGAGGGCAGAACCGCACTGACCGGGAATTTTAACATTTTCATAATACCGCCATTCGCCATTATTATGATTTTTATCACATTATTTGTCAGTTTACCGTCAGTTTTGTGTCAGATTTCTCTATTTCATTTAGAATCCAATCAAAATGAGTGCAGTAAAGTCTTAAAATCAAATAAAATAGTGAAGTAATTTAATTCTGAAAATAAAGTGTGTTAACATTAAACTGATCGAAGCGTGTATAACCTACAAAGTGTTTGCTGTTATTTTTGTGTGTTATATGTTCAGGTATTTCTTATTCTTGTGTTCAGTTCACTGATTTGGTAAAATGAATTGTGTTCAATCTATTTTGAAAAAAAACTTTTCTCTCTCTCTCTCTCTCTCTCTTTCTCTCTCTATTAAAGATAAATGCAAAATTAAGGAACTCGGTAGGCCGCTTCCCGTTTTAAATATTAAACAGAATTATTTAACTATCCTTTTATAATAATAATGGATCCCACGTGTACCACCGAAGCAGCGTAGGAGTCAGGCAGAGTAGGCTGCCTTATGCGAGCCGTACGGCATACAAGGAAGGCAGTGTGGCTGGCCAGCACTATGCTTCAGCCGCCCATTATTATTAGGATAATAATTATAGGATGTTATCCCAGGTACTCAATTTCAACAGACTGAGTCGACCTGGGGGCTGAAAAACGCACCTTGATTTTATGGTGCGGGCCCGGGAATCGAACCCGGGACTTCTAGATTAGTAGCCAGATGCCATACCCACTGGTCTACTGAGCCCCCTACTATCCTTTTATTTTAACTATATGTTTTTAGAATAATTTACAAACAGCATAAACACAGCTTAATATTAGGCCTACTAAAATTTGTCAATAGTTATGTCTTCATGTTGAGACCCACCCCGTGTGTTATTTGGAATGGGATAATTGCTCTTATCTTAGAAAAAAGATTCAGACATTGAACCCCCAACTGTCAGAACCACGAGCCGCCACTGGATTTAGGAGACCTATGATTAGACTCAAGTAGCAAAGTCAGCACATTTATTCATAATACATTAGACAAAAACTAATTGCTGCTAAATCTGACGAATTTCTTCGCACAGGTTGTGACTAAAGTAGCTGGTAAGTTATAATTAAGTGTACGAATATTTATCTTCTAAATAATGATTGAAAATATCTCGATATGGACACATTAGTGTAACGTGTTTTTAAGCGTCATTACCATTTAAACAACTTTCTACGCTGTTACTACACAGAAATGACAACCACGGTCACGTGACTTATTAAGCAGACGTAACTAAATAAATACCGTCTGGTATAAGCTTAGCTAATATGGTTGCACAAAGGTTACTCACTGCTTTCACTTTCCTGTAGACGCACTGTAGAAGGCACTGCAACATAAAGAAAGCCGGCTTTAGAAAGTCCATAGTTATCACACTGTCTTATACTTGATTATACGTCACTTAAAATAATTATCACCAAAATTGCCTTGACACACTCAATAAAAACTATTCTTATAAGATGTCAGTAACCAATTCACCGTTTTAGACTTACTGCTCATTACACATGTTTACAACAATTGCAGCACTTTAGGCCAATATTTGCAGAGCTTGAATAAGATGATTGGCGGAATAGTTGAATTGTATTTCAGTTTTCCTTCAAGTGATTAATTGTAAAATAATTTCTAGTATCCAATTAACCGACTAAAAGGAGTATAATTACAATGTATTTGAGCGTAATTGCAGAATCTGTCATCAGGGAATATATTAAGTTAATGACATATTGCGTAATGTAAAGCAATAAATTTGCATAGGCTAAATAAATGATGCAAGAATATTATTATTTTTGGGATTCATACTATCAGTGATAGAAAATCTGTTCTCAATCCATTGTGATCGTGTGAAAAAATATTTAGTTTCACGTTAAATTTATACGATGCTGCACCTCGCTTTATTGATATAAATTAATTGTCCAATACATAGGCCTATGCATTGAATGCAAAGGTTTGGACATATGGAGTCTACAACATCACTATTTCTTTGTGTTTTAGCCTCTCTGCACATGTTATCAGAGTGGTTTTGATACGTGTACAGTATAGCAAATATATATAAGATAGTCGCCAAGGAGGATGGCGATCTCCAATTATTACCAGAATTATAAAATATTTACAATTGAATTAAGTAACGCATAAAAAATTATTTTTTCTTTTTTTTTTATAAGGGCGCGGAAATTTTTTTATAAGGGTCGAAAGAGGAAGACATCGGATTTTTCTCAAACAAGTTAAAAACGATTAGATCTAAGAAAAGTTGTAGAATAACGTTTTATAGTTTTTGACATTAGTTTTAGTCTGTTTGTTGTTCATCGGACTGCAGTGAAAATTGATTGAGTTACGGTTACTTAAATCCATTCTTTCACCCTCTCTAAAAACTCGACTTCGAATACTAGTTTTACCAAAAACTATACAATTCAGAGAATAAATTTTGAAAATTTGGTCTGTAAATTAGAAAATTAACTTTAACTTGTCTCTAATTCAACTCTCTACGATAAATTTTCTATGGGCCAAAGTCTAAAATTTTTACTTTTATTGTTATTTTTCTAAATAACAAAAAATATAAAATTTATAAAAGCCTGCTTGACTGTCTTTCTTAGTTTACAAAAATTAGTCAACTTTATAACAATTACACCGATACATCGATAACACACACATCGATACAACGATCAACACATCACATCACACAATACATCGATTAATATAGGCCTATAGAAATTGAGATGAAAAAATATTTACATGTGGATACAACTCACTACATTAAAAGTAAGAAAAATCATGTTTTATATAAAATTAAATTTATTTTTACAATGTTTTGGAGTACCTAAACATTAACAAAACTATAATTGGAAAAAATTGCAAGTTAACTTCATATACAGAATCTAAAAACTATAGTTAAACCTTCAATTTTATTTTTTGTTAAATATTTATGATAGCGTGTGGATCGTAAGAGAGCTCGCATATAAAGGGATGGAACTTCAACAAGAACTTAAACTAATGAGCGTGGATACTGCCATCATTACTGAAACTAAAAAAAAAGGTTAAAGTTTCAACAGAGTTAGAAGATTATGTATTAATATATATATATATAGTGGTGAAGCTTCTGATAGACGCCTGCGTAGCTTCAGGAGTAGCGATAATGGTAAAGAATGCATTGATAAACAGAATACATAGCCTAGCTAGTTGTTTATAAATGAACGATGCCATAATATTAATCGTACCATACAAAACAGTAAGGTGATACACAACGTATAACTCGGAGGATGGTCGCAAAGAAGACTCAGAAGAATTTTATGGGATCCTACAGAAAATTGTCAATAACATAAACAGAACGTTTTAATAGTAGCAGGAGATTTCAATCCACGTGTCGGAAATTCCCCTCTAAGATCTATAATGGGAAGTCATGGTGAAAGGAAAGAAAATGGAAATGAACGATGGCTCGTTGATTTTGCCGCAGTCAACAGTTTTAGGATAACCAACACGAGGCACATGAGGTACATAAATATACTACCACTAGAAGATCTCAGTCAGTAATTGATTATGTTGTAGTAAATGGAAAATTATGGAATTTAGTGGAGGATACAAGAGTTTTTAGAGAATGTGACGATGAGTCTGACCATTTTCTTCTCATATTCAAGATTAGTATTCCTCGTAGGTGTTTATAACCCATAGAGCGCCTGTGACCTACACAACTTTAAAGTACAACCGTGATGAACTTTTAAAGTACATCTATTACAAAATGATAGTATACGACACCTGTGCCAGACTCGCCTAATTCAGTTTGCACAACAAACACTCATCAGTAATAATGTAAATCAAGAATGGGGTATCAGAAGAGCTATCATATTCCACGCAGCATTAGAAACAGTGGGAACGAGACGTAAAATATACGGAAACCGAGACCTGTGTATGTAGGATGAAGATATTGCACACATAGTAGATGCTAAGAAACGGGCATATTTGTAACAGTTTTAAATACTGATAGGATAGAGTCTGAATATAAACCTTGCTGTGCCATTGCAAGAAGAGAAGTAAAGAAAATCAAACGAAAAATTTGCGACAAATATATAAATGATACTGAGCACGATGTGGAGGGTAGGCAGGACAAGGCTTACAAAATATTACGGCACTTAAATAAAACAGAAAGAGATAACCTGACAATCAGTAATATCACAGTCAAGAAATGGCATACATATTATGAGCGGCTGCTGTGAACCCAGGGTTAACTGGAAGAAACAAAATTAGCGGACATCAGTGAATGTGTGGAACCAATAGGAATAGCTGCTCTACAATGCTGTAAAGCATTGGTGGGCTGAATTTAGAATTTAAAAAGTATACTCCAGCCTTCCTGCATGATCGTTTATTCAACTTAATTAACCTGTGCTGGAACATTGATCGTATTTCCGAAGAATGGCGGATGGCAGAGGTAGTCCCCATATTCAAAGAGTTATGATCGTAATGACAGTGATACCTACAGAGGGGTTAGCCTGCTTAACACATATTACAAATTATATAATATTGTGATATTATTCAATATACGCGTAGTTCCTTCTGCAAGTAGTGTATTGCGTTTTTGTCATTTCAATACCTGACTCACGTTTCACTGAAAAATATCAGCATCAACGATTTACTTAAAAAACCTCTGACGGTGCTGATATTTTTCAGTAAAACGTGCGTCAGGCATTGAAACAACAAAAACGCAAAACACTACTTGCAGAAGAAACTATATTGAATAATATACAATATTATATAATTGCTGCAAGAAACTTTGAGTTACGTATATAGAAAATTATATTACAAATTGTATGTATCTATCCTAGCAAAACGACCGAATGAAATTTGTGTCAGAGACCATTCTCTCGGAGGCCCAACATGATTTCAAGAAGGGAAGATCACGTTTGGATTGCATCTTCACGATTGTCCAGATCATTGAAAAGCACAGAGAATATCAGTTGCCCATATACATGGCTTTAGTCGACTTTGGAAAGGCATTTGATAGAGTTATAAGGTGCTGGTTGTGGGTAATAATGGCAAAGGAAGGATCCCGCAACACCTCATTAGAGCCAAAGAAAGTCTTTATATGGAAAACAAAATATTAATTGAGACAGGAAGACGGAGCACAACTCCTAGTGTATGCCCGATCAACTGTGGAGTACGACAAGGGTGCCCATTGTCACCTCTTTTTTTTTTTTAAATTAACATATAGATAAACCTTCCGGAGCATTTTATGATTGATAACTCTTCAGGTGACACCATGTTGTTTGCTGACGACCAGGTTATCCTGACGAACTCACAAAGTGGCTTCCAGGTGGCTGTACATCGAATCTGCTAGGGTTTCGGATTACAGATCTCCACATTGAAGACCAAGGTGATGGCTTTTCATAGAGCTTATTCCATACGAGCAAAAATTGTAAGTGGTAGCTACTGTTTTGATCAGGTCAGCAATTCTGAGTATCTAGGCTGTAATGTGTCTCATATTCATATTAATTTCAACTTTTATCCATTTTTAGTCATACAAACGCAATTTTTAGTCATAACAATTTTAACAAAGGCAACTGAGCTCTTTGAATAAAAATGAGAGTGGGGTACCGGACAACCTCTGTAATGTAGAAAGCAGACTATACTACTACGATATAAAATGAATGGGTAGAAAACATAAGTGTCTGTCAGATAAGAATGGAGCGAGGTCTCAATGGATGGAAGATCCACCAAAGGTATTTTAAATAATGAGAAAATGAGTATAATTACAATTAAATAATAATAATAATAATGATTATTATTATTATTATTATTATTATTATTATTATTATTATTATTATTATTATCATTTATACATTTAACACGAAATCAAATGTATTTGATAGATATATTATGATGCATTTAAAGATTTACTAAATTTTTACGATAACACAATCGAGACGTTTTAAGAAAACGAGGTCGCTGAGTTCATGTAACATCGCACTACTTATGGTAGCAAAACATCATAAAGGCTTTTGTACAGAGTACGACTTTGTAGTGTCTTTCAATCAACGTTCAACACTATTTTCAGTAGTTTCCTACTCAATACTTACTCCAGCAATGCGCTTCTCTTCTCCAGTAAATGTCTCTCGTTTGCTCCTCTTCGGTGTGCCCACTACAGAATAGGTATCCCTGAGTGCTTCTAGCGCCTCTATAACATAGTTTTGTACATATAGAACTATATTTTCTGAAACTTTCACAAATTAAAAATTAATGATTTACAGTGATAACAGTGGGAAGCTTATTCATTTTAATGGCATTTACAAACCCCTCCCCAAACATACACACATACGCATGCGCGTCAAAACCCGACACCTTTTATTGCAGAATATTAACAGTGGGTTCCTTAAAAAAATTGTAAAGAGAAACATAGGAAATCCATTAAATAATAATTGTAGTTTGTTAAGAGGATGTGACAAATCAAACGAGGTAGCTATAAGCGTCTTTTACACAGTGCAATGTAATTACTGCTTACACACAGATTATGTGTCTACTGCTTCTTATTTAATAAATTCTTGAATAACTTTAAAACAATGTTTACTCTTTTGTGTGCGTACATGATTGTTTTATTTTTGTAACATATTCATAATCTCTGAATTTGAATTGTGGCCATTCTAACCAAAAATACATTTACAGGTCACATGGATTTTACATCGACAGGAACCAATGCAGCATAATACTACAACAAAAAAAAACAGAGATAGGAGAGGTAGAGGTTTAATAAGACCTCGCTAATTCCGACTTGTTGGGTGAGGGCGACCTTCCTCAATAAAAAAGACCTCGTCTTAAGTGTGCGAATTTAGTCCGATTAACTAACTAGGCGCAGGATTGGTGAAACTAGGTGCTTATGCAGTTGTAAAGAAAGTGGTTCCTTTCCTACACAATAAAGTGGATCACTTTTTGACTTATATCTTTTCTCATTTACTGTGATTGATTAGTCTAAACAGCCTTTAAAATTAGATAATGATATATTAATGATAAATAGTAAACAGTTATTGATGACAGACAAAGTATTCATCCAACAACATAAGCTACTCACACTTAAGCGTCAAGTAGGCCTAATAAAAAAAAAATCGTGAACGTTTTATCGTTGCTTACCAATCAAGTACGATACGTAGTCAAGACGTGCTATTGAGGTGAATAATTACACTGAACTGTACAAATATTCCAGCCTAAAACTACTGTAAAGTTTCATTTTTATTTCTTCGTTACATTACACTGAAAATTCACCCCCCCCCCCTATTGAATATTCAGATGCTGTAGAATATTTTTCTTACATAAGTAGTATAAAATGTGTCACTTATTCGGACTAAAAGTCGTGATACCCGGATTGCCAAGGATTTACTATACTAGAATTATTTTAAAAGTGTACACAATACTGCCTGTGCCGCAAAGATGAAGGTGGAGACCATGACCTATTGTGTAATGAAATAACATTTTAATGTGAAGGTACTAGTAGGCCTAAAATTATTAAGATAAATTATTAAAAGACGTATAACTATTGCTAGCAAATACAGGATAGTACTTATCTGGTCTAGTATAATCGATTAGTAAATATACAAAATACTTGGATTACACAACATAATTTGTAAACGAAACAAGTCCAACCAAAATAAAAGATCAGTGTTATATAACAAAACTCTCACTTTTAGCCAGTTATTGAGTAAGAGGTATCTTGGCCACGGATGAGAAGCTGGTCCTTAATGAACGGATTAAAAAACTGGTACTGTAAACGTTAAGGTATATTAAATATTTTATGAAATACTACAGGAAATACTTAAAGCTGATACGCTTAGATCTAGAGCTAAATTTCAAGTAACAAAAATTTAACAAGCTGAAACAAATGTACATAACGTAAATTGGCTTTTTAATGTATCTGTAAACTTAATATTCTGGGTATATAAATTTATTAATAAGAAGTCTTAAATTTGTGATTATCTTACATACATGAGTAGCCTACATGTTGTTCACAACAATATTTTCTTCCATTTTGTGCACGGACGTCCTTTCTATTGCCTGTGTAGTTCTATGAAGTAACATTTCCTCTAATTCTCCGCTTAGGTACTGCAGTAGCATAGTCTCCTACTGTCTGCAATAACATAGCACGTATTGTTTTTATGGTAATCTACAGTACCACTGCCCCTAATGTCTACGTATATCTTCAGTGGTATCTTCCTGGTATATAATGGTATCAGTAGTATATCTAAGTATGTCTTCCTGATACCTGTATATTATCCGAGAGCTAACTTTCCCTTATCAGTGGGCTTAGCTAAATATAGACATAACTGGCTATTTAAGTATGCTTCTCATTTGTATACATGGTATGATAGTTCAAAATTCTTATATACATGCATGCGTGAAACACGGTGATAAATACGTGTCTTATAAACTCCTATTTTAATCCAGGAAGCGTAGAGGAAGGCTTTATGTAATAATGTATTCTTAAAACTGTCATTCTGTCCAGAAACTGTCTCTGTGAAGAAATCAGATTCTCCCGTTAGTAAAATGACTTTATCGTTTTTAGTCCACGTGGAGTCGGCGTTGCCCCAACCTCAGCTTATCACCTTCAATGAAGTAGACCCGTCGTGTCGTCGTCATTCTGGTATCGGTATAGCCGTTGTTTAATGATGTGCAGAAACATGTCAACAACGTAACTACACTGACGGAGATTAAAAAGTAATTACGACTGATATCAGTTGCTTTGACTGCCGACGTTAACGGTTAGGATGAGAGATAATGATAAGATATTTTTCCCGTGTTTCAAGTCATTTGAAACTTGCATTTATTCGACTATTCATTGACTCGTGCAGTTCGACAACAACAATAAGTAGTAATAGATTTTACGCATACAACACGCTTATGGAGAGCATTTAGTGTTATTTGAGTTGGATATGTGAATAATTCTATAATGAATAGGACATTTCATTTTCAACGCAAAAACTTTACCCCTCAGAATTAGTGATTCAATACAAATAAATCAATATGATCAATACAGTAATACAATCGATTTATATGTTGAACGTTTTCCAAACATTAATCAAGCTATTCACAGTGTGATATTATATAGTGTATACAATATATTTTTTAGTTTAACTTTTTGATTAGTACTCATAATATTCAGTTCCTGCCGTATATCTGTGTTTCTTCTATGATCTTGGAAAGTATACACTCCCACGTGCCTGAGAAATCCCATTTCAGCCGCTTGGATACGACTGGCCTGGCCTTTCGTTATAGTCCAATTCTCAGACCTATAAAGAAGTGTCAGCTACGTTTATTCTATAAAGAAGTGTCAGCTACGTTTATTGTTTACTTTAATTTGTACAGCATATTTTGAGTTTAAGTATTATTATTTACTTAGTTGCGTGAATGTATAGATTGGCACGACTTTACATATGTCGAACCGTTCAAAATACTCTTAGATTTAAAATCACGTATTTGATTTGATGTGATATTTACTTTTAGATGTAACTATTACAAGTTACAAACTTTAAAAAGGTTTATAGGTAGCACAGGAATAATATAGATAATATAGTGATTCAGATTACTTGCGAACATGTCGTGGAAGGTCTGAGTATTAAAAATTGTGAGGAATACTGTTCTAAATAAATGAGACGCTTATCTGAGAGCCCACATATAAAAGGTAAGTATCGATAATTGGTTGACGATAATTCTGAATCTCTCAGTGTAAATATTACTACTCGATGTAACTAAACTTAATCGTACAATGATTTTTTGGCATGGTAAACAAAACCTGTGGAAAACACACATTTAGTGTAGTAAAGAAACATTATTTTTCCTTTCCTGAAACAGTGGGTTTGATGTCTCCATCAAGTGCTTCATTATAAAATATTGTCGGTGTATGATAACTACTCTAAAACATTGTATCTGTACGGGATTTTGTAAATGATAGCAGACGGTGAGACACACAGCGTGATAATGAAGGAGCTTTCGTCTTGCTAATAACATTTAACATCTTACTTACCTAGATACCTTCTGGTTTGTTACCAGTGAAGCATGACTGAAGGGTTTTAGATCTCATATCCAGTCTAAAGTAGACTACAGAAACCTTGTTACTAGTTCTGTTTCGGTCAGTTATCCAGTTTACGTAATTTAAACAAATTGCTTTCTCGATAACCGTCTTTAGTCCGTTTTTATGAGTTCTGCAAGTTTGCTGTAAACTTTGCCATATTTTTTGACATTAGGCTGTGATTTTCAGTCGCGTTACGGTACTGCTTAATGAGAGTACTAAGGGTAAACAGATAGAATTTTTAAATACGTGTGCTAACAACTCCTCAATGATTACGGTGCATACAGTCAAACGGATTACTGTTAAGATAAACGGATAAATTTAAGATGTTAATGTTGGTAAGACGTTTATACATCTTGATACATACAGAATTTAATTATTACGAGACGAAAGAAGGAAACATTATTTTATAACATAAATAAAAAATGAATAAAGTAATTTAGAAACATACAAATTTATTAAGACAATGTGAAAATATGAAGTACGTAACATTATGTCACGTCGTAAATGGATGTTCATTAATCGCGTACGAGTGTATTTCTGCGAACATGTCGTTAACTTCCTACTCACACACGCGTACTGTGGTGTAACACCCCACTTGTGACACGTGTAAGGATGTATTAGATTCAGGAAAGTGTTCTTCATATGTCATTATTAGCTATGTTGGATGTACTTTCTAATGAAAGTACAATCCGTGTGATTAGCATATTTTAACGTTTAAAGTGGTCTGGCTTATTGCCCTAAACGTGCTGTAATTATTAAAAGAGACAGGTTCAAAATAAAAGCACTCTCTAAAAACATACTACTTTGTCTTATAGAATAAAAATAATGACTTCTTCTTTAAACATTACAATTTTTTATATTCGACATTACGAACTCCTCTTTAGGAGTATTAGAGTGCATTTTGTGTTGTGTGAAGTAGTCATTAGCCTATCGGCTGGTGTGCTGAGTAAGGGGGATACCCCAGTTTGACATTATCTGTCCATATACCGTTTGTGAGATAATTCGCCTGACTATGAACTCTAGAGTTTTCGTAATTTTTTGCAGTTAACACTTTGCCCAACCTCGTACTCATCGGAGTATATTTTTCTGCTCTAATCAGCCCTTAACCTGATTCCCATTTGAGTTGGTTATCCACAATCGTCCATAGGGTTGCGCTTTGTTCATGCAAGGCTGTAACGTTTATAAAGTGGAAATGGCTATCAGGGAGGCTATTTAGCTAGTTGTTATATAACGATTATTTTGTGCGTTGCCATTAATCCGAAATTACTGCAAATATTAATTAATTTTTTCCTGAAATTTGATTAACTTAACACTTTCGCTGCGGATGGTCCTCACCTGAGGCCCTGCTGTATGCAGCCCACTTACGGGAGGGCCTCAGGTGAGGACAGCTCCAACTTTTCTCCTTGTTGGGTTTGAACGACTCGTACGTAGTGGGGATTACTTGTTTCTATTCCCGTCACTGACAGCTGAATTCAGTAGGCTTCTAGCTTTTGAACAATGCGCTTCGTTTGTAAATCCGTTTACTAGTTTTTTTATACTTATTTTTAAATTGCAGAGGTTTTTTCACTGTTTCTTCTAATAAATAATTCTATATTACATTATTTAATACACTTAACATTATTTACTTCAGTTTTATAATATTTTTTTGCCGATCTTTAAAGAAGCAGAATCCAGTTGCGGAAATTCAGTTACTTTAGTTCATTCACAAGGTATAGGCCTATGCAGAGTTTTATGTTGAAATTTATTCAAACGTAGCGTATTTAGATTTAATTTTGTAAATAGTTCGGTTGGACAAAAACTTAGTGTATTTAGAATAAACTTTCTAAATCGATAGGTTGGACAAAAATATAGCGTATTTAGATTAAATTTTGTAAATAGTTAGTTTGGACAAAAACGTAGCGAATTAGATTAAACTTTCTAATTCGTTAGGTTGGACAAAAACGTAGCATATTTAGATTAAATTTTCTAAATCGTTAGGTTGGACAAAAACGAGCGTATTTAGTTTAAATTTTGTAAATAGTTAGGTTGGACAAAAACGTAGCGTATTTAGATTAAACTTTCTAAATCGTTAAGTTGAACAAAAACGTAGCGTATTTAGATTAAACTTTCTAAATCGTTAGGTTGAAGAAAAACGTAGCGTATTTAGATTAAGTTTTGTAAATAGGTAGGTAAAGTTTTTAGTAATAGTTAGGCATAAATTAAATTAGTTTTATTTAAATTTCATAATTTTTTAATGTTAAATAATAACACAAATAATATATAGTAGTAGTAGTACTAAAGTAATTAAGATTTAATAAACAGTGTTATAAAAAAAATTTGTTCTCATTTCATTGTAATCTGGCAAAAATGTTACTATTTTTGTTTTTTATGTAAAGTACATGAAACGGCAATACTACAAGTGTGACACAAAAATCCGAAGTAAATAAAAGTGTTTTAGAATCAACAAAATATACGAGTTTTAGTGAAAACAATTCGAATTCGGATTCACATGACCAAAACGTGAAGGTTGCAGCTTATCTCTCCTAACAGATGTGAACAGGAGATAAGCAAAATCACCAGCTACATTGGCATTATTTTAAGGATGGTCCGACCTTTGGTCATTAGCTTTCTAGTTTGGCAGCTGTCAAGCGTAAATTTAAAGTTATAAGGGATAATTCTTTTCTTCTTAATAGTATAATATAATTAATTAGTACTATTAAATACCATTACACTTCGTGTATTTTGAGCAAAAACGATAGCTTTTGAGGTATTATCATAAGACAAAATATTATCCTTATCTCCCGAGGCGAGTCTCAGCTACTAGGCTGATCGCATTTGATGGATATATTCAGTCGGTGAGAATGTGACTGCCAGCATAAGAACCAGGAACAAAATTCAACGTCAGTAAAAGATTGCGTCAAGAATGCTGTGTATCACCAATCCTCTGTAAATTGCATGTAAACGATGCCCTCAATCAGTGGAGACTAAAGTGTTGTAAATACAAATGGGGCTAACGATTAACACTTCCAAAACAGAGCAAGTAGCAGTAGATCTAGGACAGGATTTAACTTAGAGTTACGGAGACGATAAAAAACCCGAAAATGGTGTAAGCACTTACGCGTGTGGAAGAAGCAGTTATAAAATAGCTTCAAGATTGGCACAAATATATAGTATTGTTACTTGACGTAATTGCATTTTGTGAAATAGAAAATGCCACGAATTTACAATTAGACGACTGATTTTTGTATCTATAAGTCAGTAGTCAAAAGGGTAGGAATTTACGGCTCAGAAGTTTGAGAAGTAGACAAATAAGTTAAAATAAAAGCAGTATAACTGAACTTCTGAAAAATTTGTAGGAGGTTGATCAGCGTAAGGAAAGAGGACATGAGTGCAATAGTGGGATTGATATCGAAATAACAGACACTATGAAAGCAAAACGGCTGAAACGTTATAGCTACTAGTGATGAGTGATCAATGACAGATGGTCTAACAAACTACTAGCATGGACTCCACAGAAAGGAGGTAAATAAACGTCTTCGAAAGACGAAATTGATGATGCCATGACTAATAACGGTATAACGGATGGTGAATGTAAGATAGGAACAAGTAGAGGCTATGATGTCAGGAGTCAGCATCAGCTGTAACCACCTAGCTGTAAGTGAGATTAATTTAATCTTCACTCAGTCATAATATAATCCATCTTACAAATGGATCTTTGTACTTACCTTAATTTAAATAACGAATAAAACTAAGCACTTAACGGTAACGTCAACTCCATTGGGGGAAATACTAAATTAATAATAACTAAGAAGAGATTAAAATATGTTGTAAGAATAAAGTATACAAACAGCAAGTACAATTGGAATAAAACCGTCCCTAAAAAAACGTGAATATAATGGAAAACTACATCCGCAACACGTTCCATGACTTTGGGGTGAGAGAGAGGAGAGATGTACGGTAAGTGACCGGTTACTTTTTGAATTATAATACCTAAATAATATAATACCACAAAACGTTGTATAACTTATATAAAATTGTTTATACAATAAATAATTACCTCAATTCCCAACGGCAGAGAGAGCGGAAGAACCTAGTAGAGTAAACCACGAAAAACAATCATTTCGGACTAACAATCTGATCTTATCTCGGAATTTAATTCCTACTTTTGCAGATCTTCAAATATCTGTGGGGGAAGAAGTGAACATCAAGTTGGATTAAAGAAGAGCCCAAAAGGATTTAGAAAAAAAATTATACACGCAGAAGAAGCAATTGAAAGAGAAGTTTTTCGGGCAAAAGTGTTAAAAATGGAAGGAGTCCAGGGTAGGAGAGAGAAAAACGCAGGTTCAAAGTGGACTGAAGACAGGAAAAAGAGACACAATGAAAAGATAAAAGAGTATTGGAGAAAAAGAAAAGAACACAAAATAAAGAATTGAAATTGGCATATAGGCCTTAGATAGCCGATACAAAAAAAAATTACCTCATTCAAGCGCTGTGTGATTGTGTTTGCGCGTGCGCGTGTGACCGCCTACAGAATATCGTAATGTGTAAATAATTACCGGTACTTTATCCTTTCACGAATGTGATCACCAATCACTGTATTTCGTTATAGGCTATTCACATTGGACACGTGTAATTATTCGTGTTTACGACATACACGTGTTTCAGCGTTTCCCGTTTGCAACATCTATCTCATCTAATTGTACACTTGGATCAGTACACAAGCACCTCATTATTAAAGTTTACGGTAGACAATGGTATGGAAGGCGACAAGTCTCTTGCTTTCGGTGATAATCTTAAAAATGGAAAACTTTCCACTTACCTACTGTTTGTACCGCTGCTGCTCTGTTGATAGCCATACTGTTGGGATTTTTAAAAATATCGTTGTTACTTAAAAAAATTGACACTTTTTAAAAAAGTGTAGTTGTTACCTACACCCACATTGTGCTATTAGGACTTACATTTTTATTTTACAACATATTAAGCCTATAAAGTTTTCTTTTAGCACATAGTGACAACGAAAACGATTAGCGGAACTGCAACGTCTTGAGTGGAAATATTTTTGATGTTGTTCTTCACAAAACTACTAAGTTGTACGGCTTATTTTATTAAAAGTAAATTTTCAGTTACCAGTACCTCTAAAACAACAGACGTTTGTAAAAGATTTAAGATATGTTTCAGGTTTTTCTTATATTTTACAAACAATACAATAGGTTAACTATACATAAATTTATGAAAGCTTTTAATCATGTAAGTTTTAATAAAAAAAATAAAATAAAAAGTACATCTTTTGTTTACAGTATTAATAAAGTAATGAGAATCAGTGTGTACCACACGCACACATGCACACACATATCCCTTTTTGTGCCGTGCAGTGGCGTAGGAGAGATATGTTTGGCTCCCTTACTTGAGCAGTAGCATACAGCATACAATAAAGATGGTGTAGCGGTGTATACGCTGTAGTCTCCTGTTATTACAGTACACGTTAACTGAGGTACTCATTTCCGGAGGCTGAATCAACCTGGAGACTGAAACGCACGCTGATTTTATGGTGTTGCGCGGAAATCCATCCCGGAGCCTCTAGGTTGATGGCCAAGCGTGTAAAATATTTTCAGCGAGTCTAACATAGTTTGAAATTTATACATGGTCGTGATATTCGCCTACGTGTTTACCTACAGAATTTTAAAGATAAAATATTTTGGCTAGAAAGAGGTAGGGATGTGGATTTAATTCCTTCGGGATCGAAGCAGGTGATTCGCATATTTCCTGATAGAAGAAGAACAAGAAGAATATAAATTCTATTGTGTAAAATGATATATTATATCACATTAATTAACTTATATGTTTATTCTAGAATTGACTTAATATTTTGCAAATCGTAGCAGGAAGTTGACCATTATTGAATTACCTTCCATTCTCTTTCTTTCCCATCTCTTTTTACAGTGGTGCCCCTCACCCCTCCACAGGTTTCTCCTTCAGCCTGTGCCTCAAATTTAATTCGTAATGACTTTTTTAAATAGCCGAAAGACTTTAAATATTTATTTTAATACTTAAAAATATACATCAGCTTTCATTACCTTAAGTGATTCTTCAATTTTCTCGTCAACTGACAGTTCATGATCCGGTTGGTTTTTCGGTACTGGTTCTGATACGTTATGCTCATTTGAAAAGGCAGATACGGAGCGTTTAAGTTTGTTCCACTCGGTATAACTCCGCAACGATTCCAAATTCTCTTTAGTTTCTGGCATCAGACGTTAAAAAACAAATTTCACCGGTTATTTGCAAAAGATCAGTGCTAGTTTAGGCGCAGGATGCCTGTTACCACCGGTTTAAAGGCAAAATTGCTCACCTGTCGTTTAACCTGGTCAACAATCTGTCTAGCAAAAATGTATTTAAAGAGGGTTAGAGTTGGGTAAATACATTTATAAGTTTTAAAACACATATTTATCAATTAAAAACTTTTGTAGCATCTAATATTTCCCCTTAAAAAACTCTATAATACCTCCAAAATTCTCCCCCCAATTGCTCAGATCTCGGACGGTTCATTTTAATTAATTTAAATGATAGTAAAGGAATAAAGACATGTAATATACTCGACGAAAAAGCTATAGAAAACGGATATAACCTGAGCACAAAAATTTAACTAAATGAATTAGTTGAATCTAAGTAGAATAAATTAATAGACGGTTATGCTAATAAAAGAAATAACGTATAAGCACAATGCAAAGAGAACGTACCATCTAATTATTACGGAGGGAAATTTTAATTAATACAACTAACAATCAGTGGTATGATTGAAGTAACAATCATCAATCGCACGTGTGCATGCATGCACACAAATAATTCAACACTACAGTTGTCTATTAGAACTGTAATTCGTTTGGGGTTTTTCGGATATGTCCTTTTTCTCATGCCGGAGGTAAGCTTCCATGGCAGTATTTTCTATTTTCACTGAGGATAAGGAGGTTTGTTCAGTCCTTAAAAATCATATATTAACGTAGATTTTAAGAATTTTAAGCTCGACTAGGTATCAATTATGCAACACAGTCAGTTGGCAAACGCATACGGTTTTTAATACGTTGTGAGTTTGCGTTTAAAGTAATTAAGTTTCTTTTATTTTTAACGTTTAAATGCTTGTCTATTGATGCATAGAAAAAAGTATCCTCATTCAAGAAAGCAAAGCGCGATTTGTAAGCTGATAATTGGAAAAGATATTACGAATGAACGTAGAAAATATTAGTAGCTACCACTTAAAAAATAGAAAAGCAATTGTGTATTACAATTTTTTCATTTTTTCCTATTAACGTTTGATTTTTTAAAAATTTATAACTGTAATGTACACATTGACCGTTATATTACATATGTAACTCTTTCTTATTTAAATAAAATATCGTTAACGTTGTAAATGATATATTTCTATAATAAGGAACAGTAGCGTATTATACGTACGTATGGATGTATGTATATATAGTTAAAAATAAATACTAAATGTACTTTATGAACAACAAATTACTTTTTGTTCAAGCCAAAAGGACATTTTAAAACAATGTTTTTATTTTCAATAGGATAATAACGTTATTATGTATGACATGCTAATGAACCATTGGACTTTTCTGTGTTGTTTTGTATGTAAGTTCTTTAATCCTGCCTTGTAAAATGTTGAAAGATCGCCAACAAATCAAAATTCAGCTCAATCAGTTAGCTATCCAATACAAACTCGTATCCAGTGTGGCCAAAAATTTTGTCAGTTGTTACAAACGAGTGTTTCAAGGTGTCAAAAAAGTTTTTCAACTGAACATTTCTAATGAGACAAATTTAAAGCTGCACCAACTTTATGATCAACCCTCAGAGGACGATGTTTACACGCACACACACACAGAGTCATGTGTATACACTGTTGTCTACAACTGTCTTCCATTCTACAATCGGTTGTCTTTCTGAATATTCAAGATAATTATTCTGCAATTTTGTTGTTCCGATCCACTTTATTGTATGTTGTTGTTTCATTACATTTGTGGTTTGTTTTGTATGTGTGTGTATGTGTGTGTGCGCGCGCGCGTGTTACTGGTAATACGGTTGCCTATTATTAGGAGACAGTTTACGGATAGACAGAACAGCAACACGTTACTGAGGTAGACGCAATTAATCTACATTTCAATCTACCTTATTTTTAATATATCGTTAATAAATCATACAAAATTACTTGTATATAAACAAATAAAATTATTTTTATGTAATATATCTATAAATGAACTCTTATCTGTAAATAAAATACAAACGTATTTAAACGAATATAACTTTTCATGACTACATATAGCTATTCACACACTGCACACAGTTTACATGTTAAAGTTGTCTAGTACAAGCAATTTTCCTACACTTTTGCCTAGTCAAAAGTAACTCTATTTCACAACGGTCTTAAGATAAAAGATAAAAACGGTTTGTGTAAAAGATAAAAGCTTTATTAGATTCAGGTAAAACGATAAAAAATAGTACAATTTACTTGCAGTAGTACTGTAATTACAATTTGATAATATAAGAGTTCTGCAAAGAAACTGAAAGAGTTACTTACAAAGAAATGATATCCATATATACGTATATGCTTAGTATATGAATAAGAGCGTATTTAACACAAAAATATGATTTGTACAGAATTGACAGAACTAAAAACTTTGCGTAAAACCAATAAATTTTATTTGACAAACAAGAAGTCTGTTAAGTCATAGAGGACTCACCATCGAAAATAGCCTGTTTGATTTCTTCTTGGCATTGTTCGATTATGAGTTCCAACTTTTTCGGAGCTGTCGTAGGTGCCTGACAGATTTGCCTTGTTTGATCCTGAAACATTAATAAACGTTTTTTAACAAATTATAGCAAACTTATGCTTTTAATGCCGATACTGTTAAGCGTCGAATTTCTTTATGAACTGTGTTTTCAAAACGTATCATTGAAGTAAATAGATCTATAGCAGTAAACTAATTGAGGATAATTATTCAAATATGTTACAAATTACGCTTCGAAAAAATAAAAATGTTTTAAAGTTTTGAGTAAAGTAAAAAAAAGTAATAAAAGTTTAACACAATTTCAAAATCGTTGGTTAGGAAAACCAAATTCCACTCTCTAAAGATAATACTGATAAAATAAGGAACGAATGTATGATGGCAGAAATGTTGGCAACGAGATTACTGTGGGATTTATTAAACACGTATTAAACATTTTTTTCTAACTTTATCTAATAGTACCAGGTGAAAGACAAATTATAACTGCTCTAGGCAGGAACAGGGAAGCTACCAACTTATAGAAAAAACAACTAATCAAGGACGACGACTGTCCGGAATCTATTTTATTTACAAAAGGCGTTGAAACTAACTCGTTGATACGGTAACTAGTCGGGTAGTCAACTTCAAAACGGAAATACGCGTTCAATACAGATGGATGAAGCACACCAATACGTCCTCATTGCAGAAGTGTCCGTTTCTCAGAATTCCATTGTCAATACAACTTGTACCATCAGTACAATCGTGAACTGCTCGGTTTCGTGTACAGTAGAAATATATGATTTTCGTAGCGTTGACTTCGACGATGAATGGAAAGCCTAGTTTGTAAAATCCCATTAGTTATCGCTACGATCTAATGACATTCAGAGCTAAAAATATTTTTTATTTGCTCCAAAAGCTCAATCAATTGTCGTTCCAGTTAGTTTCGTTCCGAACAGTTGGTTTCAACGCGTAAACATTTTAACCAATTAAAGAGAACACAACCGATCGTTGTAGTTATAATTTCGACTAGTTGTTTTACCAATTTAATTTATATTTCATATATTTATTAAAATATCGAACGACAAATTGTTTTTTCGAACAATTGGTAGCCACCCGAGGAAACACGTGGCACTCTGAGACTGAGAAGGATTCAGCTAAATAAAGCACAGCTTTTAAAGCAACCACTTCATCGTAGTACTACAACTAGTGATGAGCTTTGACCTCATTTAACCTTTGCCTCTAATGGTCCTGATCTCTTTCAGCAGCCTGATAGTTTTTCACCTCACCCCCTCGCAGAAAAGTCTCAGCATATCGCTAAATAATATATGAGACACTCCAAGCAAATCGACAAATAAGTATACACAATGATTTGGCAACTTATACGAAAAAATGATATTTTTTGATGGGACACTGCAAGAATTTCTAACACCGAAATACTAAAAACGTTTAAAATAAAGTTATCCGCTTTATAGTCGATTCGCCAAGATATTTGTCTTACAAAATCGTACAAAGTGATCCGGATGTACTGACAGTAGAGATAAAATAGACAGAAGTAGTAGGGTTAACTTAGTATCCTAAAGTGTTTGCGTTGTCCGGGTCACGGCCTTATGAACGCCAGTTGCTTCCTGTACCGCTCAGTCACGTGTTTGCAGTACAAGGAAGTAAGGTGCCGGCCCCCGATGTACGAAGTGGCGTGAAAGTAAGGAAGGCCGGCCGAATGTTTGTAGTTACGTCAGCCTGACCCCCTCCATAGTTGTGAGTTCGTGGCTCACTTAAGAGCTTATCTGAAGAAGTTTACAGACATACTGGCGTGGACGATAGGCCCAACCGTCGTATACTGTTGGTCGGAAAGGTGTTCTGTCATCCGAGGTGGATAGTTCCCAGAAGGAGGCACTTGCCCAGCCTTACGGAATCCTGGGCCTGGAAGACACCCAAGCAGAAGTGGCTCGAACATTTGCTGTTTGGAGAACGTGGGTTCACCGACCTGGTTCCACGTCTAGGTTAGCGGTGTGATGTTTGGCGAGGCGGACTGCTCCCGAAGGAGGCATTTGCACAGAATACATGTCATTCGCCACCAGCGACAATCGCCACCAGCTTAAAATTTGTGACAATCGCTACCCACTGTTCCACTACCCACTCCCTCCCCTGAGGCAATGACCGCTGGAATAATAACGGGAAATTCCGCAGGACCATCCCCTTCGCCCGCTAGCCCCGTTTTCTCTCATTATTGCTCTGAGTGTCATAGTGTTCCGGTCATAGTTATTTAGTGCATTCTACTTGTGTTTGATATGGAAGTGTCAACGAACAGTCACGGGAAGCCATGCGCCCACTACCAAGGTTACACGTTGCCGAGGATCAATCAAGAACCAACGTGGTGAAGTACTGTGTTCAAGCGAGCATCAATATGGACCTCCGGATGATGCTCGCTCAGAAGTATTGAAGACTTTCAATCAGGCGAAGAAGCGAGCACGCGACAAGGACACGCCAATTTCTAAAATATACTCCGAACAAATGGGTATTCTCCAAAACATGGGCTATGATTTTGTAACCGAAATGCCAGATCAGTAAGTTACGAAGAGGTCTTTATATCGCCACAGGGCCAAATCGCAAGGTAATCAACGAGAACCGGAATCATCTGAAGAAGTTGTTCTGGAAATGAGAATGCTTACCATGACAGATGGAAGTTAGTTTTATTTTGAAAGACGACAACACAGGCGGGCGACTTATTATTTTTAGTGGAGCATTAGGAAAAGCAGCTTTGAGAAGTAAGCAAGATTTGTTTATGGATGGCACTTTTAAGAGTTGCAGTAAACAATTTTCGCAAATTTATACCATTCATGCAGACTTTGGAAGCTCAAAAAACGAAACAAATATATATCCAGTTATATTTTCTCTCTTGCCAAACAAAAGGAAAGAAACATATATTCGACTTTTCCGCCTTCTTATTGAGGCCATACCAGAGTGGAATCCAGCGACGGTGACAGTCGATTTTGAATCGGCAGCAATTTCTGCCCTTAAAGTTGTATTTCCCGCAGTAGAGGGAAAAGGTTGCTACTTCCACATGAGAAAGTCCATCTGGAGAAAAGTTCAAGATTTGGGACTTGCTTGTGAGTATATGAAGAACGAAGAAGTGAGAATGATCATCCGCATGTGTGCTGCTTTGGCGTTCCTTCGGCCTGAGGATGTTCCCGACGGCTGGCTGGAAATACATTCCAGAGTGCCTGACAATGAAAAACTTTCTGGATATTTGGACTATTTCGTGGAGAGATGGATGGTAAACGAAGAAGTTCCAGTCGAGCTTTGGAGTTGTTACAACAGGCGTCATCGAACCACCAGCTCTGTCGAGGGATGGCACAATAAAATTAATACCGAACTTGGAAGACCGAATCCTCGAGTCAAGGACCTCATCAACTGTTTAAAGAAAGAAGCAGAGAGCACAACATGTACGCTAATAAGGGCCCAGCTCAACATGGAAGCTAAACGAAGGAAGACTGCTTACATGACTCTAGATGACAGACTGGAAAGAACGGTTAAAAAATATGAAGAAATTGGTGATATTGTCACTTGTTTGAAAACAATTTCTCATCTCCAAAAACTTTGAAGAGTTACTATAAAGTCCAGGAGCTTAAACATTGACTTATGAGAGTAAAAAAATGTAAATAAAGTAAATATTAGTGACGGAGCTTAATTTGAGCTCAAAGTAACTGACGAAGCCAATAGCTGATTTTCAACACACCTATATGCAATAGATATTGCATGTAGCCAGTCCAAAGCCTGTGAAAAGTGTGATGGGAATCAGTAAAATTCACTTGATTGTTCAAGGCAGACCAGGCCTGCGAAACCCAAGCTTTAAATATTAACGAGAGGTGGTGGTGGTGGCGATTGTCCCTGGTGGCGATTTACAGGACACCTTTGCACAGGCTTACCGAAGCCCGAGGCTGGACAACAGGCCAGTCGAGGCGGCTTGAGCAGATCCTACGCTTTTGATGCAGTGAGAAGTAAAAAAATTACAGCAGCTTAGTAACAGTCACCAGAGAAGTCTGAAAATACATCCCAATCGAATCGTAAACGACTTACTCAGTGAATCCGATGGCGAGAGGTGAATGAAACTACGAGGGTCAGTTGAAAAGTTCGCGGAGCGACATCTATAGCTCAGTGGTAGAACTAAAATCTTTCGTGTGCTGCAAGACGTATATTTCGCGTGAACACCTGTTAATATGCAGACATATCAGTCAATTTATTCACTTTTTACCAGCTGTTTGAAATTTTCCTGTCACGCTTGTTTTTAAGAATTCTATGTTAAAAACGTTTTAGCGCCAATGGAAAATCAAAACGAAATTGTAAATGTGTTAGGAGATGTTGCGCCTTCAGAAACAACGGAACTTCAGGATTGGGGCACACTCGAGTTTAAACGTGGTCGTACAAGCACTATCCCACTATACGTGGTCGTAGCTGAAGACTATCCCAGCATTGGACGTTCAAAAAGTGCAACAAAAAATGGCATTATTGAAAAAATTTCATAGGGTGTTGGAAGACCCCAGATTGAGGAGTGGATTACGTTCCTGAAATCATAGGCATCTCATATGAGCGTGTGCAGTATACTTTAATTCAAGAACTTGGTGTGAAAAAGCATTGTGCAAGATGGCTGCCGCAACTGGAGTAGTTGCATTTTTTGGGCGTCCAGTGCGACCACGTTTTCAGTGCTCCTACAACCACGTTTAAACTCAAATGCCTACTTACAAACCTTTGGTTTTGAAGTCGCAGCATTTCCTGACACATTTACAATTTCGGTTTCAATTTCCGTTGGCGCTAAACAAATTTTAACAAAGAATCACACCTCGATGTTTGATATTGTCCGTTTTTCAAAACACGAATGACACGTCAATTTTAAACAGTTTCTAAAGAATGATTAAATTGATAGATATGTTTGGAAATTAAGAGGCGTTCACATAAAATACAAACTTGCAGCACACGAAAATTTTTAATTTTACCGCTAAGCTACAGTTGTCGCTCCGCGAACTTTTCAACTGGCCCTCGTAAGGGATTACAAAATGTGTTTAGGCATGGTTACAGTACTTATATTACTTAAATTAATACTTGCCATCGACTGCTTTAAGTAAATGCTTCAGGTATGTATATAGTGCTTGTCCGATGCGACACCTCCCGCCTGCCTATGTAAACGTAATATGAAATACTGGTCTCGCATGCAGAATGTAATAGACCGTATGTTTATGGAGACATCGGATTTGTAAATAATAAATCTGCCATTTAACCGCAGCCCACAATAAGTAGGCCTACCTGGGTGAAAAACGGTGTGAATGGAAAAATAATTGTCTAATATTATAATATCTAATAAAACAGTTTTGGATTAGATGAGACAGGCACGTAACAGATGTCAAGTGCTATCTGGCTAGACAAGTCAGGTTGAGCAACGCATGTAACAAAAGTAGATTTTATCGGACCACGTCAACCGAAATGAAAAGAAGTTCCACCGGACACAAGTGGCGTCGCCGACGAAGCCAGAAGCGAGTTACTTGTGTGATACAAACTCGATTTGAACAGGAAGCAAAGGAGTTACGTAAAATGCACTTTACACGTACAAAATAATTGAAACGCATAAAACGCCTGCCCACTTTCCGATGCATAATCGCATCACTTACAATGTTAACGATAATAATACTTGACTTTTGACTTTATTGTGTATGATAACGGATAATTATAGTGTCACTGCTGCAAATTATTTCATTACTGTAATTAATATCATAGGTTTTTTCCACCAGTGGATCGATGGACGATGAACGTGACGATTATGATAACGATGATGATGATACTCATGCTTCCTGCCATGAATAATTACGTTTCCAAATACATTAACGAGAACCAAAATTACGTACCCTTATTTCATGAACAATCTGAAAAACACCTAAACTACATGTATATATTTTTGGTTTAACGGGGAAGGCATTTTTGCCACCTTTCCTCTTCTTTGATACTGGCTGATCTGGGTATTTTAACAGTAATGTAAAATTCTAAAAGAAATCATTAACGGAACCTACATAAGCAGAAGAATATACACCAATAGCTTTTACGAATACAAGAAGGAATTTTGATTTATGACAGACTCGATATTCAAGGATTAAGTAAATACAAAGGACGTTCTCCAAGGCGGGCTGTGGTACACGAAAGCGTTGTTAATGGCAGAGAAACAATTAAAGAATTATGTGAACTCTTCGCATTGTGATCGTGAGATTTGTTTGAAACAAAAGGAAATTCACAGGTAGGCTTGGCATTATATAATCTTGCACTGCATCAACGATCACACGTAATTTTCGATCTCCCATTGACTGGGTGTCAAAATTAAACCTTCAACGAAAACGTTTAGACGAGCGCAATGTAATACTGTACTACTAACGAAGCAGTAGTAGGCCCATTGTAGCTAGCACTGAAATCTTTACAGCTAAATCGTGTACACGAATGTGATTGTTGTATCCACAAAATAATTAAGAGTTTAATAATATTCATTGCCTTATTTAAAGCACATTGTTGCAGTTTGTAATTTGACCAAATAAGTAAAATGTTTCACAGTGTAGCGCATGCACGAGCGCGCTCTCACACCACACACTTATATAACATGAGAACACCTACAGAGCGTGTATAAAAATTTAATGATTAAATACTTATTTCTTCAATTACGATAATAATATTAAACAACAAAGCTGTTAAGTTTATTTAGCGAGTTAATATGTGTCTATATCATGTTGTACACATACGCAATGTGTATATGGTGTTACTGTGACGAGAATTTGCGCTGTTACTACATGCAATACATTATGCATAAGACGATCGACGGGTGGGGAGTGGGAAAACTAACCCTTCCAAATCGATAACCAACTGATATAGTTATTTGTAAATACAATTATTGAAACAATTATTTATTCAAAGTAATTTAGATGTAGACCCGGAACAGTTAAGATTTTAGGATTTAAAGCAGTACTTCTAGATTTTATTTTAACCACATTTCAAAACAGTTTCTAAAAGAGGACGTACCACATTGCATTCTATCGAAATCTATAATAACGGGTGGTAAAATTAAAATTTTTTCCTAATTGCTTTTAGAACAAGGAAATATTTTCGCTTTTCGTTCCGTTGATACTACTGACAAATGTTTTTTAAAGAGAGATAAAGGTTTATTTTTGGAAAACATCAAGCCGATATAAATCCACTAATCTTGTTGGTTTAGAAAAATTAGTTATTCTTTGTCCTGTATCAGACTTCGTTCCAACACATTTAGACTCAAATAATAGTGACAGTCATAGACGACGCCGTCGCTAAAAATGAAGAGCCAGCAACAAAGTTATTGATCGTTATAATTAAATTTTGAAATTAGTCAGTATTGTACTGAACGCACTAGTCAGTTTTGTTAATGTACACAAAAAATGTATTAAACCGTTTGAAATGTGTAGTCTAGTGACTTGTCTCAAACGAAGAAATTATTAGACAGGCGTTGGAAACAACAACCAATGTAACTAGTGGCCTAAAACATTTACAAATTTTAAATGTGTTAACACATTTGGCAAATATTTGTGATAAACAATACCTTTTTGGAGTAATTTTCATTGTATTGTAAAGGAGTTCATTGTCACAATTCACAGTTCACTGTCATCCCTAACTCACAGAAAACGTGGTAACAATCATCAGGGGACCGAGATTTTCCGGTCTCCACAGTGACTCAAGATATGACCGGTAGATACGATACTTCGCCTGAATCAAACTGAATAAAACAAAATACAACAATAATATTATATTGTAATTGCTGTTGAACATTAACAATTATTTTTAAATATTACAAACAATATACTAGTATTATATCATCAGTCTGTACTTACAAAGAGTGTAAAACGTAAAACTGACGGAAGTGAAATTTTGGTTACAATTGGTAACAATATTAAGTGAACGGATGTAACAATATTGGTTACATATTCACGTACACAATTTTTTTTACTAAAATTGGAAGAACGGGCAGTCTGGGAATCTTTATCAAGAGGATTACATTGTTATAAAAAGGACAGTTAGAAAGACAAGGAAAAAAACAAGAAACAAATATAAAATGAAAAAAGATGGAAATTACTGAAAAGCACGCGATTATTAGTTACAAACCGGTAAACCGAGAGTTGATCAATTAAGTTCTAGATCAATAAGTACAGGTGTCACAGTAGCCACGTAACTATCAATTATAAAAGTAGTTCTCAAAAATTAAACAATTAACCTTTTCTTAATCTCGAATACTTGTTGACGAAGTACAAATAATTCGGTTATGTTGCTTATTCAAAAAGTTTAGCCTATTTAGAGTATGCGCAGAGTTTTGTACACTGTGGTTTATATTTTAGAGTAAAAAAATGTTGTGTTATGAACGAAAACTGCATACGTTGAGATACTCCACGCTGAAATGGTAATAATAAAACTTGGAAAGAAGAGCTACATTTTGTATCGCAGTTTTTAAAATTCGAGATTCAGATTCATTTGTGTTGGCATTCTATTTAGTAGACTGTAATAGCTTGACCATCATTTTTCCTTTTCTGTTGCGTTACAAACACCTTGTGGTGTTAGAATATTAAACCCCTTATCATACTTAAACATTGATGTAAAACAATTTTTCGTTATTATTAATCGTCTGGTCAAAAACATATGTCTGTAGCTAAACTTATATCAATATAATTTCCATTAGCATTCGAATAATTTATACATTTTATTTAAGTAAACGATTTTCATAAGTGATGAGCTGGTAAATAATAACATAATATTGTTAAACTGTATTGAAAATGAATATGTTTATCACTTTAGGACACTGGATATAATTGTTATTTTTGTTTGATTTTTTTTGAAATGTCAGAGCCGCTAAAGTTAAGTGATTCTTGCGTAATGGCCAAATCGAATATCGTTACGTTTAGAGAGAATATGAAACGTAACATTTACGCCGTAAATTATTACGTGCTATTCTGTAGTTAAAAACGTAGAAGAGAAATTGTCTTCTCGTTTAAATGTCATCCAAAAATTCCATCTTGAATATATTAAAATACGTTCTTGGTAACTGGTGTAGCGACATTCTTCACATGGTTCGTTCTGTATTTTCGTACGGAAGATTGCAAATTAATAGAACACAATAGAATGTTATAGTGACAAGGCATAATTATTTACTAACCGTTCGAAAATCGCTCTCTCTCTCTCTCTCTTTCTCTCTCTCTCGCGCGCGCGCGCGCGCAATTACTACGATGTGTTCACATTAGCTGTTGCATGAAGTAAAATGTTGCTACTAATTGACAGTAAGTAGTTGGGTAGTATGAGTCAAAAAGAATACCGTATTCAAGTGTATTTTATAATTCTGCATACAAACTTCTCGTCTGCAGTAAGTTAAATCCAGGAACTGGATAGTTAAGGTCTGTCCATTGTGAGCGCTAAAGTTAGAACTGTTTAGACGAGGAAGAACGATTTATTTGTGGTGAATCGACCGCAGGTTTGTAACCGAAGCCAAATGTAATGAGACCATCAGTGCAAGGTCACGAGTAACGGATGCCATTGTACAGTTGTTCTTTAATTGTAAACATATAACTAGTGTAGGGTTTTACTCGAAATCTGCGTCACTTACTATAGAATGTCTCATAGTTTTTATAATTTGCGGTTGCTACAAGCCGGTTCCTGTTTAGAAATAAGTTGTTATCTCTATATGGACATTTGAAAACATTTTGTGATAGGATCGCTTAATATATTTGCCATCCGATGTAAATAAGAGCTCTTAATCGCTTTTCTAAAACCAATAATTCGTTGAATTCCGTGTGGGACTGTATCTTCACAATGTGGAATGTTTATCGCTTCCTATCTTCATGACTTTGATGTTTCATAACACTACAGTATTTTACTCCGTCAGACTAAGCTAACAAGGTAACAACAGTGCTAAGAATTCAAGATATGCAAGGAAAAGTTAACGTAAAACGTTATGTGTCAGTTCACGTTGTTTGCTTGGCTAAACACGGAAAGAGAGAAAAGTACCAAAGTGCTAACACGCCTCAAACTTGGACGTAAGCTGTTGTATAAGAGTGAAAGTTGGGGAACACATCTGCTTTGTTGTGTGATGGAGAACGATTCCATGTCCAGCAATAAATATTAGCACTGCGCACGATAAATATACAAACTATAAAGTATCTGGCTTTACTACGCATATCGGTTGCTAAAGTTTCACTAGAAAGTTCTAATGTTATACCGTTTAAACATAAAACTCTCCCCATTGACAGAGTTTACTGTAGGTCGGTCATATTATGTCGTGACATAGGCGAGCGCGCGAGCTCGTGTATATACAGAGGCAAAAGCGACTGCCCTTAGGTCATTTCAGTTTGGTCATGACGTTGTATCTTGTTTGAGCCCGCTTTTACACCATGAACCCACAGTTTTATAGCAGTAACTACTAACTCCGTACAGAGAGGAAATTATGCGCAACAAGAGAATCGTTGCCTACAAATGATAAGAAGCCTCTGTCGTCCAGTATCGCACACTTTTTATCACAAAAATCTGATTATGTACATAATACGTAAAGAGTACAGGGATAAAGTGACATTTCTCACTAAGTTAATTTGTATAATAAATAAATTGTATAAATGTCTTCTAAACTATTGTAGTGAGAGGGAATCTTTCTATCATTCCACCTCGACGATCATTCCGTTCCAGGATTGCCGGACCGCAGTCGAACCACACGATTTGAGCGCGAGTGTGCATAGGCCCTACATTCAGTTACCAGATAACCAGTTTAAATTCACCAAATTCAGTATCAATTACTAACGTGAAACTTATGTCGCACAACTATTCCCTTATCTCCAATCAATTTTAATTTTAAGTACAGCTTTAGATTTGTGATAATATTGCAGGCGTGTCTTTGTTCCTCATTTAGTTCTCATTTCTGAACGGCATCCACGTTTCCAGATGTTCTGAGTAGCATCATAAGTGTATTCAGTTTGTGCTGTGATACAGACAGACGAAACAGTCTTATCAAGGTATGGTAAATTAAGGGCAATTATTTATATATAAAAATTAAAAAATTATAGCTTCATCTACTCAAAAATTATATACTTAATCTTTAATTTAACTTTGCTCCGTGTTTTAAATAACATAGTTTTCATATATAGGTTGTATTTTTACGAAGTATTACTTTATGTTATTCATTAATTTTTTTATATTTTCAGGACCTAGTTTAATGTTTGCTTATGTTTTGCTCCTCCGGGTTTAGGAATTATCTGTTACTTGTTACTTCTTCCGTTGGAAGTTTAATTGATGTCTCTAATAGGATCAAAGCAGTCATCGAAGACGTATCGCAAACATTGCTGAGACGTTCGGGTGAGGACACGGCCAAACAACCAGGAAAGCGAACGTATTACTTTATAATTTGTATCATGCTGCCAAATAATTATAATTATAATCTAATCACTTTATCTGAATGTGCCATATTTTAAGCTCTGTTGCTGGAGATTTAAAACGTCATTTTCCATTTATAAAAAATTATGTTATATTTTACCAAAAACATTGCAAGTTACTGTGACACATAAATTTAATAACAAGGCTCCAGTTACAGGAGTGAAAACACAACAGGCACTAAAATACGCACTGGCGTTATCTTCTGTTGACGGTATACAGATAAATGATATGCCATAATGTAAGTTTCTTTAAAATCCTGATAATCTGTTAGTAATATGATTTACATTACACAAACGTGTGTGTTTATATGTATTTAAAGAAGTATAAAATATATTTACGTTCCTGTGTGTGTAATTTATATAAAGTGTTTTTATGTTTGTATAATACAATGGGACTTTATATAAACACGACAACGTAGGAGGGAGAAATAACATTAATTATAAAACCAAATAAGACGATAGCTAGAAACATATGAAAATAATGCATAAAATGTACTGAGGAGGAAAAAATTAAATCTGTGTGACAACTGTATTTAGTTTAGACAAATATTTAAATTCTCAAATAATAAAGAGTAATTTTAATACAAATTTCAAAAGAAATAAGTTTGTAAAAAAATTACAAATAATCTATTAAGCAAGGCTAATGTTAGACGAACATGTTTCTGCCTAACATTAACGAATCGATAAACTATACTGCCTTACAATTAGTATCGATAAACACAGTACGTTACACTGGCGTAAATGTTGGTTAACATGATCGTCTTATTGCTGATCTTAAGAGGAGGAAAATGATCTCTTCCGCGCTTGCGTATGTGTCGTGTGCATAAGAGCCTGCGGTATTATGAATTCATTACGTATACTTATGTAAGTGAATATCATCGAGTAAGAGCAAACGAATGTAAACAAAGATAAAATGGAAGGAAAGGAAATGCACGGGAGATAGAGAGAGAGAGAGAGAGAGAGAGAGAGAGAGAGAGAGAGAGAGAGAGAGAGAGAGTTTACTTATAAACACAATCACGTATACTAGTTTGCAGAGAGAGAAAGGGGACAATGTCACAGAATGTTTTATGAGAGAACTTGGACAGGCTTTATTCTGTCCGCGGGAATAAAGCCTTAATTTTCTTTAATCACCAAAAATAAAAAGGAAAACTTAATAAGTCGGCATTATTTCAAAAAAAGTATTTTACATTTGAACTTGTAAATTATGCGAATAAAACATAAATAAAAACATACGAAAGTACACGAAATATAGTCTCAATTATGTAGGAAAAGTGTTAATGCGCTCATCAAGTCGGTTTTATATGTTTGCAGTTTTTCATTTGCAATCGATAATTTCTACGAAGTAGCATATTAGTTGAAGTTAGTAAAGCTAATGTCAAGAAGTACGATTAGTGAGTGTTAGGCTTACCTGGTTCTGGTACTGTACAGCGTAGACGGCACTGCCAAGATGACAGAGTACAGCAACCAACAGGACGATCCGGGCCATGGCTAAGGTTCGACTGAAGTGAAATCCGGCGAAGCGAGTGGCAGACAAATTGTACCACTTTCATTATCACTTATACCCCCCATGAAATCTTGTTGTACGACCGGACCGGTTTATTTTGTGTATCATCACCGGTCCTGCCGTACACATGCTTGCGAAATGTTTGCGGCATTTCAAATGGTCCAGTTTACAAGTAAATTAAGTAGTAATCACTTTTTCAGTCAATAATTATAGAACAGTGAAAGAATTGTTGTCCCATTGTATCAAGTAAATTTGAAAAATTGTGTTGTGTTTTTGAATTGACACTCATAAAACCTACCACACAGAGGCACTAAAATGAATATCTGGTTTAACACACAAAACAATGTAATACCTGGAAAATATACAAATCATTAGAAAACACGACACATTTTTTAAAGCACTAAACTTCGATATACTCAAAGAACAAATTCATACACATAAAATCTAATCACAATCACGCCAAAATACAAATCCTATCGACAAAAGCCAACAGCGGAAAACAACATTACCAGACAGAAAAGCAACGTGGCTGACGATGAACATCTTATTTAATGTTCGAAACATATCTCAAATAAGTAAAAAACATTGTAATCTAATATCTGGTTATTTACATCACGGAAAGAACTTTAGAGAAAATGGTGGAAAGTGTTACATACGTATACATATATATACGCGTGTATGTATGTGTAATCAACTTATAAAATAATCCTCCTCCCACACACGAGCGCCCCCCCCCCACACACACACACAGACACATCCCCATTTCTAAGAATTATTTAGCTTTAAAGAATCAAACCTAAATAATAAGAAAATTCCATCTACTCTTCTCAGTTCCGTTCGTGTTTTCCTTTTATTTCTAAAATTCTTCAATTGCTTAAATCCACGTTTGTCCAAGTATTTCGTATTCTCTTTTTTTTTGTTGCATCTCATATTTACGTTACTGGTCACAACTCAGCAATTGTTTCTCTACCAACAACTCATACAAGGTGTCTCTACTTTCAATTGTCTTCCTTTTATGAAGCCGAGTGTAGAATGAATTTCTGAATCTCTTCTATATAATGTTTCTCTTTTTATCTTACTTTGTCACCGCCACCATCATGTTCTACAAGGATTAAACAAAAATAGTTTGTTTTGTTCCCAAGCAGAGAGCAGATCTGATCGCTCCAATACTTCTTTGGGCGTCCGACGCCTCTTCGTCCCTTCGGCTTATATTTCAGTAGGCCTAGTTGTTGGATGAAGTTGTAGTCATCCATTCGGTTAAGATGTCCCAACCATTTTACCCGATGTTGGGCAATTCTATTGAGTACACTCCTAATATTCAGTTCCTGCCGTGTATCTTGGAGAGTATACACTGCCACGTGTTTGAGAATCTCATGTCGGCCGCTAGACTATGACTGGTCTGGAATTACGTTAAAGTCTAATTCTCAGACCCACAGAGAAGTGTGAGAAGGGTATCATCCTTCAGGGTTGAACTTCAGGTGTGTTTCTTTACTCGTTGATTTTAGAGTACACTCGATGGCCCAGTTGAACTTATGTAGCTTACTCACAACGTCATTGTTTGTAATGTAAGACACACTATAGCCCAGCTATTCAAATTTGCTGACCTGCTCCAGAACAGAACCATCTACAACAATTTTTGGGCGTATTTATCTTTTTTTGTACTGCCTTAACTCTTTTGTGGTAGTTCGTCTTAACAGCCTGTATTTTACTCTTATGTTTCTCAGTTAGTACCCAGGACTCGTTACAAAATGTCTATAAATTGCCTTAAATACTTTTATCATTGAGTTCTGAGCGACTCAAAGATTAATTTCTTTTTAAGTTGCTGTTCACAGCGTAACACACTTTTTATGTCTATTCTACTCTTTTGTTATCTTCCGCTTCTTGCGTTCCTTTTCACCTGTTGTCACTCCTCGGTACTGAAACGTTAAACTTGCTCAGCTATTATTCTATCGTTTCTATTTTCAGTCTTTTCTCTCTTCATCTACGAACAAGTGTCAAGACTGCAAAACACTTTTGAAAGTCCACAGTCTAGACTTTGCGGTCCGCGGTCCGCGTTCGCATTGTCAGTTGGAAAGTAAGGCTGCTAAATCGCCTCTGCCAAATTACTGCACTCAATTAGCTAATCAGTTCCAGTCTCTTTAATCGTAAATATACGTTTATATTTTATACAAAATCGTCAAACGTGAACTTTCGTGGAGGCGTAGCACGAAGACTACAATAATCTACTTAATGACAGGAGTAATCGTAGCGTTATGTCTGTGTCTTTAATGTGTGACAGTTGCAATAATAAAGGTTCCGTTCGAGTGAAATTCTGGTGTCAAACACAAACACGTACGACTGTCCGACAAACAACGAATTAATTTTTTATTTGGAGAACGGACGCGGAAATAAAACCACTGCAGTATTGTTTTGTTACAGTGACTCCTGTAGGAAAAATTCGCGTTCTTGAATTCGAGAATCAGTGCGTGCGCATAAATAATACTAATTGGTATTACGTGTAATTTGAAAAGTGAACGTTATTAAACATAAAATATTTAAATGTCGATTAAACAAATGTTTAGTTAACGTTATGTCATCTTGTACAGAGGGCAATTAAATATCGTTCTGACTTAATTATTTTTGGACTACAGTGCATGGCATCGAATTGGGCGATTTGGCAACACTCTGCAGTTGGACGTAGGCAGAATGCCATTTAGGAGGTTAACAAAAAAAAAAAAAAAAATAGAGGGCATAAATATTATAGTCATCCCCTCTCCTAACAACATTTCTGTACGTTCGCAGAATTAATTATTATTGATAAATATAAAAAAAAATTTGGACAGAAATTTTAGCAAGTGGATTTTTCACAGAAAATAGGGGGCTGGCATATTGTCTGTGAGAAATTTGGAGGCATTTCAACACCCAAAACTCCCAACACCCTCTGTCTACGCCCGTGTCAGATTAATTTAAAGCGTGTTACTTTAATGTACTGCATATTACTTTAATTATAAAGATGAAGTGACTGCAGTGCAATTTGTTTTTGCTAAGAAATCCTTGTACAAAAACGGTGTCAGTTTTTGCCATGTCTGGGAGTAATTTTTGAAGACAATTTGGCATTCATCGCAATTATCTTGTTCCGTCAGCCCACGTTACGAAAACTTGGTTGAAAGTTTAAAGGCCTTTGGCTGCACATTAAAAAGAAAAGTGGCAGTGTAAAAATTATGGCGGGAGAGAAATGAAGGCCACTGAGAGGTGTCAACGCCGCTCTGAGCATCGACAATATGTGTTACTTAAGTTGTCATTAAGTAGTCTGAAGCCAGCATTCAATGGACTTTATATAAATAACTATACATCCAACCTTACATAATTCAATCTACTAATGTACAATATGAATAAAACTTCGACGACCTACCTACGTTTTGCCAAATGTGTTTATAATCGATTAGTGAAAACCAGGAAGTATTAAACAACTTATTCATGAACGATAAAGCTTACATTAACTCATCGATTTTACTGATAAACAAAACTTCTGTTTTGTTTCGTCTCATACACTCCATGGCTTTTTTGAGAGATCACGTCGTAGTTCTAAAGGGTGATTAAGGTGAACGATCATTTACTTCAGATTTACTGAACCTTCCTGAAGAAAATAGAGAAGGTGCTGTGACTGAGGCGGTTTTATAGAATTGTATTCCAAACCATACTATCTCTCGATATGAAAACCACGTTACCTGATATTTCAAATATTTACAAATATTTACACAATTCAGGAGTTGAATCATCATATACAGCTGAAAGTTAAGCATATTCCTCCTCTGACGATAGTGCAGAGTGATAGGTGAACTACCAAAGAGACTGAACGAGTGTCTACTAAGCGTGGTCACCTGAAAGATGTTAATTTAAAGAAAAAGATGTCGATGTAATTTCAATGACTTAAGGTATAAATATATTAAACACGATTTTTTTGCCATCACCATACTTCCATTTCCTTATGGAACATGGAAGTAAAAATTAAGCAAACGAAAGGATTTACTATCCACTACGTTTTTAAAATGACTCAGTGCGGTAAGTGACGCAACGAACGTACCGCATTGAAGTTTTGTCAGTATTGACTCATCTGTAGTTCACTCTGACTCGGCCTTGTAATACTTAAGCAAATGTGATAAATTCTGTCTTCGTGAAGACACCAACGCACAGTTTGACTTTTTTCGAAATCAGTACATAAAAATGTCTGCTTGCAAAATTCGCGTTTCATTTAGTGTCCCTTCGGAGACTCGTCAGCTTGCGTGCCGCTGTCTCAGATATCCAGAAGGTGAGTTTCTGGCTGCCACCTCATCCCTCCATTACGCCGCGCTTTCTGTTTTGCACCTGGGTCTTTTAAAACACGATCTGTCCCCCTCATATCACTCATTCGTTTAACATGACTACTAAGTAATACTGCTAAGCATGGCAGGTAAGCTTTCATCTTTCTGTTTCCTAAATTATGTCTGTTCCTACCTCATCTCTCAGCATTTATCTTGTCTCCGTCGTGAGCCTCCTAAACGTCCCCGCCAAGAATCTATTTCCAATTTATTTTATTGATTTGTCAACCATTGATTCCGTACAGTATTATGGTTTCGGCGAAGCAGCTACACGTACATCACTTTTCGTCGTTTCCTTGGTGAGTACTCTTCTCCAAAAGGATGAATTTAATAGCCGAGTAGATACCGTCTGCTTATTTATTCTCGCTTGAATTTCTTCCATTCTATCACCATTTTTAATGAATGCAACTCCTAGTTAAGGTCACTTGCCTACACCGTTCATTTTTTCTGATCCAAGAAGTCACATTGTAAGAAAGTCTTTCCTAATTTTTAAATTAGACAATTTTTTCATGTCCTTGTTGTTGCTGCTGTTGTTGCTGTTGTTGTTCTTCTTCTTCTTCTTCTTCTTCTTCTTCTTCTTCTTCTTCTTCTTCTTCTTCTTCTTCTTATTATTTCTTCTTCTTCTTCTTCTTCTTCTTCTTCTTCTTCTTCTTCTTCTTCTTCTTCTTCTTCTTCTTCTTCTTATTATTATTATTATTATTATTATTATTATTATTATTATTATTATTATTATTATTATTAGTCTATACTTCACGTATTAAACACATTGCCTAATAAGATACCTAGCCTTACTGTTAACCGGTTCTTTTATTTCTTTTCTTTTACTACGTAGTTCTGTATTAAAGATACAGATAACTCGTTCTGAGTTTCTCAATATGTCCGTAAGTATGCTATCCCTCAGCACACGGACCAATCTTATCTCCGCAGCCTGTTGTCGTTTATTCAACAAACAAGATTCAATACAGTACAATAGTGTTGACACAGTCACAGGCTTGTGAAACCTATCGTAATAACTGAACGCGTTTGGTTTGTTGTTCCATCCTCATCATCATCATCATCACCAATCTAGACCTGTTCCGGAACCCATCTCCTCCTCGGTCTACCGACATCTCTCTTCCCAGTAGGGTGATAACCCAAGGCAGCCACGGGTAGACGGATATCAAGCATGTGGTTCAAATGGTCACACCATCTCCTTCTGTGGTTCAATCTTCTGGTGCAACGATAAAGGTTTAATTTGCGTCTAATTTTTCCACGTTAAAACTTAATTGTTTCGTCACGTTTCTCGCTCACAAGATATACTTTACAAAGCTAATAGCAGAAATTTCAGGGGGGTCAAAATTGTAAAAGAAATCGCAAAGCCCATATCAAATTAAAGAAAATTTTGACTACAAACTAAATATAGTGTTTGTTTTTGAAAATTTCTAATTTTTTGGACGTCAAGGCCCAAAAAGTTGGTGAAAATTTTGGTAAAATCGAAAAAATGTATGCGAGGTATCAAATTAAAGAGAATTTTAACTAATATCTAAATGTAGTGTTAAGGTTTGGAATTTTAAAAATTTTGGGAACCCAGGCCCTAAAAGGAGATAAAAAATCTGAAAAATTTTGGAAAATATACCAGAATGTGAGATTAAAAGGAATTGTAACCCGAATCCGAAAGTTTCAAATTTTTATTGTTTATTATATGACTGTGTGCTCTGGAATTGTTACATTACTAGAGAAATAGTAAAGAATTTGTTGTAATTTTTACCGTAATTGAAAAATTATTTAATATATCAAAATTTATGTAACAATAAATGTACTTCCTTCAAAATAGTGAGAGAGTTCTGTACCTCAGAGACGATACTAGTTTTATTTTGGTAAATTTTATGTTTTGCGGTACTGGGACATCGAATACCATCGTAAGCTAGTAATTTAAACATGGAACACACACACATGTGAGTGCACGTAATCGTATGCGAGCGAGATCACAGCGACTGGTGCGGTTACTTTTGCTTTCATTTAACCGGAGAAACGCAACATTTACTGGCATTACAGTACTTTGACTGCTGTAGTTATCGGTTTACCGTATCGTATCGTAAACAATGTTACTCATCCACCAACCCAAATGACAGTCTCATTGAACGCTAATATAGGGGTGCACTTTGTCAGATTTAAAATAGGCGTCAGTTATATTCTATGTGTAAGTAAATTATTTCGGTCTACAAACATTGATCTATCTAACATACCCGTAGACGGTAGTGCTGAGGAAGCACAGATCGCTAGAGTATAAAGCTTTAAACCAAATATATTAAACAAATTTAATATACCGAAAATATGAAAACATCTGAATATCACAACAAAAACGGTAAAAACAAAATGTCGACTAACGCGATCAACTCGTGTGATACTAACAAAATCCAGAGGTCTTGTGTCAACTAAGACTGTTTGAACTTGCAAATTAAAGAAAACTGAAGAACAATAATCACTTCCTGGGAACATCGATAAACGATGAAACAAGGTACACTAAATCAACTAATCAAATCACGTTGACTGAAAACAGTTGATAAGTTTAAAAAAATAAAATGTAATTAACAAATTCGTTTGAGTAGGTGTAAACGAGAAATGTTTTAATTCACGTGTTTCTGTGTGTCCATTTTATTTTAAATTCTGGAGGAATTTTATGGCGGATATCTTGAAATTGGAGAAGGTATCTTTATTTAATTTCGACACAAAATTTTGCTCGAAACATTGCTGTATAAGAATCTTACGCTTCGTGAAATCAAAGTACGGTATTCAACAATTATAATACAAAGCATGCATGACTGATATTACTCTCTAATGGTATTACTCTCTGAAATTGCCAAAGAAATAAATTCGGCTCTGCTAAAATCTGTTAATTTAAATACTTTCTTTTTATTCGATAAACTACAAGAATTCATACGACGGCATGAACATTAGACAATATTTACCATTGGAATTATTTCTCGTGCCAGAATACCGTCCTGAATTGTACATTTATGAAGACATAAAAATAATATTACGTACTTCAGCTTAATTGGTCAAGTCACGTTGTGTATCAAACTAACACACAAAAAATCTGCATAGTAATAAGAATGATTTTATTAGAAACGTCTAACAAAGACTAACTTTTATAAGTACAGAAAAGACTGGAATAATAAAATCAAGTCTTACGAATATAACGCTTAAAACTTGCTTAAAAACTGCACGCCTGTATAGATTTAACAAAATATAGTATTGCCATTATGTAGAATCCTGAATAACCACTCTTCAAAATGAAGAAAGTAGCTAAAGAAACGAAGATAAAAATTCTAGGGGTTTGCAGAGTGTTGCAGTTGAGGCAGCTGAGGTGTGAGATGTGTAGCTGAGTGTGGGGAGAGCAGGTGAAGAGTAACAACCGAAAGCAGTTAAGGAGATAGGAGCAAGAAACACATGAAGGAGTGGACGTCCAAGAAAAATAAAGAGTAATAAGTAAGCTGTTATTATGAAGAAGTGATGGGTTAACTTGTCTCAAGGTAAGAGAGAGGAGGTACAAGAAGAAACGAAGAAGACTCATCGCCTTGATACCTCGGGTCGAAGACACTAAAGTAATATCTAACAAAAAAATCCTGTAATTATTATTCTCAGGGGTTAAACTTCTACTCGGATTGCTTTCATCGTAATATATTTCGCTGGACGTTTCGATCCCTAGAATCTGGGATCGTCCTCAGAAGCTAAAGAACATAAAACTACTTACATAATACATTATAAAACAAAATATTGCCAACATATACATAATTATGATTAAATTAAATATTACAATAACAATATAAGACATATTGGGAACAACATTAAGAATAGAAGCATAAGAATAAACTACAAAATAATTATCTCACATTTCACAATGAAAACAACAACAACAACAACAACAACAACTACTACTACTACTATTACTACTACTCGAAACAGCTCAGTAAGGCTCATTTTCCAGATCAACGCCTGCAGCCTCTATATTACCTTTACAGTAATACAAATGTACAAAAAGTCTTACAATGTGATTCAGCTCCTCGGATTTTCAGCCGTTAATTCTGACGGGGAAAACATGTGCAAAGTTTATGTCGTTACGTCATAGGCTTAGGCAGTGGGGTGTTTGGGAGGTTCAAACCCTGCACAAAATTCTCACTCAACTTATAAACCACAGTGTCATTTTATTGTCATTTTAAGGTAAGCCAAAATAAATAAAAACAAACAGTGGCGTAACTAGTAGCAGCTGTGGTGATGGGGTGGGGGATGAAACTAGCTTTTGGAGGAATGAGTCTGGTTTAAAGATTGAACCCTCCGCCCGTTTTCCTCAGAACAAATGAGAAATTCAGGATTATTTCCATATAATTTTATCTTTTCGTCTTAAAGTTTATAAATAAACCATCATGAAGTATCAGGGTTTAAAAAATAAGAGAAAGCGCCGATTCATAAATATATTACCTGGGTTAATTGTAGTTCAGTTTAAAAGTAATAAATCACAAGTCATTACGGAACACTTTAATTCTAGATTTGTATTTGTAATAAGTCTTGTGAAAATTCTCCGAAAATGAGCCTTTCTGAAGATATTTTGAAAAATCTGTTTTTTGTTACCCCTTCGGACTCTTAATTTAGGGATGTTGTCCCAAAAACATTTTGAGCAGAATATAGTTCGTGTTGACGTAGCGTTATTTTTTTATTAAAATCTAACAATAAAATCTTATTTTTCCAAAAGTCATGATGTTGCTAGAATAACTGTGCAAAGAGACAGAGGTCAAACCATAGAGGATTAGAGAAGTCACGACACAGACAACCCTATAAGGGGAAGTGTGTCTGTGTGAAAAAGATAAAAGTTAAATTAACAGACTCTGCCTTTGTTTTCTGACGCGTGAGTAACTGTTTTTATAAGGCTGCAAATACGTACTTTATTTACCAAATGTTGAGTGATTCTCATTATTAAGAAAACTCCAATTTTGTTTTATTAATTTACAAAAAATGTTGTGTACGACCTTTTATTTCTATAATTATTTATAAGCTTTATTTTAGCACACGCGACTGGCTTAGAACTAGACCTATGCTAAGTGATTATGTTATGTCGCTGCAATTTTAATAGCTCAGGTTTGGAAAGTTTTAAGACAGGTGCCGCCACTGCTCTATAGGAGGGGCTTGGTTTGCCCGCGGGTGTGGAAGGGGAAGCTTGTTTTGTCGTTGAAACGTTGTGAAACGATCACCGCGACATCTTTGTTCAGTAGAGAGTGGCATCCTGGTGAGTGGGGATGTGTGATCGGGTCTTGGCGGATTTTTTATTTTGCAAAATGGATGAAAAAACGGAACAACGAGTTTGTGTCAAATTTTGTTTTAAAACCGGGAAATCAGCTTCGGAGACTTATGAACTCTTACAAACAGCTTTCGGGGATAAATGTCTGAGCCGGTCAAATGTTTTTATCTGGTTCAACAGATTCAAAGATGGCCGCGAATTAGTCGAAGATGACCCCCGGTGCGGCCGGCCTTCGACTTCAAAAACCAACGAAAATGTTGTGAAAGTTCGCGATTTAGTGCGCTCTAACCGTAAACTTACAATTAGGGAGATGGCTAATGAACTGAATTTAAGTTTCTACGCGGTTCAGTCAATTTTAAGTGAAGATTTGAACATGCGTCGAGTGTCCGCGAAATTCATTCCGAAATTGTTGTCAGACAAGCAGAAACAATACCGATTTGAAGTGTCCAAAGAATTGTTTAATCGGGCCGAAACTGACCCAGATTTGTTAAATAGGGTAATTACAGGCGACGAAACATGGGTTTATGGGTATGACCCAGAAACAAAGACACAACATCGCAGTGGAAGGGTCCAAGTTCGCCACGACCGAAAAAAGCCGACAAAGTCGGTCTCATGTGAAGACAATGTTGGTGGTTTTTTCGATTCTACGGGTATTGTGCATCACGAATTTACCTCTAGGGGGCAGACAATCAACCAGGAATACTATAAAAGTGTCCTTCAGCGTTTGCGCGAAAATTTGCGGAAGAAAAGACCTACACTCTGGCGAGACAAGATTGGGTCCTCCACCACGACAACGCACCGGCTCATCGTGCGTTCTCGATCACGGAATTTTTGGCCAAATTCAAAATTCCTGTGCTTCCGCAACCCCCCTATTCCCCTGATATAGCCTCTGCCGACTTCTACCTGTTTCCTAAATCGAAAATTTAGCTGAAAGGGGACCGATTTGACTCAATTGAAGACATCCAGGCAAATACGGAGAGGGTTCTTAAAACCCTTAAGAAAGAAAATTTCCAGGAATGCTTCCAAAAGCGGAAACACCGTTGGAGTCGGTGTGTTCAGTCAGAAGGGGACTACTTTGAAGGAGATCCATCACAATAGCCTATAAGTACTGCCATTTTGAAATTACAAGCCCAGTCTTAAAACTTTCCAATCACACCTCGTAGCTCAGGTTTATCCCCCTTGTCCAACCATGGTTACGCCGCTTGTTAGAAATAATACTTAATTCTGTGTAGCATATCTACAGACATTTTGTTAGGAGCTGGCTGACCATAATATTTTATATTTATTCCTTTTTTCACGTTTTGTTGAATCTCTATCAAAATGAAATTCTCCATACATTGAATACATTAAAGTCTAAGAAGGAAATTTCCATGTATCCCCGAATGTTACGCAAGGATTAACGGGTGCTCAAACTTTGAGGGCAGGATGTCCGTACATTATTCCGCGTGTTTACCATATCTAATTATGTATGCGATGTGGAATTACGAACAGTTATATTCCAACGCATTCTTGTTTCTAATAGGATTAACTCCGGACAATTACAGAACAGCTGACTTCACAGTAGGCTGTCAAATGCGCGGTGCAAATTAACGTGTGTCATCCTGTACAACGACCGAAACGGATACTGAGTTTCTTTGCATCAGAGGTCATATTTGCATGCTACTCCAAGTCACTAGGTTAATTACTGCTTGGAGAGGAGGGAGTGAAGAATTTTACAAGGTCGTAATTTTTTACGGAACGAATGGATATCACGGAATGAAGATTTTGAACGTAGTGCAATGAATTCTGACAGGTTAGCTGTAGAATTGCGGCGAGAAAGTGAAAACCCTACACCTCTGTCTCACTCACTCTCTCTCTCTCTCTCTCTCTCTCTCTCTCACTCAGTCACTCGTACACTATGCGCGTGTGTGTGTGTGTGTGTGCTTTATTTTTTATTTTACCTAAGCCCTTTTTACCAAAATGGTATCGGGCCGTACGCGTGTAGTAAACACTCTAATTTTCTTTATCTTTTTCTTCGTCTTATTATTACTGTTATTTTTTTGTTATACTTAATTATTATTTCTTTTGTATGTTTTGGGGCTTGGCAACTAAGTCCTTTAGCTCAGTAACGTCTACCAGGAGCGTTGCTCTACGGGATGTTCTGTTTTCATCTACATTTTAGTTGACTCAAAGGGAGTGGAAACTCGTACACACTAAGAAGGAAAAAGACATTTTCAAAGCCTAACAGTAATCGTGCTGCTTTTAGGAAGACAGAGTTATGTCTATCGTTAGCTGTCCGTTTCCGAGGTCTTGTTTCAGGTTACCTTTTACTCTGTGTCTCCGCCTGAGTTCTTCAAGAGCACTACAGTCTTCAATAACGTGTTTCACAGTAAGTGCTTCGCCACAAGTGCAGACGGGTTGTTCTTGTCCTTGTAGGAGGTACGAAGACGTCAAGTTCATGTGCCCAATTCGCAGTCTGGTGATGCAAACTTATTCACGATGATTCCGATCACCTGCTACTTGGTGAGTAGGATCATGGACGGTCTGCTTCACGGCAGAAAGTTTGCTCTGCTGTGTATTCCACATCTGCTGCCACACATGTGATGGGACAGCTAGTTGCGCGTCGTCAGGCCGTATGGCACTCGCATCGACTCGTGGGCTGTCCGCAGCGTTTCTCGCTGCAGCGTCATTTTCTTCATTACTTTCAATACCTAAATGACCCGGACACCAGACAAAAGTAAACGATGAACCAGGGTCTTCTAATGCATGACATAACGCTATTATCTGCTGTAATAACGGATCCACTATGTCCGGATTATCCAGGGTAGTTAGAAAACTCAATGAATCCGTACAGAAAACAAATTTCCTTTCACCTCGGTGTTCGCAGAAACGAAGAGCTGCCACACCGCATACAGTTCGGTGGTGTATACACTTGCCGCTTTGGGCAATGTCCAGGAGTGGAAGGCGCCCTAGATAACAAACGCACTACCCACTCCGGTCTCCGTCTTTGACCCATCAGTGTACACAATGGTGTGTTCCTCGACGTATTTCTCCGGGACTGATCTAAGAAGGAGTTTCGGTTCAGTTGGGTGGCACGATTTCTTGCTTTTACTGGCGACATACAGCCAGGAAGGGATTTCGCACGGAATGTACCAAGAATAAAGTAAAGCACATTCCACACCACGTCGCTGACAGTGTACGGTGGCTGTAATGATGACAACGACGACGACGATGTTGATTATGATTATGATGATGATCACTATGATTGTTCAGTGTAGTATTTACGTAGTTGCATAAGCAATTGTTTCTACATACAAGGCAGACCCCCATCATCTCTAGATGTTTCTTGCTATATTTCACTGCGTTTGTTTATGAAAGTTTAGTGTAATATTAAGCCTATGTTTAGCAGCATACGTTAAAGTATAAACTGTTTTAAAAAAAATTTCAATGTTCATTATATGTAATAATCTTTTATATTCATGTCTCTAATTTTATTATCAAAATTCAGTAGAACTTTCATATTTGTCATCTACTGAATTGTGAGGGGGGGAGGTTGACACGATTGGTATTCTGGCACGAGAAATAATTCCAATGGTAAATATTGTCTAGTATTCATGCTGTCGTATGAATTCTTGTAGTTTATCGAATAAAAAGAAAATATTTAAATTAACAGACGAATTGGCGAAAATGATACAGAAATCATAAACACGAAAACTTTTTGAAAACACAAAAATATTAATAATGTAATAATATTACTTAAAATAATAATACACTTAAAATAATAATTACAGTACTTCAAAAATTATAAAATTACCGTATAACTAACTACTTTTAGGATAGAAGGAAATGAGTATTTGGACAAATTTTTTCCACTGAAGGACACAAAATACAAGTAGATTACTCTAAGAAATTGAAAAAACTTTAGTATTTTGAAATCGTTAAGCAGCAGATATAAACCCAGAAATATAAGAACAGTAACACAACGACACAAAGAAAAAACTTGTGTATTCATTTAATTCATCATCATCTTCACAACTCGGCATAGGTAAAGTGCTGCCTGTTCCGCCTTCTAAATTCCTCCAACCATCTCTTCCTGGGTCTACTCACCCACACACCTGTATCCTATAGGTTTGTATTTTCAAACTTGTTTGGCCAGTCTGGAAACTGAGTTCTTTCTAAGTGTTCTTCTCACTGGCGTTTGTAATCTTTTAATTTTTTATTCAAGTTAAAAACTTGTAACTCTTCCCTTATAGCCTCATTTCTTATACGGTCAAGTTTCGAACGCCTTTTAACTCCTCTTAAGAATGTCATTTCCGAGGCCTGTATTTTGCTGTCTTGTTTTTTGGTTGCTGTCCATAATTCACACCCATCGTACAGTAATTAATTATTATATGAACAATCCAAAGTTATTTATTTACTTATGTTTTGCTTTTCATTTTTTCTGATTTGTCATTGTATTTCTATGGCAAGGTGGCGAATTTGTCGCGATACTATTAACTTTATCAATTCTGTTTATTATTGTCTCTCGGATCGTCCGATGCATTTTGACAACATTGTGTGTAATTCCTCGCACATTACAGAATTTTCCTGAAAAAATTCAAACTTTTCCTCTGTAATTTTTTCTTTGCTTCCTTCTTTTTTTCGTTTCAATCAATTACATTGTCAGTCGCAGGTATATTATTACTATATTTGTTTTAATTCTGACGTGAAATTATTTCTGTTCATTCCATTGGCAGAACTACTGCAGCCGTTTTCTTATAATATAAGCCATAATTTGTTCTAACATGACATAAATGTTATGTGTAATGTTTAATAGTTTAATATTATGACCTAAATATTTTTATTTAATGTTCTGTCATGTCTGTGAGGCATCGTATGTAGCAACTATAATTGTACAACTCTTCCTTAATTCTTATACACGCAGTTTGTTTTCATGTAATATTAGATTTTGCAGAAATATTTTTCTACGTTTTGCTTTACACTTCATGTAACATTTTAATGCATTGACTGAATCAGACAAGATGTGTTCCGCTGGAAGAAAATTTATTTTCATGTTGTTGATGACACCATAGCGAATTAAAGAGACTTTAAAGTACTATAATAGTATTATGATCAAAGTTATGAAATATTTATCGTACTGTTTATCTCGTCTGTTTTATTTTGCGTGATAGTGGGATAGTTCAGTGGTACGTTGCTAGCTTTGTATGACGTCCATTCGTCATGCTGTGCTGTGGTTTCAACTCAAGGTCGAGTCAGTCCAACCCTATCTACCTACTGTTGAGGCAAAACGGTTATCTGACGTGGTACGCAGGCTTCAGTCAATACAAATACGACATCTACACATAAACGCACACAACATCCCGTCCCAACTTGCAGCACGTGACTGTATGCAGACTGCCTTCTCTCAGGCGGTGGTGTGATGTGAGCTGTACCACGATTATACAAGATAGACGGTGCAACAGATCACGGGTATAGTCCTTGCGGAGAAATGACGATGGTGTTGATGATAAAATGTGAAAATGCTTTTGAAACATTTTAACAAATCTACAAATGATGAAACTGAGGGTTAGTAGAACAGTGGCTACTAATAATACAGTACGAATAGAGGAACAGTGTTCCATTCCCGGACGCACCATGAAATCTAGGTGGGTTTTTCATTCCCCAAGTTGACTAAGCCTGTGGAAACGAGTAGCTCCGAAACATGCTGGAGTAATAATAAACGAGTAGCTGCGAAACATCTGGAGTAATAATGGGGCTGGCCACACTACTTTCCTTGTGGCTCACATAAAGCATTCTACCCTGCCTACCTCTAATATCGGCAAAAAATGACCCATTATTACATGTTGAAACTCAGTTGTTGTATACAGTCTATGTGATGTCTATATAATATTGTTCGTGATAGCTCTTAATTTACGCAGGTAATGTTAGCCCGGATAGCAAAGTCATGCGCGAGAATACATCACTGATTTCAAGTACTGAACGGAGTTTAATTACTGAGATTACGTTTAATTAATATTCATAAGAACCGAACACTTGCACGTCCACGTCCAATGTAAGATAATTTCCACTTTATACGTTAATTGTTTCGGCTTAATTGAATTCCACATGTGAAGAACAATGCCCACATACAATGGAGTACATAGGCTCAATATGCGTACCGTACTTGACAGGTTAATTATATTGTAGATACGCATGTGAAATCCAGCTACGGATATCCGTTTATAGAGATAACGTTGTGTGCATAGCATTAGTCTGAGATAAGACGTTATGTTATGTGTTTTTAAAACACAGTTTTTTTCTTAATAGCACTCGTTGAATTTCAGTATCATCTATTCCAGATTGGTTGTGTGTCCAGTTAACTGCTTTCCTGTGTCTTTTTGTTATTCCTAGTATAGCCTTTTCAGAAGAATTTCTAGCAATTAGTAACTTAAAAACCTAATTCTTTGTTTCTCTGCACAGTCTGCACTCGTATGCTACTAGTTTCCGTTATATCGACTACTCTTTCCGTTATTAATTCTAGCAAGCACTTTAGGCTTCACGTCACGTTATGGTTAAATTTGTAACTTTTAAATTTATTTTTAAAACAAAATTTCGGTAACTTCTGTGTTCTACTAATGTACACAACTTGGCTACAAAATATTGGTTTGGAAATAACTGTAACTGTTACTTTTTAAAGAAAGAACTAACCGGTATTTTATTACTGTGCATTGAATCGCTTTAAGACAATGGAAAATTATTACCAAATAATGCGAATCTCCCGCCCTTTCACTTTAATTTCCGTCATAAATATTTTCCAATCAACGTAGCGATCTGAAGGTTCACAATGTAACTTTTGAAATACACAAAAAGATGTAACCTTGAATTTAAGCCAATTAGTGTCACTGTTTGTTCAAGTGACACCTTGAAGTTTAAAGAGTTAGTAGCTAATGTACACAAAGATGTAAACATCGCGTTCTCCCTTCAGGAGACTCCGTAACTACAGATTTTTCCACTCCTGTAATTACGGGCTGCACAGTTAGTTGAAAATGATAATACATACAATAAAATGTTAGCTGTCAGTTTGTATACAAACACACATGCTTGTGCTAAGGCTTTCACGGTGACTATTTGTTGTAGTATTTTTTTAGGTAAAACTGTGTTTGAAGATTTTATAGTTCCGACGTTTCGTTCCGTGAGCTCGGAACATTTTCAAGGCGTGGAGTATTTGATTTTGCTACGGAGCGCGTTATATTATCTGACTTCACTTGCAGTTGTTTGCCGAGGGTGGGTTCGAGTGTTAGGGTGACTGTCAGTGGGAATTTTTATGCGTGTTATTCTGTCAGTTAGAAATTCCCTAATTGTCGCTAGTTTAGTAAATTCATTTCTGTTATTCATTGTCGCCTGTCCTTCTCGTACTATTTCAACTCCCTCTTTATATTGTCCGATTTTCGTATTGTTATTCTACTAAAATGTTTTTGAAATTTTGAAATCGAATTTGTTCTGTGTCTTTTATGTGTTTTGTCAGGAATGTGTTTGGATTTCTTATTTTGGTACCGACAGCTTGTGTTGGCTGACGCGGTAGCGGATAGCCTATTTCTTCCAGAGTGGCCAATATAAAATTGGTCGCATTAGGTTGTCTAGAAATGCGTTTTTGTGCGTGTTGAATGTTGATCTGATGTGATGATTCTTATGCATTCTCACTAGAACGTCTGTTGTTCCCTTCATGTATGGTAATGTTAAGGTGCTGATGTAATCCTTTGCATCTTTCTTCGGTTGCGTCTTGTCTATCATTTTTTGTTCGATTGTCTGTATCAAGGGGTGGTGTATCCGTTCGAAAGTAGTGTCTCTAAAAGTGTCTAGTCTTTTTTTTTGTGTTCCTCGTCCGATAGGTGTAGGGCTCTATGTGTAAGTGTCTTTACTGCAGATTGTAGCTGCGCCAAATGGTGGTGAGAAGTCTAATGTAAGTATCTGTTTGTGTATGTAGGTTTTCTGTATGCGGAGAAGTGAGGTGACCGTCTTTCTTCTTTACGAGAAGGTGTAGGAATGGAATGCTGTTGTCTGTCTTCATCTCCATTATAAAATGTATTTTCGAGTGGTCGTTGCTGATATGTAGGCCTATTAACACGTCAGTGAATGTCCCTTTGCCATGTGACTAGACTACGAAACATCTTCAGACTAGGATATCTGAAGATAAGTTTGTATATCGGCCTTTTAGTATAAACGAGATTTTTATATGTGAATCCATTTTGTGTCTAATGGTTGGAAGCATTTGGATAAAAAGCAGGCTAGATTTGTGTAGGGGATCCTATTGCGCCAACTATCGGTTGAAGTGGGGTGACTTTTTTGAATTATAGGCAGCCCGTATAATTTCGGCGTATTCGATTACATTTCACGAAGAAAAACAGGCGTTGTTTAGTTTCTTCTCCAGCGGTTTGTTGAGAATGAGTGATAGAGTTTTTTCTCTAGGTACGTTGTAGAGTCTTGTGTTGTTTCTGCATAGGTGTTCTCTGTAAGTAGTTGTTCCATCTTGGTGTGGTAGTCCGTGTGTTCATGATGTCCGTGGCGTTTCGTTTGTCGTCTTGGCGTATTATAATATCCTTATCTTAAGTACATTACGCCTTGAAAATGTTACGAACTCACGGAACGAAATTCTGAAATCTTCAAACACGGTTGTACACATATACCTAAAAACCTACGACAACATATATGTATGTGTGTGTGTGTGTGTGTGTGTGTATTTATATCAGTAGGCCTACATGTATCTTAATAGCAGTAAGTACTAGGGACGTCGACTATCTGTTTATGCAGGGAAAAGACGTTGAGACAGCTGAAATCTTCGAAATTTAAATGAGAGTTAAATCAGTTTAAGAAATTAAAATCTGATTATGATTTTATATTTTATAATGTCTATACCAAGACATGGACATATAACTTATATTGTAATAATTATTTATATATTTTTATCAGTGTTTTTTCATATTTATAATACATTTTTATGCTATATCGAATAAAGTTTGCAGCCTCTGGATACTGAATCCTGGAATATCTGGTTTATCTCTTGCGTCTACACATTAAAATTTCTCTCTCTCTCTCTCTCTCTCTCTCTCTCTCTCTCTCTCTCTCTCTCTCTCTCTCAGTATTTTGTTTTATGTGACACACACACACACGTCTGCGCGCACACTCCCAATTTCTTATGATATTCTTTTGTTGGCAAAGAAGTGGTAAAATATGTCGCCCAGGGATTTCTGTTGCGTGTAGTCGTTTTGACCTTTAAAATAACCAGCGCAGTTAGGCTAAAACAAGACGCGGGCTACGATCCTATACAGTTACGAAACACACATCGTCATGGCCTCTTTACAAATCTTGAGTCTCGATTCTATTAACCTTTTGTGATATATTGCTGGCTTCGTAATATGATGTCTTCTTAGCTAACCAATCGTCCTGACATCTACGTTTTCTTAACTATGTAAGTGGGACAGCTTTTCAGTTGTAACACATCTGTGACACATATAGCTTAATATAGTCTGTAATAGTGTAAAATGGTTTTTACGTTTATCACACACGCTTGACTTTAATTATTACAAACATTCCCTCACTCCATGGTAAGACATCATGTCCCGTTATAATTCTACTGTACAAATCACAGAATAAGTGAAACGTTTAGTATTAATATAGCTAAAACCTAAAATAAACTCCAAACGTTGTTTTCTTTTTCTTATTAATGAGATAATACGAAAGGTTCGAGTGAAATTATTGTAGTCTATTCTATTCTATTCTGGCTGTGTATCCGATTAATTTTCTCTTTGTTATTGTAAACATGGTCCTCCCATGTTTCTTGTGCAATCCATCACATGTATTAACTACATGCAGCTGAGTACAATTACACGTTGTACGTTTGCCTATTTAAAAAATATTATTAAGGATAGCTTAATAGAAAGAAGTTGGGTAGGTTTTAATTTGTAAAATCGGCGGAATGAAGTTATGAGATTTCTCGGTATCTGAATCAACTTATTGCTAGCCAATTTACTACTCTTTACGCGTGTACATTAATTCCAATGTAAGAACGAGACAACATAAAACGACACAAAGAGGAAATTAAACAAGGCAATTTGACTTAAAAAGCGAAAAGGGAACGTTATATTAAACTGAATAACTATGTTGTGTACAATTTTTGAAAATAAACTAAAAAAGGTACACATGAAAACTTTTTTAATTAAACACAGGAAGTGTTATCTTTCTATACTTTTATCGCGAACCTCCAGAATAATTCTTTACACCCTTCATCGTTGAGAGCTAATATTTAAATCAAGCAAATCAAGGCCTTACCCATACGTCGCTTGACAAAAATGTATTTTTTGATAACGTGTAGCGATTAAAGGGTTTGTAAGGTTTAGTTATTAATTGGACAGAAATTTAAAACATGCACACTTTCTGTCAAGGTTTGAAATTTTTTGTCATCATCAAGACCTGTGTACTGCCAGTACAAACCGCTCTCGTTAATATAAGAATGATATGTGTGATAGTTATTATTATTCTTTATATAACATAATAAAGTAAGGAATGATGAAGTTTTAAGAAGAATAGGGAAAGAGAGAATAAACCTGAAGGTAATAGAAAATAGGAAAAGGAATTGGTTAGGTCATCGTTTAAGAAGAGACTGCTTGCTTACAACTGCTTCTGGTGTCATAGAAGTAGAAAAAAGAAGAGGGCGTAGAAGAATGAAGTTAATAGATAGCATCAAAATCAGAGGGTGTTACGAAGAAACAAAAAGACTGGCATGCGGTAGGACAGCTTGGAGAGCTCTTACCGTTTGAAGACCTGCCTTACGGCAGAACACCAGATAATAATAATAAATGTTACATAAATAATGAATGAATAATATTAATTCAAAAACACTTGTGATATGTGCACTGTTTATGTATTATGACAATAACTATTCTCGTAACGTCGACAAAAATTATTTAAAATTCTGTAATGACCGAATGTCAAAAAACGTTTCATCATTCATTAACCTACGATAACTACAGAGCTAAGGAAAACGATAACTTCTACTGTTATGGCCTACTCTGTATCAGTTAAATCAAATACACTGGCAACATTTAAATCAACAGTTAAATCGATTTTGCCCACTGGGAAAATCGAATCTTAAGCTGGACTTTCTAGAAATTTTACTGTATTTTGTTCCGTTTCTAGTACACGTTTTTGTAGTCGGAACATTCCTGTATTTCATTTTTATCGTAAGAAAAATATTTTTTTTAATTTCACGTTTAATAATATTAATTATTAGAATTTATCTAATTATCAAAAAAAAAATTTCACCGTATTAGTACATTAAAAAATTACTTTTTCTATAGTTGCTAAATATGTTACTTGAATCGTATAAGTACTTACAACTAGCAATTCCAATTTACGCATTTCTGATTATCAGAAAAACTCGTATCCAACATTATCGAACATAACACAAATCACTCTCACGTTGGCAAATAGATAAGCATTAAACACGAGTTAGATAAACATTAATTGTACGCATTCAACTTAAAATTTTTTCTGAGAAGCTTTTCTCAGAGAAAAATATTTCCACTTTTCCGGTATTGGTAATTCATTAATTTTTCCTGTACCTCCGCCACAGGTTTTCATTATCAGCGCAATAAGAATCCCATGGCCTTCGCATGTACAATACTAATTCGTGTTAATTTATTAAAAAATGAGCGTGTAAATCACTGGACTTTCCCGTGTTTCTCAACCAAATTAAACTAACAGGCTCGTAACTGTTAAATTAATTGTAAGTTTGTCAGTGTTTAACGAGCGAGAAATCCGAATCTAGCATTGTGCAGGTACATTGTAGTTCCTAACGCGTATAAGTTCGTCGTGCTGGCATAGCGCATTCGTCGTAAGCGAATAACGTTTGAAACACATAACATTTCCGGAACCTGAAAAGGGAAGAATGAAGTCGTAAATAAGCTGAACCACAATTAGCAAATAACACACAAAAATATTACACGACTATGAATATTGTAGATTATAAATGATGTGAACAAAATAACAACAGTAATCAATGTGGATGAAAAACCTGTAGTTCGCTTAAAAGCAAGTTAAAAATTTAACCTCAAAAACCAGGCAGATGACTTAGTTGACTGAAAAGCGATAACAGTTATATCAGAGAGTAAGTAATTTACTATTAATTCGGATATATACGTAGAATCTAATTTGGAACTACACAAAGAAATCTAACACAAAATACGTCAAAGTTTGTAATTGGAAATCAAATTCTCAAATCCTTGATATGTTTCAAATCAAATCCTTCATAAAAATCTTAAAGTGTTTTTTAACAAGGACTTTATCAAAACACAAGCAAGAAGATATAGAAAGTTTCGGGGGGAACTGGGCTTGTCTGTACCTGGGGGGGGAAGCCCCCATATTAAATGAGCCTCTTCTATCCCACTATTAGTCAGGCTACATCAGCGTCGACAGAAGGAAAGAAAAGCCCCCATTCTCCGCCTGCTGGTAACGTATACAAGCGAGCTGAGAGGACGTCTTCCCGCTTTCATTTCAGTGAGACTATCGCACTTTGCCGCAATGGTCCGTAAACACGTTTATGCTGTATGTTGATACAGAGCATAATATTGCCTAGTGAGGTGACGTTACCGGCCAGCACAAGAACAGCGAGACGTTACCTGCATACTGTTCGAATCCGTGGCGTGGCGGCGACAATCTGCAGCCTTTAGACAGCCCTTACAGCAGATCAAGGCACTAGGATCTCGTCCCGGCGGACGCCCGTTCCGCAGCCGACGCTGGTTGAACACAAACTGCCCTTGATGTGTCGTTCCACCCTCGCGCCCCAACGAGGCAATCTGCCTGCTACAGCGGGTTTTCGAGGGACACAGAAGATTACAAGCTAATTGGCGATACGGGTCAGTCCGTGACTTGTTCTTTTCCGGAAACAAGCACCTGGTCCAACCTGGCAAGAGTGCACGAAAATACAGAGCAGGTCACTGATCTTGACATAATCTTATCAGGGAATTGTTGATCATACCCACAGTGGGAAATGGAGGAGAAAACTAGCCAGCGGAGTTCCTTGTATAAATTAAAGTTAACTATTGATGGATAGTTCTCAGTCAAGACGTGTTACATACAACAAGTTTAATACTGTGTACAGTTTGAGTAGATTATAAATTGGTAAACAAAATATTCGTTTCATATGACGAAAGGAACAAATCTTGAATTAATTAGCCTGGTAATGGGAAAGTCGTTTGAAGGAAGCGGATATAAATTTTCTTATTACAAAATCTTCACAGTGTAAACAAGTTTATAGTAGACGAACATCAGTGTCACACAAGATCTTGGCTAATTTAACATGCCAGTCATTGATGCCCCAAAGCAACACAACTCTTCACATTTTCATTATTTTACTACTCGTTAACTTAATTGCTTGACGATGAAATTAGCTCTCACGCTAATACGGTGAAGTTTTTTAACCGGTATCATTGAAATATTATCAGTGGTGATCGGATATAACAAAATTGGTTTGAAGAAAAAAAACTGTAAACTGTCTTAAATAATAGACCGTAAAATTATTGTGTATTATACTGATGTTCATTTGATATCAATGTAAGACGTACAAAGCTCGAAATATGTAATAAGTGGCGTTTAGGTAAAGGCGTGAAGTTGTTCCGAGTTGAGTCAAATATCCGGTTCTTCCAGACCTGCCGGCTGGTTGCATAACCCGTCTTACGTAACGTGTGCGGCTAGATTTCACAGATCAGGAAGATATCACGTCAGCTATTATATCGAAATGTCACGGATGCCTCGACAGTCCTGTTGTTAATAAAAAAGATACGAAAGGAATAGTTTTAATTAGAAAGTTTTAGTAACAGCGTAAATTGATAAGAGCGTAATGGAAGTTGGTGTGAGTTTTCAGTCTTTCGTGGTGCTTTGGTCTGTTGTTTTAATGATTTCTTTGACAAAAGGCATTTAACGTTGGTCTTCATGTAGGGTTTGATTTGTCACATACCATGGAGTGTTGTCAACACACGTAGTATCTTGGACAGGTGTTTTGTATGATATGTCAAAATGAGTTTTATGATTGACTTGTACTACAAAAATAATACAGAAGATAAAAAAATCGGTCAGTGAATGCTCATGTGTACAAATGACATAATTTTAAATGTAAATTTATAAACAATTAACGTACTATAATCGTTCTTATAAAAATTAGTAGGTTAATAAATACAAAATAAATGTAGTTAATATTCGGTTATTGATGCAACATTTGAAAATTACAAAAATTAAATTTTTCATTAAAATTTCAACAACATTTAGCTCAAATAATCTCTCTAACTTTCAATAATAGTGTATTCTTGATCTTTAAAAGTAAAGCCGGTAGATAATATACGATAAGCAACATGATTTCCATGATAACAAATTATTTAGATTTTTAAAGGCCGCAGAAAAAATTTAAATCGTCAGAGAAAAATCAGGAAAAAAAGTTTTTGAGCGTTCCTGAACTATAAATTGTACAATTTATTTTAAGCTTGACCCTATAACATTACGGAAACACATATCTTTCAAAGAATCAAGAATTCAAAAACACTGATATAATATACTGGTAGACTGGTTACAAAGAAATGATTTCAGACAGTATTAAAGCAACTTTGCAATGTATGTAAACGATACAAGACATCTGTGTTCTGGTAATTAAATCTGAAATCACAGCTTACATAATGTAAACGAATAGCGTGTGTCAGGTGGTCTGCTGATGTCGGTCACTGGGGAAGTGTTCAGCCGAGTGTGACCCTTGTCTGCATCTGCACTGTTCTTGTTCCGGTTGCGCCAATTAACAGCAGAGCAGACGTAAAATTTCTCATTAACGTTAATTTAAATAATTTTTGTCTATCCGTTATTCTGCATTGGTTAAATCTTACCTCTTTGAAATCAAAATATCAGCTATCAATTTTTCTACCTAAAAAATACAGCTTTCTATCCTCAATGTTATAATGGACCATCGCATTGTCGTGGACTCATTTCGTCTCTCCTACATCAGTTTACGTAGAAAACTTCATTATTATTTTTTAACCTAGCCATAATTTTGCTTAGTTGTATTTTATTTTCTTAATTCCATAAATTCTATGAATATTATCATCACCATAGTTTTGTTGTTATCCAGTTAGACAGAATTAATCGATGACCCGTTTGGCACACATTGTAAAACATTTTAAATTAATAGAAAAATTACAAAACTGTTTCATATTTCTACAAATTGATTTATTTATTCATATGATTTATTTAATGAATTGATACCATTTGATAAGTTATTTTCTTAACCCTTTGAAAATAGCTCGTTCCCTGAAACAATTGTTGGACTTTCATCGATAAATTAATTTCATAACTACCAAAGGATTTTTATAATTTTCTTATCGATATTAATTTGGTTGATTCCTGCCAAACCATGTTATTCACAGCGAATACTTGTCATTTTTTTGTATGCAATTAGCAAATTTTGTACCTAACTGGTCCATGTTTCTAACTGATGAGTCGCTGCTGAATGCATACATTGAATTTTACCTTTTTAAAACCAATGATAGTTTGTTATTCTTTATAAGATTAGTCTCTTTCCTTCTTTCCTAAAAAGAGCAACCTATCTTGATGTTACTTAAATACGTAACAGTTTCTGTCATTGGGTCTTTACTGTTTGTTTTTATATCACGCGTTATTATTTCACCTCTTCCATTGCTTTCAGGCATTACTATCGATTTTCATATCCTCAGATTGTGTGGTCATATTAACATATGTTTGTCGGTTCCATAATTATTCCAAGACCATCGTCTTCTCTATCTAGATTGAATTTTACTAACACCAAATATTTAATGGATAAATCTTAGGTGTAAAATATATATTCCAATTATTATGACTTAAGCCTTTTTGTTTGAATTTATTAAAAATTTCCTCGAACAACCCTGAGAGAACAGCTTCTATGATAGGCTACCCCATGCCGTACTCGATTTGATGTATTATTTTAATTCAAATTATATTGTTATAATATATTGTTATTTGAACAAGCGAAACGAGGTCTCAGTATTAACTTGACCGTTTGGCATTTGTCTGTTGGTCTATCTGTCTGTCTATTAGGAGTATGTCTCACGATAACTTTTGAATGCATCAACCGATTTTCGTAAAACTTGGTATACCCAGACCTTTACTCTACATAACTCTATAGTTACTGAGATTGATCCACTCAAAATAGAGGTGTACAGGGCAAAATGTAGAGAGTCAACATTTTGAAAACTTTAAAAATCCATATGGAGTATAAAATTAAAAAGAATTTAACCAAAATCTGAATATAATGTTCGGCCTTAGAATTTTCAAACCTTTTTGACATAAAGGCCAAAAAGACTACCAAAATTTAAGAAAAATCGCAAAATTCATGCTACGTATCAAATTAAACAGAATTTTAACCAAAATCCGAATATAGTATTCAGTTTTGGAAATTTCAGATTTTTGGGAGACCAGACCAGATAAAAAGGGATACAAATTATTAAAAAATTATAAAACTCCCTGTTGGATATCGTACAAAAAGGGAATTCCAATCTAACTATGAATGTAATGTTTACAATCAAATGTATTAACTTTAGGGGTAGGCCTATGTGGTTAGAAAATGAGAGCCAAAATTTTGAAAAATTTGTAAAAATGCATGTGGAACACACAATTTATGAGAACTTTTAACAGATTACAAACTAGGGTTCTTAATAATTTGATATGATTAATAATCTGTCAACATCCCTTGTAATATTTACCGCCTTCAAAACGTTTGTAAGGTGTATTTGCAAAAACTTTACAAATTGTTATTACCGTTATGAAAAGTATACCATATAGGCTTATACATATTTATGATAAGGTACATAAACGTAAAAGCCAGAAGGCTGTGTTTATTATTAGGCATTATATGGTTATAAACCTAACTAAAAAAAACCAACGTGTTATATTCATAATAATGCTAAGAAGAATCAGTATGGGTGGTCACCTAGGCGAAACTGGCCTAAAATGACATACCAGGGTAAAATAACATATTGGCAGTTTCACGGAAATTATCTCTGTGTAATTACATTGTAATTCAGGGATAAAATGACACAGAGTAAGTCATTTGCCCTCACCATAAGCCTGAAATGACATAGTATGGCGAAAACAAAAACATCCTTAAACCATTTAAATAATGCAAAATTTTTAGTGTTTTCAAGTAAAGTTGTTAGATAACTACTTGTACTATGTATGAGTCAAGAAAGCAATATCATCAAATAAATTATTTTGGCTTACAAGGGAAAAAAGAAATGGTATGTTATTTTAGGCTGGTTCCCCTACTGCGCCATTCAAGTTGGTTAAACAGTCTGATCGAGTGAATGACTGAGGGGTGTAGTTGGAAGGGAAAGCCCACACATTGGATGAAATCAAAGGAGGAAGAAAATATACAAAGATTTACAGAGATATCTTTGGAAGGGAAGAAATTGCAAGACTAAATAACCTCCACTAACCTCTGTTGGATTGCGGAGAAGCGGAGATTCATAATAATTTTAAAAAATTATAACGATTGTCTGCTTTAGAATTGTAATTTTGGTAAAAAAAGAAATAGTAGAGTAGTTGGGGCTTTTGTAAAGAATAGTTCCGAGTCAGTAGTGATTTAATTATATTTAGTTAATCAACGGACACGTCATGGACAACGAAATCCAAAAACTTATTAATATGATTTTATCTAATAATGAATGTATTTTGTTTCAAATGCTGGGCGAGTTCTGTAACTTAGGGAGCTTATAATTATTCTATAATTAGTTTACTCTTTTGCCTATATAGTTTAATTTGACCCGTTGAGTTTTTACATATACAGACAAAATATGTAACTTATACATTGCTTTTCCACGCTTTCTAAACCTTTCACTATAACGTGTATATATTTGTGTAGTCTCAATCACAAAATGTTTTTCGTAATTGACAGATACCATACAGAGTGTTTTCTGTAATAATGTCAGCATTATGGAAGTTCATTTAGTGCTTCCAAATGATTGGTTGTGCTGGAACTGTTTCTAAACCTTGCTTGATTAGGTGAAAGCTAAGATTCCTCTAATCACATACACCATTGCGCTCCTACGAACGATAGGCATGACTACCTTCAATCAAAATGCTAATTTAGATAATTAATAAGTGTTTTGAATGTTGTTTTGGAATCAATACAATATCAGACATAGGCGTTGTTGAACGGTGATGACTGTCTGAAACGATACATTATAACGCATGTGAGAAAAATAAAGATTTTGTTGGAGGTGAAATTTGCATATGATGTAAGCGCTGCTTTTGTTGGAAACAGTCAGCTCAGAGGTACCGGCTGTAGAGCGGCTAATTCGCCTTTACAACATACTGTAATGTTGGTAGTTTACGGGTCTGCTTGTGCAACCGGAACTGGTCAAAGCTAAATTCTTGAAATGTAGACAAACCTGAACGATAAATTAACAAACTGTAACTGGTCGGATCAAACACTCTTTGGTCTAACTTTAAGTCACACGCGTAGCTTTCATATAGCCATGAAAATACTATGAACTAAATATAGCCATGAACTAAATACTTGTAATTACGATTTTGTGTGTGTGTGGGGGGGGGGGAGGGGATAAATGTATTGTTAAACTGTAAATTTCAATCGATATAACGGGATATGATACTAATCGAAGAGCAATGAACCGTGCAGAATTTTTGAGAGAATAAAATCTAAAAGCTGATACAATTAAAACTCGTATTGAACAACAACAAGATAAATAAACACCATACTTCCATTTCCTTAAGGAACATGGAAGTAATAAAACAGTAAGGAAACTACAAACATGGCTGTTATTACTGACACTAATTTAGTAACTAACAAATAGCAAATTTACAGTAATTTACAGCAATTTACTAGTAACAAACTTTAGTAGAATTGTTAATACTACTATTATTGCTACTGTTAGTACCATTAGTACGAGAACTGTCATTAATTTTATAGCAATAGCAGTAGTAGTAGCAGTGGTGGTAGTATTAGTAATAGTAGTAGTAGTAGTAGTAGTAGTAGTAGTAGTAGTAGTAGTAGTAGTAGTAGTAGTAGCAGCAGCAGCAGCAGTAGTAGTAGGAGCAGCAGCAGCAGCAGCAGTAATATAAAATTGCAGCTTTATAGGTCATGTTTGATGTGTACATAAATACAAAATACCAATTAGTGACTGATCACTACACTTGTATTTACGTATCACTTCATCAGACTGAAATCTTGAGGCCAATTACTTTTAAGCTTTAGCTGGTCGCTAAGCGAGCTTCTTGCGAATTGTCTTCCCTTCAAGTTCCAGCTGTAGAGATTTCTGAATATGTTTACTTATTTAGTATATTATTATTAGTTCTAAATCTTACGGTTATTTATCATTATTTAGTACGGAAGACAAAAATATCGGTATGGAGAACCATGACTTCCATGTTCTAAGATTTATAATTAAAATCACTTACTTGAATTCGGTTCGATAATTTCTAAAAAATATTCCCCACCCTCAAACTATTTTCACTATTTATAGATATTTTTTGTAATTATGGGGTAGTCGTTTAATATAACGTTATTTTCGAGTTACTTTATCTATAAAAATTAGGTACTTTATTCTTACAAAGAATCTGAATTGCGCAGATAATCATCCCTCCTCCTCAACCGATCCCCATCATTAATGATATTTACACTTACATAGAGTAATAGTTTTATGATATGTAATTGCTAAGGTATCTTATCCTTCAAAATTAAATACTCGTACTTTACTTGATATCAGCAAAGAAATTTTCAAAAAATCACCCCCTCCCCTTCAACTACCCTCTTCATTTATAGATAGATCATTTACCATTTTACAGTGAATTAATGTGACTTCATTTTCGGGGCAGTTATTTATCAATATTTAGTACTTTACTCTTGTTAAAACACATAACAATACAGGTAAATTACCTCTCCCCCTTAACCGAACAACCCCATTTTTACTTCCATGTTCCTTAAGGAAATTGAAGTATGGTGATGGCAAAAAAATCGTGTTCGAGATTATTGCAGATTCTGATTGTACTACACTCAAAACATGAAAAAAAGTCGTTTTTCGAAAAGTGTCTCTGTGTGTGTCTGTGTGTCTGTGTGTCTATCTGTCTATAGATTTTTTTTCTATGGCAAACGATAACAGACGCAAATTCAAACAGAATCAAATAATTTTTTGCATACAGCTCTGATTTGTAGAGTACTCACGACCTGTTGTTTTTGGTGAAGATCTGGCGGCAAAAAGTCACATGGTTTACTGTATCACTGTTACTTAAGGTTTACAATATTTGAATTTTGTACGGCTGCATGTTTAAATCATTATGAAGAATTTTTCGAAAACGAATTATTTGACGAGCCACATGAAACTGTATGGGGTCAGGCAGAATGTTTAGAATAGGATGGGGTAGGATAGTAGCTCATGTGCGCGCAATGTTTTAGGCATACATACCGTTCTATCTTACCTGGAGGTTCCTTTTTACTTCCATATTTCGTAAGAAAATTGAAGAATGGTGGTCGAGAAAAAAATCTTGCTCGAGATAAAGGCTGATTCTGATAGTACTATCCTCAAAACATGAAGAACAGTCATTTTTCGAAAAGTGTCTGTGTGTGTGTCTTTGTGTATGTAGAATTTTTTCTATGGCGAACGATAACTGCCGCAAATTCAAACAAAATCAAATAATTTTTTGTACGTGTGTTCAAGTTGAAGAGAACTCTAGGCCTATTGATGTTGGTGAAGATCGGTTAAGGGAGGGGGTAGCTTATCTGCAACGTTTTACGTTTTAACGAGAGTAAAGTACTTAATTTTGATAAATAAAGTATCCCGAAAAGAAAGTCATAATAATTCACTGTAGAAAGGTAGATGAAATATCTATAAATAAAAAGGGTAGTTGAAGGGGGAGGGGGTAATGTTTTGAAAACTACCTTTTTCATGTCGAATAAACTACTTCATTTTGAAGGATAAAATACCTTAACAATTACATATAATGAAACTATTACTCAACAAAAGTGTAAATATAAAATATCGGTATGGAGAACCATACATGACTTCCATGTTCTAAGATTTATATTTAAAATCATATTCGAAATGAAATATTTCCATAGAAACTACGTCTTTTATTTCTTCAGCATTAACCACAGTACTGTGGTCACTATCGTATACCACCTCACGTTTTCGCACTCGATTTTCACCGATGATGGCAGTCGATGGCACTTCCGAAAAGTCTGGTTTTGCAGAAAACATTGGACTACGGCTAAAGAGCCCGGGAAGCAATTTTAACAAAAAACTACTTCTTTGTTGCCGATAACGTAGTACACATTTAAAAATTCTCCCCTCCACCTTCAACTATAATTTTTAATAATAGAAAATTTCACCCACCCCGTTCACCTAACCTCTTCATTTATAGATATTTCATCTACGTTTCTACAGTGGATTACTATGAGCTTCTTATCAGGATACTTTATTTATACAAATTAAGTACGTTACTCTTGTTAAATCATAAAATGTTTCAGGTAAACTATCCCTTTCTCTTAACCGATCTTCTCCAAAATCAATAGACCTTCCGTCCTCTACAATTCAGGGCTGCATGCAAAAAAATATTTGATTCTGTTTGAATGTGCGGCAGTTATCGTTCGTCATGGAAACATTTCTCTTGTTACAACATAAAATGTTGCAGGTAAACTACCCCTTCCCTTAACCGATCTTCAACAAAATCAACAGACCTTGAGTTCTCTTTAGTTCAAAAAGGTATGCAAAAACCTAGTTGATTCTGTTTGAATTTACGGCAGTTATCGTTCGTCATATAAAAAATTACCCTTGTTTAAACAAAAAATGTTGCTGGTAAACTACCCCTTTCCCTTAACCGATCTTCACCAACACCAATAAGTATTGAGAACTCTACAATACAGGGCTGTATGCAAAACATCATTTGATTCTGTTTGAATTTGCGGCTGTTATTGTTTACCATAGAAAATCACCATACTTCCATTCCTTAAGGAATATGGAAGTAAAAATTACCCTTGATAAAAAACCGTTGCTGGTAAACTACCCTATTCCATTAACCGATCTTCACCAAAAACAATAGGTCTTGGGAACTCTACAATTCAGGGCTGTATGCAACACATTATTTGATTTTCTTTGAATTTACGGTAGTTATCGTTCGTCATAGAAAAAATACCCTTGTTAAAACATAAAACGTTGCAGGTAAACCACCCCTTTCCCTTAACCGATCTTCAACAAAATCAACAGACCTTGAGTTCTGTATAATTCAAAAAGGTGTGCAGAAGAGTAGTTGATTCTGATTTAATGTACGGCAGTTATCGTTCGTCATAAAAAAAATTACCCTTGATAAAACATAAAATGTTGCTGGTAAACTACCCTATTCCCTTAACCGATCTTCACCAAAACCAACAGGTCTTGAGAACTTTACATTTCAGGGCTGTATGCAAAATATTATATGATTCTGTTTGAATTTGCGGCAGTTATCGTTCGTCATAGAAAAAATACCCTTGTTAAAACATAAAACGTTGCAGGTAAACTACCCCTTTCCCTTAACCGATCTTCAACAAAAACCAACAGACCTTGAGCTCTGTATAATTCAAAAAGGTATGCAGAAGAGTAGTTGATTCTGTTTTAATGTACGGCAGTCATCGTTCGTCATAAAAAAAATTACCCTTGATAAACCATAAAATGTTGCAGGTAAACTACCCTATTCCCTTAAACGATCTTCACCAAAACCAGCAGGTCTTGAGAACTCTACATTTCAGGGCTGTATGCAAAATATGATATGATTCTGTTTGAATTTGCGGCTGTTATCGTTTGCCATATAAAACAAAAAACGTGGCAGGTAAACTACCCCTTTCCCTTAACCGATCTTCACCAAAAACAACAGGTCTTTAGTACTCAACAAATCAGGGGTGTATGCAAAAACGTATTTGATTCTGTTTGAATTTGCGGCTCTTATCGTTTGCCATAGAAAATACCCTTTTAAAACATAAAACGTTGCAAGTAAACTACCCCTTTCCCTTAACCGATCTTCACCAACACCAATAGGTATTGAGAACTCTACAATACAGGGCTGTATGCAAAATATTATATGATTCTGTTTGAATTTGCGGCTGTTATCGTTTGCCATACCAAATACCCTTGATAAAACAAAAAACGTGGCTGGTAAACTACCCCTTTCCCTTAAACGATCTTCACCAAAAACTGTAGGTCTTTAGTACTCAAGAAATCAGGGCTGTGTGCAAAAATGTACTTGATTCTGTTTGAATTTGCGGCTCTTATCGTTTGCCATATAAAATACCCTTTTAAAACATAAAACGTTGCAGGTAAACTACCCCTTTCCCTTAACCGATCTTCACCAAAAACAATAGGCCTTGAGAACTCTACAATTTAGGGCTGTATGCAAAACATTATTTGATTATGTTTGAATTTGCGGCTGTTATCGTTTGCCATAGAAAATACCCTTGTTAAAACATAAAACGTTGCAGGTAAACTACCCCTTTTCCTTAACCGATCTTTACCAAAATCAACAGATCTTGAGAACTCTACAATTCAGGGCTGTATGCGAAACATTATTTGATTCTGTTTAAATTTGCGGCTGTTATCGTTTGCCAAACAAACAAAATTACCCTTGATAAAAAAAAACCGTTGCAGTAAACTACCCCTTTCCCACAACCGATCTTCACCAAAAACAACAGGTCGTGAGTACTCTACAAATCAGAGCTGTATGCAAAAAAGTATTTGATTCTGTTTGAATTTGCGGCAGTTATCGTTCGCCATAGAAAAATTTCTACATACACAAAGACACACACACAGACACTTTTCGAAAAATGACTGTTCTTCATGTTTTGAGGATAGTACTATCAGAATCAGCCTTTATCTCGAGCAAGATTTTTTTCTCGACCACCATTCTTCAATTTTCTTACGAAATATGGAAGTAAAAAGGAACCTCCAGGTAAGACAGAACTGTATGTATGCCTAAAACATTGCGCGCACATGAGCTACTATCCTACCCCATCCTATTCTAAACATTCTGCCTGACCCCATACAGTTTCATGTGGCTCGTCAAATAATTCGTTTTCGAAAAATTCTTCATAATGATTTAAACATGCAGCCGTACAAAATTCAAATATTGTAAACCTTAAGTAACAGTGATACAGTAAACCATGTGACTTTTTGCCGCCAGTTCTCGTATGTCATAAATAACAACGTAGACGTTATCACAATAAGCTAATGAGTAAAGAAACGCATTGTCATCTGAGCGGATATGTAAATAAACAAACCTTTCGGTACTGAGAGCCAAATAACCGTCGAGAGATGCTTCGAGAGAACCATTGCACACTGCTAAATATTCTGTATGGTGTGCAATACCTTCCTTTGGAATAATCAGTCCTCACTTCTTTGAGAATTCCATTACTTTCACATAGAGCAATATGTCCAAATGATTAACGAATTTTTGTCTCCCCAAGTCGCAGAAAAGTCTGACATTACACCAAACAGTATGGGGAGCAACCAGCCATAGGTCTAGGCGATCAATGGATGCAGTTTAATGAGTTACCTTCAGGAGTGGCAACATTCCGTAGCTCGCGAGATTGCCAGCGTGCCATTTATTCCACTGGGGATATTTTGAGAGTAAGGTGTACAATGATACATCCCCATGAGACATCGAAACACGTAAAGATGGTGTAATTTCTGTTCACATGTTACACCGTGTAATGGTAAACGTAAAAACTCGACTTCAAAAGTGTGTGAGTTGAAACTGTCGCCATATTCGGGGGGTTGTGTTTAAAACTTGTAGTTTCTGCGTCTAGTTAAATGCTATTATATATACTTTCAATTTAGTGTAAATGTTAATTTTACAATCCATAAGTAAAAACACAACTGAATTTTTAAAGTCACCCGAATCATTGACTGATCCTGTATTTTAAGAATTACTTTTTACAAATGTTTAAAGGAATTACATCATAGTAGACATCGTAGTATGTTATATTTCCTAAAAAACCAAATTACAGCAATTAATTCTCACTATTTGTATAATAGTAAGGCATTTGGAAAAGAAAAATTTTTAAATCGTTCATTGTTGTAATTGTTAATAACAATAAGTTGTTCGTTTCTAAGCAATTGATAGAAATGAAATGAAATTATTTAGTTTAATTAAATACCGGCAACCGGCAATGATAACAGATGTGTCCTGTTGGTGTCTCTGCAGATAAATTCAGCTTGTGGCTCCTTTACCCATTGTGAAATACTCCAGGTAATGAAATGTTTGCTACTCTGACTATCACGATTAGGATTCGCGCAGCACACTCACACACACCCGTTTGGCGGACACATGTCTTGCGTTGCACTCTGCGTGTTGAGTCAATGCAAGCGCGCGTCTTGCATTGACTTCAACACGCACACTGGTAAGCGAGCGCTTGTGTTGCCCGCGCGTACAGACTCACACCGCACTGCTGAGCCGACACATGTCCTGCGAGGCAGTCTGCGTGTTGGGGGTCAGTCCAAGCGTGCGCCTTGCATTGACTCCAGCACGCACGCACTCTGGTAAGTCGCACGCATGTGCGCTCGCGGTGTACACACATGCTTTGTTGTTTTAATCGTGGCAATCATAGTAGTAAAATTTTGCAACTGGGGTATGTTCGTAATGGGCAAATTCAGCCAGGGTTGAATTTATTGTAGAGACAACAAACAAAACAAAAACCTCGACTGAATTTTCACTAAACAACTCTAAATCTTAGCAGAAGCCGTACATCAAAAAACTACTATCGTTAGAAATTATCACACAACATTTCGACTACTAAACAATCTGCAATCGTCTTCAAGTGTAAGGTAAACTAGTACATTAAATACAAAGTTAAGCCTGCTCGAGTTTCGTTCACTAACAAGCGTGGACCGCATAAAAAAAAGAAAAAATCACCATCTTCTACAAAGTTAAACACAGTTACAGAAAAACTATATAAAAAGAACCGTTACTTACCCTTTAAGAGCGGTGGACAGAACCAGGAAGCACAATCACACTGACGCAAGTTTAGCAACGAACAACCATGTGGCAATGGTGGTGCCTTTCGGTTCTGTTCAGCGGGCTTAGAGGGTTAAGTCTATGTAGGTAGGACTTACGTGTGGTAAATTCTAACGATGGTACTTGTCCGACCTAACCCTGCTGATAATGTTCACGTACCACCGAAAGTTAGGTTGAAAGATTGAAGTCCGAATCTTTAAGTTTGCAATTTTAGAGTTATACTGTAGCTATTCTCGCTCATTCTTTCTCATTCTAATGTCTGTTAACCTCCAGTAATATTGGAAATATATTAGGTCGTTACCTGTCTTACCCCTCCTGTATTTGATAATATGTACATTTTGATTTTGCGTGTTGTTAATTTATTGTCTATGAAATACAATAAACAAATTTTTTTAACTTTTTATGTAATGAAAGACGATTTAGCATACATATTTTCATTGGTGTCCAATTCACTTGTATCAATAGAGAAACTAACCTTTTCAATCCGCCTTGTGACTTCTTGTTTACAATTGATGACACACCTCAAAGCATCGTCAGATATTTAACTAGTAGCGTGCTCACAGCGTCTAACCCTTAAGTAGGCCTTCTGCTTAGCTAAAAAATTTAAGTGTAGGCTATATTACATGTTTAACAATCTTACAATAATCTTTATGTGTTTGTACATCGGACTCTTTTTAAATATATTTGTCCCATTATGATTAACTAGTAGGGCCTACGCTCCCTGAGCTGCAGAACTCGCTCACTATTTTGAACGGAGTACATTTGTTATTACATAAATTTTGTTATTAGACAATATTCCAATTGCGGGAAAATTACGAACACCCCGATTACTCTCATATTTCTTTTAAACGCAAAAACTTAGGAACATTCGGATTTGGGTTACAATTCCTTTTAATCTGACATCCAGTTGGATTTTCACTTAAAAAAAAAAAAAATAATTGATCTCTTTACTAGTTCTTAGAGTCCAAATATTTTGAAATTTTAAAACTTGACATTACGTTCAGATTTTAGACAAAATTGCTTTAACTTAATATGCCACATAAATTTTTGTGATTTTCTAAAAAATTCCGCTAATGTTTTAGGCTCTGACTCCAAAATCTTTAAAAATTGCAGAAATGAATACTATATTCAGAGTGTGGTTTAAATTCACTTTAATTTTATATCTCACGTGGGATTTTGCGATGTTTTCACAATTTTGACTCTCCCTACTATTTTTTGGGGTGATCAATCTCAAAAACAACAAGGTACTGTAGGGTAAAGTGTGGACATGTGTGCCAAGTTTAACGAAAATCGGTTGATGCGTTCAAAAGTTATCGTGAAACATACCCCAATTAGTTAGACAGACAGGCAGACAGATAAATGCCAAACGGTCGAGTTAAACCCTATGAACTCGTCTCCCCGTTCAACAAGAGGCATATGTTATAGCGTGACTTTTAGATGTAGTTTTGATTATCTGTGCCAATCAAAGAGACCAAAGAAAGACTAGTGACCGCTGCTAGTATTTGTCGATAGGCGTTCTGAGTACGGGTGCTCTGAGCACGAAGCCACGAAAACTTAAGTTCTTTATTCTACAACCAAGACATGACAGGTGCAGAATTTTGCGTTTGTTTCTGTAATATAAAATATTTGACAAGAAGCAGAGCTGGATATGGTGACAAAACATCAGATAAGTGAATGCTTCAGTTCTGAAGAAATTACGTATCAGCTAAAATGGTACCCCCATGTCAGGTGGTTCAAGACTATCCCCAACCTTCGAGAGGAAGGATTGTACTTTTGGATAAAATGTTTGTAGGTCGAACGAAAAGCTGGCCAAAGGAAACTGTGATCTGATTCCTGTAATGGATTTGGACTCTCGCTGCGAGTTATCGGCCGAGGGTGAATCATGTCTGTAGTGTTATCAGTCTTTCCTGTCAATACTATACTAGTCATTTTTCTTTTTTAAAATGGAGTCTTTCTTTCTTTTTTCCATTCGTCTTCTGATTTCGTGGACGACGATTCTGTTCATCCGTATAATTATAAATTTCTCAGAAAAACATTTGTTCCTTAATACGTATGTGTTTTCTGTTTGTTCAACATCCACCATTCTGATCCATGTCATAACGCTACATTCCACACAGGCTGGTAAATAATTAGTCGTCAGGGAGGTCAAAATATTTTCCAGGAGGGGCAAACAGTTTTCCAGAGGAGAAAAATGTTTATATATTTTTCATACATAGGCCTACATACATGCACATATTAGTTTGTAATTCTCATAACATAATAGAAATAAGTACACAGATTGTATTAATTTATTAAAACATTTATTGCTTCAAAATATGGATAAAATTAATGGTTTGTAAAAGTTAATGTTTGATCTCAATTAAGTAGTGCTCAAGTTTCCAAAGTTTTAATCCAGTGAACTACGGAAGATGCGGCAGGAAGAAGTCTCGACATAGTCTACTACGGTGCCAGCTGATAATAAGAAGTAGACCGCTTCGAGTCTCATAGAAGAGTCGGGAGAAAGGAAAGAGAGAGAGAGGGAGAACTGCCTGACCAGTGGAGTACGGTTGTCTCTCGAAAGAAGAAAAGGAACAAGAAGGCCGAAGACAAAAGACAGGTGCCCGTGCAGCAAGGTCCAACAATATCTGTGGAGGGGGCTAAGAATGAGATGGAGAAAAGGAAGCAGCGAGTGAAACCCCGAGCTGAGGGTTCCCCATAAGACCGGCCGGCTTCCTTATGCGGAACTCTTGGGGGAGCTCCGGAAGAAAGTCAGACCAGAAGATTCTCAAGCCGAGATCAGGTCAAGGTCAATCCGGCAGACGAAGGCAGGTGGAATTCCCCTAGAGTTAGGAGCAAATACGGACAAGGTGGCATTCCAAGACGCAGTGAAAAACGTTCTCGGGGACAGTGTGGCCGTGGCTGCTCTGGAACCAAAGACGACCGTGACGACCGTTGAGATTAGGGACCTTGACTGCCTGACAGAAGGATCCAACGTAGAGTAAGCACTGAGGCGGGATTTCCCTGAACTTGGGTTCACCTTACACTGGCGAACGAAAGAGGTCAGAAGATTGCCATTGTACAGCGGGGTGAGAAGATGGCTGGAAACGGGGGTAAAATCAATATCGGCTGGGTGGTGTGCGGATTGAGGAGAGGGGTTATGGTGACAAAATGCTTCCAGTCCCTTCCTTACGGCATATGGCCAGAGCCTGTACGGGACCAGACCGGTCTGGTATGTGTTACAGATGCGGAAAAATCGACCACAAGGCGAAGACTTGTCAGGCAGATGTGCGGTGCGTCATCTGCGACTCTGGAGGGATGAAAGGATCAGAGCTTGAGTACGTGCCAGGATCAGGAAGCTACCGGGTCTTCAGAGAAAAGCTGAAGAAGGCCAGAAACTGAATACGATGATCAACATCCTTCAAGGAAACTTGAATAGAAGGAGGATAGCTAACGATCTCCTGATAACGATCCGGTGTACTGGTAAACTCAAGAAATTGCGGATACGCGGAGGAGGTGCCTCACCCTGCGAAGGATCGCCCAGCGGACAAGAGATCGTGTTGAGACGACTATCAGACTCGCTGAGCACAAGGCTTCGAGGAAAGTTCTACTTCGGGCGGTCAACCGCAGCAAGGCGCGCTGCTGGAAGAACTTGTGTGAAGATGTCAACAGGTACCCCATGGGGACGGGGGTATAAGGTAGTCACCCAAAAGTTCGGAGCCTTGAAGACTACCGGTGTAATGGATGCGGTGACCACGGAGAAAATCATAAGAGCTGTCTTCCCTACCTATCCGGAAAGAGGGGAAATAGGCAGCGCCGATTTTAGGAGCGTTGGAGATTTACCCATTTTTACAGCTGAAGAGTTAGAGCTGGCAGTAAGGATGATGAAGGACAGGAAATCTCCAGGCCCCGATGGAATCCACAATGAGGTGCTGAAGGGGGTCTTTCGTCAGTTGTTACTGAAGTTGTACAACGCGTGCTTGACTTCGGGGGTGTTCTGCGGTCGTTGGACGACAGCGCGCCTGTGTTGATCAGCAAGAAAAAAGGTGACGCAGAGCTCCCGTCGTCGCACCGACTACTTTATATGTTAGACACGGCTGGGAAGTTACTGGATAAACTCATCAGGACAAGGCTGGCAACGGCGATCGAAACTGCAAGAGGTCTCCACGAGAAGCAGTTCGGCTTTAGGTCGGGAAAATCGACGGTGAACGCGATACAGGAAGTGTATGAGGCTGTCAGAAGAGCGGAGGGCCACAACCATTTTTCGCGAAGAGTTGTGCTGCTGGTAACGCTGGACGTTAAAAATGCGAAACTTCGTGAGCTGGAGCGAAATGCTGGAGGCGTTGGACCATGACTTTCGCGTGCTGAGGTACCTGGTAACGGATACCTCAGGAACAGAGCGCTGCTTTATGAAAGGCAGGAAGGACAGCGGTAGATGGCGGATGGCTGTCGCGGCCGGGGCGGCCCAGGATTCAGTGTTTGGACCTCTGGAACGCATCCAATTACAACCTGCTGAGGATGGAGATGCAGGACGAGTCGTGTTTGGTGGGGTACGCCGACGATGTCGCTCGTACTATCGAGCAGGGCCAGATCAAGTTCAAGGGGGTGATGCGATCAGTCAACAATTGCATGAAATCGCACGGGCTGACGTTAGCCCTCAGCAAGACGGAAGTCGTGGTTTTGACCAAGAAGAGGATTCCCACTGAAATCCCTGTACGAGTCGGAGACGAAGTGGTCGAGTCAAAGCCAGCGGTGAAGTACCTTGGAGTGATGATCGACTCCAAGTTGAGCTTTTTTGAGCAGATTAGACGTACGTTGGCAAAGCAGCAAAGGGAGTTATGGCGCTTAGTCGGTTCATGGGCAACATCAGCGTCCCGAAGACAACTAAAAGAATACTTTTGATGGCAACTGTCCAGTCAGTCCTACTGTATGGAGCAGAAGTGTGGGCAGACTCCCTGTACTGCCCAGGGAGCTACGGACTATGCCAGTCATACATTCTTCATATGCGACAGATGGGAACAGCATAGAAGATCGTTGCAAGATGATATTAGGCAAGAGATCGCCTCGGATAATACAATACAGAAGGCTAACAAGTCAGATGTGAGCCCTAGGCCTAGCCCAAAGTAGTATGTCAAACAGTTCCAGGTTAGTGTTCTAGAAGAGTAAACAGAGGTGGTTTTTGAATGAGTCGGGTATAATACTCAGACCCACAGACCCCGGAAGTGTGGAGCAAATTTTTTCACCTGCCCTCGTTAAAAAAAACTAAAACAACAACAACTACTACTACTACTACTACTACTACTACTACTACTACTACTACTACTACTACTACTATTACAGAACGTTTTACTTCCATATTCCTTAAGGAAATGGAAGTATGGTGATGGCAAAAAAAATCGTGTTCGAGATTATTGCAGATTCTGATTGTACTACACTCAAAACATGAAAAAAAGTCGTTTTCCGAAAAGTGTGTGTGTGTGTGTCTGTCTGTCTATGTATGTGTGTGTGTGTGTGTGTGTGTGTGTGTGTGTGTGTGTGTGTGTGTGTGTGTGTGTGTGTGTGTGTAGATTTTTTTCTATGTCAAACGATAACAGCCGCAAATTCAAACAGAATTAAATAATGTTTCGCATACAGCCCTGAATTGTAGAGTTCTCATGACCTATTGTTTTTGGTGAAGATCGGTTAAGGGAAAGGGGTAGTTTACCTGTAACGTTTTATGTTTTAACAAGGGTATTTCTTATGGCAAACGATAACAGCCGCAAATTCAAACAGAATCAAAAGATTATTTGCATACAGCCCTAAAGTGTAGAGTTCTCAAGACCTATTGTTTTTGGTGAAGATCGGTTAAGGGAAAGCGGTAGTTCACCTGCAACGTTTTTTTAACAAGGGTATTTTCTATGGCAAACGATAACAGCCGCAAATTTAAACACAATCAAATAATGTTTTGCATACAGCCCTGATTTGTAGAGTACTCAAGACTTATTGTTTTTGGTGAAGATCGGTTAAGGGGAAGGGGTAGTTTACCTGCAACGTTTTTTTATCAATCGTATTTTCTATGGCAAACGATAACAGCCGCAAATTCAAACAACAGAATCAAATAATTTTTTGCATACGTCACTAAATTATAGAGGTCTCAAGGACTTTCGATTTTGGTGAAGATCGGTTAAGGAGAAGGGGTAGTTTACCTGCAACGTTTTACGTTTTAACAACAGTAAAGTACTTGAAAATTCATTTAAACTTTTTGAAACAATGGTAATTGTTAAAAATAAAATAATTTTGTAGCCAGGCAATAAAATTATAATTTTTTCATTTTAATGTAAATTATGTATGAGTTAATATCTTTATATATATAATTCTTCTGTACGTGTATATGTCACTGAACTCCTCCATGTATAAAATAATATATCGTTCGTGGCAGGTAAGCATATCTCAGTTATGTAATGTTTACGTTTCCATTTTATTATTATGCCTACAGCAATAAAAAGGCAGGTAACACACACACACACACACACACACACACACACGTTATTTGTGGCCTCACTCATGTTTATTTTCTTACATTTGCACGCTTTTTAAATGGAAAGTGCCGAAACCCACACCAACATAACGCGTGCAAGCCGAAAAAATGGACATCAATTTGCTTCCTGTGTATCGCTGGGCAATGTAACTGCACGTGTTTACAGAGGAACGATTCATAGACAGACTTTTCGTCTTTAGGGAATGAACCCTCTGCAAGATGCTGAGGGCCCATGAGTGACTTCGGAGCGCTCCTTCTTTTTCGTGTGTTTGTTCTGTGAAACATACACTGTAGATTCGCAGCTTTACTCTAAGCAACGCTCAATAGGAAATGTTGAAAATTTTTGTCCATAGTGTACCCTCATTCACACTAAACCTGCTCTGATGTTTTAATTACGGACATCATAATATTAAAACTTTGGAAACTTGAGCACTACTTAATGGAGATCATTAACTTATACAAGCCATTAATTTTATGCATATATTTTATATATATGTGTACAACGTTATCGGCAACAAAGAAGTAGTTTTTGTTAAAATTCCTTCCCGGGATATTTGGCCGTAGTCCAATGTTTTCTACAAAACCAGACGTTTCGGCAATGCCGTCGACTTCCATCATCAGTGAAAATCGAGTGCGATAACGTGAGGTGGTATACGTTAGTGACCACAGTACTGTGGTTAAGGCTGAAGCAGTAAGTAGAAAGAAGTAGTTTCTATGGTAATATTTCATTTCGAAAATGATTTTAAATATAAATCTTAGAATATGGAAGTCATGTATGGTTCTCCATACCGATATTTTAAAATTTGTTTTATAATTTTATAACATCACAAATAACATAACAATTTACAATTGTTATATTTTACTTCACGTAAGACGTATTCACTGAGCTCTGTAATTAGGCAGTCAGTCATTAAGTCTTCACAGGCCCCTAACCGCTGATAATTCATGTAATAAGTAAAACGTCGAGTTATGTAGGCCTACATTTTATGACATTGTGTAAATTCGGGCTCCTTGAAAGAAATGGGAAAGCCTATAAAATTCACTTCAGAATAATATTCAGATTATTTGCGAATACTTTTGGAGAAATGAAATTCCGTCATTCCGTCATTGTGTCAAACTACTGCAGGTAGCTTGTCATCTGTCGTACTTGGCAGTTTTACGTTTCACTGCAAGTCATTAATGCTACGGAATCGTCGTGCAATGTTTTCAGTACGTATGACTTAGGACGTATGTCCTCCCACCGGAAAGATTTAAAATAGGTGCAATCGCTCGCTCGCTCTCTCTCTCTCTCTCTCTCTCTCTCTCTTTATTACACACACTCAATACGCACGAACGAGCCGTGAAGATACCGAAGTTTTATAGAAAAGTTAACAATGATCAAGTTGTAAATGTATAGTCATTTTCAAATTCGAATGTTACAGCTAAATAATTGGACACGATCTAGATGAAACAAACCTTTCACACAGCAAAATAATAGAAGTTGTAAACTAATCACATTTTAGTAAATGTAGGCATTTAATGTAGAGTCTCTTTTGAGGTCTCCCCCGCCCATGCTGTGATTGCTTTTAAATACCTGAATCCTGGTTAATCAGTCGCCTGCTATCTGTCAATGCTGCTATTTGTATTTTCCTGAAACTCTGTACACAAATAACTACAATGAAATCGATGTAGAGACTTTTTTTTAAATTATGCCTATCTCAGTTTTTGCTTATTTTGACCCTGTTTTTTATTTTGCAGGCATCCCTTTTCTATGATATATTTATTAAGAACGTAGCATTGCAACATTAGTAGTTTTCACATTATATTTTATACATACGAAAATACGAGTGATGCTCAAACACGTGTCAAATAAGCAAAAACTTCTTGACTGGATGTTTATGTAAAATTAATTTATTAAATCGTCAAGATAAGGAACTGTACTAAATTATAACAAAAAATATATAAACAGTAGTACTCATTTTATACTTAAATTTTTTAAATTTAATATATAGTTAAAAACTGTTCATGCAAATAATTGTTAATTATTTTATTAACAATATAATAAAGATTTCAGTAGTTCAAACAACCATCATTAGATATCTTCATCATCAATATAAAAAACATCTGAAACAGTAGTTTATACTAACTAAATACGTTTATGTTATCATCTATATTCCCGTATGTGTGTGTGTTTGGCGCTCGAGCGCCTATATAATCATAAATTAGCACTACACAACCACTCATCAAATGCCCACCTAGTCTGTGTGTGTGTGAGTGAGAGAGAGTGCGCGCGCGCGTGTGTGCAATGAATTCTGAGGACGTGTGATGACACAGATTATTCATTCCATCGAACACTATAGGATAGGTTACAAAACCGATTGTTCTTTTGTACGCGTACGGTATTACAGAAGCAGTGCATTGCGTTACACGATTGTACTCCAGAACACATCATCACCGTAGATCAACAAACAAAAGAAATATTTGTCTTGTTAGTTTAGGAAGGAAATTTTGAACGGCGCATCCTTTGATTCTTCGCCGTGTTATTATCTCAGCAGTATCTCCGGCACAACGCACGTCCGCTGTGATTAACAATTGGAACCATTAAGGCTAGTGTTTACTTCCAGCCAATGTGTGTCAAGACCTCGTCTTAACAAGGCGAAACACTAATGTTTATTGACTTACGTTCGTGTGAAAACCGTTTGAGCGGCCACATCCATCCCACTCACACGGATGTATTGTAAAAATTAATAAAGATAATTGAATGAACATTTTTAAAACTTCGATACTGCCATTAACTGAAATTTATATAAGCGTTAGGAGCGTCTACACAATTTGATATTACGTTATACAGCCAAGGTCGTGTACTGCCTTACAAGCAACCAGAACACAATTGTTTGTTAACAATAAAAGGATGACTACAATTTGTTTCTTACTTACACATTTCTCCTTCAGAGACTAAGCAGAGACATTTGGTCTAGATGTAGCATCATAAAGTGCGATCCCTTTTTCACCTCCAGATCGAGTCACCCTATCAGTTGTGGCACTAGACCAATTATTCCATCCTTCTGGTTTCCTGACACCCTTTTAAAATGTCCTGAAGTACGAGGGTCATTCAATAAATAAAGAGACAAATAGCTGTAGAGGAAAATCGGTTTGTTCAATCAGGCTGACAATTTATTGCTTTTCAACATAATCTCCAGCAACATTAAACACTTGTCTATCTAGGAATAAGCTTTTTAATGCTTACTGCAAAGAAATGTTATGTTGATGTCGGACAGTTTCTTTGACCTCGGCGTTGTCATAAAAGTTTGTACCGCGTAAATCCTCCTTGAGTAGACCAAACAACTGGAAATCAGATGGAGCCAAGTCTGGACTGTGGAAAGGGCGAGGTATAGAATCTCCCAAGCCAATTTATTGATGGTTTCGCGTGTGAACTGAGTGGACGGACGTTATGATGAAGGAGAATGACACCTTTGCGCAGAAATTCAGGATGTTTTCTCATCACTGCCAGCTTTCCTTGTTGATAAGCATGTCAGAGGAGTATGCACTGTTTATTGACTGCTTATATAATACAAAATCTTCTGCTAGCTAACCAGAAAAGTCCATATTTAGTCTGAAAGATTCATAAACGTAAACTGAAAGATGTAATTTAAGCATACGGGAAGTAAATTTAATCTATACTTTACATGCTGCAGACAAACGTATATTTTAAAGAACATTTTTTACATAATTTCCACTTTAAAAACTTAGAATGAGTAGTTATTGCCCATACCGTTTAATAATCGCTAACATAAAGTAACACTTACGGTAACTGCAGAAGCTGAACGGTAATGCTCGACTACGTTTTCTTACCTGTTTCCTTGTATTCCCCAAATAAAATATCGGTATGGAGAACCATACATTACTTCCATGTTCTAAGATTTATATTTAAAATCATTTTCAAAATGAAATATTTTCATAGAAACTACTTCTTTCTTCAGCCTTAACCACAGTACTGTGGTCACTATCGTATAACACCTCACGTTAAGGCACTCGATTTTCACTGATGATGACAGTCGATAGTACTGCAGAAACGTTTGGGTTTGTATAAAACATTGGACCACGCCAAACAGCCCGGGAAGGAATTTTAACAACAAACTACTTCTTTTGTGCCGATAACGTAGTACACATGACATATAAATAAAAAGTATCCTCTCCCCATTCAACAATCAATTTCATTTATAGAAAATTACCCCTTCATTTATTAAATTAAAATTGCACCCACCTTTTCATTTATAGATATTTCATCTACGTTTCTACAGTGGATTATTATGATCTGCTTTTCAGGATACTTTATTTATCAAAATTAAGTACTTTACCCTTGTTAAAACATAAAACGTTGCCGGTAAACTACCCCTTCCTCTCAACTGATCTTCACCAAAATCAATAGGCCTTGAGTCCTCTACAATTCAGGGCTGTATGCAAAACATTATTCGATTCTCTTTGAATATGCGGCAGTTATCATTCGTCATAAAAATAAAATTACCCTTTTAAAACATAAAAAGTTGCAGGTAAACTACCCTTTTCTCTTAACCGATCTTTACCAAAATCAACACAACTTGAGTACTCTATAATTCAGGAAGGTGTCCAAAACGTATTTGATTCTGTTTGAAGTTACGGCTGTTATCGTTTGCCATAGAAAAAAATTACCCTTCTTAAAACATAAAACGTTGCAGGTAAACTACCCCTTTCCCTTAACCGATTTTCACCAAAAACAATAAGTCTTGAGTACTCTACAATCCAGGGCTGTATACAAAAAATTATTTGATTCTGTTTGAATTTGCGGCTGTTATCGTTTGCCATAGAAAAAATCTACAGATAAACACACAGGCAGACAGACACACACAGACACTTTTCGAAAAATGCCTTTTTACATGTTTTGAGGGTAGTACAATCAGAATCTGCAATTATCTCGAATACGATTTTTTTTGCCATCACCATACTTCCATTTCCTTATGGAAAATGGAAGTAAAAATGTCTATTATAATATTACATTACATATTGTTCACAATTTCAATAGTAATATGCACGAGGTCTTCTGAGTTACAAACCAAAAATCAATTTATACATTAAGTGGGCACGTTTTACTTCCATGTTCTATAAGGAAATGGAAGTATGGTGATGGCGAAAAAATCGTGTTCAAGATAAGGGCTGATTCTGATTGTACTACCCTCGAAACATGAAGGAAAGTCTATTTTACTTCCATGTTCCATAAGGAAATGGAAGTATGGTCATGGCGAAAAAATTGTGTTCGAGATAACGGCAGATTCTGATTGTACTACCATCAAAACATGAAAAAAGTCATTTTTCGAAAAGTGTGTCTGTGTAGAATTTTTTATATGGCAAACGATAACAACCGCAAATTCAAACAGAATCAAATAATTTTTTTCATACAGCTCTGAATTGTAGAGGACTCAAGGCCTATTGTTTTTGGTGAAGATCGGTTAAGGGGAAGGGGTAGTTTACCAGCAACGTTTTACGTTTTAACAAGAGTAAAGTGCTAAATTTTGATAAATAAAGTATCCTGAAAAGAAGGTCATAATAATCCACTGTAGAAAGGTAGATGAAATATCTGTTAATGAAAAGGGTAGTTGAAGGGGGAGGGGGTAATTTTTTTATAAATTAAAATGGTAGTTGATGATGGAGGAGGTAAATTTTTATAAGTTTTATATGTGTATTACGTTATTGACAACAAAGAATTAGTTTCTATGGAAACATTTCATTTCACTTTAACAAAATTCTATATTTTTCATTTTAATTTAAATCACGTATGAATGAAAATATGCCGTTCCCGGCAGGCATGACACACACACACACACACACACACACATACACACAAAAAATTCCCGTTATTTCTGGCCTCACTCATGTTTATTTTCTTATGTTTGCACGCTTTTTAAATGGAAAGTGCCGGAACCCACACGAACACAACGCGTGCAAGCCGAAAAGGTGGACATCGATTTGCTTCTTGTGGATCGCTGGGCATTGTTGTTGTATTAAAGCAATTAATACAATGTATGTACTTATTTCTATTATGATATGAGAATTATAAACTAATATGCGCATGTGTGTATGTATGAAATATATATAAATATTTTTCTCCTTTGGAAAATTGTTTGCTCCTCCTTGAAAATATTTTGACCTCCCAGATGGCTAGTTATTTACTATCCTGTGGGAAATATAGCGTTATGACATGGATCAGAATGGTGGGTGTTAAACAGGAGATACAAACGTGTTAAGGAAGAAATGTTTTGCTGAGAAATTTATAATTATACGAGTGAAGAGAATAGTCGTTCAGGAAATGAGAAGACAAATGGAAAGAAAGAAATCAAGGCTCGATTAAAAAAAAAAAATGACTAGTATGCTATTGACAGGACAGACTTTGATAACACTATAGACATCCCTCGGCCCCTCGCAGCGAGAGTCCAATTTCATTACAGGAATCAGATCGCAGCTACCTTTAGCTAGCTCTTCGTTCGACCTACAGACATTTTATCCAAAAGTACAGTCCTTCTTCACGAAGGCTGAGGATAGCCTTAATCCACCTGACATGGTGGTACCATTTTAGCTGATACGTAATTTCTTCAGAACTCAAGCATCCACTTATTTAATTAATATTTAAATGATTTTAAATATAAATTTTAGGACATGGAAGTCATGTATGGTTCTCCTTACCGATTTTACTTCCATGTTCTATAAGGAAATGGAAGTATGGTGATGGCAAAAAAAATCGTGTTCGAGATAATTGCAGATTCTGATTGTACTACCCTCAAAACATGAAAAAAAGCCATTTTTCGAAAAGTGTCTGTGAGTCTGTCTGTCTGTCTGTCTGTGTGTCTATGTGTAGATTTTTTTTATATGGCAAACGATAAGAGCCGCAAATTCAAGCAGAATCAAATAATTTTTTTGAACGTTCCTGAATTGTAAAGAAATCAAGGCCTATTGATTTTGGTGAAGATCAGTTAAGGGAAAGGGGTAGTTTACCAGCCACGTTTTATGTTTTAACAAGAGTAATTGTTTCTATGACGAACGATAACTGCCGCATATTCAAACAGAATCAAATAATGTTTTGCATGCCTCTCTGAATTGTAGAGTACTCAAGGCCTGTTGATTTTGGTGAAGATCAGTTAAGAGAAAGGAGTAGTTTACCTGAAACATTTTATGTGATAACAAGGGTAATTTTTCCTATGACGAACGATAACTGCCGCACATTCAAACAGAAATAAAAATATTTTTTGTCCACGTTCCTGAATTCTAATGGAATCAAAACCTATTGATTTTGGTGAAGATCGGTTAAGGGAAAGGGGTAGTTTACCAGCCATGTTTTATGTTTTAACATGGTTTCTGTGGCAAACGATAACAGCCGCAAATTGCAACAGAAACAAATAATTTTTTGCATACAGCCCTGAACTGTAGAGTACTCAAGATCGGTTAAGGGAAAGGGCTAGTTTACCAGCAACGTTTTTTTTATCAAGGGTAATTTTTTGTTTTTTGGCAAACGATAACAGCCGCAAATTCAAACAGAATCAAATAATGTTTCGCAGACAGCCCTGAATTGTAGAGTTCTCAAGACCTACTGTTTTTGGTGAAGATCGGTTGAGGGAAAGGGGTAGTTTAACGGCAAAGTTTTATATTTTAACAAGGGTAATGTTTTCTTATGGCAAACGATAACAGCCGCAAAATCAAACAGAATCAAATAATGTTTCGCATACCGCCCTGAATTATAGAGTTCTCAAGACTTATTGTTTTTGGTAAAGATCGGTTAAGGGAAAGGGGTAGTTTACCTGCAACGTTTTATGCTTTAACAAGGGTAATTTTTTCTAAGACGAACGATAACTGCCGTAAATTCAAAGAGAATCAAATAATTTTTTACATGTGTGCCTGAGTTGTAGAAGACTCAAGGCCTATTGATTTTGGTGAGAATCGGTTACGGGGAAAGGGCAGTTTACCAGAAACATTTTTTGTTGTAACCAGAGTAAAGTACTTAATTTTGATAAATAAAGTATCCTGATAAGAAGATCTCAATAATCCACTGTAGAAACGTACATGAAATATCTATAAATGAAGAGGCTAGTTGAACGGGGTGGGGGTAATTTTCTAAAAATGAAAATTATAGTTGAAGGGGGAGCGGAAATTTTTATATGTGTACTACGTTATCGGTAACAAAGTAGTAGTTTGTTGTTAAAATTCCTTCCCGGGCTGTTTGGCCGTAGTCCAATATTTTCTGCAAAACCAGACGTTTCGGCAGTGCCGTCGACTACCATCATCAGTGAAAATCGAGTTCGATAACGTGTGATGGTATACGTTAGTGACCACAGTACTGTGGTTAAGGCTGAAGCAATAAGTGGAAAAAAGTGGTTTCTATGCAAACATTTCATTTCGTAAATGATTTTAAATATAAATCTTAAAACATGGCAGTCATGTATGGTTCTCCATACCGATATTTTACTTCCATGTTCCATAAGGAAATGGAAGTATGGTGATGGCAAAAAAAAAATCGTGTTCGAAATATTTGCAGATTCTGATTGTACTACCATCAAAACATGAAAAAAAAGTTATTTTTCGAAAAGTGTCTGTGAGTCTGTCTGTGTGTCTATCTGTGTGTCTATCTGTCTATCTGTGTCTATGTGTAGATCATTTTCTATGGCAAACGATAAGAGCCGCAAATTCAAACAGAATCAAATAATTTTTTGTATACAGCCCTGAATTGTAGAGTTCTCAAGAACTATTGTTTTTGGGTGTAGCTCGGTTAAGGGAAAAGGGTAGTTTACCTGCAACCTTTTATGTTTTAACAAGCTTAATTTTTTCTATGACGAACGATAACTGCCGCACATTCAAACAGAATCAAATAAATGTTTTGCATATATGCCTGAATTGTAGAGGTCTCAAGGCCTATTGATTTTGGTGAAGATCGGTTACGGGGAAAGGGTAGTTTACATGCAACGTTTTATGTTTTAACAAGAGTAAAGTACTTAATTTTGATAAATAAAGTAACCTGAAAAGAAGATCATAATAATCCACTGTATAAACGTAGATGAAATATCTATAAATGAAGAGGTTAGTTGAAGGGATGGGGGCGTAATATTCTATAAACGAGAATTATAGTTGAAGGGGAGAGGATAATTTTTATTTATATATCACGTGTACTACGCTATCGGCAACAAAGGAGTAGTTTGTTGTTAAAATTCCTTCCCGGGTTCTTTGCCGTGGTTCAATGTTTTCTACAAAACCAGACGTTTCGGCAATGACATCGACTGCCATCAATGAAAATCGAGTGCGCTAACGTGAGGTGGTATACGTTAGTGACCACTGCACTGTGGTGAATACTGAAGAAAGAAGTACGAGAAAGTTTCTATTTCAAACGTTTCAATGAAGTTTAAATGAAGAAAAGAAGAACTATTTCATTTCAAAAATGATTTTAAATACAAATCTTAGAACATGGAAGTCATGTATGGTCTCCATACCGATATTTTATATGTGTATTACGTTATCGGCAACAAATTAGTATTTCTTTTATGAATTTGCTAACTGCTATAATTTTTATTGTTCGACTAAGCTTTTAGCAGTTAGCAAATTCATAAAAGAGTAAGGATGGCTGCTAATTTAAACAATACGAAGAACAAATTAGTAGTTTGTTGTTAAAATTCCTTCCCGGGCTGTTTGGCCGTAGTCCAATATTTTCTGCAAAACCAGACGTTTCGGCAGTGCCGTCGACTACCATCATCAGTGAAAATCGAGTTCGATAACGTGTGATGGTATACGTTAGTGACCACAGTACTGTGGTTAAGGCTGAATCAATAAGTGGAAAAAAGTGGTTTCTATGCAAACATTTCATTTCGTAAATGATTTTAAATATAAATCTTAAAACATGGAAGTCATGTATGGTTCTCCATACCGATATAAAAACTATTGATTTCGGTGAAGATCGGTTAGGGGAAAGGGGTAGTTTACCTGTAACCTTTTATGTTTTAACAAGCTTAATTTTTTCTATGACGAACGATAACTGCCGCACATTCAAACAGAATCAAATAAATTTTTGCATATATGCCTGAGTTGTAGAGGACTCAAGGCCTATTGATTTTGGTGAAGATCGGTTACGGGGAAAGGGTAGTTTACCTCCAACGTTTTATGTTTTAACAAAAGTAAAGTACTTAATTTTGATAAATAAAGTAACCTGAAAAGAAGATCATAATAATCCACTGTCGAAACGTAGATGAAATATCTATCAGTGAAAATCGAGTGCGCTAAGGTGAGGTGGTATACGTTAGTGACTACAGTACTGTGGTTAAGGCTGAAGAAAGAAGTAGTTTCTATGGAAATATTTCATTTCGAAAATGATTTTAAATATAAATCTTAGAACATGGAAGTCATGTATGGTTCTCCATACCGATATTTCTAAAACTGTCTGTGTGTAGAATTTTTTCTATGGAAACGATAACTGCCGTAAATTCAAACAGAATCCAATAATTTTTGCATACAGCTCTGAATTATAGAGAACTCAAGGCCTTTTGATTTTAGTGAAGATCGGTTAAAGGGAATGGGTAGTTTACCTGCAACATTTTATGTTTTAAAAAGAGTAAAGTACTCGAAAATTCATTTAAACTTTTCAAACAATGGTAATTGTTAAAAATAAAATAATTTTGTTGCCAGGCAATAAAATTATAATTTTTTCATTTTAATTTATATCATGTGTGAGTTTATCAGCATATCTCAATTATATAATGTTTACGTTTCCAAAGTTTTACTATTGTGATTACCGCAATAAAAAGCAGGCAGGACACACACACAATCGCGTTATTTCTGGCCTCACTCATTTTTATTTTCTTACGTTTGCACGCTTTTTAAATAGAAAGTGCCGAAACCCACACCAACATATGCGTGCAAGCCGAAAAGGTGTCCAGCGTGGACAGTGATTTGCTTTCTGTGGATCGCTGGCCAGTGTAACTACACGTCTTTGTTTACAGAGGAACGGTTCATAGACAGGCTTTTCGTCTTTAGGGAATGAACTCTTCAAGATGCTCAGGGTCCATGAGAGACTTCGGAGCGCTCCTTCTTTTCCGCGTGTTTGTTATGTGAAACGTACACTGTAAATTCGCAGCTTTACTCTGGGCAACGCTCCATAGGGAATGTTGAAAATTTTTGTCCACGGAGTACCCTCATACGCACTAAAACCTGCTCTGATGTTTTGATTACGGATATCATAATATTACAACTTTGAAAACTTGAGCACTGCTTAATGCAGATCAAACATTAACTTTTACAAGCCATTAATTTAATGCATATTTTGAGACAATAAATGTTTTAATAAATTAATACAATCCGTGTACTTATTTCAATTATGATATGAGAATTACAAACTAGTATGTCCATGTGTGTATGTATGAAAAATATATAAATATTTTTCTCCTCTGGAAAACTGTTGCCCCTCCTGGAAAATATTTTGACCTCCCTGATGGCTATTATTTACTATCCTGTGTGGAATATAGCGTTATGACATGGATCAGAATGGTGGGTGTTAATCAGAAGACACAAACGTATTAAGGAACATATGTTTTGCTGAGAAATTTATAAATATACGGGTAAACTGAATCGTCGTTCAGGAAATCAAAGACAAATGGAAAGAAAGAAATCAAGACTCGACTTAAAAAAAGAAAAATGACTAGTATGCTATTGACAGGAAAGACTTTGATAACACTATAGACATCCCTCGGCCCCTCGCAGCGAGAGTCCAATTTCATTTCAGGAATTAGATCGCAGCTCCCTTTGGTCAACTCTTCGTTCAGCCTACAAACATTTTATCCAAAAGTACAGTCCTTCCTTACGAAGGTTGAGGATAGTCTTAACCCACCTGACATGGGGTGTACAATTTTAGCTGATACGTCATTTCTTCAGAACTCAAGCATCCACTTCTTTAATTTGTGAATGATTTTAAATATAAATTTTAGGACATGGAAGTCATGTATGGTTCTCAATACCGATTTTTTGAATTATATATTACCAAACGGTCCCTTTTCGTACAATGTATCAGCAATTTTTTACAGTATACATTCTTGTTTGAATAAGGTTTGGGTCTATAATAAATCAATTATGCTGTTTAAGTTTATGTTTTGTTTATGTTTTAAAGTCCGGTATGAAGGCATATTCCACTATCCGACAAGCAACCCGAATTTTAGAGAAAAGACTTCGTTTAAATCGTATGGTTTTTCCTAAACAGTAGTAACCTATGGTTATTTTCAAAGTCTTTAACTTCGCGTTACACAATATTGGAATTATTAAAATCAATAGTTTTTATATCGGTATGGAGAACCATACATGACTTCCATGTTCTAAGATTTATATTTAAAATCATTTTCGAAATGAAATATTTCCATAGAAACTACTTATTTCTTCAGCCTTAACCACAGTACTGTAGTCACTAACCACCTCACCTTAGCGCACTCGATTTTCACTGATAATGGCAGTCGATATCATTGCCGAAACGTCTGGTTTTGCAGAAAACATTAGACCACGGCCAAACAGCCCGGTAAGCAATTTTAACAACAAACTACTTCTTTGTTGTCGATAACGTAGTACACATATAAAAAATTATCCCCACCCCCTTAAACTATCATTTTCATTTATAGAAAATTACCCCCACTTCAACTACCCTTTTTATTTATAGATATTTCATCTACGTTTCTACATTGGATTATTATGATCTTCTTTTCAGGATACTTTATTTATCAAAATTAAGTACTTTACTCTTGTTAAAACATAAAACGTTGCAGGTATACGTCCCTTTCCCCGTAACTGATCTTCACCAAAATCAATAGGCTTTGAGTCCCCTACAACTCAGGCACATTTGCAAAAAATTATTTGATTCTGTTTGAATTTACGACAGTTATCGTTCGTCATGGAAAAAATCACTCTTGTTAAAACATAAAACGTCGCAGGTAAACCGACGTTACCGATCGTCTGCAGGTAAACCGCAGGTTACCCCTTTCTCTTAACCGATCTTCACTAAAATCAATAAGTCTTGAGTCCTCAATAATTCAGGGATGTATGCAAAAACTTATTTGATTCTCTATGGATTTACGGCAGTTATCGTTTGCCATAGAAAAATAATTCTACACAGACACGTTTCGAAAAATGACTTTTCTTCATATTTTGAGGATAGTACAATCAGATCAGCCCTTATCTCGAACACGATTTTTTTCGCTATCACCATACTTCCATTTCCTTATGGAACATGGAAGTAAAAATAAAATAATTTTTAAATTTATTTTCTACATGGCTTAAAAAAGTTCTATTTATCTTTTATAATCTTGATAAGCTTGTTATAAAAATTCTAAATTTTTACTTTCAGAGTATTCAGTTTGTTTACTGACAAACGCGAGTTGAATAAAATGTACTGAATTGTATATAACACAAAAATGTTAAGTGTTTCAATTTTCTTAATAAGTATTTTAAGTTGTGTAACTATTTCACATGTGAATCTGATTGCAAGGAATTAAGAAAATTTGTCCTGTATTTTAGTTATCACGCGAAGTATTAGGAAAGGATAGAGATATTCAGAGATATTTCATGTGAAAAGAAAATTCTAAAATTCTCCATAATCTAGCAGAAAGGCAAACGTTATTAAAACTCTTTATAGTTCTATTTATTTAATTTTTGTTTTTTACATGCTATAGTGTGAATTGTACAAGTTGCATTTTCAAGTGAATTTAATTTGGGTATAAATTGACATGTGTAGTGTAGTGTGACAAAATGGCAACTTTCAAAAAGACAAATGTAATGCGATTTCAAGGATATAGTATGTACGATATTATCTGATATTGACAAACAAATTGCTGACGAAACCAGCAATCGAATACTCAGAGATAAAGACAAGGAAATTTGAATGATGGGCAGCAATGAAGTGTAGGGCTACGTGTAAGTAGCAAGTTGTGTACGAAGTACAGGGCAAGTTATGTTGTAGACTATCACGGCCGACAGGCGGCATGTGTCCTTCTCAAACATTTGTTGTAATTTTATAATGTAGTTGCGAGAAAAAAGTGCAGAAATATGAATAAAAAGAAAAAGATGGGCAACTTTACATCAAGAAACATTTGCTGCTTGAATAAGTGATGCTGTCAGGAGATAGAAATTAGTACCACTTTGTTATATAATTACTGTCTTCACTCATTCTTTTTTCTTCATTGTTTTCCTTCTAATCCCTCTTCTTAGATTAACCATGTGATTTTACATTTGAGACACAAGAAAACATTTTTGAATGCTAAATTGATGGATAAAGTTAGGGACAAATATCACTGATCACCGTAGGAGTAGCATGTTTCTGATAACTTCTTCCTTATGTTCAAATATAATTTTTGGTTTCAATGGTTGGTTTTAAAGTTCCGCAAAAAATTAAGTCATTGGTTTAAAGAATTCTAGATTATATATTTAATTATTAGTTTATAATTTAATATTATTTTATTCAACATAATTTAATATTTAATATGCTTTAATATCACCATAAATGTTATCACAAACAGAATTATCACTGTTGCACACCATTGGAATTCCGATCTGACGATGAGCTGAAAAGCTTGAAAGTGCTAATCGGAATAATTTTTCTATAATGGTGTGCAACAGTGATAATTCTGTTTGTGATTTTAACCAGTAATACAACTTTCTTCATTAAAAATGTTATCTTTTAAATTCTAAATTATAATTAAAAATTAGTTGTTGTACCAGATAAATAAAAATGGTAACTCTTGAAACTGATGTCGTAATGACGGATGACGGTTCAGTAAAATTGTAAAATTTTACTCATAAATTAAACGACATAAAAGATAAATTTAGGCATATTTTCTTTGTACCGTAATAAAGTCTCTGCAGAGTATAACTTTAGGATTATTTCCGCAGATACTTCAGAAGACAAGACATGCATACATCAACAAAAATCGAGGAAATTAAAAATGTATATAAAATATCATAATATATCATATGAAGTAGCGAATACAGAATTTCATGAGACAAAGGAATCATTACTGGATTCAAATTTTGAATATTGTTCAATATGGTTACTTTTATTGAATATATATCTAACGAGGAACAAGATAGTATAACTAGTACGACTGATATTATTATCACCAAGAAAGACAGTGTTTACTGTTTGCTTCGGTTACTTCTCTATATGGTTTTATAAAAGTTCATAACACGAAGCACCTCTTAAGATATTTTTAATGATAACTCAGGACAGGGTCTCTTACGGTCCTCAGTTTCTTAAAGAAAACCCAAATAGAATGGTAGCGTATCACTTAAGTATATTTTATTTTTTTAAAGGTGCTGGAGTGTTAATACCGAAGTCTGAAATATACAGATAATCGGAAACAATTTAAACTATATCGATATACAATTTCTTTCAGCATGGTACATAAGCATGGACCTACTTAATATGGAAGGAACATGTCAAGAAAAACGTTAAGAGCTTGATAACTAAACAGTGAGATCTAATTGGTGTTTAGTGTATACATATAAATAGGACTTATGTTGTATTTTCATTCAAATTGTATGACAGATAGAAAAAGAGCACAACTAGTTGAAATTTAATTTAAGGATAGCGTAAGGACTTTTTCTTAAAGACTTTTTAAAGATAGCCTACACACGGCTCAAAATAGGTAAAGGCAATAACAAAAGAAAAAATCACTGTGTATGTGTGTGTGTGTGTGTGTGTGTGTGTGTGTGTGTGTGTGTGTGTGTGTGTGTGTGTGTGTGTGTGTGTGTGTGTGTGTGTGTGTGTGTGTGTGTGTGTGTGTGTGTGTGTGTGTGTGTGTGTGTGTGTGTGTGTGTGTGTGTGTGTGTGTGTGTGTGATTTTTTTTTCATGCTCGAATGCTGGAAGCTATCCTGCAACTCGCATGATACAATGTTCATAGAGTCTCATGTACGGGGAAAATGTAATAGACTTTTTATATGAGTACACCAAGAAACCTAATAAGTTAATGTTTCAAGTTTATAGGAATTCAACATACCAAACTATTCAGTTGTCAAACTACTTCCATTTGAAATAAAATTAAATAATAAATTATGATATACGAAATTATATATGAAATAATATATAATACAAATATTGTGATAATTTGTAATTTATTATTTGTTACGTGCGTACACACACACACAATATATTATTTAATAATCATAACATTTGAAATCAATAACCAAAAACGAAGTTTATAGTTTAATCAATAAAATATGCTGTCTATTGACTGTAGTTTGATTGATAACATTCATAATCGATAAAATGTATTACGTGTAAAACACAGAAATTAAGAAAAATTTGAAAAGGTCGACTGGGATTCAGACAGTCGAAATGTACAGTGAATGATGACCGTGAGCCTGTGCACTTAGGCAATCTCCAAATCTTCACGCCCGATGATCAAGACCTCAAACATCTATTGTCTTCATTCTAATAAACATCCTTCTGAAACACTAAACACAGTTCTCTATTTCTTTTCGCATTTTATTCATTACTCACAGTTGGTGGTGTGTTTAAACATGGCCGACATCCGGCCTCCCCAACAGTGTTTGCAAATTTAATCCGCTAAGTGGGAGATTTAATTTGTAATTAGCCACTCTCGTCAATTGTATAAAACCAATTATGAATTATCATTTACATCCAGTTTGTGTTAAGAAGTTGTAGTGTTGCTTTGTGTGTTAGATACGCCGCGACATGGTTTGGATTAACTTACAGATTTTGGTGAGTTTTGTTGTTTTTGTGTGGATACAGACCCAGTGAAATCCAGGTACAGTGAAACAAGAACAGAGGATGTACAGTTTTACTCGTGATATTTTATTCTACAGTTTCATATTTAAAGTGCATTTAAATATTACATTTGTTCTTTTAAAAAACTTATGACAGTGTAGCTATAAATTCCCCACCATGGAGGAAATCAACTAGAACTAAGATAAAGAATTTTCGTTTTCCTAACATGAGACTGGAAGCGACTTTTTTGCCCAAAACTGGGATATCTTTTCAACATTAAAAAGAAAAATTTCCACAACCAAAAAACTACTCGTAGACACATTTGATAAATACTATTCGAAGTCAAAATATTTAATAGTAATGAATTTACCACTTAATTTGTATTTGGAGAAAATTTCTTTTTTACAGGATTTAATCAGAATGATTTTATTGGAAAGTTAAAATTTAGGGGCAGATTCTTTAGAACATTTACTTATAGAATGTGATTTAAATTGTTATACTATAACTGTATTTGTAGGCCTGTAGCAAAGATTCGCTAAGTTTTTGGCATTTGAATGAATCTATACATTATATGCAAAATGTTCTCCTGTCACTGTCAAATAGTCACAAATTTTATATTGTATTTATAGAAAATTTGTATTGAAGAAAGTGTATTTGTGTAAATCACCACAGACTCTTTATCAACATTGTCAGTAGCTCATACAATTTTTGACACAGCAGCATCTATCTCAGTCGATACCTTATTTAAGCGTAACAGTAAAAGATTGTCCCTAAGTAATTACGTGTGGGAAAACATAAATGAGCAATTGTTAAGGAAATTATGATTACTCTCATGCTCTGTAAACGTGAAACTTTCGTGTAATATAATTTTTGTTTTCTTTAATAGTACGAAAGTTGTTTGAGGATATACTAGCTTGTAACAACATTCGAGAAGAGGACTATTAATTCACATTTTATTATTTGGTCACTGAATATAATTAAAATACTTTCAAGTATATATGACTATAGCGTGTTGTTGTTAAGGATCACATGCACTTTCCCTTAATACAATAATGAATAGTGCACATTGGACACTGTAATATAAATGAACAATGTACCGAGTAGCACACAATTCTTTGTTATTTTTAATAGAGGAAACAGAATATTTACTTAAAATATTAAAAAAATAATAATCTGTAGAAATTCAAAGGCTATTAAACATGTTTGTACTTATAAATATTAGATTTCTATAAGTTGTCATTTAAACAAATCATAATATTGACTTTTTTAATGTTCTTGATAATGTTGTGCAGAAATTTTTCTGTTTATAGATTGTCCCAAGTGAAGCAAAATTTATTTATTATGGCAATACACTCACCTAAAAACAGTTCATTCAACCAATATGGAGACTGACCGCTTATCGTTAGATGGTTTGACAATATTCAGTAATTAACTCAATAGCTCCATGAACACACACACATACACACAAACACGTACGCACGAATGTACATGTGTATATGTATACGTATATAGAAAAATATATATTATACATATAAATATAAACTTACGTGTAGATTTTTCTGATCGATCTGTGTTTGTTCGATTGTCTATGTACACCATATTTCGACGACTTTGGTAAGTCTTCTTCTGTACATTGTATCCGGTTGACCTCCTACAGAAAGAACGTATCATTTATAGGGACTACATATAGAAACACAAGTGGAGCATGTCCTTTCCTTCTGTAGGCAAGGGATTGACACAATGACCAAAAGAAGGTACATTACATTAGATACATTACGTACCGCCTACTAGAATCACAGGATAATTGAATCAACCGATATATCCTCAGTCATATACAAGGCTGCGATCATCATATTGCGGTCGCAATCATTTTGAGATTGCGACTGTCAATACTGTATTTTATTGTCTCCGCGTTATTGAATCACCCGCCTAATTAAATCAGTTTGCGATTCAGAGCTGACTCTAGTAACCTTAAGTTACAGTATCGCCAAACTTATCGAAACTGTAATAATACAGGCAGCATATCAAACGCGGATCCACAAGAAATACAAAACAAGACAGAAATGTAAATTATAATTCAATATAAATGCAATTCACAGGCAAGGAAACTGCTACAAAAAAGTATTGTACCACTCACTCAATCTGATATTGTACTCACCTCAATCGTTGTACACACACACAATAATAGTAACAATAATAATAATAACGATGGTAATGATAACAAGATTATACATTCCCAATGAAACTGTGATGATAAGTTATTTTTAGCAACATATGTTGAGGTAGGCAAGGTAGGTAGTCCTTTGTTTCCGCTTAGTGTCATAATGTCCTTTACATATTTACATGTCCTTGCTTCTTCAAATACCCTTTTTCATTTTCTCCGTTTTGTTCTTGTTCTCTCCATTTACAACTTTCATACTTTTTACATCCCTCGTAATGATTTTTGGCCCCTCTTCCTCTTATTCCACTTGATTTTTAGTTGACTTTCTTCTCTTGTGCCCATATCAACATGTATGCATATACACATGTACATGTGTGTGTATGTGTGTTGGGGGGGGGGGAGGTATATGTGTTATACGCATGTATAAATACATCCACAAGTGTGCGCTCTTATATAAAGGGATTCACTTTTAAAAACAATTATCATTTTTTAATTATGTATCTTAAAACACATTTTATACACGATACTAAAACAGTCATGTAACGGCCCAGTGCAGCTAATCGACCTTCAGTAGCATTGCCCAATGGTGACAATAGAATTTGTTAAATTGTTTCAATTAAATTAACGAATACGGTGTAAGAAACAATCATAGAACGCTAATGAATGACATAATTTAATTGAGTTACAGAATTCAGTGCCACTAAATGTTTTCTACTCGGAATAAAACAAATTTATGTGGTTTAATGTTTGTAATTCTTGGGTGAATCTACTGTGACGGATTGAATGACATCCTTCTGAGTTACATGACAGCTTAGTGTAACCTCTAAATTGTTTGGGCCTTACTTGACATAAACTCTCCTCCTTGAATATACTTTGAAATGTAATTTTAAAGATTCGATTTCGTCTGCTGTTATTAATAATAACATATTTCAGAAACAATGTATATATCTCGTGTACGTATACTTATTTTAATTTTATGAAATTAAAATAAAATTAAAATCCTTCTCCCTCCCCCCCCCCCACACAGACACACATATATGCGAGATCGTTTCGGAGAGTGTTTCAGACTCAGTGCCACAAAGCGTGTGGGGAGAATTTGGCTTCTCTTCAGCAAATTCACCTCTACCACTTTCACGCTGTAGTCTCCTTGTCTATATTACTTCTATATTAAATAAATCTATACAATTAAATATGTATACATATAATATTTACACACCAAGTGTGTGTGTTTATTTTGGTGTAATATAAACAAATAACTACCAATGCCATAAAGACGCAAAATTGCTATTCCTCTGTGTACTTACATCCATATTTCAGCAATGTTTCCTTATAATATTCTCAAATTTAATGAGTACTCTAAAGTAGTTAGTAAGAACCAATGTTTTACTAGACGCGTGGGAAATGTGTGTACATTTGTGACAACAGGGCACTCACTAATCTATATACAAGCGATATTATACCAGATAGCAGAGACTAATGTTTGCACGTAATATGTTTGTAGCCGAGTGTGGTGCTGTGGAGTTTGGTGAGCAGCCAGAGGAACGCGCCGCCGGGCTCAGACTTCGTGGATACTAACTCGGACGGCAGTTACAACTTCGGCTACAACACTGGCGACGAAGGGGGTCACTATCACACTGCTGGAGCCACCGGTGACAACACCGTTACTGGAAGGTGATATGATACTCTTCATTGTTTTCCAACTTTTTCCTATAAAAATAAGGACATAATTTGTTACTTAAACAATTCAATAAATTTAATTTTTATAATATAAATTTTGTTATAATAATAAGAGGTAATTCTATAGTTTTCTAAGTTTTGAATATGTTGACTTGAATTTTATGAGTATATTTTTTTTAGTATTATCGATGAGATTCAATTCCGTAATAATTAAAACTAATTACGTTTTTGTTCATTTACGGAAACAGCAGTTCATAAAATGTGTATAAATTTTGTTTCAATGAAAAAACGTCTTCTTCTTCTTCTTCTTCTTCTTTTCTTCTTCTTCTTCTTCTTCTTCTTCTTCTTCTTCTTCTTCTTCTTCTTCTTCTTCTTCTTCTTCTTCTTCTTCTTCTTCTTCTTCCATCAGAAAATAGGCGAATCGCCTGTTCCGGTTCCAAAAGAAATACATCCATTTCACCAACGCTTCCTAGGCCTTCCTATAGGCCTACTTCTTTGTCCAATAGACTAATATTGCCAAACTTCCTTAGACAACCTGCTATCTGGCATTCCATTCAGATTAGCAAGCCATCTCTCTTTGTTTTCTGCAATACGATCTTGGATATTAAAAATATTCAACTCTTTTCGTATGTATTCACTGAAGAGTCTATCACTTAGTGTGTAGTCTTTAAGAGATCGCAAGGATCTCGTCTCCGAAGCCTGTATACTACTCAGAAGTTTCTTCACCGGAACTCAAGTTTCAAAAACATACAAAAACACTGGTACAACCATTACCTTATAAAATTTTAGTCGAACGATAAAAACTTTTTAAAATTTGAATTTTAAGATATTACCAACTAATATTGACTTACAATTAATATAAACAATCAAATGTTTGTATTACGTTTTTCTTTAAATACCAGCACGCTTGTAGTGAAAAAGCAGAACTTTCAACCCGTAACAGTTCTGATAAAGTAGTCCTACTTCAGTACACCGGTCTACACTAATTCCAATCATTTTTCCCTTTTAAAGAACCGTTTAAGAATTTATGGGATGTTAAAGCGTACACTCATCAAAGACCGGTGATGCAAAGGTCTTTGAATACTTAAAGAGAAAAAAATGGTTTATTTAATTTAAGCGCCAATTTTCTTACTCTACAACATAATGACTAAATACATGTATTTATTGATACCTTTGTCTCACTTCTTTAGAAGCTTTTTTCATCCATCTGCGAAGAATTCTGTATCTTAATGCTGAAGCCAGTATAGGACACTTTTCTTTATCTCTGTTTTATTCTGAACTTGATGTTACGTAATTGTCTCCTCGAGAGACAAAACAAGAAAAAGATTTGGACTATAATGACGATGTCATAGAATCTTTCAGCCCAATTCTTCGGTGGATTCAAGCGTCAACCGTGGAGTGTAGACACGGACGTTGTCGTGAAGGAGGATGACATATTTGCTCTATAAACCAAGACGATTCTTCAATCCTTCATGGTTCACTTTGTTCTCAAGCACGTTGGAGTCGTAATTTATTCTGTGATAGTACAAAATACTAGCATTGGAGTTGAAACCTACACTGGTCGTTCAGAACGGTGCTCATCTGGCACTTGTGTTCTGCCGCTTTACAACTGCTCAAGCAACTAAAAAATTTACAGCCATTGCACAAATGCAATGCACAGAGAAGGGCATTGAAAATGCTTCAATAAATCTAAAAAATATATATATTTATGTTCATTCACCAATCAATGAATTCATTCTTCATTTACCAATCTACAGATTATAAGTTAAATGTAGTCGCATTCATAAGCGAAGTTTTATATGTGTACTACGTTATTGACAACAAAGAAGTAGTTTCTATGGAAACTCACCGGTTCCCATTTTCGATCACGCACCAGCGATCGGCCGCAAATGTGCGACACGTCCTTATAAACATTTTCAATGTTAAAATTTTGTCACGATTCTTATACGTTTCCCCTTACTTTTAGTCATATGCGAGTTACTTTCTGACGGCTTTACATCCTCATAAAGATAAAATTCTAATCACTACACGCTGTTCTTTGAATATACTCTTCTAGGCAGGGCATCCTCAGTTATTATAAATAAGATAAGTGAAATTAAATTTGCATCAAAGCTGTTGAAAATTAATCACATCCCAACTTACAGTTCTGACTTAAGGTATGCAACTTACAGTAGGCCCATCATGTAATTTCCGTGAACAGTTTTACAATACTAATTAATACTAATTATCACTTTAATTAATGAATGACTTTCGTGGCTCCCCCATATTTCCAGGTAGATACATATAAGCGGTCTAGAAGGATAGGCTACGTAGTATTTTTGGGATATAACAATTTTTATATACTTTATAACGAACTGTTTCATCCGATTCAATTTTCTATATACACTTATTCATTTTCATGTTTATGTGATAAAAATATATTATTTTATTCACGTCTGAAATTAATACAGACAATTTTACGTTTAGTAGTTCGATAACATCGTGATTTAATAGACCAATAGCTAGAGATTAGTAAGTAGTTTGTAGAATTCCTGAGGTTAGTAGAACGCCTAGCTGCTGATCTAGAGAACCCAGAATCGATTCTCGTTTTTCATAAAAGCGCGTTTTTCAGCCGCCAGGGCAAATTATTCTTTGAAACTAAGTGCTAGGGTAATAATGGACAACTGAGGCATAGCGGTGGTCATACTACCCTCTTTGTCTGGTGAATGTCTTACTGAAGGCACGTTACCCAGCCTAACTCTTAAACTACTTCGCCAATATGAAATGGAACCATTATTATTTCGATAACACTTTGATTTTAAATTGCTTTTATAATTCTAATTTAGATCAGAACTATAAGTATAACTGAGTTAGCCTGGTAACCTTATAATCTAGGATAAAACATTTTTTCCAAACTGAATTGTCTTGCATGTGGATTTCAATCTTGTAGACGTCCTAACATATAATTAGGATTTAAAATCTCTTCTGTAATATATAATTTGTTATAATTATTACCTACAACATATTTTTATCATACTTACCTCTTTTTCAGTTTTGGCTATCGAGAGCCTGGATCAGGTCGTCTACTTCAAACTTCGTACTCCGCAGGAGAACGAGGTTTTCGAGCAGTAGGCACGGCAATAGCTCGCAGAATGGATTTGTCCCAAAACAAAATACCATACAATCCTCCAGTATCTCCCAATTCCCCTAACTATAATCCTACGTACAGTACATACTCTGATCCAAATGAAGATCCTAGTTACGATTTTGCGTTCAATACTCCGACATACAAACGCCAAGAAAGTGGAGGGCCTAGAGGCGATGTCACTGGTTCTTATTCGTACGTGGATGATGCAGGGGAATGGCACAACGTTGCATTTGAAGCTGGCTCACAGACAGGGTTTCATATTAAAACCCCATTTCCAGATTCCACTCCATACGGTGGAGTGTTCTTTACAGGGCCGGACGGAAGACCCAGTGGCCCGCCACGAGGACGAACATCTATACAAAGAAGCGTGGATGGTTCGTACCGTTTTACTTCATCCGGACCAGATCAAAGGAGAACGGAAGTTAGCGACGCTCAAGGAAATGTCAGAGGATCCTATACGTATATTGATGACAAAGGAGTTCAAAGAAGTGTTCACTACATAGCAGGTCCAAACATCGGCTACAAAATAATCAATAAAGGTTTAGGTCCCAGTCTGTCACCGTCACCGTTCTCACCAAGCAGCAGACCTGATTTCAGCTTGCCAAAACCAGCCCGTCCGTCGAGGCCGAGTAGCATACCTGAGCCGTCCTCTTATGAAGAAGGTTTATTTGGATCTTCCCCTATTAACAAGCCAAGCAGCCAGAATAAACCTCCTTCATCTTCGTCGTTTGATGGCGACTTTGCTGAAAATTCCCCACCTACTGTCGGTAGTAGCGATGCAGATGACTTTTTGTCAGGAAGCAAAAATCCTTTAATCGGAGAAGAAGCTGTAAATCCACAGTACACTACCTGTTGTGAAGGAAAACCGGATATTGATAAAAATTCTGAAGAATCTTTTTTGGGAGGAAGCAGCACAGATACAACATCTACGGCCAAACCTGTTAACCAGCCTGACAGTGAATTTCTACCGCCGCTTTCAGCTTTTCCTGAAGATGACCCTTCTGCGGGGAACAAAAAGAATTCAGTTTCACTTGAAGACGACTTTTTGAAAAAACCTTTTTCTTCATTACCTCCCCCAATTAGAGAGTCAAGATTTTTCAACACTAAAAATTTTGGCGACAATCAACCAGCCCCGAATCCGTTTTACATTAACGACTTCTCCGATTCTGACAAGAAGTTTTCTGGATTCCCGCCAGGAGTTTCAGTAAAAGCACGTATACAGTCGTTGGATATTCGACCATTTGGTTCTAGAATTCCTGCACCAGGAGTAGCTCTAGAACAGAGCAGTGACAGCCACTCTAGGACATAACATTATTGTTCATTTCTGTTTTGCTAAATACAGTAATTGACAACCGATAAACAATTACACATGTTGTGAATGTTCAGTGTTTAGCTAACAATTCTAATTATGTTCTTATGTGTGGATGTGTTTCGGCTATAAATATTATACATCGTGGGAGGCTAAAAACATACCTTTTTTTAAATCGTTATTAAGTCAGACTTAATAGAATACAGCTGTAAAATGTGAGCGTTTAAAAACGATCAAGTGAAGTGAAGTATTTTTAATACCACGATGAGAAATGTTTTCTTATTTTAATATACTGTACTTAGACTGTTTGCTGGTATCTCGTAGTACCACGGCTTAGAACGATCAAGTTTTACCAAAGATCATGTATACATTGAATTTTGATAAGTATCAAGATAATATTTTAAATGATAAAATGTTATAAATTATGGTTTTATATATATATATATAAGTACATAATTGTTTTTCTAACCTTGACGTCTTTACAATGTCTAACATACGACATACGTCTTCCGTACAACGTAGACAAAAGCCTCTTTGTTTCTGTATAAATATTTTATCGTGTATTTTATTTTGTAATTAAAGTACCTTCATTATGAGAGTATTTATTGTCATACATATCCATAACTTATGATAATGTGATGTATTTATAATATACACACACTTATTGTTTACTAATGGTACTTATAATCTCAATTTTCTATTGTATTGAATTTATTGTTCATAGCCTAAAGGTACCTTTAGGCTACGAACAATAAATACAATACAATAAAAAATCCATAACTTATAACTTTAACCTATAACCGTCCTATATACTATAAACTGTAAGTCTCCATTGTAGTTAAGTTAGCAGTAGAAGACATAGACAGACAGACAGAAGTTTCATGAGGCGTCTTACACCCTGGTTTGTTTGCGTGGTCCGGGTCGAAGCCCGATGAACGCCAGCTCCAAGCGTGTAGGCCTACAGGACGGACGTTCGTTCAGCACAAGGAGTTATGAACGGTGGGCGTACGTGGAATGAGATAGTAGACAACCCAAGTTACACTGAGCTAAGTAACAAGTTTTACTACCTTAACAGATCAGATGATGTTAGTCAACTACGAAGCAGAACACATAATTTCTTGCCCAAGCGCTAGAGTTTGTGTGTGTTCTCAATCAGCAGTTTTTAACCATAATATTTGTACGCGTATTCAAAATTTTATTATTTTGGTAAATTTACGCAGTAGTAACAAGACAGAAAAGTAAGTAGAAAATAAGCAGAAACTAATTTTCATATATTTTATTGTTACATTTCTCTTTATGATTATAAAAAAGATTAAATGTTGGTCTTTAAAAAATATTTCCGTTTGTCTCATTAATTCATACACTAAGTATAGTAAGGCTGGCTCCTCCTTGAAAAGTTGAAGTAATTTCTCCTTTAAAATTACATTACGTTACTAATATAATGTTACTATCGCTTGTCAACAATTTTTCTCTCCATTACCTAGGAACTGTCACCAAATTCGCCAATGTTTAAAAGAAACTCTTGAGAATTCTATTTCTCTACAGAGTTCACAGCACAAATACACGTTATTATTACTTGTAATTTTTTAGTATGCGAGACATCAACAGTCCAATCCTATATGGGCTAGATTCATTGGTTAGACTAGTAACATCTCCTTGAACATTTAAGTTAGAACAAGTATAACATTTAGCAAACACAAAAATTAAGTACTAAGCCTTTCTTTTGAAGAAATATAAAACTAACAGTGTGTGTTTATAATTAATTATACATGTGATAAACTGTTGTTACTTAATCATAACAACAGTGAATTGAAATAAAATAAACCACAACTTAAAGACATTACGAAACATGTAGTTTTCATTGCTACTTTATTCACTCTTTATTTAGCATTCAAAATAACCAACAAGAGACTTCATAAATAATAGAGTGGCCACCATGTTTATTCTCAATTCGTCTTACCGCAGCTAAAGTAATTTCACTATTACTTTACTAATCAAAAAAACTAAATTGGGAATGAAATGTCATCTTGAGACTCGAACGGATAAACCACATAGCCTACTTGTTTAAACGAATACATAGGCCTACATTTACATATGTTGGGGGGGGGGAACATACCCCCATGAAGTAACTGAATGAAAAAAATACGATTCCTTAATTTTGTAATTACTGAAATCGCCATAAATTTGTAAAACTTTAATGTTGCATCCCGACATAGCTTGTTTCTAAAAATACTATATTAATCGTCCCACAGACTGTCTGGAACTTACCTAACTTAATATCAATAACGTAATTCTTATCACAGCCAATATCATTTCCCCAATAGTTAAAATGGCTCACCTTTTCTACAATTTGATCATTAATTATTATTTTTGTTCTTACCGGTTCTTTGCCTCAAAATGCCATTATCTTTTTCTTTTGTGGTGAAGATTTTCATAGTGTAGGCCTATAGTTTGCAAATCTGATGGAGCTTAAAAACAGATTTCTGTAAATCAGAGTCTATATTTTGAATTACAAGCAAGTCGTCAGCAAACAACAGCACATTCGAATGTCTGTCTTGTGATACGATAATAACAGGGTTCATTAGTTGTTTCCATTTCCTTACTATATCGTCGATTTAAATGTTAAAAAGAGTATATGATATACTGCACCCTTATCTAACATATTGACTGACAGGTATCTTTTGAGATACCCTACAGTTATTTTTAATAGCTATTCTGTTTCCGTTATATAAGCCTTGTATAGTTCTTATAACTTGTTGTGGGTATCCCTGTTCTTCTAATACTTGCCACAGCAAATGTCTATCTACTCTATCAAAGGCCTTCTCACAGTCAATAAATGCTACTTGCGTTTCTTTATTGCACCAACGATGTATCTCAATGATTTGTGTAATAATAAAAGCATTGCCTGTAAAAGATCTGCTCTTCCTGAAACCGTTTCGTTTTTCGAAAATTAGATGCTCAGAAATTGTCTGCAGACAGTGATTTACGATTCTTGCATATATTTTATAAACAGTATCAACCAGACATGTTCTATAGTTATTCCGTTTTCCTTTCTTAAAAATAGATACCACTTGAGCAATAGCATATCTTGCGGGACCTGTTAACTTATTACAACACGTACTATAGAAATGCCATAATCTATTAAATTATTTGTAGTAGACATTATCTGAAAATTTGTATTTATGATCTTAAATGTATTCCTATTACAAAAATAATACACAAGAAATAAAAATTAATGTATAAAAACTAGAGAATATTAAAAAAATGTAGTAAATGGTGTGTTAATGGTTGGTCCTGGACTGGAGCAGGACGGAATTCAGACGTTTCCAAAAAAACCCGTTAAATTGTTATTAATATACTTTTTATACCATTAACTGAAATATTAATGAATAATTTTAAAAAATGAGTCCTTGTATTAGCCGAAAAAATAAAACAAAAAAAGAATACAAATAAAAATTAGGTAACTTCGTTAACTACACTAAATTTCTGCTGCGCATTCCATCTTCTTTCCTATCGTTTAAATCACAAAAATTTAGTTTCTTAACCTATCAAAAAGAAACCAGTTAAGCCCGTTGATTAATTAAAATTGAAAAAACAGTTTATAAATTATATAAAAATATGCGCGAAACCTAACAAAACATAATTTTTAATCGCTAGAACAATGTTTGCAAATGTACGACCTTTCATTGTCTTTGCTGTCGACATCAGCACGAGCATTGCGAGCGCACTTGTAATAGGGAACATAGGGCTCTCACCTCTCAATAGATCATGAATAGGCCTACAGGTCATTACAGTAGAGGCAGTTTCTAAGTTCACTAGCGTATATCAACTTATTTTTAGCCTTTGAATTCTTTCTTTGTTGCTTCGTAGTTATTTTTTGTAAGAAGATAGTTAATACTTTTTGATAAGTTAATATCACTGCTTGCTCCTTGTTCGTGGTAAATTTATGTCGTTTGTCTTTTTCTTGGTAGAAAGCACAGCACATTCAATCAGCGTTTTTACCTGTCTCGAAAAAGCCCACCTATTTTCTGGAGAAACGTTAGGCGACGATGTTAACACTAACGGTTCACAAGCAGTTGAGCTCATAATATTCTAGTGGATGGTAATGGCAATAGAGAGGGTTAAGGATTTATCTGCACTAAAAATAGATATTTTAGCCTCTTGCTTGTTATCAATTTCAATATCTGAAGATTCAAAAGGCAACAATCTGAATCTGTATAAGCCATCCATGTTAATAGAGCAAATGCCATAGCCTAAAATATTTTGACAGCCGTTCTGAAGGATACCGCACTTACGAAGACTGAACCAAAAATAGATACCATTTGCTGAACTGTGACTGCTTTACCTGAGCTCAAAAGAAATTATTTTCACGTTTATCCTTAGTTCTGCAAACTGATTGGATTTGTGAAAGAACGTCAAGAATTAAAGCCTATGATAAGCATGGAGACAAGGCGTGGAATCACAAATTTATTCTCTTTTCCAAAATATATGAGTTTCTAATTTTCAGTGTACGTGGAGAAGCCAACCCAGTAAAATTACGTTGCTCTTAAAAACTTTGCAGATTTTGTGAACCATCTTCTTATTAGTTAACATGAAAACAAGAGCTCGAAGTGTATCATTTTAAACACGAATCAGTCTTGCTTTCATGTATTATAAACACAGGAAACAAGCTCCGACTACTGTACAATTACAGGAACATGTTGAAATGCTCCTCTAAAGTTTCAGAAACTGTCATGCTTTAGTTTACGTTGGACAGCGATTTGTAATTTTTGTAGGAACATTAAACTGATCACGTGCTTTCCGTAGTTCCATCTCCTTACTGAAAATAGAGATCACAGCCTATTGTACATTTTCTACCAATAATTTCTGACGATTTGAAAACAAACACATTTTCTAACCCTGTGTAAAATAAAAATTAATAAATCATATTAGAACTAGCAACGAATAGTTTTTATACTATGCCTGTACGATTCATTTCCTTTTCTTAAACTTTTGTTGTAGGAAAGGCTAGGTTTCTGTCACAGTGACTGCTACCATAGTACACAAACACGCTGTGCGTGTACGTGGTGTGTGTGTTTGTGTGTGAAAGAGAGAGAGAGAGAGAGAGAGAGAGACTAGAAACAGGTGTTGCACATTACATCAACAGAGTAGTTAACCTTTCTGATGACGTCATAGAAGATTCTGTCGTGGAAGATTTGATCAAAAAGCTCATGCAGTTCTTGTTTATATTAAACATTATGCCTTCATTCATCGACACTTATACTGCCCCCCTTCAAAGTAGTCTCAGTCGAATATAACACGATTAAACCGGCCGTTTTGCAGTCTTCAAAATATTTCAAGCATGCGCTTTTTGGTATTACTTTGAGCTTGCTTAGCGATTTTCGTTTTACGTCTTCAACGGTCGCGATACGTTGTCCTTTCGTAGAGATTATCACTGTTGGGAGGAGGAAAGATCGCGTTGGGACACATCTGGTGAATAAGGCAGTTGCCGTGTCATCATTATGACGTTTTATTTTGCCTAGCCTGCCAAAAGTCTTAACAAGCAATGGCGTGCGTCCAAGCGCATTATCGGGCTGCAATTTTCATAAATTATTCTTCCGTAAATCTGGCCGTTTTGTACGAATAGCTTTATACAAATGGCGTAAAATGTCCGACGAGTACACTTTATTTACCACTGCGCCTAGCGATGAAATTTCGTGGAACACAAAAACATAATCTTTATCTGACAAACCACGATCTTCAACTCATTTACGGCAGTCTTAAAGCTTGTAAACCGCTTGTTCACGCACAGCAGTCTCGCCAGAAGCCTTCTCACACGTTTACCAAGAGAGAGCAGTTTAACTCACAGTTTACACAAAATTTAATCAATGTTTTTCAATCTTGCACTGTAGAATGACAAAAAAATCATTTGACCTAATAGATAGATCTAATAGACCTAAGGACGACTTACTGAATTGGCTGTGAAATCTAAACTATGTATTAAATAGGGCTAAAATTTTAGACAATTGTCACTAACATGTGTACCAACATCACACAAAAACAGTTTTATAATCGGACACTTGTAGAGGTGGAAATTGCAAAACTGCACGAACTTTTTGATCAGACTTCTTACACAATTCTCGATCTCAGTTTTTGGTCAGGATGACGAATGCAACAAATGTAGCTTTTAAGAGGCTGTGATTGAAATACAGTATTATACTTTATTTTCAATAAAACAAAATATCTTATACTGACTTCATATAAACTTCGTCAGTATACTTAGTCAACAAATTGCGTCTGGCTCTCAGATTGCTCTCACGGTTTTGTAAATTTCAGCGTTACAATCAACCCCATACGCTGCCGTGTCGGCCCTTTTACTTCAGGTAGCCTGGACTCGACACTAACGTAGACCGAGAAAAGCAGACCTACTTTGTGATTGTGTAGTAGGGCCTGGGTAAGTTGGTGTAGTTGGGCCTGATGCCATGCACAGTCGAAACCCAGTTCTATGACTAGAAAGATGATACAGTCTGTCCTCTAGAGCCTTGGCCATGGTTTCAACAAACCACATTAACTAATCCGGGGGAGTGAAGATTTCCCCGCACGAAAGCTGAATTGTTTTGTGACCAGAACATCAAACTGGTTTGGGTTGCGTTCAGAGACTTTCAAATAAACAGTAATGGCTTTGTTAGGACTATAGTAATAGTTTTCAGTGTCTAATTATTATCTCCATAGACTCTGCAGAGTATACAGTACACACGAGATAAGAGAAGTGACCGATCCGTCTCGTTTTCGTGTGTGTGGGGGGGGCTGTAAATGTATCTACACACTGTAACCGATCTAAGTATAATACAATTAAATCAGTTCTCTTAAGCCACGTCTAAGTTTTATCGAACCTCCCATCGAGTTCCGTGTACCATACCTCGATTCTAACCCCCAGTTATTCAGGCAACAACTCATAATCAGCCTACGACCTGAAAGTTCAATCTTTTGGCAATTGCACATAAAAGAACATTCTCACTAATAACTCTTTTCCCCGGTGTCCTTACCCTCTCCTCGCCCGGTCCGCACTAATGTATGTCTCCCCAGATTCGTAATCCACTGACTTAAGGGGCCTTTATCAAAACAGCCCGGGATCCGTCTTTCTGAGATGGTCGCAATAGCACTAAAAAAATAAAAAATGTGCCTTGTAGGCCTATAGCCTATATCACTATCAGCACCGTATGATGTTCAAACTTGGGCGAGCCCCAGATTTGAACTATTCCAGGCTTCTATTTAAGATCTGAACTAAAAATTTGCATCTATTCCAGGCTTGAACCACCATCTCTTCGTACAACACACTACATTGTGTCATCCAAAATTTACAATTTTTTTCCCGGTTTTCTCTCTTTCCATAATTCCATCAAAAACCGTTTTTAGTTAGTAATCCGTATGTCCTCAGTCCTCAGGTTATGTCCAATTTTCTCTTTATCCTCTTCATAATCTGCAAAAAGATTTCAGCATTTCTAATTCTAGCAGTGTGCTCTCCGCAAATTAGCATAACTCGAGCTTACAGATTAACGCCACCGTTCTCTTCTTAAACTTGTAAGCATATAAAATTTCTAAGTCGCTACGTCGACAGACAGTATTGTTAGAGTTCATTGTATGATGTTGTCGAGAGGCCACCTGGAGAGGAGCCAGTGACCTACACAGGTACTTGCTAGAGACTTGCCGACCCCGGATCCCGTTCGCATGACACACACTACTTTGCCCGTACATATCAGCTCAAATCCAGCCGAAATATCGGTCCATCCCCTGCTCCGACACCAAGGCGGTTGTATGTCGGCCGGAAACGTCGCCGCCGGGCTTCAGAATCACTGTGGAGTGGCTCTTCTTCAACTCTACCAAGGCGCCCGCCTAGGCCTCATGCCCTCACCCGTGGGACATACACAACACGCCCACATAAATAGAAAGTTAAAAAGAAAGTTATTTAGTATACTAAACCGCTATAGGAGACTTCCCCGCAGTCCGCTGCTAGATCCGCGCGGACACGCTCGGGAATACAGTAACATAGTCGGGTCCACGAGGAAGTCCCGTCAATTCGCTCGGCCTGTCAACTTTCTCCTCGGGGTTAGAAAACGCCCCGTCCCAAGAGTAGCCGACGACAAAGTCCTGACTCTGTAATTCCTCCGCTCACGTTTCCGGTATGTCAGAGGTTGCACGGATACATCGGAAACCACTCGTAAAAAAAACAACCACTCAAAGCTGGTTGTCGGATCTCCAACTATCGCAGTAGGATTTCTGAACACAAGCTAGTTGAAGCTCACTTTTATCGGCTAAGGTGCTACATGTTTATGTACTGAAGCTACGTAACGAACTTATGGTCTGAATGAATTTGTGTCTGTAGTCATAAACGCAAATAATATTAAAATTTTAGAATAGTTGTTATGGCAAGGCGGCTATTACAGAGGTTCTAAATACCTGGTTTTCGGGATGAACCAATTTGGGCAAAACCTCTTTAATGTTGTAGCGAAATGATAATTAGCCGTACTAACATAGAAATCAAACATGTACGTTATCCATAGTCCTGGTTTCAGTTTTATGATATTGTTTATATTACACATATTGAGGATTAAGTACAGTGAGGTGTTTTGTTCAGTTTTTTAAATATTCTCACCTTAAGTAGAATTTCTTAAAGACACAATTTATAAATAGCAGAAAAATAAAAAAAATATGTTTGACTTACTAATAAGTAAAATAAACAATGACTTACTGTATAATTACTTTAGTAATTATAACCTATTTTTGAAAAGCGACAACACAAATCGTACGTTTATTCTTCTATTAGGACGTTATTCTTTTTAGTCATTGTTTCTTGATTCGAAATATTATATTCTGGTAGTAATGATACATTAAAAACGCATTTTCTTACGTCTGGATCGGCAGTTTTGTTGCTGGAAAGACGATTTCTTGTAAGAGTAGTTAAGGTAGTAAGTAGTTAAAAGAGTGTATTGCACTTAAAGAGTGTAGTTAAGGTAGTAGTATTGTTATAATTATATAATTATTAATAAGTGTTAATATTGTTAATATATGAATACAAATAAATAGAAATCGAAATATGTGAAAAACAGATAAGTCAAAAAACATTTAAACATATTATGATCAACCATGTTGTAGGAGGAGGTAGGCCCCCCCACCTACCACACACAAGATGCACAAGTGCTGCAACAATCTCGTGTGCTACAAGATGTTGGGCATCACAGCTTAGCTGACTGTACCTTACAGTGAATGATTCTGTAACATCTTAGAAGATACCCAGTCAATATTGTACTCATTTTACTTCCATATTCCTTAAGGAATGGAAGTATGGTGATGGCAAAAAAAATCGTGTTCGAGATTATTGCAGATTCTGATTCTACTACACTCAAAACATGAAAAAAAGTCGTTTTCCGAAAAGTGTCTGTGTGTCTATCTGTCTGTCTGTCTATCTGTCTGTGTGTCTGTCTGTAGATTTTTTTTCTATGGCAAACGATAACTGCCGCAAATTCAAACAGAATCAAATAATTTTTTGCATGCAGCCCTGATTTGCAGAGTACTCGCGACCTATTGTTTTTGGTGAAGATCGGTTGAGGGAAAGGGGTAGTTTACCTGCAACGGTTTTTTTTTAGCAAGGGTAATTTTGTTTGTTTGGCAAACGATAACAGCCGCAAATTCAAACAGAATCAAATAATGTTTCGCATACAGCCCTAAATTGTAGAGTTCTCAAGATCTGTTGATTTTGGTGAAGATCGGTTAAGGGAAAGGGGTAGTTTACCGGTAACGTTTTATGTTTTAACAAGGGTATTTCCTATGGCAAACGATAACAGCCGCAAATTCAAACAGAATCAAAAGATTATTTGCATACAGCCCTAAATTGTAGAGTTCTCAAGACCTATTGTTTTTGGTGAAGTTCGGTTGAGGGAAAGGGGTAGTTTACCTGCAACGTTTTTTTAACAAGGGTATTTTCTATGGCAAACGATAACAGCCGCAAATTCAAACAGAATCAAATAATGTTTTGCATGCAGCCCTGATTTGCAGAGTACTCGCGACCTATTGTTTTTGGTGAAGATCGGTTGAGGGAAAGGGGTAGTTTACCTACAACGGTTTTTTTTTAGCAAGGGTAATTTTGTTTGTTTGGCAAACGATAACAGCCGCAAATTCAAACAGAATCAAATAATGTTTCGCATACAGCCCTGAATTGTAGAGTTCTCAAGATCTGTTGATTTTGGTGAAGATCGGTTAAGGGAAAGGGGTAGTTTACCTGTAACGTTTTATGTTTTAACAAGGGTATTTCCTATGGCAAACGATAACAGCCGCAAATTCAAACAGAATCAAAAGATTATTTGCATACAGCCCTAAATTGTAGAGTTCTCAAGACCTGTTGTTTTTGGTGAAGTTCGGTTTAGGGAAAGGGGTAGTTTACCTGCAACGTTTTTTTAACAAGGGTATTTTCTATGGCAAACGATAACAGCCGCAAATTCAAACAGAATCAAATAATGTTTTGCATACAGTCCTGATTTGTAGAGTACTCAAGACCTATTGTTTTTGGTGAAGATCGGTTAAGGGGAAGGGGTAGTTTACCGGCAACGTTTTTTTATCAAGCGTATTTTCTATGGCAAACGATAACAGCCGCAAAGTCAAACAGAATCAAATAATTTTTTGCATACGTCCCTGAATTGTAGAGGTCTCAATGACTTTCGATTTTGGAGAAGATCGGTTAAGTGGAAGGGGTAGTTTACCAGCAACCTTTTACGTTTTAACAAGAGTAAAGTACTTGAAAATTTATTTAAACTTTTTGAAACAATGGTAATTGTTAAAAATAAAATAATTTTGTTGCCAGGCAATAAAATTATAATTTTTTCATTTTAATGTAATATAATATTTTTCATTTAATACAGCAATAAAAAGGCAGGTAAGACACAGCCTGGCTGTTTGGCTGAAAATGATTTTAAATATAAATCTTAGAATATGGAAGTCATGTATGGTTCTCCATACCGATATTTTACTTCCATATTCCTTAAGGAATGGAAGTATGGTGATGGCAAAAAAAATCGTGTTCGAGATTATTGCAGATTCTGATTCTACTACACTCAAAACATGAAAAAAAGTCGTTTTCCGAAAAGTGTCTGTGTGTCTGTCTGTCTGTCTGTCTGTCTGTCTGTCTATAGATTTTTTTTTTGGCAAACGATAACTGCCGCAAATTCAAACAGAATCAAATAATGTTTCGCATACAGCCCTGAATTGTAGAGTTCTCAAGACGTGTTGTTTTTGGTGAAGATCGGTTAAGGGAAAGGGGTAGTTTACCAATAACGTTTTATGTTTTAACAAGGGTATTTCCTATGGCAAACGATAACAGCCGCAAATTCAAACAGAATGAAAAGATTATTTGCATGCAGCCCTAAATTGTAGAGTTCTCAATACCTTTTGTTTTTGGTGAATATCGGTTAAGGGATCGGGGTAGTTTACCTACAACGTTTGTTTAACAAGGGTATTTTCTATGGCAAACGATAACAGCCGCAAATTCAAACAGAATCAAATAATTTTCTGCATACAGCCCTGATTTGTAGAGTACTCAAGACGTATTGTTTTTGGTGAAGATCGGTTGAGGGGAAGGGGTAGTTTACCAGCAACGTTTTTTATCATGCGTATTTTCTATGGCAAACGACAACTGCCGCAAATTCAAACAGAATCAAATAATTTTTTGCATACAGCCCTGATTTGTAGAGTACTCGCGACCTATTGTTTTTGGTGAAGATCGGTTGAGGGGAAGGGGTAGTTTACCTGCAACGGTTTTTTTTATCAAGGGAAATTTTTTTTTTTTTGGCAAACGATAACAGCCGCAAATTCAAACAGAATCAAATAATGTTTCGCATACAGCCCTGAATTGTAGATTTCTCAAGACCTATTATTTTTGGTGAAGATCGGTTGAGGGAAAGGGGTAGTTTACCTGCAACGTTTTTTTAACAAGGGTATTTTCTATGGCAAACGATAACAGCCGCAAATTCAAACAGAATCAAATAATGTTTTGCATACAGTCCTGATTTGTAGAGTACTCAAGACCTATTGTTTTTGGTGAAGATCGGTTAAGGGGAAGAGGTAGTTTACCTGCAACGTTTTTTTATCAAGCGTATTTTCTATGGCAAACGAAAACAGCCGCAAATTCAAACAGAATCAAATAATGTTTTGCATACGTCCCTGAATTGTAGAGGTCTCAATGACTTTCGATTTTGGTGAAGATCGGTTAAGGGGAAGGGGTAGTTTACTTGCAACCTTTTACGTTTTAACAAGAGTAAAGTACTTGAAAATTTATTTAAACTTTTTGAAACAATGGTAATTGTTAAAAATAAAATAATTTTGTTGCCAGGCAATAAAATTATAATTTTTTCATTTTAATGTAATATAATATTTTTCATTTAATACAGCAATAAAAAGGCAGGTAAGACACAGCCTGGCTGTTTGGCTGAAAATGATTTTAAATATAAATCTTAGAATATGGAAGTCATGTATGGTTCTCCATACCGATATTACTTCCATATTCCTTAAGGAATGGAAGTATGGTGATGGCAAAAAAAATCGTGTTCGAGATTATTGCAGATTCTGATTCTACTACACTCAAAACATGAAAAAAAGTCGTTTTCCGAAAAGTGTCTGTGTGTCTGTGTGTCTATCTGTCTGTCTGTCTGTCTGTCTGTGTGTCTGTCTGTAGATTTTTTTTCTATGGCAAACGATAACTGCCGCAAATTCAAACAGAATCAAATAATTTTTTGCATGCAGCCCTGATTTGCAGAGTACTCGCGACCTATTGTTTTTGGTGAAGATCGGTTGAGGGAAAGGGGTAGTTTACCTGCAACGGTTTTTTTTTAGCAAGGGTAATTTTGTTTGTTTGGCAAACGATAACAGCCGCAAATTCAAACAGAATCAAATAATGTTTCGCATACAACCCTAAATTGTAGAGTTCTCAAGATCTGTTGATTTTGGTGAAGATCGGTTAAGGGAAAGGGGTAGTTTACCGGTAACGTTTTATGTTTTAACAAGGGTATTTCCTATGGCAAACGATAACAGCCGCAAATTCAAACAGAATCAAAAGATTATTTGCATACAGCCCTAAATTGTAGAGTTCTCAAGACCTATTGTTTTTGGTGAAGTTCGGTTGAGGGAAAGGGGTAGTTTACCTGCAACGTTTTTTTAACAAGGGTATTTTCTATGGCAAACGATAACAGCCGCAAATTCAAACAGAATCAAATAATGTTTTGCATGCAGCCCTGATTTGCAGAGTACTCGCGACCTATTGTTTTTGGTGAAGATCGGTTGAGGGAAAGGGGTAGTTTACCTACAACGGTTTTTTTTTAGCAAGGGTAATTTTGTTTGTTTGGCAAACGATAACAGCCGCAAATTCAAACAGAATCAAATAATGTTTCGCATACAGCTCTGAATTGTAGAGTTCTCAAGATCTGTTGATTTTGGTGAAGATCGGTTAAGGGAAAGGGGTAGTTTACCGGTAACGTTTTATGTTTTAACAAGGGTATTTCCTATGGCAAACGATAACAGCCGCAAATTCAAACAGAATCAAAAGATTATTTGCATACAGCCCTAAATTGTAGAGTTCTCAAGACTTGTTGTTTTTGGTGAAGTTCGGTTTAGGGAAAGGGGTAGTTTACCTGCAACGTTTTTTTAACAAGGGTATTTTCTATGGCAAACGATAACAGCCGCAAATTCAAACAGAATCAAATAATGTTTTGCATACAGTCCTGATTTGTAGAGTACTCAAGACCTATTGTTTTTGGTGAAGATCGGTTAAGGGGAAGGGGTAGTTTACCTGCAACGTTTTTTTATCAAGCGTATTTTCTATGGCAAACGAAAACAGCCGCAAATTCAAACAGAATCAAATAATGTTTTGCATACGTCCCTGAATTGTAGAGGTCTCAATGACTTTCGATTTTGGTGAAGATCGGTTAAGGGGAAGGGGTAGTTTACTTGCAACCTTTTACGTTTTAACAAGAGTAAAGTACTTGAAAATTTATTTAAACTTTTTGAAACAATGGTAATTGTTAAAAATAAAATAATTTTGTTGCCAGGCAATAAAATTATAATTTTTTCATTTTAATGTAATATAATATTTTTCATTTAATACAGCAATAAAAAGGCAGGTAAGACACAGCCTGGCTGTTTGGCTGAAAATGATTTTAAATATAAATCTTAGAATATGGAAGTCATGTATGGTTCTCCATACCGATATTACTTCCATATTCCTTAAGGAATGGAAGTATGGTGATTGCAAAAAAAATCGTGTTCGAGATTATTGCAGATTCTGATTCTACTACACTCAAAACATGAAAAAAAGTCGTTTTCCGAAAAGTGTCTGTGTGTCTGTCTGTCTGTCTGTCTGTCTGTCTATCTATAGATTTTTTTCTATGGCAAACGATAACTGCCGCAAATTCAAACAGAATCAAATAATTTTTTGCATACAGCCCGGTTTTGCAGAGTTCTCGCGACCTATTGTTTTTGGTGAAGATCGGTTGAGGGAAAGGGGTAGTTTACCAGCAACGGTTTTTTTTTAGCAAGGGTAATTTTGTTTGTTTGGCAAACGATAACAGCCGCAAATTCAAACAGAATCAAATAATGTTTCGCATACAGCCCTGAATTGTAGAGTTCTCAAGACCTATTGTTTTTGGTGAAGATCGGTTAAGGGAAAGGGGTAGTTTACCTATAACGTTTTATGTTTTAACAAGGGTATTTCCTATGGCAAACGATAACAGCCGCAAATTCAAACAGAATGAAAAGATTATTTGCATGCAGCCCTAAATTGTAGAGTTCTCAATACCTTTTGTTTTTGGTGAAGATCGGTTAAGGGAAAGGGGTAGTTTACCTACAACGTTTTTTTAACAAGGGTATTTTCTATGGCAAACGATAACAGCCGCAAATTCAAACAGAATCAAATAATTTTCTGCATACAGCCCTGATTTGTAGAGTACTCAAGACCTATTGTTTTTGGTGAAGATCGGTTGAGGGGAAGGGGTAGTTTACCAGCAACGTTTTTTATCATGCGTATTTTCTATGGCAAACGACAACTGCCGCAAATTCAAACAGAATCAAAAAATTTTTTGCATACAGCCCTGATTTGTAGAGTACTCGCGACCTATTGTTTTTGGTGAAGATCGGTTGAGGGGAAGGGGTAGTTTACCTGCAACGGTTTTTTTTATCAAGGGAAATTTTTTTTTTTTTGGCAAACGATAACAGCCGCAAATTCAAACAGAATCAAATAATGTTTCGCATACAGCCCTGAATTGTAGATTTCTCAAGACCTATTATTTTTGGTGAAGATCGGTTGAGGGAAAGGGGTAGTTTACCTGCAACGTTTTTTTAACAAGGGTATTTTCTATGGCAAACGATAACAGCCGCAAATTCAAACAGAATCAAATAATGTTTTGCATACAGTCCTGATTTGTAGAGTACTCAAGACCTATTGTTTTTGGTGAAGATCGGTTAAGGGGAAGGGATAGTTTACCAGCAACGTTTTTTTATCAAGCGTATTTTCTATGGCAAACGAAAACAGCCGCAAATTCAAACAGAATCAAATAATGTTTTGCATACGTCCCTGAATTGTAGAGGTCTCAATGACTTTCGATTTTGGTGAAGATCGGTTAAGGGGAAGGGGTAGTTTACTTGCAACCTTTTACGTTTTAACAAGAGTAAAGTACTTGAAAATTTATTTAAACTTTTTGAAACAATGGTAATTGTTAAAAATAAAATAATTTTGTTGCCAGGCAATAAAATTATAATTTTTTCATTTTAATGTAATATAATATTTTTCATTTAATACAGCAATAAAAAGGCAGGTAAGACACAGCCTGGCTGTTTGGCTGAAAATGATTTTAAATATAAATCTTAGAATATGGAAGTCATGTATGGTTCTCCATACCGATATTACTTCCATATTCCTTAAGGAATGGAAGTATGGTGATGGCAAAAAAAATCGTGTTCGAGATTATTGCAGATTCTGATTCTACTACACTCAAAACATGAAAAAAAGTCGTTTTCCGAAAAGTGTCTGTGTGTCTGTCTGTCTGTCTGTCTGTCTGTCTGTCTGTCTGTCTGTAGATTTTTTTTCTATGGCAAACGATAACTGCCGCAAATTCAAACAGAATCAAATAATTTTTTGCATGCAGCCCTGATTTGCAGAGTACTCGCGACCTGTTGTTTTTGGTGAAGATCGGTTGAGGGAAAGGGGTAGTTTACCTGCAACGGTTTTTTTTTAGCAAGGGTAATTTTGTTTGTTTGGCAAACGATAACAGCCGCAAATTCAAACAGAATCAAATAATGTTTCGCATACAGCCCTGAATTGTAGAGTTCTCAAGATCTGTTGATTTTGGTGAAGATCGGTTAAGGGAAAGGGGTAGTTTACCTGTAACGTTTTATGTTTTAACAAGGGTATTTCCTATGGCAAACGATAACAGCCGCAAATTCAAACAGAATCAAAAGATTATTTGCATACAGCCCTAAATTGTAGAGTTCTCAAGATCTATTGTTTTTGGTGAAGTTCGGTTGAGGGAAAGGGGTAGTTTACCTGCAACGTTTTTTTAACAAGGGTATTTTCTATGGCAAACGATAACAGCCGCAAATTCAAACAGAATCAAATAATGTTTTGCATACAGCCCTGATTTGTAGAGTACTCAAGACCTATTGTTTTTGGTGAAGATCGGTTAAGGGGAAGGGGTAGTTTACCTGCAACGTTTTTTTATCAAGCGTATTTTCTATGGCAAACGATAACAGCCGCAAAGTCAAACAGAATCAAATAATTTTTTGCATACGTCCCTGAATTGTAGAGGTCTCAATGACTTTCGATTTTGGAGAATATCGGTTAAGTGGAAGGGGTAGTTTACCTGCAACCTTTTACGTTTTAACAAGAGTAAAGTACTTGAAAATTTATTTAAACTTTTTGAAACAATGGTAATTGTTAAAAATAAAATAATTTTGTTGCCAGGCAATAAAATTATAATTTTTTCATTTTAATGTAATATAATATTTTTCATTTAATACAGCAATAAAAAGGCAGGTAAGACACAGCCTGGCTGTTTGGCTGAAAATGATTTTAAATATAAATCTTAGAATATGGAAGTCATGTATGGTTCTCCATACCGATATTTTACTTCCATATTCCTTAAGGAATGGAAGTATGGTGATGGCAAAAAAAATCGTGTTCGAGATTATTGCAGATTCTGATTCTACTACACTCAAAACATGAAAAAAAGTCGTTTTCCGAAAAGTGTCTGTGTGTCTGTCTGTCTGTCTGTCTGTCTATCTGTCTATAGATTTTTTTCTATGGCAAACGATAACTGCCGCAAATTCAAACAGAATCAAATAATTTTTTGCATACAGCCCGGTTTTGCAGAGTTCTCGCGACCTATTGTTTTTGGTGAAGATCGGTTGAGGGAAAGGGGTAGTTTACCTGCAACGGTTTTTTTTTAGCAAGGGTAATTTTGTTTGTTTGGCAAACGATAACAGCCGCAAATTCAAACAGAATCAAATAATGTTTCGCATACAGCCCTGAATTGTAGAGTTCTCAAGACCTATTGTTTTTGGTGAAGATCGGTTAAGGGAAAGGGGTAGTTTACCTGTAACGTTTTATGTTTTAACAAGGGTATTTCCTATGGCAAACGATAACAGCCGCAAATTCAAACAGAATGAAAAGATTATTTGCATACAGCCCTAAATTGTAGAGTTCTCAATACCTTTTGTTTTTGGTGAAGATCGGTTAAGGGAAAGGGGTAGTTTACCTACAACGTTTTTTTAACAAGGGTATTTTCTATGGCAAACGATAACAGCCGCAAATTCAAACAGAATCAAATAATTTTCTGCATACAGCCCTGATTTGTAGAGTACTCAAGACCTATTGTTTGTGGTGAAGATCGGTTGAGGGGAAGGGGTAGTTTACCAGCAACGTTTTTTATCATGCGTATTTTCTATGGCAAACGACAACTGCCGCAAATTCAAACAGAATCAAATAATTTTTTGCATACAGCCCTGATTTGTAGAGTACTCGCGACCTATTGTTTTTGGTGAAGATCGGTTGAGGGGAAGGGGTAGTTTACCAGCAACGGTTTTTTTTATCAAGGGAAATTTTTTTTTTTGCAAACGATAACAGCCGCAAATTCAAACAGAATCAAATAATGTTTCGCATACAGCCCTGAATTGTAGATTTCTCAAGACCTATTGTTTTTGGTGAAGATCGGTTGAGGGAAAGGGGTAGTTTACCTGCAACGTTTTTTTAACAAGGGTATTTTCTATGGCAAACGATAACAGCCGCAAATTCAAACAGAATCAAATAATGTTTTGCATACAGTCCTGATTTGTAGAGTACTCAAGACCTATTGTTTTTGGTGAAGATCGGTTAAGGGGAAGGGGTAGTTTACCTGCAACGTTTTTTTATCAAGCGTATTTTCTATGGCAAACGAAAACAGCCGCAAATTCAAACAGAATCAAATAATGTTTTGCATACGTCCCTGAATTGTAGAGGTCTCAATGACTTTCGATTTTGGTGAAGATCGGTTAAGGGGTAGTTTACCTGCAACCTTATACGTTTTAACAAGAGTAAAGTACTTGAAAATTTATTTAAACTTTTTGAAACAATGGTAATTGTTAAAAATAAAATAATTTTGTTGCCAGGCAATAAAATTATAATTTTTTCATTTTAATGTAATATAATATTTTTCATTTAATACAGCAATAAAAAGGCAGGTAAGGCACAGCCTGGCTGTTTGGCTGAAAATGATTTTAAATATAAATCTTAGAATATGGAAGTCATGTATGGTTCTCCATACCGATATTTACTTCCATATTCCTTAAGGAATGGAAGTATGGTGATGGCAAAAAAAATCGTGTTCGAGATTATTGCAGATTCTGATTCTACTACACTCAGAACATGAAAAAAAGTCGTTTTCCGAAAAGTGTCTGTGTGTGTGTCTGTCTGTCTGTGTGTCTGTGTGTCTGTGTGTCTGTCTGTGTGTCTGTGTGTCTGTAGATTTTTTCTATGGCAAACGATAACTGCCGCAAATTCAAACAGAATCAAATAATTTTTTGCATACAGCGCTGATTTGCAGAGTACTCGCGACCTATTGTTTTTGGTGAAGATCGGTTGAGGGAAAGGGGTAGTTTACCTGCAACGGTTTTTTTTTAGCAAGGGTAATTTTGTTTGTTTGGCAAACGATAACAGCCGCAAATTCAAACAGAATCAAATAATGTTTCGCATACAGCCCTGAATTGTAGAGTTCTCAAGATCTGTTGATTTTGGTGAAGATCGGTTAAGGGAAAGGGGTAGTTTACCTGTAACGTTTTATGTTTTAACAAGGGTATTTCCTATGGCAAACGATAACAGCCGCAAATTCAAACAGAATCAAAAGATTATTTGCATACTGCCCTAAATTGTAGAGTTCTCAAGACCTATTGTTTTTGGTGAAAATCGGTTGAGGGAAAGGGGTAGTTTACCTGCAACGTTTTTTTAACAAGGGTATTTTTTTCTATGGCAAACGATAACTGCCGCAAATTCAAACAGAATCAAATAACTTTTTGCATACAGCCCTGATTTGTAGAGTACTCACGACCTATTGTTTTTGGTGAAGATCGGTTGAGGGAAAGGGGTAGTTTACCTGCAACGGTTTTTTAACAAGGGTATTTTTTTCTATGGCAAACGATAACTGCCGCAAATTCAAACAGAATCAAATAACTTTTTGCATACAGCCCTGATTTGTAGAGTACTCACGACCTATTGTTTTTGGTGAAGATCGGTTGAGGGAAAGGGGTAGTTTACCAGCAACGGTTTTTTTTTATCAAGGGATTTTTTTTTTGCCAAACGATAACAGCCGCAAATTCAAACAGAATCAAATAATATTTCGCATACAGCCCTGAGTTGTAGAGTTCTCAAGATCTGTTGATTTTGGTGAAGATCGGTTAAGGGAAAGGGGTAGTTTACCTGTAACGTTTTATGTTTTAACAAGGGTATTTCCTATGGCAAACGATAACAGCCGTAAATTCAAACAGAATCAAAAGATTATTTTCATACAGCCCTAAATTGTAGAGTTCTCATGACCTATTGTTTTTGGTGGTAATCGGTTAAGGGAAAGGGGTAGTTTACCTACAACGTTTTTTTAACAAGGTTATTTTCTATGGCAAACGATAACAGCCGCAAATTCAAACATAATCAAATAATTTTCTCCATACAGCCCTGGTTTGTAGAGTACTCAAGATCCTTTGTTTTTGGTGAAGATCGGTTGAGGGGAAGGGGTAGTTTACCTGCAACGTTTGTTATAAAGCGTATTTTCTATGGCAAACGATAACTGAAGCAAATTCAAACAGAATCAAATAATTTTTTGCATACATAAGTGAATTGTAGAGGACTCAGGGCCATTAGATTTTGGTGAAGATCGGTTAAGGGGAAGGGGTAGTTTACCTGCAACGTTTTACGTTTTAACAAGAGTAAAGTACTTGAAAATTCATTTAAACTTTTTCAAACAATGGTAATTGTTAAAAATAAAATAATTTTGTTGCCAGGCAATAAAATTATAATTTTTTCATTTTAATGTAAATTATGTATATATTAGAAAATATATCGTGCTTGGCAGGCAAGCATATTTCAGATTATAAGTCTTAGAATATGGAAGTCATGTATGGTTCTCCATACCGATATTTAAATCTTATTTATCACATGGATATATATATATGTGTGTGTGTGTGTGTGTGTGTGTGTGTGTGTGTGTGTGTGTGTGTGTGTGGGCGCGCGCGCGCGTGTGATACAAAGACTACAGAGCATGCAGAGAAACAAAGTGTAACAAGGCGAGACAGGAAAACAATTAAATATGCAAAAGTGGCGTGGCTGATTTTCGTTTATGTGTAAGCAAATTTACCTTAAATGCTCCATTCTATTCCATCGTTAACAGATTACTTAGTGACAATAAGTAATTGTTGTTACAAGTAACCGTGATATATATCGTGTGTTTTCAGATGTCTGTCTGTTAAGGCAATGTAGAATGCGTTTATATGGGTGCTGTTTTTCTTTCTTTTAAGCAGCTTTATAGCTAACAATTCTTCTTACAAAAATCGCTTAAGCAATTATACAAACTTTTCTCCTCGTATTTCTCTGGGCTTAACGCTATTATGAGTTTCCATTCATCTTATTGCCTCCTTTTTCTACAGCCTTCTATTGTTCCAGTCACCGTCCGTTAACTTGTTTTCTTCCGAATCTCTGTTGACGCAGGATTGTCATGTCAAGTGCTCCTCCATTTTTTATTTTCATGTCCGTTGCCACTCTAATACGTGGACCACCTTACTTCACTCAAACTATTTAAGTGGCCATACCATTGTAGTTCTATGTTTTATACGACTTTTGTAATGGAACATGTTGTTCCATTTTTTCAAACTCGATTCCTTGATTTCCATTCCCATTCAATTCCTCGATTTTCAAACTCCTTCAGTTCGGATTTTATGTTCTCCCATTAGCTGTAAACATCTTCGCATACAATCCAATTCTACGGTAATTTTATCTCCTATTCTCTTCATTCTGGTCATACTGAAACTCTATACAAAACAACTACACTCTGAGAGATTATTTTCTATTTTTCCTTACAGAATTGTTCCATATTACACCATATATTGTTCTAGTAACTTGTTTTCACTTGTTATCTTTATTTTAATATCTCTAGCGTATGCGCCGTTTTGATGTGTAACCGATTCTAGATATTTGAATGCTTGAAAGCCTTTAATTTTTTTCTTCTTCTGTATCAACATTTCTGTGGATACATAGATAACTGGTTTTTATAAATTTGTCTTAAGACTCTCCTCTTTTAACTTTTTCAATACCTCCTTTACACTAAGCAGTTATCCTAATGCTTTATCCTAATCGTCCGCGAAAAGCATCGAATGTAGGATATTTCCTCGTACAGGTATACCCATCTTTTCACATTCCTAAAAACCTTATTGCACTGCAGAACAGACGATACATGGATGTATTAAGGAATTTTAAAGCAGCCATTTTTACATAAAGATCGTCTCTTAAACGATATTATATTGTTCAAATTAAATGTAACGTTCGATTCAGTTACAAATTCAACGCAAACCAAGAGGATTACCACCAATGTAAAATGACTGTGGCGTTCGTTTCTATATTGTAACATTTACAATATTTTTTCTGTGCATTATTTCGTTTTAAGCGTTTAGTTTTTTGTGCATTATTTAGGTTTGTGTTCAGGGGCGCCGACTCCGGGGGTGGTCCGGTGCTCGAGCACCCCCCAGAATTTTTGTGGGGGTGTTCAGCACCCATACATAAAAGGGAGAAGAAAAATAAAAAGAAAATAAGAAAAGAAAAAAGAAGAAAAGAAAAAGAAAGAAAGAAAAATGGGGGAAAAATTCTAATCTTTCGTCGTATTTCTTAAATGATAGTAGGGCCCGATTTTTTCATAGAGCGGAGAGGGGGATATAAAGTTTGGTTTGGGCAGAGACTTTACCAGGGTACTTCCGATTACGCGGGACTTGCGTTTCCCGCGATAAGACAGCTGTGGCAGGTCGCTCTGCCCACAAAGCCATTCAAGGCTCTGACAATCCTCCCCACAACACTTGTCCGTCATCATAAACAGCTGAATGAGATCGCAGAGCAAATATATTTAAAAAAACAACAGCTGTTGGAAAACATTACGTATGACGTACCGGTACGGCCTTACTCCTTTTGCGAATTTTTCCATACTCTTCAAAGGGTTAAAAAGGATTATGCCAATTTTGACGACGCGCTCTCGCGTCGGCCCATGCAAGCACGGCCTCGCGACTCCCCTCCAGAAACTACCGCTCCTCACATATCACACATACGTTTAAATGCACGGAAAAGTGTAAGTTGGTTTAATTCTTTGTTTACTCGTTTTATTATAATGGATAAATTCATTACTCGTTTGTCAATGAAAAAAAGTGATTCGGCTGAGACGTCATCAGCAGATAGTGCTTCAGGTGGCTCGGATTCAACTACTGCATCTAAAGAAACAAACAAAACTGGTGTTGGTGGTCGTTCTTTTCAAAAACAGTGGAAACACAAATATAAGTGGATCTTGTACGACGAGAAGTGTGATAAAGTGTTTTGTTCTGTGTGTAAGGAAATAATTTCCTTCAGTAGACCGAAAAAAAAACTAAACAAGACGAAGACGTGATAAAAGCATTCGTGGAAGTCGGGTTTTCTTCTTGGAACAAAGCCTTACAAAGATTCGCTTCTCATGAAAAATCGGATTTTCATATGTCCTGCTGTACTAGGAAAAGTGCAATGGATAAAGGTGTGAACGTGCAGTCTTTGATATCTAAAGGTAAGGAGAGAGATATGAAATCTGCAAAAAGTAGCTCTCTTAAGAATGTTATCTTCACTGCGTTATCTCAAGGTTCAGGGGTTAGCAACCCGTGGTCACACAGATGAAAATTCTAATTATCATGCATTAGAGTTAGTTGCTGAAGATAACTCCGATTCAACGCTCCGATTCCGTTGCTCTTGGTTTCAACGTACAAAGTACAGATGGCTTTCACACGACATAACAAATGAACTAGGTTCTATTATGGCTAACGAAGTTTTACAAAATTTGATCAAGTTTCTAAAAGACTCCCAATACTATTCGATAATTATGGCTGAAACTGGCGACGCATGTCAACACGAGCAAGTTTAAATTTCTTTTCGATTTGTCAGTGGTGAGCATTTTCAAATTAATTAATTATTTTTTGGTTTCTATAAAACTGAATTTACTACAGCTGAAGTCTTGATGAAAATTTTAACGGATGTTCTCACTCGTTTGTCTCTGGATATCAAGTCATGCAGAGGTATTGCTACTGACCGAGAGGTAAATATGACAGGCGCTTTTTCAGGGTTGCAAGCAAAAATCAGAGAAATTGCGCCGCGAGTTATGCATGTTCACTGTTTTTGAACCTTGTGACCCAAGAGGCAATGCAAAATGAGACCGTGGTGAGAGACTATCTTGCAAATGTCAAAGAAATTATCAATTTTGTGCACGGGTCCCCCAACCGACTAGCAATATTTGCAAGCTGCCCAAGATGGTAGCTATTCACCATGTAGCTCTTCGACCTTTTTGCCCTACCAGGTGGTGTTGTAGAATAAGTTCGTTGAAAACGATTTTGCAGAATTACGAAGAGTGAGTTAATATTGTTCTTTGAGGAAATCGAGCTCAAAAAATCTGATGCCGGTGCTAAAGCTAAAGGTTTCTTAAAATTTCTGTGCTCTTCGACTTTATATTTGTCTTTACGCTTTTTACGCAAAATTTTAGAGCCAGTTGAAATTTTGAATGCCTTTCTGCAAAATTCCTTCTTACAGCTGCAAAAAGGCCATGGACAATATTCATAGTGTCCGAGAGATTTTGAAGTTAACTCGAACTGATGAACGTTTCGATGCAGTTTGGAGCTCTTGCTTGGGATTGACCAAAAAATTTGATGTCGAAGAGCCGAAACTTCCAAAAGTTCGAAAAATTCCTCGAAAACTTGATGACGGCGCTCAACTCTTTGCTTTTCCCAGCCCCCGTGTTTATTACCGGAAAATTTATTTCGAGGTTTTAGATATTGTGATCAACTGTTTCGATGATCGATTTTCTAAAGCTGCTGTGACTCACTTCAAAGAAATTGAAACATTTCTTCTTTCCAAAACTAAAGATTGCAGTTCTGTAGTAAAATTTCATAAGGATGACTTTGACACTGAAAGATTAATTTGCACAGAAATATGATGTTAGATGTGTGTGAATCTAAAAATTTTGTCGTTGAAAGTACAGAAGACTTAGTGCGCTTCTTTTCCTCAAATAAACACGTCGACGAACTGATTCCAGAGGTGGTTAAGTTGATAAAGATCGCTTTAACCTATACCCGTTTCTACATGTACAGCAGAACGTTCTTTCTCCGCCCTGAGAAGATTAAAACTTACCTGCGCAACACCATGACGCAAGGAAAATTGAACGACAACGCAATCATGCAGTCCATAAGCAAGAAGTGAAAAATAAATTGAACCTCGAAACTGTGGCGAACATTTTCATCAAACGATCGACTGTTCGTAGGAACACTTTCTTTATGAATGAGTAGTGAGAATTATAAATTTCGCAAAGACTTTAATTTTTGAACTAAAGACTTTCAGTTTCTCTTTTATTTTTAAACTAACTATAAGCGCCAAATTTGACGCTATCATTTATTAATTTAAATGAACTATTTTCTTCCTTTTTACTCAGTTTGGCATCATTTCAAGAGAGAAGAAAGAACATTCTCGTAAAGACTATTATGTTTTTTAATTTGAGACCAAATAGAGGCTACACAATTTTTATTTGTTTAGCTTTCCTTTTAATTCACATATATGTAAAATGTAATATTTCTTACTTTTTTTATCATTACTTTCACCATTTCTATGATTTAAAGATTTAGAAAACAACTGTATACCTTTTATGTGGATTAGCTTTTGTACTCTTTCATTATTGGGGAAAAAAGCACCTAATGAAACGATAGTTTACGTTTACCATCAAGTGTTGTTCATTCAAAAAGACCTAAAACTGCATTTTCAGGAGGGTCAATTTTTCAAAATTCAACCGGACCCCCCCCCCCCGGTTGTGGACTGTGAGTTAGAGCACCCCCACTGATTTCAAAACCCGGCGCCACTGTTTGTGTTGTTTTTAGTGTTTTGTATCTTAAACAACGTTAATTATCTTAACAGCCTGAATCTACGACTAACTGAGTCTGAAAAATATACAGATGAGAAACGATTCTTGTTACAGTTACAAATTTACCGCATATAAAATCTAGTTAACGCCGGACTAGCGAAGCGGGAAAGCACACGCTTTCATGACGTGTATTTCTCGTGCTCATGGTTCTGGTGAAGATCGAGCCAATCCCACCTCGTCTACCTAGTGTTAAAGCAACAGCAGTCTGACTCTTACAGCGGAACTCAGTCAGCAACAACGCAACATCTACAAGTGAACACTTCCAACAGAACACACCCTCCCAATCGTGCAGCTCGCCTTTGCATGTAGGTAAATGTAGACTGATTTCCTCTGGCGGTGGTGTGGTGTGAGTTGAACCACGGCTTGAGGGTGCAACAGATCACGGGCTTAATCCTAAAAATACTTTACATACAACCTTCAAAGTATTAAAACTTTGCTGATTCATGTTTTATTACACTTCATCGACTTCAGCTGCTGGAAATATACTTTTCAATATTTTTATTGATAGCCATACCAAAATTGTTCCTTATATGGTTGACACATGTGCCTTTGAATTTGTTTTGTTGTTTATTTTATTAAATATGGGGTTGAGGGAACTTGGAGGTAGCACGTCTACTGCGGGTTGACTGGGCACTGGTCCTCATCAAGTCCCAGGGTTGGAGGAAGCGATGGCGCCTCAGTGGAACTCCTAACTTCTATCCAGCCAAGACCGTACTGCGTGATGAAGAGTCACATCCTTCACGAGGTCGCAGAACAGGACGGATCTAGACCGGAAGCTCGGCAAACATTCCTGGTGGAGGGCAGCAGTATCCACCAGTACCAATTTAAAAACGCAAAGGAAAGGATCTTGGAACCATTGGCTTATCTTTGGAATATTGCAGGCGTGAACCTGGATGATTCAGACGGCTGTAATACTGCGCAAAACGGAGAGTGGGACCTCGAAGCCATGGAGAAGGCAATCCACCTAGTACAAGAGAAGTCCGAATACAGTCCCTCCCTCCAGATGGAGGTTGTGCGGATAGGGCCAGTAATCCACCCATGAGAAAAATATCTTATTTGCAGGATAAAAAAAAACCGCCTCGGAAATGGTTAAGGCAGCAAAGACGAAGTTTATGCGGAGTACTCTGGGCTGCACCATTCTCGATAGAAAGAAGAATGTGGATATACGGACGGAACTGGGGGTCGACCTATTGTTGGAACAGCTAAGGAGCAACAAAAAGAAACTGGTGTGAACATTTGAGAAGAATGGCGGGTGACAGGATTCCAGTGTTAGCAATGGAATGTAGACAGGTGGGGAAGAGAGATGTAGGACGGCCGACAGCGAAGTGGGTCCCGGAACAGGTTCAGGATAAGCCTAATCCTTAAGATTGATGATGATGATGATGATTTTTAAAATAGTTTTTGGAGAGTAATTAAATTGTAGATTTCTTTCAAGTTTTAAGGCGAAATAATAAATCGTCTATTTCAGCCTTCAACAGCTAACAAAAAAACTAATCGTCAAAAAGCTGAAAACCTGTAATCATTTCATTATTTGTTATCTGAAAACTAATTATAGCAAATTAGAATATGATCGCGTGACCATCTAGGTGCCGGGTATGAAATTTACTAAAGGTATGTTTATTAACGAAGATACTCTGTGGTGAAGGCTAAAGCGAGTACGCTGTTACTGGTAAGACAGTTTTGTCATGTAATGTGCTTGAACATTAACACGACAATACTGTCTAACATCGCTGGTGACGCAGTGGTTCCTCACACGTGTATTGAAACAGGCAAGTGACTCGTAACAACAAAACTGCATAATTAAAATTCGCAAGAAAACACACAAAGGACGATAAAAAAAATAGATAAAAGAATTGCTCTAGACGAATAGAAAAAAAAAAAAACAGTGAGATTTGAAAAAGAATTATAACAGGGGTAGCCAACCGTATTATAGAGAAAAAATTGTTTCTTCAATTGAATGTTCCGGCCATTTATATCAGCCCATCTTCCTCTAAATGAATCGGTATCACATATGATCGCTTCGCATTGAGTTTTTTTTTATTCGTAATTACTTCTGGTTTGACTCCTGTTTACATTGTCGTTTTTGAATCGAGTCCTTGTAGAACATCGCTGTTGGTGGAAACGTTTGAAGAAACGCGGATTCACAATTAGAATAGTTAAACAGTTGAAAACAGGCTACTGTAATATGTAACCAATTACCAGTGTTCGACCTTGAATAAATAGTAAATTAATACCGAGTTTTCCCGTAATGTCAGGATAACAAAAACAATGAAACCGGGGCGGGTATGTGCGTGCGAGATGCGTCCCCCACCGTTATCTCGGACTATCTTCTCTTATATAGAACAGGAATGGTTGGTGGTAATTGGCAGTATTGACTTATTCTTGGACCGACGATGACCATCAGGATCAATGTCGTAAGTACACCAACAGTATTTAATCGCCACGCATTTATTGTAAACAATTATTTTCTGTTTTCCTTCAATATTTATTAATAGTAGTAAAAATTTTTTTCTATTTTCCTTCAGTATTTATTAACAGTAGTAAAAATTGAAGCTTAAGTAATAATTTGATCATTTTAAATCAATTTAGTAACAGAAATTTTAATCATATATCTAATAATTTTGCTCGTGATATATCTATAAACAGGAAGTTTAAACTGTCAGGTGTCTCATAAATACTTAACTATCAACGTAAGTTTTACTGTTAGATTTTTTCTTTAGATCAAAATTGATACTATTTTATCAACTACGAGTTACTCAGTTCTCTTGGTCAGCAGCTAAATAAATGCATCAATATTATGTATATGTACGTGTTGATATAAATATTTTAAACATGGTTATTAAAATACAAAAGTACTCTTGAAATGGAAAATATTATTTGGAATATTAATAACAAATTTAAATATTTGGAAAAATCTATAAAAAAATTTGTATCTTAAATGAAAACTAAAATTAACGACAAAAAGTAAGCCCAGGCTTGAACAACGTTGGTTAAGTGCAAGTTATTATAAGACTTTTGTTTCCAGAAATATATTTCCAGAAATTAGCCTACGTTTTTACAAAATTTATTTTTTGAGTTATATTTCAACTATTTTTTTTTTTGTAGGATTTATAGAAGTGTACAATATAAAACGTTTGCGTAATATAAAACAGTAACTTATATATTACTGTTTACAAATGTACACATTCAATTATTTGTAAAACCTCCTAGTTTAATGTTTATGCACGTGATTTCTCCTAATGTTTTTCATTAAATAAATTAATTGAAACTCTAAAATTTCTATTTTAAATGTATTTGTTCTTAATCATTTATTGACTACTGTCTTCTACAAATGAGTACATCATAAATTTATTCCTCCTAATAATGCCTTAACGATCGTTTGTCGCATAAAATTGAATGATTGAAATTTCATAGATTTCTCTTTGTTGAAACTAAAGCTCTCTCTTTTTATGGCTGTGAACTTCGCCAGGAATGAAAATGAAAAGTGAATAACTGTTTCATTTGTTAACAGGCAGTAATTTTTAGTAGGTTCACGTAACCGCCGTGATTTAGTTAAGCGCCATCGGAATGGACCCGTATGTTGTACTTAACAGTTTTTAATATAGGCCTAAGCAACGTGGAAGCGCAGTTATGGCGAAGGTCACACTACATGAAAGTCCGGGAGCCAAAAATACATAAAAATCTATTGTGAAACACGCACAACTTTATGAAGACTCATTTGCATATAATCAGTAGTATTTACTGACTTCTCTTGCTATTATAATTAATTATTCAAAATTAATTAAAATAATTTTCTTTATTTATATACGCGTTTACCTTAATTAAATGTTCATATTTTTTCTTTAACGCCAATTACATTAAGCTAAGATTCAGTGTTCACTAAATTTTATGTTAGGCGTCGAAGTAGTAAACGAAAAGCCTGAGAACACATAAAACCGTGTACTCGTATGCAAAACAAATTATTTATTTAATTGTGTGTATTCGCTTAAAAGTTCAATAAATAAACAGACACTTAACAAATTAATTACTTGTCATACTAACAAAGAATTTCTTATTTGTTACCATAGAATACGAAACTGCGTATTACATATAAACACGGGTGTTAAAGATATAAGAATAACGATTATGAGAAGAAAGTTTATTTGATAATAATGTTTTCAGAATGTTAATTTTTTCTTACTAATTTGCACGGGTAATTTTTGTACTCAGAGACAGGAGTAAACCAAAATATTCTTTTTAATTTTAAATAATAATGGCTTCCGTGTGTAGTGTAGGAGAAGGCAGGGTAGGCTGCCTTATGTGAGCCGTACGGCATACAAGGAAGCCAGTGTGGCCAGCACTACGCTTCAGCCGCCCATTATTATCCCCAGGATGTTATCCCAGGTATTCATTTTCAACAGGCTGAGTCGACCTGGGGGCAGAAAAACGCACCTTCATTTTATGGTGCGGGCCCGGGGCAGAAAAACGCACCTTGATTTTATGGTGCGGCCCCGGGAATCGAACCCGGGACATCTATGTTAGTAGCCAGGTGCCATACCCACTGGTCTACTGAGCCGTCTTTTTTATTCTTTTTAATTCTAAACGTTTGTATAGGAAACACTATAGTAACTTCTTCCTGATTCTATTACAGCGAAAATTTATTTACTTTATAATTATCTAAAACAAAAAGAAATTTTGAATCGGATTTTCAATGGATCTCCATAAAACATCCCTACAGACAACTAGCACTTATTAAAAAACATTGTCTTACCTACTAAGTATTGTGACTTAACTCTCCGTTAATTATTATTATAGGAACAAGGTAAACTATTTTACTGATTTTTAATAAGATAATATTTTACAGTTTGGACTCTACTTAAACTCTGCTGAGGGAGTAAGTTTTAACGTCTAGCTATTCTCCAACGCTAACGGGCGCCATTCGCTTCTTCTTCGAACTTTTATATTTGTTATGAACGCATAGTTATGTTTCATTAAACATTTAATTATTTAAAATTAAATTTTAAAATATTGTGTACAAAGTGAATTGGGTTTTTAAAATATTATCTGTAGAATTTGAAAAGGATTATAACAGACGTAATCGATTGTATTATGATAAAACGTCTTCTTCAAATGATATTCTGACCATCTAGGATTATATCAGTCAATTGGTATCTCATGTGATCACTTAACATGCAGTTTTTTTCTTTTTAACTCCTGTTCAAGTTGTCGTTTTTGTAACCAACCTTTTAGAAGTTGAGTGTTGTTGGTAATGTTTGAAGTAATGCAGATTAGAAGTGTTAATATATTTTAAATTGGCAAAGTCTTCGTACAGATGGATTACTTCTTCTTTCATGTAGTTGGTTAAGCCTCCAAGCTCTCTTCGGTACTCAAAGGAACTGGTTAGATCAGTTTCCAATTCTCCGTAAACTCTTCGAGTGGTAAAGCCTGTCATCTTTGGTGTTCTGTTCGGTATAACTGATATTTGCTGATTACATTATATTTACAAAAAAAATCTTGTGGCAGGAGCCGGCTCAGTAGTGACGTTCGTGAGTCACGATGTCAACGGCTGCGGTCGTAGTCTTCCTCCCCACTCTCATCGGTAGTGACAAATAATACAACTAGGGTCTCGTCTTGCACGCTTGCGCTAGGCGAGTAACAAAGGCACATTTATACTACACATGTACATACGAACTCCCTTTCGACCATACGTGGTTATTAAATGGCTTATTACTCTCTGGATTACGCCCAGGAGGGCGCAACAGGCCCCAGACCTAATGATTAAAGGGAGAAGAAGAAAAATCGTGCCTAATGATATTGCTCCTAATCCTGCGTGCATTAGTGATAAGATACGCTAGTCACTATAAGAACTCGTTTGTAGGACACATTGAATCTCTTTACAAGGCACCTGCACCACACTTTTCAATTGTAATGAGAAAACGGAATTGTCTCAAAGCAGGTGACTTTTGTACTTAAGGCTTCCACGATCGGCGCCAACTATGTTAGACTGTAACTGACTTGTCTCCGGGCTATTAGGCCGTGGTCCTTATGAACAGACGTTTCGGCCTCTCCTCTGGAAGACAAAAGATTCTTTTGCCACGGTACTGTGTTTAACTGGCGAAGACCGTGTCAGTTACCTGGCGTGTGGTTAACTGCCGAATCGTTCTTACACTGAAGATGGCCTCTATTACACACATGATTTTTCTAAACAAAATGTTGATTTTCTGTAATATTTCCTTTAATGTTAATTTAGACTTAACGACATTTTGTACTGGCGAGAAAAGCAGATACGAGTTCGGAAGGCGAGATATCAGGGAAGCGCTCTGCTACCTTTACTAAAAACATCTATGTAGGCCTGTCAGAACGCTGTTTCAACAGCTCTGACAGGCTGTACCGTAGTGCATATTTGACCCTATTTTGTAGCATAACACTATTTTGGATTTGAATTTTCGTTTAAAACTCATGATATCGGATATTTTTCTAATAGGTTTATACTTTACGTGTTAAGATGTACAAAGCCCTAAAGCGTTGTATCTGGGCTAGACTAATAAACGAAAAACGGATAGGTTTCCTTGAAGGATTGCTTGAGGCGGCGGACAATGAAACCCTATATTCGTGATATTGGTGTGTCATAAGCCTCTACTGGACTGTTGCCATTGAAACCGGAACGTGGTCCCAGAATGATTTGTGGTCTACGACTGGCTGAAAGTTTAACACATATTTACGTTACTACGAGAGTTTCCTGAAGTCAGGTCCAAAAATTGACTGGTTCAAATTGATACTGACAGAGATCTGAAATAAACGGGCTGCCCTAAAATTGGACAGAACATCTGTACGATTTATGCGACAGAGCTCCGATGGCGCCATCCAGAGAACAATCACCAAGGACAGTGTACATAATTGCCTGGTTGGATGTGAAGTAAACTTTATGGTGAGACACTGTAAGCTTCGGCTGAAGTTTCTTCCTACCACATTGGCTATGTAATCCCAGATAGGTAACGCAAAAACAACCACTGCCAGCATATACGTACGGTCGATGTGTTTGACTACAGGCGACGAGACCTCGTGCTGCGTCAAAGGAGTCTGAGTGGACATTTTCTGAACTATAAAGAGAGGATGTCAGCCAAATGGTGGAACCCGAAGTTCTTCACACTGTTGACCTAATTGATTCCGATCTATCCGTATGAGTAATTATACCGATTATAATATACTAATATGGGTAATTATGGATAGGGTAGTTGTGGGAGTTTCCTTTCCCTGGAGATCACATTTGAGCTGTTACCTGCGTTAACGTTAAGCTTTCACAAGCTTAATTGGTTGTTTCTTTCGTGTGAGCAGTATTTAGATTATTCAGACGTAGATCAGAAGTTACCGTTCGACTGTTAGTTATAAAGGTTTCTATAAAAGAAAATGACACAACAAATTTCCATAAACCGTTACAAAACAAAATATCGGTACGGAGAACCATACAGGACTTCCATGTTGTAAGATTTATGTTTAAAATAATTTACTTGAATTCGGTCCAGTAATTTCTAAAAAAATATCGCCCACCCTCAAACTAATTTCACTATTTATAGATATTTTTGTTATTATGGGGTAGTCGTTTAATGTTATTTTCAGTCACTTTATCCATAAAAATTAGGTAGGCTTACTTTATTCTTATAAAGAAACCGAACTACGCAGATAATCATCCCTCCTCCGAAGCGCTCCGAAGTCACTCATGGACCCTGAGCATCTTGCAGAGGGTTCATTCCCTAAAGACGAAAAGTCTGTCTATGAACCGTTCCTCTGTAAACACGTGGAGTTACACTGCCCAGCGATCCACAGGAAGCAAATCGCTATCCACGCTGGACACTTTTTCGGCTTGCACGCGTTGTGTTGGTGTGGGTTTCGGCACTTTCCATTTAAAAAGCTTGCAAATGTAAGAAAATAAACATGAGTGAGGCCAGAAATAACGCGAATTGTGTGTGTGTGTGTGTGTGTGTGTGTGTGTGTGTGTGTGTGTGTGTGTGTGTGTGTGTGTGTGTGTGTGTGTGTGTGTGTGTTGCCTGCCTTTTTATTACTGTTATCATAATAATAAAATGGAAACGTAAACATTACATAATTGAGATATGCTTGCCTGCCACGAAAGATATATTTTCTCTTATAGAATTTTGTTAAAGTTAAATGAAATGTTTCCATAGAAACTACTTCTTTGTTGTTAATAACGTAGTACACATATAAAACTTATAAAAATTTACCTCCTCCATTATCAACTACCATTTTAATTTATAAAAAAAATAACCCCTTCCCCCTTCAACTACCCTTTTCATTTATAGATATTTCATCTACCTTTCTACAGTGGATTATTATGACCTTCTTTTCAGGATACTTTATTTATCAAAATTAAGCACTTTACTCTTGTTAAAACGCAAAACGTTGCAGGTAAACTACCCCTTTCCCTTAACCGATCTTCACCAAAATCAATAGGTCTTGAGTCCTCTACAATTCAGGGATGCATGCAAAACATTATTTGATTCTGTTTGAATGTGCGGCAGTTATCGTTCGTCATAGAAACAATTACTCTTGTTAAAACATTAAAGGTGGTAGGTAAACTACTCCTTTCCCTTAACCGTTCTTCACCAAAATCAATAGGCCATCAGTTCTTTACAATTCAGTTCTTTACCAAAATCAACAGACCTTGAGTACTTAAAACTTCAGGAATGTATGGAAAAAATGATTTGATTCTCTTTGAATATGCGGCAGTTATCATTCGTCATAAAAATAAAATTACCCTTTTAAAACAAAAAATCTTGCAAGTAAACTACCCTTTTCTCTTAACCGATCTTCACCAAAATCAACAGACCTTGAGTACTCTATAATTCAGGACGGTGTGCAAAAAAGTATTTGATTCTGTTTGAATTTACGGCAGTTACCGTTCGTCATAGAAAAAATTACCCTTGTTAAAACATAAAATGTTGCCTGAAACATTTTTTGTTGTAACAAGAGTAAAGTACTTAATTTTGATTAATAAAGTATCCTGATAAAAAGATCTTAATAATCCACTGTAGAAACGTAGATGAAATATCTATAAATGAAGAGGCTAGTTGAACGGGGTGGGGGTAATTTTCTATAAATGAAAATTATAGTTGAAGGGGGAGAGGATAATTTTTATGTGATTATATAATTACCTTATTATCCACTCCAGCGATACAAAGTTTCGTCAGTTATAATTTTTAACTGTAATTTTTATGTGTGTACTACGTTATCGGCAACAAAGTAGTAGTTTGTTGTTAAAATTCCTTCCCGGGCTGTTTGGCCGTAGTCCAATGTTTTCTGCAAAACCAGACGTTTCGGCAGTGCCGTCGACTGCCATCATCAGTGAAAATCGAGTGCGATAACGTGTGGTGGTATACGTTAGTGACCACAGTACTGTGGTTAAGGCTGAAGCAATAAGTGGAAAGAAGTAGTTTCTATGGAAACATTTCATTTCGTAAATGATTTTAAATATATATCTTAGAACATGGAAGTTATGTATGGTTCTCCATGCTGATATTTTATCAATGTTTTAATAAATGGAGATTGTCTAGGGAGATATCCAGACACTTTTGTTTGGCCAGGATCCATGGTCATGGTGCCAAAAACTATGAGAAAACTTTTTTCACTCGTAAACAAGTTAGCAATTTTAATAACAACCGTTTTGCCCTTCTATGACATGGCACCCTTAGTGGTAAACCGCTGATTGTTAGAATGCCATATGGTAGAATTGGTGAAACATTCGGTGTTAATAATATGATAGAACGTGATAGTTAACAAAAAAAAGTGTTGTTATTAAAAACACATAGGAGACAGGGATTTCTGCTACGACCATGTTTACCCTCATACAGTACATAGGTATTGCTGTGTTTGTTGAACTCTGATGTTCTTAAGTAAATGTTACACCAACAGTAGTTAGATTACTATTATACAGTCCTGAAGGATAAGAAAGTCTGTTCCTAATGGAGTATATTTAATTCCCCAGCATCTTATGTAGGTGAAATTTGATTTTGTTTATTCTGTGAGTCCTAAAAAGAACTCATAAGGTATATATTATAAACACATAATGTATCCTTAATTGTACGTATTCGAAAACGTTTATAATTCTAAAAGGTATTCAAAGACTTTGTCTCACACATACCGTATATGTTAAAAAAATCCAAGGATAACCATTTCGCAGAAGTCGCCCTAAAAAGGCAAGAGATTCATAGTGGCAATTATTTTTTTCGCTCTAAACTACTGTTGATGGGTTTATTAATTCTACCTTGTTTATTATTAATTCTACCTTCTGATACTCTCGAATTTTTCTACGTCCAACTATAGACTTCTAACCACTCTTTACTGTAGCTAAATTCTCCTTCTATACAATGTGCGCACTAATCATTTAATTTATCTGGACAGGCTCTGTATTTTCTCTTCAGAAATATAATACAATACTCAAGAATTTATGTCTTACGTCTTAAAAGAAATGTCAGTATTAACTGTTCATTAATGTGTATGGTGTGCACGATAGAGAAACAGAGAGAGAGTAGTAGGGAGGGAGGCTGGGAGAGAGCGAGTGAGTGAGGAAGAGAGAGAGATTTTTTTTTCCTTATTCTGCAGTGCAGCTATGAAGACGGCTTTGGTACCCTCCATTTATTACGTATTACACTTCACATTCAGTTTCTTTCTGAGAAAATAAGTATTTTCAAATGTCTGTACCTACTTTCTGCTCTTGGCCTTGATCTACACACTGGCGCAGCCGTGGGTTAATGCCCCCCCCCCCGCGAAAAAGGAATAAAGAACGAAAGAAATGTCTGAAATTCAAAATGTGCTGATAATGGTTTAGTCATAGAAGTCGAATTGATTATGTGAGTAAGAATATTTTTAATTGCGGTATGTTATTACCGACTTGAGAGTACCAAATACTTTTGTACAAACATTGCTAATTGTCTGGTGGTTGAGGAATGGTTCAAATTTGTATCCTAGTTATGTCCTCTCAGCGAATAGGAAGGAGGTATGTTGCTTTCGAAGGCCGCAGCGTATCCAGCTCGGTTGATTACGTTTACCGTGCAGTAATTTACTTCACATTTTTGTTTGTTATTCAAATCTTAAACAAATGTGCCTTGTATTGTGCGTATTCCAGTAGCGCGATTTTGAATTGTTGTTTTTTATGGTCCGTATTACTATTTTGTTAAAACTTCTATTCATTTAAATGGTAAAGGGAATAGACCGATTTATTCCATTTGCTGCAAAAATTTACAAACATGTACTCACTAAGTCAAGTTTTAAAAATGTTTAACACTATCGCGTCTATAGGAGACGGGATAAAATTCGTGTCAGTTTCCTGGTAGTGTTTATTTTATTTATACTGTAACATGTCACTTTTATTATTTCATGTCTATGTTAAATTTTAAATTTCTATCTCATACTAATGTACCTTTATTTTCCATACTTACGGTCTTGATTTAAACAACAACAAATAACGAGTTGTCTTTTATTTTTGTAGTTTTGTTCACAAACAGTTTTAACCCCCAGAGCTCCGCTCAGAAGGAAGTCTTGGTTGCTCCCTAGCACTCGTGTACAAGTTTACTAGTCTCTTAAAGTTTTCTTAACTCCTTCTTACTGTTTTATTATGTTCCGTTTTTAGTATTTAGCATATTTAATAGTTAACACAAATATATTTACACTTCGTATTATGTGAGCAGTAAAGATATACTGAAGCTGTATCAGCATACTAAATAAACTGTTTATTGTTTATTAAATTTACTTTTACTATTTAAGCACATCGTATCATATAGTGATATTACAAATAGTAATTAAATCATTACTGACAGTATTTTAATTTTTACTGTACACGTGGTTTTATTAATTTATACCTTAATACTTTGGGCCCCTTACCAAAATTGCTCATATGTAAAGAGGAGTACATGTAAGTACTCTAAACCTTATTCTTATTTTATGAAACATGATTTTTTTCTGAAACGACATACAGAATCAAGAACTATATAAGACTTCTTAAATTAAATAAAATACTAAATCAAACATGAAACAGAATACAAAATAAGAATAACAAAATGTAATTTTTAATAATATTGCTTGCAGATCGTGGTGTTTTACTTATCAATATTAAGAATATTTGCTTGGGATCAAATACCACCGTTACCTGTTGGCAGACGTATTCAGTATTATTTTCTCCATACCAATGGAAATTATAAATATGGATATGACACTGGAGATGGTCAGACAACTGTAGCCAGTTCTAACCTTGGAAATGCAGTCCATAATACATTCACATTTAATGATGAACATGGAAAAACTCAAGAATCAGGACACACAGATGGCGATTCTGGTTTCATTTCAAGAACCCCGTCATTAATAATCAAAGAAGAGAAAAGTAAGTTCAATTGATAACAGTCAGTAAGACAACAGCAAGTTCTTTTAATTCAAAAATCTTCTCCTCAAATACAACAATCACGCTTCTCACCATAAACCTCTAACGCACTGTCGACTTGTTGCTGGCAACCAAGTTGACAACAACCACTAGACAATTCAAAGGAAATTGGCACTTATGTACACATGTACACCGGTGCGACAACCAGTCGGCTGTTGCAGGCCAAGAAACCAAGAACAACCACTCGGTGACTAGGGAAGGTGGAAATCATTGGGGTAGCTTGTTCCTTATTACGTGTTCGCACTGCGGCAGTAATCGGCGGCCGAAGTCCACCACGTTCTGTCTCTACATTAAAAAAAAAGTTTCATTGTTAAAATGTTCATTGTCATACTCTAAGAAAGATTCTAGTTTCCTAACAAACGACGGCGAAAGGAGGAGGCCGATCGGGACTAATACTTTTTCATCGGCAAAATTAAAAATACTCTGTTGGACCCAGGTTCTTGAGCTTTTCGGTATGTAGGACTTGCTGATAAAGAAAATCAACTTATTACGACGTTCTTGTAGTAGGAGGTGCACCCAGTGTTTGTTTCTCTTTCTTCTTTTTCTTGAGACGCAAAGCTACTACACGTGTATCTCAGGATACTGACAACTTTTCGTGTTTGGTTCTCCTACTGGTCTCTTGTAGGTTGCTGGTCTCCCATTTTCTGGTTGCTGGGAACCAGTCGACAGTGCGTAAGAAGACTAACAATTTTGAAGTCATTAAGATTACTAAAAGTAATAAACCATTAAATCACTTCACACGAATCACACTGCACAAGTAATCCCTCTTAAAACTAACTCTGTCTACAATTACGTAGATCATATTCCCTCTGCTTGCCCCTTATCAGCTAAAATGGTTGGAACATCTTGTCGACTGCAGTATTCCCAAACAACTACTGAATTGGCGAAAGCCAAAAAGACGGAGAGATGTGGGACGTCTGAAGAAGCGTTGGATTGAACAGCTCTACTCTATCTGCTTGGGAGCGTAACAACCCACTTTTGGTTTAATACTTGTTGAAGATGATGACGATATCCCTCTGCTTTTCTGAAGAGTGCAAATTGTGGTTTAGATAGGGTTCATTCATCAAAATATAGCGTTCACGCTCTTGTGAGTCTCTCTCTCTCTCTCCCCTCTCTCTTCTAATATGGCAACCGTGGTTATCGTGTGTTGCTTTCTATAACAGTTCAGTGACAAACAAAGGGCTCCTTTAAGAGTGAAAAAGGACTTTCTCTTTTCTGACCACTGTTGAGCGCGCGCATCATCTTCAAATTAACGAAGATTAACAAGTGACCAGCGAGTGCTTATGTTACATTACATTTTGAAGCCCTGGCGTGAACTAGCTCCACTATAGACAACTTTGTCTTTTATTCTTATTTTCTTCAGTTATTCCATTTTATTATTAATGTTTAACTAATAATGGTTTTATTTCATGTAGCCTACGTTCATTAAATTTTCAATTTTCGTTATAATTAGTTCTTCAGTATTAGGAATACATGCACAGTTGACACAAATTCTTTCATAATTGACACGGATTCTTCCATCGTTGTCAAAAATTCTTCTATGTCTGAAATTAAACTCCTTGTTTGCTCAGGTTAATCACTGTATAATAAATCCAGTTTTGGTGTGGTACTTTCTTCAGCCAGCTTTAAAGCAGGAAACACAAATTTTAGAAAATCAATTCAGTGATTGCCAACTCTGTTTTTCATATTTGAATACGTTTCTATCTCTGTCACTTCTCTGTTCCTACTGCTTCCCTTTATCGTTTTCCTTTCTACCATTCTCCTTTCTCCTTACTGTTTCCAGCCACAGTTCTTCTTACCATTTGTTTGTTTGTTCACTTCCACGTGCTTAGGTTTCTCATTTTAACTCTTTTCTTGGCCGTGCAGCATAGATCAGAAAGCTTCTAGGATTTACATCCAATTTAGAAAATCGCTTATTACAGTGCAACTCACCGTAAACTCCACAACAGTATGTCTGTTCTCTATATTAGATACCTGAAGACTAGTAGACCTCTCTTGTGGTACCAGTTCTTACTTTGATATCAATCTTTAGTCGTGGAACTAACTTGACAGTAATCATGCTTCGTAACATAATTGATAACTTGCTAGACGTTTTCCGGTTGTTTTATTTCATTTTCTGTGTTGCCATAAAACACAGTCAGTTCAAAAAACATAAATATAGTATACCAAACACAATTTCTTTATTTGAAATTATTATTATAAATAATGTAAAGTGTGCAAAAATACTACTTACCATAATATACGATATGATTTCATATATTTGTTTTTCAAAACATATTGTTCAGAAAGTGGTGTTGAATTATATACGTAGTAGTTTTATCAAATGGTTACATGAACAGAGAGAGAGAGAGAGAGAGAGAAAGACCTAGTAAGAGGGTTCACAGGATCATATTCCACATATGTAACAAGTTTAGACAATATTTTATTAATAATTCAACCGTTAAATTTTCAGTGTACTTAAAACAATCAATATTAAGAATACTTGTAAAATGAATGCGTCCGTCGCTATGAACCGCCGACCAGGTCAGAACTGTTGGGTTGTGCGTCGTGAGACGACCCAATGGGTTCCTAGTACCGAGCCTCCGGTAGGGGCTCCTGCCTAGTGGTCCTGTCCAGACGGAATATTGTTAATTAATTTTTAGTGGTCGCTACAACGACATGCTCGTACTAGGTCGACTAGTACAGTATTTGTCGAGGCCGTTTCCAAGATTCACCTGGACGTGTTCGGTACTTGCCAAGGCCAGCTAAGAGTGGGTTTGTCTGGGTCCTCGCAGCTCGGACGTAAAATTTACGTGCAAGTCGCCTTGCGGTGTCATCCAAGGAGCGGACACCGAGTCCTCTTCTCAGGAGACGAGAAGAAAACCGATAGGGGACTTTGGCCGCTAGCCGAAGACCTCTATCGAGAACGCTTTGCAACCTTCTTTTATGAACGGTTGCGAGGTAACCCCAGACGGGAAGAGCGTAGGTAATGATCGGCAACGGATACGCGTTGACGATCAACTTACCCAGCTTGCGGGTCATAGCCTTGTTGGCAAGTATCGGAAACAGTTGCGCGAGACGAGCGGACGCTTTCTTTCGCATCGTCTCAGCGTGGGCACGCCAGGTGAGCCGACGATCAAGGTGGACACCGAGGTACTTTACTTCTCTCGACCAGGGCAAGTACGTTCTACCGAGTCTCACTCGGCCTCGTGGTTCTTTCCGGCGCTTTGTGAATAGCACCGCGGAGCTCTTGGTTTCGTTGACGCCAACTTTCCAGCTTTCCGTCCACGTCGAATACGCATCGAGTGCGCGCTGAAGTCGTGGGATAGCAAAGTCTGCGTTCCGATCGGCGGTATAGACCGCCGTGTCGTCGGCAAACAGAGCCATCTGGACTCCAGGCTCTCTGGGTGCGTCGTTGACATACACGGAGAACAGGAGAGGCCCTAGCACGCTACCTTGAGGTACCCCGGCTGTAATGCGTCTCTCGGAAGAGACATGGTCGTCTATTCGCACGCAGAAAGTCCTCTCCGTCAGAAAGCTAGCAATCAAGCGAAGGTAGCAATCTGGGAGCTGGATTTCCCGGAGCTTGAACAAGAGCCCGTCATGCCAGACACTATCAAAGGCCTTTTCCACATCTAGGAAACAGGCGACAGTCTGCTCTTTCCGACACCCGGCGTCCGTGATGTATTCCACCAGTCTTATCAGCTGACGAGTGGTGGAATGCCCCACACGGAAGCCGAACTGTTCGGGGACCAGTACATCGAAATTTCTTAGATGATCTAGTACTCTCCGTTGTACGAGACGTTCGAGGACCTTTGACGTGGCTGACAGTAGACTAATGGGCCGGAGGTTGCCGGGACGGGAAGCGTCCTTTCCCTGCTTCGGGATCACTATGACCGTCGCCTTACGCCATTTCTGGGGAAAATAGGCCAGTCTGAGACACGCGTTGAACAGCGCGACCAAGAAAAGTACTCCTCGCTCCGGGAGTCGAGTAAGAGCGGCGTTCGAGACGCCGTCCGGGCCAGGAGCTTTTCTCGGCACGAGTTCAACGAGCCGATCTGTGACCTCTTCCCTCCGTAGGGAAGAGGCTCCGTAGTGATCGGAAGAGACAGAAAGTCTTCCACTTCGTTCTCGACTTCTTCGTCGAAGTCCCAGTCCATGGGCGGGTTAGGTGCGAACTGTCGCTCAAAACACGCGCCCAAGTACTCGGCCTTCGCCTCCGGGCGAGCCAGGATTTGACCGAAAGGTCCAGCAATGGCCGGGATGCGAGGCCGGCGCCTCTTCCCTACCAACGCCGAAGGTATCCGGTAAGGGCTACTTTCGTCCGATCCGTCCCCTGCTTGGGCCACGGCGAGTTCCCAACAGAGTCTCCGGTAGGCCTGCATTTCACGACGTAAAATGCCGGTCGCCCGGTTGTACGCTGCCTTGTCGGCCGGGTCACGGGTCCGCTGCCAGCGTCTCCGGAGGCGATTTCTCTCGCAAGCGAGAGCACTCGTCTCCTCGGGGATCCGCTGCCAGTGGGGCGTGACGCCAGGCTTCATCCTGGAAGACGCGTCGATCGCAGATACGACAGCCTCGTCAAACGCGGCAACTGCCTCGTCGACTTGGCGGACGGTTTCGAGTGGTCCCGCGTCTGGCAATCGGCGACTTAACGCCGGGCCATAGCGGTCCCATTCTACCACCTTCCTGACATCTCTGCGAACGACGTGCTGGGTAGCGACGTGTATCAAGATGGGGAGATGATCGGACGATAGTTCCGTTAGCGCGGACACATGGACCGGACAGTCAATTCCTTGGATCACCGCTATGTCCAAGACATCGGGAGCCGCGTTGCGTTGTGAGGGGTAGAACGTAGGTTGGGTAGGCCCAATCACTGTTATCCTGCGAGAATCGGCAAACCTGCGTAAACGTTTCCCGTTTGGGGCAGTCAAGCGACTGTTCCAATCGCGATGTTTACAGTTCAGGTCGCCGGCCATGATGACCCTCCTGTGTGCATCGAACGCGACAGCTAGATCGAGGTGAAGGAGCTCTTTTTGCGGCGGTTTATACGCCGCGACCATCTGTACGCCGCCTAGAGTGTTTGACAACTCCACAGCGGTGCCTTCGAGGTGAGTCATTGCAGGCAAGACGACTCGGTGATGCTCGAGAGTGAGCCTCACCGCGACGGCAGTACCACCACCAGCAGTGCCCGGTCTGTCGTTTCGATAGCACACATAGTTGGCCAGTCGTAACCGACTCGCAGGGGTCAAGTGGGTCTCATTGAGAAGGACTACGTCGGGTTTGAATCGGGCCAGTAATTCTTGGAGTTCCTGGATCTTGTTGGACAACCCGTTGGCGTTCCAGGAAAGAATTGAGAGATCACGTTTGAGGACCCGACTCATAGAAAACCTACACAAGTGGCGGCTTCCACCAAGAGCATGAATCTCTCGGTTGTATCGGCAGTCTCCAAGCGGGAGCGGATGGACCTGAAGGTCTGGGCAACTTTGCGGAGGTCAAATTCCGCAAGGAAATCTTTGACGACCTAATAGTCGTCTGGATCGGTTTTTGAGGCAGAGTGCCCGGAGACTGTATGCGCATAAGAGCGCCGAGGCTTGTCAATCGGGGGATGGGTGGAAGCCAGGGGTTTCTTAGGGCCAGGTGTAGCGCCTCTAGCGGAGGTGCTAGGAAGAGGGACAGATGCGATAACGTCGGTCTTCACGCGCTGCGCAGGCTGTCTGGACTGTGCGGCTGGGTTGGCAGGAGCCCGGGAGCGAGCGCCACGGGGCTTACGATGCCGCTTCTTTTTGCCTACATTAGGGTACCGCGGGGGCGGGAGGTCAGGCGAGGCTGCTTCTAAAGCAGGGGCAGGATTCTCCGGTGCTGGGGAGGGTTGAGAATTCTCAGGCTCCACAACCGAGATGTTGTCTGTAGGCTGGGTGGTCTCACTTTTAGATGCCACGAGGTTTCGGCGCTTTTTCGCCATAGGCGGGACAGGGGCCTGGGAAGGAGCCTGAGTTGGAGTTGCCTGAGCTGCAGGTGCTTGCTTCGGGCCTTTGTTTACGTTGCCTGTTGGCAACTGCGGCGAAAGACACGGCAGCCGTAGCAGGAGGCGCAGGGCCTGGCTGCTCGGTTGCAGGTCTGGAACCAGCTTCCGGATGCCTCGGTGGTGGCAGGCGCCCTTTCGGCTTTCGCCGCTCGAGCTCCCGCTGAAACACCGGACATGCCCGGTAGTTGGCGGGGTGACTTCCGCCGCAGTTGATGCACCTTTTAAAGGCTGGTGCGTCACAGTGTTTACTAGCGTGAGGCAAAGAACACCTCACGCACGCCGGAGCGTTAGAACAAGTCTCTGAGTGGTGCCCGAAGCGTTGGCACTTGTAGCACTGAGGCAGAGCCCCGGGAGCGCGGCTTCTTTCCACTTTTACGCGGAAACCAAAAAGCCGTGTAAGAGAGAGTAGGCTTGCGCCTGCCTCGCTGTTCTCGGCCATGATGCGGACCAGGGGAATTGGACACCTTGGTCCGGCGGGAGCAAACACCCGATGTACCGCGCGAACCGGATAACCCAGCTCGCGCAGCTCATCGAGGATTTCCTCGAGAGGAGAGTCCACGCCTAAGCCTCTGAGCACGAAGGACAGAGGCTTCACGTGTTTCGGGGTGAAGGTATGGTACTGCAGGTTGGCGGATTCAACGAACGCCATGACGCTGCGGTACTCGTCCATTCCTCGGACAGCGATCTTGACGGTGTCGCCCCCAAGGAGCTTCAAGTCAACGCTGGCCGGGGAAAGTCCGGGAGCCACTATGAGTCACCGGTAAAAACCGGTGACGTTGTTCACGCCGTGAACGAACACGGGCGGGATGCGACGAGTGGCCGGCGGTGCTTGGGCAGCGCCGGGCACAGTCGGCCCCGAGCCGGATTCGCCATCGGCGGGGACAACTTCCATGGCGGACGCCGAGGAAGAGGTTGAGGAGGACCGGTTCCGCCTCGGTTTCTTAACCGGGCGCCCCCGTGGCCCAACCGCCACGAAAGCGTCGGTCTCGTCACCGGGCAGCGGAACCGTCCGGGGATCGACAGCTTGGTCCGCATCCATAGCCGGAGAACACGGCGAATCGCTCGTGTGGTGTATGGAGGAGGCGAGCGACTGCGTGCTCGTTGACGCGCCCGAAACGGGCATTTCCGCCAACGAGCGGGAGGTTCGCCGACCAGAGGCAGCCAGGCTGCCTCCGGCGGTAACCAGGGACCTAGGGTCCGGCCCGAGCCGGATCGCAAGCGGGATTACTGGAACGCTCAGGCTGCCTATGAGCTGGGCTAATGACCGGCTTCGTTAGATACCTCTCCTTACCAAGAGAGGTGTCCACCGGCCTCTTTACCTAGGCGATATCCAAGCTCGCTTACCACTGGTGGGGGCTCGCAAGGATCGTCCTAGGCAGCGCTACCTAAGAGCCTGAGCGTCAGCGGGCTAGATGCGCTGCGCAACGTACAGCTCTGGCAAGCTGAAAATGCTTCCTCTTCAACGGCAGTTGGTGGTCCTGAAAAGGGTCACTTGGATGGTGGCCCTAAGAAGGGCCGACGAACTCAGCTGTTGTGCTGGCTACTCAGTTCACCAGCCAGCTGAGTTGTAGTCTTCTTTCTTCTAAGGCCTGTTGTTGTCCAGCAAGCAGGGCAGCAGATGTAGTATGTCTGTCCTCAATTCGAAGGCAGCAGGGCAGCAGCTGTAAACAGCGACAAAGCTTCGGAAGTCGTCCAGAGAGAGCTGTCCAAGAGAGCAGGTCCTTCCAGATCCGACAGGACTCTGGACGTCCGACGTATGAACCGCCGATTGCATTGCATTGCATTGCATAGTGGGGCGTCTTTGCACCCGTGGCTTATTACAGCTTCCGGGACGTGCCCGATGGCTGTCAGAAGAAAACAGTGCTGGACTTTCAAAAGAAGGTTTCCTAAATTTTTTCGGGAGGGACACGCCAACCAGTTAACTGAGAAGGCGGCGGAAATTTTTCAATTTTGTATTATATAGGTACCGGGTCATGGTAACACTGCCGCCGGGCGCGGGGCGAACGGCAGATGCCGCACGCGCTCGGCCCGGCATGCAGGCGCCTTGTAGCGCCGGTCGTTCCCCGCGAGGCAGGGAACCGCCGTGTCTGTGGCATCGGTAACAGCGCCAAGCAGTTTGCAAACCAACATACTTGGGGAAGGTATCTGACAGTATAGGAAGGTAACAAGGAGATAGAGTTGCTCGGGAACCTAAGTCACAGCTTATTAGAATTACGGGGGGTCATCTAAGATCGCCCGAGGGCGCTTGACACGTATAGCGGGAGGTGGTTCAGACGTGCTGATGGAACGGAGGTATGGAAAGGACGAGGTCGCTGCAGAAGCAAAGAGAGTTTCGGCAAGCGACCGGACAAAATCGGCAAGGGTAGGAACTCGAAGGCCTCCACGAATGACATTATTTCTCACAAACCATGGAGACCCCGACAAGGATCGGAGGGTACGGGCCTGGAAAGCTTCCAGCCTACACTTGTTAGTGGTCGACACAAGCGACCACCATGCGGGAGCAGCATAGGTCAATACTGACCGGAGAAACAAAAGATAGATCGTAACTTTAGTGCGCAAAGCCAGGCGGTTGCGGCACGAGAGCATGGGAAATATTTTGGCTCGGACGCCTCGAGCTTTGTTGAGGGTAGCAGTCACGTGGCCGTTGAAGCTAAGGCGCTGGTCTAGCCGAACGCCCAAATACTTCACCGACTTTTGCCAGGCGATAGGCCTCCCTTCGAGGGAGAGGGCCTGGCATCGGGAAGTGGACTTGCTGGTGAAACAGATCGCCTCGGATTTCTCCGCGTTGATCAGCACCCGCCACTTCCGTAGCCAGGCCGGAAGCAGATTCAACTGACGCTGCAGCTTTGAACACGCAATTCGCGGGGACAGGGAGCTGCAGTAATACATTGCGTCGTCAGCGAATAGAGATAACGTGACTCCAGGAATGACAGGCAAGTCGTTCGTGTACACTAGGTACAGAACGGGGCCGAGGACAGATCCCTGCGGAACGCCAGCGGCGACGGGTCGGACTGACGAACAGGACCCTTCGACGCTAACCCTGAAGGTACGATCACAGAGGTATGACCGCAAGAAATGCACAATGGACGGTGGGATGGGGGAGTGAGCGAGTTTGTAGAGAAGACCTTCGTGCCAGACTTTGTCGAAGGCCTTACTCACGTCCAACAAGACAGCGCCCGTAGACTCTTTCTTGTTGGCGGCGTCGGATAATGCTGTGACAACTCGGACGAGTTGTAAAGTTGTCGAGTGCTCTCTACGGAACCCGAACTGTTCGCTCCGAATAAAGTTATCCAGCAGCGGCCAGATGCGGGCGAGTAGGAGACGCTCAAACACCTTTGAGAGTACTGGCAACAATGATATGGGACGATAGCTGCCTGCAAGCATGCGAGGCTTGCCGGGCTTGGGAATCATACAGATGTTGGCATTTTTCCACAGGCGGGGGAAGTATTGCAGCCGGAGACTGGAGTTGAACAGATCCAGGACCAATTCAACGCCCGAGGCCGGGAGATGTTGCAAAGCTGCGGCCCCGATCCGATCAGGACCAGGGGCGCGACGTCGGTTTAGTCGACAGATAGACGAAACTAGTTCGTCCCTGTCGAAGAGAGCGGGAGGGTCAGGTGGAGGGCGGGAAAAATAGCCTGATAGGAAGTCTCGAACCACAACCGAGAAGGCAGGGTCCGAGACGCCTCCATGAACGGTGAATTGAGTCTCCATGCAGTCGGCGAAGACCTCTGCCTTGCCTTCCGACGAAGAAACAATGCCGTTCGGGGTATTCAGCGGGTTGCGAGTACGCTTCTCGCGAGTAAGGCGACTCGTTGCTCTCCAGACGGAGGCTGGGTCGACTTCAAGGGACTCAAGGTATGAGTCCCACTGATCAGAGTTTACGTCCCGCAAAAGTTGCTGGACGTAAAGAGACTGGGCCTGAAACCGTCGTTTGACGGCGGGATCTCGGGTTCGTTGCCATCTGCGGCGGAGCTTGCGCCGAAGCCAGATGGCGTGGATAACTTCCGGTTGAAGGGCCGATTTGCGATTCACCTCTACGTTGTATGTGTGTCGATCCATGACACCTTGGACCAACTCCTGAAGATGAGTGGCACGGAGATCCAGATCGTCACGAGTGGCGATCGGGTCCGCTGGGACAGATGGTAACCTTCGAGATAGCTCGTCGTGATAGGAGCGCCAGTTGACCCTCCTAGCAGGACCAGCAGGAAGTCGGGGTGAAGCCGACACATCTCGAACAGTTATTAGTAGGGGATTGTGATCAGACGAAAGGTCTGACACTGACGAGACCTGGATGTTATGGGCCACGTTCCTGACTACAACTACATCAAGAACGTCCGGTCGGTGACCGGCATAGTGGAAGTGGGTAGGATCATCAGGGCCGATGACGTGCGTATCCGGGTCGTCAAGGACGAACCGGCGGAGTGATCTGCCGTAGGCGTTGGTAGTCCTACTGTTCCAGGAAGGATGTTTGGCGTTGAAGTCGCCGGCTGCAATTGTCGAGAGTGGGTGGTCGAGGAGAGCGTTCCACTCCTCAGGCGGGGGCGGCGGGCTCAGGCCAGGCCGGAGATACGCGGAAACAATGCGCAACTCCGAGCTGCCTGCGTCCACTGCCACCGCGCAACCTTCGATGAGTCGAGTAGTGAGAGGGGGTAGTGGCCTTTGGGATATCCGCCTGTGGACCAGAATCGCCGTACCCCCTTTCGGGGGTTGGCGCGGCTGTCGGGGACGATCCTGACGATAACAAGTGTAAGAAGGAAGTGAGAATCTATGGTAGGGGGCTAGATGGGTTTCGGAGAGAAGCACGACATCAACGTCGTACTCCACGACGAAAGCCGCCAGCTCAGATCGACGAGAGGAAACGCCATCAGCGTTCCAAGCGACGATCCGCAGGGATCTAGCCATTGAGGGGGAGGAGAGGGAAGAGAGCAGAGAGGGATTGGAAAACTAACATCAGTACTGTCGTGGTGTCAGGAGCAGACCTGATGCTGTCAACAAGTTGAGTGGCCCAAGCCGTCAGGGGGTCCGCTGGAGCCCGAGAAAATTCCCGGGACCCGCGCGGACGTTCCTGAGGAACTTCAGCCAGGACTGTAGATGGCGCTGGGTTGGCGGACTGAACTATGGTCTGCTCACGCGGAGGTTGGGAGATGACAGGGGCGGGAAGATCCCGCTGAGGTTGGGCAGGTCGAGCCTGCTGATGGCGTCGGCCGGGAGTCCGGCGACGCGAGCGCTTTTTGGTACCCTTTCGGGCGGAAACAGGTTTTGATGATGTTGTAGCAGCGACAGCTGCATAGGAAGGGCCGGGCGCTCCGGCAGGCGCCGGGAGTGGAGCCGTCACAGGCGCCGCCGGAGCGGCGCCTGCAGGCGGGACTGAGACCGCGGGAGCGACAGGAGTCGCTGCCGGGGCCTTGACAGATGTACCGGTGAGAGGGGGGAAGACCTCTCGCCGATTAGGGGCCGGGCCAGCTACACGACGCTGCGCGCCAGGGCGCGCAGATCGCTGCTGTCTTTCTGCCTCGATGTACGTGATACAACCCCGGTAACTAGCCGGATGGGCGCCCTTGCAGTTGCAGCAGTACGGGACAAAACCCGGCACACGAGGCTTATCACAGCCACGGTGAGGGTCGCCGCACCGCACGCAACGTGGGGGCGCATGGCAGAACAGGGATGAGTGCCCGAAGCCCTGGCAGTTGAAACACTGAGCAGGGCCTGGGCGCGGGTCAAATGATCTAATATTCACCCGCAGGTGAAGGAGTGTTTGGAGGCCATAGACCTCCTCAAAATTTCCGGTTTTGAGCAACTTTACAAGAAAAGAGTTCACGGGATGCTTAGAGTCCCCTTTGCCAGCGTGCAAAACCGACACAGCAGTTGGCGTATATCCAAGTGAGGTCAATTCCTGCACGATAGCATCGGAGGGGGTATGGCAGGGAATGCCCTGAATCACAATTTTTACCTCACGCTCCTCAGGGAGAGCGAAGGTATGGAACGAGATGTTCCGCGCTGACAGAAAGTGCTGAACAGCGCGGAAGTCTACAATGGATTTAACGCCCAGCTTCAGCGATTTGCCGGAGCATTTCGCTTCCACGGACGTCGAAGGAAGGGCAGAACGGAGATTAGCTAAAAGCTGAGTGTAATTCCTATTATCAGGGATGATAATAGGAGGAAACTTAGTGGTAGAAGGGTCAGGCTGAGAACTAGTGGAAGGAAGATTAACAGACTGCCGGCCGCTGTTACCTGAATTAGCGACCTGGTTAGGTGAGGCGGGAGACTGACGGGCGGCGAGCTTTCGCTTGCGTTTGGCGCGTTTGCCATCCACAACCGAAAACTCTTCATCTCCCGACCCAACACTCCCCATATGGACATCGGAGATATCACTTTCACTGCCACTATCACAATGGGTTTCACGGGGGAGAGGAGTATTCAGAGGAGCAGAACCGCAAGCGCCCAAGAGAGAGCTTAACGGCTCCGGCAAAGGAACGTCGGGGTTAGTTGACGCCATTTCGGAAGCCCGAAATGGACGTCAAAGGTGGTTAGAGGAGAGAGAACTCACCAGCACTGATTATTCTAACTAACAGGCACTGACACACGTACTCACCAGAAGCCGCACAGCACACGAACACAAAAACGGCCGCGCACTACACTGCACTGAGATTACTGCCAATAACACACTAAATAATTAAAACTTCACAAAGATAAATAAGTAGAGCACAAACTCAACACTAGTGCTGCACTTGGTGAAAAAATCACTGTGAAATATTCAAAAACAACTGTGAAATCACCTGGCAAATACGCCATACAAACGGACACAGCCTACCCTGGCAACAGCTCGAGGTAGACTTCCTTTGAACCGCCGAGGTGAAAGCATCGCCTTAAATAGTGTCTGGCATGGTTTATTTCCATGGCCAATCAGAGTGGAGAATGATGAGCTGGCTTCTGATTGGCTCGCGTTATACGCCTTAAGCGGCCAAAAAGTTATAAATAGAAACAACTTAGCCTTCTCTCACTGAACACCTGCTGCGCCGTCCAAGAAAAAGACAAAACCATCGCCCCCCCGCTTCCTCGCAGCACAAGCCCGCTGCACCTCAACCACCATCTACTCCAGATGTCCGAGATCCTAGGCAGCCGAAACAAAAGGCCCCCGCCCAGAATGGCATCATGTTCCAGCACCCGGCGCCCAAGCCTCAGGCGGCACCGGCGTCTGCCGCGTCCTCGGACGTGACTTTCGCCGCCCGCGTGCGTGCTTGGATCAACGCCTTGATCCCGCAAATTCTTGCTGCCAAGGATGTCCAGTCCTTAATCGTTATCATTCTCACCTCCGTGACCTCACTTATCCCTCTCGATGGCTAGGCCCTTTCGGCTGGTGGCTTGGAACGCATGTGGCGTTCTATCTCGCCGTGCCGAATTGGCCGCCTTCGTCACCGAATATGACATAGACGTCATACTCCTTAGTGAAACCCACTTAACTCCCGCTCACTCTTTCCAGCTTCCGGCGTACACGACGTACCGCACAGACCGGCCTGGCCAGAACCGGCGTGCCGCATCTGGCGGCACTGCCATTCTGGTTCACAGGCGCATCGCCCACCGCCCCCTGCCGCCTCCGGCGACTCGTCGCATGGAGGTGACGGCGGTTGCTCTCTGCATCGAGGATCGGGAGGTTCGACTGGTTTCAGTCTACCTCCCCCCTCGAGGTGGACCACCGCCCGACGAGGATGAATGGGACGCTCTCTTAGTAGACCCTCTACCAACCATCGCAGCCGGAGACTTTAATAGTAAGCATCCCCTGTGGAACAGCCGTGTCTCGAACCCCTACGGCCGCTCTCTGTACCAATACGTTCAACGTCATCCTCATGTGAACGCTCTTGGTCCTAGATCACCGACCTATATCCCCAATCAACGGGGACCTCCAGACGTCCTTGACATTGCTGTTGTCAAGGACTTGGCCTACCCTATCGCCATAGAAGCCGTGTCAGACCTCTCGTCTGATCACGACCCGGTAATACTCACTGTTCGGCCCACGCTGGACACACCTCTCCAGCCTCCCCATCGTTTAACGAGAGTCAACTGGCGATCGTTCCACGATGAACTGGGTCGAACAGTACCATCTGACCCCCAGGTCGACATCTCCAGCCCGGAGGATGTAGACCGCTTGGCCGACTATCTTCAAGAAGTCGTCACGTCCGCTATGGACAAACACACCTATGAAGTCCCTGCGCCCAACAGACGGTCGCAGTTACCTGAAGAGGTGATTCTGGCCATCCGCAGCCGGCGCCAGCTCCGCCGGAGATGGCAACAAACCCGGGACCCTGCCGTAAAACGCAGGCTGAACGCCCAATCAGACCTTGTCAAGCAGCTTCTGCTTGATGCCACTGCTCATCGATGGGACTCATATCTTGAGTCTCTGGAAGTCACGCCACAGTCCGTTTTTCGGGCTGCGCGCCGACTCACTGGCGAGAAAAGGACCCGCTACCCCCTACGATCACCGAACGGGATTGTGCACTCCGCGGCCGACAAAGCAGAAGTCTTTGCCGATACCATGGAGGAACAATTCACCGTTCACAGAGGCGTCTGTGACCCCGGCCACTCGGCAGCGGTCGCAGACTTCCTATCTGGCTATTTTTCCCGCCCTCCCGCAGACCCAATCGACCCGTTCGACGAGGCTGAAGTGGAAACGGCCATTAGTCGACTGCGCCCCAAGAAGGCGCCCGGCGAGGACCGTATTGGTGCAGCGGCCCTACTCAACGCCCCAGCAAGTCTCGTTTCACTCATACACGTGCTGTTCAATGGATGTCTCCGGCTCCATTACTATCCCAGCCCTTGGAAACGAGCCAAAGTCATCATGTTGCCGAAAGCTCGCAAGCTGCGTACACTCCCGGAGAATCATCGTCCAATCTCTCTTTTGCCAGTCCTATCGAAGGTGTTCGAGCGCCTCCTGCATCGCCGGATTACTCCCCTGCTGGATAATTTCATCCGGCAGGAACAGTTCGGCTTCCGCAGGCAGCATTCGACCACTCTTCAACTTGTCCGAGTTGTCACGCAACTCACTGACGCCATCAACAGAAACCATCAAACTGTCGCCGTCCTTCTGGACGTGAGCAAGGCCTTCGACAAAGTCTGGCACGAAGGCCTTCTCTATAAACTAGCCACCTCCCCTCTCCCTGCCTCATTTGTACATCTGATGCGGTCGTATCTCTGCGACCGCAAATTTAGGATCTGCGTCGACGGGACGTACTCTTCTGTCCGCCCCGTCGCCGCTGGCGTTCCTCAAGGATCTGTCCTCGGCCCCGTTCTGTACCTTGTGTACACGAACGACCTGCCAGTTTTGCCTGGAGTCACGCTCTCTCTCTATGCGGACGATGCGATGTACCACACCAGTTCTGCAAACCTTCGTTTTGCGACTGACGTGGTGCAGCGCCAGCTCGCATTACTTCCGGCCTGGCTAAGGAAATGGCGGGTGGCGATCAATACGGAGAAATCCGAGGCGATTGCCTTCTCCCGTCAGCTCACTTCCCGATGCCAGACCCTCTCCCTTGATGGGAGCCCAATCGCTTGGCAACGTACTGTGAAGTACTTGGGCGTCACTCTTGATCGACGCCTAAGCTTCAGAGCTCACGTATCCACAGTGCTTCAGCGCGCCCGAGGCGTCAAAGCCAAACTCTACCCATTCTTATCGCCTCGAGGGCCACTGCCTGTGCGCACGAAGCTCTCGATTTATCTGCTCTTCTTACGAGCCGTCCTTATGTACGCAGCGCCTGCATTTTGGACCCAACTCGCCCCCGACGTCGTTAAACGCATGGAAGCCTTCCAAGCCCTTACCCTTCGCCTTATCTCCGGCTCTCCCTGGTATGTAAAAAATGATACTATCAGGCGAGGGCTGAAGATTCCGTCGCTCGATGGATTTGCGCGAACTCTTACGTTCAACCTCTTCCATCGAGCATCCATTTCAGACTTTCCACACCTCCAACATCTCGATAACGATGATGGACCACCACCAGTCAAACGCCGCCGCCCTCGAGCTTTGCTCGACGACCCACCGTAATTTTAAAATAAATTGCCCTCTCACCATCTGCCCACGCGCCGACCAATCGGATCTCACCACCTTCCTTCCATTCAAATCCGGTCCGTTGCAGGCCGACAGATTGGTCGGGCGTTGTGCCGGCTTTAGGTGTGCCTAGCGCCACCTTCAGTCGGCAACTTCGCCCCTCCAATCTCTCACCTGCCTCGGTATCGCCATAAGGCAGTCTACCGGACTCTTACCGGGCTGGCGGAAGTGTATCCACCCGTTGTGGGCGAACAAATCCCGCCAATCCGTGCTAAGCGTTCGCGTAGGCTTCCCTCTCAGGCCATTGGTGGATCGCGTCAGCGGTTCAGCCAATCACAGCCCATCTCCTTCACCTCCGCCAAAATAAAAAAGGGGGTACCTATCCTCGCTGCGACAAGTCTCGCTCCAAGCACTACAGAAGCAACAGGCAGTCATCGGGCTCGCCCGGACGCTGCCGTCACTGGGGCACGCACTGTGCTGTGCCCTACCTACTTCGTGGACTTCTCTCACTGTTGCTTGTTCCCAGTTCATTGGGCGACTTGTTCGGCAATACCACCTATTACGAACATTTTTGCTACTGAAGATGGCCACCGGTGGTATGGCCGAAACGTCTAGCTGCAGAACATCAAGCATTCGACCACGGCCTTTCAGCCCGGAAGTTTTAAATAATTATAGTGACACCGGCCGTGAAAGCCTACGTACTAAAAGTAGATATAGAAAGTTTTAAATAGACATATACGTATCTATTAAAATACACATAAGCCTAAAAGTTGTGTCTAAGGTTTTTCAAGCAGAATGATCACTGTTGCAGACCACTATATAAAAATTATCCTGATTAGGGCTTACAAGCTTCACAGCTCATCGTCAGATCGGAATAGACAGAAATTATGTGAAAACAAACCCTTCACCCCTCTCACCCCACCCTGCTCACACACAACAAGCTATAATATAAATGTCCCTTCCCCACCTCCTAAACCCTGTCCCACCATCTGTACAGTTACATATTTTTCTAGCAAATTCCTTGTGTTTCAGTGTGTGTGTGTGTGCAGCCTTTTAAACTTACCCTCTTCCTCTCCACACATGTGGGTCAGTCACACACCCTTATTTTAAAACATCCAATTAGTACTATGCAATATAATTCTTAATCTTATCTATCTGTCCTCTATCATTTACTTCTTAATTATGTTATAAAATATTTCTTCATTATCAAATTTAATTTTAATATTAATTAAATTGTCTAACCCTTTTTCTCTTTCTTTCAATATTTCTAACTCCTCTCTAAGTTTCCTTTCAACTGTGTTATTTACTACTTTTACAATTTCGTATTCTTATTTTGTAAAGGATTAACAAACTTATGGTTGTCTTCTATGAAATATCTTGCATATAACGAATTGGTTGTTCTATTACCTTCTCCACGTTTGTGGTCAGACAACCTGCATACGAATTTTCGTCCTGTCTCACCTAGGTACACTTTGTTGCAGTCTTTACATTTTAATTTATAAATTCCGCTTTTCTGTAATACTGGAATTTTTTCTATATTCTTATTCCTTATCTTATCAAATACCGTTTCACATTTTTTAATAGCTATATCTACTCCGTATTTATTAAAACATTTTATAATTTTTCTAGTATGTGAACCTATGTATGTCAATGACCCTGCATAATTCTTTTGTTCTGTTTCTCTTTTAGCTTTTTGTATGTTAACCCTTTTCATAACTTTATCCACTATGTTGGTGTTATAATTATTATTCCTTACAATTCCCTTTATCGTTTTTAACTCCCTATCTTTTGATTCGGTCTCTTTTAAACACTTCTGAGCTCTGTAACAAAATGAATTGATTGCCGCCATTTTATATCTATAAGGGTGGTAAGACTCTCTTGGTATAATTATATCAGAATACGACTCTTTCCTAAATATCCAAAACTGTAGTTTCTCATTATCTTTAATTTCTATGTTTAAATCTAAGTAATTTATTTTCTTACCTCCTATCTCTTCTTTAAATTGTAAGTTTTTATCCTTATTATTTACCTCATTTATAAACTCATGCACTTCTTCCATGCTTCCTTCCCAAATTACTAAAACATCATCAACGTATCTAGACCATAATTTTATATTGTCTTTATACTTAGTGGAACTTATTAATTGCTTTTCAAAATCATTCATGTATATTTCAGCAAGAATAGGGGATAATGAAGACCCCATAGGTAAACCTTTTTTCTGTATATAAAACTTGTTATTAAACCTAAAATAGTTCTGATTTACACATTCTTTAATTACTTTAATCGACTGCTTTTTATACCTGTATTCTCCCATATTATTATCGTTTATTAACTTACTAACTTTATTTACTGTGATATTGGTAAACATGTCCTTAACATCCAGTGATATCAATTTTGTATTTACATTAATTCTAATATTTTCTATCAATTTTACATTATTCTCTATGTTGTATTTTGTCCCAAATTCATATTTCTCTTTCAGTACTCTGCTAACTTCCTTTGATAATTTATAAATAGGTGCATTAATAAAAGAAACAATCGGTCTAATTGGTTTTCCTTCTTTATGTATTTTAACCTGACTTTTAAAAGTTGGTGCTGTTGGATTACTTTCCAATAAATACTTTTTCTTATTTTCTTCTATAAATGTTATCTGTTTCATCATTTGTTTTATCCTTGACTGGTACTTACTTGTATAATCATACTTTATTTCCTCATATGGTCCTTCCCTTATAAATTCTTCTGTTTTCTTTATGTATTCGTCCTTTCTCAGTAGTACCATTGTATTTCCTTTGTCCGCCTTCGTAACTATAATATCATTCTTCTTTATTTTATTCTTTAGTTTAGTTACAGTTGATTTGATTTTTTGTTCATTTTTTGAATTATACAAACTTTTCTTAAATATTTTATCTACTACATTCCCTACTTCCCACCTTATTATTTTTTTATCATTTTCATTTCCTAGTTTTTGTATTATGCTTTCGCATTCAATAATCGTTTTTTCTTGATTTAATTCTGGTGGCAGCGCATATTTTAAGCCTTTTGCTAACATTTCTTTTTCTTCTGTATTGAAATTTACCTCTGTAAGGTTTATTACTCTTTTTTCATAGTTATTCTTAGAGAGGTTCCTTTTTTACTTTGTTCTTTCTTATTAATTTATTTAACTTATCTACCATTTTTTTCTTTTTCTTTTCCAATTTCTTTTTTACGTACCCCAAACCAAAATTATATAATAATTCTTCTAACTCTACATACGAGTATATTCTTTTATAACATCATCTCCTACTTCTATATCAATTCAAGGTAAAATTTCAATATAATACACCATCTCTACACCTAACCTTTCTACAAACTCTCTATAACTCCTATTCACCTTAAAAATCTCTATCTCTCTCTCTCATCACAATATCTCTCTCTCTCTCAAAATATCTCTCACAATAACACCAAGTCACACTCTCTCTCTCAATATATGCAGGGGACACTAACTCATAATTACTGCACCACCTATGAAGTGCACAAAAAATCCAGGGAACTCTATTTGCAGACCTTTTGTCTTCCAAATACTCACATGAAGCATTTTCTTCACCGCCGACTACAACATTACGGGAAAAATTTACCCCCTGCAACCCCTTTACCTGTAAATTCTCTCTCCACTTTCTCTCTCTCTCATCAACACATACTAACATTCCAACATTATATTCTACTCTCTCTAAAATTTCATTATCACTATCAATATTCACACCATTGTTTTCTAACACCATCTTTTTACTTCTATTATCATAATTCTCACCCTTACTTAACTTGTCTTTATTTTCATTTAATTTATTCGATTCTCTACTATTTTCTACCCCCATATTCATTTTCAACTTATCAATTATGTTACTCACTCTGTGTATCTGTTTATCAAACGCCTGATCAATCGCTTCTACGAATTCCTCTTGCATATTTTCACAATGTATGTTTATCTCGTTAATTCGTTTATCCAAATTAAAATTTTGGTTTTAATTTCGTTTTTTACTTCATTCAATTTCTTATCAAAATTATCGAACTTCACGTTCTGTACATCAAATTTGGCATTTAACTCGTTACTTTGAACTTTCATCAATTGGAATAAATCGTCTAATGACACCTTACTAATTGTCGGTGTCGATTTTGCGTTAACTCCACACATTATCATAGATTCTGTTTCTGTGTCATTTAAACTGACACTTTCATTACTGTCTGCCATTTTAATGAAAAATTTTTGTTGAAATATCTTTATTTCAAATTGTTGCTTTATATAGATCTACTTACTAACAACATAACCTAATAATCACGTGTTATGTTATATCTTACTTCTATACCCAATCTGTTTCTGTTATCTGGCTTATTTATATAAACAGGATTTTATATAAAGTCCCTCGTTCGGTTCGCCATTTGTTAACAAACTCCCTTTATCTGTTAATAACAATAAATTTATTTTGGTACTTACCATATTAATTGACCACATTCCCGGTTCGACCACGTGGCGTGGTTGTCACACTACATTTTTTCACTAAGGGTCCCAGGGTTCTTTATTAAGCGAGGAACAAAAACAGTTTGGGGTTTTTTGAAATAATAAGTCAACAGCGTTTGGTTAAACTGAACTTTTAGTTTACTTCAGAATTGCAATTATTAATATTCAGACAACAAAATGGAGTTTTATACTCCCAAACAAGATGGCGGCTACGTACTTCCTCCCAGTATTTATTCATTAATTTTCATGATTTGATTGTGTACTTAATTTGTTACAAAACATTTCAAATAGACTGCAATTCAATCTCTGTGATTTACCAAGTTATAAAACATAAACCAATGCCTCAGTTCATTTATTTATTATTTATAAATGCCGGCATACTCTCGCACGCACATGCACACTCTTTCCCCACATTTTAATTATTGGTATATTCTTGTTTTATTTGAATTATAATTTAGAATTTAGAGCTCAATTTTGACAAAAAGAATAATGGTTAATTAAGTTGAAACTTTCCTGAGTTGTGATTGTTGTCTCCCCTCAGAAGTTCTCCATTTCGAGCCAGGTGGTCGGCGACTTTCACTGTCTAGTCTGTTCTTTACGTTGCACTGAATTTATTTTGCCATTTTAGGTAGCAGGTTACATTGCTAGGTAATAGTTACTGGTTAATCACATTTCAACTAGTTAATAAACACTTCTACTGGCAAAACTGGGCCAGCGAAATTTTCAGCGTGCTAACGCTGTGATGAGGTGCTGCAGACTGGGCAGACATCTTTGTACGATTTTCCCGTGTGGAAGGGGTTTTTTCGTCATCATTCTATTGTTTAAAACCGGATGACGGCATTGTCTTACGCCTTGGTTGTTACGTTTTCTCATTTGTTATGACGTTTCAACATAATTCGCAACTGGCTCGGAAATCACGTAGGCCATGACCTTGGAGTCGATTTGTACTGACGAACTGCATCGTATGCAATACATTGGGGAAAGTTAACCTAACCAGTTTTAAATATGTGAAAATACAATAAAATTGTTCTCCCGTACCCATAAATTCTAAGACGGACTTTTGTACCGTCACAATTGTTTGGTTACACTAAGATAATGAGTGGGGAAAGGATAACTCAAAGAGCATATAAGGCAAGACCATTGAAGAAGAGAAGTGGAGACAGGGCTAGCAAAACATGACACAATGAAAAAAGACACTCAAAAACCAAGCAGTAGAGCTAAAGTACTAATAAGTACTGTATATATTTAATCACCAGCATTCCATTTTTAATTCTAAAAATATTTCACAATGACAGGTGGAATTCAAACGCAAATGTCTTCTTCTTCTTCTTCTCAACCCAGAGGTTGGTAGACTGATAATTTCTTTTCTTCTGAAGACAGTCTCTTAATCTCTCCATAAAAAGCAGTTATGTATAGGTCTCAATATAAAGATAAAGAAACACTGTAATTTTCTTAATATGTAACTAACTTAATTAAGTTACTGAAAGAACTCCTTCAGCCAATGGCATGTCATTCCGTGGACTATTTAATATTTAAAATGAAAAATTGTAGGACAGAAAATTTAAAGTCCAACTGACAACTAAAACGTAAAAAGGCCCTATATAATGAGAATTAAAATGTAAAAAATAGTCACCACACAATGAAAAAAGGAAAAAAGTCGCTACTCTCTGATACGCGTAACAGTAATAAACTGAGGCATTCTATGGTTACCCAAAATGACAAGCTGCGGTCCAATGTGTTGTGTTAACAACCTGTGTTGAAAACATTAGGAAGTCAAAGAGAATGATACAAAGACACTAAACAGCCCATCATTGTAAGGGAAGGCCCTAATGTGCCTGTAGTTGGTTTATGGTATTTTGCCAAGGACAAACACAGAAAATCCTAAACCAAATACATGTCGCTGGGTTGTTGTTAACAATTTTCTCTACTGATATGGTTTGTCACTCTCACCAGTCTACTTGTGTAAAATACATACTCAAAAAAGAAAAATATAATGGCTTATTACTTCTGTTTAAGAAGAGAAAAACTGAGCCATTACTGGACTAAATAACTGATGGTCCAGACCTATTAAACAAAGCAGCTTTCTATGTGTAACCCAGGTTTGTTTTTGTATTTTCAATATTGGCCCAATAATTGCCTTCCCCTAATAACTGGTGACCCATTAACCAGAATACACTGAATTATGTTGTAACCACAACACACTTCTGTTGTGCTCTGTTAAAACTATAACAGTATGATGCCACCTTTTGTACTAATCTGTACATTTTTTTGTGAAAATCAATACACTTACAATCTGGACTGTCAGGAGTTTTTGGTACTCAGACCACTCTACCACTACTTCAGTTAATCGGGAATTTACAATATTTTCAGTGTCCCAGCACTCAAAACAGATCTCTTTCTTACAATGCTAAAACAAGTTAGGTATAAACAGCCTATACTATTTGTGGAGTTGTCACAGTCCCCCTTATAAATATTACCTACAGTTCACAGGATAGTAAACTACATAAATTACCCCTTTCATTAATCCAGCTTTAAGTATTTTAAAATCTGTCCAAACATATCTGTACAAATTCTTTAAACTTCAAACTTTCAGCAAAGTCTTGTATAAATAATACTATTTATCCTTTGAAGAACTGCTCAGTGACTGTTAGAGGTTTTTAAATCTTTTAAAGTTAACATTTTGAAACAGTTTTTTTTATTATTATATGGAAGACTTACAGCACTAATATTATTTCAAAATTTCTAATGATGAATGTGTGGATGATCTTATTTGGTTTGGTATAACACGGAAAACAAACTCCAGTATAATCTTTTCAGCTAACATTTCAGTTGCTGTAGCAAGGCTACAATAGCACATATATTCATAGCGATACATTCATACAGATATGCATGTACTTGTGACACATGTGTACACACACACACACACACACACACACACACACACACACACACACACACACACACACACAACACGCACACACATTTAGCTGCAGAAACATTGCTTTTAGATGTAATGATTACTTTAGGTGTAAATGATTACTTTAGATGTTATAATGATTACTTTAGATGTAAAGTTATTTTACCAAATAGAAATATTTTGAATTATCTTTGGAGAAACAGTTCTTCTTCCAGTTATAATTATGATGTGAAATTAACAAGGTTTTATTACAACATTGAAGCTTTCATGGCTGGAGTCATATTCAGTAAAATTGTTTTCCAGGCTGTAAGGCTGTGGTCTTCTTTTTGTAGAGCCAAACGTTTTGACTCCAGCTGTAACAGTCATCTTCAGTGGGTCTTCTGTCCTGCTCCTCTGGCGAATAAATTACAACACAACCCCAAAACATAGCACTTATATAGATGTCTGAGTGCGGGCTGCTATCTGATTGCCCATCAGAACTTTGCCAATCCCATTGCTCGCCTGTGTCAAAAATGGAGTTAGATGTTATATGTGTGCTAGTGATCCGAGAATCTCTGAGTGCTGGATACCAGGCCCTATTCAGCTCAAGCTCTCATCCTTCCTGTTGAGGCTGTTATTGTTTTTATATATCTTGATCACTTCCCAGTGCAGCCACGTAGGGTAGTGCAACGTAGAAGATAGGATTTCATCTCCTCAGACTTCACCTCATAGTTGTCATTGGCCAGAAGGTCCTCCACAAGCACTGAGTTCTCCGACTGCCCCTGTTGTCAAGCCCTCCTGTCCTCACTGATGACAGCTCACTAGTCCATTAGGGCTGAGCAACAAAAAGAAGCAGGGAAGGCTTTTCTCCCATAAATAAACAGAGTGACGGACCAGATAGGGAGCTTACTGCAAAGACATGGTGTGAAGACCATCTTTAGGCCAACACAGAGCATCCAACACATCTGAAGTCAGCTAAGGATGCAAGAGACCCATTGGCTTTGGATGGCGCATACAGTATCCCTTGTTCACACATACAAGTGTACATTGACACAACGAAGCGCAGCACAAAGATGTGCATCACTGAACACAGGAGGGCCTGTTGACAGGGGCAGTCAGAGAAAACAGCACTTACGGACACCTTCTGGCCAATGACAACCAAGAGTGAAGTTTGAGGACACAAAAATCCAATTCTCTATGTTGCATTATCCTACGCAGCTGCATCGGGAAGCAATTGAGATATATAAAAACAATAATAGCCTCAACAGGAAGGAGAAGAGCTTGACACTGAATAGAACCTGGTATCTGGCACTCAGAGGTTCTTGAATTGCTAGCACCAATATAACATCTAACTCCATAGTTGACACAATGGGTTGTCCAAGCTCTTAGCAAATCAGATAGCAGCCTGCACCCAGACAGCTATATAAGAGTCACGGTTTGGGGTAACATCATCATTTAGTCACCAGAGGAGCAAGACAGAAGACCCACTGAAGATGACTGCCGCAGCTGCAGTCAGTCGAAACATTTGGCTCTACAAATGAAGACCACAGCCTAGTAGCCTGGAAAACAATTTTACAGAAGAAGACAAGGTTTTGTTTGACTTTAATAGTCATTAGCTAACTTGAATACCTTGAATACAAGGTAGTGCTTAAATCACAAAAACTTTAACACTACTATACCATTTGTTTTTGCTCTAGAAATGTAGGTGAATAGGATACTAAACCAAGTAATTTTTGTATACTCAACAATGAAGCAATTCTTAGTTCTAAACTAGTATGTTTGTTAGTAAATTAGTGTGTTTTGAATGTACTACTACAAGTACTGTTAAATACCCTTTAAATTAGTTTTTTTTTTAAGAAACATTCAGCCACCCACAATACAGTATTACTTTTAGTTGTCATTATGCTAAAATTGTTGTTTGCTCTCTACTATGTTGGAAATTGTCTGCATCATTTACTGCATGGATGTTTTATTTCACGTAATGGAAATTCTCTTACAGATATTGGTGTCAAACAGAACCAAGAAATTCGCAGTTCACTGGGTTCCAGTAGTCACCAAAGGCAAGACGATAATAAGCCAATAAGAGGACATTATACATATACCGACAATGTAGGCAATAACAAAGGCTCAAATAGTGGATATAGTGTAACATATGATGCCCACTCTTCTGGTAGTCATGCTGGAGATGGAAAAGAATTTGATGCAACTTCTGCCAATGCTGATAACAATAAGGACTTTAACAATATACAAACAAATTCAAAAAGTGAGGTTCCATTAGCTACTGTCGCTGGTGATGGATCTTACTCATTCTCGTATGAAACAGATGATCATTCCAGGACTGAGACTGCTGACAGCAATGGAAATGTCAAAGGAAGCTATTCATTCATTAATAAAAATGATAATATTAGAAGGGTAGTTAATTATGAAGCTGGAGCCAATAAAGGTTTTGTAACTAGACAACAATATTTCCCAAAAAATGTGCAAATAGCCAATGTGTTTTTTAGTAACAATTATGACTGTAACCAACAAAAACATTTTGGAACCTTACCAGATTATTGTCAGCAATTGTTAACTAAACCATCAAATGATAGATCATACTCGTTTGGATATAAAACTTCTGACGCATCTAGACAAGAATCGTCTGATGTTAGTGGCAATGTTAAAGGCAGTTACTCTTTTGTTTCAAAAGATGGTGTTAGAAGAAGAATTGATTACGAAGCTGGGGCTAACAAAGGGTTTATTGCAAGAGGTTCACATTTACCAGTTCCACCAGTGATTTCCAATTCTCAAAGTGCCTATACCACTGCAACAAATAGCCTGGGATCTATGAATGCAGAAGATGGGCAGTCATCACTTGGAGGATTCAGTGATGCTTCATATTCATTTGAGTATGAAACATCTGATGCATCCAGACAAGAATCATCTGATGTTAATGGTAATGTTAAAGGAAGTTATACTTTTGTGTCAAAAGATGGTATAAGGAGAAGAGTTGATTACGAAGCTGGGGCTGGTAAAGGGTTTGTTGCACGAGGGTCACATTTGCCTGATCCACCAGCAGAATCTAGTTTACAAAATAGTTATACCACTGCTACAAACAGTCTTGGATCTGTGAATGCAAATGAAGGAGAATCATCAGTAGGATTCACTGATGGGTCCTATACATTTGGGTATGAAACACCTGATACATCTAGACAAGAGTCATCTGATATTAATGGTAATGTTAAAGACAGTTACTCCTTTGTGTCAAAAGATGGTGTAAGGAGAAAAGTTGATTATGAAGCTGATGCTGACAAAGGATTTACTGCAAAAGGATTACACTTACCAGTTCCACCAGTGGCAAAAAGTACTTACACTACTGCAACAAACACCCTAGGCACTGTAAAAGGAAGTGATAGAGAGTTGTCACTAGGAGGATTCACAGATGGTTCCTATTCTTTTGGCTATGAAACTCCCGGTGAGTCTAGACAAGAATCGTCTGACATTGGTGGTAATGTTAAAGGAAGTTACTCCTTTGTGTCAAAAGATGGTATAAGAAGAAATATTGATTATGAAGCTGGAGCTGACAAAGGTTTTGTTGCAAGGGGCTCACATTTACCTACACCCCCAGTTGCAGGCATAGCAGGAAGCCTACAAAATACTGTTAGGGTAGGCCAACCCTCTCTTTTATCATTTGATGATAAAACTCAAAAAGTATCAGACTTTGTGCTAAGGACATATTTACCACCTGACAGTAATAATAAATTTGGATACATTTTTGAAAGCAGTCATTAAATAATTGTAGCAAACAAACTGAAAATTGTGAAAATATTTATAGTAAGCATAAAAAACAATTTATTTAAATAATCATAATTAGTGTAACTGAAACAGATTGTAAGTTGAGTGCAGAAATGAAGTGAAATGATCAATTATTTTTGCATAATTAATATGTGGGAAATAATATTATTTGCACCAGTTCAAGACTTGACCTGCTAAATATACCATTCCATTATTAAAACTTGTTTAAAACATAATACCAGTGGCAAGGCGTGAGTTTTAGAATACGTTTTAAAATGCCTTCTTCTCCCTCTCCATATGACAATCAAATGTGGTGTTTGATGTTAATTTTAAATTGCTCACTAAGGGCATACCTAAATTTTGGTTTTGCCGAACTGTTTTAAAGCAATAAGGGAAGCAACATGACTCTGTGAAACCTCATGCCGTTTTTGTAAATTAAACAAATTTTTCAAATCAGAAACTCCTGAATTTGTCCAGACATTTTTTTCAGTTGAAAAAAGAATGCATGGCCAACAGAATATAATTTAGAAGTTTTTCTACAGCCACAAAGCCATGATTTTACTTCATAATGTTGTTCCTTTAAATGTCGTGTATAATTTTTTTTGTTTTTGACGTTAATATGGGAATTTTTGGGGTTGGTCTACCACTAGAAATAATCTTCAGTTTATCTGTAAAAGTTCTTGTAAAAGTTCTACTACTGAATGGCTGTATAAATAAACTTTCAATATACAATTGCACTCAACTACACACAATGATGATGTTACCACCACAGGCTCTACTACGAATGATCTCATTATTAAAAAACTTTAAACAACATGGTCTGCTTGCGCACTATGCACTGTATGTGGAGAAACATTAACGGGATATGTTACTGCTATTCACAGACAGTGTAGTAACATAGGGAGGGGGAGGGCAAGTCAGAACGCCTGCCTGTTCAAACATGCAAATCTGCTTCATGGGTTAACGACCACTGTCGAGAGAATTAATTCGTTAGAACCTAATTCTCTGCAAATAACAAGGTACACAGGAATACTGAAGGCCCCACTCTTACTCCTAGAGTTGAACTGTTGCTCATTTGCCTTACACGATCAGCTACATAAATATTAAATGACATTAGGTACATACTGTTGCTTTACCTTATACCTTGATATATGAAAATCTTTACAGTTATTCCTTTCATTGTCTCTATAACTACTTAGATGTATCTATATATTTTATGTATACTTTTTATTAGGTGCCTTGGACAGCCCTTCTCTTATATTATTTCTCAAATCTTATTCCTTTTGATATAATCAAAGGCTTCCTCAAAGTCTATGAAAGTCAGGTGTGTCTCAGAATTAAAATTCTCTACATGTTTGTACTATCTGTGTTAAATAGTAATATAATGTCAATATAAAATTATCCTGTTTATAAGAACATTTTATAAGATTGTATAAGAACAAGATGGACAGCGCTCCCAGTGCCTCTGAATAAAAACGACATCCTAAATGAACAGACACAATTCAAATCACATGTGTCATTCAAACATATCACACCCCACACACACAACATGGATCCTTCAAAACTGGATGCCGTTGCCAAGAACAAGATGGACAGAGTTCCCAGTGGCAGCTTCTGACAAAGTTTATAATAAGTGAAGAGTGGTTAACGCTATAAGGTAAAACTTTTATGTTGTTACCAATAAAAAACGTTGTGTTCCGAGTCAGTAGTGATATAATTATATTTAGTTAATCAACAGACACATCATGGACAATGAAATCCAAGAATTTAATGTATTTGGTGGACGTAGGCCTGACAGGATGCAGCGTCAAACAAAGGTACACTGAACATATAAAAGCATTAACCCCTCCACTGAATCCACTTTGCAAACCATCTTATTAAAGCGGACCACACATACATTTAAACATCAAAAACTACATGGAAATCCTACATGTAAAAACAAAAGTCCAAAAAACACACTCAAACAACTGGAAATATTCAAACACAAAAACAATGGAAACAACATTCTAAATAAACAGACACAACTTAAATCACATTACTATTTGAACACAATACACAAAACACACACACACACACACACACACACACACACACACACACACACACACACACACAACCAATCATTCAAACAATGGTGCCATCTCCAAAAACACAACTGACAGTGCTCCTAGTGGCAGCCTGTGATGAAACTCACAATGACCAGAAGCTAGCCCAGGCAATAAAATAATAGTGTTTTGCATTGGAATAGTGTTTATAAAACTCTTCATTATTTTCTACACAATATCTTGTCTTCCATGAATGCCATGTTCTACTCTACTTTTGAAAGCACCACATGATGTTTTGTGTTCTTTTGCTTCCTTCCTTACTCTTTTGTTTATTCTGTATTGAACTGAAGATGGACCACATTTACTTTATCCTATTGCTATTTGTACTGTTAACTATTATGTTTAACAATATAATTACTGCATAACATGCAGTACAGTGTAAACTGCATAATAATGTTTAATTTCTTGGATTTCGTTGTCTATGACGTGTCCGTTACTTAACTAAATATCACTATAGTATTGACGACTCGGAACACTACCTATGGCAGCCTCTGATGAAGCCTTCTAAAGGTGAAAGCCGGTTTAGGCTGTAAGGTAAAACTTTACGTTTTTACTTATAAAAAACTTAAGTGTTCCGAGTCGTCAATACTATAGTGATATTTAGTAATGTTTAATTATTATTGTTACTCCCACCTACTACGATACTCTCCCACATTATTGTTAAAGTTTAATGTTTTAAGTTTATTAATATTTAATAATTATTTCCATATACTAAAATGCCCCCCCCCCCACATTTCAAGCCCTAGAACTGCTACTGAATCTTACTTCTGCTAAAGCATGGTAGTAAGAATTTATAAAGGAGACATTAATAAAGAAAAAAATATTTCTATTTAAATGAATTTACATCATAAGCAATCTTGATAGTACAGTTGTGCAGTTAAAGCATCATGACTCCACTTGCAAACACAAGCATGCCAAAGCATGACATGAATACCAAAGCTGGATGGATGACCACACAGCAGCTCTGTGCCCAGGGCTTTCTACATTCACGGTAGGTAGAGAGTGAAGATTCTATTCAAATGAGTATAGTATAAACAGAATAAGATATTAAATTAATTACTAATAATATATAATTGACTGTGTATATATATATATATATATATATATATATTGTGTGTGTGTGTGTGTGTGTTTATACGAATATGAATGTTTTATGAATACACAAGTATTCATCTTTGTCTGCAGTGCCAAAAGAAGGAGAAGAAAATGAAAAATGTATTTGGCATAGTGAAATAACTATTTTTAAATGTTAAGTAAAACAAAATGTTATTTTTAAAATGTTTGTTCTTTCAATTGGCACTGGTTGAAAACATATGTTTAATTATATATTTCAGTTGGTTACTTTCATACAAAGATATAAGCTTGAAACATTTGAAGAACCATTAGTTTTACCTCTTGCAAAAGGAGCCACAAAAAGTAGTTGCATTATCATACCCTGTCATTTTTCCCATTTTCATGAGCATTTTTTCATGAAAAAAAGGTATGTATGTATCAACCTCAATCCATGCCTGTTCAACTGAAATTTCTGTTGAAGAGTGACAACATTTCTTACATGTCAGTATTTTACTTAAGGAAAAACAATCACTTTTGTCTTTCACACTGCTCTGTTCAAGTAATACAATTAATAAAGTAACATAAAAATTAAAATCTATTGTAACAATAACAACTCTGTTTTTCAGTTTAATAAATGTCGTGGCTTGAAGATTTCTTATTGTAGTATGGGCAAAATATTTTGTAGTTATAAAAACACCCTCACCACCAATAAAATAAGGTGGAGAGAAGCAATTAAGAAAGCCATCAAAAGGTTAAATGTCTATTTTGAAACATTTGAAGAACTATTAGTTTCACCTCTTGCAAAAGGAACTACAAAAAGTAACTGCATTATCATAGTCTGTCACTTTTCCCATAAAAGGGTTTTAAGAGAAAGAAAATGGTGCGTGTTAAACTGAAAAAAGTGTTGTTATTAATGAAAACTGCAAAAGTTTACAAGCAAGAAAACTTATTCTGCTTGCTACTTTTCTGAATCCAGCTGAATCCTGTTTTATACTGTTTTTTTTTCATTAAAGTCTAGTCAATTAGACTAGATAAATGTATAGGATAATATGTTTATGAGCTAGGCTAAATAAAGTAATGTATGATTACCAAAGTGTAGCCTACTTTGAATGTGTTTGAGATAGTTCTAATAAACCTTAAGAAATCATTACCTAAATAAAGTCATAAATTCAAACATTTAATTTCCATCAGAGTTTCAAGAAAGATTAAGATTTCTATCCTCAAGAAAAGTTCCTAAATAGCATAGTTAAGTCTTTATTAATAAGTGTGGAAAACTATTGGTGACTTTAAAATAGAACATTGACCTACAATAGGACTTAAACTTGAAAATTCTTTAAAGTTATAACTTGAATAGAATGTTACTAAAATTAGGCAAAGAAAGTAATAATTTTCCAATTTAAAAATGTATGTGATAGAGTATATACTTTCCCCTTTTATGAAAGTATATACTTGTGTAAACAGATCTTTTCCAAAGTGAAAGACACTAAATCAGAAATTATGAAAAAATTATTATTTTGAGTGTTTTATTACCCTAAATCTAAAACGTCTCTACAGTTCTTTAAACAAAAGTGAAATGCTGAACAAAAATAGTTGAAATGTTAATAAAATCCTTGGTACTGTAACATGTAACCACAACCGTATTTTTCTAAAACACTAATTTATGAGATACTACTACTACTGCTGCTGCCATATTCACTTTATTGAATCACTGGATGCTCGAATTTAATTCTCAGATCCCAAACCATACTTACCATACTTATAAAACACTTTTAAAAATGTTTTAAAACGTTTCTTACAATATTTGATAACAGAATCACAAATCACAAAATAAAACATTCATTAAGTTAAGTTGATAGTCTGTATTGTAGGCTTCCTGCATCAAGATGTCAAGCTCTTCTATGCTTCTATTTAAGGTAGGAAAATACTCATGCTCTTTAAAGTTTATACATCAATCTAACTCATTTTGTCATTTTGAATAGTGCAATATCACCATGCAGCTATGCAGCATCATAAGCAGAAGAAAAATAAAAAATGATATAATTAGGCAAGTGGCCAAAACGTTTAGTAATGACAACACCAGTAAGCAATCGACTTGGAAATTAATCAAGCAAACAGCCTGGAAATTAATCTTCTAAATTATAACTTTAATGTATGTGTAATTACGTTTATAAATTTAATTTACAACTAAGTGAATAGAGAAGCTGTACTTGAATATTATGTTTAGTATGTAATAGATGGTTGTAACTCTATAATTAATAGTACAATAGTATTATAGGCTATTGTTATAGTACAAGACACCTATGCTATAATGACATGGCAAATGGAATTCCTCAGAAGCAGTTTTGTTTGCATGTTGAGTGTTATATGATGCACACAACTGCTACAGTGATTCCGCTGTGGACCAATCAATCTGCAGCAATCTCATGTATTCTAGTGTAACTTGATTAGGTCACTTGAATATAGAGGAAAATTTTGTAATATCTTCCATAATAGAATATAAAATAAAATTAAATCGATTTCTTGTTAAATAAATCCTTAATATTACTGTTCACAAGATATCTCCTTATTAACTTGGAATGGTATTCTGCATGTCTTCTTTTGTACATCTCATTGTTTGTTTTCTTTTGTGTGTTTCTATTATCATTCTGCTTCTCCACTTCTTGTTGTTTTAACAGTACAACAAATCTGTACCTTCACGTGATCTGTTGTAGACTCTAGCTCCAACTGTCACCATCGCATGTGTCTACTCCATAAACAACTTTCCTACACAAATGCATTAATTATACTCAGTTATTGAATGTGATGGTCACTCAAATGTAACTCTACTTTTAGAGTATGTAGAAATGAAAGGTAACCGATTTGTTTTTGTTAATTGTTGTAAATGGTTTGCCTAGTCAAGTTAAAAGTTACTAGTGTACCCAAATTAGAGTATTCAAGTTATAAGTTAACACTAACATACATCAATAACCACACTGAAAAAATAGCCCACAAATTTAAAAAAGCAGGATACAGAATCACATACAAAACTACTACATAGATATTCTACATGTACACAAAAAAGGCCAAAAACTACTTACTTACTAGCCAACGCCCACCCTTGGCTGTTGGGCCATTAAGCGGCGCGCTGACCAGTAAAGACGTGAGAGCCTTGCTGTATCATCTTCGTCTTGGACTTGTGTGTCTGAGAGCAAGGCTGGACATGTAATTAGGTGATCCGCATTCATGGAAGCGTATCCACAGAGAAGTTGGGGGGTGAAGTTGATTGCCTGCACGTGGTGCCCCCTGCATAATCTAAACGATCAACAAAGGTTCGCCTAAAGCACGCTGACCAAAAAAGGCCAAAAACTAGACACTCTTGAACAATTAGAAATATAGAAACACACAAAAACACATAAAAACGACATCCTAACCCCCCCACCTACAATCCTAAATGAACAGACCGAATTCAAATCATACATACTATTCAAACAGATCACAGCACACACACACACAACATTGATCTTTCGAATGACGGCGCCATCACCAAGAAAAAGACAGACAGCACTCCTAGTTGCAGCCTCTGATGAACCTTGTAATAAGTGAAAACTAGTTCAGGCTACAAGGTAAAAATTTTACATTTTTACCAATAAAAAACTTAGTGTTCCAAGTCAGTAGTATTATACTTCTATTTAAATATTATGCATAACAAAATTATTTTTGTCATAATAGGAACTTATAAGGGAAACATGATGAGTTTCAGTACTTTAATTTATTGCTATAAAAATATTATTCATTTGTAAGGCTGTAGTATTAGTATTTTAAAAAGGGATTAACTACATAAAAAAAATGCAAAACTGATTATAACATGCAACAATGAAATCACCCCTCATCAGTTTTATAATCAAGATGTTGCAGCTAAGTCATGTAAAGATTCTGGAGTAGAAATGTTACTTTTACTCAGCTTGACTGCATGTTCTCAAGATAATTATAATGTTTTAAACATTAATGTGTTTAAAGGAACAATTCCCATGGACTTGAAAATTGCAAAATTTCTTGCAGGTATCATTTCTTTGAAATTCAAGCAAGTTTCTTTGAATTCCTTGTTACAGTACATAGTCTACTGCATCAAAAGAAAAATTAAATGTGTGTAGTGCGTACAGAATGATTGAGGGCTGCTTTAAACATTGTAATGCATAGTAAAAGCAGGAAGTAATGAGACAAATTCTAAAACCTACATAAACTATATACATCAAATGATTTTTTTCAGGCCATACGAAAACTGAGGTAATTGATATAATTCCACCATTATAATTACACTTAATGATTGGGGTAGTTAATACTTCATGTAAACATATGGTAATTGAATTTGTGTAAGACTGTTTGAATTGGACAAAGACATGCAACACTGCTCAGGAAACAATTAATGGAACTCCTGTTTTTGCAGGGAATTTCTGTAAAATACTCTTGGATAGTGGACGTGCTCTGAGCAAATCTAGAGTATTGGTTGTTTAAAATATGTTCAATGTTGAAAACATTTTTAGGGTGTTGTTAATTCTTGTTTTTGTACAAATCTCTACCCAAATTTATACATTACTTAACACATTCTCTGTCAGTGTGTTTTGGTTATTCCATCCTCCTGTGCCAGACAGTTTTTGGTTGCCTATAATATAATGTTATTCTTCAGTCATAATGACCGACATGGCTTGATTAACTTGACACATTTTTGGTCATTACGACCGACACGGCAGAGAACATGATAAATGAATTCCATAACAGTTACATAAATTTAAAAATTAGAAAAAGAAATCCTGAGTGTGCAGACAAATTGCTGAAAGTTGTGCGGGATATAATAATTGGCATATTTAATGTTTTCTGTACTTTAATAGTTATACAATTTTGTGTACTACCATCACATCCATTTTTATTTCTGTAATATAAATTTAATAACAAAAAGTCATACATCTATTGTTGCAGGAATATTATTATTATTGCAATAAATTAAAGTAATGAAACTCATCATGTATTTTACTTATGATTTAACACTTCTGTAAAAAAGTTGATTTTTGTTATGCGTACATTTTTTTTAATAACAATTAAATTTAACAAATTTGATGATGAGGTAAATTAATTTATAGATAATTAACCCAAATAAAATTTTACCCAAAACCTAATTTTAACCCAAAATAAAACAATGGCATTACCTACACTACTGTATGGTTCTGAAACTTGGGTTATAAAGAAAAAAGATGAACAGAAGATACAAAAAGCAGAAATGAAATTTCTAAGATCAGTTAAAAGGTGTAATAGACGAGATCATATAAGAAATGAAGAGATAAGAAGTGATTTAGATATATTTGCAGTTAATGAAAGGCTTAAAGAATGCAGAAGAAAATGGATTCAACAGATCAATAGAATGGAAGAAAGTAGAATACCGAAGATGATAAAAGATTACAACCCTATAGGCAAAAGAAAATCTGGTAAGACCTAAGAAAAGGTGGACTGTGGAATAGGAACAAGGCTGCTAAAGCTTAGAACCGTTAAGAAAAAGATGATGATGATGATGTATATTATGGTTACTACTAGACATTGTTGATAAAAATAATCATTTTTTAATTCTGCAAAAACCATCATTTTGACTTAAAAAATGGCTTGAGGAGCTTTTTTAAAAATTTGTTTTAAATTAATTGAAATACGAGGGTCATTCAATAAGTAAACAAAGAGCTGTGGAGCAAAAACTTTTTATTCAATCAAAACAATTTTTTTTTACTTTTCAACATATCACCAGCAACGTCTATGCACTTGTCCCATCTCTTTACAAGCTTTTTTATTCCCTCAGCAAAGAATTCTTTACATTGATGTCGAAGCCAGTTTTGGACTTTTTCCTTCACTTCTTCATTGCTGTTGAACTTGACACCACACAAAGTCTCCTTGAGTGGGCCAAACAAGAAAAAGTCAGATGGGGCAAGGTCAGGGCTATAAGGGGGGATGAGGCAGGATCTCCCAACCTACTTTTTTTATTGTTTCGAGCGTCAGTTTTTCCGTGTGTGGGCGGGCATTATCGTGAAGAAGAATCACACCTTTCCTCTGCCATCCCGGACATTTCTTCTTCAATGCAGGCTTAACTTTGTTCACAATCATGTCAGAATAGTACTGACTATTGATGGTATGCTGGTCTTGTAGGTAATCACAGAAAATTGGGCCTTGGGAGCTCCAAAAGATGGTTAACATCACCTTACCAGCCGATGGCTGGGTTTTGAATTTCTTTTTGGCGGGTGAACTGGGATGCTTCCACTCTATGCTTTGTCGCTTTGACTCAGGTTCAAAATAGTGAATCCAAGTTAGTGGTTATAGTGGTTCCAAATCCAAAAATCTTATAACAGAACGCTGTTCTTCGAAAGTACTGACCTCAAGAGGACACACCAGTTGTAAATAAAACTGTATTGGTTATGTTTATGCAATATATTATTGAACAACTGATCAAAACTCACAACGACTTTGCCAGGTAACACTTCTGAAAGTTTCAATCAGCTGCTACAATTAATTTCTTTTCTACAACTGTTTGTCTGTTTACTTATTGAATGACCCTCATCCATTCAGAAATCAAAGGAAAAAGGAAATTCAGAGGTGCTTGGACCTTTCATTTAAAGTTGGTTTTGGACCAGTGTGATTGCTTCAATAGAAAAAGGACATAGCTAATTTTGAAACTGACATGACATGGTCACATTAACTCTTATTTTCAGGTGGACCACAGTCTCACACTGATTCATTCAGTACTTAAAGATCAAGTACAGCTTCTCCCAGTTCCTCAACTGCATTCCTCTCCAAGCTGCCACTTTACACAGTTCTCATTCATGACTGCACATATTGTACCACTCGTATCAAGATATTTTTGTGACTGATTTAGCTATTGTGCACAGGAAACAATATTAGTTCTGTTTAGTAGATTTGTGTTCTATTATACCTTTTTTTATTTTAGTGCTTTTTAAATGATGATGTGTATAATACATTTTTGAACATGTATTACCTCTGCCTTACCCAGTTTTCATGTGTTGTGAACTTCATAGAAGCTCACCAGGTGCCTCTAATCAAGCTCACAATGAGTGAAAGCTGGCTAAGACAAAGAAGGTAAAATTTTTCTATCTAAATAGTGTTGGAAAAATATAGTAGGTTTTAATTGACAGAAAACACAAGTTTTACCAGAGGACATAATTACATGGGAGATTTTAAAGCAAATCATATTTAAGTTAAAAAAATCTGATGATGGTGGATGGTTTTTAATGGAATGAAACGACACTGTTGCAGCAATATTTCTTCAAAAAATGCATAGTTTGAGGCAAGAGACCTTTCAGAGGCCAATAATTTGCCTATGTGAAACTTGTCTCAGTAACAACCAGTACCATACAAAATATATATGGCAGGATTCCATGAACAAAGATAGTTTCATGTTAGAGTTGGCAAGGGCTCTAGTTTGACTTTCTGTCGTGCAGGTTCAGCACAACATTTAGTTTTGAATGGATCATAGTTTGTTTTCCAGTCACTGACCACAGAGGATTACCACACAGAAATAAACCATAAAATTTTTACAGAGTGGTTTGTAGGCATGTTACGAGGATTAGAGGAGAACTGTATTGTTCTTGTGGACAATGTGAGCTACGCCTCTTAACTTGAAGAAAAAATACCTACCATAAAAAAACTGATATTTGAACACACTTGGTCACTAAATACTGGATGAAATGTGTATTGCAATTCTAAGGCAGTAGCAGCATAATGCAATTTGAAGCCTATAAATTTTTGTTTCACATTTTCATCGCTGATTTTCCAATTATATAACCAACAAATAGCATAGGCTGATGGAGCTTCATGTCCCTCGCATATGTTACATGGTTAAGTCCTCTCTATGTTACTTTGTGCTCGCTGTATTCACTAGATAGATAACTGCAAAAAAAATGTAAATTTACTGCTTTATCACAAAGATCAACATAGCATAACAATGGACAATGGTATATCCTCCAACTGTTAGCAAGAATGCAAAAAGCATTTTCAACAGTGTTCTTGCTCTTCGAAAGTTGGTATGAAAACTTTTCTCTCAGTCTTTCTAAATACTTAGGCCTATACATTTCTACATTAAAAGAAAAAGATACTGTACCCTAATAAAAGACGATAATATTTTACCAACACTACATGTACAGGTAGATGAAAACTAAACGGTCATCTTTACTCCCGCCTCAAACATTCATGCTCATCGTTCTTCCTGCTCGTATGGGTTTTTTCAGCTTCAATATCTGTGTTCCCTCACTGGTCTACATGCTAACAACTAGTACATATTAAAATATGATGGCTACACGATACACCATAAACCACTTGCAGCCAGAAAACACAAAAAATGAACCCTCGTCGTTCCTCTCGCTAACTCTTCAAATTCAATGGAAAAGATCGTTAGACATCGTGTCACAATCCAGATGCATAAGTTAGGCCTATTGTACAAATACGGATCAGATTTAACGAACACGCTAAAGGCATGTTCATGATCATTAAAGAATAAGTACTTGCATTTTAATTTGAAGTTAACTGCATAAAATTAATCAAATGTCGGCTGATAAATATTCATATTTTTTATATAAAACTGTTACTGAATGTCTTAGTCTACGGTCACACTTGGCGTTTCTGTCGCCGCGTTCGATACACCGGCTAACGCAGCGACAGAAACGCAGGCCTGAGTGGGTGTCACACTTGGCGACTAACCACCACTGTTTCAGTGTTCGATATGTCTTCTTCGAGTGAAGCTGATGTGTTACTCGCAGTTGCTGAGAGAAGTTACTTAAAAAAGAAGAGATTTGGTGTACACCCGATCAATCCTATACGTCTGACGCACGGCCAGTTTTATACGTTAGTTGGCTTACTCAAAAACGATGAAGACGAATTTTTTTCTTATTTTCGAATGAGTGTTTCATCGTTTAATGAATTGTTGTCATATACTGAGGGTGACATTTCCAAACAGACCACGAAGTTTGGACTGTGTATTCCAGCAGAAGAAAGATTAGCTGTTACTTTAAGGTAAGAAAGTAAATAATAATTAAGTTGTTATCTGTTTTGTATTCTATTGTTGAAGAAACGTGATGTAGAACAAAAGTTCTACTTCAACACCCGATATCCAAGTAAAAAATAATTAAGTTGTTATCTGTTTTATATTCTACTGTTCAAGAAACTTTGTGACATAGCACAAAAATTCTATTTCAATTGCTGATATCCAAACTAAAGCCCAAATGTCTCAACTGGGACTGAAAAAAATAATGTGCTATCTTTATACAGAATTTATTTGCTATTACATAAGCCGATGGTTACAATAATACATTACGCCTTAATACATAAAAGATATACGAGGTGTGTTCAAAAAAAGAAAGAACTTTTTGAATACCATATCAACCAGCACAAACAACGCGCTGCGACTTTGAGCGCACCTAGCGATGGTTTTTGACAACAAACTGGCATTTATTCTTTTCCGCTATCAGCACTAGTCTTTGAGCTATATCAGATTGAGTGGGGACGTGCGCACGCTGGCCACCGGATTAGTGACAAAGTGATTAAGAAAGACCTCGAAGAACAACGTGTGGCTATGAAACTTTGCGGCAAAACTAGGTTAAAACTTTACAGGGACATTCTGGTTTTTGAATTAAGCATATGCTGTAATGGGACAAAAGGGGGTATTCTATTATAATATAAATTTTATTCAACATTATTAAACATTTGTAATCGACGCAGAAAGTCCACTACATAAAATGGTGTGGTTCAGACAAAGGACAATGGAATGCAGAGTGTGTCCGACAACGCAGTACAATTCCAAGAACTTCAGTGCTGTGTGGTGCACACCAACGCGAGAACACCAGCGGGGCGCACAGACGACGCTTAGACACATCGGGCCGAGCCGAACCAACATGGCTTAACTGTAAAATTTGTTCGCCATGCGGTCGGGTGCCGACGGAAGTACGATTAAGAATACGCCCATTTGAGTGACGTAACTAGTGGCCTCAAAATTTCATCGACGTCTAAAACACATGAAGAACCCACACTTTGAGTACCGTAACGAACATTTTAACCACAGAAGGCATTGTTAATTTCCGTCTTGTCCAAAATTTGGGGAGAGGGGTACTTTGTTGACGCTCCTCGCAGTTACCCGCCGAAGCTACGCCTGGCCAGGCAGCCCGCCAAACGGGGCTCAACAATAAAATTTTATTCTTCGTATTGTTTAAATTAGCAGCCATCCTTACTATTTCTTTTATGAATTTGCTAACTGCTATAATTTGTATTGTTCGACTAAGCTTTTCGTCATCACTGACATCTTCAGGTCCAACGTTGTTTAAGACCTTAAGATGTCACTGATGATGAAAAGCTTAGTCGAACAATAAAAATTATAGCAGTTAGCAAATTCATAAAAGAAATAATAAAATTTTAGTATCAATTGAAAGTGAGTGCAGTATTTAGAAATGCGAAAGTGAGTGCAGTATTCGGAAAAATGAAATCATAAATTCTTTCGGACACATAAAAGAGGACTGTGTGAGTGACGTGCCACGAGGTCGGGGAGACGCCACGCTGCCAGCAGGAGCATTGAGTAACCGTATTACACAAAATATATGATTATTTTTGAATAAAATGGGGCCTATATAAATAAAAGGGGTTTTTACAATGGTGTGAATGTTGAGTATGAGCAGGCTGGGCTGCTTTCTTTAGGATAAGAGGTCTATTTAAATTCTAGTTGTATCAGATTATTTCATAAATATTCCAAGAATGTTTTATTTGTCTTGAATTTTGGCAAGAAGTGATAGACTGATTTGAGAGGTAAAGAAATGAATAAGTAATAATTTGAAATCTGAAAGCTTAAAGAATAGAATAAAATTTTAATTGTTTTTCATAAATGCGAGTTGCGTACGTTATTAACATAACCTTGGAACCTCACTTGTATTACGCCGTTCGTGTGACGAACCCTGGAGTGGAGTGGAGTTGTAAGGTGAGTTATCCCGAATAAGCACAAGCATTAAATATTATAATTACTGTAGAAAATCGTAACTTCACAGTTGGCGCCACGAACTGGAACGAATTTTATCAAGTAAATTTTATATATGAAATTCCACACCTACGGTAAAATACAAGTGTGGTTGAGGGGTTGAAAAAATTACAGTACGCAAAAGTTATGTAAAGTACATAAGGTTGTATGTATATGTTGTAGATGTAAATTAAAGAGTAGTGAAACAAAAGTCAGTAAATTTACAATTTAAAAATGGCAGGAAATGAAAACGATATAAATGAAATAACTAGTGTTGACAATTTTGATGAATCAAACATTATGAGTAATTTTGAGGTACATTCGACTCCAAGTGTGAGTCAAGATAAAATAGTAGAATTAAATGTAACAGATCAAAGCAATGTGACTGAGGACTCGGGAGTTCAATTAACCCCAACCTCAACAAAATATAACAGTTAATTTAATAATGATGTAATGAATATGTTGCAATTAATCTTAGAGCAAAATAGCAATTTTGACAATAAATTTGATGTACAGAATAACAAAATTAACGAATTAAATAAACGTTTTGATAGTAATGAGGAAAAGTTTGACAATAAATTTGAAAAATTAAGCAATGACTTTGATGCTAAATTTGATGAACTTAAAATCGATATTAATGAGGTAAAAAATCAGAATGAGAGTAAGTGTAATGAATTAAAACGAGATATTGAGAAAGTGGTAGAGTCAGTAGGGGAACAGATTAAAAGTAAAGCAACTCAGATAATTAATAACAAGGTGAGTAATAATAATAATTGTAGTAATAAGGTAACAAGTGATAACAATGATGTTGAAAGGGGTAATGTAATTGAAAATGTGGTATCAGAGAGTGATGATAATGAGGTTAATTACAATTCTGAGAGTGAGAGAGAAATGGGTTGCAAAGGGGTAGAAACAGATGTTGGTCAGATAGAGAGAGAGTATGAAGAAAGTGTACAAGTAGAGGGATGGCAGAGGGTAAATTTTTTTCGAAGTGTTGTGGGGGGTGAAGAAAAGTCTTCACGAAGGTATTGGGTAGAAAAGTGTTCTACTAATAATTGTTTTTTGAATTTTTTTTTTGTTCCTGAAGAAAGCAGGAAATGTTTTAATGTAGCCGTACCCTCTGCATGGAGTGAGAGAGAAAATGTGATATGGCGGTGTGGTGAGAGACTTTTAGAGAGAGATTTGTGTGTAGATGGTGAGATGCAAGTATTTAAGTTAGATAGAGGTTATAAAGAGTTGATAGAGAGATTAGGATGGGAGAAAAACTATATGAAATACTTACCTTGTAAAATAGAGATGGATGGTTATTGTAATAATGCTGTTGTAGACAAGGAATGCTTATTCGATGTAATTGATATAGTAAATGAATATGAGGATAAAATAACTGACTTTATGTTGAATAAAAATACTGACGGTGACAAGACCAGAATTCCAAATGTAGACAGGTTGTATGAGATAATAATAAAGTGGGGTAAGCCTATAAAACATGGTTACTGGATAATGGAAACATATGAGAACACAGATAGTTATTATAATAATAAAAATAACAAATTGAAGGTCGATAAAAATGATTTATGTTTTAAATATGTTAGATATTTATATAATGATGGAGGGTAAATATAGACTCAATAAATGAGCATTCTAACTATTTTAGTGTATGGTTATGACCTTGCTGAATTAGGAAATGAGGTGTGGAAAACAGAAAAATAATGACAAAGATTTGTAAATAAATTTTAGTGAATTTAACTGTGTTTGTATTGTAACAAGTATGTAATGTAAACAATATGTGTATGTAGTAGAAATGGTTTTAATAATAATAATCATATTTTGACAGACTAAATAAATAATGAGAATAATTTTGAAGATGATAATAAATGAATTATGATTGTGTTGAAGTAAGGTAATTAAAATATGGTGTTTTAATAATTCATGGAATTAAAGTAATTTGAGATGTTTAAATATTTTGATTGATTTAAATGTTGTATAAAGAAATTTTGATGATGAAATTAAATTATTTTTATGAGATTTAATGTGATAATAATTAATAAATAAATAAATGTTAAATTGTGTTCAGTTTGTGGAATAACATGGTTGTTAAAATGTTTCAGAAGGTACATGGAGTTATTGGTGTTTGGTGTTTATATTTTGTGTTTATAACAGTGTATGAGCGATGTACTGTAAGTATGAATTTTATAATGCAATTTAAATAAAGTAAAATGTTCAAATGAATAGCAAATTTTAAATGAAATATTATGTAAAAGGAAGGTTGATAACAAAGAAAAAATTTTGGAAAAGTTAATGATATAGTAAATGATAAATAATTGATAATTAATTAATAGAAGTTCAATAGAAATTCAAATATAATGTTATAATATACGTACGGTAAAATGGTACGTTTAATACGTATGCCCCACTTTGGAAGCGTCAAGTTATATAATCGGTGGGGATGTAATTGATATTTGTTGTCCCCCACTTATATATATACTATGCAATTATGCTAATTTGTGGAATTTAATCATGTAATGACCCAATTAGGTTATTTATACCAAATTAACTGAATTTACGTGATATATTACTTACTTTGATACTAGTGACTATGTTCATCAAAGGTTAGCATAATTACTGCAATGAGACTCTAATAGTTGTATAAAATTTGATATAAAATTTACTATAATTCATTCAAGTGACGTTAATGTTTGTTACAAGGTAAGATTGGCAATAATGAACGCATAAATACTTAGTAAAATAAACATTTATTTAACATTTAAATATTATTCAAACAAAGAAACCTCCGATATATGGATGTAAATTATGCCCTGTAAATACATTCATAAAAGAATACACATGTATATATGAATCAACCATCTGATTTAGATACGACCGTTCCCCCTCGCAAGGCAATGGCAAACCAGCGAGAGGTATTCTGCTTAGTATAAACCTTCCCCAACTAGGCCGTTCGGATCCGGCGTTAAACTGTAGGTCCCATATACCTGTGAGAGACTCAGTACCACACGCACCACGGGTATATGCGGGGAGGGTACAAACCAGTCGTAAGACTGAAGGACTACGAATATGAATCAAACTACAATATGACTTCATTACGTCGTTTGCTGAAAACATACACATACATATATATATATATATATATATATATATATATATACACACACACAACACAATGAACATACATGAACATAGATAATCAACATATATTAATCTTACACTAATGCGTTCATTTGCCTCAGATGAATGGCTTTATTTAAAAATTACCATAATAGTCAACCTAAATTCTCAAAGGGTGATTCTTTGAAAAGAGTCAGGACAGTAGAGTTATTATAATAGTAATAACATAAGGATTTACTTGTGAAATGGATTATCCAAATTTTCCATCGGCGAAACTCCTTCCCACTGATGATCCAAATGTGTAAGGTAGCGTAGCTTCGATGTACCATCATTGAACACTCGCGGTGTGTTCCGTTGATGTCGGTCGTTAATATGAGTGTCTATAAAGTTATGTGTTGCGTGAGTGCGCTCATTGTTAATTATCGTGTTTATATGACTGTCTATTGTCAAACTTCTGCTTGTATCTATACACGTTACTGTACTGTTTTAGATTACGTGATGTATTGTTCCATTCGGTGTTGTAACACTTTGAACTGTGCAACGATACGTTTCCGTAACTCGGTGAAGCATTAACGAAAGTTCTGCGAGTCTGTTATTAAATGAAAACTGCGAATAATTAACTTAGTTTTCAACAAGCGGTATCTGAGTAAAACTGAGTAACTGAAAGTTTTCAACCACTGATGTATACTGCATGATTGAGTCACTGCGAATACACTATGACTGAATATCTTGTCAATAACTGAAATGTTGTGTTAACTAATTAATGCACTTCGTAACTGAGTTCAGAGTAAAACTGGTATATGTATATTAGTTGAAAATGTATTAAAACTGAGAATTTTTTACTGTGACTGAGAAATAGAATAAGATTGAAAATTTTATGAAGACTGAGAGCTCCGCGTGCCCTGTAAACAGTTTTTATTAAGCTTCATTTACCACAATGCAATGTCCTGGCAAACACGCCTTTGGTCAGCCATGATAGGTCAGATGAACTCCTACCCTTATGTAGAACTATGGTTCTCGACCTCTGATTCGTTGTTCGCGTTGCTATCATGACGACAGTCCTCTCCACCTGCGTCCTGGGAAGATGCCGGACTCTGGTTGGTTATCGGGCATCCCCTCAAGTACACGACGAAGGGCTTCGTACCTTTTCCTAGAATGTAGAGCAATTCCGCGCCTGTCGATCAAGCTTTTGTCTAAGTATACTCTGGAGTCTACAGTTGTTCTCACGCGAACAATACGTCGCATTTCGTTATTGTCTGACTTTCCATGACCCCTTTTCGTCAATTAGCAGCACACTGCGTGTCGTCATTTCCAAGATGCCACTCCTGTACCTCGTCATAAATACTAGCTGTCACCAGTAAGGTGTCTTCCCGCTGTGCGCACATCCTAGTAGCATTCACTAGATATACGCTGTTTTGTTCTCATATAGGGTGAGTCCCATTGTGTGAGTACTCCTTTCTTGTTGCTGGCACACTCCATATTAAGCTTACAGCGTGTGTTCGCTACAATTTCTCCGTATCTGGGCCACCAAGCTGTATCTTTTTGTCCGGTTTGTAGTGGGCTGTAAATCTCAGTTGAGTCGAGTCTTGTCACAGGCGAACCTTAATTCCTAATGTAGTGTTGTGTCAGGCACTTTCTTATTGTTCCTGGCAAGCGTCGAGTTGACACTTAGTTAAGATGCTTCTTTATTTATTGCTTCTGGCCCGGGTTGGGGTGACTTGGCTGGTGTAACGTACTTCTTGATCAAAATTTTAAAATTTTTGATCATTACATCGTCCCCAAATCGGATTTGATGTTGGATCCGCAGAAGACATTCTAATCCAATTTCCGCGCTCTGAGTTTGTTGTGGGAGTTCTCCTTGAGAAAGGTCACGGTCATTGACCCGTTTTCCTCTGCTTGGCGTATACTGGTATATATTCCCTATATTTTGTTATTAATTGACTCTAGGAATTTATTGCCGTGCATCTGAGTAAGAATGAACGCATTTTTACATATGATGCATATATAAATAGGCATAGAATTATTTTATACTAATAACAATACCTGTGGATACCTATGTTATCCATTTATGACATAATACATGAAATAATGATTTTTCAACATGAAATCACGTATTGTCTTAATTCTCTCCTCTCTCCTATGGCGCTACAGCCCAAGTCGGGCCCTGGCCTCCACCAATCTCCGCCTCCAATCCACTCTATCCACTGCAACCCTCCTCCAGTTTCTTATCCCCATGTCTCTCGCGTCCTCTGCAACGCCATCTTCCCACCTCTTCCTCGGTCTACCTCTAGGTCTCGTTCCCTCCCATGTACCCAGCAAAGCCCTCTTAGGGTTCCTGCCACCCTCCATTCTCATAACATGTCCGGCCCAACGCAATCTTTGAATTCTTATAAATTTTGAGACTAGTATCTCTTTATATATTTGATACAGTTCGTTGTTGTATCTCAGTCTCCATGAGCCATTTTCTTGTATTGGGCCTATAATGCGTCTGAGGATTTTCCTTTCAAAGGTGTCTACTATGTCGACTGTTTTCTGTGTGATTGCCCATGCCTCACACCCGTAGCATAGCACCGGTCTGATGACAGTCCTATATATTTTCATTTTTGTTTCCCTGTGCACATCCCCAGACCTAAATGATGGCAGCAATGCGAAGTACGCCTTGTTAGCCATGGTGTCCGTCTTTGGATCTCCGGCTCCTCTGAATTGTCTTAATTATATTACGATAAATAACGTCTTTAACTTATCTCAAGCATTTCAAAACAACAATTTATGAACAAATAAACACATATATATAATCACTAATCATCATTAAACATCCCTTACAATACGATTACTATTAATTATACTAATTAACAAAACATATACATGCTCTATGAGCAATTAAAGGTTCATTTCATATCATAATGATCATTGATGACTTCATTCTATACTGCTCACATTTGAGTAGTTGATTCTACATCACTTAATTGTTTTATATGTCTGTTAAAATGTTCATTATAACGTTTCAGCAATTTATTGCTGCACACCCGATCAAAGTTTCGCACTATACGTGTCTTTTATATTGAAATACTTCATCAATATTAGTCACTTCACATGTAATTAGTGTCATTAGATAGATACCTCGTGACTTAAGAAACCATGTGAAATTTTAAATTACATGTTAACAAGTTACACATCTTATTGTCTCTTATTAAGTTACACATCTTATTGTCTAGCTAGTTGGACTGGTTCCGTGGGACAATCGGCCAATGCGCGTGCTCCCTTCCCCATAGTCCCCTAACTGCTGATGTGACTTTCACTTTCCTGCGTGACTTGCATTTTCGGCTCGTGGTACTTCTTCATCTGATGTACGTTAAATTTCCCCCTTATCCTGTTGCTGTTATCGCAATCAGCAAGTTCGTATGTTGCATCGCCGAGGACACGATTAACCTTATATGGTCCTGCATACAATTCAAAAAATTTATCAATTTTTTTCATTACGGCGTCTGATTGATGATAGGTTCTTATCAGCACCTTATCGCCGATAGCGAATTTAGTAATCTTCTTGTTATCGTTGATGCGTTTCGCATACTTCTCCCTTTTTTCCTTGATCTTTACGAATACATTGATGTTCGAACTTCCTTTAATGTCGATGATTTCCTTGTCTAACCACTTCTCTCATGCGCGAGTCGGTCTTTTTCCTAAGTGCGCCTCATGAGGGGTTATCTCTATCGTCTCATGGTACACTTCATTTATGCAAGTTTCGATTAATCTGATGTACCGTGACCACTTACTATGTTGGTCGTGTACAAAGATTCGGAATAAGTTTCCAAGCTGGCGGTTAATCCTTTCGGCTAAGTTTGCGCAAGGATTCCTTATCGCTGTATACCTTGGTTGTATATTTAGCTCTTTGAGTCCTTCGATCCATTTCTTCGCGGTGAACTGCGTGCCATTATCAGTCAAGATGACCTTTGGTCTCCAAACTCCGCACAGTAGTCTTTTATTCTTCGTAAGGTAGTGGTGGTTGTCGCTCTTCGTAGCGTGAACAACTTGACAACTTGACAAACTTCGTGAAATTGTCCACCATGACAAGTAGGTACTTAACGCCTCCTGTACCTGTTGGTAGAGGTCCGTAATAATCGGCACTGACGATATCACCTCTAGCTGAAGGTATCATCGCTTTGGTACCACCAAACAGCGTCCTGTTGTTTGTGTCTTTGTATTTCTGACACGTGCCGCACGTCTGAATGTATGTTTTCACTTTCTTAAGCATGCCATCAAGCGTGAAGTGCTCTTGTAGCTTCTTTATACACCTTTTCGGGCCTAGATGTCCGTACATTTGATGTATTTCTGCAATCAAGTTATTTGACACACTGTCAGGTATGTATAGTTTCCACTCACCTCGTCGTCGATATAACTTATTGTTAGCAACTTTATAAATTTACTTAATTTATCGTCTACATCTTTATTCCTAATCTTATCAATAAGTACACTGAGTTTATTATCTTCAATCTGGTATTTACCGATATCCCTAATTATCTTACCTACGTGACGGTTCATCTTAACGACTAAATGATTAACTAAGTACTCGTGTGTTTCGTCGTTCGTTTCATCTTGTTTTGTGTCAATCGGGTATCTGCTTAATATGTCCGCAACTACATTATCCTTTCCTTTACAGTGGATAATGTCAAAATTGTACTCTTGGATGGCGAGAATCCATCTTGTAATTCTCGAGTTATTTAAGTGACACTTGTGCATGAATGTTAAAGCCTTATTGTCTGTTATTATTGTTAGAGGTTGACCAAGTATATACATCCGGAACCTTTCCAAACATCTAACAATACTTAGGAGTTCTTTCTCCGTAGTAAAATAATTACGCTCAGCACCTTTAAACGTTTTGCTTGTGAAGGCGATTACACCAATTTCTCCTTCTTCGTCTATCTGGTAAAGTTGGCCACCATATGCAAAATTACTGGCGTCGCACTGAATGTAGTATCTTTGGTTCGGCTGTCGGAACCGTAAAATTACTGTGTCCACAAACAAGTTCTTAACTCTTTGGAAACAATCGTTTAATTGTCTTGTCCACGAAAACTTCCGTCCACCTTTTAACAATTCGTGTAACGGTTGCGTCGTTTCCGCATACTTGCTCGTGAATCGGTTGTAAAAATTGGTAAGGCCTAGGAAACCTTTAAGTTGCTTCGTATTCTTTGGTACTGGGAAATCCATAATTGCTTTTATCTTATCGTCGGTTGCTTGTATTCCTTTTGTCGTCAGGCGATATCCAAGAAATGAGATTTCTTGCCTAAAGAATTGTGACTTGGTGAGGTTGACGGTGATATTCGCTTTATTAAGGTTATTCAGTAGTGCTTCTAAATGGTTTAGGTGCATTTGGATGTTGTTGGAGTAGCATAAGCAATCATCCACGTAGATAATTGTGTTCTTCTTGACTTCTTCCTCTAGAGCCACGTCCAATCCACGTGTTAGCGCTGCAGAACTGGTGCTAAGTCCAAATGGTGTTACTGTGAAGCGGTAGCACCTCCCTTCATACATGAACGCCATGAAATCCCTGCATTCTTGCTTCAATGGGACCTGCCAGAAGCTACTGGATAAGTCGACTGTTGACAAATACTGCATCTCTCCACATCTGGCCAATATCTCGTTTACCGGGGACACTCCTTCGTAGTCGGGTACTGTTATACTGTTCACTTTCTTTGCATCAAGGCACAGGCAAACACTCCCATCCTTCTTAATTACGGTCACAATTGGATTGACGTACGGACTGGCGCAACGTTCGATCACTCCATATCGTAACATTCGGTTAATTTCATCGTTCACCTTTTCTCTGTATGCAAGTGGTATAGGCCAACCTCTTTGAAAATAAGGTGTCCTGTCCGTAACATTAAACTCATGTGCGTAACCCTCTATTCTCCCCGGGCATTCCCTAAAAACATTCCTATTCCTTACTAAAATCTCCTTCAGGCGTTGCAGTATTTCTTCATCCACGCAATCTATGTTCCCTATCTTTTCGTCGATGCATCGCAGTACTTCCTCTTCTTCTTCACTGTTTATCACTTCAATGTTCATTATCGGTATAGCGTGCTCCTCTTCATCAGTTTTGCTCTTTAAGTTAATTATTTTGTTTCCGATGTCAATGCGACACCCAACTTCTTGTAGAAAACTAATCCCTAGTATACATGGTTTAACTAACTCTGGTATTATTAAAAACACACATTCATTTCGTACACCATCAATCTCGATGTCACACAATATTTGCTTCTTAACTAATTTAGATTTATTTCCTACGGCACTTAAGATAAGGGTATTCGTCATGGGTAGTGTTTCATATGGTCCGATGTTCTTCTTATGGTTGTTAAACCACGTCTCCGATAAGCCGTTAATGAGACACCCCGTGTCAAGCAAGGCTTGTACCGTTACGTCATTATTAAACTTGATGATAATCTCAGGACACTTTAATACTTGTTTATTAATAGTTTCATCATCCTCTTGTAGTAAATCATTCGGTAGGTCTGGTAGTAGTATGTTTACATTATCGGTTGGAATTAGGTCACTCAAAATTTCTATCTTATTTACTCAGTTGACATACTTTTTTTTTGCTGTTGTCGCTGTTACCGTTCGTTCTAAGGGTGGTGTCATTGACCGCTTTGCTTGTGCCTGCCTCCCCGGGTGTAAATTGTACAGTGTTGATATATTGTTTGTTGTCAAAGCGACCCCTCGGCTGACGGTCGTTTTCACTTTTGTTGTAAGGTCCCTCTCTCTCTCTCTTGCGTTCACTTTCCCTTCACTGGAGGTTCGATAATGTGGCCTTCGGCTGTTGTCATTGCTAGACTGTATACTTGTGTATTCGGTAATCAACGCCTCGATATTTGTGATTCCGCGCATGATCACGGCAAGCTGTAAATCCCTCCCAAAATGGCGGGATATCTTCCTGATAAGTTGTCTATCAGTCAATGTAGGTGATAATTGCCGGCTTTCTAGTAAGATTCTCTCAACGTATTGGATGGCTGTGACCGGCCCATTCCATTCGTATCTACCGTACTCGAGGTTATCGCGGATATTGTCTTGGCGTTCTTGACCCCAGTACTTCAAGGTAAATGCTTCCTTGAATTCCTCGAATGTAGATATTTGGTTTCTTATCACACGCCACCATATCCCAGCATCCATCTCCAAATGCCGTCCGATCCACTTAATGTCGCTGTTGCTATAGTATAGCTCCTGAATCTCTGATAATTCCTTCAAGAATTCCATCGGGAACCTATCAGTGCCATTGTATTTTAGTTCAACGTGTGCATCTCCGTTGACCCTATTGATTATTCCGGACTCACCTTCGATTAATTGTCGTTGCAGCCGTTCTATTTGACACTTTAGTTCATTGATGCGAGTCGTCTTTTCCCTGGCGTTCTCATCCACTGTTCTCCCTGGCGTTCTCATCCAGACGTGCTCCGCCGTCTTCTGTCTTCCATCTACCTCGTCTATCTTCTGTTGTATTGTGCTGTTTACGTCTCCCTTTTCCTGCTGTAGCTGTCTTACTGTCTGGAATAGCTCGACTTTCAACTCCTCCTGTTTCTTATGGTTTTCTTTAATGTGCGTCTCTACTCTATTATTAATCTTCTTGATGCTTGTTTGTGTGTTTTGGGTAATATTATTTAGTTCCTGACGGTCTACTTCTCTGGTTTCTCGTATCTCTTCGAACTTTCAATCAGTGTCGTTTTTCAATTCTTTTATGGTCTCGTCCTGCTGCTTCTGGGCTTCGTTTATCTTCTGGTCACAAGTAGTCCTGTACTCCCGCATTTCCGCGCGTATTTGTGTGATCTGCTCGGCCATTTGTTGTGTGACTTCCTCCTTATGCTTGTCTAACTTTTCTTCTAGTTTGTTGAAATTCTCATCAAACTTCTCATTCTGTTCTCTTCTGGTTTCTTCAAATTTCTTACTCATGAAGTCCATTAATGCGCGCAACGTCACCTCCTCCTGTGGTTGTTGGGACTCCTGTCCCCGCGCTCTGATGTCTGACGTCTCCTCGGTCATTTGTGATTCAATTGGCGATTCTTCACGTTCGTTATCAGGTACACCCTGCTGGTTGTTTATATCGAAGTTCATAGAATCGGAACTACTAGTCGTCATTTTTGGGGCCTTACTTCGCGTTAACATCAAGTCTAACTAGCCTTACACTAATAATATTTTGTTCTTATAACTAACATGAAAATATATATGCTTATTCTATCTACTGCCTGCTCTTTGCCATGCGATGGGCACCAAATTATATAATATATGTATGGTAAAATGGTACGTTTAATACGTATGCCCCACTTTGGAAGCGTCAAGTTATATAATCGGTGGGGATGTAATTGATATTTGTTGTGCCCCACTTATATATATACTATGCGATTATGCTAATTTGTGGAATTTAATCATGTAATGACCCAATTAGGTTATTTATACCAAATTAACTGAATTTACGTGATATATTAGTTACTTTGATACTAGTGACTATGTTCATCAAAGGTTAGCATAATTACTGCAATGAGACTCTAATAGTTGTATAAAATTTGATATAAAATTTACTATAATTCATTCAAGTGACGTTAATGTCTGTTACAAGGTAAGATTGGCAATAATGAACGCATAAATACTTAGTAAAATAAACACTTATTTATTTAACATTTAAATATTATTCAAACAAAGAAACCTCCAATATATGGATGTAAATTATGCCCTGTAAATAGATTCATAAAAGAATACACATGTATATATGAATCAAACTACAATATGACTTCATTACGTCGTTTGCTGAAAACATACACATACATATATATATAACACAATGAACATACATGAACATAGATAATCAACATATAAATCTTACACTAATGCGTTCATTTGCCTCAGATGAATGGCTTTATTTAAAAATTACCATAATAGTCAACCTAAATTCTCAAAGGGTGATTCTTTGAAAAGAGTCAGGACAGTAGAGTTATTATAATAGTAATAACATAAGGATTTACTTGTGAAATGGATTATCCAAATTTTCCATCGGCGAAACTCCTTCCCACTGATGATCCAAATGTGTAAGGTAGCGTAGCTTCGATGTACCATCATTGAACACTCGCGGTGTGTTCCGTTGATGTCGGTCGTTAATATGAGTGTCTATAAAGTTATGTGTTGCGTGGGTGCGCTCATTGTTAATTATCGTGTTTATATGACTGTCTATTGTCAAACTTCTTCTTGTATCTATACACGTTACTGTATTGTGTTTTAGATTACGTGATGTATTGTTCCATTCGGTGTTGTAACACTTCGCACTGTGCAACAATACGTTTCCGTAACTCGGTGAAGCATTAACGAAAGTTCTGCGAGTCTGTTATTAAATGAAAACTGCGAATAATTAACTTAGTTTTCAACAAGCGGTATCTGAGTAAAACTGAGTAACTGAAAGTTTTCAACCACTGACGTATACTGCATGATTGAGTCACTGCGAATACACTATGACTGAATATCTTGTCAATAACTGAAATGTTGTGTTAACTAATTAATGCACTTCGTAACTGAGTTCAGAGTAAAACTGGTATATGTATATTAGTTGAAAATGTATTAAAACTGAGAATTTTTTACTGTGACTGAGAAATAGAATAAGATTGAAAATTTTATGAAGACTGAGAGCTCCGCGTGCCCTGTAAACAGTTTTTATTAAGCTTCATTTACCACAATGCAATGTCCTGGCAAACACGCCTTTGGTCAGCCATGATAGGTCAGATGAACTCCTACCCTTATGTAGAACTATGGTTCTCGACCTCTGATTCGTTGTTCGCGTTGCCATCATGACGACAGTCCTCTCCACCTGCGTCCTGGGAAGATGCCGGACTCTGGTTGGTTATCGGGCATCCCCTCAAGTACACGACGAAGGGCTTCATACCTTTTCCTAGAATGTAGAGCAATTCCGCGCCTGTCGATCAAGCTTTTGTCTAAGTATACTCTGGAGTCTACAGTTGTTCTCACGCGAACAATACGTCGCATTTCGTTATTGTCTGACTTTCCATGACCCCTTTTCGTCAATTAGCAGCACACTGCGTGTCGTCATTTCCAAGATTCCACTCCTGTACCTCGTCATAAATACTAGCTGTCACCAGTAAGGTGTCTTCCCGCTGTGCGCACATCCTAGTAGCATTCACTAGATATACGCTGTTTTGTTCTCATATAGGGTGAGTCCCATTGTGTGAGTACTCCTTTCTTGCTGCTGGCACACTCCAAATTAAGCTTACAGCATGTGTTCGCTACAATTTCTCCGTATCTGGGCCACCAAGCTGTATCTTTTTGTCCGGTTTGTAGTGGGCTGTAAATCTCAGTTGAGTCGAGTCTTGCCACAGGCGAACCTTACTTCCTATTGTAGTGTTGTGTCAGGCACTTTCTTATTGTTCTTGGCAAGCGTCGAGTTGACACTTCGTTAAATTGCTTCTTTATTTATTGCTTCTGGCCCGGGTTGGGGTGACTTGGCTGGTGTAACGTACTTCTTGATCAAAATTAAAAAATTTAAAAATTTTTGGTCATTACATCGTTTATAATTTTATATGCAAAGTGTATAACATGGGTGTAAGGTGTAATTTCTGATCAACCTTAAATGTGAATTGTTTGTTTTAATGGAATAATCGCCATGTTAATTATGAGTATATTGTATGTATTATGTTAAGAATTAAAAAGTAATTAATATACCCAAACATATAAGAGTTGACCTTCCGTGAATTGTAGTAGCGGTGTCAGTGTAAGCGTTATATGTCTTTTGGTAGTTCCCCCACATTTCGGGCCATCACGGTTTCACCAGACCCTGGCCGTGGAATTATGTAAGTAGTTACAAAATTGGTGAACATTGAAATTGAACCGGGGGGTAAAACAGGGGAAACTACATAACTATGGAACAGCGGCTATCATCAAAGGTGGTGATAGTGCCGTAATAAGGGTGTGTGAATCATTTTAGTAGGATTACTGGTGTCCTCGGACATCAGAAATACCGAAATTTTATATAACGCTGAACCAAGAACGGTATAGGCAGCGTCTATACCTTATACATGTAAACTTCAGTTCTTGGGAATGTAAATGGGCGCCACAGTCCAACACCAACAAACAATAGTGTGTGTGGAAAACGACCTGGCAGTTACAAGCCAGGGGCACAGATAACGCATCTGTGCACAAGGTAAATACCTAGACCGACTGGCAGGTGGTTTACCTAATTGTAACTGGGTAAAAGGGGGGATTTTAAGTAACGATGAAGTGGGAGTGTAGCTGTAAATTCAGTGAGAGGGTGACGACCTCTGTAAACAGTGGGCGGTCAGCTTATAACACGACTCTATAGAGAGAGTTGGGGGTTGACAACCCATAGAGCTGTTCAGTAACTGTTGCTATGACTATGACTCAATGAGTAGCGATGTATGTCCCTATGAGAGCAAAACCATTTTAAGCACTAAATTTACTTGTAATGATTTCAGATAACATTGTATGACAATAACTATATAATTTTGTGTATTTGTATTAATTGTATGTAGTATGTTAGGGGTAAGGATTGATAACATGTGTAATCTATATAATTTTGAAATGTATCAATAGAAAGGTCATTCACCTGACCAGGAACATCAGCTGATTACTGGTGTTGTATGTGTACTTCACTGATTTGCAGAGTTTTTAATGTAATTAAAGGTTTCAAGAATAAACTGTCAATGTGTTTAAGAAGTTTTAATTTAAATGATGAAAGTAATTTGAGATAGTTAAGAATTTTAAATGGTTTGTAAAATTTAGAATTTGGGTGATAGTAATTGTTTAAGTAGGGCATTTAAGTCAATCAAGGCCAAGATTAGTGGTATTAGAGAGAACAATATTGTTGTGAATAAACTTAATGTAGAATTTGAGATGTAATAGTGACACAGTAGCTATGGGGAAAATATGTAGAGTAATGGTTGATATATTGAGGTAATAAATAAATGGAGATATTTTGTAGATGAAAGTGATGTAATGGGAGAGTGATTAGTGGATAGAGGATTTTGTAAGGGGGGTGGTGTTATAAGGAGTCCTCAACGAAAAGCGTTGTGGCGGGAGGGGAACCGATTAGCGCCGGAAAGGGTTACCTAGGGAGGGTCCGGGAACCAGATAAGGGAATGAGCATAGGGAAGGGAACACACATCCTCAGTACAAAGGGGTAGAGAGTATTTTTTGTTATAAGAGTAGAATGATGCGAAATGAGTTGAGTAGTAAGTTAGAGATAGAGAATGGTTGGTAGATGTTTTGATAGATGGGTGTCATACTAGATAAAAGCTGTTGAGTGAGTATTAGAGTCAAAAGGGAGGTAAGATTATATATAAATGCCAGGTTGTAAATTGAAATATTATGAATAATTAAGTCACCCAAACTAATTGAGAATGAAAGTATTAAAGAAAGAAAGTCATAGTCAAAATGTAAAAATAATTGAACCAAGTGACAGATTTTAATAGAAGTTGAGAATGATATGAAGCTATAAAATGTGTAATTTTGGTCAATTTAAATGTAAATTTTATTGTCTATTGTAAGATAATAATAACCATGTTAATTTTAAATGTCTTATTTTATTATGTTGTACTATGTTTGAAGGTAAAGAATTTTAAAGATGTTTCATGTATTTTATAATGTAGCTCTGTGTACCATATGTATGTCAAGGTCATTCACTTGACCCAGAAAGATCAGCTGATGGTTGATGTTAGAGACAAGACCTGTTTCTAGTAATTGATTGATGCCATTTTGTCACTTAATTGAATTAAATGATTTTAAATTTTTCTGAGATTGGTAAAAATGATATTTTGATAAATTTAATTTTTTTTTTTTTTTTTAATTTATTTTTTACGCCTGCCATATAGATGAGGTTTCGAGTTTCAAGTATATTATTGTTTATGTGCATTACTAGTGAGTTTATTGAATTATATTGTTTAGTATATATACATTATAAACAAATGTTAGGGTAAGTGCGTTTATGAGTTGATAAGAGGTTCTATTTGTGTTTTTTATGATTGTTAGCAGTAGTGAAGAAGATTGATAGAGTTGATAGCTTCATGTAAAAGATTTTTTTATTTTTTGTTTTGATGAAAGTAAGGGGTATAAAACAGGTTGATTTGGAACTTAAATGAAATTTTAATCAAATTTAATGATTTGAATTTAATTTGTTTGCTATATTTTGATATGAAAAAATGATTTTAAAATGTTTAAGGAATTTGTTAGGATGTATTAATGAATATGTGTAGGCACCCAGTACTTGCTAAAGGCAGCCCAGTATGCATGTAAGGGGGAATATATCGGTTGAGGATTTGGAATGGTATAGGGCCAGGGTTTTGATTTTGGGGTAGCATGATAGAAGGTTAGGTGCGCTGTGGTGCGTGTCTGTTCGATTTTATGGTGTTGGGATCTCGGACAGGGAAGTCCAGTAATCTCGTTCAGGTGCAGCCATAGTCGCCGAGCTATGGGGGTAGTTTACCCATGATGCATTAAGAATTAATGGGGGGTTGTTGGCACCATATCCTCTCCGATCCTCTTAGGGGTTTAGCAATGAGAGTTCTTCTGTTCCAGCAGAAGATCTCTCATTGGGGGGGTATTGTAATGGGACAAAAGGGGGTATTCTATTATAATATAAATTTTATTCAACATTATTAAACATTTGTAATCGACGCAGAAAGTCCACTACATAAAACGGTGTGGTTCAGACAAAGAACAATGGAATGCAGAGTGTGTCCGACAACGCAGTACAATTCCAAGAACTTCAGTGCTGTGTGGTGCACACCAACGCGAGAACACCAGCGGGGCGCACAGACGACGCTTAGACGCATCGGGCCGAGCCGAACCAACATGGCTTAACTGTAAAATTTGTTCGCCATGCGGTCGGGTGCCGACGGAAGTACGATTAAGAATACGCCCATTTGAGTGACGTAACTAGTGGCCTCAAAATTTCATCGACGTCTAAAACACATGAAGAACCCACACTTTGAGTACCGTAACGAACATTTTAACCACAGAAGGCATTGTTAATTTCCGTCTTGTCCAAAACTTGGGGAGAGGGGTACTTTGTTGACACTCCTCGCAGTTACCCGCCGAAGCTACGCCTGGCCAGGCAGCCCGCCAAACGGGGCTCAACAATAAAATTTTAGTATCAATTGAAAGTGAGTGCAGTATTTAGAAATGCGAAAGTGAGTGCAGTATTCGGAAAAATGAAATCATAAATTCTTTCGGACACATAAAAGAGGACTGTGTGAGTGATGCGCCACGAGGTCGGGGAGACGCCACGCTGCCAGCAGGAGCATTGAGTAACCGTATTACACAAAATATATGATTATTTTTGAATAAAATGGGGCCTATATAAATAAAAGGGGTTTTTACAATGGTGTGAATGTTGAGTATGAGCAGGCAGGGCTGCTTTCTTTAGGATAAGAGGTTTATTTAAATTCTAGTTGTATCAGATTATTTCATAAATATTCCAAGAATGTTTTATTTGTCTTGAATTTTGGCAAGAAGTGATAGACTGATTTGAGAGGTAAAGAAATGAATAAGTAATAATTTGAAATCTGAAAGCTTAAAGAATAGAATAAAATTTTAATTGATTTCATAAATGCGAGTTGCGTACGTTATTAACATAACCTTGGAACCTCACTTGTATTACGCCGTTCGTGTGACGAACCCTGGAGTGGAGTGGAGTTGTAAGGTGAGTTATCCCGAATAAGCACAAGCATTAAATATTATAATTACTGTACAAAATCATAACTTCACAATGCGGAGGCCTGCAAGGCCGAACGATTATTTTAAGAAATTTTAAAGAGGGTAAAAACAATGGTCGGTGCAGATCAAAGCGATGTCGAAGATCATGGTAAGAGAGCTCGTGATGTGGTAATTGTAAATCATCATTTGACTGCCGAGACTTTCTGAGAGAATGCGCATCCATATAAGATCATAAAATTAAATTTTGATCGAGAAATTTAAATGTATCATATCACTGGAAAAAATCTTACTGCGTTTGTTGACGACGATCAGAAAGAGACCCGTTTTAAAATCGGTCAGCAACTGCATAATGACAACTTTGGAATGCAATGGAAATTGCTCTATAAAGATTTTACCAAGTTAGCACCAATGTTTTATATAGCCTACACACATTGCGTTAAGATCTTCATTTTCAGTTCGTTATAAGTCCGCCGGACGGTGTGTATCCGTGCCTACTACAGCGTGTGTACCTCGAAGACTGACGAGCATGACGGGAAGGAGGAAACGGCATTCCAGCGTCAAAACTTGTCGCTAGCAGTACTTAATTGTGCAGTTCGCTCTATGGGCAGGTTGGCGTGCTATGAAAATAGTTCAAGTCTTTTTTTGAACACACCTCGTATATCAACACACTTGCTTTATAGAGACTTGTAAATCAATTAAATTTGAGTTATTTGGGAACATTTGAATGCTCCAAATTAGCAAATTAGCACTTTCACTCCTTATTAGCCTAAAGCTCACTAAAAACACTGAAAACATCTGGGTTACTTTCAGTCTCAGAGGGTGTTGAGGAAAAAACTTGACTTGAACTTGTTGGTGGCTGCTCATTGTGGTGAGGGTGTGTATTAAAATGGGATCTTGCTATAGTTGTATATTCAGGATTGTTATATTGATAAGGTGATGGAAAATTTTGAAAATTTGGTGCTTGGAAATGATTAGGGAAATGGGGAGGTTAAACAGGAGTAATTTTGATTCGAGCCCACAGCTTCCTCTCGACTGGAAGTTTTTTAAACATTGGCAAGAAAGACATTAAAAAATGTTTGTCTGCCTCTTCCTCCTCATAAAACGGTTTCTCCTTTGAGATGTATTTTTAAACAGCCATTTAAAATGGAGACTGTTTCCTTTTTTGTGCATGGTGTGGTGTTCTCTCATGTTCTGTTCCTCTAGTTGAGAGACCCTCATCATTCTCTTCATTCACTTGCTGATTATAAGTTTGGTGAAACAGGCAGGTTTGTTGTTGACCTGAAATGATTAATTACACTAATATTCTCTAAAATACGATTTCTCAAAAATTATAAATGTGACAGAACACTTTTTTATTTTTATAATTGTGTGTGTGTGAGGTACATAACTGGCTAAGGTAAATGTGTACAAGACTTTAACTTAGTGATATTTAAATGAATAGGAATACATTCTGATGGCTTTCATTTTTTCTGTGTATACAATTTAATTTATATTTCAGTTTAGCTTTTTATTTTGATTTGTAGACTTAAACTTTTATTTTAAAGTGAAATTAACCCTTTATAGGACATAAGGTTCTAGTAGCTGTATTGACCTGAGATTTTGCATTTTAGTATTTCGGACCTGTAGAATTAAGTATATGATACCAACATGTTTTTATGAAATTCTGTTGTTGTTTTTTGAAATGGTTGGTAAAATAATATAGCAGAGTAAAACAAATTATGTTTTTTTGAACTTTATTTAATGAAATAAAATAAGCATAAGCATGCCTCTGTCTGAACCAAACTCTGATAAATGATCTCCTGCGCGGACCAAAATTTGGATTTCATTCTCTTTTCTTCGAGGTTGACTTCGGTAAAACATAATATTTACTCAGAACATTATATGTAATTTAAAAAAGTTTTGATTTTTTACTATTAAAAATAAATATACCGGTAATAAATTGTAGAAATAAGATATGGACTAACTGACAGGTCTTGTTTCTGCACTCTAGTAAAAAAACTGAATGCATTTACAAAAAATGTTTGTGTGAATTGAGTAAATAAAATTAAAATTCTATCCCTGGGGTAATATTTTGTCTTACTTACACTACAAGTTTTCATAAATGACATATCTGAGGAAAGATTTCACACAAATAAAATCCTGACAAATTAAAAGAAATAGAAATAATGCACTTTTTATATAATCATGAACTATGAAATTGTGAGAGGTTATGTTGGACACCAGTCAAAAAAATAAATTAAATATTTAAAAAGTCACTAAAACAGTTCAAGAGTGAAAATAAAATCAACAGTATAAATAATAAGTAAAAGAGATAACCAATGTTTTTCTTATGTCAGCATGTTCACACAAAATTACACATTTACTATGAGCATGCAATTGACAACATAAAACGTACAACCAAACTCATGTATGGGAACGCTCACTGGTATACTATTTTACCACGTGCAAGATTTTCCACTCTTATTTTAAAAACAACCAGGTTTACTGTCCATGAAAAGCAGAATGGCCATTTTAGAGGTGTTTAACAGCTATAATATTATGCTGTTGCTAAATTATCATAGCTGTAAACATTTAGGAAAAAAAAACATTTTGTAAATGGTAAATTATTATACCACCATCCTATAAATGGTTTAATAAGCATTGTAAGTAAATATAATTACTGTACTTCCGTTTAGTGAGTGTGTCTTACCCTTTGTCTTCCGTTGAGCCAGAAAGAAACAGTAACTGATCAAAATATATATATATTTCTTAGTTTTAGACCACTTCCACTTGGCATTTTTTGGGCTCGCATCTTTCTGATAAATGCATCTCTTAAAAGATTTCCATTTTTTTTTTTTGGTAGTTCTTTCACTGAAATATGAACAAAAATTAGAAAAAAAGTATTTAAATAATGAATAAATCAAAGAATATAAACAACTCCTTTCCTTTTTCAGATACCTTGGAACCGGGAATACTTTTAAATCATTATCATTTGAATTTCGTATTGGAAGATCTACGATTAGTAAAATCGCACGGGAGACTTGCAATGTGATATGGACTAACCTGAAGGGAAAGTTCATAAAACTACCAACAACCGAAGAATGGATAAAAATAGCTGATGAATTCAAAACCCGAGCAAATTTTCCCAACTGTGTTGGTACCTTAGACGGAAAACATGTGAGAGTGATGAAGCCTGAGCGGAGCAGATCACAGTTTTTCAATTATAAACACTTTTTCTCTATCGTTCTGTTGGCTTTAGTTGATGCCAATTATTGTTTTACTGTAGTAGATGTGGGATGTTATGGGACATCCTCTGACTATAACATTTTCAGACTACCTGTCTTGTATAAAAAAATGAATTAACAAAACACTTAATTTACCTGACAGTAAACCATTACCTAAGTTTAGAAACAATACTCCAGTTCCATACGTTATTGTGGCTGATGAAGCCTTTGCCATGAGCCATCATGTTATCAGACCATATTTGAGACAGAACCTTGATAACAAGAAAAGAGTTTTTAACTATAAACTGTTAAGAGGTCGTCATTTTGTGGAATGTGCTTTTGGCATACTTGCCAACAAGTGGAGAGTGTTTCACACGTCTATTTTTTTGGATCCAGATTTTGTTAAAGAAATTGTTTTAGCTGCCTGTGTGTTGCACAATTTTGTTCGAGTAAGAGATGGTTTCCAATTTGACGATACTCTAACTTGTCCCATGGAAAATATACCAGTGGTCGGTACGGGAGGATCATCTTTGAGTTCTAAAAGAAACAGGGATATATTTGCTGACTATTTCACTGCACCAGCAGGAAGTGTTCCATGGCAGTATGATATGATTTAATCATTGTACAAATATTTTTGGTGGCATAGATTTTCATATTTCAAAAAGAAAGTGTATTTTGTTTAGTAGTAATGAATTTATAGTATTTACATAAATGAATGTAACAATAATGAATTTATTGTCGTATTAGAGTGTTAGTGGTCTCAAATATTTCTACTAGTAATTTTATACAAACCACTATGTTGTCTTTGGTATTGACAAGCGCTTTCGGCAGTCAAGCCATCTTCAGGTCATTAACCAACAGAGAAATATGAAACCGTTCACTTCTTATATACCGTTTTTCCGGACCTATCTAGCCCCGCCCCCTGACGGAGTAACGTCTTACTTAGCTCCACCCATATTCGGTTGTCTTACATTACCAATTTTGTAGCCGTTACAATTTACATTAACTCATTTTCTACTCTTTTTTGTTGTCTAATAAGCTGTTAAATATTTCTTCATTTCTACTAGTAATTTTATACAAACCACTATGTTGTCTTTGGTATTGACGACCGCTTTCGGCAGTCAAGCCATCTGCAGGTCATTTACCAACAGAGAAATATGAAACCGTTCACTTCTTATATACCGTTTTTCCAGACCTATCTAGCCCCGCCCCCTGACGGAGTAATATTTGAGACCACTAACACTCCAATACAACAACAAATTAATACCAAAGTATGCAAAAATCGAAATAAAAGGAAGTAGTGAAATACGGAAAAAAGTCAAGAAGTTAAGTGAACAGTTATGGGTAAAACAGGAAATAAAATATTTGTATCAGCAACTGAATACGTATAATAAAAAATTACTAAAAATGCACTTAGAACTACATCAAAAGTATAATTACATATAAATAAAAGAAATTTTGTACGATTTTGGTGAGCGGTATATGAAGACAAAATTGGAAGAAAGAAATAAGAAGTTGAAAACTAAATTAGAACGTTTAAAAGAAATGAATGATATGAGAATGAAAAAACCAGATCAAGCAGATTTGAAGTTATGTAACTTAACACTTATATTTATATATGTCGTTCTTCAACAGTGACTTACCTTTTTCAAACCTTGTTCACTTACAACTTTGTTTACACGCTGGTTCAGGCGCCATGTTGCCGATGTTGCCAACATGAGATATATTATTAAATTCGGGTCCAGGTTCGTGTACGCGAGCACAGAAATAGAATGGTTATTGAAAATAATAACTCGGATAACATTTGGTTAAAAAAGGCTTGTGTTTAATGATCTGAATACTTTGAATATTTGAAGGAACAAAACAAGATGGAGTCTTGATCAAATACAAAACAAAATGGCGGCGAAGTATTTTCGCTGCATTAGCTCCGAGTACATCACAATTATATACATATTTTTTATCTTCAATTTCCTAATTTATTATCAAATGAATTCAGAAACATACTGCAGTCTAATATTTACATTGTTACGTAAACTGGATCACGTAACGTGAACCAATGCTTCGTGATGCTCTATATGTGCCGGCACATGCACACACACACTCACATGCTTCCCACAAATTATTTTAACGGTACATTCTTTTAATAAATTTGTTTGAGCTCAAAATTAATGGGTTGTAGTTACAATTTTGAAAAGGTTTACTTTCCTGAGTTCGTATACTTGAAGATCGAATCAGACGTGCAGCAGGTGTTCGGCCGGATTATCTACTGTTTCTTTTATACTGCACCCCTGACTCTAATTTACATTTTTGTATACTGTTAGTTCTCAACTGATTTAAACTTTTCACATTTTGTTACATTTTATCACTTTTGAATATTTTTGCTGACAATTGCTGGCCAGCCAGTTAAGTAGCGTGCTGTTCGCACGGAAGGTAGGCTATTTGGCGACTGAGACAGACAAAATGGCGTATATTACCCAAGTGAAAGGGTTAATGCGTCATCGTTCTATTGTTTTGTGGCGATGACGGCATTGTTATATGGTGCAGTTATTACGTTTTACATTATTTTGATGACGTTTTTAGGAGTGTCCGGTGGCTGCTGTGTCTGACTTGCTGCCGATCGGCACGTAGGCCACCTGACCTTGACGTCAACTCGTCCTGGCAAACTGCGTTGTATTACATATTTGAAAACTTTTACCCTCACACTTCGACTACATTTGATTTACAATAAAATTATACTTGTTAGGTACCCAAAATTTCCTATACGGGCTTATTGTACCGTTACAGTTATCCGAGAGAATAGTTAATTTAACAGAGGTAGTATTCAATAATGAAGAAAATAAATTATTAGAAATAAGCCTAAAATATGCACTGCCAAAGAATTTGAATAAAGAAGGTTTATTAATAGGATGTGAAAGTATAATAAGCAAAGAAAAAGGGGAGAAAATAAAAAAACCATTGAGATTTGAAATTAGTAACATTGTGGGAACATTAGAAGAAAAAACAGAAAACAAGGAGGAAATAGTATGGCTGCTAAGAGAACCATAAAACAGTTAAAAAGTAAAATAAACCAAAATAATATTATGGTAACAAAAGCGGACAAAGGCAACTCCATAGTGCTAATAGATAAAGAAGAGTATATAAAGAAAGGGAATGAATTTATAAAAAGTAATAATTATGAAGAGATTAAATATGATTATACTAATAAATTTCAAAGTAGGGTGAAGAAATTAATAAAAAATTCCACTATGTTTAAGAATATAATAAATCCAGAAGCGCCTAAATTTAAATGTCAGATAAAATTGCACAAAGAAAAACCACCCAGTTAGGCCAATAATATTGTTTATTGGAGCACCAGCGTATAAGTTATCAAAAGAATGTAGTAAGATACTAAAAGTATATTATGACTTTGAGAAAAAACATAGTATAGAAAATAACAAAAATTTGATAGAAACAATGAAAGAAGAAGTACAAGTAAAAGAAATTTCAAGGTTAATATCGCTTGATGTAGTAGATATGTTTACAAACATCCCGGTTGAAAAAACGTTAAAACTAATTGAAAAGAACAAATTAAAAGGATACGAAAAGAAAAAAGAATTAATAAAAGTAATACAAGAGTGTTTGAAGCAAAATTACTTTAGGTTTAATAATAAGTTTTATATTCAGAAGAAGGGACTTCCAATGGGATCATCAATGTCACCAATAATGGCAGAAATTTACATGAACTACTTTGAAAATAAAATAATGTCAACAGTGAAAAATAAAGACAAAATTAAGAAATGGATGAGGTATATAGACGATATCTTGTTAATATGGGAGGGGGATGATGAAGATTAAAGGTATTTTTTGAAGAGGTTAACAAATTAGAAGAGAGTATAAAATTTAAAATGGAAGTAGGAAACAAGGAAATAAATGTCCTAAATTTAAACATAAGAATAACAAAAGAAAATAAACTAAAATTTGACATTTATAGGAAAAGCACATATACGGATGTTATAATACCAAATGATTCATACCATCCAATAACGTATAAAATGGCAGCAATAAATAATTTTTCTCATAGAATAAACAGTTGTATAGAAGATGAGAAAACAGAAAGAAAGAAATAGAAAGAATAAAAATAATTGTAAAAAACAACAAGTATAATACAAATGTAGTAGATAAAATATTTAATAATATAAAACAAAGAGAAGAAACAAAAAATGAGAATAGTAATGAAAAGAAGGAGTATAAGGGATCCATATCTTATATAGGTTATAACACAAGAAAGATACAAAAATGTTTTAGAAAATATAATATAGAGGTAGCGGTTAAAAAATCGAAAACCGTGTTTGATATAATAAAAACTACGAACTTTGAAGAAGAAGACATATTGAAGAAAAGTGGAGTATATATGCTCAGTTGTGGGGAATGTGAAAAAGTGTATGTGGGCGAAACGGGTGGTCAATTTTGCCAGAGATTTAAAGAACATAGGAGGGGTGAAGGAGAGTTAACGATAAATTCATTATACGCTAGGCACTTTATAGAAGAAGGACATAAATTCATAGACCCAGTCGTAAATTATAAGATAATAAAAATGATGAGTAAAGAAAGAGAAAGGAAATTAAAGGAAGAAGTGGAAATATTAAAAATAAGAAATAAAAATGAAAAACGACTAATGAATATAAAAACCACATTTGAAAATGAAGAAATATTTAGCAGCTTATTAGACAACAAAAAAGAGTAGAAAACGAGTTAACGTAAATTGTAACGGCTACAAAATTGGTAATGTATACCAATCCACTATGAGTGGTGGTATGGGTATATCCCACTATAACACCAACATAGTGGATAAAGTTATGAAAAGGGTTAACATACAAAAAGCTAAAAGAGAAACAGAACAAAAGAATTATGCAGGGTCATTGACATACATAGGTTCACATACTAGAAAAATTATAAAATGTTTTAATAAATACGGAGTAGATATAGCTATTAAAAAATGTGAAACGGTATTTGATAAGATAAGGAATAAGAATATAGAAAAAATTCCAGTATTACAGAAAAGCGGAATTCATAAATTAAAATGTAAAGACTGCAACAAAGTGTACCTAGGTGAGACAGGACGAAAATTCGTATGCAGGTTGTCTCACCACAAACGTGGAGAAGGTAATAGAACAACCAATTCGTTATATGCAAGACATTTCATAGAAGACAACCATAAGTTTGTTAATCCTTTGGAAGAATACGAAATTGTAAAAGTAGTAAATAACACAGTTGAAAGGAAGCTTAGAGAGGAATTAGAAATATTGAAAGAAAGAGAAAAAGGGTTAGACAATTTAATTAATATTAAAATTAAATTTGATAATAAAGAAATATTTTATAACATAATTAAGAAGTAAATGATAGAGGACAGATAGATAAGATTAAGAATTATATTGCATAGTACTAATTGGATGTTTTAAAATAAGGGTGTGTGACTGACCCACGTGTGTGGAGAGGAAGAGGGTACGTTTAAAAGGATGCACACACACACACACTATAATTATGTTAGACGGTGTTAAAAGAAGATAATGATGACCTTGTTGTGAGCGTCAATTTGTAAAGAACTTGGTTTATGGGTGTAGTTAATTATATGAGACTCCCTTGTATCAACGTCAATCAACACGTTGAAGGTGGCAATTTGTAACAATTAAAATGTTGTTACCTGTTTTTAATCAATGTCATTAATGAATGTATCTATTCGGTTGTGACCGATGAAACCTCCTGAAAATATATTATTATGCAAATATAATTATAATTATGTTCTTTTAACTTATAGTCGTACTACGATATAGGTTTAACTTAGTATTCAGTAGTTGGGTAATATTAGCGATAGATATAGTGTATTGACTGAATGTAATGAGTATTCTTGTCAACCCTAGTCCCTCGATGTTAGAAAATTCTATTCAAATTTTGTACTGAAAACACGCTAGTTCGGCAATCTCCCGTTCCACCAGCTGTAAGCACTTAGCGCTGTTATTTGTAATAATCGTATTTCTAGGTTAGCCGTTCATCGGGTTTGAATCAACCTTTTATTGTAAATTATTCCACCCACTACATATAGTATCTATTCTGCAATAACTTCAAACATTATCTCATACAATAAAGATCCTTTATTAATTTTATCTATTATTTCGCAGTTACCGTTATCTCCAAAATAATAATATTATCAAATCGATTATATAAAGTATATCGATTGTCAATTGATCAAGTTACTTTGACTCATACAAATTAAATATAACAATAAATAATTCTTATCCCAGGGTTCGTAAGATTCTTTGAACCATTAGTAAGGCCAGGTAAAATGCACAATTAAGGTTACTCAAGTATTACAAAACAAAATTATTAACTCTAAATATATTGAATTTAAAATAGGTTGTTTTTTACCGGGTTGGCAGAACTCAAGCTGGCACTGGTCGTCTGTAAACAGTGAAGATGTTCGGCTTAAGTTACATTCATCCAGGAAAACTTGTTTTGGCCCTTAATAAAATTGATAGTGTAATATCCAGGGAAGCTCTCAGGAACTCTTCTAACTGCTGTTCTTCTCCTATGATCTTGATCGTTGTCGGTCACGGTGGAATGAAAATAGTATCCCAGCTTCTTCTGCAAGTGAAGGTTAACTCTGCAAAACGAGATCTTCGTATGTCTTCTCAATAATTCCGTTAGTTTCGGCCTTTATTTCTCTTAATTAATCTTCTGGTTATAGGAGAAATCGGTTTAATACCGAATCCAGCGGAATTATCCTGGTGAATGAGGTGAGGGGTTTTTAACTCTTTTAAATGTATTCAGTTATAATTTGGAGTCTAATTAGTTTTATTACTCATCAGTATTATGATAGAATTAGGTTTCAAAGAGGGTTTTTTAATTTTGATTCATATTTTCTTCAGAATTTATTATTCATTTTTTTAAATGTATCTGCCCATCTCAACTCAATAGCTTGTAACAATCAGAACGAATGATTCAATATAAACAACTCATGTCCATTTCAGTTGCCTTAACAACCACTTTTTTCTGTCATTGGGTGAAATTAGATATCCTAGAGCCAGAATTATAGAATATTACTACTCTTATTCAATAAAATACTCCATGCTTGGAATAATATTAAATTACCTAAAATTCTCACCTAACCTTCCTTCTTAAACAGTAAATGTTTTACCATAGTTTCATTGGACTGGACTTCTTAAAAAGGTATTAATTTCCTTTTACAAATATTAAATTTAGGCCTATAGGTTTTCTTACAACTGTTATAACATTGTTTGGTTTTTTAACTTAATTTTCTTTTACCTGACCTACTGTACAATTAATTATTGGTTAATGGTTATTTACATTAATTTTAACTTCCTGGTTTTTATTTTATTACCTTAATTAATTCGTCTTGGAACCTTCATTAGTTTACAATATAATTATCAGAACTACTTGTCAAACCTTAAACACTGATTGCCCTCCTGGCCAAGTTTACAAACATTAATTAAAACAACTGCATTATTCAATTTTAGACAATACTTAAAACTTAGTATAATGCCTAACACAGGTAACTATACTTGATTGTCTAAAGACAAATTTAACATAAATACAAACATAATCATTGATGAAGTATTCCTATTAAACAACATCAGTTCACTCTTACCATACTCAAAACATAACATAAATATTCTGTGAACATTAACATGCTACAGTATAAAAACAAGCACAATTTATTACATTAACTATTAATTGGTATGGTTTTTTATATTCAACATTAATTATTGCCTCTTTTGACTTGAGGTACTTCTCAGATGCATTAATTACTGAGCAACCTTAATTCAGGGTATGGTCCTTGACCATAGTTAATTCAATTTTTTATGTAACGTTGGGGACCTCAACTCTGTTACGTTACAACACACACACACACACACACACACACACACACACACACACACACACACACACACACACAACACTGAAACACAAGGAGTTTGCTAGAAAAATATGTAACTGTACAGATGGTGGGACAAGGTTTAGGGGGTGGGGAAGGGACATTTATATTATAGCTTGTTGTGTGTGAGGTTATGTGAGAGGGATGAAGGGTTTGTTTTCACATAATTTCTGTCTATTCCGATCTGATGATGAGCTGTGAAGCTTGAAAGCGCTAATCGGGATAATTTTTATTTAGTGGTGTGCAACAGTGATCATTCTGATTGTTCGAATTTTTAATACCACTGTTGTATTACGTTTCACTATCAGTTACTGTAATACGATCACAAACTCGAACGCTAGAAAATGTTAAACAGTTCAAATCGTATCGATATTTTTTTTAAGTCGTTTTTACGAACTCCCGTAACACTTTTGTCACCCCTTTTACTTCCGATCCCTTCGAAAATTTGGTAAAGACTTCTCTTCTCACGTCTCTATTGCTTGCCTATATCGAACATGAGAATTTCCCCACTAGACTTCTGATTTCGGCAATGCCGTTTCCTAATTGGCTCTTTTTCGTACAACCTACTCCAGAGACCACCTACTTTTTCAAAAGTAAGTTCTGATAGGTCTTCTGATTCCCACCAAACTCTTCTCCTGGGTCCTTTACCCTTCGGTCAACGGCATTTCTGAATACTCTGGTAATAAATCTAGCTGTCGTATCTGTTAGTCTTCACAAAGACAACCCTTCGATTTCTCTTCCAACAGATATGCCTCTCCAATTAGTTGCGCCTATGGTATTATCTTTTCTTGAACAAAGGCCTCGCCAACTCTCTCCGTAAGTATTTTCTTTTTTGTCTGGTTCCCAACAGAAACCTATCCTTTTAGTTCCTGCGTTAACCTCGAGTACGATTTCTTTCCTAGTATCATAGTATTGTTCCGGTGTATCCTTTATTGATGCGTTTCAGTCAAGGAACACCCTTCATTGTTTTCTGTCTGCTGTTGTTATGTTCGTGTAACCTTTCATCCTTTGTCAGAACGAAACATTTCTCACTTGATGAGTTTATTCACTCCCTCGTATACTTTTCTCCGGATTGTAGGCTTTTATTCACTGGCGTCCTTTCTAGATACACCCAGCACAATGACCTTGTCTTTCTAACACGTGGCCACTTGCTACACTAGATTTATGGCGTGTCAATTAGACTTGCGTAGACGGCAGCGGATGGCTTTTACCCGTTTTTTGTTCGCCACCCTCCTACGAATAACTTCATACATCAATTGTCACCACGTTCAATGACATTTACCTTAACTAAAAGAAAATTTTTTATTATTTTTTTTTAATGCAATTTGGCATTATATTCTTCATCTCGTTTTTGCAATTTTGAAAGATTTGGAACTGAGAGCATTCTCCTCTCCCCAAGTTTTGTTTGTACAGAAAAAGTTTTGCAACAAACGCAGATATTATAGTTTTAGTTTTTATTAAATTTAATTGATCACCTTATAACTTCAAATTGGTTTCGTTAAATTTGGCAAATAAGTCAGTCATATAAGCTATGTCATTTTTTGAGTTAATTAAATTGAGCTGCCGCAAATCATTGTCTTTGCTTTCCAGGAATTCCAACACTGAATCAAAGAGAACCAAACATGCACCTTTAGATAACTAACGAACTTCCGTGTTAAGTAATAAACGATTATAATCTTCATTATTTTCCAAACAAAGTTGAGCAAATAATCTCTCATTTAAGGCATTCCTTTTGATTTTATTAACTGTTCTAATGACATAATCGTAGTGAGCCATGCAAGCATTCATTAAGATTTTTGGCGACTAAATGTTGTCGATGAATGACACAATGTCCAGATAATATATTCGGTATAGCTTGTTTTAAGTATGCCAGAAAGCCTCGGTGTCATCCTACCATTGCCGGAGCACCGTCAGTAGCAACGGAGAGGATATTACTCAAGGGTATAACTTTTGCATCGAAACATTTTTGTAAATCATTAAATATTGTTTCACCTTTCGTATTAGTTTCCAAACATTTGGCAAATAACAATTCTTGGGAAATTTTTTCTTCTTTTACAAATCTCACATAAGCTAAAAGTAAAGCTTCGTTTCCTGGCAAAGTTGACTCGTCAAGCTGTATAGAGAATTCAGATGTTTTTAAGTACTCACATAAAGAATTTTCTACGTCCTGAGCCATTTCGTGAATCCTTCTTTATACTGTATTATTACTCAGTGGAATTCTTCTTATAATATCGGAAGCTGGTTTATGCAGCACGGTGCGTATTACCTCACTTACAGCTGGTAGAATAAGTTCTTCACCAATGGTGTGCGGCTTTCCGGACTTTGCAATCAGTAAAGAAATGTTATAAGAAGCACGCAGTCCATCGTCGTCTTGCTCAGATGTTGTCGGGAAGAGTTGTTGCAATGACAGTGTTTTCAAATATTTTTCTTTGACTGTTTTAAAAAAAGTTAAATCTTTATCTTTTTTGTCGCTATGGACTTTTGTCAAATGTTCCTTAAGCTTAGAAGGTTTCATTGATTCTTTGACAAAGTTTTATTGCATAGAAGGCACATAGGTAAAGTACTATTTCTTGGTAATGGAATAAAGCCATATTTTAGATATTCAACACTATTATTGTCTGCATTTTTTCTTCGGCTCACTCATACTGTTATCTGTAAAAAAGGGCACAAACTTAAGATATAAGGGTAAATTTTAAGTAAGTGTCACATATTGTATAGGTACGCATTTATGACTATGGCCATTTATTTACAAGACTTAAATAATTAAAATGTGTTACTACATAACACACAATGTAATTTTTAAAATTGGTCGCTCGAAATTATTTTTCAAGAAAAATAAATAATTAAATTGTCAAATAAATAAATTACCGGTAATTAATAATAATAAATAAATAATAAAATATAATATTGATAAATATTATATAATAAAACATTAAATAAATTAACTTTAACAAAAGTATAACTTTGCTTAAATAAATTTAATATACAAGAAGATATCAAATGTATTCAAAAATACTTACGTAACATACGCTATCTTCATAACAATAAAAAAAATGATACTGCTTTTTGTTCAAAACTAGGAAAATTTGTTGCATGCACTTCACATCATGCACAAAACAGAATTAAATTGTTGATTAGATGCACGGCTCTTTTATAGTGCCATATTTTAGACAAGTTATTGGATGAAAGAAAATTGTCCTTTAGCGGCGAGATTCCGTTCCTGTTCAAACCTGCATAGATAGATAGGCGGCTGCGGTCAACCCGGCTCCCACCGTGCGATGCTTGTCATTACTTGTATTCTATGTACCTATCTATACTTAAATTTTACTCAGGACGTAAAAATGGCTACCAATTTATTTATTGCTATTTATTTTTAACTTTCATAATAATGAAAATGGGTCACAATTATTTTACTTTATATTAAACCTTTTGCGGACCGCCTGACGTTGTCCACGCACCCCCAAATTAATTTTAATTTGCCACGGACCCCCTCAGCGGTTCCAAGGACCCCTGGGGGTCCGTAGGAACCACTGACTCTTAGATCTACCATCAACGAAGAGTGAATGCGGAATGCCACGTGAGCGGAAGAGGAGAAGGAGCGACAGGAACGCCAAGTATGTCCCGCTCCATAAGTTAACACGGTGAGCGTATCTGTCCAGATCTGTCGCCGCGTAGGAAAAACGCTCTGTCTTGCGTTCGGATTCGGAACGTTGTCACAATCGTTGTACGCTTAGTGTGACCGGCTCCATTTGATTACATGCTTTACACTTCTTGATTCTAACGCGGCGACAGAAACACTAAGTGTGACCATAGACTTAAGTACAAATGTATCGACTAATTTTAAAAATAGCAAGGCTTACATAGCAGGGTGGCCATGGCCCTCAACGAAATGGACTGATTCTAATTTTTTACAGCTTTGTATAATAGTTCGATGTCACTGTCTACGCTACGCTCTGGTAGCCATAAAACTTGGTAACATCGCATTTTTTTCTACGTGTACGCTGTAGTCGGACAGCTTTAATGTAATTTTTTTCTGAAGTTACATTTTTCTCTTCCTTTTTATGACCTCTGTACAAAAGCATATAAGCCTACATTTTTCTTATCTTGTCGAGGCTTTTTTACGAACTGATCTTTTTTAACATGATAATGTTTTTAGGCTGGGGGTGTTTCCACAAAAATCGTCATCGAAAAACGTGACGCTCCCTCACTTTCGATTCCCCACAGTCTAGAAATTTGATAAGTAAATGCATCAAGACGGAAATAATCGCTGCTGACATTGAGTTTAGCAAACGTTTTAGTGAGAATAAATTTGGTTTTACATGCTCTGTGATTGTGATTGTGTGATCGTCTGTGGTTTGGAAATGATTTACGTAATCCACATTATACGTTTCAAAAGCCTATAAACATTATCATGCTTCGATGTTTCGGTTTCGTTGAAATTCTTTTTCTTCTGCTTTACTTCTCCTTCTTCTTCTTGATTTCTCCAACATAAGATTTTGTTGGTTTTCCTAATTTGTATAGGCTACCTATCGATTAATATCGACAAGTGCTTATCAATAACAATTAACAGTATCGATTATTTTCCGAGTGAGTTTGTCTGCTTGTTGTCATTCAAAACATCAAGTTAGTGTTAGGATTTACGTTATCCTTTGTTTTTATTGTTCTGTGAATTAGAAACGATAGAACTATTCATAAAATTAAGCTGTAAACATAAGGAATTATAAATTAACGCTGTTTAAAATTCCTTTAGTTTAAATAAGTGTAAACTAACCATCATAATTGAACTACAATTTATTGTTATTATTAGTGCAATGATAGTTAAAGATTCTGACATTTTTTTAAAAATGACACATTTTATTACTAGTACACAGTTTTTTGATGTCCCGCTATTAAAGTATTGTAAATCCGGGGGGCGGGGGGAGTAAACTTCTCATATTTAAAGAAGGTGCCAAAAATACTGTACAACTGTCAACAGTAAACAGTGTTAAAGAAGTTCATGAAAATGATATTTCCTGTTCCCGAAAAATTTGCGTAGATTCTACAAAATCAGTTTTATGAAATGCACAATAATAGTTTCATGCTGTGAGTTTGTCACGCCTGGTTTTTGTCATATTTGTATGTACAGTATTATTACTTTCAGTGTCAAAAACAAAGGTTGCATTAGGTCTAAATTCAGATCGGTGTATCTTTCTTGTAAAGACCTGTTTAACTATTATGTTTTCAATTTTATAAGCTTCTACTTCATTTAACTTATTAAATTTTTTAAAATTAAACAATCTTCACATAATATAACACTCACCTAATACATGAATAATCTTTTCTTCTCATTAGTGCTGGTCTATACATTCATAATATTGGCTACACCACTATGTTGTCCTGGCATCAAATCATTTTCTGAATGTGTTCTTTTTGCTCTTGGGAAAGACTCCCAAATTAAAGCTTCAAATTTTTTATATGACTGTGTTAGGTTGGGTAAATCTAACCTATAACTAGTTAAACATTACCATTAATTTATATGGTCAGATAACATATAATGAGGAATATTGAACTGCCAGTTGTATCTGATTACTCCCTTTTCACATTTAGTGGTCTTAATGTGCATGAGCAAGACTGGTATTATAATATGAATAGGCCTACTTGGTTCATTTTCTATTTGATTTTTGTTTATATTACTTGGTTTGTCAGATAAACAAAATCAAAACAGATATAAAAGAGTGCATGTGTTAAACACAAATGTAGAAAGTTGAGTACCATCTATACAATCAGTAAGTACGTACAAAAATTATTTTTCTGTCAATTCCTGACCTGGTGGGTAGGGCAAGCATCAACTCTTTAAGTACAATTTAAGCACATATACATAACATTCCAATGCTAGAAAATCGGTAAAAATATTCAGGTACACGTTTGTGTTACTATGAGAAGAATATTTATCAAGTGTAATTAGTATGAACATTCAAAGAGTGGTGTTTAGCAAGCTGTGAATCTACTTTCTAGCTTTAAAAAAATTATGATTTCAACAGTCATTACCCAGAACACACCACAGAGAGAAATGCCACGTGCGTCCTGCCCTGTCAACCATGTGGACCAAGAGAGAAAATAAGAAAAATATTCTGAGACATTTTTTGGTTGGTTTCAGTTTTTTCAGTGTGAAAGGTACTGACTAGAATCACTTGAAAATATATTCTATCTGTCTTTCATTCTTCCCAGTACGTGCCTTGGCTTGAAACTAGCAAGCTTATCCACTTCCAAGCTTATCAAAGCTAACCTCAAACCAAAACAATACACAAGAGAAAAAAATGGCACATTTTCACCTAGCTGAGAGAGACACTGGTAGTGCTCCTAGCGGTTTAAAGCACTACTAAAGAGTGCTTCCTTTTTGTGTCTCTGAGAGTTAATAGAGGGTGCAGTGCGGTTTAGCATTTTACAAAGGTACCAGCAAATCATCGTACTCTTAAATTAGAGTGTTGTGAGTTTGAGTACTTCTAACTGTAGCCTAATGTAAAAGAAGGCTAGATAATGAAAGTGTAGTTATGAAATCCTAAATAAATGTTAAGAATACTGAAATTATGGCCAACTCATAGTAAAACAAAGCATTTGTTGAAGTGATTGCCTTGGGGGCGGAGTGGTCAGTCAGCTGTTAAAACCGCTCACAGAACTGGAAGCAAAGTGATATTAATGAGTTTGATCAAATCAAATCATCAATCTCATTTTGACTGGAAGATAGATGACAAATGCCCCGCTGATTTTCAAAAGACGAGAGATAAGAAGGCACGTTGAAACAGTTTTTGGTGACAACAATAATGTTGGTTGTGTAATAATTTATATATGTTTCTTTGGACAAGCTCTGCTTGCGGTGAGGATTCACCTCTGATTAAAAGATTAATTATTACCACTTTGATTGTATAAACTCATTGATTACTTTTATGTAATGCTATAAAGGTATTACTACATTGTGCTCTAAAATATATTACTCTTGAAAGTATTACTGTTCTAAAATAGTAGTATTCTAATGTTGCTCACCAAATTCTACAAAAATTTGAGTTGCTGTGAATCATGTCTCAGCTATACTTATATCTATGTTCCCAGTTGTAAATACCAGATTTCCTCTTTGTTATCCTACTTTTTTTCCACTTATGTGTAAACCCAGATGGTAGACTTGTGTCTTGTTAGTACAATAAGGTGATAATTGTTGCTGAGAATGAGTTTAAAACATGAGAGTAGTAGGCCTATACAAATAAATATAGCATCTGCAGTGGTATGTAACACTATAATTTTGAACTGGGTCACAAACTATTCATCAGTGGTAGGCATTATTAAACAACATGGTCTGAGTTATAAAGAAAACTCTAAGACTGTGTATTCTGAAACTGTATCACTTTACTTGATTATACTTAGGTGAAATATCAAGCTTGGACAAAATGAAGCCAGTTTAATTTTGTTTGTTGTAACGCCCGGGGCTGGGGCCTAACAAAGTGAAAGCTCCAGTCATGTGGACAGGATAGCTGTGGGAATGGCTCGTTATTAAATAAGGCATTTACTTAGATTAATAATATTTCTTTAATTCATTAGAGTAACTACGTTCGTTAACAAGTCTTATCTTGATGAACAAATGACAATACAAATGAACAAAATAACAATAATTTAAGTGACATACTCTCGTTACAATAATTCTGTTGAGTGTTTTCATTAAGACATAACATTATATAAAAAAAAACATTCTTTATATACTGACTATTCTTTATTAAAACATTATAAAAGCTTTACTATGTTTCTGAATTTGGTACGTTACCACTTTAAATTAGGCATAAATGATTAAGATGTCAATTATACATATTCCTTAACAAATTTAGAACACTACTGAGCACTTCTGAGTATAAATAATTCATTATCCAAAATCAATTAATGCTTTAAGTTTGAACTAATTAAAACAAAACAAAGTTGTAATTACGCTTTGATGTGGCTCCATCGTAGACAGAAGATGCACATCAACGATGTACGGAGAATGCGCAAGGACGCCAAAAAGTGAACAAGTGAAAAAAGACAGTGTGTACTTCCCAGTGCTCTCGTCAGTTTTATACCCTGCATGATGCAAAAAGTCTCTATGAGTTAACGCCCAAAATTCAGCCAATCAGAACTGGACTCTGCACGTGTCTCGAAACTTATCAGGTCACACAAGAGGACAATTTGACATTGATTTTTGTGAACCAAAGTGGAACTCGTTCACGAACACTGACAAGTAAACAATTCTTAGCTTCCCTGGTTGATAACTCGCTACACGTGCCACGATAAAAATGGTCAACACACTTCCTCACAATCGCTCAGTTTGTCCCTTAAAATAATTCTTAAGATAAAATAAAATAATACATTGAGTAGTTTGAGTATGAGTAGAATCCTCATTTACAATTATATATAAAATCATAACGTGGAATGTGCTGGGCACAACATGTTTATGGTAAACAAGAATTAAGTATCAAGGCATGAACAGGTACCAAACTTAAGTGGGAGAAAAAACGCTAAGAAAAAATGTAAAGAACTGAGTATAGAATATAGAAAGTATACTGGTTAATGAATAGAAAAAGCCAGTTGTCAGTAACAAACAACTTATTAACATATAAGTAAATATACAACTGATATGAACTTGTGGTTCACAATTTTGCTAGTGAAATGATATACAGACAAATCCAAAGATTTCAGAACAACATGCTTCGAGGAGTTGATGCACATCTGAAATGTCGGCCTCCACACTCTGTGAGGATGCTTACAGTTCATCATTGCCATCATCTGCAAGGATTAAACCAAGGATGGTTTGTTCTGGTCTCAAACAACCAAAGTCTAGAGCTGGTCACTCCAGCACTTCCTCGGACGTCCCACACCTCTCCGTCCATTCAGCTTGTAGTTACATAGTTGTTTGGGAATGCAGCAGTCATCCATTCGGCAAAGATGTTCCCAACAATTCAGCTGATACTGGGCAGTCCTGTCGAGTATACTCATAATATTCAGTTCCTGCTGTATATGCTCACAGTTGAGAAAGAAATTAAAAACTAGGTGTACAAAACATGAGCAAAGACAGCATGATCATGTTAACATTGAGACCCTGCAGCTTGTGGACAATCAACAGCTAAGAGACTCAAGAAAACTTTAACCATTTGAGTAGGAGTGGTGTAGTATCCTATCTAGTGTTGTGTGTTGTATCCTAACTTGTGTTGTTTTATCTGACATAACAGAAGAAGGTCACGTCACTAGGTGAACTCTTATTTTAAGATTAGTTTAGGTTTTACTTAAGTTCATTTGTATATAGACATCTTTCTAGATGGCTGAAAACAGCTAGGTACAATAAAAGTAGAGAGAAAACTAAATGAGAATGTGATACACTGGATAAAAATTTTGTTGCTAGGGCAAGGAGAGATACTGGTTTTTGAAAAATATAATTATAGCATGAAATCTGACATGTCTTATAGCCTAATTACTAGTTCTAAAAAGTTATCATTGTAACATTTATACAATGAATAATTACTTGTAAAATAGCCATGTTAGTATTTCTCATCTAGCTGTCAGTAAGGTGTACTGTATTATTTATGTTAATTTTTCCAATTCAGCACAACATAATGTTTCAAATTATGCTTTGTTTTAGGGGAAAATGGTTATACCATTTAGAATATTTACCCGTTCATTTGCAACCCAGCCACTGAAGGATGTTGTTCGGGCATTAAAAGATAACTGTAGTAATGTACTGGTCATGGCAGGTGCAGGGTTGAGCACACCCAGTGGTATTCCAGACTTCAGGTATGCAGTTAAAAATTGAATAGAGTATCTTTTTGCATTTTTGATTCAAGTTCATGTTAAACTGTGGTGTGATATTACACACACAGTAGCGTTACCATCCAAAATATTAACACATTCTCTATGCTGTTTGTAGTATTTAAAACTTGGAGGTTTCATTATTTCTGTAAACTGTTTTATTTGTATCCTTCATATTACAGTATATTATACTCCCATGCTTCAATTTTATTATTTAACAAAATTGTTTACACTATATATTGGGTGATAATACTTTACAAAAAAGTGTTAATTTCTTAATTTTTATGCTAGTTCATGAGATAAATGACCTCACCAGTGGATGTCAACCAAAAGGGTGCAGCTGTCAAAAAATAAAAAAATAATAATTGAATTGAATCATCTTGTTTACCATAACTTGTATTATATATATTGTGACAGTACATAAAGACCTATTACAATAACTATGGGATTAAGGGATCTCATATTGTATTTTTTATTATAATTATGAATGTCAACCAGGGCTAGGTCAGTTTTACCCATGTCCCAAGAAACAACGCATATTCAACAAGAGAGGAGTGAATTCAAGGTCACCGGTGGGCGAGCGAAGTCTAACATGTACAATGGCGGTGTATGTGAACACGAACTATAAATATGAACTTTCATTGGTCCACAAGGCTATGTCGTCATTATTAAACACTGACAACATAACACCAAATACATACAAACCAGGGCGTTAGCCGTAAAACAAAAGACAGTGACATCATGTACACTACCACTTACACAGAAGTAGCGTCTAACCCGTTCTCAGTCTGCATTAACAAATCAGAGCACATACACGCTCAATAGTGTAGTGGGCAGTTTTGCCACAAAAATGTAAAATTTGTTTAAAAAAATGTAGTCACACAAGCAATTAATATCAGTGGACAATAAATGTAATAATAATAAATTCAGTGCACTCAGAAAAGACAGAATCTAAAGTTCGGCCGAACATCCGCCAGCCAGCATGGGAGTCTTCTGAGGAGCGTCTTCACCACATCAGTTTCAGGAAAGCCCTTTTTAAATTATTCTAAATTATATAAAGTAAAATGAGCTCAAAATATAATTAATACCAAAATGTAATCAGTATCAGGGTATGAAAGGTTTGGGTGAGTGTGTGAGAGTGAAAGTTGGCCGGCTTTTAATAACCAATATCTGGGGCATTGGTTTGTGTTGGAATATATATATTAATTATTAAAGTTAAAGAAACAAGTGATTTTGCAAAGCATTTAAAGTAAACAAGTTTGTTTAAAGAATTACTTTACAAAGAAAACAAGGCTATGTAGAAATGAAAGCATGGCAAGAAAGCGGAAGTCATGAAGCCGCCATCTTGGTAATTGTCAATTGAGTAATGACTCTTATTATCTGTAATACGTAAACATTGAAATTTAAATAAAGCCTAATCTGTTTACCATATGTTGTGTGAATGGTCATTTCAAAAAACCTGACTACCTCTGCCTTTTCGCTTAACGAAACTCTGGACCCGAAAAACCAAATTTATGTTAATAAGAATACACATGTTTACACCGGATGTATGGTGGATATTATTTAAGTACAATAAAATACATGAAAATAATTATCAAATCTATTAAAAAGAAACGTTAGTTAACAGATGGCGCCCGAACAGGAACTTTATATAAAATTTATATTATATAAATAAGCCAAACGCAGAGGCAGACAGGTAGCAAAATATACGTAAAAATATAGGTTACCTGTATAGGTTATGTATGGTGTGAATAGAATACAATACAACAACTAAAACAGAATTTATTATTATCAGTGTGATAAAAATGGCAAACAATAATGAAAGTATTAGTATAGAAAACACAGCAACAGAGTCGCTGTTGTTAAACGAACCACAGGCTAATTCAACGCCTATTACAAGTAATAAGGTGTTGCTAGAAGACCTTTTTCAACTAATGAAAATACAGAATGGTGAATTAAATAATAAATTAAACCAGTTTGATGAACAATTTAATGATATTAAAAAAGAAATTAAGAAACAAAGTTGTAATTTTGACGAAAGAATAAACGAAATAGAAATACAGTGTGACAGTATCCAAAAACAAACAGAAACTAGTAATGAGCAATTTAATAACAAAATAAGTCAGTTAGACAACGAAATTAAGCAAATTAATGAGACAGTTCAAAACCAAATAGAAACACAGTATGAAAAAATAGAGAATAAATGTTTAACCACAGTTAATGAGCAGATAGAGAGTAAAACTAATTGTGAAACAAATAAACAAATAGAAATGAAAACTAGCATTTTACAGAACAAAATAGAGAAATGTGAATTAGATGTAATAGACATAACCAAACATTTTGAAACAATAGACCAAACAGTATCAAAATATGAGAATAATACTAGTGATAGAATGAGCATGTTACAAAGGAAGATTAAAGAAATAGATGACCTAGCTATACAAAACAATAATAATATGCATGTTAAATGTAATGTGATTGAAAATGATTTAATGAAAGTGAAAAATGAGTTGCGGGGGGAAAATTCAGAAAAAATTTACCGGTATTACGGAAAGAATAATCGTAACTAGGGACATGTACAGCGAAATAGAGTTAGAAAATTTTAACCACGAGAACAGAATAATACACCCTATGAGATTTTTAAATCAGACACGAGAGTACAACCATTTTTGTAACCATAACTGGGAAATACAACTAACGAAAATTGTGAAATGTTTTAAGGGTAATTCTATCATATGGGCGGAGGCGCACAGAGTAGAATGGGACAGTTTTGAAACGTTCGAGAGGGCATTTAAAGATAAATTTTGGCCGGAAGAAGAACAAGAGAGTTTAAGAAGTCGTATTATGGGAGTAGGTAATTTTGTAGGGCACAATAATATAACAATGTACGTGACAAAGTTGTATAACGAGGCAAAATACCTCGAACCGCCTATACCATTCAAATTGTTCGTCAGATATGTGAGTAAACATCTACCCAGAGAAGCACAGATTACCTTAATGACGAAGGAGATAGAGAATTTAAGTGAATTAGAACGGATTTTAGACATTTTACAAAGTATTAGGGATCGTGAAACAGTTAGACGACCTATACAGAATAACCATAATAATAGTAACACAGAATTTAACCGACCTAGGAGTAGTTATCAGGGAAATAATGATCACAATTATTAATTATAGACATAGAAATAATTTCCAGCAATCGGGTGAGTGGAATTGTTCCAGGTGCGGAAGAGAGAACTACGCTCACAGACAGCAATGTTTCAGATGCAAACAACCTAAAGAAGAAAAAAGGAGGAGAGAACACATGAAACAATATGTACCAACCGACAAAGGAGGACCAGGTACCAGTGGGACATCAAACCACAAGCAAGGACGACCAAGTGGTCAACAACAACAAGAGATGAATAATAGTGGACGACAGCCGGAAAACTAAAACCAACAGTGGTAGCCAGGACCCGACCACTGTTCAGAGAAGCGCATGAGGTCCAACCAACAGAAGACATCCCAAGTAACGTCATCAAAACGGACATAGTAGCTGATTTATTGGAAGAGGAGAACCATACTTTAGAGGAGGTGAGAGCAGGATTAACGGAAATTCAGGTAACTATAGAAGGTAAGCATTTTAGAACACTGGTGGATACCGGGAGTGAAATTTCAGTTATAGCAGAAAATATTTTAAATGATTTGAGAGAATTTAACAAGAATATTCCAATTTTGCCAGTAGCCGGGGTTACGGTGATAGGAGTCACAGGGGTACGGAGCAAACGTGTGACGAAACAGATACATTTGAACTTTTTGATAAATGGTATAGATTTTGATAGTACATTCTTGGTAGTTAAGGGTTTGAGTTTGGACATTATTTTGGGTAACGATTTTTTACAGCGGAATAGAGCGGTGATAAATTTTAAAGAGAAGGTGATAGAGTTAGATGGGGGTGACCGGTCGGTGAAAGTAAATCTTGAACGGGTGATAGATAAAATTAAAACAACTGGTGTAAAGTTATTGAAGAAACGAGTAGATGAGAATAATAGCGATACTAGAATTAATTGGTGTAGAGAGGCGGAGTATATTTATGATGATGATAACGAAATGAGTAATATTAATGATGCAGTGTGGGAGATAAGGGCAGATAAGTTTTGGAGTGAAGGGTCCGATGTAGGGAGTGGCCAGCGTGCGGCATTATGGCAGGTGATAGAGCAGTTTAAGGGAGTGTTTGCCGATGTACCAGGTAGGGCAAACGATTATGAATGTATGTTACAGATAAGGGAACACACACCATTCATGCAACGGAGTTATCCTGTGCCTTACTCCAGAAGACGAGCGGTGCAAGAGGAATTGGATAAAATGCTGGAAGGTAAAATTATAGAGAGATCAGTATCGCCCTACTCGAATCCTTTGGTGGTAGTAATCAAGAAGGACGGCAGAGTCAGGTTGTGTTTAGATGCGAGGAGGATAAACCAGATAATTATACCCGACCGAGAGTCACCAGAAGCGATTAATGAGATATTCCAGAAATTCAGCAGCGTGAAGTACATGACATCGCTGGACCTTACTGCAGGATATTGGCAGGTACCGTTAGCTGAGGTGAGTAGAAAATACACCGCATTTTTATTCAATGGAAAGAATTACCAGTTTAGGAGACTACCTTTTGGATTAAATACCAGTGTGGCGAGTTTCATCAAATGTTTGGATAAAATTTTGAGACCCAAGGACTTGGATTTCCTGACAGTGTATGTGGACGACATTTTGATTGCATCCAGGACTTTCAAGGACCATTTGGAACATTTAAGGTATGTATTAACGAAATTGGAGACAGGAGGACTTACGGTGAATTGGGACAAGTCGGAATTTTTACAGACAGAGATTAAATTTTTAGGTTTTATTATTACGCCGGAAGGTATCTCAGCAAACCCGGACAAGGTCAAATCGATCATGCGTTTCCCTGAACCAAGGAACATAAAACAACTTCAAAGTTTTCTAGGGCTGTGCAACTTCTACCGAAAATTTCAAAGGAATTATGCACACGTGACAGCAAGGTTAAGTGCAATACTGCAAAAGAACCGACAGTGGAAATGGGGCGACGTAGAGCGCGGAGCTTTTGAGGAAATTAAAAGGAAATTTAGTGAAATGATCATGATGAACCACCAGGATTTTGAAAAAGTGTTCTATTTACAGACAGACGCCAGTAATGTAGCCGTCGGTGCGGAGCTGTATCAAGAGGATGAGGGAAAGGAGCACCTCACTATAGCCTTTGCGAGTAGATCATTGCTGCCAGCGGAAAAGAACTATACAACGACTGAAAAAGAATTACTTAGTATTGTGTTCGCCGTTGGAAAATTCAGAACCTACATTTTGGGAAACAAGACCATCATATGAACGGATCACAAGGCGCTATCCTTCCTGAACACTTGCAAGCTTGCTCACAGCCGTCTAACAAGATGGGTGCTCGTACTACAGGAATACAACTTCGAGTGGGAATACATCAAAGGGACAGAGAACAAGGTACCCGACACTCTTTCCAGAGTAGATTGTGAGAATAACAGAACAGGTAGGGATATAAAGGAAATCGAAATTTTTAAAATAAGTAGGGAGGATAAGATCTTTGGAGAAGAGTTAAAGGATATCAGCACCATGCAAAGAGCAGATGGTAAGTCGGGTAAGATAATAAACAGCTTAGAAACGGAGTTGGAGGAATCAGAATATAGCCAAATTTTCCAAGTTTACAAAGGATTGTTGTTTAAAAGGGTAGTAGGGGGTGAGCGTGATTGGAAGTTAGTAGTACCAGAAGGGTTGGAAGAGAAGATTATTTGGGATTGTCATTTTAGATACGGTCATTTTGGGGCGAAGAAGTGTGTTAGTGTGTTGAAGGAGTCATGTGTTTTCAGGAGTATGGAGAGACGAGTGAGGAAATTGCTGAGGAGTTGCGATTTGTGTCAGAAGTCTAAGGTAGTAAACTACAGGGTTGAAGGTGAGTTGAATTTTATAAGGGTAGAGAGACCATTTGATTTAGTTGCGGTAGATTTGTTTGGACCATTGCCGAAGGGTAGAGGCGGAGTTGTGTATATTTTTATATTACTTGACACTTTTTCGAAGTATGTGAAACTGTATAGCGTAAAGAGAGCTACCAGTGAGGTATTGAGTGAGAAGGTGACTAAAGACTATATGATTCACGTGGGTAAGCCGAAGGTGATTTTGTCAGATCATGGGCCACAGTTCATCAGTGGAAAATGGCGCCAGACCTTAGGATGGGAAGGAATCCTCACGAAGCATACGGCTGTGTACCATCCCCAGTCAAACCAGGCTGAGCGTGTAATGAGAGAGATAGGCAGGATCTTTAGAGCCTATTGTCACGCTGAACACAGCGAGTGGCCGTTGTACGTCAAGAAGGTAGAACATTGGCTGAACAGTACCACCCACAAGTCCACCGGCTATACACCTCACGAATTGGTAAAGGGAACACGCCCCCCAAGAATTTTGGAGCAGCTGTTTGATTATCCAACGGAGAGCGAGCGGACGGATGTGAGCATTAAGATCCGGTTGGCCAACGAGAATTTGTTAAGCAAGGGTGAACAAAGAAAACGTAGACACGACTCAAAAGGTAAATGGGTAAAATATGAAGTTGGACAGTTGGTATTAGTAAGGAGGCATGATCTATCGAGCGCTCAAGACAAGGAAATTAAGAAATTCTTCCTGCTTTACGAAGGACCTTATGAGATAGTAGGGATCAAAATGAAAAATCCATATGTGTTGCAGGACAGGGAGACTAGGGAGTTAGTAGGAACACACAATGCAACGAACTTAAAGTTATATTGGTCATCTTAGGAGTTGGATAAGATTCGTAAATTAATGAGTGTGAATGAGTTTAGTTGATGTTTATGTTTCCAGGAGGGACACTCCCCCACTTTCGGGCGATCACAGATCCACCTCTGATCCACCTCTGATCGTGGATTTTGGCTAAGGAGGCAGACCATGGTTGGCAGTAGCCTCAACAGCGGGGTGAAACTAACGGTGGTCTGGCTCCACAAAAAGGTGTGAGTAGAAATTTTAACGTGCAAGAACGGGGAGGGGGACCCAGAGTTCGTGGAAAGATAAAGTAGTGATATAAAAAAAAAAAAGGGGGAAAGATATTTATATACATGTGTTCCACGAACTAAAGTAGTTTCGTTCAGAACGAAATATTTAAAATTATTGTAATTTAAATGATAAATTTTTACAAGTGCTTGTCTTACTTTAGAGGGCAAGGGAATATATTTTATTTTATGTAATCTTATCTGGTGATCCATTGTTGTGATTCCTATTTTGTCTTCGAAGAAGTTGTTAGTGAAGGTGAAGCTTGAACTTGCAAAGTGTCTATGTGAAAAATTTTTTTTAAATAATTAAAGAACTTGTTTTTGAGCAAGGTTAAAAGGTGTTTTATAGTTGCTTGGTGTTAGAAAATGTAAGTCAAAATGGACTGTATGAACAGTATGTGTAGGAGGAATTAAGTTAGATGTAATTGGGCTAGTGCAGTAGTGGCATGTGCTACTGTAGCTAGCGAAGTGGGTTGATGAGTAACGCACAGACCGTTGCCATCATCGGAGGCCTCAAGAAGGCGTGACTACACTGTACAATTTTAATATAATTTTGTATTATATGTGATTATTGACAGTACAGTGTATGACAATGATGTGATGTGAGACATGCCTGAAAGTAGAGTTGATTTCCCCGCTTTTCGGGTGATTACTGCCTTACCAGCACTGATCGTGGTTTTGGCTAGCGGTCAGCTATGGCCATAAATTAAGAACCTTGACCATAGCTGGCTTGAAATTGGTTTATATTAGAAATTGATGGGGGGTGAATTTAGGGGAAATGCCCCGGAACTATGGAACAGCGGCTGCCACTCTGTTCAAGTAGGAACAGCAAGGCCAGGTGGTAGACCCGTTTTAAGGGCGTGTAATTATGTAACAAAAGATATGTTGATGTCTAAGTCTTTCAAAATGTAGCGCTGAAGCAAGGACATGGAGGCGATAGATTCCTCCAACAATGCCGTCCTTGTGGAGGCAAATGGGCGCAACAGTCCATCCCTAAAAAAGTAATAGTGTATGTGGCTGGGAGGTTACTACAGGGGTAGTAACGATAACAATATTAAATTTTAAAGAATTAGTAGTGAGATTGATGTTGGTTATCAAGTCTATAGTAATGATTTTGTTGCAAAGAAAATTAAACGTAAAGAAAATTGAGTAAAGAAAATAAGTGGTTTTGAAATGTTTGCCATAATAGTTATATGTGCTGATTTTATTTGAAGTAAAATAACAGAGATAGTAGTTGTTGTTTGAGAGTAGAATTTGTTTTATGCTTAGTATAATAATATGTTTTCTTGTGGTGAGAGAAGCAAGTTGATGTTGACTGGAGTCAGAGAATTTGATAAAAAATATACAGGAGTGTTGAAAAATGGAAGGATTTATCTGTCTTAAATCTTGTTTTTTTTTTTGTTGTTTGAAAATTGTAGAGTTAAGAAAACCAACGCCTCAAAACACAAACCAATGCATCTAAGGGGAGACATATCAGTTGCGGATATGGAAATAGATAAGGCCACTATTTTAAAATTTTGTATTGCATGTTTCAGAGTTTTGTGGTGTTGTGACCGCGGTCCTGCGCTGGCCGGAGCGTCAGAACAGGAGCGTTCAGTGCCTCATGGCCTTATGGTGTAGGGATCTCTCCGGAGAAGTCCAGTAAGGTCAGACAGGTACGATCAGCACTATAGGACCAAGGGTAAGTGATTGAAATTCTTTTATATTAACAGTACAGGGGGTTGTGGCAACATATCTGAACTGATCCTTTTGGAAATGTGTGAATGAGTCAATGAAAGTTTTTGTGTCTCGACACCAAACCTTTCATTGAGGGGGTTTTGTGACAGTACATAAAGACCTATTACAATAACTATGGGATTAAGGGATCTCATATTGTATTTTTTATTATAATTATGAATGTCAACCAGGGCTAGGTCAGTTTTACCCATGTCCCAAGAAACAACGCATATTCAACAAGAGAGGAGTGAATTCAAGGTCACCGGTGGACGAGCGAAGTCTAACATGTATAATGGCGGTGTATGTGAACATGAACTATAAATATGAACTTTCATTGGTCCACAAGCCTATGTCGTCATTATTAAACACTGACGACATAACACCAAATACATACAAACCAGGGCGTTAACCATAAAACAAAAGACAGTGACGTCATGTACACTACCACTTACACAGAAGTAGCGTCTAACCCGTTCTCAGTCTGCATTAACAACTCAGAGCACATTGTGACGATTTAAATTGTACCAATAATCAAAATAATAAAAATTTTAAAAATTAAGGTTGCGAGCTATTAAGCCATTTAAATCTCACTGTATTAATAACAAAAAAAAACCTGTATGTACTCAGTATGAGAGGAAGCAGTAATTAGTTAGTAAGAAGATACTCTAAAAAAAAAGATAAATTGTAAAGAGTTATTAATATCGTATTTAACCCTTTGCTTGTGAGCAGGCGCTGTCCTGTTGATTCCAGACTCGACATGTTTTCCGAGTCTTGTGTAAGTTAGAATAAGATAAAAAACCTAATGTTAATAATTAAAAATCTGAAGACACAGATAGTCGCTAAAACAACTGATTTAAATTATGTATATTTGTTTAGGGATAGTTTGTATAAATAAAAAAGGTTAACATAAAGAGAGACAGGGACTATATTCTCGCGCGGTAATTGCCCCACTACCATTTTGTACAGTACCAGGCGAAGGGAGCAGAATTTCGCTCTCTCGCAATGGTGACTTCATACAGTATAGACGTAAGAGCTGTGCTCTTACACTATGTTACCTATACTTTGTTTTACCTTAAGGTGGTATACAAGAAATAGCTGCTTCAAGCATATGTATGTGTTAACTAATATAGTTATGTAAATAAACAAGAGATTTAAAGTGTAAAACTCGAAACGTAAAAAAAGGTGTAACACAAGATGACTTCGAACTTCAAGAACTAACAACACTTCCAACATCATACCTGGAGATGTGAACTATCAGAAGCCACAAACTCTAGTACACACGACAGAATATGCAGATCAGGACATCCGAGAATCTACAAGTACCATCGTAGAAGGTTCAACCTGCGGACTTTGGAGCCCTTTACTGATGAAGACCAGACCGAGATGACGACGTAGCTGTTCCTGTTTCCCAAGACGGATACCCCAGGACGAGTTTTCTGCATACCAACTAAAAGGTGACTCGATAGCCTGTCTATCGAGGGTTACTAATATTTGTTACACAACACACCTTGAAAGAGACTTTTCAGAAACTGTTAACTTTGTAAAGACTAATAAATTAAATCTAAGAATTTCATGTAACTATTCTGACTTCATACGTTGTAACAGTTTATATGCTAATGTATAGTAATATAATCCAAGCAATAATACGATTCTTCCAATGGTTGAATAAAAGAAAGTCTTGCAAGCTAATATCATGAATTGATTATGACTAAACGTTTTAATGAATAAATACTGAAGGTTACCCGGATCCGAGGTATAGCTATATAGAATCAATTTTGATCCCAAAGTTTAAAGAAACCTTTCAAATAACTTAATAATTGAATTAGTAATGTCATGGGATCTGTCAGTAAATGTTTTTAAATGTAAAATAAAGAGAAGTCTTCTTGTTACACACATATGAGGAGTGCTTAAATCAATTGTATACCTTGCCATTGTTTCCTTACACAGTTAGTAAGTAATTTGTTATATTAATTATTTGTGATACATTCTGTTACAACGTAGGCAGCCCATCTAATTAACGGAGTTTAATTATGATGGGTTCCCTGGATTTGTAACGCGGCGAAAAGACGTTACAAAAGTGCGCCACTCTGCTCAAAAGTTAAAGTAGTTGTAAGCATCGCGACGCAAACAAAATTGCGTCACTTTTTAAAAAAAAAAAAAAAAAAAGAAAGGAAACAAAGGAAAGAGTTTTATTTGTGTATAGAGTGTCACAAACAAAATTGCGTCACTATGTGTAGATAATTTGTATGATCAATAACTAAATATATAATATTGATCTATGCACTCAGAAAGTTACCTTAATAACTTTAATGTTCAAAACATATTTAATAGTTTATTAAGTTACGTAAATGATAGTATGTATAAGTGAAATATCCTTAGCGTCATACAATGCATATACCTTTTGCATTCTATAGGCCAGTAGGAACCTGCATTATTCGATATAATTACTTGCATACATGAATTGTGACCAAACATAACAATTGTGGTCAACCGAACAATCTGTAACAGGTTTGTTTACGACAATCCGTGACCTGTTGTTTCCTGAATCATTCTGCACAGTGTATGTCCAACAATATAGCTTACATACACTAGTATGTGTTATAAAAGAAAAATTAATTAAAAATAACTTCGTTAATAATAAAGTAATTAAGTAGCAGTTCGTGATTTAAAACTTGTGAACAAAACAATTAATTTACTTAATTGAGAAAAGTTTATGAATGAACGGAGTCAAAGTGTTGTCAAGCGAAATAATAATAATAGATTTGTTGAATAAGATTGTGCTCCCCTTCTCTCGTTTATACCGGTATAAAGTAGTTGTGTTATTCAGTCGCATTGTGTAGAGAACAATAAGAGTAAAACCCCCTTTCTCACTGACACACAAGATCCTTTGTTAACTAAATACAGAGGGTGACCTACATTCCAGAAAACAGCTGATCGGCTATTTAACTTGATAAATATGGTGTGGAATTTCTGTCTCTCCCTTAGAAGAGAAATTGTTCTTTTCTAATTAGTGTAAATTAATTACTTAAGAATGTATCCTATATATATGTGTAATAAATGTGTACAGTATAGTAGAGCAAGTACTTTTCACCGTGACGACAATTAAATAATGTAGTAACATAATAATAATAAATTTATAAAAAAAAATTTGTGCTAAATAAATATGGTAAGTCAATAATAAATAATAAAGGGAAATAATATTTGTTTTAAATAATAAGGCTAAATAAATCTTGATGTAAACTAAAATTGTGTGAAGTGTAGAAGTAAGTAAGAGAAAAGAATAATAATAATAAAAGTTCAGTTACATATTGTAAACACCACAGTGGTGGCAAGTTAGAGGAAATAAGCGTGTTAGGTATGGTAGTAAGCAGCCACGCACCCTTCCAATTGTGATAAACCGGTGCTAGCCTAAACAATTGAAAACCACCCCTAGTGTGCATTACAATGCATTGTGTAAAGTGTCTCCCCTTCCGCATAGTTTTGTTTAGATATTGTTAAAGAGATAAAAGAGAACTATCTTCCGTGAGATTCCGCTTCTCTCAAAACTGTAATCTAGAGTGGAGTATGGGATCCTCTTTAGATTACATTAGAAATAAGTTTATGGTATATAATCAAAAAGTGATTATACATGTAACGTAACAGGTCACAACGGCGCCGACTGAAAGGGTAATGATAGGGCAGAAAGGTGCCAAAGATCATTAATAAATGCTGAAAGCTAACTTGAGTAGTTAGAGTAAGCTGGTGTCAGTCGGGCCGCGATGTTGTGAGTTACGGATAAGTAGGGATCATTCCAATCTAAGGTTTGGAAATTAGTATTAAGATTAAAATGTAAGTTAGTACTTAAGAAATGAGAAAAAGGGAATTTCACGAAGGCGATCATTTAAATGAACAAGATCATTTAAAGAAAATTTGAGAAAACAAACTGTGCACTAATGATAAATAACTTCACACACTGACACTGACGTACTCCCAGTCCCCAAATAAAGAAAAATTTTCAACCGTAAAGTGCAAATTAAGCGGTGGAGTCTGTGACAATTTAAATTGTACCAATAATCAAAATAATAAAAATTTTAAAATTTAAGGTTGCGAGCTATTAAGCCATTTAAATCTCACTGTATTAATAACAAAAAAAAACCTGTATGTACTCAGTATGAGAGGAAGCAGTAATTAGTTAGTAAGAAGATACTCTAAAAAAAAAGATAAATTGTAAAGAGTTATTAATATCGTATTTAACCCTTTGCTTGTGAGCAGGCGCTGTCCTGTTGATTCCAGACTCGACATGTTTTCCGAGTCTTGTGTAAGTTAGAATAAGATAAAAAACCTAATGTTAATAATTAAAAATCTGAAGACACAGATAGTCGCTAAAACAACTGATTTAAATTATGTATATTTGTTTAGGGATAGTTTGTATAAATAAAAAAGGTTAACATAAAGAGAGACAGGGACTATATTCTCGCGCGGTAATTGCCCCACTACCATTTTGTACAGTACCAGGCGAAGGGAGCAGAATTTCGCTCTCTCGCAATGGTGACTTCATACAGTATAGACGTAAGAGCTGTGCTCTTACACTATGTTACCTATACTTTGTTTTACCTTAAGGTGGTATACAAGAAATAGCTGCTTCAAGCATATGTATGTGTTAACTAATATAGTTATGTAAATAAACAAGAGATTTAAAGTGTAAAACTCGAAACGTAAAAAAAGGTGTAACACAAGATGACTTCGAACTTCAAGAACTAACAACACTTCCAACATCATACCTGGAGATGTGAACTATCAGAAGCCACAAACTCTAGTACACACGACAGAATATGCAGATCAGGACATCCGAGAATCTACAAGTACCATCGTAGAAGGTTCAACCTGCGGACTTTGGAGCCCTTTACTGATGAAGACCAGACCGAGATGACGACGTAGCTGTTCCTGTTTCCCAAGACGGATACCCCAGGACGAGTTTTCTGCATACCAACTAAAAGGTGACTCGATAGCCTGTCTATCGAGGGTTACTAATATTTGTTACACAACACACCTTGAAAGAGACTTTTCAGAAACTGTTAACTTTGTAAAGACTAATAAATTAAATCTAAGAATTTCATGTAACTATTCTGACTTCATACGTTGTAACAGTTTATATGCTAATGTATAGTAATATAATCCAAGCAATAATACCATTCTTCCAATGGTTGAATAAAAGAAAGTCTTGCAAGCTAATATCATGAATTGATTATGACTAAACGTTTTAATGAATAAATACCGAAGGTTACCCGGATCCGAGGTATAGCTATATAGAATCAATTTTGATCCCAAAGTTTAAAGAAACCTTTCAAATAACTTAATAATTGAATTAGTAATGTCATGGGATCTGTCAGTAAATGTTTTTAAATGTAAAATAAAGAGAAGTCTTCTTGTTACACACATATGAGGAGTGCTTAAATCAATTGTATACCTTGCCATTGTTTCCTTACACAGTTAGTAAGTAATTTGTTATATTAATTATTTGTGATACATTCTGTTACAACGTAGGCAGCCCATCTAATTAACGGAGTTTAATTATGATGGGTTCCCTGGATTTGTAACGCGGCGAAAAGACGTTACAAAAGTGCGCCACTCTGCTCAAAAGTTAAAGTAGTTGTAAGCATCGCGACGCAAACAAAATTGCGTCACTTTTTAAAAAAAAAAAAAAAAAAAGAAAGGAAACAAAGGAAAGAGTTTTATTTGTGTATAGAGTGTCACAAACAAAATTGCGTCACTATGTGTAGATAATTTGTATGATCAATAACTAAATATATAATATTGATCTATGCACTCAGAAAGTTACCTTAATAACTTTAATGTTCAAAACATATTTAATAGTTTATTAAGTTACGTAAATGATAGTATGTATAAGTGAAATATCCTTAGCGTCATACAATGCATATACCTTTTGCATTCTATAGGCCAGTAGGAACCTGCATTATTCGATATAATTACTTGCATACATGAATTGTGACCAAACATAACAATTGTGGTCAACCGAACAATCTGTAACAGGTTTGTTTACGACAATCCGTGACCTGTTGTTTCCTGAATCATTCTGCACAGTGTATGTCCAACAATATAGCTTACATACACTAGTATGTGTTATAAAAGAAAAATTAATTAAAAATAACTTCGTTAATAATAAAGTAATTAAGTAGCAGTTCGTGATTTAAAACTTGTGAACAAAACAATTAATTTACTTAATTGAGAAAAGTTTATGAATGAACGGAGTCAAAGTGTTGTCAAGCGAAATAATAATAATAGATTTGTTGAATAAGATTGTGCTCCCCTTCTCTCGTTTATACCGGTATAAAGTAGTTGTGTTATTCAGTCGCATTGTGTAGAGAACAATAAGAGTAAAACCCCCTTTCTCACTGACACACAAGATCCTTTGTTAACTAAATACAGAGGGTGACCTACATTCCAGAAAACAGCTGATCGGCTATTTAACTTGATAAATATGGTGTGGAATTTCTGTCTCTCCCTTAGAAGAGAAATTGTTCTTTTCTAATTAGTGTAAATTAATTACTTAAGAATGTATCCTATATATATGTGTAATAAATGTGTACAGTATAGTAGAGCAAGTACTTTTCACCGTGACGACAATTAAATAATGTAGTAACATAATAATAATAAATTTATAAAAAAAAATTTGTGCTAAATAAATATGGTAAGTCAATAATAAATAATAAAGGGAAATAATATTTGTTTTAAATAATAAGGCTAAATAAATCTTGATGTAAACTAAAATTGTGTGAAGTGTAGAAGTAAGTAAGAGAAAAGAATAATAATAATAAAAGTTCAGTTACATATTGTAAACACCACAGTGGTGGCAAGTTAGAGGAAATAAGCGTGTTAGGTATGGTAGTAAGCAGCCACGCACCCTTCCAATTGTGATAAACCGGTGCTAGCCTAAACAATTGAAAACCACCCCTAGTGTGCATTACAATGCATTGTGTAAAGTGTCTCCCCTTCCGCATAGTTTTGTTTAGATATTGTTAAAGAGATAAAAGAGAACTATCTTCCGTGAGATTCTGCTTCTCTCAAAACTGTAATCTAGAGTGGAGTATGGGATCCTCTTTAGATTACATTAGAAATAAGTTTATGGTATATAATCAAAAAGTGATTATACATGTAACGTAACAGGTCACAACGGCGCCGACTGAAAGGGTAATGATAGGGCAGAAAGGTGCCAAAGATCATTAATAAATGCTGAAAGCTAACTTGAGTAGTTAGAGTAAGCTGGTGTCAGTCGGGCCGCGATGTTGTGAGTTACGGATAAGTAGGGATCATTCCAATCTAAGGTTTGGAAATTAGTATTAAGATTAAAATGTAAGTTAGTACTTAAGAAATGAGAAAAAGGGAATTTCACGAAGGCGATCACTTAAATGAACAAGATCATTTAAAGAAAATTTGAGAAAACAAACTGTGCACTAATGATAAATAACTTCACACACTGACACTGACGTACTCCCAGTCCCCAAATAAAGAAAAATTTTCAACCGTAAAGTGCAAATTAAGCGGTGGAGTCTGTGACAATTTAAATTGTACCAATAATCAAAATAATAAAAAATTTTAAAAATTAAGGTTGCGAGCTATTAAGCCATTTAAATCTCACTGTATTAATAACAAAAAAAAACCTGTATGTACTCAGTATGAGAGGAAGCAGTAATTAGTTAGTAAGAAGATACTCTAAAAAAAAAGATAAATTGTAAAGAGTTATTAATATCGTATTTAACCCTTTGCTTGTGAGCAGGCGCTGTCCTGTTGATTCCAGACTCGACATGTTTTCCGAGTCTTGTGTAAGTTAGAATAAGATAAAAAACCTAATGTTAATAATTAAAAATCTGAAGACACAGATAGTCGCTAAAACAACTGATTTAAATTATGTATATTTGTTTAGGGATAGTTTGTATAAATAAAAAAGGTTAACATAAAGAGAGACAGGGACTATATTCTCGCGCGGTAATTGCCCCACTACCATTTTGTACAGTACCAGGCGAAGGGAGCAGAATTTCGCTCTCTCGCAATGGTGACTTCATACAGTATAGACGTAAGAGCTGTGCTCTTACACTATGTTACCTATACTTTGTTTTACCTTAAGGTGGTATACAAGAAATAGCTGCTTCAAGCATATGTATGTGTTAACTAATATAGTTATGTAAATAAACAAGAGATTTAAAGTGTAAAACTCGAAACGTAAAAAAAGGTGTAACACAAGATGACTTCGAACTTCAAGAACTAACAACACTTCCAACATCATACCTGGAGATGTGAACTATCAGAAGCCACAAACTCTAGTACACACGACAGAATATGCAGATCAGGACATCCGAGAATCTACAAGTACCATCGTAGAAGGTTCAACCTGCGGACTTTGGAGCCCTTTACTGATGAAGACCAGACCGAGATGACGACGTAGCTGTTCCTGTTTCCCAAGACGGATACCCCAGGACGAGTTTTCTGCATACCAACTAAAAGGTGACTCGATAGCCTGTCTATCGAGGGTTACTAATATTTGTTACACAACACACCTTGAAAGAGACTTTTCAGAAACTGTTAACTTTGTAAAGACTAATAAATTAAATCTAAGAATTTCATGTAACTATTCTGACTTCATACGTTGTAACAGTTTATATGCTAATGTATAGTAATATAATCCAAGCAATAATACCATTCTTCCAATGGTTGAATAAAAGAAAGTCTTGCAAGCTAATATCATGAATTGATTATGACTAAAAGTTTTAATGAATAAATACCGAAGGTTACCCGGATCCGAGGTATAGCTATATAGAATCAATTTTAATCCCAAAGTTTAAAGAAACCTTTCAAATAACTTAATAATTGAATTAGTAATGTCATGGGATCTGTCAGTAAATGTTTTTAAATGTAAAATAAAGAGAAGTCTTCTTGTTACACACATATGAGGAGTGCTTAAATCAATTGTATACCTTGCCATTGTTTCCTTACACAGTTAGTAAGTAATTTGTTATATTAATTATTTGTGATACATTCTGTTACAACGTAGGCAGCCCATCTAATTAACGGAGTTTAATTACGATGGGTTCCCTGGATTTGTAACGCGGCGAAAAGACGTTACAACATACACGCTCAATAGTGTAGTGGGCAGTTTTGCCACAAAAATGTAAAATTTGTTTAAAAAAATGTAGTCACACAAGCAATTAATATCAGTGGACAATAAATGTAATAATAATAAATTCAGTGCACTCAGAAAAGACAGAATCTAAAGTTCAGCCGAACATCCGCCAGCCAGCATGGGAGTCTTCTGAGGAGCGTCTTCACCACATCAGTTTCAGGAAAGCCCTTTTTAAATTATTCTAAATTATATAAAGTAAAATGAGCTCAAAATATAATTAATACCAAAATGTAATCAGTATCAGGGTATGAAAGGTTTGGGTGAGTGTGTGAGAGTGAAAGTTGGCCGGCTTTTAATAACCAATATCTGGGGCGTTGGTTTGTGTTGGAATATATATATTAATTATTAAAGTTAAAGAAACAAGTGATTTTGCAAAGCATTTAAAGTAAACAAGTTTGTTTAAAGAATTACTTTACAAAGAAAACAAGGCTATGTAGAAATGAAAGCATGGCAAGAAAGCGGAAGTCATGAAGCCGCCATCTTGGTAATTGTCAATTGAGTAATGACTCTTATTATCTGTAATACGTAAACATTGAAATTTAAATAAAGCCTAATCTGTTTACCATATGTTGTGTGAATGGTCATTTCAAAAAACCTGACTACCTCTGCCTTTTCGCTTAACGAAACTCTGGACCCGAAAAACCAAATTTATGTTAATAAGAATACACATGTTTACACCGGATGTATGGTGGACATTATTTAAGTACAATAAAATATATGAAAATAATTATCAAATCTATTAAAAAGAAACGTTAGTTAACAATATTCACGAAGTTTCCTCTTCAATTCTTTACAATAATTCCGAACGAACTTAGTTCCGTGTCCTGGAAATATCCTGGAGGAACAAAAGTAGCACGTTTCGATACACATTTTTGAATTTTGCTATTTTCACAACATAGCACAAACAAAACAATGTGACTCCTTCCAGACCATTTCTTCTTCTGCCAATGCCACTTGCTTGATTGAGTGGTTGGTGGACCCTGTCATTTTAGCCGTGCAAAGCTTTATCTTCTCTTGGCCAACATTCAGGACATTCTCTCTTAAGTTCACAACAAATCCGTAGGCATTCATAATGCCTGTGCCAAGATCACATCTTCGACAATGTCTTCAACGGGCATTTGGTGGCTAAACTCGAGGAGACTGAGGCATACACGTACGTCTACGGCGAGCGGTGTGAGAGCGAGCGTTGTCATGCAAAAACACGACACCAGAAATCAGCAGACCTTGGCGTTTATTCTGGATGGCTCTTCTTAGTTTTTTTAAAGTCTCACAATAGACTTCAGAATTGACGGTTGCTCCACATTCCATGAACTCCACAAGCAGTATTCCTTTTGCATATCAAAAAACGGTTGCCATAACCTTCCTGGCAGACAAAGTTTGGCGCGCTTTCTGTGGTTTGTTTGCTTGAGGTGGAATGACCCTACACCATTGACTGTTGTTTTGTCTCAGCGTTTATGTACGACACCCAAGTTTCATCGCCAGTCACAATTTTGTTGAGAAACGTATTTCCTTCCGCATCATACTGTGACAGAAAGTCTAAGGCAGAGCCCTTCATTGTGTTTTGTGGTTCTCGGAAAGCACTTTCGGTACCCACCAAGCACAGAACTTCCAGTAGGCTAACTTTTCTGTGACTACCTCATACAAAACAGTCCGAGAAATTTGCATGAATTGTTCAGAAAGTCCAGAGATTGTGAACTGCCAGTTTTCATGGACTTTTTCATCAGTTTTCTGAACAAGTTTATCACTGACTATGGAAGTCCTGCCACTCCTTTCTTCATCATGAATGTTTGTTCTTCTACTTTTAAACAAAAGAACCCACTGACGCACAACACCTTCACTCATAACCTTTTTGGGTGTATACGGTACACAATTCACGATGAATGTCTGCCGCTGAAAGGTTTTTTGCCATCAGAAATCTTATCACAGCATGCACTTTGCATTTGGCGGGGTTTTCTATTACAGCACTCATTTTGAAAGGCTATAACGAGTGAAAGAACGGCAGTGCGACCTTCCCACTATACAGCTGAATGCTTACTGAGCTACCATACAAGTTGACTGGCGTTTAGATTTTCAGTGCCACAGCATGATGACAGAGCCAAGTAGCAAAGTAGGGTTGACGGTGGGGTAGAGACGATTGCAGCCAATAATAACCGAGTCGTTCCGAATAACTCCTGCATAGTTCTTTCTGTTGGTGCTGGTGTAAACGTTTAATGGTTTTCACAGTTTAAAAAGGCTTTTGTTTATCGTTTTTATATTACATTAGTTGTTCTCAGCGTAGTTTCTAGTACGTATATTAGTTTTTAGTAGTTTTATATTACGTTTTGTTTCGATTACATTTACACGTCAGTTACGTTTTCAAGGTAAGAGAAAAAAAATAGTAGGCCTATATGCAGTTAAGGTGACTTTTATTATTAGTTTCTACGATTACTTTATAATTATTGTAGATTAGGTTCTGTTTTGATTAATTAATCATCAGGTGCATTATTAAAGCGAAGGCAAAAGCAATAGATAAGCTTTTGTACTAAACAGATAATGAATGAAATACATTCTCACCCTCTGAATAAAGTGTATATCTATTTATAGCCTACACTGTTAAATGCTATACATTCATACAATTCTCAGTATCTTAAACCGTTCAACTTTAATTCTTCTAGATAAAAATAATGCATAATGTCTAAGAAAATGCTAAGTAGCTTATATAAACTTTCGGCTCTAAAAATAATAATAAAATAGTAAATTTCATATGTACAAATGAATTTTAATTTGATGTAGACTAAAAGCTAAGACAATGTGATGGCAAAAGAAAGTCAGTTATTTAATAAAATTATGGGTACATAGGCTGATGGCCTCAAACTAGAGATTTATACTTACTCTGTTAAATTTATTAACCCCCTAAAAAAAAAAGAAAAAATCTAAGGTACAGAAAGTATTAATAGTTACAAGATCTAGTAGGCTTACAGTATCAAAAGAATAATTAATTGTAGTTAAATAATACAAATTTTACTGTTTTTTCCATTTTATAAATTTGTTTATTATTTTTGGAATGTTAGTCTAGTGTAACTAGGAAGCTAATCAAGCTATGTGTACATCAAATAATAACAATAAATTCTTGAAAATACCATATTTTTTTGTGTTATTTGCCGCCAGAGTGACATTAAAGACTGGTCATGTGTATCCACCCATCTCTCCTGTTAATATCCTCAACAATTCATTCGTTTGGAGGATATCTAACGTAAGCTGTTAAATAGAAACGTTCAACTGTCCATGCGATTCGTCTTTGAGTTTTAAATTTATTGAATATTGGACCATTTTTTGAAAATGTGGATTTTTAATTTTTCAAATTTTCGTTCCTTGTACCATAAATGAACAGTTCTTTCCTTTCGGTTTTTGTAGTTTATTGTACGTGGGTAGAATTTGTGTGTATTTGTTCCCTCACACAAATTCTATCCACGTACAGTAAACCTCACGAACGTCACAATCACTAAAAACGAACAAACACTCCTTGATAAAGGCCTAAAACATAACATACATTACAAACAAAACAACCAAACACTAACAAAACTCATAGTTGACAATGAAACAAATATACAAAACACAGCACCAGAACATCAAGACACACTAAGACATAATATAAACAATATAATAGGAGCACATAAGACATCAGACAACAAGAACCACAACTCAAAAATACACACACCCATCAAACTGAGGGAAAAGGCACACAAACACAACATCACATTTGTAAAAGCAGACAAAGGCAACACGACTGTAACCATCTCCACAGACAACCTACACAAAAAAGTACAAAATTTCATGGAACAGAACAACATCACAGAACTAAAACACGACCCCACCGACAGATACCAAAACACAGTAAAACAACTAGTCAACAAAGCCAAACACATAATGACACACAAACAAAAGCCCTACATGAAACAAATCCGACCATCAGCCCCTACCCTCCAAGCGCTTCCCAAAATCCATAAAGAAGATATTCCGATCCGCCCCATTATCAACTACCGTAATGCCCCTGCACACAACTCGCAAAACATCTAGACAAAATTATCAGGCAACACACACAACTAGACAACAACATTGCAGTAAAAAACAACACAGACCTAGTAACAAAAATAAAAGACAGACATCCCCCATAATGCCACATTAGCCTCCTTTGACATTAAAAACCTGTACACAAACATCCCCATCTCTGAAACAATCACCATCCTACAAAACAAACTCAAACAGAACAACACACCAGAAGAACTTTTCAACGAAATAACAGAAACTCTGAACATTATCACAAAACAAAACTACTTTACTTATAACAATAAATATTACACACAGAATGATGGTCTACCCATGGGCTCCCCCATATCCAGCATTCTAGCAGAAGTCTTCCTCCAACACTTAGAAAAAACAAAAATACTCACAAACAATGACAGACACTCACATAAAATACTACACTGGCACAGATACGTTGATGACATTCCAATACTATACAGGGAAAACAAAAGACAATGTGAACAGTTACTAACGCACATAAACAAAATACATAAAAACATAACCTTTACTGCCGAATACGAACACAACAATACCATAAACGTCTTAGACCTCTCCATCACAATACTTGAACATAGGCACAAATTCAGTATATACAGAAAACCGACTAAAACTGACACACTAATATACAACTCCTCCAATCACCCAATACAACACAAACTAGCTGCCTTCAGAACCACGATACATAGACTTAACAGCATCCCCCTAGATGAAAAAGACTACAAAGACGAACTAAACACTATAAAATATCTAGCAGAATCTAACGGATATGATAGAACAATAGTCAGTAAACTCCTACACAAAACAAACAACAGACAAAGACAGAAAACAACAAATTCATAACACTAACATACATCAACAAACAAACTGAAAAAATAGCCCACAAATTCAAAAAAGCAGGATACAGAATCGCTTACAAAACCACCAACAAAACAGAACACACACTATCAAAACACACACACAAAGCACAAAACAAATTCGATCTACCCGTTGTTTACAAACTAAATTGCTCAAATTGCAACAAATTCTACATAGGCCAGACAGGACGTTAGCTTCAAACAGAGATACCGTATTTTCTCGCATAATTAACGCCCCCGCATAATTTACGCATCCCATTTCTGGGGGGTTCAAAGTGGGAAAAAAGAAATATTTGCGTATTTGACACACCCACTTTCTCGATGATTTCATCACGCACTTCCGGGTGCGTTTCGAAATCAAGATGTAGTAGCTTTCCTATTGCGCAACCTCGCATTTCAAACCCTCATGCAACTTCCTGTTATTACTCACTGCGGTATTTCAGTCCGGTGAGTGAATCAGCGAAGATGTAATTAGTGACGATCTATTCCAGTCTGGTAGAAACTCATTTTACGAGTGTTTCGGGTACACGGATGTTTTGTGATCTCAAAGTCATTCATTAATCCACAATGAGCAAGTATTCGAGTAATACTGCATCATATAAACTTGCGGTGATCGCTTACGCCAAAACACACGGGAATAGGGCAGCAGGCCGCAAATATTCTGTGTCCGAGTGTAACGTGCGGTACTGGCGAAAACAGAAAATTGCCCTTCTTCAAGAGACCAACAAGTCTCGTAAAGCATTTCGTGGTCCAAAAAGTGGCAAGTTTCCGCAAGTAGAGGAGTATCTTCTGAAATATGTGATTTCGTTACGCAATGATGGATATGCCGTTTCTTACGAAATGCTGTATTTTAAAGGACGAGAAATAGCTGCAGCACATGGGATCAGTGTCTCGAATTTTAAGGTTAGCTGAGGCTGGGTGATTAAATTTATGAAGAGAAATGGACTCTCTCTTCGAAGAAGAACATCCTTATGTCAAAGAATGCCGAATGATTTCAACCAAAAAGTCATTGATTTTCATCGCTTCGTGATTAGGAAACGGAAAGCGAAGAAATATTTGCTTTCCCAGATAGGAAACGCAGATCAGACGCCCATCAGTTTTGATATGCCACAACGTCGAACAATCGATACGAAAGGAACATCGAGTGTTATTGTGCGCACTACTGGAAGTGAAAAACAACGGTGTACGGTAATGCTTGCTGTAACAGATGATGGCAGAAAGCTTGCACGGTACGTTATCCTGAAGCGAAAAACAATGCCGAAAGTAAAATTTCCACGTGGGATCCACGTTCGTGACCAAGAAAAAGGGTGGATGGACACGTCACTCATAGAAGACTGGATACGAACGGTTTGGGGAAATAGAGCGGGGTCTCTCCTTCGGTGCCCGGCTCTTCTCGTGTTGGACAGTTTTCGTGGCCATCTGACGGAAAACACTAAAAAATTATTGGAAACCATGAAAACCGATTTGGCTGTGATTCCTGGTGGACTGACATCAGTACTTCAACCCTTGGACGTTTCGATAAATAAACCATTCAAGGACAATGTGCGAAAACTCTATCAGTGCTGGATGGCGGAAAATGTGCACAAACTTGCAAAATTCGGAAACGATCTGTGGAACTCCTTTGTGAGTGGATATTGCGCGCTTGGGACATGATTTCTTCGAAGGTGATTGAAAAGAGCTTCAAAAAGACGGGAATCTTGAATGCGTTTTACGGGACTGAAGATGACTTTTTATGGAGAGATGTGAGCAGTGATAGCAGCACCAATTCTTCCTGCAGTTCCAGTGGCGACGACCAACTCGGTAGCCTGTAAAAGGTAAGATTATTTTTCTTCCTTTTCAGCAGGTATGTCATTATTACTTACGTCGTTAGTACTTTCGTTAATTCATATTTACGGTATTTTGCTTCAGGTCGTACTATCAGCTCGTGATGGGAAGAATATTTTCTGGTGTCCGTACTTGAAACTGTGTGTCCAACTTGCCTAATGTACTCTATTTGATTGTTCAGAAGAAAACTCAACCGTAATTTTATGCCAAATGACGATAACTTCAATTAGTTGAACTGATATTGTGTATAATATATTTAATGTATCTTTTCAATGTCAATAAATTTCAAATGAAATTTGGGTATATCTGAAATCCTTGAATAATTTACGCACCCGAAATTTTCGCGGGTATTTTTTGTCAAAAAAGTGCGTTAATTATGCGAGAAAATACGGTACATTGAACACACAAAGGCACTCCACTCCACTACAGAATCCACCTTTGCAAACCACCTCATTGAAGCAAACCACACATACAAAAACATCAACAATAACATGAACATTCTACACGTACACACAAAAGGCCGAAAACTAGACAGTCTAGAACAATTGGAAATATACAAACACACGAAAACAAATAAAAACGACATCCTAAACGAACAGACACAATTCAAATCGCACGCATTATTTGAACATATCTCACCCCACACACACAACATCGATCTTTCGAAATTCGATTCCGTTGTCCACAACAGGATGGACAGCGCTACCAGCGGCAACCTCTGAAGAAGCCTTTTAAAGGTGAAAACTGGTTCAGGTTGTAAGGTAAAACTTTATGTTTTTACTTATAAAAAACTTTGTGTTCCGAGTCGTTAATGTAATAGTTGTATTTACTTTACTCTTGTTAAAACATAAAACGTTGCAGGTAAACTACCCTTTCCCCGTAACCAATCTTCACCAAAATCAATAGGCATTGAGTCCTCTACAACTCAGGCACACATGTAAAAAATTATTTGATTCTGTTTAAATTTACGGCAGTTATCGTTTGTCATAGAAAAAATTACCCTTGTTAAAACATAAAACGTTGCAGGTAAACTACCCCCTTCCCTTAACCGATCTTTACCAAAAACAATAGGTCTTGAATACTCTACAATTCAGGGCTGCATCCAAAAAATTATTTGATTCTGTTTGAATTTGCAGCTGTTATCGTTTGCCATAAAACAATTCTACACACAGACACTTTTCGATAAATGCCTTTTCTTCATGTTTTAAGGGTAGTACAATCAGAATCAGCCGTTATCTCGATCAAGATTTCTTTTCGCCATGACCATACTTCCATTTCCTTATGGAACATGGAAGTAAAATTTTCTTCTGAAGTTGTTCATTTTCACAATTTCAAACACAATTTTGAATTCAAATTTTAGGTAATTTCCTCAATACCAAGTTAAATTTTGTGCATAAGATAAATTATAGAAGGTTTTATGCAGATTAAGATAGTTTTTGTTTCAAGTTGATGTCTTTAATAACAAAAAAGTTACTGAACTTTCCATTAGTTGTAGAAAATGCTGAACAGCCGACTGGGCAAAACAAAATGGCCACCAGAAAAAAACCCGCTAATAATAAAAAATTTTTTTAAATGCGTTTTGAGCTTCATACATGTATGAACCAATAATACATAATTTAAAAAGAAATAAAATATGTCAGCAAAAAATTAATTTTGTATTGGTTGATTTGAACTGGATTGACACATGACGGGAAATGTTTTTCTAGAAACATGTTAAGAATTCTTGGAAGAAATCTTCACAAACTGACTTTAAATATGAAGTTTTTATATTGCCAGGCTTCACTAAAAAAATAAGTATGAGGGAAACGAAGCTTTTTACGGGATAATTTCTTCACATTTCATAAGTTAAACTCAAAATCTTGATATAAAACTCTTTTTGCTCAGTCCACTGAAGAGCATTATATCAAGGTTCTATTTATATGAATAGAGTAAAATAATTTACCTCTTTTTTGGCCGTCTAGTGGCTTTTTCTTTTTTATACTACTACGCGTTTCGGTACATATGTCCCATCATCAGGTACAATCCCTTGGTAAAGTTCGTCAAATGATTAAAATATTAAAACAATTTACATATAATTTACACATGTCACAATTAAATATAAAATATCTGAACACGGGAACACATGCGATGTCGTTGGTGCGCATCACGGAACACTACAGTCGACTGTTGTTCTTATGTTGTTATTGGCCGTGCACTATGGACCTCGTTTTGTGGTCTTATCACTGTGTCTTAAAGCGAATTGGATTGAAAGTTCAGTTGTTCGTTCAGAAGGACTTCTTTAGTGTTTTTATTTTTAAAGGCCTTATATATTTCAAACTCCTTGACAGCACTCATATCTTCCTTTTTGCATATATGGAGGGGTTGAAAGTTAGTCGTGAAATCAGTATAATTGTGATTTCTGACTCATAAATCAGAAATCATAATTATACTGATTTCACGACTAACTTTCAACCCCTCCATATATACAAAAAAGGAAGATATATGAGTGCTGTCGAGGAGTTTGAAATATATAAGGCCTTTAAAAATAAAAACACTAAAGAAGTCCTTCTGAACGAACAACTGAACTTTCAATCCAATTCGCTTTATGACACAGCGATAAGACTACAAAACGAGGTCCATAGTGCACGGGCAATAACAACATAAGCACAACAGTCGACTGTAGTGTTCCGTGGTGCGCACCAACGACATCGTGTGGGTTCCCAAGTTCAGATATTTTATATTTAATTGTGACATGTGTTAATTATATGTAAATTGTTTTAATATTTTAATCATTTGACAAGCTTTACCAAGGGATTGTACCTGATGATGGGACATATGTCCCAAAACGCTTAGTAGTATAAAAAAAAAGCCACCAGACGGACAAAAAAAGAGGTACATTATTTTACTCTATTCATATACATATAAGTGGCCTGGATACCAAAAAGCATGAATTTAAAACTAGGTTCTATTTGTTTCATACAGATTTAAAGAGAAAATTGTTCATTAATATGATATTTATACTATAAACATTTACTAAAGAATAGTTGAATTACTAATTTTTACACAATCGAAAAACTTCAGTTTTCAGTTGTGAATAGTTTTTTATAGCCCAGCACTGAAAGTATTAAAGAATGTTTTCTTTTTCAGATCTCCAAAATCTGGACTGTACAGTAATCTTCAAAAATACAATTTACCTTATCCAGAAGCTATATTTGATCTCCAGTATTTTCAACATAATCCTGGACCATTTCTTGAGTTAGCAAAAGAAATTTGGCCTGGAGTTGGTGTTTACAAGCCAAATGTGGCACATTATTTTATTCATCTTCTAGATGAAAAAGGAAAACTTTTGAGAATGTACACACAAAATATTGATGGATTAGAGAGGTGTAAATATTTATGACTGGTTTTCATAAAATGAAATTCATTAAACTTTTCTGTTTTTGAATAACTGATAATGCAAATTTTCTTGGTAAAGTATCAGGTTTAAATGCAGAACGACTAGTGGAAGCACATGGTGGTTTTGAATCAGCTTCATGCATTTTATGCCTTACTGCTCACGATCCAGATGTTGTAAGATTACATGTAATGAGAGGAGATGAACCTAGATGTCTGCGATGTAATGTAAGTTAAATTAAAAGTATTATTAATGTAATCTTTTAAAATGATCATACAAGTAGGTTACACGTATGTGTGTGAATATATCTGCCGTATAAATGTAAATGTTAATGTTACTCATGAGTATATTATGTCTTAAAACTGTGAATCAGTTTTGTGAAAGGAGGTAGAGGAAGAAAGAAAATGTTAGCATTCTTAACTCATCTGTAGTTAATCCAGAATATCAAGTGAATTCTGACCATTAAAAGAACGATGTTCAAATTGAGGAATCTTAGGTTTACAGTTATCTCTGATATTGTACTGTTATGGCAGTTACTTAAAACATGCCTTTGTTGACTGAATAATTGGTGACATGTCAGATAATGATGGTAGCATAAACCACTTGAAATACATCATGCAATCAACATCATGTAGGATAAACAAACACCTTCCCAAAAAGCAATCTGTTTTGTTTTGGTCATACAATGGGCTGACCAAACAACTCTACCACTGTGTCAATTATTACATAATTGCTTATAATCTTGTGCTTTGTAAAACCAGCACAAGATTGGATTTTATTAACTGACAGCTTATTTTAAAGCAGTTAGTACGCCTTATATTTAGCAACTATTATCAAATTGTGGTAAATTTATTGACTTAGTAATTATTATTATTGTGAAGAGTACGTTATCTTCATTTTTGGCATTTGGAGCTGTGGAAGTAGGGATTTATTGAACTAGCTATTCATTGCTGATGTTTATGATGCCCTTCCCATAGCAGCAGGTGGATGGTGCCAATTTTGTATTAGCAAACCAACTTGTTTTTTGTTTTCATTGCATGGAATTGATTCGAGTTGGGATCTCAAACGATTTTTTGTAGAACATATTGTCAACACCAAACTCAATTGACAATACGGATGTTACAAAAACACATTATATTCAATCAGGGTTTTTCCCACTTATAATTATGTTGATACCTTTAGTATAATTATCCATTGTACTGAAAATTACTATTTTTATAACATTCCGTATGTATTTGGATCATCTAAAATGCATAGGGGCTACATATGTTTTAATTAGTTTTTAGTTGTAGTTGCATACAGTGGATATTTGAAGGTACATTATCTTTAAATTTGGATATAAGTTTCTGTACTCATGGCTCCAAGGAGCCTTCATGAGAATTAGGAAATGGCTATATCATGTGAGGTGAAGTATTGAGGACAATGCTATGCAGATGATAAATAATGGTTGGATTCATGACACTTTGGAGACGTTGTGATAACACAATGGTCTCGAAATTTTTCAGACATGCATTCAGTTATTCCACTGGCATTAAGGTAATTATATCACCTAGGCAAAGTATAAAAGCACCGCTTCTGAAGCAGAGAGTTCAGTTTGGCACTGATATTATCTTTGCTAAACAACTCAAGATCAACCCACTTGATGAAATAAGGTATGATGGAGTTGACCATCTACCACTTTTTTCTGACCATAAAAATAAGGAATATGCAAGGGCGAAGGGTGTCAAGCAAAAACCTACATGAAATCTACTAAATAACAAGTCAGTCTTTGCATTTATAGGGGCAAAAATTTTTTTTTTTTTTTTTTTTTTTTTTTTTTTTAACAGTTTGGTAGCCTTTACCTAACTTATTTAATAATTTCTGGTTGTCTGGTTGTACAATATAATTTTTTAATTACAAATTTTGTTGTACTGAAAGGTAAATTTCAAGTCATTTTATACTAAAGATTTTGTACTATATGTACCAAACAAAGCGTAAAAGATGGCATTCACAATTGTAATGTAGTCAAGTAAATAAATTCTTATATTGTAAAAGAAAGATTTAAAAAAAAATATATTTAAAAAATGCTATTCATTTTACGTGGTTTTCACTTACTTTATAAATGTTACATTAATTTAGTTTGTCATTTGTTATTAATAGTGTATTCAACTAAATACCTACTTTGAAAATGTTAAGATTCTTTTATTTTGTACCTTTTAAATGTACAGGGTGGCGCAGGGAAACGGGAAAATTTGAATTTGATGTTGGCAGCCCTGTAGATGTAGCAGAAGTGAAACTGTCTGTCTAGCAGTAACGGACATTTAGTTACCATGGAGCAGTGGAGTGGTGCAGAGCGTGCGGTCGCTGTAAGGGCGTTTTACCGACATGGTGACAGTTTGACAGCTGCACAACGAGAGTTTCGGTGCCACTATCAGATCCCGCCCTGCGGTCAAGTTCCTTTGTTACACGCAATTGAAACGTGGGTTCGTAATTTTGAAGAGACTGGTTCAGCTTTGAAGAAAAAGCCTAGTGGGGGTGTACGGTCTGTACGTACCCCAGAAAACATTGATGCCGTGCAAGCTGCCATCTTAAGGAGCCCTTGTCGTTCGGTGCAAAAAATTGCCTCATCATTGCAGCTCGGACGTCGGAGCATTCAAAGAATACTCCATGAACTTCAATTTCAATCCATACAAACTTCAGATTGTGCAACAACTGAGTCCTAATGATTGTGTATTGCGCCTGCAAATTTGTGAACAGTTGTTGGCTAAAATCAATGAGGATGCTGACTTCATTCAAAATCTTTGGATGTCTTAAGTGGATACATGAACAAGCAGAACTTCCATTACTGGGCTCAAGGAAACTCTGCTCAGCTTCACCAGCGTCCATTACACAGTACCAAAGTTACCGTATGGTGTGCAGTGTCGTATCATGGGGTGATAGGCCCTTACTTTTTTGAAGATGAATGAGGCACTGCTGTCACTGTGACGTCTGAACGTTATGTCAACATGCTAGACATTTTTGGTTCCAAGACTCCATACTTTTCCAAATCTTGACATTCAGCATACCTGGTTTCAACAGGATGGAGCCACCGCACACGCTGCCAGACAGTCTATGGCAGCAGTGAAACGTTTGTTTGGGGATCGCATAATTTCAAGGAATGCTAACATCGCGTGGCCGCCCCGATCTCCAGACCTTTCAGTCTGTGACTTCTTTTTATGGGGACATCTGAAGAGCATCGTGTACCAGACTAGACCAAGAACTCTTGCTCGGCTCAAGACACAGATTGAAGAGGAAATCGCAAGAATCCCAGGTGACACATCGCGCCGTGCTATGCAAAACCTACAAAAACGACTTACTGAATGTTTACGGCTAAATGGGCAGCATTTAACTGATGTAACTTTTAAAAAGTGATGCCTAATGTAATTTCCAGTCTCGTAGAACATATTTTGACCCTCAAATAAAGTTTCGTAACGTTCCTTCATTTGTTTCTAATTATTTCAAATTTTCCCGTTTCCCTGCGCCACCCTGTACATAACCTAATCAAAAATCAGATTGTCCTCTAAAGAGGTAGCAACATAAAATTGCATGCAGTATCCTCTATAGAGGACAATCCATATCATGGATCTGGATAACTAAATGAATAATACAGGAAATCGAGCAATAGGTTTCCTGGTAAAAAAAAAAAACATTTTAACATACTAATAACCACCACACAAGTGCACTTCAAAATATTTTCTAAAAAAAATACTTTTTGGAACCTATACAACAATTTTTTATTTTTTAAGAAAATTGCCAACCTAAAAATAAAAAAAATGTAAGACTAAAAAATTATAACTTCAAAGATGTAATAAATTTATTTCTAATTTTAAAAATGAATAAAAGGTACCGTTTTGAATAATTCCACATTACCAGTTCTTTCCATATCAAAGTTCAGTCCAGACCTTGAATATGGATAATCCATTTCACTGCAAATGTATAAGAAAAAGTTTTAAAAAATGTTTAATTTGTGTTACGTTTCAAAAAATTTTATAACAGAATAAAGAAGAGCCATTGAAAGGAATAATATAGATTCTATTATATACTGTATTCCTGTTTAAAGTGACAAACTTAGTTGTATAATATGTAGTAAGTAGGAATGTTATTTTTAGGGACTGGTGAAACCAGATATTACATTCTTTGGAGAGCAGTTACCACCAAGGTTCGCTTTTCTCAGTGAAGTAGATACTTCTGAAGCAGACTTCTTATTGGTCATTGGAACTTCTCTTGAGGTACATTATACTTCATCTGATATATTTTGTTAATAAAATATAGTATATTTATTCATCTTATTTAAATGAGAAACTGTAGACACACTTTGAGGATAGTAGCAGGTTGAGTCTAGTTTATGCATTATGTCTTAGGTAGACATCTCAGTAGCACATTTTATTTACAGAAAAAAAGTTTACACACATTGTAGTTGTGTCTAATTTTAAATGGCACAGAGCAGTAAATTTGTCATCAACTTCTGAATTTATTGGTAAATACGTAATTTCCATTGGTCATGGTGAAGTCACCTTTACAGAAACAAATTTTGGTAAGGTTAGCAGATAGTTGCCTCAAAATTATTGCCATCTTACCATAGACTGTAGGATATGGTATTTTTGCTGTCCTAAAAGTTGAAGGCATGTGAAAAAAGGAAACTGTACTGAAAGCTGTTCTCCAATTCTATGTAATATAAAATATCATATCTAATAAGAGACATAGTAGAAACATGATTGAACTAACAAAATAATACTTGTGAGCATTAGTTACCAGCAGTTAAGTGGGAATTTAATATGTGTTTATGGGCATAAAAGCTGGCAGCACATATTTGTTGCACATTTTAATTGTAGCTGCTACCTCATTTGTCTCCCATTCTTTGTTTTACCATGATAGCCTGATAAGGCATTAGGTAATCACTTCGAAGTCGTCAAGCATGTTGCTTAACATCCTGTCATAATTCTTGCCCTTTTTTACCAGATTACAGCTTCCATTTAGCCCCACTCTAGAGGTCTTGCATAAATTGTTTGTAAATGGGTTACTGAGCATTTGCTGTTATGTTTAAATTCTACTTTACTCAAATTAACAGGTACATGTATTTTATCACACACACACACACACACACACACACACACACACACACACACACACACACACACACACACACACACACACACACACACACACACACACACACACACACACACACACACACACACACACACACACACACACACACACACACACACACACACACACACACACACACACACACACACACACACACACACACACACACACACACACACACACACACACACACACACACACATTGAATGAGGGAAGGAAATTCTCGGTTTTAACTCGACCATTTGGCATTTGTCTGTCTGTTTTGGTATGTCTCAGGGTAACTTTTGATTGTGAAACCAAGTTTTGATTCAGCCAAGCTTTGTGAAACAAGGCATACATGTCTATACCTTTACCCTACAACCCCTATTATTTTGAGATCAACCCCCAAAAAAAACAAGGGGCAGAAGGCGACAAGTGAGGAGTCAGTGGATTGTCTGATTAAAAGGAATTTTTACCAAAGTCTGAATATAGTGTTTTTGAAAATTTCAAATTTTTGGACCCAAAAAGTGGGTTAAAATTTTGATAAAATTGCAAAAACGCGTATATGGGGTATCAAATTACAGGAGAGTTCAATCAAAATCTGGATGTAGTAAACAGTTCTGGAAATTAAAAAATTTTAGGACATATATATATATATTACATTTAATATTTATATTGTATATATATAGTAGTACAGTAGAACCTCGCTAATCCATCACCTGTGAGACTGGGTGTATGGTCGGAACGCAAAAAAGGTCGGATTATCAGAAGAATACAAAATGTTTATTATTTCATTAAATGAGACAGTCTAAAATAAAATAAAACTTATACAGTAGGCTACCAGGCTATATGATTGGTTATGTACAATAAATGATAATATGTACAGTATGTACACACAGTATTAAAAGTGTAAAAAAATATTTGTAAACACTAAAACTGTCACCAATTACTACGTACACCAATTCACACAGGACGAGTAATTAGCACGCACTAGTAAGCGTGCTTACACTGAAAAAAAGTGTAAATGAATTGGCTCTATCTATTGCGAGAGCGCCCGCCAATTCTAGATATGGAGTTCCACGAATTTGATGTTTTGAACAGTGTTGGCTCGATTTTTTCGATTTGCCAGAGCTCGAACTTCAGGACCGCAGAGATGTAGACATAACAACAGCTCAACACTCTTCATACCCAACACAGTTTAGCCACCAAGTGTAGTACCCTACTTTTATTTTCATGTTTATCATGGCGACTTGACATTATTATGACCTGGTGTAGGCTAGACATTACAGTATCTGTTTATTCAGATGCAGTCATGTAGTGCGATTCTGTCAGCTTGAGACTAAACTATAATGATACAATAAATGGATATTGCAAAATGCTTATTACATCATTGTGTATGGGTGGTCATAATTATTGTTTGTGACAGGAGGAAGGTACTATAATTTTTGACAAGACGTCATAAACTTTTATTGAAAGCAGTTATAATTGCAGTTGCAATGAAACGCCAGATTAGACGTCATATCGTACGCAAAAACAAAACTCTAGAAATGCGACATAGCACTGAAACGAGAGTAGGAAAAAATTCAGAAGATTTACACCAAATTTCGTATTTTCTGGAACATTAAAAAAAATCGGAAGGTCTTCCGAAATTTCGGAAGACCTGGCAACACTGCGCACTAGACACTAGATGGCGGCTCACTGATATATAAATCCAATTTAGCCACACATGCAATAAACACAGGACATGAATTCCCAAACATAACCAATGTAACACTAATAAAACATATGCCACACAAAGGCACCATAATGAACATTTGGGAAAATTTACAGATTTACAAACATAAAACACAAAACAAACTAATACCAGAACAAATACAAATCAATACAAAACATGACACAATATTCAAGGCACTCAACATCGAAAATACACAAAATACAAAAACAGATACCACAACCACACACAATAATGCAACTTTGAGAGACCAAAGACCAACAAACGACCTTAATAACATCCAAAAGCCAACACACAAATACTTCACCAGAAACAAGATGGCGAAGGCTGAAGATGAGAGAACAGGAACTCTCGAAACATGTTCCTAATAGGGAAAAAAGTATATCTTGAGGTAAATTTAGTTATAAATATTAAAGTAATATATATATATATATATAAATTGGTTCATAACGTTATCCTATGTCTTCCGATCCCTAGTCTCCATTGGTCTTGATCTAACTCAGATTCTTCTTCCAATTCCCAGTCTCTCATATTGCCCGGTTGATGGCTTCTCTCCAACTCAACCTAGGTCTTCCTCTTCGCCTATGACCGTATGGTGTACATCCCAAAATTTGCTTGGAGAGTCGATTATCCGGCATTCTTTGTACATGCCCAAACCATCTTTGCTCCCGGATTCTGACGTTTCTTACTTTTTCCAGTTTTGACCTCCCTGCCGCTCTTCGCCAATAATCCATTTCAGTATTTCAACAACTTTTCTGGTCTTTGTATTATTGGCCATATTTCACACCCATATGATGTAATTGGTTTCACGATTGTATTGCATATACGATGTTTATTTTGTTTTGATATTTGTTGGTCCCACAATATGTTGTTCAGCAATGCTATTGATTTTCTTCCCAGGTTATTTCTTTCTCTTATCGCTTTATCTAGACTACCATCTTGTGTAACTGTTGTTCCTAGATATTTAGGACATCAGGATCCAAAAATTTGAAAACTCCATCTGAGTGTCAAGACTAAAGTAAATTTTATCCCAAATCCATATGCAATGTTTACTATTAAAATTTTAAATTTAGGGTCAAGTCACCAGGGGTCAAAAATTGAACTCAAAATTTTAAGAAAATTGAAAAATCTGTGTGGGGGACTCATATTATTAGGAATTTTATTCAAAATACAAACTCTGTATCTTTAATAATTTGACAGAATTAATATCTTTCAACACTCCATGCAAGTTATGAATCACCTTTAAAAAGTTTGTAAGCAATGTTAAAAATAAAAAATCAGTTGCGTATTTGTGAAAGTATTAGATATAGGACTATATATCTATGGAAACATGCGTAAATTTGAAAGCTAGGACTCAGTTATTTGTTATTTAGGCATTATGGTTAAAATTTTAAATAAAGTAGTTTGGCATTTTTAGTGTTTATTGTATAACTGCTGTTGCAGTTATTCGGCTCCCTTCACCGAATGCAACAGCCGGTTAATAACGATTTGAGTAAAATAAATTAAATAGTCGCGCTACAGAATTGTACCCGTACTTTGGCCGACGTCACGCCCCTCCCCGTCCCTTTTCTAGTAAAGTTTTCGCTAGACAAGTTGAGTCAGTCGACTAGCAGAAACCGCTGTGAGCAGAGTTCCCCGTTCGTCTCCCGGTCGGCACCTTAGTTTGGAGCCTCTTTTACCAAGTGTAAACTTTGTTCCATGAACGGGGCCAGAAACTCCAGGACCAGAATTGTTCGCTTCACTTACGAGGACGCATTCTGCAGACAGTGCAGAAACATGAATCTATAATGGATGTACCCATGCCAGAGCAGTGACGAACTCGACGCCACTAAATGCCTTGTGCAGTTTCAAGTAACAATGTTTCTTTAGTAATTACATCCAGTGATAGTTCCAAGTTCCAGAACACTAGTAAAAAGGAAATGTGAAGTAATTTGCTCCCTTAGAGCAACACGAACTTACATATTTTGCAGAGACTTTGTAGTATGAAGAAGTGTATAAAATTCACTAACAGATCGTAGCATGCCTGTTACGCAGAATTAAAACTGTAAACTGATATTGATTCATGTGGCTGATTTATTCTAATTAATTTGAATCAGTGTTTAATTTACTCCGTAAATCGACACTTAGTAACCAATTTATTCTGAACCTAATTTATTTTTCATTCATGTTATTCAGTTTTCAACTTATTCAAAACTTAACTTATTCAATGTCTAATTAATCAGTTACTAATCCTTAAGTGCTGGCTGACTCATAATTGAACAAGATCAAGAGGCTAATTTTGTTTTAAAGTCAATAAACTCATTTTTTAACTCTGCTCACTAGCTGGTAGTACCTTTTTTTACGCTCCAGTCTCCTTATATTTAAGTTAATTATCATGAGCTTTTTAGAGGTACTTTGTGTTCATAATGAACTATAGGTGATAGCAAGTATTAAGATTATTGTGGTGTATTGTGCTATATTATTGTGATATATTAAGATATTTCTAGTATATATTGTATGTCCACATTTTTGGGGCCCAGCATTGCATAAGTGTGCTACATAAGTGGTAGCATTATAAAAGCATGGCGCAGAAGTGGTAGCAGGGAGCATGGTTGTCTGTGGGTTGTAACTATTCTCTTTATTTTAATAAAAAAAAAACAACTTCCAATATATCGTTCTCCAACTTACCTTTAACGTCAAACCAAGGTTCTATGGACGAACTCGTGATCTATAGAAACAGGTTACTAGGTTTCGCTGTGTAATAATTACTAACACATGTTTATACTAAACAAACGTCATTTTTTATTATGTTTCAAAACTTCAATTCTCCTTCTCACTCGCTCTCTCTCTCTTCACAAACTATTCCATACCAACATTACTTATGTGAAATTATATGTGAATGATTACAACAAAATTAATAATGAATAATTACTATAAACTACTACTAAATAATTATTTGACGAACCAGTACTTTTCTCACTCTCTCTGTCTCTCTCTCATGCTTCTCACCCCCCTAAATTAGAGATCTCATATTTACTTTATTTTAACTGATTTATTCTTTTAATGAAACAGAAAATGATTTTAGGATTGAAAGTTCGTTGATACTTAACGTGAGATGTTATCTGCGGTGTTGCCCAATCATGGTGAATTCACTCTTCTGCTTTTACTTCGCCCCGAAAAAACGATCCTTAACTGTGTAAATTTTGTTACTATCGTTCACTGTTCATTATTTACTGCCACACCATTGTTTTATATTAGTTAATATACATTTTTTGTCGATCGACCGTAACTTTGCTTGCGAGCACTACTTTTTCTGACCACGCAGTCTGAAGGATTTTAGTCGACTGCCAGTGTCCAAAAATGGCGATAATACGCTCGGTGGACCTTCTGTGTACCTCAAGTCGCCATCAACTTGCTCTCTTATTGGCTGGTGAATGTCTCGCGCCTTTCTCGATATCTCGTGAAAGACGGTAAGGAGACACTGTGGGTGAATTTTATGTTGCAAAAGGTGGCACACGCGCGCTCTTACACATTCCAATGTTATAATTTCCGTTGTGCCTTGCACAGCATAGCACTGAATTGGCTACCGGGTGTTCACAAAAGTCACACACTGGGTGATCTAAAAGGTTCCTTCAACTGGTTTACTACAAATTGTTAAAATGAAATTCATGAAATGAAAAGCCCTCTTAGTGTGTCCCGTTACAATACCCCCCCAATGAGAGGTTTTCTGCCGAAACAGAAAAACTCTCATTCCAGCCAGGATATGTCACCACGAGCCCCGTACTTTCTTACAAAATCATCGGTAACTTACCCCCCTAGTCCGGTGACTGCGGCTGCACCTGCATGATTTACTGGACTTCCGTTGTCGAGATCCCAACACCATAAAGTCAGACAGGCATGCCACCACAGTATCACAAGACTCTATAACATTCAATAAAAAATATGAATAACTGGCCTTTCACAATACCATATCCTTAACTGATTTGATTCCCTCTTAGTCATACTGGTTTGCCTTTAGCAAAGTACTGGTTTTTATCTCAATTATCTACTGAACAAATAATGTTGCTTAACACATGTATCCTTAACCTAACATACTGCATTGTGTTACAATATCTACCACTAGCAAAATACCCGTGCTTCGCTACGGAGTTTCACGTTGTACGTAATTGTACAATTATTGCTCGCTTAATAGTATAGGATTAGATAGATTGTACAAATTCTCAACTCTTAGTTTGTTTATTTACATTCACAGCAACAGCTATTTATTATTTATTTCGAGAAAATCGTTAAAGCCGTTTCCGAGAAAAAAAAGGACATACATTTATTAATTAATTGAACTTCGAAATTTTCTCGACTATAAGAACCTGCAAACAACGAAGTTTTTTCAATTTAAAACAGTGATTAAAAACTCAGAACTAAATGTATTCGGGGTTTCCAATAAACTGAGATGTCAACCACTTCATTTACAAAGTATGCAATTCCCGCGATAAATTTCATTATTTGGTTTTTTGCCCCTTTGGAGTGAAAGTTTTTAAAACCGTTTCTTAGTGAGCACGTAAGACCTATGATGAAGCTATGTTCAAAGTTTCATTGATATCCATTCAGTGGTTTCAGAGATATCGTGATCAGTGGTATTTGGCTTATATAGATATCTATATCTAGCCGATTTACCCAGCGTTGCTCGGGTTCATAATTTATTCATAGGCTCATAGGCACCTATTCTTGTTCTAACGTTATATTACTTGTATATTGTATAATCTTCCTTATATTGTTACGTTCGCATTCTCACTGGAGAAATACTCTGTAGCGCACCTGTTTAAGAACATGTCATATTCTTATATCTGGTAAGAACAGCTAAATTAGTTTTCAATAAAATGTCTACAGTACTTGCACGCGCTGTGTATTTACTGTCTTTTATAATTCATTGTGTTAATGTTGAAATAAGGCATTTGTTAAATTAGTGTCTCCTAAACGTATTCTAACAATACAATACCTCTATAGATTTCAGCTTATCAATTTTTAAATTCAAACTGAAGCAAGTGCATTTATAATGCCTGAACACTATGATCTGAATACATTTGCTATCAAAACTTTGTTTTTTATACTCGCTTATAACTTACTTCGATCTTAACTTATCCACTTTTAAATTCAAACTGAAACAACTCTGAATTCTCACACTATTAAGAAGTTTCTTAAGATGCATACACCACCTTTGATATCATAACCTATATCTTTATTTATAAGAACCGTGGACTCTGGCGCCGCCGTCTTTCGCGGGATCCGACCTAAGATTCCCCGGGTTCCGTGGATGAACTCCGCGGAAGGCCCGTCGGACGACTCCCGCGCTATTTCCTACGCGGGAGACTTCCACCAATGCTATGGTAACCAGAATCTATTCTATTGGATTGCCATAGTAACCAGATCTAATAGTTTTTAAGACCCAAAGGACCCCCCAAAGGTTCGTATCGAAAAAACACTTGTCCTATGTTGATTCTCCCGTTGCGTAAAATATTTGTGCCAAGTTTGGTTGAAATCGGTCCAGTGGTTTAGGAGGAGATGTGGAAGACCCCAAAGGACCCCCCCCCGAAGGATCGTATCGAAAAAACACCTATCCTATGTTGGTTCTCCCGTTGAGTAAAATATTTGTGCCAAGTTTGGTTGAAATCGGTCCAGTGGTTTAGGAGGAGATGTGGAAGACCCCAAAGGACCCCATCGAAGGAAACACCTATCCTATGTGGTTCTCCCATCGCGTAAAATAGTTGTGCCAAGTTTGGTTGAAATCGGTGCAGTGGTTTAGGAGGAGATGTGGAAGACCCCAAAGAACCCCCCAAAGGACCCCATCGAAAAAAACACCTATCCTATGTTGGTTCTCCCGTTGCGTAAAATATTTGTGCCAAGTTTGGTTGAAATCGGTCCAGTGGTTTAGGAGGAGATGTGGAAGACCCCAAAGAACCCCGCAAAGGACCCCATTGAAAAAAACACCTATCCTATGTTGGTTCTCCCGTCGCATAAAACATTTGTGCCAAGTTTGGTTGAAATCGGTCCAGTGGTTTAGGAGGAGATGTGGAAGACCCCAAAGAACCCCCCAAAGGACCCCATCGAAAAAACACCTATCCTATGTTGGTTCTCCCGTTGCATAAAATATTTGTGCCAAGTTTGGTTGAAATCGGTCCAGTGGTTTAGGAGGAGATGTAGAAGACCCCAAAGAACCCCCCAAAGGACCCCATCGAAAAAACACCTATCCTATGTTGGTTCTCCCGTTGCATAAAATATTTGTGCCAAGTTTGGTTGAAATCGGTCCAGTGGTTTAGGAGGAGATGTAGAAGACCCCAAAGAACCCCCCCCCCAAGGACCCCATCGAAAAAAGCACCTCTCCTATGTTGGTTCTCCCGTCTCGTGAAATATTTCTGCCAAGTTTGGTTGAAATCGGTCCAGTGGTTTAGGAGGAGATGTGGAACATACATACATAGATACATACATACAATGGGGGGGGGGGGTTGCCCCTTAGGAGTGAAAGTTTTTAAAACCGTTTCTTAGTGAGCACTTAAGACCTATGATGAAGCTATGTTCAAAGTTTCATTGATATCCATTCAGTAGTTTTTGTTCTACGTTGATTCTATGTCAGTCAGTCAGGCAAACTTTCCCCCCTTTTTCCCCCTTTAAAGGTCGAATTTCCAAAAATCCCTTCTTAGCGGATACCTACATCACATAAGGAACCTACATGCCAAATTTCAAGTTTCTAGGTGTTATAGTTTCAGAGATTTCATGATGAATCAGTGAGTCAGTGGTATTTCTCTTTTATTTATATATAGATTAACAAACTCTTGACAGTTGTAATTCCAACTTTAAAATGATTTACTAGTTCAAGTCTGTATTTGATTGAACAATCCTTCCTTATTACATTTCCACAAAAAATTTACATTTAATATCTCAATTTCCTTATTACAAGGCGGACTATATACTGTTAATTTTATACAACATAAAGCATAATCATTACAAAACAGCAAGTGAGTCAATACAATAACCACATAGACAATCAGAACAATCAACTCCAATACCGCATTATTATCAGCATCATAGCTGATCATCAACTCTACCTCCTTCATATTAAATAAGAATTCACTCTTATTCACAATTTAACATCCTCCCTCCACTTTTTTTTTAAATATATTCCCCCAACCCCCCTTTTTTATCTTAACCCCTGATACCCCGCTACAATTGGTGTAAATGACCTCACGGGTAAACCGGTTTCGGTATTTACACATTTGCATAAATGCTGTATTTATGCCCTTGGCTTGTAACGGCCAGCACCTTTCCCCACACTCTATTGCCCTCTATGCTGGACTGTAGCGCCCATTTGCTTCCACAAGAACTGAAGTGGTTAGGGTGTAAACCCTAACCTTACACCATTCTTGCTTCGGTGTTATAAAAAAAATTCGGCATTACTGATATACAAGATAACACTCCCTATTAAAATGATTCATATGCCCTTAAGACGGTCTACCATCCCATTCGATGGATAGCCGCTGTTCCAAAGTTTATGATTTATTCCCCTGATTCACCCCCCGGTTAATTTCTAAAGTCACCCATTTTGAAAATAATAACAAATATGGTCAGGGTACAATAAGCCTGCCCACATCTTGTTGCCAATAATCCAAATCCACAGTCAGGGTTCGGTGAAGCCGTGACTGCCCGTAAGTGGGGAATCAACAGCTAAAATATACAATACATGTTACACATCTATACATAATTACATCCTAAGCAAATAAACTTTTATATTTCATAAAAACTTAGACTCAAAATAGACATTACTAACCTCAGGTTAACATAAAACATTTCATCTCTGAATATGAATAAAATTTACTAACATGACACAACTTTTAATTTCAATTTCTATTGATTAAACATTTTAACTGTTTATCTTGCATTATCACTTCAACTGTGACTTTATATTAAACATTTTAATCAGCAACCTTTAATTATTTATCATTTATTATACAATTCAATTCTCCAAAAAATTTAAACTTATCACCCAAAATTCAATTTTTACAACCTTTTAAATTAATTTACTTTCATTACAAATTAATTTAATTCCATCTTTTTCAAAACACTGTAAGTTACTTTAATTACATTATTCAAAAAACTTTCAATTCATTTAATTTCATAACAAAATTCATTTATCGTTTTTATAACCTTCAAATCAATAACTTTCAAATTGACTGCCAAGATTTCTATCTTTTAAACATTTTACATTAATTTAATTTTCATTATAAAGATTCATGATTACATACTGTTAATTATTCAATTCAAACTAAAATATTGTTGTTGTTATCAACTCCATCATAACTGTAAACATTGATTACACAAAATACAATGTACAGGTCAACAACATATCAGCTGTTACACTATCAGAACATCAACATAACCTTACTATATAAGTACCTTTAACACATGTAAACCAAATACAAAATTATCTACAATATACGTCATTAAATGTTCTTGTTAACAACAAATCATTTCATTATTCAGTCCGGTAATTAAACTCACTACTTTCATATAATTAAATGTTCATTAGTAATAACTGTTTAACCACCATCATCAAAATTGAGTCTTATGTTGAACATTTCTTCATTTCTATTTAAATTCATTATATTACACTTTTTAATATAATGTCCCTTTAACTCTATTTCATCCATTAAGCCATAATAATAATTAATAGGATCATTCCCCATTATTATTTTATCATATGCCATGTCTACTTTAGTATTTTTGGTCCAGTCTCCATTAGTATTTTCTGTCACCATTAAGTACTTTATCACTTCACTATTATCATCATCTGCTACTAATATCCCCATTCTGTCCCTAGGTAAGTATTTTTTCTCAATATAATCATCATTTACTACGGTGCTAATTACTTCACAAGGTAAGTCTACACTTCTAATCATAATAATAATATAAATAATCATATTATTATAGGAATGTTAATTATCGACCGTATTATTATACTGTTAATGATTTCGAGGTTCGGTCATTAATTATGAAAACTCAGTTTTGCGACGTTTCGAGATTTATTCTTCTCATAATCATGCCTACAACATCAAAATATAGTCCTACTACAATTATATTATTTGTAAGTGTGTATAGGTGTGTGTAAAGTCATACATTACTATAACTATTTACTTACATTAACTGTGAGATGAGCTACAGCAACCACATTACACTAAACACTTATCACTGTTCCATACTTATACACATATAACACATTACAATTGTATAGTGTTAGCGTTATGTAGTTATCTGACAGACTGCCAGCGATATAAAATTTTAATAGTACCTAACTAGAAAGTTGTTCAGTATTCCTATACCTGTAAACTATTGTCCATTTTAAAAAGAGTGAATAAGATTAGAGTAACACTTGCTAAGACTTTGTACATCCGTTTTCTTGTTAACTGAAAGGTGTTTATTCTTCTCTATTGTTAGCATTTCTAAGAATTGCCGTTTAAAATTATTACTTTCTGCATGAATTACTTTAGCTTTGTGAAACTGAAACGAGTGACCGTGTGTACGGGCGTGTTGTGTTAGGGCCGTGGGATCAGGTCTGTTAGTATTTACTTTCTGGCAGCTATATTTATGTTGATAAATACGTCTTTTAAAATACTGTTCAGAACAACCGTAATATTTTTTCCACAGTTTTCTTCACACGGTATTTCATATATTATGTTGGATCTTAGTTCTATTTCATCCCTGTCTTTAGTATGTGTAAAACATTTATTATTGATAGTGTTAACGTTTTTGAAAGCTATTTTTGTATTGTGATTAGCATTAGTGAGGATCTTGGAAAGTCTTTCTGATAATGATTTGACATATGGAAGGGAAAAATATTTTTTAGTTGTAGTAGTGTTATCTTATTACTGGATGTTGTATTCTGTCCTACAGGTGTATTACCATTTATTTGGTTATTAGTCACGTCTAAGTTATTTATTTGGGTTTTAGTGTTATCTACCATATTATGATTATGTCTGTAACTTTCTCGCAATATTTTGCAAATTATCTTGTGGGGGTACCCATTTGTTAGCAATAAGTCTACTAGTCTATTATCAATTTCTTTTTTGTAGATGTCTGTTGTAAGTCTGTGTGCACGATTTATCAGATTTTTAGCAACATTAATTTTGTAGTGGTATGGACAATGACTCGTGTAATGAATGTATCGTCCTGAGGTTTGTGGTTTTTGCCACCATTTTGTGTCAAGTTTACCATTGGCTTGGTGGAGTAATAAAACATCTAAAAATGAGATTGTGTTGTCCTATTTTTCTAATTCTACAGTGAAAACTATACGTGGATGAAAGTCATTGAATGTATCTATTATTATATTCTGCATATTAATCGGTATTGCTGTAATAATATCATCAACAAATTTGTAAAGGAATGGTATATCAAATGGTACAGTGGGAAGTTTTTTATCAAGAATATACTCAAGATATATATCAGCCAAGATAGGGGCTTTTGGTGAGACCATTGGGCATCCAAATAACTGTAAATAAAACTCATTGTTGAATTGAAAATATCGCCTCTCTAGGCATAACTTAAGTGCTTCTAAGAATTGTTTTTTAGGAATATTTGTGTGAGGTCTGAGTTCATCAAACCTGTCAGAAATAATTTTGGTTACTATTGGTAAAAAGGGATGATACATCCAGTGAAATAAGTTGATACCCAGGGGGTAATTGAACATTGGATATCTTATCGTGGAAGTCAAATGAATCCTTCACGTTATACTTGTAGGTGGAGAGACGTGTTAGAATAGTGGCAAGATGTCTAGCTAATCCATATGTTGGGGAATTTAAAAACGAAACTATGGGTCTGACTGGGTTTCCATCCTTATGGTTTTTTACTAGAGAGTACAACTTAGGGGAAGTTGGTGCGTTATTCACAAGTTTTCTGCAAGTATGTTCATCTATGTATTTGTTTTTTTGTAAGAACCGTACATACTTGTTTGTATCATTCATCAGGCTGTGTGTGGGGTTACGTGAAACTTTTTTGTACGTATTATGGTCATTTAATAATTGTTGAGTTTTTTTTATATATTCATCTTTATCAATTGCTACCGTTTGATTTGTTTTGTCAGTTTTAGTTATGTATATGTCTGGGTTGGAGCGTAGGAATTGTTTTTTTTTTTTTTAATATCAGTACATCCCTATGTTTTATACCATTTTTATTCTTATTTTGATTTTGATAATTTGTAATCACACTAACACATTGACCTCTGACTACTTCCCTGTTTTCTTCAATTACACTGTGTTGGATGAAGTATTCTACATCACTAATTAAATTTTCTATCGGAATTTTGTTATTTATAAATGGAATGGAATATTTGGGTCCTAGTGATAAGAATTGTTTTATATCTACGGGGATGTCTTTTTTAGTCAAGTTCACAAACCATTTCTCATTACCTATGATATTACATGTTTCTTTGTGTAATTTATTGAATTTATTTATTTGACGGGTTTTAATTATTTCATGTTTTTGGTCATGCAGTATTTTTTGTTTTTCTTCAAATTCTACCATTACTGTGGGCGGTAAAATTGTTTTGCAGTAATCTCTACATTCCACTATGGTTCTTTCTGTTCCAATGATCTTATAATTAGAGCTCTTAATTTCTAAATTTAACAATGTTTTCTTAAATCTATTAATAGCATTCTCAAAGTCTTTGTAATATTTATGGTGAATATGACAAGTGCGATGTAATTTCTTAAAATAGTTATTAATGTGTGAAGGTGTGACGTCTTCTGCCCGGCACCGAAGTAGGAAGATGCGGTTATTCTTAGCATGTGTCAATTTCTTGTATGATTTCGAAAGTAATTTCAATGTTGAGACTGATGAAGTACCATGTATGTCCTTTATATCCTTGTAAAAACCCATATTTCATGTTGTAGTAGATATCATAGCTCTCAGCAATATTATAGGAATGTTAATTATCGACCGTATTATTATACTGTTAATGATTTCGAGGTTCGGTCATTAATTATGAAAACTCAGTTTTGCGACGTTTCGAGATTTATTCTTCTCATAATCATGCCTACAACATTAAAATATAGTCTTACTACAATTATATTATTTGTAAGTGTGTAAAGGTGTGTGTAAAGTCATACATTACTATAACTATTTACTTACATTAACTGTGAGATGAGCTACAGCAACCACATTACACTAAACACTTATCACTGTTCCATACTTATACACATATAACACATTACAATTGTATAGTGTTAGCGTTATGTAGTTATCTGACAGACTGCCAGTGATATAAAATTTTAATAGTACCTAACTAGAAAGTTGTTCAGTATTCCTATACCTGTAAACTATTGTCCATTTTAAAAAGAGTGAATAAGATTAGAATAACACTTGCTAAGACTTTGTATGTCCATTTTCTTGTTAACTGAAAGGTGTTTATTCTTCTCTATTGTTAGCATTTCTAAGAATTGCCCTTTAAAATGATTACTTTCTGCATGAATTACTTTAGCTTTGTGAAACTGAAACGAGTGACCATGTGTACGGGCGTGTTGTGTTAGGGCCGTGGGATCAGGTCTGTTAGTATTTACTTTCTGGCAGCTATATTTATGTTGATAAATACGTCTTTTAAAATACTGTTCAGAACAACCGTAATATTTTTTTCCACAGTTTTCTTCACACGGTATTTCATATATTATGTTGGATCTTAGTTCTATTTCATCCCTGTCTTTAGTATGCGTAAAACATTTATTATTGATAGTGTTAACGTTTTTGAAAGCTATTTTTGTATTGTGATTAGCATTAGTGAGGATCTTGGAAAGTCTTTCTGATAATGATTTGACATATGGAAGGGAAAAATATTTTTTAGTTGTAGTAGTGTTATCTTGATTACTGGATGTTGTATTCTGTCCTACAGGTATATTACCATTTATTTGGTTATTAGTCACGTCTAAGTTATTTATTTGGGTTTTAGTGTTATCTACCATATTATGATTATGTCTGTAACTTTCTCGCAATATTTTGCAAATTATCTTGTGTGGGTACCCATTTGTTAGCAATAAGTCTACTAGTCTATTATCAGTTTCTTTTTTGTAGATGTCTGTTGTAAGTCTGTGTGCACGATTTATCAGATTTTTAGCAACATTAATTTTGTAGTGGTATGGACAATGACTCGTGTAATGAATGTATCGTCCTGAGGTTTGTGGTTTTTGCCACCATTTTGTGTCAAGTTTACCATTGGCTTGGTGGAGTAATAAAACATCTAAAAATGAGATTGTGTTGTCCGATTTTTCTAATTCTACAGTGAAAACTATACGTGGATGAAAGTCATTGAATGTATCTATTATTATATTCTGCATATTAATCGGTATTGCTGTAATAATATCATCAACAAATTTGTAAAGGAATGGTATATCAAATGGTACAGTGGGAAGTTTTTTATCAAGAATATACTCAAGATATATATCAGCCAAGATAGGGGCTATTGGTGAGCCCATTGGGCATCCAAATAACTGTAAATAAAATTCATTGTTGAATTGAAAATATCCCCTCTCTAGGCATAACTTAAGTGCTTCTAAGAATTGTTTTTTAGGAATATTTGTGTGAGGTCTGAGTTCATCAAACCTGTCAGAAATAATTTTGGTTACTATTGGTAAAAAGGGATGATACATCCAGTGAAATAAGTTGATACCCAGGGGGTAATTGAACATTGGATATCTTATCGTGGAAGTCAAATGAATCCTTCACGTTATACTTGTAGGTGGAGAGACGTGTTAGAATAGTGGCAAGATGTCTAGCTAATCCATATGTTGGGGAATTTAAAAACGAAACTATGGGTCTGACTGGGTTCCCATACTTACGGTTTTTTACTAGAGAGTACAACTTAGGGGAAGTTTGTGCGTTATTCACAAGTTTTCTGCAAGTATGTTCACCTATGTATTTGTTTTTTTGTAAGAACCGTACGTACTTGTTTGTATCATTCATCAGGCTGTGTGTGGGGTTACGTGAAACTTTTTTGTACGTATTATGGTCATTTAATAATTGTTGAGGTTTTTTTATATATTCATCTTTATCAATTGCTACCGTTTGATTTGTTTTGTCAGTTTTAGTTATGTATATGTCTGGGTTGGAGCGTAGGAATTGTTTTTTTTTTTTAATATCAGTACATCCCTATATTTTATACCATTTTTATTCTTATTTTGATTGTGATAATTTGTAATCACATTAACACATTGACCTCTGACTACTTCCCTGTTTTCTTCAATTACACTGTGTTGGATGAAGTATTCTACATCACTAATTAAATTTTCTATCGGAATTTTGTTATTTATAAATGGAATGGAATATTTGGGTCCTAGTGATAAGAATTGTTTTATATCTACGGGCATGTCTTTTTTAGTCAAGTTCACAAACCATTTCTCATTACCTATGATATTACATGTTACTTTGTGTAATTTATTGAATTTATTTATTTGACGGGTTTTAATTATTTCATGTTTTTGGTCATGCAGTATTTTTTGTTTTTCTTCAAATTCTACCATTACTGTGGGCGGTAAAATTGTTTTGCAGTAATCTCTACATTCCACTATGGTTCTTTCTGTTCCAATGATCTTATAATTAGAGCTCTTAATTTCTAAATTTAACAATGTTTTCTTAAATCTATTAATAGCATTCTCAAAGTCTTTGTAATATTTATGGTGAATATGACAAGTGCGATGTAATTTCTTAAAATAGTTATTAATGTGTGAAGGTGTGACGTCTTCTGCCCGGCACTGAAGTAGGAAGATGCGGTTATTCTTAGCATGTGTCAATTTCTTGTATGATTTCGAAAGTAATTTCAATGTTGAGACTGATGAAGTACCATGTATGTCCTTTATATCCTTGTAAAAACCCATATTTCATGTTGTAGTAGATATCATAGCTCTCAGCAATATTATAGGAATGTTAATTATCGACCGTATTATTATACTGTTAATGATTTCGAGGTTCGGTCATTAATTATGAAAACTCAGTTTTGCAACGTTTCGAGATTTATTCTTCTCATAATCATGCCTACAACATTAAAATATAGTCTTACTACAATTATATTATTTGTAAGTGTGTATAGGTGTGTGTAAAGTCATACATTACTATAACTATTTACTTACATTAACTGTGAGATGAGCTACAGCAACCACATTACACTAAACACTTATCACTGTTCCATACTTATACACATATAACACATTACAATTGTATAGTGTTAGCGTTATGTAGTTATCTGACAGACTGCCAGCGATATAAAATTTTAATAGTACCTAACTAGAAAGTTGTTCAGTATTCCTATACCTGTAAACTATTGTCCATTTTAAAAAGAGTGAATAAGATTAGAATAACACTTGCTAAGACTTTGTACGTCCGTTTTCTTGTTAACTGAAAGGTGTTTATTCTTCTCTATTGTTAGCATTTCTAAGAATTGCCGTTTAAAAAAGATTACTTTCTGCATGAATTACTTTAGCTTTGTGAAACTGAAACGAGTGACCGTGTGTACGGGCGTGTTGTGTTAGGGCCGTGGGATCAGGTCTGTTAGTATTTACTTTCTGGCAGCTATATTTATGTTGATAAATACGTCTTTTAAAATACTGTTCAGAACAACCGTAATATTTTTTTCCACAGTTTTCTTCACACGGTATTTCATATATTATGTTGTTGGATCTTAGTTCTTATTTCATCCCTGTCTTTAGTATGCGTAAAACATTTATTATTGATAGTGTTATCGTTTTTGAAAGCTATTTTTGTATTGTGATTAGCATTAGTGAGGATCTTGGAAAGTCTTTCTGATAATGATTTGACATATGGAAGGGAAAAATATTTTTTAGTTGTAGTAGTGTTATCTTGATTACTGGATGTTGTATTCTGTCCTACAGGTGTATTACCATTTATTTGGTTATTAGTCACGTCTAAGTTATTTATTTGCGTTTCAGTGTTATCTACCATATTATGATTATGTCTGTAACTTTCTCGCAATATTTTGCAAATTATCTTGTGGGGGTACCCATTTGTTAGCAATAAGTCTACTAGTCTATTATCAGTTTCTTTTTTGTAGATGTCTGTTGTAAGTCTGTGTGCACGATTTATCAGATTTTTAGCAACATTAATTTTGTAGTGGTATGGACAATGACTCGTGTAATGAATGTATCGTCCTGAGGTTTGTGGTTTTTGCCACCATTTTGTGTCAAGTTTACCATTGTTTTGGTGGAGTAATAAAACATCTAAAAATGAGATTGTGTTGTCCGATTTTTCTAATTCTACAGTGAAAACTATACGTGGATGAAAGTCATTGAATGTATCTATTATTATATTCTGCATATTAATCGGTATTGCTGTAATAATATCATCAACAAATTTGTAAAGGAATGGTATATCAAATGGTACAGTGAGAAGTTTTTTATCAAGAATATACTCAAGATATATATCAGCCAAGATAGGGGCTATTGGTGAGCCCATTGGGCATCCAAATAACTGTAAATAAAACTCATTGTTGAATTGAAAATATCCCCTCTCTAGGCATAACTTAAGTGCTTCTAAGAATTGTTTTTTAGGAATATTTGTGTGAGGTCTGAGTTCATCAAACCTGTCTGAAATAATTTTGGTTACTATTGGTAAAAAGGGATGATACATCCAGTGAAATAAGTTGATACCCAGGGGGTAATTGAACATTGGATATCTTATCGTGGAAGTCAAATGAATCCTTCACGTTATACTTGTAGGTGGAGAGATGTGTTAGAATAGTGGCAAGATGTCTAGCTAATCCATATGTTGGGGAATTTAAAAACGAAACTATGGGTCTGACTGGGTTCCCATCCTTACGGTTTTTTACTAGAGAGTACAACTTAGGGGAAGTTGGTGCGTTATTCACAAGTTTTCTGCAAGTATGTTCACCTATGTATTTGTTTTTTTGTAAGAACCGTACGTACTTGTTTGTATCATTCATCAGGCTGTGTGTGGGGTTACGTGAAACTTTTTTGTACGTATTATGGTCATTTAATAATTGTTGAGGTTTTTTTATATATTCATCTTTATCAATTGCTACCGTTTGATTTGTTTTGTCAGTTTTAGTTATGTATATGTCTGGGTTGGAGCGTAGGAATTGTTTTTTTTTTTTTAATATCAGTACATCCCTATGTTTTATACCATTTTTATTCTTATTTTGATTGTGATAATTTGTAATCACATTAACACATTGACCTCTGACTACTTCCCTGTTTTCTTCAATTACACTGTGTTGGATGAAGTATTCTACATCACTAATTAAATTTTCTATCGGAATTTTGTTATTTATAAATGGAATGGAATATTTGGGTCCTAGTGATAAGAATTGTTTTATATCTACGGGGATGTCTTTTTTAGTCAAGTTCACAAACCATTTCTCATTACCTATGATATTACATGTTTCTTTGTGTAATTTATTGAATTTATTTATTTGACGGGTTTTAATTATTTCATGTTTTTGGTCATGCAGTATTTTTTGTTTTTCTTCAAATTCTACCATTACTGTGGGCGGTAAAATTGTTTTGCAGTAATCTCTACATTCCACTATGGTTCTTTCTGTTCCAATGATCTTATAATTAGAGCTCTTAATTTCTAAATTTAACAATGTTTTCTTAAATCTATTAATAGCATTCTCAAAGTCTTTGTAATATTTATGGTGAATATGACAAGTGCGATGTAATTTCTTAAAATAGTTATTAATGTGTGAAGGCGTGACGTCTTCTGCCCGGCACCGAAGTAGGAAGATGCGGTTATTCTTAGCATGTGTCAATTTCTTGTATGATTTCGAAAGTAATTTCAATGTTGAGACTGATGAAGTACCATGTATGTCCTTTATATCCTTGTAAAAACCCATATTTCATGTTGTAGTAGATATCATAGTTCTCAGCAATATTATAGGTTTGTTAATTATCGACCGTATTATTATACTGTTAATGATTTCGAGGTTCGGTCATTAATTATGAAAACTCAGTTTTGCGACGTTTCGAGATTTATTCTTCTCATAATCATGCCTACAACATTAAAATATAGTCTTACTACAATTATATTATTTGTAAGTGTGTATAGGTGTGTGTAAAGTCATACATTACTATAACTATTTACTTACATTAACTGTGAGATGAGCTACAGCAACCACATTACACTAAACACTTATCACTGTTCCATACTTATACACATATAACACATTACAATTGTATAGTGTTAGCGTTATGTAGTTATCTGACAGACTGCCAGCGATATAAAATTTTAATAGTACCTAACTAGAAAGTTGTTCAGTATTCCTATACCTGTAAACTATTGTCCATTTTAAAAAGAGTGATTAAGATTAGAATAACACTTGCTAAGACTTTGTACGTCCGTTTTCTTGTTAACTGAAAGGTGTTTATTCTTCTCTATTGTTAGCATTTCTAAGAATTGCCATTTAAAATGATTACTTTCTGCATGAATTACTTTAGCTTTGTGAAACTGAAACGAGTGACCTTGTGTACGGGCATGTTGTGTTAGGGCGTGTTGTGTTAGGGCCGTGGGATCAGGTCTGTTAGTATTTACTTTCTGGCAGCTATATTTATGTTGATAAATACGTCTTTTAAAATACTGTTCAGAACAACTGTAATATTTTTTTCCACAGTTTTCTTCACACGGTATTTCATATATTATGTTGGATCTTAGTTCTATTTCATCCCTGTCTTTAGTATGCGTAAAACATTTATTATTGATAGTGTTAACGTTTTTGAAAGCTATTTTTGTATTGTGATTAGCATTAGTGAGGATCTTGGAAAGTCTTTCTGATAATGATTTGACATATGGAAGGGAAAAATATTTTTTAGTTGTAGTAGTGTTATCTTGATTACTGGATGTTGTATTCTGTCCTACAGGTGTATTACATTTATTTGGTTATTAGTCACGTCTAAGTTATTTATTTGGGTTTTAGTGTTATCTACCATATTATGATTATGTCTGTAACTTTCTCGCAATATTTTGCAAATTATCTTGTGGGGGTACCCATTTGTTCATCTATTATCAATTTCTTTTTTGTAGATGTCTGTTGTAAGTCTGTGTGCACGATTTATCAGATTTTTAGCAACATTAATTTTGTAGTGGTATGGACAATGACTCGTGTAATGAATGTATCGTCCTGAGGTTTGTGGTTTTTGCCACCATTTTGTGTCAAGTTTACCATTGGCTTGGTGGCGTAATAAAACATCTAAAAATGAGATTGTGTTGTCCTATTTTTCTAATTCTACAGTGAAAACTATACATGGATGAAAGTCATTGAATGTATCTATTATTATATTCTGCATATTAATCGGTATTGCTGTAATAATATCATCAACAAATTTGTAAAGGAATGGTATATCAAATGGTACAGTGGGAAGTTTTTTATCAAGAATATACTCAAGATATATATCAGCCAAGATAGGGGCTATTGGTGAGCCCATTGGGCATCCAAATAACTGTAAATAAAACTCATTGTTGAATTGAAAATATCCCCTCTCTAGGCATAACTTAAGTGCTTCTAAGAATTGTTTTTTAGGAATATTTGTGTGAGGTCTGAGTTCATCAAACCTGTCAGAAATAATTTTGGTTACTATTGGTAAAAAGGGATGATACATCCAGTGAAATAAGTTGATACCCAGGGGGTAATTGAACATTGGATATCTTATCGTGGAAGTCAAATGAATCCTTCACGTTATACTTGTAGGTGGAGAGACGTGTTAGAATAGTGGCAAGATGTCTAGCTAATCCATATGTTGGGGAATTTAAAAACGAAACTATGGGTCTGACTGGGTTCCCATCCTTACGGTTTTTTACTAGAGTACAACTTAGGGGAAGTTGGTGCGTTATTCACAAGTTTTCTGCAAGTATGTTCACCTATGTATTTGTTTTTTTGTAAGAACCGTACGTACTTGTTTGTATCATTCATCAGGCTGTGTGTGGGGTTACGTGAAACTTTTTTGTACGTATTATGGTCATTTAATAATTGTTGAGTTTTTTTATATATTCATCTTTATCAATTGCTACCGTTTGATTTGTTTTGTTAGTTTTAGTTATGTATTTGTCTGGGTTGGATCGTAGGAATTGTTTTTTTTTTTTTTTTAATATCAGTACATCCCTATGTTTTATACCATTTTTATTCTTATTTTGATTTTGATAATTTGTAATCACATTAACACATTGACCTCTGACTACTTCCCTGTTTTCTTCAATTACACTGTGTTGGATGAAGTATTCTACATCACTAATTAAATTTTCTATCGGAATTTTGTTATTTATAAATGGAATGGAATATTTGGGTCCTAGTGATAAGAATTGTTTTATATCTACGGGGATGTCTTTTTTAGTCAAGTTCACAAACCATTTCTCATTACCTATGATAGTACATGTTTCTTTGTGTAATTTATTGAATTTATTTATTTGACGGGTTTTAATTATTTCATGTTTTTGGTCATGCAGTATTTTTTGTTTTTCTTCAAATTCTACCATTACTGTGGGCGGTAAAATTGTTTTGCAGTAATCTCTACATTCCACTATGGTTCTTTCTGTTCCAATGATCTTATAATTAGAGCTCTTAATTTCTAAATTTAACAATGTTTTCTTAAATCTATTAATAGCATTCTCAAAGTCTTTGTAATATTTATGGTGAATATGACAAGTGCGATGTAATTTCTTAAAATAGTTATTAATGTGTGAAGGTGTGACGTCTTCTGCCCGGCACCGAAGTAGGAAGATGCGGTTATTCTTAGCATGTGTCAATTTCTTGTATGATTTCAAAAGTAATTTCAATGTTGAGACTGATGAAGTACCATGTATGTCCTTTATATCCTTGTAAAAACCCATATTTCATGTTGTAGTAGATATCATAGCTCTCAGCAATATTATAGGAATGTTAATTATCGACCGTATTATTATACTGTTAATGATTTCGAGGTTCGGTCATTAATTATGAAAACTCAGTTTTGCGACGTTTCGAGATTTATTCTTCTCATAATCATGCCTACAACATTAAAATATAGTCTTACTACAATTATATTATTTGTAAGTGTGTATAGGTGTGTGTAAAGTCATACATTACTATAACTATTTACTTACATTAACTGTGAGATGAGCTACAGCAACCACATTACACTAAACACTTATCACTGTTCCATACTTATACACATATAACACATTACAATTGTATAGTGTTAGCGTTATGTAGTTATCTGACAGACTGCCAGCGATATAAAATTTTAATAGTACCTAACTAGAAAGTTGTTCAGTATTCCTATACCTGTAAACTATTGTCCATTTTAAAAAGAGTGAATAAGATTAGGATAACACTTGCTAAGACTTTGTACTTCCGTTTTCTTGTTAACTGAAAGGTGTTTATTCTTCTCTATTGTTAGCATTTCTAAGAATTGCCGTTTAAAATGATTACTTTCTGCATGAATTACTTTAGCTTTGTGAAACTGAAACAAGTGACCGTGTGTACGGGCGTGTTGTGTTAGGGCCGTGGGATCAGGTCTGTTAGTATTTACTTTCTGGCAGCTATATTTATGTTGATAAATACGTCTTTTAAAATACTGTTCAGAACAACCGTAATATTTTTTTCCACAGTTTTCTTCACACGGTATTTCATATATTATGTTGGATCTTAGTTCTATTTCATCCCTGTCTTTAGTATGCGTAAAACATTTATTATTGATAGTGTTAACGTTTTTGAAAGCTATTTTTGTATTGTGATTAGCATTAGTGAGGATCTTGGAAAGTCTTTCTGATAATGATTTGACATATGGAAGGGAAAAATATTTTTTAGTTGTAGTAGTGTTATCTTGATTACTGGATGTTTGTTTTCTGTCCTACAGGTGTATTACCATTTATTTGGTTATTAGTCACGTCTAAGTTATTTATTTGGGTTTTAGTGTTATCTACCATATTATGATTATGTCTGTAACTTTCTCGCAATATTTTGCAAATTATCTTGTGGGGGTACCCATTTGTTAGCAATAAGTCTACTAGTCTATTATCAGTTTCTTTTTTGTAGATGTCTGTTGTAAGTCTGTGTGCACGATTTATCAGATTTTTAGCAACATTAATTTTGTAGTGGTATGGACAATGACTCGTGTAATGAATGTATCGTCCTGAGGTTTGTGGTTTTTGCCACCATTTTGTGTCAAGTTTACCATTGGCTTGGTGGAGTAATAAAACATCTAAAAATGAGATTGTGTTGTCCGATTTTTCTAATTCTACAGTGAAAACTATACGTGGATGAAAGTCATTCAATGTATCTATTATTATATTGTGCATATTAATCGGTATTGCTGTAATAATATCATCAACAAATTTGTAAAGGAATGGTATATCAAATGGTACAGTGGGAAGTTTTTTATCAAGAATATACTCAAGATATATATGAGCCAAAATAGGGGCTATTGGTGAGCCCATTGGGCATCCAAATAACTGTAAATAAAACTCATTGTTGAATTGAAAATATCCCCTCTCTAGGCATAACTTAAGTGCTTCTAAGAATTGTTTTTTAGGAATATTTGTGTGAGGTCTGAGTTCATCAAACCTGTCAGAAATAATTTTGGTTACTATTGGTACTGATATATTGGTAAAAAGGGATGATACATCCAGTGAAATAAGTTGATACCCAGGGGGTAATTGAACATTGGATATCTTATCGTGGAAGTCAAATGAATCCTTCACGTTATACTTGTAGGTGGAGAGACGTGTTAGAATAGTGGCAAGATGTCTAGCTAATCCATATGTTGGGGAATTTAAAAACGAAACTATGGGTATGACTGGGTTCCCATCCTTACGGTTTTTTACTAGAGAGTACAACTTAGGGGAAGTTGGTGCGTAATTCACAAGTTTTCTGCAAGTATGTTCACCTATGTATTTGTTTTTTTGTAAGAACCGTACGTACTTGTTTGTATCATTCATCAGGCTGTGTGTGGGGTTACGTGAAACTTTTTTGTACGTATTATGGTCATTTAATAATTGTTGAGGTTTTTTTATATATTCATCTTTATCAATTGCTACCGTTTGATTTGTTTTGTCAGTTTTAGTTATGTATATGTCTGGGTTGGAGCGTAGGAATTGTTTTTTTTTTTTTTTAATATCAGTACATCCCTATGTTTTATACCATTTTTATTCTTATTTTGATTTTGATAATTTGTAATCACATTAACACATTGACCTCTGACTACTTCCCTCTTTTCTTCAATTACACTGTGTTGGATGAAGTATTCTACATCACTAATTAAATTCTCTATCGGAATTTTGTTATTTATAAATGGAATGGAATATTTGGGTCCTAGTGATAAGAATTGTTTTGTATCTACGGGGATGTCATTTTTAGTCAAGTTCACAAACCATTTCTCATTACCTATGATATTACATGCTTCTTTGTGTAATTTATTGAATTTATTTATTTGACGGGTTTTAATTATTTCATGTTTTTGGTCATGCAGTATTTTTTGTTTTTCTTCAAATTCTACCATTACTGTGGGCGGTAAAATTGTTTTGCAGTAATCTCTACATTCCACTATGGTTCTTTCTGTTCCAATGATCTTATAATTAGAGCTCTTAATTTCTAAATTTAACAATGTTTTCTTAATCTATTAATAGCATTCTCAAAGTCTTTGTAATATTTATGGTGAATATGACAAGTGCGATGTAATTTCTTAAAATAGTTATTAATGTGTGAAGGTGTGACGTCTTCTGCCCGGCACCGAAGTAGGAAGATGCGGTTATTCTTAGCATGTGTCAATTTCTTGTATGATTTCAAAAGTAATTTCAATGTTGAGACTGATGAAGTACCATGTATGTCCTTTATATCCTTGTAAAAACCCATATTTCATGTTGTAGTAGATATCATAGCTCTCAGCAATATTATAGGTTTGTTAATTATCGACCGTATTATTATACTGTTAATGATTTCGAGGTTCGGTCATTAATTATGAAAACTCAGTTTTGCGACGTTTCGAGATTTATTCTTCTCATAATCATGCCTACAACATTAAAATATAGTCTTACTACAATTATATTATTTGTAAGTGTGTATAGGTGTGTGTAAAGTCATACATTACTATAACTATTTACTTACATTAACTGTGAGATGAGCTACAGTAACCACATTACACTAAACACTTATCACTGTTCCATACTTATACACATATAACACATTACAATTGTATAGTGTTAGCGTTATGTAGTTATCTGACAGACTGCCAGCGATATAAAATTTTAATAGTACCTAACTAGAAAGTTGTTCAGTATTCCTATACCTGTAAACTATTGTCCATTTTAAAAAGAGTGAATAAGATTAGAATAACACTTGCTAAGACTTTGTACGTCCGTTTTCTTGTTAACTGAAAGGTGTTTATTCTTCTCTATTGTTAGCATTTCTAAGAATTGCCGTTTAAAATGATTGCTTTCTGCATGAATTACTTTAGCTTTGTGAAACTGAAACGAGTGACCGTGTGTACGGGCGTGTTGTGTTAGGGCCGTGGGATCAGGTCTGTTAGTATTTACTTTCTGGCAGCTATATTTATGTTGATAAATACGTCTTTTAAAATACTGTTCAGAACAACCGTAATATTTTTTCAACAGTTTTCTTCACACGGTATTTCATATATTATGTTGGATCTTAGTTCTATTTCATCCCTGTCTGTAGTATGCGTAAAACATTTATTATTGATAGTGTTAACGTTTTTGAAAGCTATTTTTGTATTGTGATTAGCATTAGTGAGGATCTTGGAAAGTCTTTCTGATAATGATTTGACATATGGAAGGGAAAAATATTTTTTAGTTGTAGTAGTGTTATCTTGATTACTGGATGTTGTATTCTGTCCTACAGGTGTATTACATTTATTTGGTTATTAGTCACGTCTAAGTTATTTATTTGGGTTTTAGTGTTATCTACCATATTATGATTATGTCTGTAACTTTCTCGCAATATTTTGCAAGTTATCTTGTGGTGGTACCCATTTGTTCATCTATTATCAATTTCTTTTTTGTAGATGTCTGTTGTAAGTCTGTGTGCACGATTTATCAGATTTTTAGCAACATTAATTTTGTAGTGGTATGGACAATGACTCGTGTAATGAATGTATCGTCCTGAGGTTTGTGGTTTTTGCCACCATTTTGTGTCAAGTTTACCATTGGCTTGGTGGAGTAATAAAACATCTAAAAATGAGATTGTGTTGTCCGATTTTTCTAATTCTACAGTGAAAACTATACGTGGATGAAAGTCATTGAATGTATCTATTATTATATTCTGCATATTAATCGGTATTGCTGTAATAATATCATCAACAAATTTGTAAAGGAATGGTATATCAAATGGTACAGTGGGAAGTTTTTTATCAAGAATATACTCAAGATATATATGAGCCAAAATAGGGGCTATTGGTGAGCCCATTGGGCATGCAAATAACTGTAACTAAAACTCATTGTTGAATAGAAAATATCCCCTCTCTAGGCATAACTTAAGTGCTTCTAAGAATTGTTTTTTAGGAATATTTGTGTGAGGTCTGAGTTCATCAAACCTGTCAGAAATAATTTTGGTTACTATTGGTACTGATATATTGGTAAAAAGGGATGATACATCCAGTGAAATAAGTTGATACCCAGGGGGTAATTGAACATTGGATATCTTATCGTGGAAGTCAAATGAATCCTTCACGTTATACTTGTAGGTGGAGAGACGTGTTAGAATGGTGGCAAGATGTCTAGCTAATCCATATGTTGGGTAATTTAAAAACGAAACTATGGGTCTGACTGGGTTCCCATCCTTACGGTTTTTTACTAGAGAGTACAACTTAGGGGAAGTTGGTGCGTTATTCACAAGTTTTCTGCAAGTATGTTCACCTATGTATTTGTTTTTTTGTAAGAACCGTACGTACTTGTTTGTATCATTCATCAGGCTGTGTGTGAGGTTACGTGAAACTTTTTTGTATGTATTATGGTCATTTAATAATTGTTGAGGTTTTTTTATATATTCATCTTTATCAATTGCTACCGTTTGATTTGTTTTGTCAGTTTTAGTTATGTATATGTCTGGGTTGGAGCGTAGGAATTGTTTTTTTTTTTTAATATCAGTACATCCCTATGTTTTATACCATTTTTATTCTTATTTTGATTTTGATAATTTGTAATCACATTAACACATTGACCTCTGACTACTTCCGTCTTTTCTTCAATTACACTGTGTTGGATGAAGTATTCTACATCACTAATTAAATTTTCTATCGGATTTTTGTTATTTATAAATGGAATGGAATATTTGGGTCCTAGTGATAAGAATTGTTTTATATCTACGGGGATGTCTTTTTTAGTCAAGTTCACAAACCATTTCTCATTACCTATGATAGTACATGTTTCTTTGTGTAATTTATTGAATTTATTTATTTGACGGGTTTTAATTATTTCATGTTTTTGGTCATGCAGTATTTTTTGTTTTTCTTCAAATTCTACCATTACTGTGGGCGGTAAAATTGTTTTGCAGTAATCTCTACATTCCACTATGGTTCTTTCTGTTCCAATGATCTTATAATTAGTGCTCTTAATTTCTAAATTTAACAATGTTTTCTTAAATCTATTAATAGCATTCTCAAAGTCTTTGTAATATTTATGGTGAATATGACAAGTGCGATGTAATTTCTTAAAATAGTTATTAATGTGTGAAGGTGTGACGTCTTCTGCCCGGCACCGAAGTAGGAAGATGCGGTTATTCTTAGCATTTGTCAATTTCTTGTATGATTTCGAAAGTAATTTCAATGTTGAGACTGATGAAGTACCATGTATGTCCTTTATATCCTTGTAAAAACCCATATTTCATGTTGTAGTAGATATCATAGCTCTCAGCAATATTATAGGAATGTTAATTATCGACCGTATTATTATACTGTTAATGATTTCGAGGTTCGGTCATTAATTATGAAAACTCAGTTTTGCGACGTTTCGAGATTTATTCTTCTCATAATCATGCCTACAACATTAAAATATAGTCTTACTACAATTATATTATTTGTAAGTGTGTATAGGTGTGTGTAAAGTCATACATTACTATAACTATTTACTTACATTAACTGTGAGATGAGCTACAGCAACCACATTACACTAAACACTTATCACTGTTCCATACTTATACACATATAACACATTACAATTGTATAGTGTTAGCGTTATGTAGTTATCTGACAGACTGCCAGCGATATAAAATTTTAATAGTACCTAACTAGAAAGTTGTTCAGTATTCCTATACCTGTAAACTATTGTCCATTTTAAAAAGAGTGAATTAGATTAGAATAACACTTGCTAAGACTTTGTACATCCGTTTTCTTGTTAACAGAAAGGTGTTTATTCTTCTCTATTGTTAGCATTTCTAAGAATTGCCGTTTAAAATGATTACTTTCTGCATGAATTACTTTAGCTTTGTGAAACTGAAACAAGTGACCGTGTGTACGGGCGTGTTGTGTTAGGGCCGTGGGATCAGGTCTGTTAGTATTTACTTTCTGGCAGCTATATTTATGTTGATAAATACGTCTTTTAAAATACTGTTCAGAACAACCGTAATATTTTTTTCCACAGTTTTCTTCACACGGTATTTCATATATTATGTTGGATCTTAGTTCTATTTCATCCCTGTCTTTAGTATGCGTAAAACATTTATTATTGATAGTGTTAACGTTTTTGAAAGCTATTTTTGTATTGTGATTAGCATTAGTGAGGATCTTGGAAAGTCTTTCTGATAATGATTTGACATATGGAAGGGAAAAATATTTTTTAGTTGTAGTAGTGTTATCTTGATTACTGGATGTTTGTTTTCTGTCCTACAGGTGTATTACCATTTATTTGGTTATTAGTCACGTCTAAGTTATTTATTTGGGTTTTAGTGTTATCTACCATATTATGATTATGTCTGTAACTTTCTCGCAATATTTTGCAAATTATCTTGTGGGGGTACCCATTTGTTAGCAATAAGTCTACTAGTCTATTATCAGTTTCTTTTTTGTAGATGTCTGTTGTAAGTCTGTGTGCACGATTTATCAGATTTTTAGCAACATTAATTTTGTAGTGGTATGGACAATGACTCGTGTAATGAATGTATCGTCCTGAGGTTTGTGGTTTTTGCCACCATTTTGTGTCAAGTTTACCATTGGCTTGGTGGAGTAATAAAACATCTAAAAATGAGATTGTGTTGTCCGATTTTTCTAATTCTACAGTGAAAACTATACGTGGATGAAAGTCATTGAATGTATCTATTATTATATTCTGCTTATTAATCGGTATTGCTGTAATAATATCATCAACAAATTTGTAAAGGAATGGTATATCAAATGGTACAGTGGGAAGTTTTTTATCAAGAATATACTCAAGATATATATCAGCCAAGATAGGGGCAACCACATTACACTAAACACTTATCACTGTTCCATACTTATACACATATAACACATTACAATTGTATAGTGTTAGCGTTATGTAGTTATCTGACAGACTGCCAGCGATATAAAATTTTAATAGTACCTAACTAGAAAGTTGTTCAGTATTCCTATACCTGTAAACTATTGTCCATTTTAAAAAGAGTGAATAAGATTAGAATAACACTTGCTAAGACTTTGTATGTCCGTTTTCTTGTTAACAGAAAGGTGTTTATTCTTCTCTATTGTTAGCATTTCTAAGAATTGCCTTTTAAAATGATTACTTTCTGCATGAATTACTTTAGCTTTGTGAAACTGAAACGAGTGACCTTGTGTACGGGCGTGTTGTGTTAGGGCCGTGGGATCAGGTCTGTTAGTATTTACTTTCTGGCAGCTATATTTATGTTGATAAATACGTCTTTTAAAATACTGTTCAGAACAACCGTAATATTTTTTTCCACAGTTTTCTTCACACGGAATTTCATATATTATGTTGGATCTTAATTCTATTTCATCCCTGTCTTTAGTATGCGTAAAACATTTATTATTGATAGTGTTAACGTTTTTGAAAGCTATTTTTGTATTGTGATTAGCATTAGTGAGGATCTTGGAAAGTCTTTCTGATAATGATTTGACATATGGAAGGAAAAAATATTTTTTAGTTGTAGTAGTGTTATCTTGATTACTGGATGTTGTATTCTGTCCTACAGGTGTATTACATTTATTTGGTTATTAGTCACGTCTAAGTTATTTATTTGGGTTTTAGTGTTATCTACCATATTATGATTATGTCTGTAACTTTCTCGCAATATTTTGCAAGTTATCTTGTGGTGGTACCCATTTTTTCATCTATTATCAATTTCTTTTTTGTAGATGTCTGTTGTAAGTCTGTGTGCACGATTTATCAGATTTTTAGCAACATTAATTTTGTAGTGGTATGGACAATGACTCGTGTAATGAATGTATCGTCCTGTGGTTTGTGGTTTTTGCCACCATTTTGTGTCAAGTTTACCATTGGCTTGGTGGAGTAATAAAACATCTAAAAATGAGATTGTGTTGTCCTATTTTTCTAATTCTACAGTGAAAACTATACATGGATGAAAGTCATTGAATGTATCTATTATTATATTCTGCATATTAATCGGTATTGCTGTAATAATATCATCAACAAATTTGTAAAGGAATGGTATATAAAATGGTACAGTGGGAAGTTTTTTATCAAGAATATACTCAAGATATATATCAGCCAAGATAGGGGCTATTGGTGAGCCCATTGGGCATCCAAATAACTGTAAATAAAACTCATTGTTGAATTGAAAATATCCCCTCTCTAGGCATAACTTAAGTGCTTCTAAGAATTGTTTTTTAGGAATATTTGTGTGAGGTCTGAGTTCATCAAACCTGTCAGAAATAATTTTGGTTACTATTGGTAAAAAGGGATGATACATCCAGTGAAATAAGTTGATACCCAGGGGGTAATTGAACATTGGATATCTTATCGTGGAAGTCAAATGAATCCTTCACGTTATACTTGTAGGTGGAGAGACGTGTTAGTATAGTGGCAAGATGTCTAGCTAATCCATATGTTGGGGAATTTAAAAACGAAACTATGGGTCTGACTGGGTTCCCATCCTTATGGTTTTTTACTAGAGAGTACAACTTAGGGGAAGTTGGTGCGTTATTCGCAAGTTTTCTGCAAGTATGTTCATCTATGTATTTGTTTTTTTGTAAGAACCGTACGTACTTGTTTGTATCATTCATCAGGCTGTGTGTGGGGTTACGTGAAACTTTTTTGTACGTATTATGGTCATTTAATAATTGTTGAGTTTTTTTATATATTCATCTTTATCAATTGCTACCATTTGATTTGTTTTGTTAGTTTTAGTTATGTATTTGTCTGGGTTGGATCGTAGGAATTGTTTTTTTTTTTTTTTTTAATATCAGTACATCCCTATGTTTTATACCATTTTTATTCTTATTTTGATTTTGATAATTTGTAATCACATTAACACATTGACCTCTGACTACTTCCCTGTTTTCTTCAATTACACTGTGTTGGATGAAGTATTCTACATCACTAATTAAATTTTCTATCGGAATTTTGTTATTTATAAATGGAATGGAATATTTGGGTCCTAGTGATAAGAATTGTTTTATATCTACGGGGATGTCTTTTTTAGTCAAGTTCACAAACCATTTCTCATTACCTATGATAGTACATGTTTCTTTGTGTAATTTATTGAATTTATTTATTTGACGGGTTTTAATTATTTCATGTTTTTGGTCATGCAGTATTTTTTGTTTTTCTTCAAATTCTACCATTACTGTGGGCGGTAAAATTGTTTTGCAGTAATCTCTACATTCCACTATGGTTCTTTCTGTTCCAATGATCTTATAATTAGAGCTCTTAATTTCTAAATTTAACAATGTTTTCTTAAATCTATTAATAGCATTCTCAAAGTCTTTGTAATATTTATGGTGAATATGACAAGTGCGATGTAATTTCTTAAAATAGTTATTAATGTGTGAAGGTGTGACGTCTTCTGCCCGGCACCGAAGTAGGAAGATGCGGTTATTCTTAGCATGTGTCAATTTCTTGTATGATTTCAAAAGTAATTTCAATGTTGAGACTGATGAAGTACCATGTATGTCCTTTATATCCTTGTAAAAACCCATATCTCATGTTGTAGTAGATATCATAGCTCTCAGCAATATTATAGGAATGTTAATTATCGACCGTATTATTATACTGTTAATGATTTCGAGGTTCGGTCATTAATTATGAAAACTCAGTTTTGCGACGTTTCGAGATTTATTCTTCTCATAATCATGCCTACAACATTAAAATATAGTCTTACTACAATTATATTATTTGTAAGTGTGTATAGGTGTGTGTAAAGTCATACATTACTATAACTATTTACTTACATTAACTGTGAGATGAGCTACAGCAACCACATTACACTAAACACTTATCACTGTTCCATACTTATACACATATAACACATTACAATTGTATAGTGTTAGCGTTATGTAGTTATCTGACAGACTGCCAGCGATATAAAATTTTAATAGTACCTAACTAGAAAGTTGTTCAGTATTCCTATACCTGTAAACTATTGTCCATTTTAAAAAGAGTGAATAAGATTAGGATAACACTTGCTAAGACTTTGTACTTCCGTTTTCTTGTTAACTGAAAGGTGTTTATTCTTCTCTATTGTTAGCATTTCTAAGAATTGCCTTTTAAAATGATTACTTTCTGCATGAATTACTTTAGCTTTGTGAAACTGAAACAAGTGACCGTGTGTACGGGCGTGTTGTGTTAGGGCCGTGGGATCAGGTCTGTTAGTATTTACTTTCTGGCAGCTATATTTATGTTGATAAATACGTCTTTTAAAATACTGTTCAGAACAACCGTAATATTTTTTTCCACAGTTTTCTTCACACGGTATTTCATATATTATGTTGGATCTTAGTTCTATTTCATCCCTGTCTTTAGTATGCGTAAAACATTTATTATTGATAGTGTTAACGTTTTTGAAAGCTATTTTTGTATTGTGATTAGCATTAGTGAGGATCTTGGAAAGTCTTTCTGATAATGATTTGACATATGGAAGGGAAAAATATTTTTTAGTTGTAGTAGTGTTATCTTGATTACTGGATGTTTGTTTTCTGTCCTACAGGTGTATTACCATTTATTTGGTTATTAGTCACGTCTAAGTTATTTATTTGGGTTTTAGTGTTATCTACCATATTATGATTATGTCTGTAACTTTCTCGCAATATTTTGCAAATTATCTTGTGGGGGTACCCATTTGTTAGCAATAAGTCTACTAGTCTATTATCAGTTTCTTTTTTGTAGATGTCTGTTGTAAGTCTGTGTGCACGATTTATCAGATTTTTAGCAACATTAATTTTGTAGTGGTATGGACAATGACTCGTGTAATGAATGTATCGTCCTGAGGTTTGTGGTTTTTGCCACCATTTTGTGTCAAGTTTACCATTGGCTTGGTGGAGTAATAAAACATCTAAAAATGAGATTGTGTTGTCCGATTTTTCTAATTCTACAGTGAAAACTATACGTGGATGAAAGTCATTCAATGTATCTATTATTATATTCTGCATATTAATCGGTATTGCTGTAATAATATCATCAACAAATTTGTAAAGGAATGGTATATCAAATGGTACAGTGGGAAGTTTTTTATCAAGAATATACTCAAGATATATATGAGCCAAAATAGGGGCTATTGGTGAGCCCATTGGGCATCCAAATAACTGTAAATAAAACTCATTGTTGAATTGAAAATATCCCCTCTCTAGGCATAACTTAAGTGCTTCTAAGAATTGTTTTTTAGGAATATTTGTGTGAGGTCTGAGTTCATCAAACCTGTCAGAAATAATTTTGGTTACTATTGGTACTGATATATTGGTAAAAATGGATGATACATCCAGTGAAATAAGTTGATACCCAGGGGGTAATTGAACATTGGATATCTTATCGTGGAAGTCAAATGAATCCTTCACGTTATACTTGTAGGTGGAGAGACGTGTTAGAATAGTGGCAAGATGTCTAGCTAATCCATATGTTGGGGAATTTAAAAACGAAACTATGGGTATGACTGGGTTCCCATCCTTACGGTTTTTTACTAGAGAGTACAACTTAGGGGAAGTTGGTGCGTTATTCACAAGTTTTCTGCAAGTATGTTCACCTATGTATTTGTTTTTTTGTAAGAACCGTACGTACTTGTTTGTATCATTCATCAGGCTGTGTGTGGGGTTACGTGAAACTTTTTTGTACGTATTATGGTCATTTAATAATTGTTGAGGTTTTTTTATATATTCATCTTTATCAATTGCTACCGTTTGATTTGTTTTGTCAGTTTTAGTTATGTATATGTCTGGGTTGGAGCGTAGGAATTGTTTTTTTTTTTTTTTTAATATCAGTACATCCCTATGTTTTATACCATTTTTATTCTTATTTTGATTTTGATAATTTGTAATCACATTAACACATTGACCTCTGACTACTTCCCTCTTTTCTTCAATTACACTGTGTTGGATGAAGTATTCTACATCACTAATTAAATTTTCTATCGGAATTTTGTTATATATAAATGGAATGGAATATTTGGGTCCTAGTGATAAGAATTGTTTTGTATCTACGGGGATGTCATTTTTAGTCAGGTTCACAAACCATTTCTCATTACCTATGATATTACATGCTTCTTTGTGTAATTTATTGAATTTATTTATTTGACGGGTTTTAATTATTTCATGTTTTTGGTCATGCAGTATTTTTTGTTTTTCTTCAAATTCTACCATTACTGTGGGCGGTAAAATTGTTTTGCAGTAATCTCTACATTCTACTATGGTTCTTTCTGTTCCAATGATCTTATAATTAGAGCTCTTAATTTCTAAATTTAACAATGTTTTCTTAAATCTATTAATAGCATTCTCAAAGTCTTTGTAATATTTATGGTGAATATGACAAGTGCGATGTAATTTCTTAAAATAGTTATTAATGTGTGAAGGTGTGACGTCTTCTGCCCGGCACCGAAGTAGGAAGATGCGGTTATTCTTAGCATGTGTCAATTTCTTGTATGATTTCAAAAGTAATTTCAATGTTGAGACTGATGAAGTACCATGTATGTCCTTTATATCCTTGTAAAAACCCATATTTCATGTTGTAGTAGATATCATAGCTCTCAGCAATATTATAGGAATGTTAATTATCGACCGTATTATTATACTGTTAATGATTTCGAGGTTCGGTCATTAATTATGAAAACTCAGTTTTGCGACGTTTCGAGATTTATTCTTCTCATAATCATGCCTACAACATTAAAATATAGTCTTACTACAATTATATTATTTGTAAGTGTGTATAGGTGTGTGTAAAGTCATACATTACTATAACTATTTACTTACATTAACTGTGAGATGAGCTACAGCAACCACATTACACTAAACACTTATCACTGTTCCATACTTATACACATATAACACATTACAATTGTATAGTGTTAGCGTTATGTAGTTATCTGACAGACTGCCAGCGATATAAAATTTTAATAGTACCTAACTAGAAAGTTGTTCAGTATTCCTATACCTGTAAACTATTGTCCATTTTAAAAAGAGTGAATTAGATTAGAATAACACTTGCTAAGACTTTGTACGTCCGTTTTCTTGTTAACTGAAAGGTGTTTATTCTTCTCTATTGTTAGCATTTCTAAGAATTGCCGTTTAAAATGATTGCTTTCTGCATGAATTACTTTAGCTTTGTGAAACTGAAACGAGTGACCGTGTGTACGGGCGTGTTGTGTTAGGGCCGTGGGATCACGTCTGTTAGTATTTACTTTCTGGCAGCTATATTTATGTTGATAAATACGTCTTTTAAAATACTGTTCAGAACAACCGTAATATTTTTTCAACAGTTTTCTTCACACGGTATTTCATATATTACGTTGGATCTTAGTTCTATTTCATCCCTGTCTGTAGTATGCGTAAAACATTTATTATTGATAGTGTTAACGTTTTTGAAAGCTATTTTTGTATTGTGATTAGCATTAGTGAGGATCTTGGAAAGTCTTTCTGATAATGATTTGACATATGGAAGGGAAAAATATTTTTTAGTTGTAGTAGTGTTATCTTGATTACTGGATGTTGTATTCTGTCCTACAGGTGTATTACATTTATTTGGTTATTAGTCACGTCTAAGTTATTTATTTGGGTTTTAGTGTTATCTACCATATTATGATTATGTCTGTAACTTTCTCGCAATATTTTGCAAGTTATCTTGTGGTGGTACCCATTTGTTCATCTATTATCAATTTCTTTTTTGTAGATGTCTGTTGTAAGTCTGTGTGCACGATTTATCAGATTTTTAGCAACATTAATTTTGTAGTGGTATGGACAATGACTCGTGTAATGAATGTATCGTCCTGAGGTTTGTGGTTTTTGCCACCATTTTGTGTCAAGTTTACCATTGGCTTGGTGGAGTAATAAAACATCTAAAAATGAGATTGTGTTGTCCGATTTTTCTAATTCTACAGTGAAAACTATACGTGGATGAAAGTCATTGAATGTATCTATTATTATATTCTGCATGTTAATCGGTATTGCTGTAATAATATCATCAACAAATTTGTAAAGGAATGGTATATCAAATGGTACAGTGGGAAGTTTTTTATCAAGAATATACTCAAGATATATATCAGCCAAGATAGGGGCAACCACATTACACTAAACACTTATCACTGTTCCATACTTATACACATATAACACATTACAATTGTATAGTGTTAGCGTTATGTAGTTATCTGACAGACTGCCAGCGATATAAAATTTTAATAGTACCTAACTAGAAAGTTGTTCAGTATTCCTATACCTGTAAACTATTGTCCATTTTAAAAAGAGTGAATAAGATTAGAATAACACTTGCTAAGACTTTGTATGTCCGTTTTCTTGTTAACTGAAAGGTGTTTATTCTTCTCTATTGTTAGCATTTCTAAGAATTGCCTTTTAAAAAAATTACTTTCTGCATGAATTACTTTAGCTTTGTGAAACTGAAACGAGTGACCTTGTGTACGGGCGTGTTGTGTTAGGGCCGTGGGATCAGGTCTGTTAGTATTTACTTTCTGGCAGCTATATTTATGTTGATAAATACGTCTTTTAAAATACTGTTCAGAACAACCGTAATATTTTTTTCCACAGTTTTCTTCACACGGTATTTCATATATTATGTTGGATCTTAGTTCTATTTCATCCCTGTCTTTAGTATGCGTAAAACATTTATTATTGATAGTGTTAACGTTTTTGAAAGCTATTTTTGTATTGTGATTAGCATTAGTGAGGATCTTGGAAAGTCTTTCTGCTAATGATTTGACATATGGAAGGGAAAAATATTTTTTAGTTGTAGTAGTGTTATCTTGATTACTGGATGTTGTATTCTGTCCTACAGGTGTATTACATTTATTTGGTTATTAGTCACGTCTAAGTTATTTATTTGGGTTTTAGTGTTATCTACCATATTATGATTATGTCTGTAACTTTCTCGCAATATTTTGCAAGTTATCTTGTGGTGGTACCCATTTGTTCATCTATTATCAATTTCTTTTTTGTAGATGTCTGTTGTAAGTCTGTGTGCACGATTTATCAGATTTTTAGCAACATTAATTTTGTAGTGGTATGGACAATGACTCGTGTAATGAATGTATCGTCCTGAGGTTTGTGGTTTTTGCCACCATTTTGTGTCAAGTTTACCATTGGCTTGGTGGAGTAATAAAACATCTAAAAATGAGATTGTGTTGTCCGATTTTTCTAATTCTACAGTGAAAACTATACGTGGATGAAAGTCATTGAATGTATCTATTATTATATTCTGCATATTAATCGGTATTGCTGTAATAATATCATCAACAAATTTGTAAAGGAATGGTATATCAAATGGTACAGTGGGAAGTTTTTTATCAAGAATATACTCAAGATATATATCAGCCAAGATAGGGGCAACCACATTACACTAAACACTTATCACTGTTCCATACTTATACACATATAACACATTACAATTGTATAGTGTTAGCGTTATGTAGTTATCTGACAGACTGCCAGCGATATAAAATTTTAATAGTACCTAACTAGAAAGTTGTTCAGTATTCCTATACCTGTAAACTATTGTCCATTTTAAAAAGAGTGAATAAGATTAGAATAACACTTGCTAAGACTTTGTATGTCCGTTTTCTTGTTAACTGAAAGGTGTTTATTCTTCTCTATTGTTAGCATTTCTAAGAATTGCCTTTTAAAATGATTACTTTCTGCATGAATTACTTTAGCTTTGTGAAACTGAAACGAGTGACCTTGTGTACGGGCGTGTTGTGTTAGGGCCGTGGGATCAGGTCTGTTAGTATTTACTTTCTGGCAGCTATATTTATGTTGATAAATACGTCTTTTAAAATACTGTTCAGAACAACCGTAATATTTTTTTCCACAGTTTTCTTCACACGGTATTTCATATATTATGTTGGATCTTAGTTCTATTTCATCCCTGTCTTTAGTATGCGTAAAACATTTATTATTGATAGTGTTAACGTTTTTGAAAGCTATTTTTGTATTGTGATTAGCATTAGTGAGGATCTTGGAAAGTCTTTCTGATAATGATTTGACATATGGAAGGGAAAAATATTTTTTAGTTGTAGTAGTGTTATCTTGATTACTGGATGTTGTATTCTGTCCTACAGGTGTATTACATTTATTTGGTTATTAGTCACGTCTAAGTTATTTATTTGGGTTTTAGTGTTATCTACCATATTATGATTATGTCTGTAACTTTCTCGCAATATTTTGCAAGTTATCTTGTGGTGGTACCCATTTGTTCATCTATTATCAATTTCTTTTTTGTAGATGTCTGTTGTAAGTCTGTGTGCACGATTTATCAGATTTTTAGCAACATTAATTTTGTAGTGGTATGGACAATGACTCGTGTAATGAATGTATCGTCCTGAGGTTTGTGGTTTTTGCCACCATTTTGTGTCAAGTTTACCATTGGCTTGGTGGAGTAATAAAACATCTAAAAATGAGATTGTGTTGTCCTATTTTTCTAATTCTACAGTGAAAACTATACATGGATGAAAGTCATTGAATGTATCTATTATTATATTCTGCATATTAATCGGTATTGCTGTAATAATATCATCAACAAATTTGTAAAGGAATGGTATATCAAATGGTACAGTGGGAAGTTTTTTATCAAGAATATACTCAAGATATATATCAGCCAAGATAGGGGCTATTGGTGAGCCCATTGGGCATCCAAATAACTGTAAATAAAACTCATTGTTGAATTGAAAATATCCCCTCTCTAGGCATAACTTAAGTGCTTCTAAGAATTGTTTTTTAGGAATATTTGTGTGAGGTCTGAGTTCATCAAACCTGTCAGAAATAATTTTGGTTACTATTGGTAAAAAGGGATGATACATCCAGTGAAATAAGTTGATACCCAGGTGGTAATTGAACATTGGATATCTTATCGTGGAAGTCAAATGAATCCGTCACGTTATACTTGTAGGTGGAGAGACGTGTTAGAATAGTGGCAAGATGTCTAGCTAATCCATATGTTGGGGAATTTAAAAACGAAACTATGGGTCTGACTGGGTTCCCATCCTTACGGTTTTTTACTAGAGAGTACAACTTAGGGGAAGTTGGTGCGTTATTCACAAGTTTTCTGCAAGTATGTTCACCTATGTATTTGTTTTTTTGTAAGAACCGTACGTACTTGTTTGTATCATTCATCAGGCTGTGTGTGGGGTTACGTGAAACTTTTTTGTACGTATTATGGTCATTTAATAATTGTTGAGGTTTTTTTATATATTCATCTTTATCAATTGCTACCGTTTGATTTGTTTTGTCAGTTTTAGTTATGTATATGTCTGGGTTGGAGCGTAGGAATTGTTTTTTTTTTTTTTAATATCAGTACATCTCTATGTTTTATACCATTTTTATTCTTATTTTGATTTTGATAATTTGTAATCACATTAACACATTGACCTCTGACTACTTCCCTGTTTTCTTCAATTACACTGTGTTGGATGAAGTATTCTACATCACTAATTAAATTTTCTATCGGAATTTTGTTATTTATAAATGGTATGGAATATTTGGGTCCTAGTGATAAGAATTGTTTTATATCTACGGGGATGTCTTTTTTAGTCAAGTTCACAAACCATTTCTCATTACCTATGATCTTACATGTTTCTTTGTGTAATTTATTGAATTTATTTATTTGACGGGTTTTAATTATTTCATGTTTTTGGTCATGCAGTATTTTTTGTTTTTCTTCAAATTCTACCATTACTGTGGGCGGTAAAATTGTTTTGCAGTAATCTCTACATTCCACTATGGTTCTTTCTGTTCCAATGATCTTATAATTAGAGCTCTTAATTTCTAAATTTAACAATGTTTTCTTAAATCTATTAATAGCATTCTCAAAGTCTTTGTAATATTTATGGTGAATATGACAAGTGCGATGTAATTTCTTAAAATAGTTATTAATGTGTGAAGGTGTGACGTCTTCTGCCCGGCACCGAAGTAGGAAGATGCGGTTATTCTTAGCATGTGTCAATTTCTTGTATGATTTCGAAAGTAATTTCAATGTTGAGACTGATGAAGTACCATGTATGTCCTTTATATCCTTGTAAAAACCCATATTTCATGTTGTAGTAGATATCATAGCTCTCAGCAATATTATAGGTTTGTTAATTAATGACCGTATTATTATACTGTTAATGATTTCGAGGTTCGGTCATTAATTATGAAAACTCAGTTTTGCGACGTTTCGAGATTTATTCTTCTCATAATCATGCCTACAACATTAAAATATAGTCTTACTACAATTATATTATTTGTAAGTGTGTATAGGTGTGTGTAAAGTCATACATTACTATAACTATTTACTTACGTTAACTGTGAGATGAGCTACAGCAACCATATTACACTAAACACTTATCACTGTTCCATACTTATACACATATAACACATTACAATTGTATAGTGTTAGCGTTATGTAGTTATCTGACAGACTGCCAGCGATATAAAATTTTAATAGTACCTAACTAGAAAGTTGTTCAGTATTCCTATACCTGTAAACTATTGTCCATTTTAAAAAGAGTGATTAAGATTAGAATAACACTTGCTAAGACTTTGTACGTCCGTTTTCTTGTTAACTGAAAGGTGTTTATTCTTCTCTATTGTTAGCATTTCTAAGAATTGCCATTTAAAATGATTACTTTCTGCATGAATTACTTTAGCTTTGTGAAACTGAAACGAGTGACCTTGTGTACGGGCATGTTGTGTTAGGGCGTGTTGTGTTAGGGCCGTGGGATCAGGTCTGTTAGTATTTACTTTCTGGCAGCTATATTTATGTTGATAAATACGTCTTTTAAAATACTGTTCAGAACAACCGTAATATTTTTTTCCACAGTTTTCTTCACACGGTATTTCATATATTATGTTGGATCTTAGTTCTATTTCATCCCTGTCTTTAGTATGCGTAAAACATTTATTATTGATAGTGTTAACGTTTTTGAAAGCTATTTTTGTATTGTGATTAGCATTAGTGAGGATCTTGGAAAGTCTTTCTGATAATGATTTGACATATGGAAGGGAAAAATATTTTTTAGTTGTAGTAGTGTTATCTTGATTACTGGATGTTGTATTCTGTCCTACAGGTGTATTACATTTATTTGGTTATTAGTCACGTCTAAGTTATTTATTTGGGTTTTAGTGTTATCTACCATATTATGATTATGTCTGTAACTTTCTCGCAATATTTTGCAAATTATCTTGTGAGGGTACCCATTTGTTCATCTATTATCAATTTCTTTTTTGTAGATGTCTGTTGTAAGTCTGTGTGCACGATTTATCAGATTTTTAGCAACATTAATTTTGTAGTGGTATGGACAATGACTCGTGTAATGAATGTATCGTCCTGAGGTTTGTGGTTTTTGCCACCATTTTGTGTCAAGTTTACCATTGGCTTGGTGGAGTAATAAAACATCTAAAAATGAGATTGTGTTGTCCTATTTTTCTAATTCTACAGTGAAAACTATACATGGATGAAAGTCATTGAATGTATCTATTATTATATTCTGCATATTAATCGGTATTGCTGTAATAATATCATCAACAAATTTGTAAAGGAATGGTATATCAAATGGTACAGTGGGAAGTTTTTTATCAAGAATATACTCAAGATATATATCAGCCAAGATAGGGGCTATTGGTGAGCCCATTGGGCATCCAAATAACTGTAAATAAAACTCATTGTTGAATTGAAAATATCCCCTCTCTAGGCATAACTTAAGTGCTTCTAAGAATTGTTTTTTAGGAATATTTGTGTGAGGTCTGAGTTCATCAAACCTGTCAGAAATAATTTTGGTTACTATTGGTAAAAAGGGATGATACATCCAGTGAAATAAGTTGATACCCAGGGGGTAATTGAACATTGGATATCTTATCGTGGAAGTCAAATGAATCCTTCACGTTATACTTGTAGGTGGAGAGACGTGTTAGAATAGTGGCAAGATGTCTAGCTAATCCATATGTTGGGGAATTTAAAAACGAAACTATGGGTCTGACTGGGTTCCCATCCTTACGGTTTTTTACTAGAGAGTACAACTTAGGGGAAGTTGGTGCGTTATTCACAAGTTTTCTGCAAGTATGTTCACCTATGTATTTGTTTTTTTGTAAGAACCGTACGTACTTGTTTGTATCATTCATCAGGCTGTGTGTGGGGTTACGTGAAACTTTTTTGTACGTATTATGGTCATTTAATAATTGTTGAGTTTTTTTATATATTCATCTTTATCAATTGCTACCGTTTGATTTGTTTTGTTAGTTTTAGTTATGTATTTGTCTGGGTTGGATCGTAGGAATTGTTTTTTTTTTTTTTTTAATATCAGTACATCCCTATGTTTTATACCATTTTTATTCTTATTTTGATTTTGATAATTTGTAATCACATTAACACATTGACCTCTGACTACTTCCCTGTTTTTTTCAATTACACTGTGTTGGATGAAGTATTCTACATCACTAATTAAATTTTCTATCGGAATTTTGTTATTTATAAATGGAATGGAATATTTGGGTCCTAGTGATAAGAATTGTTTTATATCTACGGGGATGTCTTTTTTAGTCAAGTTCACAAACCATTTCTCATTACCTATGATAGTACATGTTTCTTTGTGTAATTTATTGAATTTATTTATTTGACGGGTTTTAATTATTTCATGTTTTTGGTCATGCAGTACTTTTTGTTTTTCTTCAAATTCTACCATTACTGTGGGCGGTAAAATTGTTTTGCAGTAATCTCTACATTCCACTATGGTTCTTTCTGTTCCAATGATCTTATAATTAGAGCTCTTAATTTCTAAATTTAACAATTTTTTCTTAAATCTATTAATAGCATTCTCAAAGTCTTTGTAATATTTATGGTGAATATGACAAGTGCGATGTAATTTCTTAAAATAGTTATTAATGTGTGAAGGTGTGACGTCTTCTGCCCGGCACCGAAGTAGGAAGATGCGGTTATTCTTAGCATGTGTCAATTTCTTGTATGATTTCGAAAGTAATTTCAATGTTGAGACTGATGAAGTACCATGTATGTCCTTTATATCCTTGTAAAAACCCATATTTCATGTTGTAGTAGATATCATAGCTCTCAGCAATATTATAGGAATGTTAATTATCGACCGTATTATTATACTGTTAATGATTTCGAGGTTCGGTCATTAATTATGAAAACTCAGTTTTGCGACGTTTCGAGATTTATTCTTCTCATAATCATGCCTACAACATTAAAATATAGTCTTACTACAATTATATTATTTGTAAGTGTGTATAGGTGTGTGTAAAGTCATACATTACTATAACTATTTACTTACATTAACTGTGAGATGAGCTACAGCAACCACATTACACTAAACACTTATCACTGTTCCATACTTATACACATATAACACATTACAATTGTATAGTGTTAGCGTTATGTAGTTATCTGACAGACTGCCAGCGATATAAAATTTTAATAGTACCTAACTAGAAAGTTGTTCAGTATTCCTATACCTGTAAACTATTGTCCATTTTAAAAAGAGTGAATAAGATTAGAATAACACTTGCTAAGACTTTGTACGTCCGTTTTCTTGTTAACTGAAAGGTGTTTATTCTTCTCTATTGTTAGCATTTCTAAGAATTGCCGTTTAAAATGATTGCTTTCTGCATGAATTACTTTAGCTTTGTGAAACTGAAACGAGTGACCGTGTGTACGGGCGTGTTGTGTTAGGGCCGTGGGATCAGGTCTGTTAGTATTTACTTTCTGGCAGCTATATTTATGTTGATAAATACGTCTTTTAAAATACTGTTCAGAACAACCGTAATATTTTTTTCCACAGTTTTCTTCACACGGTATTTCATATATTATGTTGTTGGATCTTAGTTCTTATTTCATCCCTGTCTTTAGTATGCGTAAAACATTTATTATTGATAGTGTTAACGTTTTTGAAAGCTATTTTTGTATTGTTATTAGCATTAGTGAGGATCTTGGAAAGTCTTTCTGATAATGATTTGACATATGGAAGGGAAAAATATTTTTTAGTTGTAGTAGTGTTATCTTGATTACTGGATGTTGTATTCTGTCCTACAGGTGTATTACATTTATTTGGTTATTAGTCACGTCTAAGTTATTTATTTGGGTTTTAGTGTTATCTACCATATTATGATTATGTCTGTAACTTTCTCGCAATATTTTGCAAGTTATCTTGTGGTGGTACCCATTTGTTCATCTATTATCAATTTCTTTTTTGTAGATGTCTGTTGTAAGTCTGTGTGCACGATTTATCAGATTTTTAGCAACATTAATTTTGTAGTGGTATGGACAATGACTTGTGTAATGAATGTATCGTCCTGTGGTTTGTGGTTTTTGCCACCATTTTGTGTCAAGTTTACCATTGGCTTGGTGGAGTAATAAAACATCTAAAAATGAGATTGTGTTGTCCTATTTTTCTAATTCTACAGTGAAAACTATACATGGATGAAAGTCATTGAATGTATCTATTATTATATTCTGCATATTAATCGGTATTGCTGTAATAATATCATCAACAAATTTGTAAAGGAATGGTATATCAAATGGTACAGTGGGAAGTTTTTTATCAAGAATATACTCAAGATATATATCAGCCAAGATAGGGGCTATTGGTGAGCCCATTGGGCATCCAAATAACTGTAAATAAAACTCATTGTTGAATTGAAAATATCCCCTCTCTAGGCATAACTTAAGTGCTTCTAAGAATTGTTTTTTAGGAATATTTGTGTGAGGTCTGAGTTCATCAAACCTGTCAGAAATAATTTTGGTTACTATTGGTAAAAAGGGATGATACATCCAGTGAAATAAGTTGATACCCAGGGGGTAATTGAACATTGGATATCTTATCGTGGAAGTCAAATGAATCCTTCACGTTATACTTGTAGGTGGAGAGACGTGTTAGTATAGTGGCAAGATGTCTAGCTAATCCATATGTTGGGGAATTTAAAAACGAAACTATGGGTCTGACTGGGTTCCCATCCTTATGGTTTTTTACTAGAGAGTACAACTTAGGGGAAGTTGGTGCGTTATTCGCAAGTTTTCTGCAAGTATGTTCATCTATGTATTTGTTTTTTTGTAAGAACCGTACGTACTTGTTTGTATCATTCATCAGGCTGTGTGTGGGGTTACGTGAAACTTTTTTGTACGTATTATGGTCATTTAATAATTGTTGAGTTTTTTTATATATTCATCTTTATCAATTGCTACCGTTTGATTTGTTTTGTTAGTTTTAGTTATGTATTTGTCTGGGTTGGATCGTAGGAATTGTTTTTTTTTTTTTTTAATATCAGTACATCCCTATGTTTTATACCATTTTTATTCTTATTTTGATTTTGATAATTTGTAATCACATTAACACATTGACCTCTGACTACTTCCCTGTTTTCTTCAATTACACTGTGTTGGATGAAGTATTCTACATCACTAATTAAATTTTCTATCGGAATTTTGTTATTTATAAATGGAATGGAATATTTGGGTCCTAGTGATAAGAATTGTTTTATATCTACGGGGATGTCTTTTTTAGTCAAGTTCACAAACCATTTCTCATTACCTATGATAGTACATGTTTCTTTGTGTAATTTATTGAATTTATTTATTTGACGGGTTTTAATTATTTCATGTTTTTGGTCATGCAGTATTTTTTGTTTTTCTTCAAATTCTACCATTACTGTGGGCGGTAAAATTGTTTTGCAGTAATCTCTACATTCCACTATGGTTCTTTCTGTTCCAATGATCTTATAATTAGAGCTCTTAATTTCTAAATTTAACAATGTTTTCTTAAATCTATTAATAGCATTCTCAAAGTCTTTGTAATATTTATGGTGAATATGACAAGTGCGATGTAATTTCTTAAAATAGTTATTAATGTGTGAAGGTGTGACGTCTTCTGCCCGGCACCGAAGTAGGAAGATGCGGATATTCTTAGCATGTGTCAATTTCTTGTATGATTTCGAAAGTAATTTCAATGTTGAGACTGATGAAGTACCATGTATGTCCTTTATATCCTTGTAAAAACCCATATTTCATGTTGTAGTAGATATCATAGCTTTCAGCAATATTATAGGAATGTTAATTATCGACCGTATTATTATACTGTTAATGATTTCGAGGTTCGGTCATTAATTATGAAAACTCAGTTTTGCGACGTTTCGAGATTTATTCTTCTCATAATCATGCCTACAACATTAAAATATAGTCTTACTACAATTATATTATTTGTAAGTGTGTATAGGTGTGTGTAAAGTCATACATTACTATAACTATTTACTTACATTAACTGTGAGATGAGCTACAGCAACCACATTACACTAAACACTTATCACTGTTCCATACTTATACACATATAACACATTACAATTGTATAGTGTTAGCGTTATGTAGTTATCTGACAGACTGCCAGCGATATAAAATTTTAATAGTACCTAACTAGAAAGTTGTTCAGTATTCCTATACCTGTAAACTATTGTCCATTTTAAAAAGAGTGAATAAGATTAGGATAACACTTGCTAAGACTTTGTACTTCCGTTTTCTTGTTAACTGAAAGGTGTTTATTCTTCTCTATTGTTAGCATTTCTAAGAATTGCCGTTTAAAATGATTACTTTCTGCATGAATTACTTTAGCTTTGTGAAACTGAAACAAGTGACCGTGTGTACGGGCGTGTTGTGTTAGGGCCGTGGGATCAGGTCTGTTAGTATTTACTTTCTGGCAGCTATATTTATGTTGATAAATACGTCTTTTAAAATACTGTTCAGAACAACCGTAATATTTTTTTCCACAGTTTTCTTCACACGGTATTTCATATATTATGTTGGATCTTAGTTCTATGTCATCCCTGTCTTTAGTATGCGTAAAACATTTATTATTGATAGTGTTAACGTTTTTGAAAGCTATTTTTGTATTGTGATTAGCATTAGTGAGGATCTTGGAAAGTCTTTCTGATAATGATTTGACATATGGAAGGGAAAAATATTTTTTAGTTGTAGTAGTGTTATCTTGATTACTGGATGTTTGTTTTCTGTCCTACAGGTGTATTACCATTTATTTGGTTATTAGTCACGTCTAAGTTATTTATTTGGGTTTTAGTGTTATCTACCATATTATGATTATGTCTGTAACTTTCTCGCAATATTTTGCAAATTATCTTGTGGGGGTACCCATATGTTAGCAATAAGTCTACTAGTCTATTATCAGTTTCTTTTTTGTAGATGTCTGTTGTAAGTCTGTGTGCACGATTTATCAGATTTTTAGCAACATTAATTTTGTAGTGGTATGGACAATGACTCGTGTAATGAATGTATCGTCCTGAGGTTTGTGGTTTTTGCCACCATTTTGTGTCAAGTTTACCATTGGCTTGGTGGAGTAATAAAACATCTAAAAATGAGATTGTGTTGTCCGATTTTTCTAATTCTACAGTGAAAACTATACGTGGATGAAAGTCATTGAATGTATCTATTATTATATTCTGCATATTAATCGGTATTGCTGTAATAATATCATCAACAAATTTGTAAAGAAATGGTATATCAAATGGTACAGTGGGAAGTTTTTTATCAAGAATATACTCAAGATATATATGAGCCAAAATAGGGGCTATTGGTGAGCCCATTGGGCATGCAACTAACTGTAAATAAAACTCATTGTTGAATTGAAAATATCCCCTCTCTAGGCATAACTTAAGTGCTTCTAAGAATTGTTTTTTAGGAATATTTGTGTGAGGTCTGAGTTCATCAAACCTGTCAGAAATAATTTTGGTTACTATTGGTACTGATATATTGGTAAAAAGGGATGATACATCCAGTGAAATAAGTTGATACCCAGGGGGTAATTGAACATTGGATATCTTATCGTGGAAGTCAAATGAATCCTTCACGTTATACTTGTAGGTGGAGAGACGTGTTAGAATAGTGGCAAGATGTCTAGCTAATCCAGATGTTGGGGAATTTAAAAACGAAACTATGGGTCTGACTGGGTTCCCATCCTTACGGTTTTTTACTAGAGAGTACAACTTAGGGGAAGTTGGTGCGTTATTCACAAGTTTTCTGCAAGTATGTTCACCTATGTATTTGTTTTTTTGTAAGAACCGTACGTACTTGTTTGTATCATTCATCAGGCTGTGTGTGGGGTTACGTGAAACTTTTTTGTACGTATTATGGTCATTTAATAATTGTTGAGGTTTTTTTATATATTCATCTTTATCAATTGCTACCGTTTGATTTGTTTTGTCAGTTTTAGTTATGTATATGTCTGGGTTGGAGCGTAGGAATTGTTTTTTTTTTTTAATATCAGTACATCCCTATGTTTTATACCATTTTTATTCTTATTTTGATTTTGATAATTTGTAATCACATTAACACATTGACCTCTGACTACTTCCCTCTTTTCTTCAATTACACTGTGTTGGATGAAGTATTCTACATCACTAATTAAATTTTCTATCGGAATTTTGTTATTTATAAATGGAATGGAATATTTGGGTCCTAGTGATAAGAATTGTTTTATATCTACGGGGATGTCTTTTTTAGTCAAGTTCACAAACCATTTCTCATTACCTATGATATTACATGCTTCTTTGTGTAATTTATTGAATTTATTTATTTGACGGGTTTTAATTATTTCATGTTTTTGGTCATGCAGTATTTTTTGTTTTTCTTCAAATTCTACCATTACTGTGGGCGGTAAAATTGTTTTGCAGTAATCTCTACATTCCACTATGGTTCTTTCTGTTCCAATGATCTTATAATTAGAGCTCTTAATTTCTAAATTTAACAATGTTTTCTTAAATCTATTAATAGCATTCTCAAAGTCTTTGTAATATTTATGGTGAATATGACAAGTGCGATGTAATTTCTTAAAATAGTTATTAATGTGTGAAGGTGTGACGTCTTCTGCCCGGCACCGAAGTAGGAAGATGCGGTTATTCTTAGCATGTGTCAATTTCTTGTATGATTTCGAAAGTAATTTCAATGTTGAGACTGATGAAGTACCATGTATGTCCTTTATATCCTTGTAAAAACCCATATTTCATGTTGTAGTAGATATCATAGCTCTCAGCAATATTATAGGAATGTTAATTATCGACCGTATTATTATACTGTTAATGATTTCGAGGTTCGGTCATTAATTATGAAAACTCAGTTTTGCGACGTTTCGAGATTTATTCTTCTCATAATCATGCCTACAACATTAAAATATAGTCTTACTACAATTATATTATTTGTAAGTGTGTATAGGTGTGTGTAAAGTCATACATTACTATAACTATTTACTTACATTAACTGTGAGATGAGCTACAGCAACCACATTACACTAAACACTTATCACTGTTCCATACTTATACACATATAACACATTACAATTGTATAGTGTTAGCGTTATGTAGTTATCTGACAGACTGCCAGCGATATAAAATTTTAATAGTACCTAACTAGAAAGTTGTTCAGTATTCCTATACCTGTAAACTATTGTCCATTTTAAAAAGAGTGAATAAGATTAGAATAACACTTGCTAAGACTTTGTACGTCCGTTTTCTTGTTAACTGAAAGGTGTTTATTCTTCTCTATTGTTAGCATTTCTAAGAATTGCCGTTTAAAATGATTGCTTTCTGCATGAATTACTTTAGCTTTGTGAAACTGAAACGAGTGACCGTGTGTACGGGCGTGTTGTGTTAGGGCCGTGGGATCAGGTCTGTTAGTATTTACTTTCTGGCAGCTATATTTATGTTGATAAATACGTCTTTTAAAATACTGTTCAGAACAACCGTAATATTTTTTTCCACAGTTTTCTTCACACGGTATTTCATATATTATGTTGTTGGATCTTAGTTCTTATTTCATCCCTGTCTTTAGTATGCGTAAAACATTTATTATTGATAGTGTTAACGTTTTTGAAAGCTATTTTTGTATTGTTATTAGCATTAGTGAGGATCTTGGAAAGTCTTTCTGATAATGATTTGACATATGGAAGGGAAAAATATTTTTTAGTTGTAGTAGTGTTATCTTGATTACTGGATGTTGTATTCTGTCCTACAGGTGTATTACATTTATTTGGTTATTAGTCACGTCTAAGTTATTTATTTGGGTTTTAGTGTTATCTACCATATTATGATTATGTCTGTAACTTTCTCGCAATATTTTGCAAGTTATCTTGTGGTGGTACCCATTTGTTCATCTATTATCAATTTCTTTTTTGTAGATGTCTGTTGTAAGTCTGTGTGCACGATTTATCAGATTTTTAGCAACATTAATTTTGTAGTGGTATGGACAATGACTTGTGTAATGAATGTATCGTCCTGTGGTTTGTGGTTTTTGCCACCATTTTGTGTCAAGTTTACCATTGGCTTGGTGGAGTAATAAAACATCTAAAAATGAGATTGTGTTGTCCTATTTTTCTAATTCTACAGTGAAAACTATACATGGATGAAAGTCATTGAATGTATCTATTATTATATTCTGCATATTAATCGGTATTGCTGTAATAATATCATCAACAAATTTGTAAAGGAATGGTATATCAAATGGTACAGTGGGAAGTTTTTTATCAAGAATATACTCAAGATATATATCAGCCAAGATAGGGGCTATTGGTGAGCCCATTGGGCATCCAAATAACTGTAAATAAAACTCATTGTTGAATTGAAAATATCCCCTCTCTAGGCATAACTTAAGTGCTTCTAAGAATTGTTTTTTAGGAATATTTGTGTGAGGTCTGAGTTCATCAAACCTGTCAGAAATAATTTTGGTTACTATTGGTAAAAAGGGATGATACATCCAGTGAAATAAGTTGATACCCAGGGGGTAATTGAACATTGGATATCTTATCGTGGAAGTCAAATGAATCCTTCACGTTATACTTGTAGGTGGAGAGACGTGTTAGTATAGTGGCAAGATGTCTAGCTAATCCATATGTTGGGGAATTTAAAAACGAAACTATGGGTCTGACTGGGTTCCCATCCTTATGGTTTTTTACTAGAGAGTACAACTTAGGGGAAGTTGGTGCGTTATTCGCAAGTTTTCTGCAAGTATGTTCATCTATGTATTTGTTTTTTTGTAAGAACCGTACGTACTTGTTTGTATCATTCATCAGGCTGTGTGTGGGGTTACGTGAAACTTTTTTGTACGTATTATGGTCATTTAATAATTGTTGAGTTTTTTTATATATTCATCTTTATCAATTGCTACCGTTTGATTTGTTTTGTTAGTTTTAGTTATGTATTTGTCTGGGTTGGATCGTAGGAATTGTTTTTTTTTTTTTTTAATATCAGTACATCCCTATGTTTTATACCATTTTTATTCTTATTTTGATTTTGATAATTTGTAATCACATTAACACATTGACCTCTGACTACTTCCCTGTTTTCTTCAATTACACTGTGTTGGATGAAGTATTCTACATCACTAATTAAATTTTCTATCGGAATTTTGTTATTTATAAATGGAATGGAATATTTGGGTCCTAGTGATAAGAATTGTTTTATATCTACGGGGATGTCTTTTTTAGTCAAGTTCACAAACCATTTCTCATTACCTATGATAGTACATGTTTCTTTGTGTAATTTATTGAATTTATTTATTTGACGGGTTTTAATTATTTCATGTTTTTGGTCATGCAGTATTTTTTGTTTTTCTTCAAATTCTACCATTACTGTGGGCGGTAAAATTGTTTTGCAGTAATCTCTACATTCCACTATGGTTCTTTCTGTTCCAATGATCTTATAATTAGAGCTCTTAATTTCTAAATTTAACAATGTTTTCTTAAATCTATTAATAGCATTCTCAAAGTCTTTGTAATATTTATGGTGAATATGACAAGTGCGATGTAATTTCTTAAAATAGTTATTAATGTGTGAAGGTGTGACGTCTTCTGCCCGGCACCGAAGTAGGAAGATGCGGATATTCTTAGCATGTGTCAATTTCTTGTATGATTTCGAAAGTAATTTCAATGTTGAGACTGATGAAGTACCATGTATGTCCTTTATATCCTTGTAAAAACCCATATTTCATGTTGTAGTAGATATCATAGCTTTCAGCAATATTATAGGAATGTTAATTATCGACCGTATTATTATACTGTTAATGATTTCGAGGTTCGGTCATTAATTATGAAAACTCAGTTTTGCGACGTTTCGAGATTTATTCTTCTCATAATCATGCCTACAACATTAAAATATAGTCTTACTACAATTATATTATTTGTAAGTGTGTATAGGTGTGTGTAAAGTCATACATTACTATAACTATTTACTTACATTAACTGTGAGATGAGCTACAGCAACCACATTACACTAAACACTTATCACTGTTCCATACTTATACACATATAACACATTACAATTGTATAGTGTTAGCGTTATGTAGTTATCTGACAGACTGCCAGCGATATAAAATTTTAATAGTACCTAACTAGAAAGTTGTTCAGTATTCCTATACCTGTAAACTATTGTCCATTTTAAAAAGAGTGAATAAGATTAGGATAACACTTGCTAAGACTTTGTACTTCCGTTTTCTTGTTAACTGAAAGGTGTTTATTCTTCTCTATTGTTAGCATTTCTAAGAATTGCCGTTTAAAATGATTACTTTCTGCATGAATTACTTTAGCTTTGTGAAACTGAAACAAGTGACCGTGTGTACGGGCGTGTTGTGTTAGGGCCGTGGGATCAGGTCTGTTAGTATTTACTTTCTGGCAGCTATATTTATGTTGATAAATACGTCTTTTAAAATACTGTTCAGAACAACCGTAATATTTTTTTCCACAGTTTTCTTCACACGGTATTTCATATATTATGTTGGATCTTAGTTCTATGTCATCCCTGTCTTTAGTATGCGTAAAACATTTATTATTGATAGTGTTAACGTTTTTGAAAGCTATTTTTGTATTGTGATTAGCATTAGTGAGGATCTTGGAAAGTCTTTCTGATAATGATTTGACATATGGAAGGGAAAAATATTTTTTAGTTGTAGTAGTGTTATCTTGATTACTGGATGTTTGTTTTCTGTCCTACAGGTGTATTACCATTTATTTGGTTATTAGTCACGTCTAAGTTATTTATTTGGGTTTTAGTGTTATCTACCATATTATGATTATGTCTGTAACTTTCTCGCAATATTTTGCAAATTATCTTGTGGGGGTACCCATATGTTAGCAATAAGTCTACTAGTCTATTATCAGTTTCTTTTTTGTAGATGTCTGTTGTAAGTCTGTGTGCACGATTTATCAGATTTTTAGCAACATTAATTTTGTAGTGGTATGGACAATGACTCGTGTAATGAATGTATCGTCCTGAGGTTTGTGGTTTTTGCCACCATTTTGTGTCAAGTTTACCATTGGCTTGGTGGAGTAATAAAACATCTAAAAATGAGATTGTGTTGTCCGATTTTTCTAATTCTACAGTGAAAACTATACGTGGATGAAAGTCATTGAATGTATCTATTATTATATTCTGCATATTAATCGGTATTGCTGTAATAATATCATCAACAAATTTGTAAAGAAATGGTATATCAAATGGTACAGTGGGAAGTTTTTTATCAAGAATATACTCAAGATATATATGAGCCAAAATAGGGGCTATTGGTGAGCCCATTGGGCATGCAACTAACTGTAAATAAAACTCATTGTTGAATTGAAAATATCCCCTCTCTAGGCATAACTTAAGTGCTTCTAAGAATTGTTTTTTAGGAATATTTGTGTGAGGTCTGAGTTCATCAAACCTGTCAGAAATAATTTTGGTTACTATTGGTACTGATATATTGGTAAAAAGGGATGATACATCCAGTGAAATAAGTTGATACCCAGGGGGTAATTGAACATTGGATATCTTATCGTGGAAGTCAAATGAATCCTTCACGTTATACTTGTAGGTGGAGAGACGTGTTAGAATGGTGGCAAGATGTCTAGCTAATCCATATGTTGGGTAATTTAAAAACGAAACTATGGGTCTGACTGGGTTCCCATCCTTACGGTTTTTTACTAGAGAGTACAACTTAGGGGAAGTTGGTGCGTTATTCACAAGTTTTCTGCAAGTATGTTCACCTATGTATTTGTTTTTTTGTAAGAACCGTACGTACTTGTTTGTATCATTCATCAGGCTGTGTGTGGGGTTACGTGAAACTTTTTTGTACGTATTATGGTCATTTAATAATTGTTGAGGTTTTTTTATATATTCATCTTTATCAATTGCTACCGTTTGATTTGTTTTGTCAGTTTTAGTTATGTATATGTCTGGGTTGGAGCGTAGGAATTGTTTTTTTTTTTTAATATCAGTACATCCCTATGTTTTATACCATTTTTATTCTTATTTTGATTTTGATAATTTGTAATCACATTAACACATTGACCTCTGACTACTTCCCTCTTTTCTTCAATTACACTGTGTTGGATGAAGTATTCTACATCACTAATTAAATTTTCTATCGGAATTTTGTTATTTATAAATGGAATGGAATATTTGGGTCCTAGTGATAAGAATTGTTTTATATCTACGGGGATGTCTTTTTTAGTCAAGTTCACAAACCATTTCTCATTACCTATGATAGTACATGTTTCTTTGTGTAATTTATTGAATTTATTTATTTGACGGGTTTTAATTATTTCATGTTTTTGGTCATGCAGTATTTTTTGTTTTTCTTCAAATTCTACCATTACTGTGGGCGGTAAAATTGTTTTGCAGTAATCTCTACATTCCACTATGGTTCTTTCTGTTCCAATGATCTTATAATTAGTGCTCTTAATTTCTAAATTTAACAATGTTTTCTTAAATCTATTAATAGCATTCTCAAAGTCTTTGTAATATTTATGGTGAATATGACAAGTGCGATGTAATTTCTTAAAATAGTTATTAATGTGTGAAGGTGTGACGTCTTCTGCCCGGCACCGAAGTAGGAAGATGCGGTTATTCTTAGCATTTGTCAATTTCTTGTATGATTTCGAAAGTAATTTCAATGTTGAGACTGATGAAGTACCATGTATGTCCTTTATATCCTTGTAAAAACCCATATTTCATGTTGTAGTAGATATCATAGCTCTCAGCAATATTATAGGAATGTTAATTATCGACCGTATTATTATACTGTTAATGATTTCGAGGTTCGGTCGTTAATTATGAAAACTCAGTTTTGCGACGTTTCGAGATTTATTCTTCTCATAATCATGCCTACAACATTAAAATATAGTCTTACTACAATTATATTATTTGTAAGTGTGTATAGGTGTGTGTAAAGTCATACATTACTATAACTATTTACTTACATTAACTGTGAGATGAGCTACAGCAACCACATTACACTAAACACTTATCACTGTTCCATACTTATACACATATAACACATTACAATTGTATAGTGTTAGCGTTATGTAGTTATCTGACAGACTGCCAGCGATATAAAATTTTAATAGTACCTAACTAGAAAGTTGTTCAGTATTCCTATACCTGTAAACTATTGTCCATTTTAAAAAGAGTGAATTAGATTAGAATAACACTTGCTAAGACTTTGTACATCCGTTTTCTTGTTAACAGAAAGGTGTTTATTCTTCTCTATTGTTAGCATTTCTAAGAATTGCCGTTTATAATGATTACTTTCTGCATGAATTACTTTAGCTTTGTGAAACTGAAACAAGTGACCGTGTGTACGGGCGTGTTGTGTTAGGGCCGTGGGATCAGGTCTGTTAGTATTTACTTTCTGGCAGCTATATTTATGTTGATAAATACGTCTTTTAAAATACTGTTCAGAACAACCGTAATATTTTTTTCCACAGTTTTCTTCACACGGTATTTCATATATTATGTTGGATCTTAGTTCTATTTCATCCCTGTCTTTAGTATGCGTAAAACATTTATTATTGATAGTGTTAACGTTTTTGAAAGCTATTTTTGTATTGTGATTAGCATTAGTGAAGATCTTGGAAAGTCTTTCTGATTATGATTTGACATATGGAAGGGAAAAATATTTTTTAGTTGTAGTAGTGTTATCTTGATTACTGGATGTTTGTTTTCTGTCCTACAGGTGTATTACCATTTATTTGGTTATTAGTCACGTCTAAGTTATTTATTTGGGTTTTAGTGTTATCTACCATATTATGATTATGTCTGTAACTTTCTCGCAATATTTTGCAAATTATCTTGTGGGGGTACCCATTTGTTAGCAATAAGTCTACTAGTCTATTATCAGTTTCTTTTTTGTAGATGTCTGTTGTAAGTCTGTGTGCACGATTTATCAGATTTTTAGCAACATTAATTTTGTAGTGGTATGGACAATGACTCGTGTAATGAATGTATCGTCCTGAGGTTTGTGGTTTTTGCCACCATTTTGTGTCAAGTTTACCATTGGCTTGGTGGAGTAATAAAACATCTAAAAATGAGATTGTGTTGTCCGATTTTTCTAATTCTACAGTGAAAACTATACGTGGATGAAAGTCATTCAATGTATCTATTATTATATTCTGCATATTAATCGGTATTGCTGTAATAATATCATCAACAAATTTGTAAAGGAATGGTATATCAAATGGTACAGTGGGAAGTTTTTTATCAAGAATATACTCAAGATATATATGAGCCAAAATAGGGGCTATTGGTGAGCCCATTGGGCATCCAAATAACTGTAAATAAAACTCATTGTTGAATTGAAAATATCCCCTCTCTAGGCATAACTTAAGTGCTTCTAAGAATTGTTTTTTAGGAATATTTGTGTGAGGTCTGAGTTCATCAAACCTGTCAGAAATAATTTTGGTTACTATTGGTACTGATATATTGGTAAAAAGGGATGATACATCCAGTGAAATAAGTTGATACCCAGGGGGTAATTGAACATTGGATATCTTATCGTGGAAGTCAAATGAATCCTTCACGTTATACTTGTAGGTGGAGAGACGTGTTAGAATAGTGGCAAGATGTCTAGCTAATCCAGATGTTGGGGAATTTAAAAACGAAACTATGGGTCTGACTGGGTTCCCATCCTTACGGTTTTTTACTAGAGAGTACAACTTAGGGGAAGTTGGTGCGTTATTCACAAGTTTTCTGCAAGTATGTTCACCTATGTATTTGTTTTTTTGTAAGAACCGTACGTACTTGTTTGTATCATTCATCAGGCTGTGTGTGGGGTTACGTGAAACTTTTTTGTACGTATTATGGTCATTTAATAATTGTTGAGGTTTTTTTATATATTCATCTTTATCAATTGCTACCGTTTGATTTGTTTTGTCAGTTTTAGTTATGTATATGTCTGGGTTGGAGCGTAGGAATTGTTTTTTTTTTTTAATATCAGTACATCCCTATGTTTTATACCATTTTTATTCTTATTTTGATTTTGATAATTTGTAATCACATTAACACATTGACCTCTGACTACTTCCCTCTTTTCTTCAATTACACTGTGTTGGATGAAGTATTCTACATCACTAATTAAATTTTCTATCGGAATTTTGTTATTTATAAATGGAATGGAATATTTGGGTCCTAGTGATAAGAATTGTTTTATATCTACGGGGATGTCTTTTTTAGTCAAGTTCACAAACCATTTCTCATTACCTATGATATTACATGCTTCTTTGTGTAATTTATTGAATTTATTTATTTGACGGGTTTTAATTATTTCATGTTTTTGGTCATGCAGTATTTTTTGTTTTTCTTCAAATTCTACCATTACTGTGGGCGGTAAAATTGTTTTGCAGTAATCTCTACATTCCACTATGGTTCTTTCTGTTCCAATGATCTTATAATTAGAGCTCTTAATTTGTAAATTTAACAATGTTTTCTTAAATCTATTAATAGCATTCTCAAAGTCTTTGTAATATTTATGGTGAATATGACAAGTGCGATGTAATTTCTTAAAATAGTTATTAATGTGTGAAGGTGTGACGTCTTCTGCCCGGCACCGAAGTAGGAAGATGCGGTTATTCTTAGCATGTGTCAATTTCTTGTATGATTTCGAAAGTAATTTCAATGTTGAGACTGATGAAGTACCATGTATGTCCTTTATATCCTTGTAAAAACCCATATTTCATGTTGTAGTAGATATCATAGCTCTCAGCAATATTATAGGAATGTTAATTATCGACCGTATTATTATACTGTTAATGATTTCGAGGTTCGGTCATTAATTATGAAAACTCAGTTTTGCGACGTTTCGAGATTTATTCTTCTCATAATCATGCCTACAACATTAAAATATAGTCTTACTACAATTATATTATTTGTAAGTGTGTATAGGTGTGTGTAAAGTCATACATTACTATAACTATTTACTTACATTAACTGTGAGATGAGCTACAGCAACCACATTACACTAAACACTTATCACTGTTCCATACTTATACACATATAACACATTACAATTGTATAGTGTTAGCGTTATGTAGTTATCTGACAGACTGCCAGCGATATAAAATTTTAATAGTACCTAACTAGAAAGTTGTTCAGTATTCCTATACCTGTAAACTATTGTCCATTTTAAAAAGAGTGAATAAGATTAGAATAACACTTGCTAAGACTTTGTACGTCCGTTTTCTTGTTAACTGAAAGGTGTTTATTCTTCTCTATTGTTAGCATTTCTAAGAATTGCCGTTTAAAATGATTGCTTTCTGCATGAATTACTTTAGCTTTGTGAAACTGAAACGAGTGACCGTGTGTACGGGCGTGTTGTGTTAGGGCCGTGGGATCAGGTCTGTTAGTATTTACTTTCTGGCAGCTATATTTATGTTGATAAATACGTCTTTTAAAATACTGTTCAGAACAACCGTAATATTTTTTCCACAGTTTTCTTCACACGGTATTTCATATATTATGTTGGATCTTAGTTCTATTTCATCCCTGTCTGTAGTATGCGTAAAACATTTATTATTGATAGTGTTAACGTTTTTGAAAGCTATTTTTGTATTGTGATTAGCATTAGTGAGGATCTTGGAAAGTCTTTCTGATAATGATTTGACATATGGAAGGGAAAAATATTTTTTAGTTGTAGTAGTGTTATCTTGATTACTGGATGTTGTATTCTGTCCTACAGGTGTATTACATTTATTTGGTTATTAGTCACGTCTAAGTTATTTATTTGGGTTTTAGTGTTATCTACCATATTATGATTATGTCTGTAACTTTCTCGCAATATTTTGCAAGTTATCTTGTGGTGGTACCCATTTGTTCATCTATTATCAATTTCTTTTTTGTAGATGTCTGTTGTAAGTCTGTGTGCACGATTTATCAGATTTTTAGCAACATTAATTTTGTAGTGGTATGGACAATGACTCGTGTAATGAATGTATCGTCCTGAGGTTTGTGGTTTTTGCCACCATTTTGTGTCAAGTTTACCATTGGCTTGGTGGAGTAATAAAACATCTAAAAATGAGATTGTGTTGTCCGATTTTTCTAATTCTACAGTGAAAACTATACGTGGATGAAAGTCATTCAATGTATCTATTATTATATTCTGCATATTAATCGGTATTGCTGTAATAATATCATCAACAAATTTGTAAAGGAATGGTATATCAAATGGTACAGTGGGAAGTTTTTTATCAAGAATATACTCAAGATATATATGAGCCAAAATAGGGGCTATTGGTGAGCCCATTGGGCATCCAAATAACTGTAAATAAAACTCATTGTTGAATTGAAAATATCCCCTCTCTAGGCATAACTTAAGTGCTTCTAAGAATTGTTTTTTAGGAATATTTGTGTGAGGTCTGAGTTCATCAAACCTGTCAGAAATAATTTTGGTTACTATTGGTACTGATATATTGGTAAAAAGGGATGATACATCCAGTGAAATAAGTTGATACCCAGGGGGTAATTGAACATTGGATATCTTATCGTGGAAGTCAAATGAATCCTTCACGTTATACTTGTAGGTGGAGAGACGTGTTAGAATAGTGGCAAGATGTCTAGCTAATCCATATGTTGGGGAATTTAAAAACGAAACTATGGGTCTGACTGGGTTCCCATCCTTACGGTTTTTTACTAGAGAGTACAACTTAGGGGAAGTTGGTGCGTTATTCACAAGTTTTCTGCAAGTATGTTCACCTATGTATTTGTTTTTTTGTAAGAACCGTACGTACTTGTTTGTATCATTCATCAGGCTGTGTGTGGGGTTACGTGAAACTTTTTTGTACGTATTATGGTCATTTAATAATTGTTGAGGTTTTTTTATATATTCATCTTTATCAATTGCTACCGTTTGATTTGTTTTGTCAGTTTTAGTTATGTATATGTCTGGGTTGGAGCGTAGGAATTGTTTTTTTTTTTTTAATATCAGTACATCCCTATGTTTTATACCATTTTTATTCTTATTTTGATTTTGATAATTTTTAATCACATTAACACATTGACCTCTGACTACTTCCCTCTTTTCTTCAATTACACTGTGTTGGATGAAGTATTCTACATCACTAATTAAATTTTCTATCGGAATTTTGTTATTTATAAATGGAATGGAATATTTGGGTCCTAGTGATAAGAATTGTTTTATATCTACGGGGATGTCTTTTTTGTCAAGTTCACAAACCATTTCTCATTACCTATGATATTACATGTTTCTTTGTGTAATTTATTGAATTTATTTATTTGACGGGTTTTAATTATTTCATGTTTTTGGTCATGCAGTATTTTTTGTTTTTCTTCAAATTCTACCATTACTGTGGGCGGTAAAATTGTTTTGCAGTAATCTCTACATTCCACTATGGTTCTTTCTGTTCCAATGATCTTATAATTAGAGCTCTTAATTTCTAAATTTAACAATGTTTTCTTAAATCTATTAATAGCATTCTCAAAGTCTTTGTAATATTTATGGTGAATATGACAAGTGCGATGTAATTTCTTAAAATAGTTATTAATGTGTGAAGGTGTGACGTCTTCTGCCCGGCACCGAAGTAGGAAGATGCGGTTATTCTTAGCATGTGTCAATTTCTTGTATGATTTCGAAAGTAATTTCAATGTTGAGACTGATGAAGTACCATGTATGTCCTTTATATCCTTGTAAAAACCCATATTTCATGTTGTAGTAGATATCATAGCTCTCAGCAATATTATAGGTTTGTTAATTATCGACCGTATTATTATACTGTTAATGATTTCGAGGTTCGGTCATTAATTATGAAAACTCAGTTTTGCGACGTTTCGAGATTTATTCTTCTCATAATCATGCCTACAACATTAAAATATAGTCTTACTACAATTATATTATTTGTAAGTGTGTATAGGTGTGTGTAAAGTCATACATTACTATAACTATTTACTTACATTAACTGTGAGATGAGCTACAGCAACCACATTACACTAAACACTTATCACTGTTCCATACTTATACACATATAACACATTACAATTGTATAGTGTTAGCGTTATGTAGTTATCTGACAGACTGCCAGGGATATAAAATTTTAATAGTACCTAACTAGAAAGTTGTTCAGTATTCCTATACCTGTAAACTATTGTCCATTTTAAAAAGAGTGATTAAGATTAGAATAACACTTGCTAAGACTTTGTACGTCCGTTTTCTTGTTAACTGAAAGGTGTTTATTCTTCTCTATTGTTAGCATTTCTAAGAATTGCCATTTAAAATGATTACTTTCTGCATGAATTACTGTAGCTTTGTGAAACTGAAATGAGTGACCTTGTGTACGGGCATGTTGTGTTAGGGCGTGTTGTGTTAGGGCCGTGGGATCAGGTCTGTTAGTATTTACTTTCTGGCAGCTATATTTATGTTGATAAATACGTCTTTTAAAATACTGTTCAGAACAACCGTAATATTTTTCCACAGTTTTCTTCACACGGTATTTCATATATTATGTTGGATCTTAGTTCTATTTCATCCCTGTCTTTAGTATGCGTAAAACATTTATTATTGATAGTGTTAACGTTTTTGAAAGCTATTTTTGTATTGTGATTAGCATTAGTGAGGATCTTGGAAAGTCTTTCTGATAATGATTTGACATATGGAAGGGAAAAATATTTTTTAGTTGTAGTAGTGTTATCTTGATTACTGGATGTTGTATTCTGTCCTACAGGTGTATTACCATTTATTTGGTTATTAGTCACGTCTAAGTTATTTATTTGGGTTTTAGTGTTATCTACCATATTATGATTATGTCTGTAACTTTCTCGCAATATTTTGCAAGTTATCTTGTGGTGGTACCCATTTGTTCATCTATTATCAATTTCTTTTTTGTAGATGTCTGTTGTAAGTCTGTGTGCACGATTTATCAGATTTTTAGCAACATTAATTTTGTAGTGGTATGGACAATGACTCGTGTAATGAATGTATCGTCCTGAGGTTTGTGGTTTTTGCCACCATTTTGTGTCAAGTTTACCATTGGCTTGGTGGAGTAATAAAACATCTAAAAATGAGATTGTGTTGTCCGATTTTTCTAATTCTACAGTGAAAACTATACGTGGATGAAAGTCATTGAATGTATCTATTATTATATTCTGCATATTAATCGGTATTGCTGTAATAATATCATCAACAAATTTGTAAAGGAATGGTATATCAAATGGTACAGTGGGAAGTTTTTTATCAAGAATATACTCAAGATATATATCAGCCAAGATAGGGGCAACCACATTACACTAAACACTTATCACTGTTCCATACTTATACACATATAACACATTACAATTGTATAGTGTTAGCGTTATGTAGTTATCTGACAGACTGCCAGCGATATAAAATTTTAATAGTACCTAACTAGAAAGTTGTTCAGTATTCCTATACCTGTAAACTATTGTCCATTTTAAAAAGAGTGAATAAGATTAGAATAACACTTGCTAAGACTTTGTACGTCCGTTTTCTTGTTAACAGAAAGGTGTTTATTCTTCTCTATTGTTAGCATTTCTAAGAATTGCCTTTTAAAATGATTACTTTCTGCATGAATTACTTTAGCTTTGTGAAACTGAAACGAGTGACCTTGTGTACGGGCGTGTTGTGTTAGGGCCGTGGGATTAGGTCTGTTAGTATTTACTTTCTGGCAGCTATATTTATGTTGATAAATACGTCTTGTAAAATACTGTTCAGAACAACCGTAATATTTTTTTCCACAGTTTTCTTCACATGGTATTTCATATATTATGTTGGATCTTAGTTCTATTTCATCCCTGTCTTTAGTATGCGTAAAACATTTATTATTGATAGTGTTAACGTTTTTGAAAGCTATTTTTGTATTGTGATTAGCATTAGTGAGGATCTTGGAAAGTCTTTCTGATAATGATTTGACATATGGAAGGGAAAAATATTTTTTAGTTGTAGTAGTGTTATCTTGATTACTGGATGTTGTATTCTGTCCTACAGGTGTATTACATTTATTTGGTTATTAGTCACGTCTAAGTTATTTATTTGGGTTTTAGTGTTATCTACCATATTATGATTATGTCTGTAACTTTCTCGCAATATTTTGCAAGTTATCTTGTGGTGGTACCCATTTGTTCATCTATTATCAATTTCTTTTTTGTAGATGTCTGTTGTAAGTCTGTGTGCACGATTTATCAGATTTTTAGCAACATTAATTTTGTAGTGGTATGGACAATGACTTGTGTAATGAATGTATCGTCCTGAGGTTTGTGGTTTTTGCCACCATTTTGTGTCAAGTTTACCATTGGCTTGGTGGAGTAATAAAACATCTAAAAATGAGATTGTGTTGTCCGATTTTTCTAATTCTACAGTGAAAACTAGACGTGGATGAAAGTCATTGAATGTATCTATTATTATATTCTGCATATTAATCGGTATTGCTGTAATAATATCATCAACAAATTTGTAAAGGAATGGTATATCAAATGGTACAGTGGGAAGTTTTTTATCAAGAATATACTCAAGATATATATCAGCCAAGATAGGGGCTATTGGTGAGCCCATTGGGCATCCAAATAACTGTAAATAAAACTCATTGTTGAATTGAAAATATCCCCTCTCTAGGCATAACTTAAGTGCTTCTAAGAATTGTTTTTTAGGAATATTTGTGTGAGGTCTGAGTTCATCAAACCTGTCAGAAATAATTTTGGTTACTATTGGTAAAAAGGGATGATACATCCTGTGAAATAAGTTGATACCCAGGGGGTAATTGAACATTGGATATCTTATCGTGGAAGTCAAATGAATCCTTCACGTTATACTTGTAGGTGGAGAGACGTGTTAGAATAGTGGCAAGATGTCTAGCTAATCCATATGTTGGGGAATTTTGAAAACGAAACTATGGGTCTGACTGGGTTCCCATCCTTATGGTTTTTTACTAGAGAGTACAACTTAGGGGAAGTTGGTGCGTTATTCACAAGTTTTCTGCAAGTATGTTCATCTATGTATTTGTTTTTTTGTAAGAACCGTACGTACTTGTTTGTATCATTCATCAGGCTGTGTGTGGGGTTACGTGAAACTTTTTTGTACGTATTATGGTCATTTAATAATTGTTGAGTTTTTTTATATATTTATCTTTATCAATTGCTACCGTTTGATTTGTTTTGTCAGTTTTAGTTATGTATATGTCTGGGTTGGAGCGTAGGAATTGTTTTTTTTTTTTTTTTAATATCAGTACATCCCTATGTTTTATACCATTTTTATTCTTATTTTGATTTTGATAATTTGTAATCACACTAACACATTGACCTCTGACTACTTCCCTGTTTTCTTCAGTTACACTGTGTTGGATGAAGTATTCTGCATCACTAATTATATTTTCTATCGGAATTTTGTTATTTATAAATGGAATGGAATATTTGGGTCCTAGTGATAAGAATTGTTTTATATCTACGGGGATGTCTTTTTTAGTCAAGTTCACAAACCATTTCTCATTACCTATGATATTACATGTTTTTTGTGTAATTTATTGAATTTATTTATTTGACGGGTTTTAATTATTTCATGTTTTTGGTCATGCAGTATTTTTTGTTTTTCTTCAAATTCTACCATTACTGTGGGCGGTAAAATTGTTTTGCAGTAATCTCTACATTCCACTATGGTTCTTTCTGTTCCAATGATCTTATAATTAGAGCTCTTAATTTCTAAATTTAACAATGTTTTCTTAAATCTATTAATAGCATTCTCAAAGTCTTTGTAATATTTATGGTGAATATGACAAGTGCGATGTAATTTCTTAAAATAGTTATTAATGTGTGAAGGTGTGACGTCTTCTGCCCGGCACTGAAGTAGGAAGATGCGGTTATTCTTAGCATGTGTCAATTTCTTGTATGATTTCGAAAGTAATTTCAATGTTGAGACTGATGAAGTACCATGTATGTCCTTTATATCCTTGTAAAAACCCATATTTCATGTTGTAGTAGATATCATAGCTCTCAGCAATATTATAGGAATGTTAATTATCGACCGTATTATTATACTGTTAATGATTTCGAGGTTCGGTCATTAATTATGAAAACTCAGTTTTGTGACGTTTCGAGATTTATTCTTCTCATAATCATGCGTACAACATTAAAATATAGTCTTACTACAATTATATTATTTGTAAGTGTGTATAGGTGTGTGTAAAGTCATACATTACTATAACTATTTACTTACATTAACTGTGAGATGAGCTACAGCAACCACATTACACTAAACACTTATCACTGTTCCATACTTATACACATATAACACATTACAATTGTATAGTGTTAGCGTTATGTAGTTATCTGACAGACTGCCAGCGATATAAAATTTTAATAGTACCTAACTAGAAAGTTGTTCAGTATTCCTATACCTGTAAACTATTGTCCATTTTAAAAAGAGTGAATAAGATTAGAATAACACTTGCTAAGACTTTGTACGTCCGTTTTCTTGTTAACTGAAAGGTGTTTATTCTTCTCTATTGTTAGCATTTCTAAGAATTGCCTTTTAAAATGATTACTTTCTGCATGAATTACTTTAGCTTTGTGAAACTGAAACGAGTGACCGTGTGTACGGGCGTGTTGTGTTAGGGCCGTGGGATCAGGTCTGTTAGTATTTACTTTCTGGCAGCTATATTTATGTTGATAAATACGTCTTTTAAAATACTGTTCAGAACAACCGTAATATTTTTTCCACAGTTTTCTTCACACAGTATTTCATATATTATGTTGTTGGATCTTAGTTCTATTTCATCCCTGTCTTTAGTATGCGTAAAACATTTATTATTGATAGTGTTAACGTTTTTGAAAGCTATTTTTGTATTGTGATTAGCATTAGTGAGGATCTTGGAAAGTCTTTCTGATAATGATTTGACATATGGAAGGGAAAAATATTTTTTAGTTGTAGTAGTGTTATCTTGATTACTGGATGTTGTATTCTGTCCTACAGGTGTATTACCATTTATTTCGTTATTAGTCACGTCTAAGTTATTTATTTGGGTTTTAGTGTTATCTACCATATTATGATTATGTCTGTAACTTTCTCGCAATATTTTGCAAATTATCTTGTGGGGGTACCCTTTTGTTAGCAATAAGTCTACTAGTCTATTATGAATTTCTTTTTTGTAGATGTCTGTTGTAAGTCTGTGTGCACGATTTATCAGATTTTTAGCAACATTAATTTTGTAGTGGTATGGACAATGACTCGTGTAATGAATGTATCGTCCTGAGGTTTGTGGTTTTTGCCACCATTTTGTGTCAAGTTTACCATTGGCTTGGTGGAGTAATAAAACATCTAAAAATGAGATTGTGTTGTCCGATTTTTCTAATTCTACAGTGAAAACTATACGTGGATGAAAGTCATTGAATGTATCTATTATTATATTCTGCATATTAATCGGTATTGCTGTAATAATATCATCAACAAATTTGTAAAGGAATGGTATATCAAATGGTACAGTGGGAAGTTTTTTATCAAGAATATACTCAAGATATATATCAGCCAAGATAGGGGCTATTGGTGAGCCCATTGGGCATCCAAATAACTGTAAATAAAACTCATTGTTGAATTGAAAATATCCCCTCTCTAGGCATAACTTAAGTGCTTCTAAGAATTGTTTTTTAGGAATATTTGTGTGAGGTCTGAGTTCATCAAACCTGTCAGAAATAATTTTGGTTACTATTGGTAAAAAGGGATGATACATCCAGTGAAATAAGTTGATACCCAGGGGGTAATTGAACATTGGATATCTTATCGTGGAAGTCAAATGAATCCTTCACGTTATACTTGTAGGTGGAGAGACGTGTTAGAATAGTGGCAAGATGTCTAGCTAATCCATATGTTGGGGAATTTAAAAACGAAACTATGGGTCTGACTGGGTTCCCATCCTTATGGTTTTTTACTAGAGAGTACAACTTAGGGGAAGTTGGTGCGTTATTCACAAGTTTTCTGCAAGTATGTTCATCTATGTATTTGTTTTTTTGTAAGAACCGTACGTACTTGTTTGTATCATTCATCAGGCTGTGTGTGGGGTTACGTGAAACTTTTTTGTACGTATTATGGTCATTTAATAATTGTTGAGTTTTTTTTATATATTCATCTTTATCAATTGCTACCGTTTGATTTGTTTTGTCAGTTTTAGTTATGTATATGTCTGGGTTGGAGCGTAGGAATAGTTTTGTTTTTTTTAATATCAGTACATCCCTATGTTTTATACCATTTTTATTCTTATTTTGATTTTGATAATTTGTAATCACATTAACACATTGACCTCTGACTACTTCCCTGTTTTCTTCAATTACACTGTGTTGGATGAAGTATTCTACATCACTAATTTAATTTTCTATCGGAATTTGTTATTTATAAATGGAATGGAATATTTGGGTCCTAGTGATAAGAATTGTTTTATATCTACGGGGATGTCTTTTTTAGTCAAGTTCACAAACCATTTCTCATTACCTATGATATTACATGTTTCTTTGTGTAATTTATTGAATTTATTTATTTGACAGGTTTTAATTATTTCATGTTTTTCGTCATGCAGTATTTTTTGTTTTTCTTCAAATTCTACCATTACTGTGGGCGGTAAAATTGTTTTGCAGTAATCTCTACATTCCACTATGGTTCTTTCTGTTCCAATGATTTTATAATTAGAGCTCTTAATTTCTAAATTTAACAATGTTTTCTTAAATCTATTAATAGCATTCTCAAAGTCTTTGTAATATTTATGTTGAATATGACAAGTGTGATGTAATTTCTTAAAATAGTTATTAATGTGTGAAGGTGTGACGTCTTCTGCCCGGCACCGAAGTAGGAAGATGCGGTTATTCTTAGCATGTGTCAATTTCTTGTATGATTTCGAAAGTAATTTCAATGTTGAGACTGATGAAGTACCATGTATGTCCTTTATATCCTTGTAAAAACCCATATTTCATGTTGTAGTAGATATCATAGCTCTCAGCAATATTATAGGAATGTTAATTATCGACCGTATTATTATACTGTTAATGATTTCGAGGTTCGGTCATTAATTATGAAAACTCAGTTTTGCGACGTTTCGAGATTTATTCTTCTCATAATCATGCGTACAACATTAAAATATAGTCTTACTACAATTATATTAATTGTAAGTGTGTATAGGTGTGTGTAAAGTCATACATTACTATAACTATTTACTTACATTAACTGTGAGATGAGCTACAGCAACCACATTACACTAAACACTTATCACTGTTCCATACTTATACACATATAACACATTACAATTGTATAGTGTTAGCGTTATGTAGTTATCTGACAGACTGCCAGCGATATGAAATTTTAATAGTACCTAACTAGAAAGTTGTTCAGTATTCCTATACCTGTAAACTATTGTCCATTTTAAAAAGAGTGAATAAGATTAGAATAACACTTGCTAAGACTTTGTACGTCCGTTTTCTTGTTAACTGAAAGGTGTTTATTCTTCTCTATTGTTAGCATTTCTAAGAATTGCCATTTAAAATGATTACTTTCTGCATGAATTACTTTAGCTTTGTGAAACTGAAACGAGTGACCGTGTGTACGGGCGTGTTGTGTTAGGGCTGTGGGATCAGGTCTGTTAGTATTTACTTTCTGGCAGCTATATTTATGTTGATAAATACGTCTTTTAAAATACTGTTCAGAACAACCGTAATATTTTTTTCCACAGTTTTCTTCACACGGTATTTCATATATTATGTTGTTGGATCTTAGTTCTATTTCATCCCTGTCTTTAGTATGCGTAAAACATTTATTATTGATAGTGTTAACGTTTTTGAAAGCTATTTTTGTATTGTGATTAGCATTAGTGAGGATCTTGGAAAGTCTTTCTGATAATGATTTGACATATGGAAGGGAAAAATATTTTTTAGTTGTAGTAGTGTTATCTTGATTACTGGATGTTGTATTCTGTCCTACAGGTGTATTACCATTTATTTAGTCACGTCTAAGTTATTTATTTGGGTTTTAGTGTTATCTACCATATTATGATTATGTCTGTAACTTTCTCGCAATATTTTGCAAATTATCTTGTGGGGGTACCCATTTGTTAGCAATAAGTCTACTAGTCTATTATGAATTTCTTTTTTGTAGATGTCTGTTGTAAGTCTGTGTGCACGATTTATCAGATTTTTAGCAACATTAATTTTGTAGTGGTATGGACAATGACTCGTGTAATGAATGTATCGTCCTGAGGTTTGTGGTTTTTGCCACCATTTTGTGTCAAGTTTACCATTGGCTTGGTGGAGTAATAAAACATCTAAAAATGAGATTGTGTTGTCCGATTTTTCTAATTCTACAGTGAAAACTATACGTGGATGAAAGTCATTGAATGTATCTATTATTATATTCTGCATATTAATCGGTATTGCTGTAATAATATCATCAACAAATTTGTAAAGGAATGGTATATCAAATGGTACAGTGGGAAGCTTTTTATCAAGAATATACTCAAGATATATATCAGCCAAGATAGGGGCTATTGGTGAGCCCATTGGGCATCCAAATAACTGTAAATAAAACTCATTGTTGAATTGAAAATATCCCCTCTCTAGGCATAACTTAAGTGCTTCTAAGAATTGTTTTTTAGGAATATTTGTGTGAGGTCTGAGTTCATCAAACCTGTCAGAAATAATTTTGGTTACTATTGGTAAAAAGGGATGATACATCCAGTGAAATAAGTTGATACCCAGGGGGTAATTGAACATTGGATATCTTATCGTGGAAGTCAAATGAATCCTTCACGTTATACTTGTAGGTGGAGAGACGTGTTAGAATAGTGGCAAGATGTCTAGCTAATCCATATGTTGGGGAATTTAAAAACGAAACTATGGGTCTGACTGGGTTCCCATCCTTATGGTTTTTTACTAGAGAGTACAACTTAGGGGAAGTTGGTGCGTTATTCACAAGTTTTCTGCAAGTATGTTCATCTATGTATTTGTTTTTTTGTAAGAACCGTACGTACTTGTTTGTATCATTCATCAGGCTGTGTGTGGGGTTACGTGAAACTTTTTTCTACGTATTATGGTCATTTAATAATTGTTTAGTTTTTTTTATATATTCATCTTTATCAATTGCTACCGTTTGATTTGTTTTGTCAATTTTAGTTATGTATATGTCTGGGTTGGAGCGTAGGAATTGTTTTTTTTTTTTTTTATTATCAGTACATCCCTATGTTTTATACCATTTTTATTCTTATTTTGATTTTGATAATTTGTAATCACACTAACACATTGACCTCTGACTACTTCCCTGTTTTCTTCAATTACACTGTGTTGGATGAAGTATTCTACATCACTAATTATATTTTCTATTGGAATTTTGTTATTTATAAATGGAATGGAATATTTGGGTCCTAGTGATAAGAATTGTTTTATATCTACGAGGATTTCTTTTTTAGTCAAGTTCACAAACCATTTCTCATTACCTATGATATTACATGTTTCTTTGTGTAATTTATTGAATTTATTTATTTGACGGGTTTTAATTATTTCATGTTTTTGGTCATGCAGTATTTTTTGTTTTTCTTCAAATTCTACCATTACTGTGGGTGGTAAAATTGTTTTGCAGTAATCTCTACATTCCACTATGGTTCTTTCTGTTCCAATGATCTTATAATTAGAGCTCTTAATTTCTAAATTTAACAATGTTTTCTTAAATCTATTAATAGCATTCTCAAAGTCTTTGTAATATTTATGTTGAATATGACAAGTGTGATGTAATTTCTTAAAATAGTTATTAATGTGTGAAGGTGTGACGTCTTCTGCCCAGCACCGAAGTAGGAAGATGCGGTTATTCTTAGCATGTGTCAATTTCTTGTATGATTTCGAAAGTAATTTCAATGTTGAGACTGATGAAGTACCATGTATGTCCTTTATATCCTTGTAAAAACCCATATTTCATGTTGTAGTAGATATCATAGCTCTCAGCAATATTATAGGAATGTTAATTATCGACCGTATTATTATACTGTTAATGATTTCGAGGTTCGGTCATTAATTATGAAAACTCAGTTTTGCGACGTTTCGAGATTTATTCTTCTCATAATCATGCGTACAACATTAAAATATAGTCTTACTACAATTATATTATTTGTAAGTGTGTATAGGTGTGTGTAAAGTCATACATTACTGTAACTATTTACTTACATTAACTGTGAGATGAGCTACAGCAACCACATTACACTAAACACTTATCACTGTTCCATACTTATACACATATAACACATTACAATTGTATAGTGTTAGCGTTATGTAGTTATCTGACAGACTGCCAGCGATATAAAATTTTAATAGTACCTAACTAGAAAGTTGTTCAGTATTCCTATACCTGTAAACTATTGTCCATTTTAAAAAGAGTGAATAAGATTAGAATAACACTTTGTACGTCCGTTTTCTTGTTAACTGAAAGGTGTTTATTCTTCTCTATTGTTAGCATTTCTAAGAATTGCCGTTTAAAATGATTACTTTCTGCATGAATTACTTTAGCTTTGTGAAACTGAAACGAGTGACCGTGTGTACGGGCGTGTTGTGTTAGGGCCATGGGATCAGGTCTGTTAGTATTTACTTTCTGGCAGCTATATTTATGTTGATAAATACGTCTTTTAAAATACTGTTCAGAACAACCGTAATATTTTTTCCACAGTTTTCTTCACACGGTATTTCATATATTATGTTGGATCTTAGTTCTATTTCATCCCTGTCTTTAGTATGCGTAAAACATTTATTATTGATAGTGTTAACGTTTTTGAAAGCTATTTTTGTATTGTGATTAGCATTAGTGAGGATCTTGGAAAGTCTTTCTGATAATGATTTGACATATGGAAGGGAAAAATATTTTTTAGTTGTAGTAGTGTTATCTTGATTACTGGATGTTGTATTCTGTCCTACAGGTGTATTACCATTTATTTAGTCACGTCTAAGTTATTTATTTGGGTTTTAGTGTTATCTACCATATTATGATTATGTCTGTAACTTTCTCGCAATATTTTGCAAATTATCTTGTGGGGGTACCCATTTGTTAGCAATATGTCTACTAGTCTATTATGAATTTCTTTTTTGTAGATGTCTGTTGTAAGTCTGTGTGCACGATTTATCAGATTTTTAGCAACATTAATTTTGTAGTGGTATGGACAATGACTCGTGTAATGAATGTATCGTCCTGAGGTTTGTGGTTTTTGCCACCATTTTGTGTCAAGTTTACCATTGGCTTGGTGGAGTAATAAAACATCTAAAAATGAGATTGTGTTGTCCGATTTTTCTAATTCTACAGTGAAAACTATACGTGGATGAAAGTCATTGAATGTATCTATTATTATATTCTGCATATTAATCGGTATTGCTGTAATAATATCATCAACAAATTTGTATAGGAATGGTATATCAAATGGTACAGTGGGAAGTTTTTTATCAAGAATATACTCAAGATATATATCAGCCAAGATAGGGGCTATTGGTGAGCCCATTGGGCATCCAAATAACTGTAAATAAAACTCATTGTTGAATTGAAAATATCCCCTCTCTAGGCATAACTTAAGTGCTTCTAAGAATTGTTTTTTAGGAATATTTGTGTGAGGTCTGAGTTCATCAAACCTGTCAGAAATAATTTTGGTTACTATTGGTAAAAAGGGATGATACATCCAGTGAAATAAGTTGATACCCAGGGGGTAATTGAACATTGGATATCTTATCGTGGAAGTCAAATGAATCCTTCACGTTATACTTGTAGGTGGAGAGACGTGTTAGAATAGTGGCAAGATGTCTAGCTAATCCATATGTTGGGGAATTTAAAAACGAAACTATGGGTCTGACTGGGTTCCCATCCTTATGGTTTTTTACTAGAGAGTACAACTTAGGGGAAGTTGGTGCGTTATTCACAAGTTTTCTGCAAGTATGTTCATCTATGTATTTGTTTTTTTTGTAAGAACCGTACGTACTTGTTTGTATCATTCATCAGGCTGTGTGTGGGGTTACGTGAAACTTTTTTGTACGTATTATGGTCATTTAATAATTGTTGAGTTTTTTTTATATATTCATCTTTATCAATTGCTACCGTTTGATTTGTTTTGTCAGTTTTAGTTATGTATATGTCTGGGTTGGAGCGTAGGAATAGTTTTGTTTTTTTTAATATCAGTACATCCCTATGTTTTATACCATTTTTATTCTTATTTTGATTTTGATAATTTGTAATCACATTAACACATTGACCTCTGACTACTTCCCTGTTTTCTTCAATTACACTGTGTTGGATGAAGTATTCTACATCACTAATTATATTTTCTATCGCAATTTGTTATTTATAAATGGAATGGAATATTTGGGTCCTAGTGATAAGAATTGTTTTATATCTACGGGGATGTCTTTTTTAGTCAAGTTCACAAACCATTTCTCATTACCTATGATATTACATGTTTCTTTGTGTAATTTATTGAATTTATTTATTTGACAGGTTTTAATTATTTCATGTTTTTGGTCATGCAGTATTTTTTGTTTTTCTTCAAATTCTACCATTACTGTGGGCGGTAAAATTGTTTTGCAGTAATCTCTACATTCCACTATGGTTCTTTCTGTTCCAATGATCTTATAATTAGAGCTCTTAATTTCTAAATTTAACAATGTTTTCTTAAATCTATTAATAGCATTCTCAAAGTCTTTGTAATATTTATGGTGAATATGACAAGTGCGATGTAATTTCTTAAAATAGTTATTAATGTGTGAAGGTGTGACGTCTTCTGCCCGGCACCGAAGTAGGAAGATGCGGTTATTCTTAGCATGTGTCAATTTCTTGTATGATTTCGAAAGTAATTTCAATGTTGAGACTGATGAAGTACCATGTATGTCCTTTATATCCTTGTAAAAACCCATATTTCATGTTGTAGTAGATATCATAGCTCTCAGCAATATTATAGGAATGTTAATTATCGACCGTATTATTATACTGTTAATGATTTCGAGGTTCGGTCATTAATTATGAAAACTCAGTTTTGTGACGTTTCGAGATTTATTCTTCTCATAATCATGCGTACAACATTAAAATATAGTCTTACTACAATTATATTAATTGTAAGTGTGTATAGGTGTGTGTAAAGTCATACATTACTATAACTATTTACTTACATTAACTGTGAGATGAGCTACAGCAACCACATTACACTAAACACTTATCACTGTTCCATACTTATACACATATAACACATTACAATTGTATAGTGTTAGCGTTATGTAGTTATCTGACAGACTGCCAGCGATATGAAATTTTAATAGTACCTAACTAGAAAGTTGTTCAGTATTCCTATACCTGTAAACTATTGTCCATTTTAAAAAGAGTGAATAAGATTAGAATAACACTTGCTAAGACTTTGTACGTCCCTTTTCTTGTTAACTCAAAGGTGTTTATTCTTCTCTCTTGTTAGCATTTCTAAGAATTGCCGTTTAAAATGATTACTTTCTGCATGAATTACTTTAGCTTTGTGAAACTGAAACGAGTGACCGTGTGTACGGGCCTGTTGTGTTAGGGCTGTGGGATCAGGTCTGTTAGTATTTACTTTCTGGCAGCTATATTTATGTTGATAAATACGTCTTTTAAAATACTGTTCAGAACAACCGTAATATTTTTTTCCACAGTTTTCTTCACACGGTATTTCATATATTATGTTGTTGGATCTTAGTTCTATTTCATCCCTGTCTTTAGTATGCGTAAAACATTTATTATTGATAGTGTTAACGTTTTTGAAAGCTATTTTTGTATTGTGATTAGCATTAGTGAGGATCTTGGAAAGTCTTTCTGATAATGATTTGACATATGGAAGGGAAAAATATTTTTTAGTTGTAGTAGTGTTATCTTGATTACTGGATGTTGTATTCTGTCCTACAGGTGTATTACCATTTATTTAGTCACGTCTAAGTTATTTATTTGGGTTTTAGTGTTATCTACCATATTATGATTATGTCTGTAACTTTCTCGCAATATTTTGCAAATTATCTTGTGGGGGTACCCATTTGTTAGCAATAAGTCTACTAGTCTATTATGAATTTCTTTTTTGTAGATGTCTGTTGTAAGTCTGTGTGCACGATTTATCAGATTTTTAGCAACATTAATTTTGTAGTGGTATGGACAATGACTCGTGTAATGAATGTATCGTCCTGAGGTTTGTGGTTTTTGCCACCATTTTGTGTCAAGTTTACCATTGGCTTGGTGGAGTAATAAAACATCTAAAAATGAGATTGTGTTGTCCGATTTTTCTAATTCTACAGTGAAAACTATACGTGGATGAAAGTCATTGAATGTATCTATTATTATATTCTGCATATTAATCGGTATTGCTGTAATAATATCATCAACAAATTTGTAAAGGAATGGTATATCAAATGGTACAGTGGGAAGCTTTTTATCAAGAATATACTCAAGATATATATCAGCCAAGATAGGGGCTATTGGTGAGCCCATTGGGCATCCAAATAACTGTAAATAAAACTCATTGTTGAATTGAAAATATCCCCTCTCTAGGCATAACTTAAGTGCTTCTAAGAATTGTTTTTTAGGAATATTTGTGTGAGGTCTGAGTTCATCAAACCTGTCAGAAATAATTTTGGTTACTATTGGTAAAAAGGGATGATACATCCAGTGAAATAAGTTGATACCCAGGGGGTAATTGAACATTGGATATCTTATCGTGGAAGTCAAATGAATCCTTCACGTTATACTTGTAGGTGGAGAGACGTGTTAGAATAGTGGCAAGATGTCTAGCTAATCCATATGTTGGGGAATTTAAAAACGAAACTATGGGTCTGACTGGGTTCCCATCCTTATGGTTTTTTACTAGAGAGTACAACTTAGGGGAAGTTGGTGCGTTATTCACAAGTTTTCTGCAAGTATGTTCATCTATGTATTTGTTTTTTTGTAAGAACCGTACGTACTTGTTTGTATCATTCATCAGGCTGTGTGTGGGGTTACGTGAAACTTTTTTCTACGTATTATGGTCATTTAATAATTGTTTAGTTTTTTTTATATATTCATCTTTATCAATTGCTACCGTTTGATTTGTTTTGTCAATTTTAGTTATGTATATGTCTGGGTTGGAGCGTAGGAATTGTTTTTTTTTTTTTTTTATTATCAGTACATCCCTATGTTTTATACCATTTTTATTCTTATTTTGATTTTGATAATTTGTAATCACACTAACACATTGACCTCTGACTACTTCCCTGTTTTCTTCAATTACACTGTGTTGGATGAAGTATTCTACATCACTAATTATATTTTCTATTGGAATTTTGTTATTTATAAATGGAATGGAATATTTGGGTCCTAGTGATAAGAATTGTTTTATATCTACGAGGATTTCTTTTTTAGTCAAGTTCACAAACCATTTCTCATTACCTATGATATTACATGTTTCTTTGTGTAATTTATTGAATTTATTTATTTGACGGGTTTTAATTATTTCATGTTTTTGGTCATGCAGTATTTTTTGTTTTTCTTCAAATTCTACCATTACTGTGGGTGGTAAAATTGTTTTGCAGTAATCTCTACATTCCACTATGGTTCTTTCTGTTCCAATGATCTTATAATTAGAGCTCTTAATTTCTAAATTTAACAATGTTTTCTTAAATCTATTAATAGCATTCTCAAAGTCTTTGTAATATTTATGTTGAATATGACAAGTGTGATGTAATTTCTTAAAATAGTTATTAATGTGTGAAGGTGTGACGTCTTCTGCCCAGCACCGAAGTAGGAAGATGCGGTTATTCTTAGCATGTGTCAATTTCTTGTATGATTTCGAAAGTAATTTCAATGTTGAGACTGATGAAGTACCATGTATGTCCTTTATATCCTTGTAAAAACCCATATTTCATGTTGTAGTAGATATCATAGCTCTCAGCAATATTATAGGAATGTTAATTATCGACCGTATTATTATACTGTTAATGATTTCGAGGTTCGGTCATTAATTATGAAAACTCAGTTTTGCGACGTTTCGAGATTTATTCTTCTCATAATCATGCGTACAACATTAAAATATAGTCTTACTACAATTATATTATTTGTAAGTGTGTATAGGTGTGTGTAAAGTCATACATTACTGTAACTATTTACTTACATTAACTGTGAGATGAGCTACAGCAACCACATTACACTAAACACTTATCACTGTTCCATACTTATACACATATAACACATTACAATTGTATAGTGTTAGCGTTATGTAGTTATCTGACAGACTGCCAGCGATATAAAATTTTAATAGTACCTAACTAGAAAGTTGTTCAGTATTCCTATACCTGTAAACTATTGTCCATTTTAAAAAGAGTGAATAAGATTAGAATAACACTTTGTACGTCCGTTTTCTTGTTAACTGAAAGGTGTTTATTCTTCTCTATTGTTAGCATTTCTAAGAATTGCCGTTTAAAATGATTACTTTCTGCATGAATTACTTTAGCTTTGTGAAACTGAAACGAGTGACCGTGTGTACGGGCGTGTTGTGTTAGGGCCATGGGATCAGGTCTGTTAGTATTTACTTTCTGGCAGCTATATTTATGTTGATAAATACGTCTTTTAAAATACTGTTCAGAACAACCGTAATATTTTTTCCACAGTTTTCTTCACACGGTATTTCATATATTATGTTGGATCTTAGTTCTATTTCATCCCTGTCTTTAGTATGCGTAAAACATTTATTATTGATAGTGTTAACGTTTTTGAAAGCTATTTTTGTATTGTGATTAGCATTAGTGAGGATCTTGGAAAGTCTTTCTGATAATGATTTGACATATGGAAGGGAAAAATATTTTTTAGTTGTAGTAGTGTTATCTTGATTACTGGATGTTGTATTCTGTCCTACAGGTGTATTACCATTTATTTAGTCACGTCTAAGTTATTTATTTGGGTTTTAGTGTTATCTACCATATTATGATTATGTCTGTAACTTTCTCGCAATATTTTGCAAATTATCTTGTGGGGGTACCCATTTGTTAGCAATATGTCTACTAGTCTATTATGAATTTCTTTTTTGTAGATGTCTGTTGTAAGTCTGTGTGCACGATTTATCAGATTTTTAGCAACATTAATTTTGTAGTGGTATGGACAATGACTCGTGTAATGAATGTATCGTCCTGAGGTTTGTGGTTTTTGCCACCATTTTGTGTCAAGTTTACCATTGGCTTGGTGGAGTAATAAAACATCTAAAAATGAGATTGTGTTGTCCGATTTTTCTAATTCTACAGTGAAAACTATACGTGGATGAAAGTCATTGAATGTATCTATTATTATATTCTGCATATTAATCGGTATTGCTGTAATAATATCATCAACAAATTTGTATAGGAATGGTATATCAAATGGTACAGTGGGAAGTTTTTTATCAAGAATATACTCAAGATATATATCAGCCAAGATAGGGGCTATTGGTGAGCCCATTGGGCATCCAAATAACTGTAAATAAAACTCATTGTTGAATTGAAAATATCCCCTCTCTAGGCATAACTTAAGTGCTTCTAAGAATTGTTTTTTAGGAATATTTGTGTGAGGTCTGAGTTCATCAAACCTGTCAGAAATAATTTTGGTTACTATTGGTAAAAAGGGATGATACATCCAGTGAAATAAGTTGATACCCAGGGGGTAATTGAACATTGGATATCTTATCGTGGAAGTCAAATGAATCCTTCACGTTATACTTGTAGGTGGAGAGACGTGTTAGAATAGTGGCAAGATGTCTAGCTAATCCATATGTTGGGGAATTTAAAAACGAAACTATGGGTCTGACTGGGTTCCCATCCTTATGGTTTTTTACTAGAGAGTACAACTTAGGGGAAGTTGGTGCGTTATTCACAAGTTTTCTGCAAGTATGTTCATCTATGTATTTGTTTTTTTTGTAAGAACCGTACGTACTTGTTTGTATCATTCATCAGGCTGTGTGTGGGGTTACGTGAAACTTTTTTGTACGTATTATGGTCATTTAATAATTGTTGAGTTTTTTTTATATATTCATCTTTATCAATTGCTACCGTTTGATTTGTTTTGTCAGTTTTAGTTATGTATATGTCTGGGTTGGAGCGTAGGAATAGTTTTGTTTTTTTTAATATCAGTACATCCCTATGTTTTATACCATTTTTATTCTTATTTTGATTTTGATAATTTGTAATCACATTAACACATTGACCTCTGACTACTTCCCTGTTTTCTTCAATTACACTGTGTTGGATGAAGTATTCTACATCACTAATTATATTTTCTATCGGAATTTGTTATTTATAAATGGAATGGAATATTTGGGTCCTAGTGATAAGAATTGTTTTATATCTACGGGGATGTCTTTTTTAGTCAAGTTCACAAACCATTTCTCATTACCTATGATATTACATGTTTCTTTGTGTAATTTATTGAATTTATTTATTTGACAGGTTTTAATTATTTCATGTTTTTGGTCATGCAGTATTTTTTGTTTTTCTTCAAATTCTACCATTACTGTGGGCGGTAAAATTGTTTTGCAGTAATCTCTACATTCCACTATGGTTCTTTCTGTTCCAATGATCTTATAATTAGAGCTCTTAATTTCTAAATTTAACAATGTTTTCTTAAATCTATTAATAGCATTCTCAAAGTCTTTGTAATATTTATGGTGAATATGACAAGTGCGATGTAATTTCTTAAAATAGTTATTAATGTGTGAAGGTGTGACGTCTTCTGCCCGGCACCGAAGTAGGAAGATGCGGTTATTCTTAGCATGTGTCAATTTCTTGTATGATTTCGAAAGTAATTTCAATGTTGAGACTGATGAAGTACCATGTATGTCCTTTATATCCTTGTAAAAACCCATATTTCATGTTGTAGTAGATATCATAGCTCTCAGCAATATTATAGGAATGTTAATTATCGACCGTATTATTATACTGTTAATGATTTCGAGGTTCGGTCATTAATTATGAAAACTCAGTTTTGTGACGTTTCGAGATTTATTCTTCTCATAATCATGCGTACAACATTAAAATATAGTCTTACTACAATTATATTAATTGTAAGTGTGTATAGGTGTGTGTAAAGTCATACATTACTATAACTATTTACTTACATTAACTGTGAGATGAGCTACAGCAACCACATTACACTAAACACTTATCACTGTTCCATACTTATACACATATAACACATTACAATTGTATAGTGTTAGCGTTATGTAGTTATCTGACAGACTGCCAGCGATATGAAATTTTAATAGTACCTAACTAGAAAGTTGTTCAGTATTCCTATACCTGTAAACTATTGTCCATTTTAAAAAGAGTGAATAAGATTAGAATAACACTTGCTAAGACTTTGTACGTCCCTTTTCTTGTTAACTCAAAGGTGTTTATTCTTCTCTCTTGTTAGCATTTCTAAGAATTGCCGTTTAAAATGATTACTTTCTGCATGAATTACTTTAGCTTTGTGAAACTGAAACGAGTGACCGTGTGTACGGGCCTGTTGTGTTAGGGCTGTGGGATCAGGTCTGTTAGTATTTACTTTCTGGCAGCTATATTTATGTTGATAAATACGTCTTTTAAAATACTGTTCAGAACAACCGTAATATTTTTTTCCACAGTTTTCTTCACACGGTATTTCATATATTATGTTGTTGGATCTTAGTTCTATTTCATCCCTGTCTTTAGTATGCGTAAAACATTTATTATTGATAGTGTTAACGTTTTTGAAAGCTATTTTTGTATTGTGATTAGCATTAGTGAGGATCTTGGAAAGTCTTTCTGATAATGATTTGACATATGGAAGGGAAAAATATTTTTTAGTTGTAGTAGTGTTATCTTGATTACTGGATGTTGTATTCTGTCCTACAGGTGTATTACCATTTATTTAGTCACGTCTAAGTTATTTATTTGGGTTTTAGTGTTATCTACCATATTATGATTATGTCTGTAACTTTCTCGCAATATTTTGCAAATTATCTTGTGGGGGTACCCATTTGTTAGCAATAAGTCTACTAGTCTATTATGAATTTCTTTTTTGTAGATGTCTGTTGTAAGTCTGTGTGCACGATTTATCAGATTTTTAGCAACATTAATTTTGTAGTGGTATGGACAATGACTCGTGTAATGAATGTATCGTCCTGAGGTTTGTGGTTTTTGCCACCGTTTTGTGTCAAGTTTACCATTGGCTTGGTGGAGTAATAAAACATCTAAAAATGAGATTGTGTTGTCCGATTTTTCTAATTCTACAGTGAAAACTATACGTGGATGAAAGTCATTGAATGTATCTATTATTATATTCTGCATATTAATCGGTATTGCTGTAATAATATCATCAACAAATTTGTAAAGGAATGGTATATCAAATGGTACAGTGGGAAGTTTTTTATCAAGAATATACTCAAGATATATATCAGCCAAGATAGGGGCTATTGGTGAGCCCATTGGGCATCCAAATAACTGTAAATAAAACTCATTGTTGAATTGAAAATATCCCCTCTCTAGGCATAACTTAAGTGCTTCTAAGAATTGTTTTTTAGGAATATTTGTGTGAGGTCTGAATTCATCAAACCTGTCAGAAATAATTTTGGTTACTATTGGTAAAAAGGGATGATACATCCAGTGAAATAAGTTGATACCCAGGGGGTAATTGAACATTGGATATCTTATCGTGGAAGTTAAATGAATCCTTCACGTTATACTTGTAGGTGGAGAGACGTGTTAGAATAGTGGCAAGATGTCTAGCTAATCCATATGTTGGGGAATTTTGAAAACGAAACTATGGGTCTGACTGGGTTCCCATCCTTATGGTTTTTTACTAGAGAGTACAACTTAGGGGAAGTTGGTGCGTTATTCACAAGTTTTCTGCAAGTATGTTCATCTATGTATTTGTTTTTTTGTAAGAACCGTACGTACTTGTTTGTATCATTCATCAGGCTGTGTGTGGGGTTACGTGAAACTTTTTTGTACGTATTATGGTCATTTAATAATTGTTAAGGTTTTTTTATATATTCATCTTTATCAATTGCTACCGTTTGATTTGTTTTGTCAGTTTTAGTTATGTATATGTCTGGGTTGGAGCGTAGGAATTGTTTTTTTTTTTTTAATATCAGTACATCCCTATGTTTTATACCATTTTTATTCTTATTTTGATTTTGATAATTTGTAATCACATTAACACATTGACCTCTGACTACTTCCCTGTTTTCTTCAATTACACTGTGTTGGATGAAGTATTCTACATCACTAATTAAATTTTCTATCGGAATTTTGTTATTTATAAATGGAATGGAATATTTGGGTCCTAGTGATAAGAATTGTTTTATATCTACGGGGATGTCTTTTTTAGTCAAGTTCACAAACCATTTCTCATTACCTATGATATTACATGTTTTTTTGTGTAATTTATTGAATTTATTTATTTGACGGGTTTTAATTATTTCATGTTTTTGGTCATGCAGTATTTTTTGTTTTTCTTCAAATTCTACCATTACTGTGGGCGGTAAAATTGTTTTGCAGTAATCTCTACATTCCACTATGGTTCTTTCTGTTCCAATGATCTTATAATTAGAGCTCTTAATTTCTAAATTTAACAATGTTTTCTTAAATCTATTAATAGCATTCTCAAAGTCTTTGTAATATTTATGGTGAATATGACAAGTGCGATGTAATTTCTTAAAATAGTTATTAATGTGTGAAGGTGTGACGTCTTCTGCCCGGCACTGAAGTAGGAAGATGCGGTTATTCTTAGCATGTGTCAATTTCTTGTATGATTTCGAAAGTAATTTCAATGTTGAGACTGATGAAGTACCATGTATGTCCTTTATATCCTTGTAAAAACCCATATTTCATGTTGTAGTAGATATCATAGCTCTCAGCAATATTATAGGAATGTTAATTATCGACCGTATTATTATACTGTTAATGATTTCGAGGTTCGGTCATTAATTATGAAAACTCAGTTTTGTGACGTTTCGAGATTTATTCTTCTCATAATCATGCGTACAACATTAAAATATAGTCTTACTACAATTATATTATTTGTAAGTGTGTATAGGTGTGTGTAAAGTCATACATTACTATAACTATTTACTTACATTAACTGTGAGATGAGCTACAGCAACCACATTACACTAAACACTTATCACTGTTCCATACTTATACACATATAACACATTACAATTGTATAGTGTTAGCGTTATGTAGTTATCTGACAGACTGCCAGCGATATAAAATTTTAATAGTACCTAACTAGAAAGTTGTTCAGTATTCCTATACCTGTAAACTATTGTCCATTTTAAAAAGAGTGAATAAGATTAGAATAACACTTGCTAAGACTTTGTACGTCCGTTTTCTTGTTAACTGAAAGGTGTTTATTCTTCTCTATTGTTAGCATTTCTAAGAATTGCCTTTTAAAATGATTACTTTCTGCATGAATTACTTTAGCTTTGTGAAACTGAAACGAGTGACCGTGTGTACGGGCGTGTTGTGTTAGGGCCGTGGGATCAGGTCTGTTAGTATTTACTTTCTGGCAGCTATATTTATGTTGATAAATACGTCTTTTAAAATACTGTTCAGAACAACCGTAATATTTTTTCCACAGTTTTCTTCACACAGTATTTCATATATTATGTTGTTGGATCTTAGTTCTATTTCATCCCTGTCTTTAGTATGCGTAAAACATTTATTATTGATAGTGTTAACGTTTTTGAAAGCTATTTTTGTATTGTGATTAGCATTAGTGAGGATCTTGGAAAGTCTTTCTGATAATGATTTGACATATGGAAGGGAAAAATATTGTTTAGTTGTAGTAGTGTTATCTTGATTACTGGATGTTGTATTCTGTCCTACAGGTGTATTACCATTTATTTCGTTATTAGTCACGTCTAAGTTATTTATTTGGGTTTTAGTGTTATCTACCATATTATGATTATGTCTGTAACTTTCTCGCAATATTTTGCAAATTATCTTGTGGGGGTACCCATTTGTTCATCTATTATCAATTTCTTTTTTGTAGATGTCTGTTGTAAGTCTGTGTGCACGATTTATCAGATTTTTAGCAACATTAATTTTGTAGTGGTATGGACAATGACTCGTGTAATGAATGTATCGTCCTGAGGTTTGTGGTTTTTGCCACCATTTTGTGTCAAGTTTACCATTGGCTTGGTGGAGTAATAAAACATCTAAAAATGAGATTGTGTTGTCCGATTTTTCTAATTCTACAGTGAAAACTATACGTGGATGAAAGTCATTGAATGTATCTATTATTATATTCTGCATATTAATCGGTATTGCTGTAATAATATCATCAACAAATTTGTAAAGGAATGGTATATCAAATGGTACAGTGGGAAGTTTTTTATCAAGAATATACTCAAGATATATATCAGCCAAGATAGGGGCTATTGGTGAGCCCATTGGGCATCCAAATAACTGTAAATAAAACTCATTGTTGAATTGAAAATATCCCCTCTCTAGGCATAACTTAAGTGCTTCTAAGAATTGTTTTTTAGGAATATTTGTGTGAGGTCTGAATTCATCAAACCTGTCAGAAATAATTTTGGTTACTATTGGTAAAAAGGGATGATACATCCAGTGAAATAAGTTGATACCCAGGGGGTAATTGAACATTGGATATCTTATCGTGGAAGTTAAATGAATCCTTCACGTTATACTTGTAGGTGGAGAGACGTGTTAGAATAGTGGCAAGATGTCTAGCTAATCCATATGTTGGGGAATTTTGAAAACGAAACTATGGGTCTGACTGGGTTCCCATCCTTATGGTTTTTTACTAGAGAGTACAACTTAGGGGAAGTTGGTGCGTTATTCACAAGTTTTCTGCAAGTATGTTCATCTATGTATTTGTTTTTTTGTAAGAACCGTACGTACTTGTTTGTATCATTCATCAGGCTGTGTGTGGGGTTACGTGAAACTTTTTTGTACGTATTATGGTCATTTAATAATTGTTAAGGTTTTTTTATATATTCATCTTTATCAATTGCTACCGTTTGATTTGTTTTGTCAGTTTTAGTTATGTATATGTCTGGGTTGGAGCGTAGGAATTGTTTTTTTTTTTTTAATATCAGTACATCCCTATGTTTTATACCATTTTTATTCTTATTTTGATTTTGATAATTTGTAATCACATTAACACATTGACCTCTGACTACTTCCCTGTTTTCTTCAATTACACTGTGTTGGATGAAGTATTCTACATCACTAATTAAATTTTCTATCGGAATTTTGTTATTTATAAATGGAATGGAATATTTGGGTCCTAGTGATAAGAATTGTTTTATATCTACGGGGATGTCTTTTTTAGTCAAGTTCACAAACCATTTCTCATTACCTATGATATTACATGTTTTTTTGTGTAATTTATTGAATTTATTTATTTGACGGGTTTTAATTATTTCATGTTTTTGGTCATGCAGTATTTTTTGTTTTTCTTCAAATTCTACCATTACTGTGGGCGGTAAAATTGTTTTGCAGTAATCTCTACATTCCACTATGGTTCTTTCTGTTCCAATGATCTTATAATTAGAGCTCTTAATTTCTAAATTTAACAATGTTTTCTTAAATCTATTAATAGCATTCTCAAAGTCTTTGTAATATTTATGGTGAATATGACAAGTGCGATGTAATTTCTTAAAATAGTTATTAATGTGTGAAGGTGTGACGTCTTCTGCCCGGCACTGAAGTAGGAAGATGCGGTTATTCTTAGCATGTGTCAATTTCTTGTATGATTTCGAAAGTAATTTCAATGTTGAGACTGATGAAGTACCATGTATGTCCTTTATATCCTTGTAAAAACCCATATTTCATGTTGTAGTAGATATCATAGCTCTCAGCAATATTATAGGAATGTTAATTATCGACCGTATTATTATACTGTTAATGATTTCGAGGTTCGGTCATTAATTATGAAAACTCAGTTTTGTGACGTTTCGAGATTTATTCTTCTCATAATCATGCGTACAACATTAAAATATAGTCTTACTACAATTATATTATTTGTAAGTGTGTATAGGTGTGTGTAAAGTCATACATTACTATAACTATTTACTTACATTAACTGTGAGATGAGCTACAGCAACCACATTACACTAAACACTTATCACTGTTCCATACTTATACACATATAACACATTACAATTGTATAGTGTTAGCGTTATGTAGTTATCTGACAGACTGCCAGCGATATAAAATTTTAATAGTACCTAACTAGAAAGTTGTTCAGTATTCCTATACCTGTAAACTATTGTCCATTTTAAAAAGAGTGAATAAGATTAGAATAACACTTGCTAAGACTTTGTACGTCCGTTTTCTTGTTAACTGAAAGGTGTTTATTCTTCTCTATTGTTAGCATTTCTAAGAATTGCCTTTTAAAATGATTACTTTCTGCATGAATTACTTTAGCTTTGTGAAACTGAAACGAGTGACCGTGTGTACGGGCGTGTTGTGTTAGGGCCGTGGGATCAGGTCTGTTAGTATTTACTTTCTGGCAGCTATATTTATGTTGATAAATACGTCTTTTAAAATACTGTTCAGAACAACCGTAATATTTTTTCCACAGTTTTCTTCACACAGTATTTCATATATTATGTTGTTGGATCTTAGTTCTATTTCATCCCTGTCTTTAGTATGCGTAAAACATTTATTATTGATAGTGTTAACGTTTTTGAAAGCTATTTTTGTATTGTGATTAGCATTAGTGAGGATCTTGGAAAGTCTTTCTGATAATGATTTGACATATGGAAGGGAAAAATATTTTTTAGTTGTAGTAGTGTTATCTTGATTACTGGATGTTGTATTCTGTCCTACAGGTGTATTACCATTTATTTCGTTATTAGTCACGTCTAAGTTATTTATTTGGGTTTTAGTGTTATCTACCATATTATGATTATGTCTGTAACTTTCTCGCAATATTTTGCAAATTATCTTGTGGGGGTACCCATTTGTTCATCTATTATCAATTTCTTTTTTGTAGATGTCTGTTGTAAGTCTGTGTGCACGATTTATCAGATTTTTAGCAACATTAATTTTGTAGTGGTATGGACAATGACTCGTGTAATGAATGTATCGTCCTGAGGTTTGTGGTTTTTGCCACCATTTTGTGTCAAGTTTACCATTGGCTTGGTGGAGTAATAAAACATCTAAAAATGAGATTGTGTTGTCCGATTTTTCTAATTCTACAGTGAAAACTATACGTGGATGAAAGTCATTGAATGTATCTATTATTATATTCTGCATATTAATCGGTATTGCTGTAATAATATCATCAACAAATTTGTAAAGGAATGGTATATCAAATGGTACAGTGGGAAGTTTTTTATCAAGAATATACTCAAGATATATATCAGCCAAGATAGGGGCTATTGGTGAGCCCATTGGGCATCCAAATAACTGTAAATAAAACTCATTGTTGAATTGAAAATATCCCCTCTCTAGGCATAACTTAAGTGCTTCTAAGAATTGTTTTTTAGGAATATTTGTGTGAGGTCTGAGTTCATCAAACCTGTCAGAAATAATTTTGGTTACTATTGGTAAAAAGGGATGATACATCCAGTGAAATAAGTTGATACCCAGGGGGTAATTGAACATTGGATATCTTATCGTGGAAGTCAAATGAATCCTTCACGTTATACTTGTAGGTGGAGAGACGTGTTAGAATAGTGGCAAGATGTCTAGCTAATCCATATGTTGGGGAATTTAAAAACGAAACTATGGGTCTGACTGGGTTCCCATCCTTATGGTTTTTTACTAGAGAGTACAACTTAGGGGAAGTTGGTGCGTTATTCACAAGTTTTCTGCAAGTATGTTCATCTATGTATTTGTTTTTTTGTAAGAACCGTACGTACTTGTTTGTATCATTCATCAGGCTGTGTGTGGGGTTACGTGAAACTTTTTTCTACGTATTATGGTCATTTAATAATTGTTTAGTTTTTTTTATATATTCATCTTTATCAATTGCTACCGTTTGATTTGTTTTGTCAATTTTAGTTATGTATATGTCTGGGTTGGAGCGTAGGAATTGTTTTTTTTTTTTTTTAATATCAGTACATCCCTATGTTTTATACCATTTTTATTCTTATTTTGATTTTGATAATTTGTAATCACACTAACACATTGACCTCTGACTACTTCCCTGTTTTCTTCAATTACACTGTGTTGGATGAAGTATTCTACATCACTAATTATATTTTCTATTGGAATTTTGTTATTTATAAATGGAATGGAATATTTGGGTCCTAGTGATAAGAATTGTTTTATATCTACGAGGATTTCTTTTTTAGTCAAGTTCACAAACCATTTCTCATTACCTATGATATTACATGTTTCTTTGTGTAATTTATTGAATTTATTTATTTGACGGGTTTTAATTATTTCATGTTTTTGGTCATGCAGTATTTTTTGTTTTTCTTCAAATTCTACCATTACTGTGGGTGGTAAAATTGTTTTGCAGTAATCTCTACATTCCACTATGGTTCTTTCTGTTCCAATGATCTTGTAATTAGAGCTCTTAATTTCTAAATTTAACAATGTTTTCTTAAATCTATTAATAGCATTCTCAAAGTCTTTGTAATATTTATGGTGAATATGACAAGTGCGATGTAATTTCTTAAAATAGTTATTAATGTGTGAAGGTGTGACGTCTTCTGCCCGGCACCGAAGTAGGAAGATGCGGTTATTCTTAGCATGTGTCAATTTCTTGTATGATTTCGAAAGTAATTTCAATGTTGAGACTGATGAAGTACCATGTATGTCCTTTATATCCTTGTAAAAACCCATATTTCATGTTGTAGTAGATATCATAGCTCTCAGCAATATTATAGGAATGTTAATTATCGACCGTATTATTATACTGTTAATGATTTCGAGGTTTGGTCATTAATTATGAAAACTCAGTTTTGTGACGTTTCGAGATTTATTCTTCTCATAATCATGCGTACAACATTAAAATATAGTCTTACTACAATTATATTAATTGTAAGTGTGTATAGGTGTGTGTAAAGTCATACATTACTATAACTATTTACTTACATTAACTGTGAGATGAGCTACAGCAACCACATTACACTAAACACTTATCACTGTTCCATACTTATACACATATAACACATTACAATTGTATAGTGTTAGCGTTATGTAGTTATCTGACAGACTGCCAGCGATATGAAATTTTAATAGTACCTAACTAGAAAGTTGTTCAGTATTCCTATACCTGTAAACTATTGTCCATTTTAAAAAGAGTGAATAAGATTAGAATAACACTTGCTAAGACTTTGTACGTCCCTTTTCTTGTTAACTCAAAGGTGTTTATTCTTCTCTCTTGTTAGCATTTCTAAGAATTGCCGTTTAAAATGATTACTTTCTGCATGAATTACTTTAGCTTTGTGAAACTGAAACGAGTGACCGTGTGTACGGGCATGTTGTGTTAGGGCTGTGGGATCAGGTCTGTTAGTATTTACTTTCTGGCAGCTATATTTATGTTGATAAATACGTCTTTTAAAATACTGTTCAGAACAACCGTAATATTTTTTTCCACAGTTTTCTTCACACGGTATTTCATATATTATGTTGTTGGATCTTAGTTCTATTTCATCCCTGTCTTTAGTATGCGTAAAACATTTATTATTGATAGTGTTAACGTTTTTGAAAGCTATTTTTGTATTGTGATTAGCATTAGTGAGGATCTTGGAAAGTCTTTCTGATAATGATTTGACATATGGAAGGGAAAAATATTTTTTAGTTGTAGTAGTGTTATCTTGATTACTGGATGTTGTATTCTGTCCTACAGGTGTATTACCATTTATTTAGTCACGTCTAAGTTATTTATTTGGGTTTTAGTGTTATCTACCATATTATGATTATGTCTGTAACTTTCTCGCAATATTTTGCAAATTATCTTGTGGGGGTACCCATTTGTTAGCAATAAGTCTACTAGTCTATTATGAATTTCTTTTTTGTAGATGTCTGTTGTAAGTCTGTGTGCACGATTTATCAGATTTTTAGCAACATTAATTTTGTAGTGGTATGGACAATGACTCGTGTAATGAATGTATCGTCCTGAGGTTTGTGGTTTTTGCCACCATTTTGTGTCAAGTTTACCATTGGCTTGGTGGAGTAATAAAACATCTAAAAATGAGATTGTGTTGTCCGATTTTTCTAATTCTACAGTGAAAACTATACGTGGATGAAAGTCATTGAATGTATCTATTATTATATTCTGCATATTAATCGGTATTGCTGTAATAATATCATCAACAAATTTGTAAAGGAATGGTATATCAAATGGTACAGTGGGAAGTTTTTTATCAAGAATATACTCAAGATATATATCAGCCAAGATAGGGGCTATTGGTGAGCCCATTGGGCATCCAAATAACTGTAAATAAAACTCATTGTTGAATTGAAAATATCCCCTCTCTAGGCATAACTTAAGTGCTTCTAAGAATTGTTTTTTAGGAATATTTGTGTGAGGTCTGAATTCATCAAACCTGTCAGAAATAATTTTGGTTACTATTGGTAAAAAGGGATGATACATCCAGTGAAATAAGTTGATACCCAGGGGGTAATTGAACATTGGATATCTTATCGTCGAAGTCAAATGAATCCTTCACGTTATACTTGTAGGTGGAGAGACGTGTTAGAATAGTGGCAAGATGTCTAGCTAATCCATATGTTGGGGAATTTTGAAAACGAAACTATGGGTCTGACTGGGTTCCCATCCTTATGGTTTTTTACTAGAGAGTACAACTTAGGGGAAGTTGGTGCGTTATTCACAAGTTTTCTGCAAGTATGTTCATCTATGTATTTGTTTTTTTGTAAGAACCGTACGTACTTGTTTGTATCATTCATCAGGCTGTGTGTGGGGTTACGTGAAACGTTTTTGTACGTATTATGGTCATTTAATAATTGTTAAGGTTTTTTTATATATTCATCTTTATCAATTGCTACCGTTTGATTTGTTTTGTCAGTTTTAGTTATGTATATGTCTGGGTTGGAGCGTAGGAATTGTTTTTTTTTTTTTAATATCAGTACATCCCTATGTTTTATACCATTTTTATTCTTATTTTGATTTTGATAATTTGTAATCACATTAACACATTGACCTCTGACTACTTCCCTGTTTTCTTCAATTACACTGTGTTGGATGAAGTATTCTACATCACTAATTAAATTTTCTATCCGAATTTTGTTATTTATAAATGGAATGGAATATTTGGGTCCTAGTGATAAGAATTGTTTTATATCTACGGGGATGTCTTTTTTAGTCAAGTTCACAAACCATTTCTCATTACCTATGATATTACATGTTTTTTTGTGTAATTTATTGAATTTATTTATTTGACGGGTTTTAATTATTTCATGTTTTTGGTCATGCAGTATTTTTTGTTTTTCTTCAAATTCTACCATTACTGTGGGCGGTAAAATTGTTTTGCAGTAATCTCTACATTCCACTATGGTTCTTTCTGTTCCAATGATCTTATAATTAGAGCTCTTAATTTCTAAATTTAACAATGTTTTCTTAAATCTATTAATAGCATTCTCAAAGTCTTTGTAATATTTATGGTGAATATGACAAGTGCGATGTAATTTCTTAAAATAGTTATTAATGTGTGAAGGTGTGACGTCTTCTGCCCGGCACTGAAGTAGGAAGATGCGGTTATTCTTAGCATGTGTCAATTTCTTGTATGATTTCGAAAGTAATTTCAATGTTGAGACTGATGAAGTACCATGTATGTCCTTTATATCCTTGTAAAAACCCATATTTCATGTTGTAGTAGATATCATAGCTCTCAGCAATATTATAGGAATGTTAATTATCGACCGTATTATTATACTGTTAATGATTTCGAGGTTCGGTCATTAATTATGAAAACTCAGTTTTGTGACATTTCGAGATTTATTCTTCTCATAATCATGCGTACAACATTAAAATATAGTCTTACTACAATTATATTATTTGTAAGTGTGTATAGGTGTGTGTAAAGTCATACATTACTATAACTATTTACTTACATTAACTGTGAGATGAGCTACAGCAACCACATTACACTAAACACTTATCACTGTTCCATACTTATACACATATAACACATTACAATTGTATAGTGTTAGCGTTATGTAGTTATCTGACAGACTGCCAGCGATATAAAATTTTAATAGTACCTAACTAGAAAGTTGTTCAGTATTCCTATACCTGTAAACTATTGTCCATTTTAAAAAGAGTGAATAAGATTAGAATAACACTTGCTAAGACTTTGTACGTCCGTTTTCTTGTTAACTGAAAGGTGTTTATTCTTCTCTATTGTTAGCATTTCTAAGAATTGCCTTTTAAAATGATTACTTTCTGCATGAATTACTTTAGCTTTGTGAAACTGAAACGAGTGACCGTGTGTACGGGCGTGTTGTGTTAGGGCCGTGGGATCAGGTCTGTTAGTATTTACTTTCTGGCAGCTATATTTATGTTGATAAATACGTCTTTTAAAATACTGTTCAGAACAACCGTAATATTTTTTCCACAGTTTTCTTCACACAGTATTTCATATATTATGTTGTTGGATCTTAGTTCTATTTCATCCCTGTCTTTAGTATGCGTAAAACATTTATTATTGATAGTGTTAACGTTTTTGAAAGCTATTTTTGTATTGTGATTAGCATTAGTGAGGATCTTGGAAAGTCTTTCTGATAATGATTTGACATATGGAAGGGAAAAATATTGTTTAGTTGTAGTAGTGTTATCTTGATTACTGGATGTTGTATTCTGTCCTACAGGTGTATTACCATTTATTTCGTTATTAGTCACGTCTAAGTTATTTATTTGGGTTTTAGTGTTATCTACCATATTATGATTATGTCTGTAACTTTCTCGCAATATTTTGCAAATTATCTTGTGGGGGTACCCATTTGTTAGCAATAAGTCTACTAGTCTATTATGAATTTCTTTTTTGTAGATGTCTGTTGTAAGTCTGTGTGCACGATTTATCAGATTTTTAGCAACATTAATTTTGTAGTGGTATGGACAATGACTCGTGTAATGAATGTATCGTCCTGAGGTTTGTGGTTTTTGCCACCATTTTGTGTCAAGTTTACCATTGGCTTGGTGGAGTAATAAAACATCTAAAAATGAGATTGTGTTGTCCGATTTTTCTAATTCTACAGTGAAAACTATACGTGGATGAAAGTCATTGAATGTATCTATTATTATATTCTGCATATTAATCGGTATTGCTGTAATAATATCATCAACAAATTTGTAAAGGAATGGTATATCAAATGGTACAGTGGGAAGTTTTTTATCAAGAATATACTCAAGATATATATCAGCCAAGACAGGGGCTATTGGTGAGCCCATTGGGCATCCAAATAACTGTAAATAAAACTCATTGTTGAATTGAAAATATCCCCTCTCTAGGCATAACTTAAGTGCTTCTAAGAATTGTTTTTTAGGAATATTTGTGTGAGGTCTGAGTTCATCAAACCTGTCAGAAATAATTTTGGTTACTATTGGTAAAAAGGGATGATACATCCAGTGAAATAAGTTGATACCCAGGGGGTAATTGAACATTGGATATCTTATCGTGGAAGTCAAATGAATCCTTCACGTTATACTTGTAGGTGGAGAGACGTGTTAGAATAGTGGCAAGATGTCTAGCTAATCCATATGTTGGGGAATTTAAAAACGAAACTATGGGTCTGACTGGGTTCCCATCCTTATGGTTTTTTACTAGAGAGTACAACTTAGGGGAAGTTGGTGCGTTATTCACAAGTTTTCTGCAAGTATGTTCATCTATGTATTTGTTTTTTTGTAAGAACCGTACGTACTTGTTTGTATCATTCATCAGGCTGTGTGTGGGGTTACGTGAAACTTTTTTCTACGTATTATGGTCATTTAATAATTGTTTAGTTTTTTTTATATATTCATCTTTATCAATTGCTACCGTTTGATTTGTTTTGTCAATTTTAGTTATGTATATGTCTGGGTTGGAGCGTAGGAATTGTTTTTTTTTTTTTTTAATATCAGTACATCCCTATGTTTTATACCATTTTTATTCTTATTTTGATTTTGATAATTTGTAATCACACTAACACATTGACCTCTGACTACTTCCCTGTTTTCTTCAATTACACTGTGTTGGATGAAGTATTCTACATCACTAATTATATTTTCTATTGGAATTTTGTTATTTATAAATGGAATGGAATATTTGGGTCCTAGTGATAAGAATTGTTTTATATCTACGAGGATTTCTTTTTTAGTCAAGTTCACAAACCATTTCTCATTACCTATGATATTACATGTTTCTTTGTGTAATTTATTGAATTTATTTATTTGACAGGTTTTAATTATTTCATGTTTTTGGTCATGCAGTATTTTTTGTTTTTCTTCAAATTCTACCATTACTGTGGGTGGTAAAATTGTTTTGCAGTAATCTCTACATTCCACTATGGTTCTTTCTGTTCCAATGATCTTATAATTAGAGCTCTTAATTTCTAAATTTAACAATGTTTTCTTAAATCTATTAATAGCATTCTCAAAGTCTTTGTAATATTTATGGTGAATATGACAAGTGCGATGTAATTTCTTAAAATAGTTATTAATGTGTGAAGGTGTGACGTCTTCTGCCCGGCACCGAAGTAGGAAGATGCGGTTATTCTTAGCATGTGTCAATTTCTTGTATGATTTCGAAAGTAATTTCAATGTTGAGACTGATGAAGTACCATGTATGTCCTTTATATCCTTGTAAAAACCCATATTTCATGTTGTAGTAGATATCATAGCTCTCAGCAATATTATAGGAATGTTAATTATCGACCGTATTATTATACTGTTAATGATTTCGAGGTTCGGTCATTAATTATGAAAACTCAGTTTTGTGACGTTTCGAGATTTATTCTTCTCATAATCATGCGTACAACATTAAAATATAGTCTTACTACAATTATATTAATTGTAAGTGTGTATAGGTGTGTGTAAAGTCATACATTACTATAACTATTTACTTACATTAACTGTGAGATGAGCTACAGCAACCACATTACACTAAACACTTATCACTGTTCCATACTTATACACATATAACACATTACAATTGTATAGTGTTAGCGTTATGTAGTTATCTGACAGACTGCCAGCGATATGAAATTTTAATAGTACCTAACTAGAAAGTTGTTCAGTATTCCTATACCTGTAAACTATTGTCCATTTTAAAAAGAGTGAATAAGATTAGAATAACACTTTGTACGTCCGTTTTCTTGTTAACTGAAAGGTGTTTATTCTTCTCTATTGTTAGCATTTCTAAGAATTGCCTTTTAAAATGATTACTTTCTGCATGAATTACTTTAGCTTTGTGAAACTGAAACGAGTGACCGTGTGTACGGGCGTGTTGTGTTAGGGCCGTGGGATCAGGTCTGTTAGTATTTACTTTCTGGCAGCTATATTTATGTTGATAAATACGTCTTTTAAAATACTGTTCAGAACAACCGTAATATTTTTTCCACAGTTTTCTTCACACAGTATTTCATATATTATGTTGTTGGATCTTAGTTCTATTTCATCCCTGTCTTTAGTATGCGTAAAACATTTATTATTGATAGTGTTAACGTTTTTGAAAGCTATTTTTGTATTGTGATTAGCATTAGTGAGGATCTTGGAAAGTCTTTCTGATAATGATTTGACATATGGAAGGGAAAAATATTTTTTAGTTGTAGTAGTGTTATCTTGATTACTGGATGTTGTATTCTGTCCTACAGGTGTATTACCATTTATTTCGTTATTAGTCACGTCTAAGTTATTTATTTCGGTTTTAGTGTTATCTACCATATTATGATTATGTCTGTAACTTTCTCGCAATATTTTGCAAATTATCTTGTGGGGGTACCCATTTGTTAGCAATAAGTCTACTAGTCTATTATGAATTTCTTTTTTGTAGATGTCTGTTGTAAGTCTGTGTGCACGATTTATCAGATTTTTAGCAACATTAATTTTGTAGTGGTATGGACAATGACTCGTGTAATGAATGTATCGTCCTGAGGTTTGTGGTTTTTGCCACCATTTTGTGTCAAGTTTACCATTGGCTTGGTGGAGTAATAAAACATCTAAAAATGAGATTGTGTTGTCCGATTTTTCTAATTCTACAGTGAAAACTATACGTGGATGAAAGTCATTGAATGTATCTATTATTATATTCTGCATATTAATCGGTATTGCTGTAATAATATCATCAACAAATTTGTAAAGGAATGGTATATCAAATGGTACAGTGGGAAGTTTTTTATCAAGAATATACTCAAGATATATATCAGCCAAGATAGGGGCTATTGGTGAGCCCATTGGGCATCCAAATAACTGTAAATAAAACTCATTGTTGAATTGAAAATATCCCCTCTCTAGGCATAACTTAAGTGCTTCTAAGAATTGTTTTTTAGGAATATTTGTGTGAGGTCTGAGTTCATCAAACCTGTCAGAAATAATTTTGGTTACTATTGGTAAAAAGGGATGATACATCCAGTGAAATAAGTTGATACCCAGGGGGTAATTGAACATTGGATATCTTATCGTGGAAGTCAAATGAATCCTTCACGTTATACTTGTAGGTGGAGAGACGTGTTAGAATAGTGGCAAGATGTCTAGCTAATCCATATGTTGGGGAATTTAAAAACGAAACTATGGGTCTGACTGGGTTCCCATCCTTATGGTTTTTTACTAGAGAGTACAACTTAGGGGAAGTTGGTGCGTTATTCACAAGTTTTCTGCAAGTATGTTCATCTATGTATTTGTTTTTTTGTAAGAACCGTACGTACTTGTTTGTATCATTCATCAGGCTGTGTGTGGGGTTACGTGAAACTTTTTTCTACGTATTATGGTCATTTAATAATTGTTTAGTTTTTTTTATATATTCATCTTTATCAATTGCTACCGTTTGATTTGTTTTGTCAATTTTAGTTATGTATATGTCTGGGTTGGAGCGTAGGAATTGTTTTTTTTTTTTTTTAATATCAGTACATCCCTATGTTTTATACCATTTTTATTCTTATTTTGATTTTGATAATTTGTAATCACACTAACACATTGACCTCTGACTACTTCCCTGTTTTCTTCAATTACACTGTGTTGGATGAAGTATTCTACATCACTAATTATATTTTCTATTGGAATTTTGTTATTTATAAATGGAATGGAATATTAGGGTCCTAGTGATAAGAATTGTTTTATATCTACGAGGATTTCTTTTTTAGTCAAGTTCACAAACCATTTCTCATTACCTATGATATTACATGTTTCTTTGTGTAATTTATTGAATTTATTTATTTGACGGGTTTTAATTATTTCATGTTTTTGGTCATGCAGTATTTTTTGTTTTTCTTCAAATTCTACCATTACTGTGGGTGGTAAAATTGTTTTGCAGTAATCTCTACATTCCACTATGGTTCTTTCTGTTCCAATGATCTTATAATTAGAGCTCTTAATTTCTAAATTTAACAATGTTTTCTTAAATCTATTAATAGCATTCTCAAAGTCTTTGTAATATTTATGTTGAATATGACAAGTGTGATGTAATTTCTTAAAATAGTTATTAATGTGTGAAGGTGTGACGTCTTCTGCCCAGCACCGAAGTAGGAAGATGCGGTTATTCTTAGCATGTGTCAATTTCTTGTATGATTTCGAAAGTAATTTCAATGTTGAGACTGATGAAGTACCATGTATGTCCTTTATATCCTTGTAAAAACCCATATTTCATGTTGTAGTAGATATCATAGCTCTCAGCAATATTATAGGAATGTTAATTATCGACCGTATTATTATACTGTTAATGATTTCGAGGTTCGGTCATTAATTATGAAAACTCAGTTTTGCGACGTTTCGAGATTTATTCTTCTCATAATCATGCGTACAACATTAAAATATAGTCTTACTACAATTATATTATTTGTAAGTGTGTATAGGTGTGTGTAAAGTCATACATTACTATAACTATTTACTTACATTAACTGTGAGATGAGCTACAGCAACCACATTACACTAAACACTTATCACTGTTCCATACTTATACACATATAACACATTACAATTGTATAGTGTTAGCGTTATGTAGTTATCTGACAGACTGCCAGCGATATAAAATTTTAATAGTACCTAACTAGAAAGTTGTTCAGTATTCCTATACCTGTAAACTATTGTCCATTTTAAAAAGAGTGAATAAGATTAGAATAACACTTTGTACGTCCGTTTTCTTGTTAACTGAAAGGTGTTTATTCTTCTCTATTGTTAGCATTTCTAAGAATTGCCTTTTAAAATGATTACTTTCTGCATGAATTACTTTAGCTTTGTGAAACTGAAACGAGTGACCGTGTGTACGGGCGTGTTGTGTTAGGGCCGTGGGATCAGGTCTGTTAGTATTTACTTTCTGGCAGCTATATTTATGTTGATAAATACGTCTTTTAAAATACTGTTCAGAACAACCGTAATATTTTTTCCACAGTTTTCTTCACACAGTATTTCATATATTATGTTGTTGGATCTTAGTTCTATTTCATCCCTGTCTTTAGTATGCGTAAAACATTTATTATTGATAGTGTTAACGTTTTTGAAAGCTATTTTTGTATTGTGATTAGCATTAGTGAGGATCTTGGAAAGTCTTTCTGATAATGATTTGACATATGGAAGGGAAAAATATTTTTTAGTTGTAGTAGTGTTATCTTGATTACTGGATGTTGTATTCTGTCCTACAGGTGTATTACCATTTATTTCGTTATTAGTCACGTCTAAGTTATTTATTTGGGTTTTAGTGTTATCTACCATATTATGATTATGTCTGTAACTTTCTCGCAATATTTTGCAAATTATCTTGTGGGGGTACCCATTTGTTAGCAATAAGTCTACTAGTCTATTATGAATTTCTTTTTTGTAGATGTCTGTTGTAAGTCTGTGTGCACGATTTATCAGATTTTTAGCAACATTAATTTTGTAGTGGTATGGACAATGACTCGTGTAATGAATGTATCGTCCTGAGGTTTGTGGTTTTTGCCACCATTTTGTGTCAAGTTTACCATTGGCTTGGTGGAGTAATAAAACATCTAAAAATGAGATTGTGTTGTCCGATTTTTCTAATTCTACAGTGAAAACTATACGTGGATGAAAGTCATTGAATGTATCTATTATTATATTCTGCATATTAATCGGTATTGCTGTAATAATATCATCAACAAATTTGTAAAGGAATGGTATATCAAATGGTACAGTGGGAAGTTTTTTATCAAGAATATACTCAAGATATATATCAGCCAAGATAGGGGCTATTGGTGAGCCCATTGGGCATCCAAATAACTGTAAATAAAACTCATTGTTGAATTGAAAATATCCCCTCTCTAGGCATAACTTAAGTGCTTCTAAGAATTGTTTTTTAGGAATATTTGTGTGAGGTCTGAGTTCATCAAACCTGTCAGAAATAATTTTGGTTACTATTGGTAAAAAGGGATGATACATCCAGTGAAATAAGTTGATACCCAGGGGGTAATTGAACATTGGATATCTTATCGTGGAAGTCAAATGAATCCTTCACGTTATACTTGTAGGTGGAGAGACGTGTTAGAATAGTGGCAAGATGTCTAGCTAATCCATATGTTGGGGAATTTAAAAACGAAACTATGGGTCTGACTGGGTTCCCATCCTTATGGTTTTTTACTAGAGAGTACAACTTAGGGGAAGTTGGTGCGTTATTCACAAGTTTTCTGCAAGTATGTTCATCTATGTATTTGTTTTTTTGTAAGAACCGTACGTACTTGTTTGTATCATTCATCAGGCTGTGTGTGGGGTTACGTGAAACTTTTTTCTACGTATTATGGTCATTTAATAATTGTTTAGTTTTTTTTATATATTCATCTTTATCAATTGCTACCGTTTGATTTGTTTTGTCAATTTTAGTTATGTATATGTCTGGGTTGGAGCGTAGGAATTGTTTTTTTTTTTTTTTAATATCAGTACATCCCTATGTTTTATACCATTTTTATTCTTATTTTGATTTTGATAATTTGTAATCACACTAACACATTGACCTCTGACTACTTCCCTGTTTTCTTCAATTACACTGTGTTGGATGAAGTATTCTACATCACTAATTATATTTTCTATTGGAATTTTGTTATTTATAAATGGAATGGAATATTAGGGTCCTAGTGATAAGAATTGTTTTATATCTACGAGGATTTCTTTTTTAGTCAAGTTCACAAACCATTTCTCATTACCTATGATATTACATGTTTCTTTGTGTAATTTATTGAATTTATTTATTTGACGGGTTTTAATTATTTCATGTTTTTGGTCATGCAGTATTTTTTGTTTTTCTTCAAATTCTACCATTACTGTGGGTGGTAAAATTGTTTTGCAGTAATCTCTACATTCCACTATGGTTCTTTCTGTTCCAATGATCTTATAATTAGAGCTCTTAATTTCTAAATTTAACAATGTTTTCTTAAATCTATTAATAGCATTCTCAAAGTCTTTGTAATATTTATGTTGAATATGACAAGTGTGATGTAATTTCTTAAAATAGTTATTAATGTGTGAAGGTGTGACGTCTTCTGCCCAGCACCGAAGTAGGAAGATGCGGTTATTCTTAGCATGTGTCAATTTCTTGTATGATTTCGAAAGTAATTTCAATGTTGAGACTGATGAAGTACCATGTATGTCCTTTATATCCTTGTAAAAACCCATATTTCATGTTGTAGTAGATATCATAGCTCTCAGCAATATTATAGGAATGTTAATTATCGACCGTATTATTATACTGTTAATGATTTCGAGGTTCGGTCATTAATTATGAAAACTCAGTTTTGCGACGTTTCGAGATTTATTCTTCTCATAATCATGCGTACAACATTAAAATATAGTCTTACTACAATTATATTATTTGTAAGTGTGTATAGGTGTGTGTAAAGTCATACATTACTATAACTATTTACTTACATTAACTGTGAGATGAGCTACAGCAACCACATTACACTAAACACTTATCACTGTTCCATACTTATACACATATAACACATTACAATTGTATAGTGTTAGCGTTATGTAGTTATCTGACAGACTGCCAGCGATATAAAATTTTAATAGTACCTAACTAGAAAGTTGTTCAGTATTCCTATACCTGTAAACTATTGTCCATTTTAAAAAGAGTGAATAAGATTAGAATAACACTTTGTACGTCCGTTTTCTTGTTAACTGAAAGGTGTTTATTCTTCTCTATTGTTAGCATTTCTAAGAATTGCTGTTTAAAATGATTACTTTCTGCATGAATTACTTTAGCTTTGTGAAACTGAAACGAGTGACCGTGTGTACGGGCGTGTTGTGTTAGGGCCGTGGGATCAGGTCTGTTTGTATTTACTTTCTGGCAGCTATATTTATGTTGATAAATACGTCTTTTAAAATACTGTTCAGAACAACCGTAATATTTTTTCCACAGTTTTCTTCACACGGTATTTCATATATTATGTTGGATCTTAGTTCTATTTCATCCCTGTCTTTAGTATGCGTAAAACATTTATTATTGATAGTGTTAACGTTTTTGAAAGCTATTTTTGTATTGTGATTAGCATTAGTGAGGATCTTGGAAAGTCTTTCTGATAATGATTTGACATATGGAAGGGAAAAATATTTTTTAGTTGTAGTAGTGTTATCTTGATTACTGGATGTTGTATTCTGTCCTACAGGTGTATTACCATTTATTTAGTCACGTCTAAGTTATTTATTTGGGTTTTAGTGTTATCTACCATATTATGATTATGTCTGTAACTTTCTCGCAATATTTTGCAAATTATCTTGTGGGGGTACCCATTTGTTAGCAATATGTCTACTAGTCTATTATGAATTTCTTTTTTGTAGATGTCTGTTGTAAGTCTGTGTGCACGATTTATCAGATTTTTAGCAACATTAATTTTGTAGTGCTATGGACAATGACTCGTGTAATGAATGTATCGTCCTGAGGTTTGTGGTTTTTGCCACCATTTTGTGTCAAGTTTACCATTGGCTTGGTGGAGTAATAAAACATCTAAAAATGAGATTGTGTTGTCCGATTTTTCTAATTCTACAGTGAAAACTATACGTGGATGAAAGTCATTGAATGTATCTATTATTATATTCTGCATATTAATCGGTATTGCTGTAATAATATCATCAACAAATTTGTATAGGAATGGTATATCAAATGGTACAGTGGGAAGTTTTTTATCAAGAATATACTCAAGATATATATCAGCCAAGATAGGGGCTATTGGTGAGCCCATTGGGCATCCAAATAACTGTAAATAAAACTCATTGTTGAATTGAAAATATCCCCTCTCTAGGCATAACTTAAGTGCTTCTAAGAATTGTTTTTTAGGAATATTTGTGTGAGGTCTGAGTTCATCAAACCTGTCAGAAATAATTTTGGTTACTATTGGTAAAAAGGGATGATACATCCAGTGAAATAAGTTGATACCCAGGGGGTAATTGAACATTGGATATCTTATTGTGGAAGTCAAATGAATCCTTCACGTTATACTTGTAGGTGGAGAGACGTGTTAGAATAGTGGCAAGATGTCTAGCTAATCCATATGTTGGGGAATTTAAAAACGAAACTATGGGTCTGACTGGGTTCCCATCCTTATGGTTTTTTACTAGAGAGTACAACTTAGGGGAAGTTGGTGCGTTATTCACAAGTTTTCTGCAAGTATGTTCATCTATGTATTTGTTTTTTTGTAAGAACCGTACGTACTTGTTTGTATCATTCATCAGGCTGTGTGTGGGGTTACGTGAAACTTTTTTGTACGTATTATGGTCATTTAATAATTGTTGAGTTTTTTTTATATATTCATCTTTATCAATTGCTACCGTTTGATTTGTTTTGTCAGTTTTAGTTATGTATATGTCTGGGTTGGAGCGTAGGAATAGTTTTGTTTTTTTTAATATCAGTACATCCCTATGTTTTATACCATTTTTATTCTTATTTTGATTTTGATAATTTGTAATCACATTAACACATTGACCTCTGACTACTTCCCTGTTTTCTTCAATTACACTGTGTTGGATGAAGTATTCTACATCACTAATTATATTTTCTTTCGGAATTTGTTATTTATAAATGGAATGGAATATTTGGGTCCTAGTGATAAGAATTGTTTTATATCTACGGGGATGTCTTTTTTAGTCAAGTTCACAAACCATTTCTCATTACCTATGATATTACATGTTTCTTTGTGTAATTTATTGAATTTATTTATTTGACAGGTTTTAATTATTTCATGTTTTTGGTCATGCAGTATTTTTTGTTTTTCTTCAAATTCTACCATTACTGTGGGCGGTAAAATTGTTTTGCAGTAATCTCTACATTCCACTATGGTTCTTTCTGTTCCAATGATCTTATAATTAGAGCTCTTAATTTCTAAATTTAACAATGTTTTCTTAAATCTATTAATAGCATTCTCAAAGTCTTTGTAATATTTATGGTGAATATGACAAGTGCGATGTAATTTCTTAAAATAGTTATTAATGTGTGAAGGTGTGACGTCTTCTGCCCGGCACCGAAGTAGGAAGATGCGGTTATTCTTAGCATGTGTCAATTTCTTGTATGATTTCGAAAGTAATTTCAATGTTGAGACTGATGAAGTACCATGTATGTCCTTTATATCCTTGTAAAAACCCATATTTCATGTTGTAGTAGATATCATAGCTCTCAGCAATATTATAGGAATGTTAATTATCGACCGTATTATTATACTGTTAATGATTTCGAGGTTCGGTCATTAATTATGAAAACTCAGTTTTGCGACGTTTCGAGATTTATTCTTCTCATAATCATGCGTACAACATTAAAATATAGTCTTACTACAATTATATTAATTGTAAGTGTGTATAGGTGTGTGTAAAGTCATACATTACTATAACTATTTACTTACATTAACTGTGAGATGAGCTACAGCAACCACATTACACTAAACACTTATCACTGTTCCATACTTATACACATATAACACATTACAATTGTATAGTGTTAGCGTTATGTAGTTATCTGACAGACTGCCAGCGATATGAAATTTTAATAGTACCTAACTAGAAAGTTGTTCAGTATTCCTATACCTGTAAACTATTGTCCATTTTAAAAAGAGTGAATAAGATTAGAATAACACTTGCTAAGACTTTGTACGTCCCTTTTCTTGTTAACTCAAAGGTGTTTATTCTTCTCTCTTGTTAGCATTTCTAAGAATTGCCGTTTAAAATGATTACTTTCTGCATGAATTACTTTAGCTTTGTGAAACTGAAACGAGTGACCGTGTGTACGGGCCTGTTGTGTTAGGGCTGTGGGATCAGGTCTGTTAGTATTTACTTTCTGGCAGCTATATTTATGTTGATAAATACGTCTTTTAAAATACTGTTCAGAACAACCGTAATATTTTTTTCCACAGTTTTCTTCACACGGTATTTCATATATTATGTTGTTGGATCTTAGTTCTATTTCATCCCTGTCTTTAGTATGCGTAAAACATTTATTATTGATAGTGTTAACGTTTTTGAAAGCTATTTTTGTATTGTGATTAGCATTAGTGAGGATCTTGGAAAGTCTTTCTGATAATGATTTGACATATGGAAGGGAAAAATATTTTTTAGTTGTAGTAGTGTTATCTTGATTACTGGATGTTGTATTCTGTCCTACAGGTGTATTACCATTTATTTCGTTATTAGTCACGTCTAAGTTATTTATTTGGGTTTTAGTGTTATCTACCATATTATGATTATGTCTGTAACTTTCTCGCAATATTTTGCAAATTATCTTGTGGGGGTACCCATTTGTTAGCAATAAGTCTACTAGTCTATTATGAATTTCTTTTTTGTAGATGTCTGTTGTAAGTCTGTGTGCACGATTTATCAGATTTTTAGCAACATTAATTTTGTAGTGCTATGGACAATGACTCGTGTAATGAATGTATCGTCCTGAGGTTTGTGGTTTTTGCCACCATTTTGTGTCAAGTTTACCATTGGCTTGGTGGAGTAATAAAACATCTAAAAATGAGATTGTGTTGTCCGATTTTTCTAATTCTACAGTGAAAACTATACGTGGATGAAAGTCATTGAATGTATCTATTATTATATTCTGCATATTAATCGGTATTGCTGTAATAATATCATCAACAAATTTGTAAAGGAATGGTATATCAAATGGTACAGTGGGAAGTTTTTTATCAAGAATATACTCAAGATATATATCAGCCAAGATAGGGGCTATTGGTGAGCCCATTGGGCATCCAAATAACTGTAAATAAAACTCATTGTTGAATTGAAAATATCCCCTCTCTAGGCATAACTTAAGTGCTTCTAAGAATTGTTTTTTAGGAATATTTGTGTGAGGTCTGAATTCATCAAACCTGTCAGAAATAATTTTGGTTACTATTGGTAAAAAGGGATGATACATCCAGTGAAATAAGTTGATACCCAGGGGGTAATTGAACATTGGATATCTTATCGTCGAAGTCAAATGAATCCTTCACGTTATACTTGTAGGTGGAGAGACGTGTTAGAATAGTGGCAAGATGTCTAGCTAATCCATATGTTGGGGAATTTTGAAAACGAAACTATGGGTCTGACTGGGTTCCCATCCTTATGGTTTTTTACTAGAGAGTACAACTTAGGGGAAGTTGGTGCGTTATTCACAAGTTTTCTGCAAGTATGTTCATCTATGTATTTGTTTTTTTGTAAGAACCGTACGTACTTGTTTGTATCATTCATCAGGCTGTGTGTGGGGTTACGTGAAACTTTTTTGTACGTATTATGGTCATTTAATAATTGTTAAGGTTTTTTTATATATTCATCTTTATCAATTGCTACCGTTTGATTTGTTTTGTCAGTTTTAGTTATGTATATGTCTGGGTTGGAGCGTAGGAATAGTTTTGTTTTTTTTAATATCAGTACATCCCTATGTTTTATACCATTTTTATTCTTATTTTGATTTTGATAATTTGTAATCACATTAACACATTGACCTCTGACTACTTCCCTGTTTTCTTCAATTACACTGTGTTGGATGAAGTATTCTACATCACTAATTATATTTTCTATCGGAATTTGTTATTTATAAATGGAATGGAATATTTGGGTCCTAGTGATAAGAATTGTTTTATATCTACGGGGATGTCTTTTTTAGTCAAGTTCACAAACCATTTCTCATTACCTATGATATTACATGTTTCTTTGTGTAATTTATTGAATTTATTTATTTGACAGGTTTTAATTATTTCATGTTTTTGGTCATGCAGTATTTTTTGTTTTTCTTCAAATTCTACCATTACTGTGGGCGGTAAAATTGTTTTGCAGTAATCTCTACATTCCACTATGGTTCTTTCTGTTCCAATGATCTTATAATTAGAGCTCTTAATTTCTAAATTTAACAATGTTTTCTTAAATCTATTAATAGCATTCTCAAAGTCTTTGTAATATTTATGGTGAATATGACAAGTGCGATGTAATTTCTTAAAATAGTTATTAATGTGTGAAGGTGTGACGTCTTCTGCCCGGCACCGAAGTAGGAAGATGCGGTTATTCTTAGCATGTGTCAATTTCTTGTATGATTTCGAAAGTAATTTCAATGTTGAGACTGATGAAGTACCATGTATGTCCTTTATATCCTTGTAAAAACCCATATTTCATGTTGTAGTAGATATCATAGCTCTCAGCAATATTATAGGAATGTTAATTATCGACCGTATTATTATACTGTTAATGATTTCGAGGTTCGGTCATTAATTATGAAAACTCAGTTTTGCGACGTTTCGAGATTTATTCTTCTCATAATCATGCGTACAACATTAAAATATAGTCTTACTACAATTATATTAATTGTAAGTGTGTATAGGTGTGTGTAAAGTCATACATTACTATAACTATTTACTTACATTAACTGTGAGATGAGCTACAGCAACCACATTACACTAAACACTTATCACTGTTCCATACTTATACACATATAACACATTACAATTGTATAGTGTTAGCGTTATGTAGTTATCTGACAGACTGCCAGCGATATGAAATTTTAATAGTACCTAACTAGAAAGTTGTTCAGTATTCCTATACCTGTAAACTATTGTCCATTTTAAAAAGAGTGAATAAGATTAGAATAACACTTGCTAAGACTTTGTACGTCCCTTTTCTTGTTAACTCAAAGGTGTTTATTCTTCTCTCTTGTTAGCATTTCTAAGAATTGCCGTTTAAAATGATTACTTTCTGCATGAATTACTTTAGCTTTGTGAAACTGAAACGAGTGACCGTGTGTACGGGCCTGTTGTGTTAGGGCTGTGGGATCAGGTCTGTTAGTATTTACTTTCTGGCAGCTATATTTATGTTGATAAATACGTCTTTTAAAATACTGTTCAGAACAACCGTAATATTTTTTTCCACAGTTTTCTTCACACGGTATTTCATATATTATGTTGTTGGATCTTAGTTCTATTTCATCCCTGTCTTTAGTATGCGTAAAACATTTATTATTGATAGTGTTAACGTTTTTGAAAGCTATTTTTGTATTGTGATTAGCATTAGTGAGGATCTTGGAAAGTCTTTCTGATAATGATTTGACATATGGAAGGGAAAAATATTTTTTAGTTGTAGTAGTGTTATCTTGATTACTGGATGTTGTATTCTGTCCTACAGGTGTATTACCATTTATTTCGTTATTAGTCACGTCTAAGTTATTTATTTGGGTTTTAGTGTTATCTACCATATTATGATTATGTCTGTAACTTTCTCGCAATATTTTGCAAATTATCTTGTGGGGGTACCCATTTGTTAGCAATAAGTCTACTAGTCTATTATGAATTTCTTTTTTGTAGATGTCTGTTGTAAGTCTGTGTGCACGATTTATCAGATTTTTAGCAACATTAATTTTGTAGTGCTATGGACAATGACTCGTGTAATGAATGTATCGTCCTGAGGTTTGTGGTTTTTGCCACCATTTTGTGTCAAGTTTACCATTGGCTTGGTGGAGTAATAAAACATCTAAAAATGAGATTGTGTTGTCCGATTTTTCTAATTCTACAGTGAAAACTATACGTGGATGAAAGTCATTGAATGTATCTATTATTATATTCTGCATATTAATCGGTATTGCTGTAATAATATCATCAACAAATTTGTAAAGGAATGGTATATCAAATGGTACAGTGGGAAGTTTTTTATCAAGAATATACTCAAGATATATATCAGCCAAGATAGGGGCTATTGGTGAGCCCATTGGGCATCCAAATAACTGTAAATAAAACTCATTGTTGAATTGAAAATATCCCCTCTCTAGGCATAACTTAAGTGCTTCTAAGAATTGTTTTTTAGGAATATTTGTGTGAGGTCTGAATTCATCAAACCTGTCAGAAATAATTTTGGTTACTATTGGTAAAAAGGGATGATACATCCAGTGAAATAAGTTGATACCCAGGGGGTAATTGAACATTGGATATCTTATCGTCGAAGTCAAATGAATCCTTCACGTTATACTTGTAGGTGGAGAGACGTGTTAGAATAGTGGCAAGATGTCTAGCTAATCCATATGTTGGGGAATTTTGAAAACGAAACTATGGGTCTGACTGGGTTCCCATCCTTATGGTTTTTTACTAGAGAGTACAACTTAGGGGAAGTTGGTGCGTTATTCACAAGTTTTCTGCAAGTATGTTCATCTATGTATTTGTTTTTTTGTAAGAACCGTACGTACTTGTTTGTATCATTCATCAGGCTGTGTGTGGGGTTACGTGAAACTTTTTTGTACGTATTATGGTCATTTAATAATTGTTAAGGTTTTTTTATATATTCATCTTTATCAATTGCTACCGTTTGATTTGTTTTGTCAGTTTTAGTTATGTATATGTCTGGGTTGGAGCGTAGGAATAGTTTTGTTTTTTTTAATATCAGTACATCCCTATGTTTTATACCATTTTTATTCTTATTTTGATTTTGATAATTTGTAATCACATTAACACATTGACCTCTGACTACTTCCCTGTTTTCTTCAATTACACTGTGTTGGATGAAGTATTCTACATCACTAATTATATTTTCTATCGGAATTTGTTATTTATAAATGGAATGGAATATTTGGGTCCTAGTGATAAGAATTGTTTTATATCTACGGGGATGTCTTTTTTAGTCAAGTTCACAAACCATTTCTCATTACCTATGATATTACATGTTTCTTTGTGTAATTTATTGAATTTATTTATTTGACAGGTTTTAATTATTTCATGTTTTTGGTCATGCAGTATTTTTTGTTTTTCTTCAAATTCTACCATTACTGTGGGCGGTAAAATTGTTTTGCAGTAATCTCTACATTCCACTATGGTTCTTTCTGTTCCAATGATCTTATAATTAGAGCTCTTAATTTCTAAATTTAACAATGTTTTCTTAAATCTATTAATAGCATTCTCAAAGTCTTTGTAATATTTATGGTGAATATGACAAGTGCGATGTAATTTCTTAAAATAGTTATTAATGTGTGAAGGTGTGACGTCTTCTGCCCGGCACCGAAGTAGGAAGATGCGGTTATTCTTAGCATGTGTCAATTTCTTGTATGATTTCGAAAGTAATTTCAATGTTGAGACTGATGAAGTACCATGTATGTCCTTTATATCCTTGTAAAAACCCATATTTCATGTTGTAGTAGATATCATAGCTCTCAGCAATATTATAGGAATGTTAATTATCGACCGTATTATTATACTGTTTGTAACAATAAAAAAGAGGCCGAAATATATAATAAATAAGATAAAATCCCCTGCCAGAACTTACCTGTACGCCATCAATTACTTACCCTATCCAAATTTCACCAGAAGACCAAGGTCGCCACGATTATTTTTTATAGGATAAAATATCGAAAACCTTTACACTCCACCTTAATAAAACGGACAATTTTGCAATCTGACCCACCCAATTAATAACTCAGAAGATTCCGGTCCGTTAGACGAATTTCGCAACACAGAAATGAGAAAGTGGTAATGACGAAATAACTTAGTCTAACACATTTTGTTATGAAAGAATGCTTTACTTACTAAATACGGACATCCTTAATCCAAAACACCAAGGAACGAGAACATAAACTGAGTTAGTTACATGACTCTTACATTTACAATATGATTTTTACTTACAAGGTAGCCCAGCTCTGCTCATTCACTCGATCACACCCCATACAAACCCTTTTTCAAATGTTATAAAAAATTAGAAAAGAAAAAAAAATAGTTATTCTTTAAGGATCACGGTTTCGTTTTGCATTAGTTTGATATGCGCGAGGCCGGCCGAGCACGTGCTTTCGTTACGGTCACATTTTATGTTATTAGCTGCTCTCGAATCGTCACTGCACTGCACTGTTTGTAACACCGTTCAATTCCTCGGGTCCCGGTCGGTCTTCCTGAATTAATTACATCTTCCGGAAACTTGACCAACCGGGTCCGAAACAAAATATATATGTCTGTAGCGGAACTCTGTATCTCGTTGACCGCTTGGCGTCTCTGACTACTGTCGACTGTCACCTAGAACGTAACAGGTACAACTACCTGTTCCTGCATGGAAGTTGTACTTCCATGCCATGATGTTTTCGTCGTCGCATCTTGTTCCTGCTGTCGTGTAACCATTTTATGCGTGGCATAGAGCTGGTATATGTGTGTGACCAGAGGTCAATATTGGCTTCTGCTCTGCTGATGTCATTTAAGTGGGCCGGACTTAAAACAGTCTTTCCGGAACGTCTTGGAGAAAACGACAAAGATTATTCTCTCTAGCCATCTTGGTTTTTGTTAGAGCGTCACTTGGAGCGTGATTGAGCAGTTGCGTATGTGCGCTGCCACACATAGGTACAAAGTTCTCAGAATTTTGTGGAGGTGCAGATACTCTGCCGCATTCCTCGACAACAACTGCGTCTTACGTTGTTTCACTGTTCTGTTACATTGACTGTTATACGCACAAATACGTTGCACAATGATAATCCGCCCAGAATGAAATACATAAAAATATAAATAATGTCCCAAACGGTTAAAATAAAACACCCAAAATTTGACCCGCTACAATACCCCCTCGATGAGAATTCTGCTGTCCATGACAGAAGAAATCTCATCGATAAACCCCGAAGAGGACCGGTGAGGAACTGGTGCCACAATCCCCTTGTTCTTAATCTCATGGGTACACGACCCCCCTGGCTCAGCGACCATGGACTCATCTGAACGAGATCACTGGACTTCTCCGTAAGAGATCCCAACACCGAGAAATTGATCAGACTCGCACCACGGCACACCTCGCCTTCTAACATGCTACCCCCAAAATCCTCAATCCCGGGCTAAAATTATCCCAGCTCCTCTGCCGATATGTTTCCCCTTTTTGCAAGCTGGGCTGCCTTTAGCAGATACTGGGCTCACACACATTAACATTACATATTATCATAACCCATTAAAATAAAAACTTCCTTTTAAAATTTATTATAAATTCAAAAAATTCAATATTCAAAAAAAAATCTTTTACCAAAAAATTCTCTTCCTCTTTTTTCTAATTTTTTGTTACAATTGACTTAACCTAGACATTCCTATTAATACAAATACATCCTTACTCTAGCATGAGAACAATTTATAGCCTACCAATATAAAGCAATACAACAAAAGGAACATCATTAATACATACACAATAAAATAATCATTACTCAACATATTCACTCGCTGGCAGGCGAAAAATCAAAAAAAAATTTTTTTTTTTTTTCAAACAAAATTTAAAATTTTCAAAATTTTAAAACTCAAAAAAAAAATTATTCATTAAATATTTATTAAATTTATTTATTAAATAACATTTATTAAAATTATTCAAAGATTAGTTTGAATTAATCAAACAAACAAATTAAAATTGAATTCCTACTCTACAAACTTAGTAGGTGTATGAACTCATCAGCTGATCATAACTAGGTCAAGTACAAAACCCTTGACCTACATATGTTATGTATGATTTCTGAAAACACCTTGAACATTTTCAATATCCTACCTTGAAATACAAAACATAATAAACAAAATATTTAAAACAAACAAATATTAATATAATTAATCATCAACTTGACATTTACATCATTTAAAATAAACACTTCTTGACTTTACATTATTTTCAAATTTTATCAAAATTCTGTCACTGGTTGAAACAAAAAAATAAACAATTATATATTCTTTATTATAAATTCCTCTTTCTTTTCAACAATCTTACTTTAATATACTGTGGGTGATGTAAATTATTTATTCTCGTTTTTCTGTATTAGATTTCTATACCTATATAAACTTTCTCCCTCTGACTCTAATATTCATCAACTGCAACTCCCATGACACCCATCTCTATCAAAATCTCTACTAATCAGGACATTCTAAACCCCAACTTATCATTTAACACAATTCGCCGCCTTCTCTACATATATGAAAAAATACTCTCCAACCCTTTGTACATAGGATACGTGTTTCCTTCCCAAAACTCATCCCCTTATGTTGGTCCCTGGACTCCCCCTAGGTAACCCTTTCCGGCGCCAATCGGTCCCTATCCCGTCCCAACCCTTGTTGCGGACTCCCCAAATACACTACCCCCTAATACAAAATTGCCATCCCCAAAAATCTCAATCTCATTACCTCACTACAAATACACAAAATAACCTCATTAACTATAAAAACAACCATATATCATTCAAAATCTGCATAAAGTCTCCATTACCACTGTGTCAACATCAATATTTCACCAAATTCTATAACATACATTAACTCAAAAACAACATTACATTATATTCATCTCTACTATTTCACATTCAACTTTTAATTCAACTTGGACAGGTCTGCATGTCCCATAAAACATTTATCACCCATGAATTATCTTTTATTAATTTGCATACTCTTTTTATCTTTACTTCAAAATGCCTGTAGTACACTAAACATTAATTACTTGTAACATTCATAAACCAATATACCAGTGACATGGTATTGCTGATCAGCTGATATCCTAACATAATAAAAACACCATGAATACCATTCAAAATTGGACAATTACATGTAATACATTATCAACACTTACTTCTATTATGTTGATTGCCTGCCAGGCGGCTAATTATTGGCTTCGAGAAAAAAAATTACACACATAATGAAAATACATTTTATCAACAACTATATCTAACACACAACAATAAAACGATTGCACAAATAGCAATAAACCTGGATTATTAGCATACATCACACAAACAATTCTCTTTTAAATAATTTATATAAAAATTTATAAACATTATTATTTAAAATTTTTCATTAACTCTTTCTATTTATCATCATGATGAATTTATCCTGTGTTGTAATCAGATTTTCAAAAATTCTAAATTTATTATTAATATATATTTTTAACCATCATTTTTATTTAGCGCAATTATTTCAAAATATTTCATTACTGAATTAACATATCAATCACTCCTGTCAACCTTTTTGTTATACATTATTCATATTGTAAAATTTCAATACTTACAGCCCCTTTCTCAAAACATATACAACATACCACAATACTCTCACCTCACCACTGAAACATTTCACAACATATTAGTTCACCTCAAATAATTCAGCCATCTATTATCAAAATGATTTAAATTCCTTAAAAAGTTAATTATACAATATTGAAATAGTCAAACAAAATATTTAACATGTATTAAATTGTTTAATTAAATTAATTATTAACAATATAGAATCCATTACCATCCAAACAATTACAATTCTCTGATTACTTGTTTTCAAAATTAATTTGGTTTATTTATTTAAATTGCAAATATTTCAATATTATTCTTACAACAACTAATTACCTACATACACTGGTCACTTAACCACAACACATACCATTGGCTTTACTACATATTTATTTACAAATTTACTTCAGTATTTACTCAGTTATCACATCTCAATTTCCAAATCAGCCAAGTCAAATAGCTTAAAACAAAATATTGAACTGTCTTTTACTGTTTTCTATTTTAGCCACCATCGTCAAAAATATACCTCACATATTTGTATACTAAATGATTTTTATTTACATCCAGTTTATTATTATTATTTTTATCATAGACCATTACCTCTATGTCATTCATTTTCCCTTTTATTATCTCATAAGACTTGTCACTATTATTTGTTTTTATCCCGCCTCCGTGAATATTTGTTGTTACACCCAGGTAATTTATTTTCTCATCATATTCCTCCACTACCAGTACACTAATTCTTCCTACAGGTACACATTTATCATCAATATAATCATTGTCTACTACTACACAAGGTATGTCTACATTATTTATCATAACTCTCTTTATATCCATCTTCTCTATCAGCTCTACATAACCTCTATTTACCTTGAACCACTCTAACTCTTTCTCTCTCTCATAATCACTTTCATCACAATACCTGTCACCACACCACTGACCTACTTCACTCCATGCAAAGGGCACAACAAACTTACTATACCATTTCCTGGCTTTTCCAGGTTTACAAAAAATTAGGGGACTGCTTGAAGACACCTTGTCTTCCACATAATTACCGGAGGAAACTCTGTCCTCAAAATTCACTACTAGCGGAGTCCTTACTCCACTTACATCACGGGGAAAATTTGCCCTTTGACACCCTAACCTTTCACCACACTCTCTCTCAATTTCATCAACACTCGCTAACATTTTGTTGTTAAATTCTACTTCACCACAAACATCATCATCACCATTTGTTTTCACTACATCATTCCAATCATTTTCAATTATTCTATCACTATTATTTATTAATTCATTTTTACCACTGTAACTTACCTTGTTAATTATTTCTTCGCTGTTATCAAAGACATTATTACCACTTACCTGTGTTAACTCAACTTCTGTACTCTCTTTTACTTTATCTGCCTCTCGTTTCCAGTTCTCATTGTGCTTTTTAAATATGTCATCTAAACTTGCTTTTTGTTTACTGAACATTTCGTCTAACATTACTTGTAACTTTTTCATCAGCTCTTGATTCGACTCACTTAGATTAGCATAATCTACATTATTATCTGACACCTGATCGACTTTATTTTTTTTAACTTGGTCTATCTCTCTATCTGTGTTTACCACCCCCACACTCTCATCATTATCACTAGGCCTATTTTCTGTCTTATTTTCTACCACTATCTCTTCAACTATCTTACCTTTAACATTGGTCCTCTCACTATGTTTATTGATTTCCGCAAATATTCCTTCCTCTTGTTCTTCCATTCGGGTTAACTTATCGTCTAAATTACCCCATTCCTCGTTTGTCATCTCCCCCACAACACCTCGAAATTCACTCTCCCACTCGTCCCATGCAAAATCACTATCATTACTTTGTATGATTGACATTTTTTTTTTTTTTTTAAGTTCGTTTGTATAACACTTTTATATATAAAATTACTCTTTTTCTCTACTCACACCTAACACATAGTGAATCACAATAACATAAACCTAACCTACTTAATTATGTACGATAAATCATATTTATAAATTCGTCATTACCACATCCTATTTTCTGTGTATTAAAATAGGTCTATCTCGTATAAAATTATAATTAAACGAAAATCCTGGCAGCGCGTCGACATTTGTAACAATAAAAAAGAGGCCGAAATATATAATAAATAAGATAAAATCCCCTGCCAGAACTTACCTGTACGCCATCAATTACTTACCCTATCCAAATTTCACCAGAAGACCAAGGTCGCCACGATTATTTTTTATAGGATAAAATATCGAAAACCTTTACACTCCACCTTAATAAAACGGACAATTTTGCAATCTGACCCACCCAATTAATAACTCAGAAGATTCCGGTCCGTTAGACGAATTTCGCAACACAGAAATGAGAAAGTGGTAATGACGAAATAACTTAGTCTAACACATTTTGTTATGAAAGAATGCTTTACTTACTAAATACGGACATCCTTAATCCAAAACACCAAGGAACGAGAACATAAACTGAGTTAGTTACATGACTCTTACATTTACAATATGATTTTTACTTACAAGGTAGCCCAGCTCTGCTCATTCACTCGATCACACCCCATACAAACCCTTTTTCAAATGTTATAAAAAATTAGAAAAGAAAAAAAAATAGTTATTCTTTAAGGATCACGGTTTCGTTTTGCATTAGTTTGATATGCGCGAGGCCGGCCGAGCACGTGCTTTCGTTACGGTCACATTTTATGTTATTAGCTGCTCTCGAATCGTCACTGCACTGCACTGTTTGTAACACCGTTCAATTCCTCGGGTCCCGGTCGGTCTTCCTGAATTAATTACATCTTCCGGAAACTTGACCAACCGGGTCCGAAACAAAATATATATGTCTGTAGCGGAACTCTGTATCTCGTTGACCGCTTGGCGTCTCTGACTACTGTCGACTGTCACCTAGAACGTAACAGGTACAACTACCTGTTCCTGCATGGAAGTTGTACTTCCATGCCATGATGTTTTCGTCGTCGCATCTTGTTCCTGCTGTCGTGTAACCATTTTATGCGTGGCATAGAGCTGGTATATGTGTGTGACCAGAGGTCAATATTGGCTTCTGCTCTGCTGATGTCATTTAAGTGGGCCGGACTTAAAACAGTCTTTCCGGAACGTCTTGGAGAAAACGACAAAGATTATTCTCTCTAGCCATCTTGGTTTTTGTTAGAGCGTCACTTGGAGCGTGATTGAGCAGTTGCGTATGTGCGCTGCCACACATAGGTACAAAGTTCTCAGAATTTTGTGGAGGTGCAGATACTCTGCCGCATTCCTCGACAACAACTGCGTCTTACGTTGTTTCACTGTTCTGTTACATTGACTGTTATACGCACAAATACGTTGCACAATGATAATCCGCCCAGAATGAAATACATAAAAATATAAATAATGTCCCAAACGGTTAAAATAAAACACCCAAAATTTGACCCGCTACATGTTAATGATTTCGAGGTTCGGTCATTAATTATGAAAACTCAGTTTTGCGACGTTTCGAGATTTATTCTTCTCATAATCATGCGTACAACATTAAAATATAGTCTTACTACAATTATATTAATTGTAAGTGTGTATAGGTGTGTGTAAAGTCATACATTACTATAACTATTTACTTACATTAACTGTGAGATGAGCTACAGCAACCACATTACACTAAACACTTATCACTGTTCCATACTTATACACATATAACACATTACAATTGTATAGTGTTAGCGTTATGTAGTTATCTGACAGACTGCCAGCGATATGAAATTTTAATAGTACCTAACTAGAAAGTTGTTCAGTATTCCTATACCTGTAAACTATTGTCCATTTTAAAAAGAGTGAATAAGATTAGAATAACACTTGCTAAGACTTTGTACGTCCCTTTTCTTGTTAACTCAAAGGTGTTTATTCTTCTCTCTTGTTAGCATTTCTAAGAATTGCCGTTTAAAATGATTACTTTCTGCATGAATTACTTTAGCTTTGTGAAACTGAAACGAGTGACCGTGTGTACGGGCCTGTTGTGTTAGGGCTGTGGGATCAGGTCTGTTAGTATTTACTTTCTGGCAGCTATATTTATGTTGATAAATACGTCTTTTAAAATACTGTTCAGAACAACCGTAATATTTTTTTCCAGTTTTCTTCACACGGTATTTCATATATTATGTTGTTGGATCTTAGTTCTATTTCATCCCTGTCTTTAGTATGCGTAAAACATTTATTATTGATAGTGTTAACGTTTTTGAAAGCTATTTTTGTATTGTGATTAGCATTAGTGAGGATCTTGGAAAGTCTTTCTGATAATGATTTGACATATGGAAGGGAAAAATATTTTTTAGTTGTAGTAGTGTTATCTTGATTACTGGATGTTGTATTCTGTCCTACAGGTGTATTACCATTTATTTCGTTATTAGTCACGTCTAAGTTATTTATTTGGGTTTTAGTGTTATCTACCATATTATGATTATGTCTGTAACTTTCTCGCAATATTTTGCAAATTATCTTGTGGGGGTACCCATTTGTTAGCAATAAGTCTACTAGTCTATTATGAATTTCTTTTTTGTAGATGTCTGTTGTAAGTCTGTGTGCACGATTTATCAGATTTTTAGCAACATTAATTTTGTAGTGCTATGGACAATGACTCGTGTAATGAATGTATCGTCCTGAGGTTTGTGGTTTTTGCCACCATTTTGTGTCAAGTTTACCATTGGCTTGGTGGAGTAATAAAACATCTAAAAATGAGATTGTGTTGTCCGATTTTTCTAATTCTACAGTGAAAACTATACGTGGATGAAAGTCATTGAATGTATCTATTATTATATTCTGCATATTAATCGGTATTGCTGTAATAATATCATCAACAAATTTGTAAAGGAATGGTATATCAAATGGTACAGTGGGAAGTTTTTTATCAAGAATATACTCAAGATATATATCAGCCAAGATAGGGGCTATTGGTGAGCCCATTGGGCATCCAAATAACTGTAAATAAAACTCATTGTTGAATTGAAAATATCCCCTCTCTAGGCATAACTTAAGTGCTTCTAAGAATTGTTTTTTAGGAATATTTGTGTGAGGTCTGAGTTCATCAAACCTGTCAGAAATAATTTTGGTTACTATTGGTAAAAAGGGATGATACATCCAGTGAAATAAGTTGATACCCAGGGGGTAATTGAACATTGGATATCTTATCGTGGAAGTCAAATGAATCCTTCACGTTATACTTGTAGGTGGAGAGACGTGTTAGAATAGTGGCAAGATGTCTAGCTAATCCATATGTTGGGGAATTTTGAAAACGAAACTATGGGTCTGACTGGGTTCCCATCCTTATGGTTTTTTACTAGAGAGTACAACTTAGGGGAAGTTGGTGCGTTATTCACAAGTTTTCTGCAAGTATGTTCATCTATGTATTTGTTTTTTTGTAAGAACCGTACGTACTTGTTTGTATCATTCATCAGGCTGTGTGTGGGGTTACGTGAAACTTTTTTGTACGTATTATGGTCATTTAATAATTGTTGAGTTTTTTTTATATATTCATCTTTATCAATTGCTACCGTTTGATTTGTTTTGTCAGTTTTAGTTATGTATATGTCTGGGTTGGAGCGTAGGAATAGTTTTGTTTTTTTTAATATCAGTACATCCCTATGTTTTATACCATTTTTATTCTTATTTTGATTTTGATAATTTGTAATCACATTAACACATTGACCTCTGACTACTTCCCTGTTTTCTTCAATTACACTGTGTTGGATGAAGTATTCTACATCACTAATTATATTTTCTATCGGAATTTGTTATTTATAAATGGAATGGAATATTTGGGTCCTAGTGATAAGAATTGTTTTATATCTACGGGGATGTCTTTTTTAGTCAAGTTCACAAACCATTTCTCATTACCTATGATATTACATGTTTCTTTGTGTAATTTATTGAATTTATTTATTTGACAGGTTTTAATTATTTCATGTTTTTGGTCATGCAGTATTTTTTGTTTTTCTTCAAATTCTACCATTACTGTGGGCGGTAAAATTGTTTTGCAGTAATCTCTACATTCCACTATGGTTCTTTCTGTTCCAATGATCTTATAATTAGAGCTCTTAATTTCTAAATTTAACAATGTTTTCTTAAATCTATTAATAGCATTCTCAAAGTCTTTGTAATATTTATGGTGAATATGACAAGTGCGATGTAATTTCTTAAAATAGTTATTAATGTGTGAAGGTGTGACGTCTTCTGCCCGGCACCGAAGTAGGAAGATGCGGTTATTCTTAGCATGTGTCAATTTCTTGTATGATTTCGAAAGTAATTTCAATGTTGAGACTGATGAAGTACCATGTATGTCCTTTATATCCTTGTAAAAACCCATATTTCATGTTGTAGTAGATATCATAGCTCTCAGCAATATTATAGGAATGTTAATTATCGACCGTATTATTATACTGTTAATGATTTCGAGGTTCGGTCATTAATTATGAAAACTCAGTTTTGCGACGTTTCGAGATTTATTCTTCTCATAATCATGCGTACAACATTAAAATATAGTCTTACTACAATTATATTAATTGTAAGTGTGTATAGGTGTGTGTAAAGTCATACATTACTATAACTATTTACTTACATTAACTGTGAGATGAGCTACAGCAACCACATTACACTAAACACTTATCACTGTTCCATACTTATACACATATAACACATTACAATTGTATAGTGTTAGCGTTATGTAGTTATCTGACAGACTGCCAGCGATATGAAATTTTAATAGTACCTAACTAGAAAGTTGTTCAGTATTCCTATACCTGTAAACTATTGTCCATTTTAAAAAGAGTGAATAAGATTAGAATAACACTTGCTAAGACTTTGTACGTCCCTTTTCTTGTTAACTCAAAGGTGTTTATTCTTCTCTCTTGTTAGCATTTCTAAGAATTGCCGTTTAAAATGATTACTTTCTGCATGAATTACTTTAGCTTTGTGAAACTGAAACGAGTGACCGTGTGTACGGGCCTGTTGTGTTAGGGCTGTGGGATCAGGTCTGTTAGTATTTACTTTCTGGCAGCTATATTTATGTTGATAAATACGTCTTTTAAAATACTGTTCAGAACAACCGTAATATTTTTTTCCACAGTTTTCTTCACACGGTATTTCATATATTATGTTGTTGGATCTTAGTTCTATTTCATCCCTGTCTTTAGTATGCGTAAAACATTTATTATTGATAGTGTTAACGTTTTTGAAAGCTATTTTTGTATTGTGATTAGCATTAGTGAGGATCTTGGAAAGTCTTTCTGATAATGATTTGACATATGGAAGGGAAAAATATTTTTTAGTTGTAGTAGTGTTATCTTGATTACTGGATGTTGTATTCTGTCCTACAGGTGTATTACCATTTATTTCGTTATTAGTCACGTCTAAGTTATTTATTTGGGTTTTAGTGTTATCTACCATATTATGATTATGTCTGTAACTTTCTCGCAATATTTTGCAAATTATCTTGTGGGGGTACCCATTTGTTAGCAATAAGTCTACTAGTCTATTATGAATTTCTTTTTTGTAGATGTCTGTTGTAAGTCTGTGTGCACGATTTATCAGATTTTTAGCAACATTAATTTTGTAGTGCTATGGACAATGACTTGTGTAATGAATGTATCGTCCTGAGGTTTGTGGTTTTTGCCACCATTTTGTGTCAAGTTTACCATTGGCTTGGTGGAGTAATAAAACATCTAAAAATGAGATTGTGTTGTCCGATTTTTCTAATTCTACAGTGAAAACTATACGTGGATGAAAGTCATTGAATGTATCTATTATTATATTCTGCATATTAATCGGTATTGCTGTAATAATATCATCAACAAATTTGTAAAGGAATGGTATATCAAATGGTACAGTGGGAAGTTTTTTATCAAGAATATACTCAAGATATATATCAGCCAAGATAGGGGCTATTGGTGAGCCCATTGGGCATCCAAATAACTGTAAATAAAACTCATTGTTGAATTGAAAATATCCCCTCTCTAGGCATAACTTAAGTGCTTCTAAGAATTGTTTTTTAGGAATATTTGTGTGAGGTCTGAGTTCATCAAACCTGTCAGAAATAATTTTGGTTACTATTGGTAAAAAGGGATGATACATCCAGTGAAATAAGTTGATACCCAGGGGGTAATTGAACATTGGATATCTTATCGTGGAAGTCAAATGAATCCTTCACGTTATACTTGTAGGTGGAGAGACGTGTTAGAATAGTGGCAAGATGTCTAGCTAATCCATATGTTGGGGAATTTAAAAACGAAACTATGGGTCTGACTGGGTTCCCATCCTTATGGTTTTTTACTAGAGAGTACAACTTAGGGGAAGTTGGTGCGTTATTCACAAGTTTTCTGCAAGTATGTTCATCTATGTATTTGTTTTTTTGTAAGAACCGTACGTACTTGTTTGTATCATTCATCAGGCTGTGTGTGGGGTTACGTGAAACTTTTTTGTACGTATTATGGTCATTTAATAATTGTTGAGTTTTTTTTATATATTCATCTTTATCAATTGCTACCGTTTGATTTGTTTTGTCAATTTTAGTTATGTATATGTCTGGGTTGGAGCGTAGGAATTGTTTTTTTTTTTTTTTAATATCAGTACATCCCTATGTTTTATACCATTTTTATTCTTATTTTGATTTTGATAATTTGTAATCACACTAACACATTGACCTCTGACTACTTCCCTGTTTTCTTCAATTACACTGTGTTGGATGAAGTATTCTACATCACTAATTATATTTTCTATTGGAATTTTGTTATTTATAAATGGAATGGAATATTTGGGTCCTAGTGATAAGAATTGTTTTATATCTACGAGGATTTCTTTTTTAGTCAAGTTCACAAACCATTTCTCATTACCTATGATATTACATGTTTCTTTGTGTAATTTATTGAATTTATTTATTTGACGGGTTTTAATTATTTCATGTTTTTGGTCATGCAGTATTTTTTGTTTTTCTTCAAATTCTACCATTACTGTGGGTGGTAAAATTGTTTTGCAGTAATCTCTACATTCCACTATGGTTCTTTCTGTTCCAATGATCTTATAATTAGAGCTCTTAATTTCTAAATTTAACAATGTTTTCTTAAATCTATTAATAGCATTCTCAAAGTCTTTGTAATATTTATGTTGAATATGACAAGTGTGATGTAATTTCTTAAAATAGTTATTAATGTGTGAAGGTGTGACGTCTTCTGCCCAGCACCGAAGTAGGAAGATGCGGTTATTCTTAGCATGTGTCAATTTCTTGTATGATTTCGAAAGTAATTTCAATGTTGAGACTGATGAAGTACCATGTATGTCCTTTATATCCTTGTAAAAACCCATATTTCATGTTGTAGTAGATATCATAGCTCTCAGCAATATTATAGGAATGTTAATTATCGACCGTATTATTATACTGTTAATGATTTCGAGGTTCGGTCATTAATTATGAAAACTCAGTTTTGCGACGTTTCGAGATTTATTCTTCTCATAATCATGCGTACAACATTAAAATATAGTCTTACTACAATTATATTATTTGTAAGTGTGTATAGGTGTGTGTAAAGTCATACATTACTATAACTATTTACTTACATTAACTGTGAGATGAGCTACAGCAACCACATTACACTAAACACTTATCACTGTTCCATACTTATACACATATAACACATTACAATTGTATAGTGTTAGCGTTATGTAGTTATCTGACAGACTGCCAGCGATATAAAATTTTAATAGTACCTAACTAGAAAGTTGTTCAGTATTCCTATACCTGTAAACTATTGTCCATTTTAAAAAGAGTGAATAAGATTAGAATAACACTTTGTACGTCCGTTTTCTTGTTAACTGAAAGGTGTTTATTCTTCTCTATTGTTAGCATTTCTAAGAATTGCCGTTTAAAATGATTACTTTCTGCATGAATTACTTTAGCTTTGTGAAACTGAAACGAGTGACCGTGTGTACGGGCGTGTTGTGTTAGGGCCGTGGGATCAGGTCTGTTAGTATTTACTTTCTGGCAGCTATATTTATGTTGATAAATACGTCTTTTAAAATACTGTTCAGAACAACCGTAATATTTTTTCCACAGTTTTCTTCACACGGTATTTCATATATTATGTTGGATCTTAGTTCTATTTCATCCCTGTCTTTAGTATGCGTAAAACATTTATTATTGATAGTGTTAACGTTTTTGAAAGCTATTTTTGTATTGTGATTAGCATTAGTGAGGATCTTGGAAAGTCTTTCTGATAATGATTTGACATATGGAAGGGAAAAATATTTTTTAGTTGTAGTAGTGTTATCTTGATTACTGGATGTTGTATTCTGTCCTACAGGTGTATTACCATTTATTTAGTCACGTCTAAGTTATTTATTTGGGTTTTAGTGTTATCTACCATATTATGATTATGTCTGTAACTTTCTCACAATATTTTGCAAATTATCTTGTGGGGGTACCCATTTGTTAGCAATATGTCTACTAGTCTATTATGAATTTCTTTTTTGTAGATGTCTGTTGTAAGTCTGTGTGCACGATTTATCAGATTTTTAGCAACATTAATTTTGTAGTGGTATGGACAATGACTCGTGTAATGAATGTATCGTCCTGAGGTTTGTGGTTTTTGCCACCATTTTGTGTCAAGTTTACCATTGGCTTGGTGGAGTAATAAAACATCTAAAAATGAGATTGTGTTGTCCGATTTTTCTAATTCTACAGTGAAAACTATACGTGGATGAAAGTCATTGAATGTATCTATTATTATATTCTGCATATTAATCGGTATTGCTGTAATAATATCATCAACAAATTTGTATAGGAATGGTATATCAAATGGTACAGTGGGAAGTTTTTTATCAAGAATATACTCAAGATATATATCAGCCAAGATAGGGGCTATTGGTGAGCCCATTGGGCATCCAAATAACTGTAAATAAAACTCATTGTTGAATTGAAAATATCCCCTCTCTAGGCATAACTTAAGTGCTTCTAAGAATTGTTTTTTAGGAATATTTGTGTGAGGTCTGAGTTCATCAAACCTGTCAGAAATAATTTTGGTTACTATTGGTAAAAAGGGATGATACATCCAGTGAAATAAGTTGATACCCAGGGGGTAATTGAACATTGGATATCTTATCGTGGAAGTCAAATGAATCCTTCACGTTATACTTGTAGGTGGAGAGACGTGTTAGAATAGTGGCAAGATGTCTAGCTAATCCATATGTTGGGGAATTTAAAAACGAAACTATGGGTCTGACTGGGTTCCCATCCTTATGGTTTTTTACTAGAGAGTACAACTTAGGGGAAGTTGGTGCGTTATTCACAAGTTTTCTGCAAGTATGTTCATCTATGTATTTGTTTTTTTGTAAGAACCGTACGTACTTGTTTGTATCATTCATCAGGCTGTGTGTGGGGTTACGTGAAACTTTTTTGTACGTATTATGGTCATTTAATAATTGTTGAGTTTTTTTTATATATTCATCTTTATCAATTGCTACCGTTTGATTTGTTTTGTCAGTTTTAGTTATGTATATGTCTGGGTTGGAGCGTAGGAATAGTTTTGTTTTTTTTAATATCAGTACATCCCTATGTTTTATACCATTTTTATTCTTATTTTGATTTTGATAATTTGTAATCACATTAACACATTGACCTCTGACTACTTCCCTGTTTTCTTCAATTACACTGTGTTGGATGAAGTATTCTACATCACTAATTATATTTTCTATCGGAATTTGTTATTTATAAATGGAATGGAATATTTGGGTCCTAGTGATAAGAATTGTTTTATATCTACGGGGATGTCTTTTTTAGTCAAGTTCACAAACCATTTCTCATTACCTATGATATTACATGTTTCTTTGTGTAATTTATTGAATTTATTTATTTGACAGGTTTTAATTATTTCATGTTTTTGGTCATGCAGTATTTTTTGTTTTTCTTCAAATTCTACCATTACTGTGGGCGGTAAAATTGTTTTGCAGTAATCTCTACATTCCACTATGGTTCTTTCTGTTCCAATGATCTTATAATTAGAGCTCTTAATTTCTAAATTTAACAATGTTTTCTTAAATCTATTAATAGCATTCTCAAAGTCTTTGTAATATTTATGGTGAATATGACAAGTGCGATGTAATTTCTTAAAATAGTTATTAATGTGTGAAGGTGTGACGTCTTCTGCCCGGCACCGAAGTAGGAAGATGCGGTTATTCTTAGCATGTGTCAATTTCTTGTATGATTTCGAAAGTAATTTCAATGTTGAGACTGATGAAGTACCATGTATGTCCTTTATATCCTTGTAAAAACCCATATTTCATGTTGTAGTAGATATCATAGCTCTCAGCAATATTATAGGAATGTTAATTATCGACCGTATTATTATACTGTTAATGATTTCGAGGTTCGGTCATTAATTATGAAAACTCAGTTTTGCGACGTTTCGAGATTTATTCTTCTCATAATCATGCGTACAACATTAAAATATAGTCTTACTACAATTATATTAATTGTAAGTGTGTATAGGTGTGTGTAAAGTCATACATTACTATAACTATTTACTTACATTAACTGTGAGATGAGCTACAGCAACCACATTACACTAAACACTTATCACTGTTCCATACTTATACACATATAACACATTACAATTGTATAGTGTTAGCGTTATGTAGTTATCTGACAGACTGCCAGCGATATGAAATTTTAATAGTACCTAACTAGAAAGTTGTTCAGTATTCCTATACCTGTAAACTATTGTCCATTTTAAAAAGAGTGAATAAGATTAGAATAACACTTGCTAAGACTTTGTACGTCCCTTTTCTTGTTAACTCAAAGGTGTTTATTCTTCTCTCTTGTTAGCATTTCTAAGAATTGCCGTTTAAAATGATTACTTTCTGCATGAATTACTTTAGCTTTGTGAAACTGAAACGAGTGACCGTGTGTAGGGGCGTGTTGTGTTAGGGCTGTGGGATCAGGTCTGTTAGTATTTACTTTCTGGCAGCTATATTTATGTTGATAAATACGTCTTTTAAAATACTGTTCAGAACAACCGTAATATTTTTTTCCACAGTTTTCTTCACACGGTATTTCATATATTATGTTGTTGGATCTTAGTTCTATTTCATCCCTGTCTTTAGTATGCGTAAAACATTTATTATTGATAGTGTTAACGTTTTTGAAAGCTATTTTTGTATTGTGATTAGCATTAGTGAGGATCTTGGAAAGTCTTTCTGATAATGATTTGACATATGGAAGGGAAAAATATTTTTTAGTTGTAGTAGTGTTATCTTGATTACTGGATGTTGTATTCTGTCCTACAGGTGTATTACCATTTATTTAGTCACGTCTAAGTTATTTATTTGGGTTTTAGTGTTATCTACCATATTATGATTATGTCTGTAACTTTCTCGCAATATTTTGCAAATTATCTTGTGGGGGTACCCATTTGTTAGCAATAAGTCTACTAGTCTATTATGAATTTCTTTTTTGTAGATGTCTGTTGTAAGTCTGTGTGCACGATTTATCAGATTTTTAGCAACATTAATTTTGTAGTGGTATGGACAATGACTCGTGTAATGAATGTATCGTCCTGAGGTTTGTGGTTTTTGCCACCGTTTTGTGTCAAGTTTACCATTGGCTTGGTGGAGTAATAAAACATCTAAAAATGAGATTGTGTTGTCCGATTTTTCTAATTCTACAGTGAAAACTATACGTGGATGAAAGTCATTGAATGTATCTATTATTATATTCTGCATATTAATCGGTATTGCTGTAATAATATCATCAACAAATTTGTAAAGGAATGGTATATCAAATGGTACAGTGGGAAGTTTTTTATCAAGAATATACTCAAGATATATATCAGCCAAGATAGGGGCTATTGGTGAGCCCATTGGGCATCCAAATAACTGTAAATAAAACTCATTGTTGAATTGAAAATATCCCCTCTCTAGGCATAACTTAAGTGCTTCTAAGAATTGTTTTTTAGGAATATTTGTGTGAGGTCTGAGTTCATCAAACCTGTCAGAAATAATTTTGGTTACTATTGGTAAAAAGGGATGATACATCCAGTGAAATAAGTTGATACCCAGGGGGTAATTGAACATTGGATATCTTATCGTGGAAGTCAAATGAATCCTTCACGTTATACTTGTAGGTGGAGAGACGTGTTAGAATAGTGGCAAGATGTCTAGCTAATCCATATGTTGGGGAATTTTGAAAACGAAACTATGGGTCTGACTGGGTTCCCATCCTTATGGTTTTTTACTAGAGAGTACAACTTAGGGGAAGTTGGTGCGTTATTCACAAGTTTTCTGCAAGTATGTTCATCTATGTATTTGTTTTTTTGTAAGAACCGTACGTACTTGTTTGTATCATTCATCAGGCTGTGTGTGGGGTTACGTGAAACTTTTTTGTACGTATTATGGTCATTTAATAATTGTTGAGTTTTTTTTATATATTCATCTTTATCAATTGCTACCGTTTGATTTGTTTTGTCAGTTTTAGTTATGTATATGTCTGGGTTGGAGCGTAGGAATAGTTTTGTTTTTTTTAATATCAGTACATCCCTATGTTTTATACCATTTTTATTCTTATTTTGATTTTGATAATTTGTAATCACATTAACACATTGACCTCTGACTACTTCCCTGTTTTCTTCAATTACACTGTGTTGGATGAAGTATTCTACATCACTAATTATATTTTCTATCGGAATTTGTTATTTATAAATGGAATGGAATATTTGGGTCCTAGTGATAAGAATTGTTTTATATCTACGGGGATGTCTTTTTTAGTCAAGTTCACAAACCATTTCTCATTACCTATGATATTACATGTTTCTTTGTGTAATTTATTGAATTTATTTATTTGACAGGTTTTAATTATTTCATGTTTTTGGTCATGCAGTATTTTTTGTTTTTCTTCAAATTCTACCATTACTGTGGGCGGTAAAATTGTTTTGCAGTAATCTCTACATTCCACTATGGTTCTTTCTGTTCCAATGATCTTATAATTAGAGCTCTTAATTTCTAAATTTAACAATGTTTTCTTAAATCTATTAATAGCATTCTCAAAGTCTTTGTAATATTTATGGTGAATATGACAAGTGCGATGTAATTTCTTAAAATAGTTATTAATGTGTGAAGGTGTGACGTCTTCTGCCCGGCACCGAAGTAGGAAGATGCGGTTATTCTTAGCATGTGTCAATTTCTTGTATGATTTCGAAAGTAATTTCAATGTTGAGACTGATGAAGTACCATGTATGTCCTTTATATCCTTGTAAAAACCCATATTTCATGTTGTAGTAGATATCATAGCTCTCAGCAATATTATAGGAATGTTAATTATCGACCGTATTATTATACTGTTAATGATTTCGAGGTTCGGTCATTAATTATGAAAACTCAGTTTTGCGACGTTTCGAGATTTATTCTTCTCATAATCATGCGTACAACATTAAAATATAGTCTTACTACAATTATATTAATTGTAAGTGTGTATAGGTGTGTGTAAAGTCATACATTACTATAACTATTTACTTACATTAACTGTGAGATGAGCTACAGCAACCACATTACACTAAACACTTATCACTGTTCCATACTTATACACATATAACACATTACAATTGTATAGTGTTAGCGTTATGTAGTTATCTGACAGACTGCCAGCGATATGAAATTTTAATAGTACCTAACTAGAAAGTTGTTCAGTATTCCTATACCTGTAAACTATTGTCCATTTTAAAAAGAGTGAATAAGATTAGAATAACACTTGCTAAGACTTTGTACGTCCCTTTTCTTGTTAACTCAAAGGTGTTTATTCTTCTCTCTTGTTAGCATTTCTAAGAATTGCCGTTTAAAATGATTACTTTCTGCATGAATTACTTTAGCTTTGTGAAACTGAAACGAGTGACCGTGTGTAGGGGCGTGTTGTGTTAGGGCTGTGGGATCAGGTCTGTTAGTATTTACTTTCTGGCAGCTATATTTATGTTGATAAATACGTCTTTTAAAATACTGTTCAGAACAACCGTAATATTTTTTTCCACAGTTTTCTTCACACGGTATTTCATATATTATGTTGTTGGATCTTAGTTCTATTTCATCCCTGTCTTTAGTATGCGTAAAACATTTATTATTGATAGTGTTAACGTTTTTGAAAGCTATTTTTGTATTGTGATTAGCATTAGTGAGGATCTTGGAAAGTCTTTCTGATAATGATTTGACATATGGAAGGGAAAAATATTTTTTAGTTGTAGTAGTGTTATCTTGATTACTGGATGTTGTATTCTGTCCTACAGGTGTATTACCATTTATTTAGTCACGTCTAAGTTATTTATTTGGGTTTTAGTGTTATCTACCATATTATGATTGTCTGTAACTTTCTCGCAATATTTTGCAAATTATCTTGTGGGGGTACCCATTTGTTAGCAATAAGTCTACTAGTCTATTATGAATTTCTTTTTTGTAGATGTCTGTTGTAAGTCTGTGTGCACGATTTATCAGATTTTTAGCAACATTAATTTTGTAGTGGTATGGACAATGACTCGTGTAATGAATGTATCGTCCTGAGGTTTGTGGTTTTTGCCACCGTTTTGTGTCAAGTTTACCATTGGCTTGGTGGAGTAATAAAACATCTAAAAATGAGATTGTGTTGTCCGATTTTTCTAATTCTACAGTGAAAACTATACGTGGATGAAAGTCATTGAATGTATCTATTATTATATTCTGCATATTAATCGGTATTGCTGTAATAATATCATCAACAAATTTGTAAAGGAATGGTATATCAAATGGTACAGTGGGAAGTTTTTTATCAAGAATATACTCAAGATATATATCAGCCAAGATAGGGGCTATTGGTGAGCCCATTGGGCATCCAAATAACTGTAAATAAAACTCATTGTTGAATTGAAAATATCCCCTCTCTAGGCATAACTTAAGTGCTTCTAAGAATTGTTTTTTAGGAATATTTGTGTGAGGTCTGAGTTCATCAAACCTGTCAGAAATAATTTTGGTTACTATTGGTAAAAAGGGATGATACATCCAGTGAAATAAGTTGATACCCAGGGGGTAATTGAACATTGGATATCTTATCGTGGAAGTCAAATGAATCCTTCACGTTATACTTGTAGGTGGAGAGACGTGTTAGAATAGTGGCAAGATGTCTAGCTAATCCATATGTTGGGGAATTTTGAAAACGAAACTATGGGTCTGACTGGGTTCCCATCCTTATGGTTTTTTACTAGAGAGTACAACTTAGGGGAAGTTGGTGCGTTATTCACAAGTTTTCTGCAAGTATGTTCATCTATGTATTTGTTTTTTTGTAAGAACCGTACGTACTTGTTTGTATCATTCATCAGGCTGTGTGTGGGGTTACGTGAAACTTTTTTGTACGTATTATGGTCATTTAATAATTGTTGAGTTTTTTTTATATATTCATCTTTATCAATTGCTACCGTTTGATTTGTTTTGTCAGTTTTAGTTATGTATATGTCTGGGTTGGAGCGTAGGAATAGTTTTGTTTTTTTTAATATCAGTACATCCCTATGTTTTATACCATTTTTATTCTTATTTTGATTTTGATAATTTGTAATCACATTAACACATTGACCTCTGACTACTTCCCTGTTTTCTTCAATTACACTGTGTTGGATGAAGTATTCTACATCACTAATTATATTTTCTATCGGAATTTGTTATTTATAAATGGAATGGAATATTTGGGTCCTAGTGATAAGAATTGTTTTATATCTACGGGGATGTCTTTTTTAGTCAAGTTCACAAACCATTTCTCATTACCTATGATATTACATGTTTCTTTGTGTAATTTATTGAATTTATTTATTTGACAGGTTTTAATTATTTCATGTTTTTGGTCATGCAGTATTTTTTGTTTTTCTTCAAATTCTACCATTACTGTGGGCGGTAAAATTGTTTTGCAGTAATCTCTACATTCCACTATGGTTCTTTCTGTTCCAATGATCTTATAATTAGAGCTCTTAATTTCTAAATTTAACAATGTTTTCTTAAATCTATTAATAGCATTCTCAAAGTCTTTGTAATATTTATGGTGAATATGACAAGTGCGATGTAATTTCTTAAAATAGTTATTAATGTGTGAAGGTGTGACGTCTTCTGCCCGGCACCGAAGTAGGAAGATGCGGTTATTCTTAGCATGTGTCAATTTCTTGTATGATTTCGAAAGTAATTTCAATGTTGAGACTGATGAAGTACCATGTATGTCCTTTATATCCTTGTAAAAACCCATATTTCATGTTGTAGTAGATATCAGAGCTCTCAGCAATATTATAGGAATGTTAATTATCGACCGTATTATTATACTGTTAATGATTTCGAGGTTCGGTCATTAATTATGAAAACTCAGTTTTGCGACGTTTCGAGATTTATTCTTCTCATAATCATGCGTACAACATTAAAATATAGTCTTACTACAATTATATTAATTGTAAGTGTGTATAGGTGTGTGTAAAGTCATACATTACTATAACTATTTACTTACATTAACTGTGAGATGAGCTACAGCAACCACATTACACTAAACACTTATCACTGTTCCATACTTATACACATATAACACATTACAATTGTATAGTGTTAGCGTTATGTAGTTATCTGACAGACTGCCAGCGATATAAAATTTTAATAGTACCTAACTAGAAAGTTGTTCAGTATTCCTATACCTGTAAACTATTGTCCATTTTAAAAAGAGTGAATAAGATTAGAATAACACTTTGTACGTCCGTTTTCTTGTTAACTGAAAGGTGTTTATTCTTCTCTATTGTTAGCATTTCTAAGAATTGCCGTTTAAAATGATTACTTTCTGCATGAATTACTTTAGCTTTGTGAAACTGAAACGAGTGACCGTGTGTACGGGCGTGTTGTGTTAGGGCCGTGGGATCAGGTCTGTTAGTATTTACTTTCTGGCAGCTATATTTATGTTGATAAATACGTCTTTTAAAATACTGTTCAGAACAACCGTAATATTTTTTCCACAGTTTTCTTCACACGGTATTTCATATATTATGTTGGATCTTAGTTCTATTTCATCCCTGTCTTTAGTATGCGTAAAACATTTATTATTGATAGTGTTAACGTTTTTGAAAGCTATTTTTGTATTGTGATTAGCATTAGTGAGGATCTTGGAAAGTCTTTCTGATAATGATTTGACATATGGAAGGGAAAAATATTTTTTAGTTGTAGTAGTGTTATCTTGATTACTGGATGTTGTATTCTGTCCTACAGGTGTATTACCATTTATTTAGTCACGTCTAAGTTATTTATTTGGGTTTTAGTGTTATCTACCATATTATGATTATGTCTGTAACTTTCTCGCAATATTTTGCAAATTATCTTGTGGGGGTACCCATTTGTTAGCAATATGTCTACTAGTCTATTATGAATTTCTTTTTTGTAGATGTCTGTTGTAAGTCTGTGTGCACGATTTATCAGATTTTTAGCAACATTAATTTTGTAGTGGTATGGACAATGACTCGTGTAATGAATGTATCGTCCTGAGGTTTGTGGTTTTTGCCACCATTTTGTGTCAAGTTTACCATTGGCTTGGTGGAGTAATAAAACATCTAAAAATGAGATTGTGTTGTCCGATTTTTCTAATTCTACAGTGAAAACTATACGTGGATGAAAGTCATTGAATGTATCTATTATTATATTCTGCATATTAATCGGTATTGCTGTAATAATATCATCAACAAATTTGTATAGGAATGGTATATCAAATGGTACAGTGGGAAGTTTTTTATCAAGAATATACTCAAGATATATATCAGCCAAGATAGGGGCTATTGGTGAGCCCATTGGGCATCCAAATAACTGTAAATAAAACTCATTGTTGAATTGAAAATATCCCCTCTCTAGGCATAACTTAAGTGCTTCTAAGAATTGTTTTTTAGGAATATTTGTGTGAGGTCTGAGTTCATCAAACCTGTCAGAAATAATTTTGGTTACTATTGGTAAAAAGGGATGATACATCCAGTGAAATAAGTTGATACCCAGGGGGTAATTGAACATTGGATATCTTATCGTGGAAGTCAAATGAATCCTTCACGTTATACTTGTAGGTGGAGAGACGTGTTAGAATAGTGGCAAGATGTCTAGCTAATCCATATGTTGGGGAATTTAAAAACGAAACTATGGGTCTGACTGGGTTCCCATCCTTATGGTTTTTTACTAGAGAGTACAACTTAGGGGAAGTTGGTGCGTTATTCACAAGTTTTCTGCAAGTATGTTCATCTATGTATTTGTTTTTTTGTAAGAACCGTACGTACTTGTTTGTATCATTCATCAGGCTGTGTGTGGGGTTACGTGAAACTTTTTTGTACGTATTATGGTCATTTAATAATTGTTGAGTTTTTTTTATATATTCATCTTTATCAATTGCTACCGTTTGATTTGTTTTGTCAGTTTTAGTTATGTATATGTCTGGGTTGGAGCGTAGGAATAGTTTTGTTTTTTTTAATATCAGTACATCCCTATGTTTTATACCATTTTTATTCTTATTTTGATTTTGATAATTTGTAATCACATTAACACATTGACCTCTGACTACTTCCCTGTTTTCTTCAATTACACTGTGTTGGATGAAGTATTCTACATCACTAATTATATTTTCTATCGGAATTTGTTATTTATAAATGGAATGGAATATTTGGGTCCTAGTGATAAGAATTGTTTTATATCTACGGGGATGTCTTTTTTAGTCAAGTTCACAAACCATTTCTCATTACCTATGATATTACATGTTTCTTTGTGTAATTTATTGAATTTATTTATTTGACAGGTTTTAATTATTTCATGTTTTTGGTGATGCAGTATTTTTTGTTTTTCTTCAAATTCTACCATTACTGTGGGCGGTAAAATTGTTTTGCAGTAATCTCTACATTCCACTATGGTTCTTTCTGTTCCAATGATCTTATAATTAGAGCTCTTAATTTCTAAATTTAACAATGTTTTCTTAAATCTATTAATAGCATTCTCAAAGTCTTTGTAATATTTATGGTGAATATGACAAGTGCGATGTAATTTCTTAAAATAGTTATTAATGTGTGAAGGTGTGACGTCTTCTGCCCGGCACCGAAGTAGGAAGATGCGGTTATTCTTAGCATGTGTCAATTTCTTGTATGATTTCGAAAGTAATTTCAATGTTGAGACTGATGAAGTACCATGTATGTCCTTTATATCCTTGTAAAAACCCATATTTCATGTTGTAGTAGATATCATAGCTCTCAGCAATATTATAGGAATGTTAATTATCGACCGTATTATTATACTGTTAATGATTTCGAGGTTCGGTCATTAATTATGAAAACTCAGTTTTGCGACGTTTCGAGATTTATTCTTCTCATAATCATGCGTACAACATTAAAATATAGTCTTACTACAATTATATTAATTGTAAGTGTGTATAGGTGTGTGTAAAGTCATACATTACTATAACTATTTACTTACATTAACTGTGAGATGAGCTACAGCAACCACATTACACTAAACACTTATCACTGTTCCATACTTATACACATATAACACATTACAATTGTATAGTGTTAGCGTTATGTAGTTATCTGACAGACTGCCAGCGATATAAAATTTTAATAGTACCTAACTAGAAAGTTGTTCAGTATTCCTATACCTGTAAACTATTGTCCATTTTAAAAAGAGTGAATAAGATTAGAATAACACTTTGTACGTCCGTTTTCTTGTTAACTGAAAGGTGTTTATTCTTCTCTATTGTTAGCATTTCTAAGAATTGCCGTTTAAAATTATTACTTTCTGCATGAATTACTTTAGCTTTGTGAAACTGAAACGAGTGACCGTGTGTACGGGCGTGTTGTGTTAGGGCCGTGGGATCAGGTCTGTTAGTATTTACTTTCTGGCAGCTATATTTATGTTGATAAATACGTCTTTTAAAATACTGTTCAGAACAACCGTAATATTTTTTCCACAGTTTTCTTCACACGGTATTTCATATATTATGTTGGATCTTAGTTCTATTTCATCCCTGTCTTTAGTATGCGTAAAACATTTATTATTGATAGTGTTAACGTTTTTGAAAGCTATTTTTGTATTGTGATTAGCATTAGTGAGGATCTTGGAAAGTCTTTCTGATAATGATTTGACATATGGAAGGGAAAAATATTTTTTAGTTGTAGTAGTGTTATCTTGATTACTGGATGTTGTATTCTGTCCTACAGGTGTATTACCATTTATTTAGTCACGTCTAAGTTATTTATTTGGGTTTTAGTGTTATCTACCATATTATGATTATGTCTGTAACTTTCTCGCAATATTTTGCAAATTATCTTGTGGGGGTACCCATTTGTTAGCAATATGTCTACTAGTCTATTATGAATTTCTTTTTTGTAGATGTCTGTTGTAAGTCTGTGTGCACGATTTATCAGATTTTTAGCAACATTAATTTTGTAGTGGTATGGACAATGACTCGTGTAATGAATGTATCGTCCTGAGGTTTGTGGTTTTTGCCACCATTTTGTGTCAAGTTTACCATTGGCTTGGTGGAGTAATAAAACATCTAAAAATGAGATTGTGTTGTCCGATTTTTCTAATTCTACAGTGAAAACTATACGTGGATGAAAGTCATTGAATGTATCTATTATTATATTCTGCATATTAATCGGTATTGCTGTAATAATATCATCAACAAATTTGTATAGGAATGGTATATCAAATGGTACAGTGGGAAGTTTTTTATCAAGAATATACTCAAGATATATATCAGCCAAGATAGGGGCTATTGGTGAGCCCATTGGGCATCCAAATAACTGTAAATAAAACTCATTGTTGAATTGAAAATATCCCCTCTCTAGGCATAACTTAAGTGCTTCTAAGAATTGTTTTTTAGGAATATTTGTGTGAGGTCTGAGTTCATCAAACCTGTCAGAAATAATTTTGGTTACTATTGGTAAAAAGGGATGATACATCCAGTGAAATAAGTTGATACCCAGGGGGTAATTGAACATTGGATATCTTATCGTGGAAGTCAAATGAATCCTTCACGTTATACTTGTAGGTGGAGAGACGTGTTAGAATAGTGGCAAGATGTCTAGCTAATCCATATGTTGGGGAATTTAAAAACGAAACTATGGGTCTGACTGGGTTCCCATCCTTATGGTTTTTTACTAGAGAGTACAACTTAGGGGAAGTTGGTGCGTTATTCACAAGTTTTCTGCAAGTATGTTCATCTATGTATTTGTTTTTTTGTAAGAACCGTACGTACTTGTTTGTATCATTCATCAGGCTGTGTGTGGGGTTACGTGAAACTTTTTTGTACGTATTATGGTCATTTAATAATTGTTGAGTTTTTTTTATATATTCATCTTTATCAATTGCTACCGTTTGATTTGTTTTGTCAGTTTTAGTTATGTATATGTCTGGGTTGGAGCGTAGGAATAGTTTTGTTTTTTTTAATATCAGTACATCCCTATGTTTTATACCATTTTTATTCTTATTTTGATTTTGATAATTTGTAATCACATTAACACATTGACCTCTGACTACTTCCCTGTTTTCTTCAATTACACTGTGTTGGATGAAGTATTCTACATCACTAATTATATTTTCTATCGGAATTTGTTATTTATAAATGGAATGGAATATTTGGGTCCTAGTGATAAGAATTGTTTTATATCTACGGGGATGTCTTTTTTAGTCAAGTTCACAAACCATTTCTCATTACCTATGATATTACATGTTTCTTTGTGTAATTTATTGAATTTATTTATTTGACAGGTTTTAATTATTTCATGTTTTTGGTCATGCAGTATTTTTTGTTTTTCTTCAAATTCTACCATTACTGTGGGCGGTAAAATTGTTTTGCAGTAATCTCTACATTCCACTATGGTTCTTTCTGTTCCAATGATCTTATAATTAGAGCTCTTAATTTCTAAATTTAACAATGTTTTCTTAAATCTATTAATAGCATTCTCAAAGTCTTTGTAATATTTATGGTGAATATGACAAGTGCGATGTAATTTCTTAAAATAGTTATTAATGTGTGAAGGTGTGACGTCTTCTGCCCGGCACCGAAGTAGGAAGATGCGGTTATTCTTAGCATGTGTCAATTTCTTGTATGATTTCGAAAGTAATTTCAATGTTGAGACTGATGAAGTACCATGTATGTCCTTTATATCCTTGTAAAAACCCATATTTCATGTTGTAGTAGATATCATAGCTCTCAGCAATATTATAGGAATGTTAATTATCGACCGTATTATTATACTGTTAATGATTTCGAGGTTCGGTCATTAATTATGAAAACTCAGTTTTGCGACGTTTCGAGATTTATTCTTCTCATAATCATGCGTACAACATTAAAATATAGTCTTACTACAATTATATTAATTGTAAGTGTGTATAGGTGTGTGTAAAGTCATACATTACTATAACTATTTACTTACATTAACTGTGAGATGAGCTACAGCAACCACATTACACTAAACACTTATCACTGTTCCATACTTATACACATATAACACATTACAATTGTATAGTGTTAGCGTTATGTAGTTATCTGACAGACTGCCAGCGATATGAAATTTTAATAGTACCTAACTAGAAAGTTGTTCAGTATTCCTATACCTGTAAACTATTGTCCATTTTAAAAAGAGTGAATAAGATTAGAATAACACTTGCTAAGACTTTGTAAGTCCCTTTTCTTGTTAACTCAAAGGTGTTTATTCTTCTCTCTTGTTAGCATTTCTAAGAATTGCCGTTTAAAATGATTACTTTCTGCATGAATTACTTTAGCTTTGTGAAACTGAAACGAGTGACCGTGTGTAGGGGCGTGTTGTGTTAGGGCTGTGGGATCAGGTCTGTTAGTATTTACTTTCTGGCAGCTATATTTATGTTGATAAATACGTCTTTTAAAATACTGTTCAGAACAACCGTAATATTTTTTTCCACAGTTTTCTTCACACGGTATTTCATATATTATGTTGTTGGATCTTAGTTCTATTTCATCCCTGTCTTTAGTATGCGTAAAACATTTATTATTGATAGTGTTAACGTTTTTGAAAGCTATTTTTGTATTGTGATTAGCATTAGTGAGGATCTTGGAAAGTCTTTCTGATAATGATTTGACATATGGAAGGGAAAAATATTTTTTAGTTGTAGTAGTGTTATCTTGATTACTGGATGTTGTATTCTGTCCTACAGGTGTATTACCATTTATTTAGTCACGTCTAAGTTATTTATTTGGGTTTTAGTGTTATCTACCATATTATGATTATGTCTGTAACTTTCTCGCAATATTTTGCAAATTATCTTGTGGGGGTACCCATTTGTTAGCAATATGTCTACTAGTCTATTATGAATTTCTTTTTTGTAGATGTCTGTTGTAAGTCTGGGTGCACGATTTATCAGATTTTTAGCAACATTAATTTTGTAGTGGTATGGACAATGACTCGTGTAATGAATGTATCGTCCTGAGGTTTGTGGTTTTTGCCACCATTTTGTGTCAAGTTTACCATTGGCTTGGTGGAGTAATAAAACATCTAAAAATGAGATTGTGTTGTCCGATTTTTCTAATTCTACAGTGAAAACTATACGTGGATGAAAGTCATTGAATGTATCTATTATTATATTCTGCATATTAATCGGTATTGCTGTAATAATATCATCAACAAATTTGTAAAGGAATGGTATATCAAATGGTACAGTGGGAAGTTTTTTATCAAGAATATACTCAAGATATATATCAGCCAAGATAGGGGCTATTGGTGAGCCCATTGGGCATCCAAATAACTGTAAATAAAACTCATTGTTGAATTGAAAATATCCCCTCTCTAGGCATAACTTAAGTGCTTCTAAGAATTGTTTTTTAGGAATATTTGTGTGAGGTCTGAGTTCATCAAACCTGTCAGAAATAATTTTGGTTACTATTGGTAAAAAGGGATGATACATCCAGTGAAATAAGTTGATACCCAGGGGGTAATTGAACATTGGATATCTTATCGTGGAAGTCAAATGAATCCTTCACGTTATACTTGTAGGTGGAGAGACGTGTTAGAATAGTGGCAAGATGTCTAGCTAATCCATATGTTGGGGAATTTAAAAACGAAACTATGGGTCTGACTGGGTTCCCATCCTTATGGTTTTTTACTAGAGAGTACAACTTAGGGGAAGTTGGTGCGTTATTCACAAGTTTTCTGCAAGTATGTTCATCTATGTATTTGTTTTTTTGTAAGAACCGTACGTACTTGTTTGTATCATTCATCAGGCTGTGTGTGGGGTTACGTGAAACTTTTTTGTACGTATTATGGTCATTTAATAATTGTTGAGTTTTTTTTATATATTCATCTTTATCAATTGCTACCGTTTGATTTGTTTTGTCAGTTTTAGTTATGTATATGTCTGGGTTGGAGCGTAGGAATTGTTTTGTTCTTTTTAATATCAGTACATCCCTATGTTTTATACCATTTTTATTCTTATTTTGATTTTGATAATTTGTAATCACATTAACACATTGACCTCTGACTACTTCCCTGTTTTCTTCAATTACACTGTGTTGGATGAAGTATTCTACATCACTAATTATATTTTCTATCGGAATTTGTTATTTATAAATGGAATGGAATATTTGGGTCCTAGTGATAAGAATTGTTTTATATCTACGGGGATGTCTTTTTTAGTCAAGTTCACAAACCATTTCTCATTACCTATGATATTACATGTTTCTTTGTGTAATTTATTGAATTTATTTATTTGACAGGTTTTAATTATTTCATGTTTTTGGTCATGCAGTATTTTTTGTTTTTCTTCAAATTCTACCATTACTGTGGGCGGTAAAATTGTTTTGCAGTAATCTCTACATTCCACTATGGTTCTTTCTGTTCCAATGATCTTATAATTAGAGCTCTTAATTTCTAAATTTAACAATGTTTTCTTAAATCTATTAATAGCATTCTCAAAGTCTTTGTAATATTTATGGTGAATATGACAAGTGCGATGTAATTTCTTAAAATAGTTATTAATGTGTGAAGGTGTGACGTCTTCTGCCCGGCACCGAAGTAGGAAGATGCGGTTATTCTTAGCATGTGTCAATTTCTTGTATGATTTCGAAAGTAATTTCAATGTTGAGACTGATGAAGTACCATGTATGTCCTTTATATCCTTGTAAAAACCCATATTTCATGTTGTAGTAGATATCATAGCTCTCAGCAATATTATAGGAATGTTAATTATCGACCGTATTATTATACTGTTAATGATTTCGAGGTTCGGTCATTAATTATGAAAACTCAGTTTTGCGACGTTTCGAGATTTATTCTTCTCATAATCATGCGTACAACATTAAAATATAGTCTTACTACAATTATATTAATTGTAAGTGTGTATAGGTGTGTGTAAAGTCATACATTACTATAACTATTTACTTACATTAACTGTGAGATGAGCTACAGCAACCACATTACACTAAACACTTATCACTGTTCCATACTTATACACATATAACACATTACAATTGTATAGTGTTAGCGTTATGTAGTTATCTGACAGACTGCCAGCGATATGAAATTTTAATAGTACCTAACTAGAAAGTTGTTCAGTATTCCTATACCTGTAAACTATTGTCCATTTTAAAAAGAGTGAATAAGATTAGAATAACACTTGCTAAGACTTTGTAAGTCCCTTTTCTTGTTAACTCAAAGGTGTTTATTCTTCTCTCTTGTTAGCATTTCTAAGAATTGCCGTTTAAAATGATTACTTTCTGCATGAATTACTTTAGCTTTGTGAAACTGAAACGAGTGACCGTGTGTACGGGCCTGTTGTGTTAGGGCTGTGGGATCAGGTCTGTTAGTATTTACTTTCTGGCAGCTATATTTATGTTGATAAATACGTCTTTTAAAATACTGTTCAGAACAACCGTAATATTTTTTTCCACAGTTTTCTTCACACGGTATTTCATATATTATGTTGTTGGATCTTAGTTCTATTTCATCCCTGTCTTTAGTATGCGTAAAACATTTATTATTGATAGTGTTAACGTTTTTGAAAGCTATTTTTGTATTGTGATTAGCATTAGTGAGGATCTTGGAAAGTCTTTCTGATAATGATTTGACATATGGAAGGGAAAAATATTTTTTAGTTGTAGTAGTGTTATCTTGATTACTGGATGTTGTATTCTGTCCTACAGGTGTATTACCATTTATTTAGTCACGTCTAAGTTATTTATTTGGGTTTTAGTGTTATCTACCATATTATGATTATGTCTGTAACTTTCTCGCAATATTTTGCAAATTATCTTGTGGGGGTACCCATTTGTTAGCAATAAGTCTACTAGTCTATTATGAATTTCTTTTTTGTAGATGTCTGTTGTAAGTCTGTGTGCACGATTTATCAGATTTTTAGCAACATTAATTTTGTAGTGGTATGTACAATGACTCGTGTAATGAATGTATCGTCCTGAGGTTTGTGGTTTTTGCCACCGTTTTGTGTCAAGTTTACCATTGGCTTGGTGGAGTAATAAAACATCTAAAAATGAGATTGTGTTGTCCGATTTTTCTAATTCTACAGTGAAAACTATACGTGGATGAAAGTCATTGAATGTATCTACTATTATATTCTGCATATTAATCGGTATTGCTGTAATAATATCATCAACAAATTTGTAAAGGAATGGTATATCAAATGGTACAGTGGGAAGTTTTTTATCAAGAATATACTCAAGATGTATATCAGCCAAGATAGGGGCTATTGGTGAGCCCATTGGGCATCCAAATAACTGTAAATAAAACTCATTGTTGAATTGAAAATATCCCCTCTCTAGGCATAACTTAAGTGCTTCTAAGAATTGTTTTTTAGGAATATTTGTGTGAGGTCTGAGTTCATCAAACCTGTCAGAAATAATTTTGGTTACTATTGGTAAAAAGGGATGATACATCCAGTGAAATAAGTTGATACCCAGGGGGTAATTGAACATTGGATATCTTATCGTGGAAGTTAAATGAATCCTTCACGTTATACTTGTAGGTGGAGAGACGTGTTAGAATAGTGGCAAGATGTCTAGCTAATCCATATGTTGGGGAATTTAAAAACGAAACTATGGGTCTGACTGGGTTCCCATCCTTATGGTTTTTTACTAGAGAGTACAACTTAGGGGAAGTTGGTGCGTTATTCACAAGTTTTCTGCAAGTATGTTCATCTATGTATTTGTTTTTTTGTAAGAACCGTACGTACTTGTTTGTATCATTCATCAGGCTGTGTGTGGGGTTACGTGAAACTTTTTTGTACGTATTATGGTCATTTAATAATTGTTGAGTTTTTTTTATATATTCATCTTTATCAATTGCTACCGTTTGATTTGTTTTGTCAGTTTTAGTTATGTATATGTCTGGGTTGGAGCGTAGGAATTGTTTTGTTCTTTTTAATATCAGTACATCCCTATGTTTTATACCATTTTTATTCTTATTTTGATTTTGATAATTTGTAATCACATTAACACATTGACCTCTGACTACTTCCCTGTTTTCTTCAATTACACTGTGTTGGATGAAGTATTCTACATCACTAATTATATTTTCTATCGGAATTTGTTATTTATAAATGGAATGGAATATTTGGGTCCTAGTGATAAGAATTGTTTTATATCTACGGGGATGTCTTTTTTAGTCAAGTTCACAAACCATTTCTCATTACCTATGATATTACATGTTTCTTTGTGTAATTTATTGAATTTATTTATTTGACAGGTTTTAATTATTTCATGTTTTTGGTCATGCAGTATTTTTTGTTTTTCTTCAAATTCTACCATTACTGTGGGCGGTAAAATTGTTTTGCAGTAATCTCTACATTCCACTATGGTTCTTTCTGTTCCAATGATCTTATAATTAGAGCTCTTAATTTCTAAATTTAACAATGTTTTCTTAAATCTATTAATAGCATTCTCAAAGTCTTTGTAATATTTATGGTGAATATGACAAGTGCGATGTAATTTCTTAAAATAGTTATTAATGTGTGAAGGTGTGACGTCTTCTGCCCGGCACCGAAGTAGGAAGATGCGGTTATTCTTAGCATGTGTCAATTTCTTGTATGATTTCGAAAGTAATTTCAATGTTGAGACTGATGAAGTACCATGTATGTCCTTTATATCCTTGTAAAAACCCATATTTCATGTTGTAGTAGATATCATAGCTCTCAGCAATATTATAGGAATGTTAATTATCGACCGTATTATTATACTGTTAATGATTTCGAGGTTCGGTCATTAATTATGAAAACTCAGTTTTGCGACGTTTCGAGATTTATTCTTCTCATAATCATGCGTACAACATTAAAATATAGTCTTACTACAATTATATTAATTGTAAGTGTGTATAGGTGTGTGTAAAGTCATACATTACTATAACTATTTACTTACATTAACTGTGAGATGAGCTACAGCAACCACATTACACTAAACACTTATCACTGTTCCATACTTATACACATATAACACATTACAATTGTATAGTGTTAGCGTTATGTAGTTATCTGACAGACTGCCAGCGATATGAAATTTTAATAGTACCTAACTAGAAAGTTGTTCAGTATTCCTATACCTGTAAACTATTGTCCATTTTAAAAAGAGTGAATAAGATTAGAATAACACTTGCTAAGACTTTGTAAGTCCCTTTTCTTGTTAACTCAAAGGTGTTTATTCTTCTCTCTTGTTAGCATTTCTAAGAATTGCCGTTTAAAATGATTACTTTCTGCATGAATTACTTTAGCTTTGTGAAACTGAAACGAGTGACCGTGTGTACGGGCCTGTTGTGTTAGGGCTGTGGGATCAGGTCTGTTAGTATTTACTTTCTGGCAGCTATATTTATGTTGATAAATACGTCTTTTAAAATACTGTTCAGAACAACCGTAATATTTTTTTCCACAGTTTTCTTCACACGGTATTTCATATATTATGTTGTTGGATCTTAGTTCTATTTCATCCCTGTCTTTAGTATGCGTAAAACATTTATTATTGATAGTGTTAACGTTTTTGAAAGCTATTTTTGTATTGTGATTAGCATTAGTGAGGATCTTGGAAAGTCTTTCTGATAATGATTTGACATATGGAAGGGAAAAATATTTTTTAGTTGTAGTAGTGTTATCTTGATTACTGGATGTTGTATTCTGTCCTACAGGTGTATTACCATTTATTTAGTCACGTCTAAGTTATTTATTTGGGTTTTAGTGTTATCTACCATATTATGATTATGTCTGTAACTTTCTCGCAATATTTTGCAAATTATCTTGTGGGGGTACCCATTTGTTAGCAATAAGTCTACTAGTCTATTATGAATTTCTTTTTTGTAGATGTCTGTTGTAAGTCTGTGTGCACGATTTATCAGATTTTTAGCAACATTAATTTTGTAGTGGTATGTACAATGACTCGTGTAATGAATGTATCGTCCTGAGGTTTGTGGTTTTTGCCACCGTTTTGTGTCAAGTTTACCATTGGCTTGGTGGAGTAATAAAACATCTAAAAATGAGATTGTGTTGTCCGATTTTTCTAATTCTACAGTGAAAACTATACGTGGATGAAAGTCATTGAATGTATCTACTATTATATTCTGCATATTAATCGGTATTGCTGTAATAATATCATCAACAAATTTGTAAAGGAATGGTATATCAAATGGTACAGTGGGAAGTTTTTTATCAAGAATATACTCAAGATGTATATCAGCCAAGATAGGGGCTATTGGTGAGCCCATTGGGCATCCAAATAACTGTAAATAAAACTCATTGTTGAATTGAAAATATCCCCTCTCTAGGCATAACTTAAGTGCTTCTAAGAATTGTTTTTTAGGAATATTTGTGTGAGGTCTGAGTTCATCAAACCTGTCAGAAATAATTTTGGTTACTATTGGTAAAAAGGGATGATACATCCAGTGAAATAAGTTGATACCCAGGGGGTAATTGAACATTGGATATCTTATCGTGGAAGTTAAATGAATCCTTCACGTTATACTTGTAGGTGGAGAGACGTGTTAGAATAGTGGCAAGATGTCTAGCTAATCCATATGTTGGGGAATTTAAAAACGAAACTATGGGTCTGACTGGGTTCCCATCCTTATGGTTTTTTACTAGAGAGTACAACTTAGGGGAAGTTGGTGCGTTATTCACAAGTTTTCTGCAAGTATGTTCATCTATGTATTTGTTTTTTTGTAAGAACCGTACGTACTTGTTTGTATCATTCATCAGGCTGTGTGTGGGGTTACGTGAACCTTTTTTGTACGTATTATGGTCATTTAATAATTGTTGAGTTTTTTTTATATATTCATCTTTATCAATTGCTACCGTTTGATTTGTTTTGTCAGTTTTAGTTACGTATAGGTCTGGGTTGGAGCGTAGGAATTGTTTTGTTTTTTTTAATATCAGTACATCCCTATGTTTTATACCATTTTTATTCTTATTTTGATTTTGATAATTTGTAATCACATTAACACATTGACCTCTGACTACTTCCCTGTTTTCTTCAATTACACTGTGTTGGATGAAGTATTCTACATCACTAATTAAATTTTCTATCGGAATTTTGTTATTTATAAATGGAATGGAATATTTGGGTCCTAGTGATAAGAATTGTTTTATATCTACGGGGATGTGAAACCCCCCTTTTATTTTTCTACGTTTTGTAAATTTTTTTTTTTGAATTTTATTTAATTTTATTTTTATTAAGTTTTTTTTTTTGTAAAAGGGGAGAGACATCATATTTAGAACTAGGTAAAGAGAAACCTAGAGGAAGCAAAAGTGTGCAAGGCCCAAATACAATTACAGACATGTCCCCCCAGGTGAATGACAGGACTTGCAAATGAAAAACTCTTTTAACCAACAAGCGTGTGCTTTATTCGACCTGTAAGATTTTACATAAATAACAAGTTCGTAATTGTGTGAGCACACCATTTAAGGCAGAATTATATATATCTATGTATTTCCATTAATCCATAATGTCACCAAGTAAATGAATTGATATTACTAATTGCAAAATTTCTGCCTGATCATGTATGAGTCAAAGTTGGTAATAATCTCATTCATTAAGCAATACTAATCTATCAGTGTTGTATAATATCAATTAGGCTAGCCTGTTGTCTCAGCGAGCACATTTATGGTTATTTGATATATATTATTATGATACTCTTGTTTTAAATCAGTTACATATTCCCCAAAAATATATCTATGTATATATATAGTAAAATTACACACACAAACACATATACGACATGAATAACAAAACATCCCTCATTTCAACACTAACCTCCACATAAACCGATTCCCACTACAGTAAATAAATGAAGCCTAATATGTATAGCTAGGTACAAATATAAATAACAACGTAAAATGGAATATCACAGCTCCTAAGCATAGATTTGCTAGTATATTCACAAGCATAGTTTACACCAGAGAATGTAAGTTACCGCCCCGAAACTCAAACAGCCAAACGAACCCTTAGCTTAATCATTAAGCGTTAAGTATGTGTGTGAAAGAAAATCGTTTCTCATCAACAGCATCAGACAACCCCCAGCTACGTTATTAAACTCTGCCATGACCAGATGACTTGATAGCACGAGATAATTAACTCCCTAATGGTCTTAATTAGCTGAAAGTTAGATCTTACAGTAAACTGCGGATGTGTGTGTATGTGTGTAACTTCTTACACATTATACAGTTATAAGATACTTCATTAGGTGTACTGTGGTAATGTTCACACATGCAATAACATGATGATCACACATAATTGAACATGAGAGTTTGTGCTAGAGTCTAATTTTCAGAACTTAACGAGTGAGCTTCTGGCGGCTTCTGTGCATTCACATGTTGTAGAGAGAGAGAAATAGATAAACAGAATTTTCCCACCTGGATAGTCCGGTGCACTTAGTTCGTATGGGCGAGGATCAGTGATGTCACAGTCATATCACCCGTCCCTGGTGCAGCTTAGCGTTGGAAAAGTTCTTGGTTCAGCTTAGCATCGAAAAGTCCTCGACTGACGGCATTGTGGCTAAAGATCGTCTCTGCTATTAGGGGGAACAGATGTTCGTTCGCCCCTGACACCCATCTCGTCCTTGGTCGAGCACCTGGACATACAATACTTGTAGAGGGTGTCATAAAGAAATTCACGCCACATAGGCCGTCCACATTAAATACCAACACTAACTTTAAGCAGCTACAGCGCATACACACATCGCCACTAATTCAGATTAAACAGTACTAAGCTCGTCTAGCCATTACTTTCTTAAATGTTTCATTGAGATATTCAAATTGATTTGCTGTGTCTATCGTTGTTATTAATTACATCAAAACAGCTGAGTGCAAGATACATTAACATATTCTCTATTGAAATTAACTTGACCCACGACTCTCACATTCATAATTTAATTAAATATAATTTAATTTGATTTTGTAACAGCGTTAATGCCCAGATTAAAAAAACTGCTCTATACGCACACACACACAGGCATAACTCATAATGAAAGCTGAAACGCAAAATATATTTGGGGTTAGAATATTTTCAGAACCCACAGACTTGCACGTACCTGGAGCACGCTTTATCTAGCCTATCATAGTGATAGGTACGGAAGTCCTGGTTAGAAGTTCGCCGCCAGCCGAGACCAGATGAGCAGCTTGGAGGATGAAGCAGAAATGAGAGCAAATCAACGTTTCGCTCCAGCCAAGTAACCTCCAAAGCAGGAATGTACAGACACACAGCTGGCTGGCAGCGCCAGCAGTATTGCGTAGCCACACAACCTTTTGTGTGTATAACTGACCGGCAACAAACAATCTTAACAGAGTGGCAGTGCGTGACGTCAGCGGCGCTCGTTTTTAAAATACTAATAATCTAATACGTTGCCGAAGCCAGTTCGGCACACCCTCACCCCAAAAAGGCAACATGGTTGACCCAAAACAAACAAGTCCTCAAGCACGACGGCTGCGGGAAACCTGGAAAATCTCAGACTCTAAAACCGCTCTTGGTGGGTTCAGTAACACAGGAAAACGAAAAGGCAGAAGGAAGAGGTGTGAGTCAATGAATGTGTGTCTGAAAGAGAAGGTGTAAGTGTGAGTCCTGCATACTCGCCGGGCCCTGGTCCGCATGCAGATAGAAGAGACAGAAAAGAACAGAAGAAAGAGAAGAATCGCAGACCTGCTCTGAGTACCGACCACCAAGGCCTCCCAAATCTAATAACTAAGACCCAGGACCACTAACACCATATTACTCCCTTCCCAGGACTGAAAATCTCCACTTCACTGCGACCATCCCCCACGCGCGTCCTCTCCTCCATGCCAAACTCTCGGGACCGCCCCAACACGTCACCATCTCCGGTGACCACCACCTAACTCTCCTGGTACTCACATATTCACGCCCGAAGGCTAACAAGGTGCTACAACCTTGATATGTGAGTACCATTTCTACAACCGTCCAGCTCGTGGACCGACCAGCCGTGTGCAGCAAAACAAGGCATTATCAATCCTTGACACACGACTGGCCCACATCCCTACCCTAGGGCGGACGGACCCGATTAGCAAGGCCGAGAAGACCGCATTGAGGGCACGCGAACATCAATCTCCCAATCTCCACTTTATAATAGTTATCTCTCTATCTAAGGAGGAGGGGGTAACTTCTCTGCGGACAGCCAACACTCAGCCATACAACCGACGCCCAAACAACCCTGGGGACATCAACCCGGAATGCGGCATGGTTCGGGCCAAACACTAATCCACATTGAAAAACTGACCTACATTTTATATCACTCGAACAGCTGATCAGACAGAAAACAAATAAACTGGTCTTTGAATTTAGAAGCCGGATATAACGATACACAATCTATCAGATAAGCAGGCAGCAAGGCTTGAAATACTGTTACAGCTGCGGCTATCAGCTGGCCAAAGGTTATCTTTCGGATCAGTTTGTATCACTGTTCAAAACTATTGCATCGATTCTGGTTTAATATTTAATTCATTCTTTCTAACATCTATTGTCTTTAGTGCAGTTAGCGTTAAAATTCCCGTTTTAAAAAACAAGGTCCCCCAAAAGAAATCCTAACTCAAATTCATCTGAATTCCTTCTTCATTTGGAACGCCCCTCTTATTACTTAAATTCGCTCAGTGTCCACCAGAATTATACAATTTACAACATACATCACAGACAACAATTTAACACCAACACATAAGGAAGAACTTGATCATTCAAGCGGCTCCAGAATACTCTAGCGATACGATGAGATGGGTGTCATAAAAGCAGAGAAGCAGCCATGCAAAATTTCCGGAAGAAAACACAACACAAAACAATCAAACTAACTCACTAAATACAACACACAAAGTACACATAAAATTCGATATAATCGAAAATATAAAGTATCACATCCATGCCCTTGGTCGGACCATAACCGCATTCAAAATACGATACCGCAACGCAACGCCCTCAATAAACAATTACCATATAACTGGGATGCTACCAAACACGTTGTCTAATCCAAAAGACAAGTCATAATCAAACTCAACAAGTACCGACGGCCCTCATCATGTCCAGACTCCGTATGAGCTCCAGGGTATGTGCAAGTGCAACCAATCAGCACACATTCATTAAAAAAATTAATCACATTCTCATAACCCCTTTTCAAAATTCATCTCGCACTCAACATCACAAAATAATCACTTAAACACTAACACATATTAAATTATTTTAAACTTCATTAACCCCCTATTCATTTTATAAAATGTGCTCTTTTTCTCTGGTTGTTCATTCTGTTAATTTATTACACTATCATTAAGTTTTCTTACAACACTTGGATTCTAATCAAAAATAATTTGAAGTAATTTGCAAGTCCTAACACCAGCTGACATGTCTGTAGCCACACTAAGTTTCATTTAAGAAAATAAATATAAGTCCCCAGATTCTAAAATTTCTCAAGTTCAACAGAGAAAATAAGGCAGAAATCATACCTACTATCCATCCAGAATCATAAAAACCACGCTCTGCTACCATTTGAAACCCCCCTTTTATTTTTCGTTTTGTAAATTTTTTTTTTTGAATTTTATTTAAGTTTTAAGTTAAAACTAAACGTTAAACGTCTAAGTCTAAGTTAAACGTTTTAAATTTTTTTTTGTAAAAGGGGAGAGACATCATATTTAGAACTAGGTAAAGAGAAACCTAGAGGAAGCAAAAGTGTGCAAGGCCCAAATACAATTACAGACATGTCCCCCCAGGTGAATGACAGGACTTGCAAATGAAAAACTCTTTTAACCAACAAGCGTGTGCTTTATTCGACCTGTAAGATTTTACATAAATAACAAGTTCGTAATTGTGTGAGCACACCATTTAAGGCAGAATTATATATATCTATGTATTTCCATTAATCCATAATGTCACCAAGTAAATGAATTGATATTACTAATTGCAAAATTTCTGCCTGATCATGTATGAGTCAAAGTTGGTAATAATCTCATTCATTAAGCAATACTAATCTATCAGTGTTGTATAATATCAATTAGGCTAGCCTGTTGTCTCAGCGAGCACATTTATGGTTATTTGATATATATTATTATGATACTCTTGTTTTAAATCAGTTACATATTCCCCAAAAATATATCTATGTATATATATAGTAAAATTACACACACAAACACATATACGACATGAATAACAAAACATCCCTCATTTCAACACTAACCTCCACATAAACCGATTCCCACTACAGTAAATAAATGAAGCCTAATATGTATAGCTAGGTACAAATATAAATAACAACGTAAAATGGAATATCACAGCTCCTAAGCATAGATTTGCTAGTATATTCACAAGCATAGTTCACACCAGAGAATGTAAGTTACCGCCCCGAAACTCAAACAGCCAAACGAACCCTTAGCTTAATCATTAAGCGTTAAGTATGTGTGTGAAAGAAAATCGTTTCTCATCAACAGCATCAGACAACCCCCAGCTACGTTATTAAACTCTGCCATGACCAGATGACTTGATAGCACGAGATAATTAACTCCCTAATGGTCTTAATTAGCTGAAAGTTAGATCTTACAGTAAACTGCGGATGTGTGTGTATGTGTGTAACTTCTTACACATTATACAGTTATAAGATACTTCATTAGGTGTACTGTGGTAATGTTCACACATGCAATAACATGATGATCACACATAATTGAACATGAGAGTTTGTGCTAGAGTCTAATTTTCAGAACTTAACGAGTGAGCTTCTGGCGGCTTCTGTGCATTCACATGTTGTAGAGAGAGAGAAATAGATAAACAGAATTTTCCCACCTGGATAGTCCGGTGCACTTAGTTCGTATGGGCGAGGATCAGTGATGTCACAGTCATATCACCCGTCCCTGGTGCAGCTTAGCGTTGGAAAAGTTCTTGGTTCAGCTTAGCATCGAAAAGTCCTCGACTGACGGCATTGTGGCTAAAGATCGTCTCTGCTATTAGGGGGAACAGATGTTCGTTCGCCCCTGACACCCATCTCGTCCTTGGTCGAGCACCTGGACATACAATACTTGTAGAGGGTGTCATAAAGAAATTCACGCCACATAGGCCGTCCACATTAAATACCAACACTAACTTTAAGCAGCTACAGCGCATACACACATCGCCACTAATTCAGATTAAACAGTACTAAGCTCGTCTAGCCATTACTTTCTTAAATGTTTCATTGAGATATTCAAATTGATTTGCTGTGTCTATCGTTGTTATTAATTACATCAAAACAGCTGAGTGCAAGATACATTAACATATTCTCTATTGAAATTAACTTGACCCACGACTCTCACATTCATAATTTAATTAAATATAATTTAATTTGATTTTGTAACAGCGTTAATGCCCAGATTAAAAAAACTGCTCTATACGCACACACACACAGGCATAACTCATAATGAAAGCTGAAACGCAAAATATATTTGGGGTTAGAATATTTTCAGAACCCACAGACTTGCACGTACCTGGAGCACGCTTTATCTAGCCTATCATAGTGATAGGTACGGAAGTCCTGGTTAGAAGTTCGCCGCCAGCCGAGACCAGATGAACAGCTTGGAGGATGAAGCAGAAATGAGAGCAAATCAACGTTTCGCTCCAGCCAAGTAACCTCCAAAGCAGGAATGTACAGACACACAGCTGGCTGGCAGCGCCAGCAGTATTGCGTAGCCACACAACCTTTTGTGTGTATAACTGACCGGCAACAAACAATCTTAACAGAGTGGCAGTGCGTGACGTCAGCGGCGCTCGTTTTTAAAATACTAATAATCTAATACGTTGCCGAAGCCAGTTCGGCACAGATGTTCTTTTTTAGTCAAGTTCACAAACCATTTCTCATTACCTATGATATTACATGTTTCTTTGTGTAATTTATTGAATTTATTTATTTGACGGGTTTTAATTATTTCATGTTTTTGGTCATGCAGTATTTTTTGTTTTTCTTCAAATTCTACCATTACTGTGGGCGGTAAAATTGTTTTGCAGTAATCTCTACATTCCACTATGGTTCTTTCTGTTCCAATGATCTTATAATTAGAGCTCTTAATTTCTAAATTTAACAATGTTTTCTTAAATCTATTAATAGCATTCTCAAAGTCTTTGTAATATTTATGGTGAATATGACAAGTGCGATGTAATTTCTTAAAATAGTTATTAATGTGTGAAGGTGTGACGTCTTCTGCCCGGCACCGAAGTAGGAAGATGCGGTTATTCTTAGCATGTGTCAATTTCTTGTATGATTTCGAAAGTAATTTCAATGTTGAGACTGATGAAGTACCATGTATGTCCTTTATATCCTTGTAAAAACCCATATTTCATGTTGTAGTAGATATCATAGCTCTCAGCAATATTATAGGAATGTTAATTATCGACCGTATTATTATACTGTTAATGATTTCGAGGTTCGGTCATTAATTATGAAAACTCAGTTTTGCGACGTTTCGAGATTTATTCTTCTCATAATCATGCCTACAACATTAAAATATAGTCTTACTACAATTATATTATTTGTAAGTGTGTATAGGTGTGTGTAAAGTCATACATTACTATAACTATTTACTTACATTAACTGTGAGATGAGCTACAGCAACCACATTACACTAAACACTTATCACTGTTCCATACTTATACACATATAACACATTACAATTGTATAGTGTTAGCGTTATGTAGTTATCTGACAGACTGCCAGCAATATAAAATTTTAATAGTACCTAACTAGAAAGTTGTTCAGTATTCCTATACCTGTAAACTATTGTCCATTTTAAAAAGAGTGAATAAGATTAGAATAACACTTGCTAAGACTTTGTACGTCCGTTTTCTTGTTAACTGAAAGGTGTTTATTCTTCTCTATTGTTAGCATTTCTAAGAATTGCCGTTTAAAATGATTACTTTCTGCATGAATTACTTTAGCTTTGTGAAACTGAAACGAGTGACCGTGTGTACGGGCGTGTTGTGTTAGGGCCGTGGGATCAGGTCTGTTAGTATTTACTTTCTGGCAGCTATATTTATGTTGATAAATACGTCTTTTAAAATACTGTTCAGAACAACCGTAATATTTTTTTCCACAGTTTTCTTCACACGGTATTTCATATATTATGTTGGATCTTAGTTCTATTTCATCCCTGTCTTTAGTATGCGTAAAACATTTATTATTGATAGTGTTAACGTTTTTTAAAGCTATTTTTGTATTGTGATTAGCATTAGTGAGGATCTTGGAAAGTCTTTCTGATAATGATTTGGCATATGGAAGGGAAAAATATTTTTTAGTTGTAGTAGTGTTATCTTGATTACTGGATGTTGTATTCTGTCCTACAGGTGTATTACCATTTATTTGTTTATTAGTCACGTCTAAGTTATTTATTTGGGTTTTAGTGTTATCTACCATATTATGATTATGTCTGTAACTTTCTCGCAATATTTTGCAAATTATCTTGTGGGGGTACCCATTTGTTAGCAATAAGTCTACTAGTCTATTATCAATTTCTTCTTTGTAGATGTCTGTTGTAAATCTGTGTGCACGATTTATCAGATTTTTAGCAACATTAATTTTGTAGTGGTATGGACAATGACTCGTGTAATGAATGTATCGTCCTGAGGTTTGTGGTTTTTGCCACCATTTTGTGTCAAGTTTACCATTGGCTTGGTGGAGTAATAAAACATCTAAAAATGAGATTGTGTTGTCCGATTTTTCTAATTCTACAGTGAAAACTATACGTGGATGAAAGTCATTGTATGTATCTATTATTATATTTTGCATATTAATCGGTATTGCTGTAATAATATCATCAACAAATTTGTAAAGGAATGGTTTATCAAATGGTACAGTGGGAAGTTTTTTATCAAGAATATACTCAAGATATATATCAGCCAAGATAGGGGCTATTGGTGAGCCGATTGGGCATCCAAATAACTGTAAATAAAACTCATTGTTGAATTGAAAATATCCCCTCTCTAGGCATAACTTAAGTGCTTCTAAGAATTGTTTTTTAGGAATATTTGTGTGAGATCTGAGTTCATCAAACCTGTCAGAAATAATTTTGGTTACTATTGGTACTGATATATTGGTAAAAAGGGATGATACATCCAGTGAAATAAGTTGATACCCAGGGGGTAATTGAACATTGGATATCTTATCGTGGACGTCAAATGAATCCTTCACGTTATACTTGTAGGTGGAGAGACGTGTTAGAATAGTGGCAAGATGTCTAGCTAATCCATATGTTGGGGAATTGAAAAACGAAACTATGGGTCTAACTGGGTTCCCATCCTTATGGTTTTTTACTAGAGAGTACAACTTAGGGGAAGTTGGTGCGTTATTCTCAAGTTTTCTGCAAGTATGTTCATCTATGTATTTGTTTTTTTGTAAGAACCGTACGTACTTGTTTGTATCATTCATCAGGCTGTGTGTGGGGTTACGTGAACCTTTTTTGTACGTATTATGGTCATTTAATAATTGTTGAGTTTTTTTTATATATTCATCTTTATCAATTGCTACCGTTTGATTTGTTTTGTCAGTTTTAGTTACGTATATGTCTGGGTTGGAGCGTAGGAATTGTTTTGTTTTTTTTAATATCAGTACATCCCTATGTTTTATACCATTTTTATTCTTATTTTGATTTTGATAATTTGTAATCACATTAACACATTGACCTCTGACTACTTCCCTGTTTTCTTCAATTACACTGTGTTGGATGAAGTATTCTACATCACTAATTAAATTTTCTATCGGAATTTTGTTATTTATAAATGGAATGGAATATTTGGGTCCTAGTGATAAGAATTGTTTTATATCTACGGGGATGTTCTTTTTTAGTCAAGTTCACAAACCATTTCTCATTACCTATGATATTACATGTTTCTTTGTGTAATTTATTGAATTTATTTATTTGACGGGTTTTAATTATTTCATGTTTTTGGTCATGCAGTATTTTTTGTTTTTCTTCAAATTCTACCATTACTGTGGGCGGTAAAATTGTTTTGCAGTAATCTCTACATTCCACTATGGTTCTTTCTGTTCCAATGATCTTATAATTAGAGCTCTTAATTTCTAAATTTAACAATGTTTTCTTAAATCTATTAATAGCATTCTCAAAGTCTTTGTAATATTTATGGTGAATATGACAAGTGCGATGTAATTTCTTAAAATAGTTATTAATGTGTGAAGGTGTGACGTCTTCTGCCCGGCACCGAAGTAGGAAGATGCGGTTATTCTTAGCATGTGTCAATTTCTTGTATGATTTCGAAAGTAATTTCAATGTTGAGACTGATGAAGTACCATGTATGTCCTTTATATCCTTGTAAAAACCCATATTTCATGTTGTAGTAGATATCATAGCTCTCAGCAATATTATAGGAATGTTAATTATCGACCGTATTATTATACTGTTAATGATTTCGAGGTTCGGTCATTAATTATGAAAACTCAGTTTTGCGACGTTTCGAGATTTATTCTTCTCATAATCATGCCTACAACATTAAAATATAGTCTTACTACAATTATATTATTTGTAAGTGTGTATAGGTGTGTGTAAAGTCATACATTACTATAACTATTTACTTACATTAACTGTGAGATGAGCTACAGCAACCACATTACACTAAACACTTATCACTGTTCCATACTTATACACATATAACACATTACAATTGTATAGTGTTAGCGTTATGTAGTTATCTGACAGACTGCCAGCAATATAAAATTTTAATAGTACCTAACTAGAAAGTTGTTCAGTATTCCTATACCTGTAAACTATTGTCCATTTTAAAAAGAGTGAATAAGATTAGAATAACACTTGCTAAGACTTTGTATGTCCGTTTTCTTGTTAACTGAAAGGTGTTTATTCTTCTCTATTGTTAGCATTTCTAATAATTGCCGTTTAAAATGATTACTTTCTGCATGAATTACTTTAGCTTTGTGAAACTGAAACGAGTGACCGTGTGTACGGGCGTGTTGTGTTAGGGCCATGGGATCAGGTCTGTTAGTATTTACTTTCTGGCAGCTATATTTATGTTGATAAATACGTCTTTTAAAATACTGTTCAGAACAACCGTAATATTTTTTTCCACAGTTTTCTTCACACGGTATTTCATATATTATGTTGGATCTTAGTTCTATTTCATCCCTGTCTTTAGTATGCGTAAAACATTTATTATTGATAGTGTTAACGTTTTTGAAAGCTATTTTTGTATTGTGATTAGCATTAGTGAGGATCTTGGAAAGTCTTTCTGATAATGATTTGGCATATGGAAGGGAAAAATATTTTTTAGTTGTAGTAGTGTTATCTTGATTACTGGATGTTGTAATCTGTCCTACAGGTGTATTACCATTTATTTGTTTATTAGTCACGTCTAAGTTATTTATTTGGGTTTTAGTGTTATCTACCATATTATGATTATGTCTGTAACTTTCTCGCAATATTTTGCAAATTATCTTGTGGGGGTACCCATTTGTTAGCAATAAGTCTACTAGTCTATTATCAATTTCTTTTTTGTAGATGTCTGTTGTAAATCTGTGTGCACGACTTATCAGATTTTTAGCAACATTAATTTTGTAGTGGTATGGACAATGACTCGTGTAATGAATGTATCGTCCTGAGGTTTGTGGTTTTTGCCACCATTTTGTGTCAAGTTTACCATTGGCTTGGTGGAGTAATAAAACATCTAAAAATGAGATTGTGTTGTCCGATTTTTCTAATTCTACAGTGAAAACTATACGTGGATGAAAGTCATTGTATGTATCTATTATTATATTCTGCATATTAATCGGTATTGCTGTAATAATATCATCAACAAATTTGTAAAGGAATGGTATATCAAATGGTACAGTGGGAAGTTTTTTATCAAGAATATACTCAAGATATATATCAGCCAAGATAGGGGCTATTGGTGAGCCCATTGGGCATCCAAATAACTGTAAATAAAACTCATTGTTGAATTGAAAATATCCCCTCTCTAGGCATAACTTAAGTGCTTCTAAGAATTGTTTTTTAGGAATATTTGTGTGAGGTCTGAGTTCATCAAACCTGTCAGAAATAATTTTGGTTACTATTGGTAGAAAGGGATGATACATCCAGTGAAATAAGTTGATACCCAGGGGGTAATTGAACATTGGATATCTTATCGTGGAAGTCAAATGAATCCTTCACGTTATACTTGTAGGTGGAGAGACGTGTTAGAATAGTGGCAAGATGTCTAGCTAATCCATATGTTGGGGAATTGAAAAACGAAACTATGGGCCTAACTGGGTTCCCATCCTTATGGTTTTTTACTAGAGAGTACAACTTAGGGGAAGTTGGTGCGTTATTCTCAAGTTTTCTGCAAGTATGTTCATCTATGTATTTGTTTTTTTGTAAGAACCGTACGTACTTGTTTGTATCATTCATCAGGCTGTGTGTGGGGTTACGTGAACCTTTTTTGTACGTATTATGGTCATGTAATAATTGTTGAGTTTTTTTTATATATTCATCTTTATCAATTGCTACCGTTTGATTTGTTTTGTCAGTTTTAGTTACGTATATGTCTGGGTTGGAGCGTAGGAATTGTTTTGTTTTTTTTTAATATCAGTACATCCCTATGTTTTATACCATTTTTATTCTTATTTTGATTTTGATAATTTGTAATCACATTAACACATTGACCTCTGACTACTTCCCTGTTTTCTTCAATTACACTGTGTTGGATGAAGTATTCTACATCACTAATTAAATTTTCTATCGGAATTTTGTTATTTATAAATGGAATGGAATATTTGGGTCCTAGTGATAAGAATTGTTTTATATCTACGGGGATGTTCTTTTTTAGTCAAGTTCACAAACCATTTCTCATTACCTATGATATTACATGTTTCTTTGTGTAATTTATTGAATTTATTTATATGACGGGTTTTAATTATTTCATGTTTTTGGTCATGCAGTATTTTTTGTTTTTCTTCAAATTCTACCATTACTGTGGGCGGTAAAATTGTTTTGCAGTAATCTCTACATTCCACTATGGTTCTTTCTGTTCCAATGATCTTATAATTAGAGCTCTTAATTTCTAAATTTAACAATGTTTTCTTAAATCTATTAATAGCATTCTCAAAGTCTTTGTAATATTTATGGTGAATATGACAAGTGCGATGTAATTTCTTAAAATAGTTATTAATGTGTGAAGGTGTGACGTCTTCTGCCCGGCACCGAAGTAGGAAGATGCGGTTATTCTTAGCATGTGTCAATTTCTTGTATGATTTCGAAAGTAATTTCAATGTTGAGACTGATGAAGTACCATGTATGTCCTTTATATCCTTGTAAAAACCCATATTTCATGTTGTAGTAGATATCATAGCTCTCAGCAATATTATAGGAATGTTAATTATCGACCGTATTATTATACTGTTAATGATTTCGAGGTTCGGTCATTAATTATGAAAACTCAGTTTTGCGACGTTTCGAGATTTATTCTTCTCATAATCATGCCTACAACATTAAAATATAGTCTTACTACAATTATATTATTTGTAAGTGTGTATAGGTGTGTGTAAAGTCATAAATTACTATAACTATTTACTTACATTAACTGTGAGATGAGCTACAGCAACCACATTACACTAAACACTTATCACTGTTCCATACTTATACACATATAACACATTACAATTGTATAGTGTTAGCGTTATGTAGTTATCTGACAGACTGCCAGCAATATAAAATTTTAATAGTACCTAACTAGAAAGTTGTTCAGTATTCCTATACCTGTAAACTATTGTCCATTTTAAAAAGAGTGAATAAGATTAGAATAACACTTGCTAAGACTTTGTACGTCCGTTTTCTTGTTAACTGAAAGGTGTTTATTCTTCTCTATTGTTAGCATTTCTAAGAATTGCCGTTTAAAATGATTACTTTCTGCATGAATTACTTTAGCTTTGTGAAACTGAAACGAGTGACCGTGTGTACGGGCGTGTTGTGTTAGGGCCGTGGGATCAGGTCTGTTAGTATTTACTTTCTGGCAGCTATATTTATGTTGATAAATACGTCTTTCAAAATACTGTTCAGAACAACCGTAATATTTTTTTCCACAGTTTTCTTCACACGGTATTTCATATATTATGTTGGATCTTAGTTCTATTTCATCCCTGTCTTTAGTATGCGTAAAACATTTATTATTGATAGTGTTAACGTTTTTGAAAGCTATTTTTGTATTGTGATTAGCATTAGTGAGGATCTTGGAAAGTCTTTCTGATAATGATTTGGCATATGGAAGGGAAAAATATTTTTTAGTTGTAGTAGTGTTATCTTGATTACTGGATGTTGTATTCTGTCCTACAGGTGTATTACCATTTATTTGTTTATTAGTCACGTCTAAGTTATTTATTTGGGTTTTAGTGTTATCTACCATATTATGATTATGTCTGTAACTTTCTCGCAATATTTTGCAAATTATCTTGTGGGGGTACCCATTTGTTAGCAATAAGTCTACTAGTCTATTATCAATTTCTTTTTTGTAGATGTCTGTTGTAAATCTGTGTGCACGACTTATCAGATTTTTAGCAACATTAATTTTGTAGTGGTATGGACAATGACTCGTGTAATGAATGTATCGTCCTGAGGTTTGTGGTTTTTGCCACCATTTTGTGTCAAGTTTACCATTGGCTTGGTGGAGTAATAAAACATCTAAAAATGAGATTGTGTTGTCCGATTTTTCTAATTCTACAGTGAAAACTATACGTGGATGAAAGTCATTGTATGTATCTATTATTATATTCTGCATATTAATCGGTATTGCTGTAATAATATCATCAACAAATTTGTAAAGGAATGGTATATCAAATGGTACAGTGGGAAGTTTTTTATCAAGAATATACTCAAGATATATATCAGCCAAGATAGGGGCTATTGGTGAGCCCATTGGGCATCCAAATAACTGTAAATAAAACTCATTGTTGAATTGAAAATATCCCCTCTCTAGGCATAACTTAAGTGCTTCTAAGAATTGTTTTTTAGGAATATTTGTGTGAGGTCTGAGTTCATCAAACCTGTCAGAAATAATTTTGGTTACTATTGGTAGAAAGGGATGATACATCCAGTGAAATAAGTTGATACCCAGGGGGTAATTGAACATTGGATATCTTATCGTGGAAGTCAAATGAATCCTTCACGTTATACTTGTAGGTGGAGAGACGTGTTAGAATAGTGGCAAGATGTCTAGCTAATCCATATGTTGGGGAATTGAAAAACGAAACTATGGGCCTAACTGGGTTCCCATCCTTATGGTTTTTTACTAGAGAGTACAACTTAGGGGAAGTTGGTGCGTTATTCTCAAGTTTTCTGCAAGTATGTTCATCTATGTATTTGTTTTTTTGTAAGAACCGTACGTACTTGTTTGTATCATTCATCAGGCTGTGTGTGGGGTTACGTGAACCTTTTTTGTACGTATTATGGTCATGTAATAATTGTTGAGTTTTTTTTATATATTCATCTTTATCAATTGCTACCGTTTGATTTGTTTTGTCAGTTTTAGTTACGTATATGTCTGGGTTGGAGCGTAGGAATTGTTTTGTTTTTTTTAATATCAGTACATCCCTATGTTTTATACCATTTTTATTCTTATTTTGATTTTGATAATTTGTAATCACATTAACACATTGACCTCTGACTACTTCCCTGTTTTCTTCAATTACACTGTGTTGGATGAAGTATTCTACATCACTAATTAAATTTTCTATCGGAATTTTGTTATTTATAAATGGAATGGAATATTTGGGTCCTAGTGATAAGAATTGTTTTACATCTACGGGGATGTTCTTTTTTAGTCAAGTTCACAAACCATTTCTCATTACCTATGATATTACATGTTTCTTTGTGTAATTTATTGAATTTATTTATATGACGGGTTTTAATTATTTCATGTTTTTGGTCATGCAGTATTTTTTGTTTTTCTTCAAATTCTACCATTACTGTGGGCGGTAAAATTGTTTTGCAGTAATCTCTACATTCCACTATGGTTCTTTCTGTTCCAATGATCTTATAATTAGAGCTCTTAATTTCTAAATTTAACAATGTTTTCTTAAATCTATTAATAGCATTCTCAAAGTCTTTGTAATATTTATGGTGAATATGACAAGTGCGATGTAATTTCTTAAAATAGTTATTAATGTGTGAAGGTGTGACGTCTTCTGCCCGGCACCGAAGTAGGAAGATGCGGTTATTCTTAGCATGTGTCAATTTCTTGTATGATTTCGAAAGTAATTTCAATGTTGAGACTGATGAAGTACCATGTATGTCCTTTATATCCTTGTAAAAACCCATATTTCATGTTGTAGTAGATATCATAGCTCTCAGCAATATTATAGGAATGTTAATTATCGACCGTATTATTATACTGTTAATGATTTCGAGGTTCGGTCATTAATTATGAAAACTCAGTTTTGCGACGTTTCGAGATTTATTCTTCTCATAATCATGCCTACAACATTAAAATATAGTCTTACTACAATTATATTATTTGTAAGTGTGTATAGGTGTGTGTAAAGTCATACATTACTATAACTATTTACTTACATTAACTGTGAGATGAGCTACAGCAACCACATTACACTAAACACTTATCACTGTTCCATACTTATACACATATAACACATTACAATTGTATAGTGTTAGCGTTATGTAGTTATCTGACAGACTGCCAGCAATATAAAATTTTAATAGTACCTAACTAGAAAGTTGTTCAGTATTCCTATACCTGTAAACTATTGTCCATTTTAAAAAGAGTGAATAAGATTAGAATAACACTTGCTAAGACTTTGTACGTCCGTTTTCTTGTTAACTGAAAGGTGTTTATTCTTCTCTATTGTTAGCATTTCTAAGAATTGCCGTTTAAAATGATTACTTTCTGCATGAATTACTTTAGCTTTGTGAAACTGAAACGAGTGACCGTGTGTACGGGCGTGTTGTGTTAGGGCCGTGGGATCAGGTCTGTTAGTATTTACTTTCTGGCAGCTATATTTATGTTGATAAATACGTCTTTCAAAATACTGTTCAGAACAACCGTAATATTTTTTTCCACAGTTTTCTTCACACGGTATTTCATATATTATGTTGGATCTTAGTTCTATTTCATCCCTGTCTTTAGTATGCGTAAAACATTTATTATTGATAGTGTTAACGTTTTTGAAAGCTATTTTTGTATTGTGATTAGCATTAGTGAGGATCTTGGAAAGTCTTTCTGATAATGATTTGGCATATGGAAGGGAAAAATATTTTTTAGTTGTAGTAGTGTTATCTTGATTACTGGATGTTGTATTCTGTCCTACAGGTGTATTACCATTTATTTGTTTATTAGTCACGTCTAAGTTATTTATTTGGGTTTTAGTGTTATCTACCATATTATGATTATGTCTGTAACTTTCTCGCAATATTTTGCAAATTATCTTGTGGGGGTACCCATTTGTTAGCAATAAGTCTACTAGTCTATTATCAATTTCTTTTTTGTAGATGTCTGTTGTAAATCTGTGTGCACGATTTATCAGATTTTTAGCAACATTAATTTTGTAGTGGTATGGACAATGACTCGTGTAATGAATGTATCGTCCTGAGGTTTGTGGTTTTTGCCACCATTTTGTGTCAAGTTTACCATTGGCTTGGTGGAGTAATAAAACATCTAAAAATGAGATTGTGTTGTCCGATTTTTCTAATTCTACAGTGAAAACTATACGTGGATGAAAGTCATTGTATGTATCTATTATTATATTCTGCATATTAATCGGTATTGCTGTAATAATATCATCAACAAATTTGTAAAGGAATGGTATATCAAATGGTACAGTGGGAAGTTTTTTATCAAGAATATACTCAAGATATATATCAGCCAAGATAGGGGCTATTGGTGAGCCCATTGGGCATCCAAATAACTGTAAATAAAACTCATTGTTGAATTGAAAATAGCCCCTCTCTAGGCATAACTTAAGTGCTTCTAAGAATTGTTTTTTAGGAATATTTGTGTGAGGTCTGAGTTCATCAAACCTGTCAGAAATAATTTTGGTTACTATTGGTAGAAAGGGATGATACATCCAGTGAAATAAGTTGATACCCAGGGGGTAATTGAACATTGGATATCTTATCGTGGAAGTCAAATGAATCCTTCACGTTATACTTGTAGGTGGAGAGACGTGTTAGAATAGTGGCAAGATGTCTAGCTAATCCATATGTTGGGGAATTTAAAAACGAAACTATGGGTCTGACTGGGTTCCCATCCTTATGGTTTTTTACTAGAGAGTACAACTTAGGGGAAGTTGGTGCGTTATTCACAAGTTTTCTGCAAGTATGTTCATCTATGTATTTGTTTTTTTGTAAGAACCGTACGTACTTGTTTGTATCATTCATCAGGCTGTGTGTGGGGTTACGTGAACCTTTTTTGTACGTATTATTGTCATTTAATAATTGTTGAGTTTTTTTTATATATTCATCTTTATCAATTGCTACCGTTTGATTTGTTTTGTCAGTTTTAGTTACGTATAGGTCTGGGTTGGAGCGTAGGATTTTTTTTGTTTTTTTTTAATATCAGTACATCCCTATGTTTTATACCATTTTTATTCTTATTTTGATTTTGATAATTTGTAATAACATTAACACATTGACCTCTGACTACTTCCCTGTTTTCTTCAATTACACTGTGTTGGATGAAGTATTCTACATCACTAATTAAATTTTCTATCGGAATTTTGTTATTTATAAATGGAATGGAATATTTGGGTCCTAGTGATAAGAATTGTTTTATATCTACGGGGATGTTCTTTTTTAGTCAAGTTCACAAACCATTTCTCATTACCTATGATATTACATGTTTCTTTGTGTAATTTATTGAATTTATTTATTTGACGGGTTTTAATTATTTCATGTTTTTGGTCATGCAGTATTTTTTGTTTTTCTTCAAATTCTACCATTACTGTGGGTGGTAAAATTGTGTTGCAGTAATCTCTACATTCCACTATGGTTCTTTCTGTTCCAATGATCTTATAATTAGAGCTCTTAATTTCTAAATTTAACAATGTTTTCTTAAATCTATTAATAGCATTCTCAAAGTCTTTGTAATATTTATGGTGAATATGACAAGTGCGATGTAATTTCTTAAAATAGTTATTAATGTGTGAAGGTGTGACGTCTTCTGCCCGGCACCGAAGTAGGAAGATGCGGTTATTCTTAGCATGTGTCAATTTCTTGTATGATTTCGAAAGTAATTTCAATGTTGAGACTGATGAAGTACCATGTATGTCCTTTATATCCTTGTAAAAACCCATATTTCATGTTGTAGTAGATATCATAGCTCTCAGCAATATTATAGGAATGTTAATTATCGACCGTATTATTATACTGTTAATGATTTCGAGGTTCGGTCATTAATTATGAAAACTCAGTTTTGCGACGTTTCGAGATTTATTCTTCTCATAATCATGCCTACAACATTAAAATATAGTCTTACTACAATTATATTATTTGTAAGTGTGTATAGGTGTGTGTAAAGTCATACATTACTATAACTATTTACTTACATTAACTGTGAGATGAGCTACAGCAACCACATTACACTAAACACTTATCACTGTTCCATACTTATACACATATAACACATTACAATTGTATAGTGTTAGCGTTATGTAGTTATCTGACAGACTGCCAGCAATATAAAATTTTAATAGTACCTAACTAGAAAGTTGTTCAGTATTCCTATACCTGTAAACTATTGTCCATTTTAAAAAGAGTGAATAAGATTAGAATAACACTTGCTAAGACTTTGTATGTCCGTTTTCTTGTTAACTGAAAGGTGTTTATTCTTCTCTATTGTTAGCATTTCTAAGAATTGCCGTTTAAAATGATTACTTTCTGCATGAATTACTTTAGCTTTGTGAAACTGAAACGAGTGACCGTGTGTACGGGCGTGTTGTGTTAGGGCCGTGGGATCAGGTCTGTTAGTATTTACTTTCTGGCAGCTATATTTATGTTGATAAATACGTCTTTCAAAATACTGTTCAGAACAACCGTAATATTTTTTTCCACAGTTTTCTTCACACGGTATTTCATATATTATGTTGGATCTTAGTTCTATTTCATCCCTGTCTTTAGTATGCGTAAAACATTTATTATTGATAGTGTTAACGTTTTTGAAAGCTATTTTTGTATTGTGATTAGCATTAGTGAGGATCTTGGAAAGTCTTTCTGATAATGATTTGGCATATGGAGGGAAAAATATTTTTTAGTTGTAGTAGTGTCATCTTGATTACTGGATGTTGTATTCTGTCCTACAGGTGTATTACCATTTATTTGTTTATTAGTCACGTCTAAGTTATTTATTTGGGTTTTAGTGTTATCTACCATATTATGATTATGTCTGTAACTTTCTCACAATATTTTGCAAATTATCTTGTGGGGGTACCCATTTGTTAGCAATAAGTCTACTAGTCTATTATCAATTTCTTTTTTGTAGATGTCTGTTGTAAATCTGTGTGCACGATTTATCAGATTTTTAGCAACATTAATTTTGTAGTGGTATGGACAATGACTCGTGTAATGAATGTATCGTCCTGAGGTTTGTGGTTTTTGCCACCATTTTGTGTCAAGTTTACCATTGGCTTGGTGGAGTAATAAAACATCTAAAAATGAGATTGTGTTGTCCGATTTTTCTAATTCTACAGTGAAAACTATACGTGGATGAAAGTCATTGTATGTATCTATTATTATATTCTGCATATTAATCGGTATTGCTGTAATAATATCATCAACAAATTTGTAAAGGAATGGTATATCAAATGGTACAGTGGGAAGTTTTTTATCAAGAATATACTCAAGATATATATCAGCCAAGATAGGGGCTATTGGTGAGCCCATTGGGCATCCAAATAACTGTAAATAAAACTCATTGTTGAATTGAAAATATCCCCTCTCTAGGCATAACTTAAGTGCTTCTAAGAATTGTTTTTTAGGAATATTTGTGTGAGATCTGAGTTCATCAAACCTGTCAGAAATAATTTTGGTTACTATTGGTACTGATATATTGGTAAAAAGGGATGATACATCCAGTGAAATAAGTTGATACCCAGGGGGTAATTGAACATTGGATATCTTATCGTGGAAGTCAAATGAATCCTTCACGTTATACTTGTAGGTGGAGAGACGTGTTAGAATAGTGGCAAGATGTCTAGCTAATCCATATGTTGGGGAATTGAAAAACGAAACTATGGGTCTAACTGGGTTCCCATCCTTATGGTTTTTTACTAGAGAGTACAACTTAGGGGAAGTTGGTGCGTTATTCTCAAGTTTTCTGCAAGTATGTTCATCTATGTATTTGTTTTTTTGTAAGAACCGTACGTACTTGTTTGTATCATTCATCAGGCTGTGTGTGGGGTTACGTGAACCTTTTTTGTACGTATTATTGTCATTTAATAATTGTTGAGTTTTTTTTATATATTCATCTTTATCAATTGCTACCGTTTGATTTGTTTTGTCAGTTTTAGTTACGTATAGGTCTGGGTTGGAGCGTAGGAATTTTTTTGTTTTTTTTAATATCAGTACATCCCTATGTTTTATACCATTTTTATTCTTATTTTGATTTTGATAATTTGTAATAACATTAACACATTGACCTCTGACTACTTCCCTGTTTTCTTCAATTACACTGTGTTGGATGAAGTATTCTACATCACTAATTATATTTTCTATCGGAATTTTGTTATTTATAAATGGAATGGAATATTTGGGTCCTAGTGATAAGAATTGTTTTATATCTACGGGGATGTCTTTTTTAGTCAAGTTCACAAACCATTTCTCATTACCTATGATATTACATGTTTCTTTGTGTAATTTATTGAATTTATTTATTTGACAGGTTTTAATTATTTCATGTTTTTGGTCATGCAGTATTTTTTGTTTTTCTTCAAATTCTACCATTACTGTGGGCGGTAAAATTGTTTTGCAGTAATCTCTACATTCCACTATGGTTCTTTCTGTTCCAATGATCTTATAATTAGAGCTCTTAATTTCTAAATTTAACAATGTTTTCTTAAATCTATTAATAGCATTCTCAAAGTCTTTGTAATATTTATGGTGAATATGACAAGTGCGATGTAATTTCTTAAAATAGTTATTAATGTGTGAAGGTGTGACGTCTTCTGCCCGGCACCGAAGTAGGAAGATGCGGTTATTCTTAGCATGTGTCAATTTCTTGTATGATTTCGAAAGTAATTTCAATGTTGAGACTGATGAAGTACCATGTATGTCCTTTATATCCTTGTAAAAACCCATATTTCATGTTGTAGTAGATATCATAGCTCTCAGCAATATTATAGGAATGTTAATTATCGACCGTATTATTATACTGTTAATGATTTCGAGGTTCGGTCATTAATTATGAAAACTCAGTTTTGCGACGTTTCGAGATTTATTCTTCTCATAATCATGCCTACAACATTAAAATATAGTCTTACTACAATTATATTATTTGTAAGTGTGTATAGGTGTGTGTAAAGTCATACATTACTATAACTATTTACTTACATTAACTGTGAGATGAGCTACAGCAACCACATTACACTAAACACTTATCACTGTTCCATACTTATACACATATAACACATTACAATTGTATAGTGTTAGCGTTATGTAGTTATCTGACAGACTGCCAGCAATATAAAATTTTAATAGTACCTAACTAGAAAGTTGTTCAGTATTCCTATACCTGTAAACTATTGTCCATTTTAAAAAGAGTGAATAAGATTAGAATAACACTTGCTATTTTTGTATTGTGATTAGCATTAGTGAGGATCTTGGAAAGTCTTTCTGATAATGATTTGACATATGGAAGGGAAAAATATTTTTTAGTTGTAGTAGTGTTATCTTGATTACTGGATGTTGTATTCTGTCCTACAGGTGTATTACCATTTATTTAGTCACGTCTAAGTTATTTATTTGGGTTTTAGTGTTATCTACCATATTATGATTATGTCTGTAACTTTCTCGCAATATTTTGCAAATTATCTTGTGGGGGTACCCATTTGTTAGCAATAAGTCTACTAGTCTATTATGAATTTCTTTTTTGTAGATGTCTGTTGTAAGTCTGTGTGCACGATTTATCAGATTTTTAGCAACATTAATTTTGTAGTGGTATGTACAATGACTCGTGTAATGAATGTATCGTCCTGAGGTTTGTGGTTTTTGCCACCGTTTTGTGTCAAGTTTACCATTGGCTTGGTGGAGTAATAAAACATCTAAAAATGAGATTGTGTTGTCCGATTTTTCTAATTCTACAGTGAAAACTATACGTGGATGAAAGTCATTGAATGTATCTACTATTATATTCTGCATATTAATCGGTATTGCTGTAATAATATCATCAACAAATTTGTAAAGGAATGGTATATCAAATGGTACAGTGGGAAGTTTTTTATCAAGAATATACTCAAGATGTATATCAGCCAAGATAGGGGCTATTGGTGAGCCCATTGGGCATCCAAATAACTGTAAATAAAACTCATTGTTGAATTGAAAATATCCCCTCTCTAGGCATAACTTAAGTGCTTCTAAGAATTGTTTTTTAGGAATATTTGTGTGAGGTCTGAGTTCATCAAACCTGTCAGAAATAATTTTGGTTACTATTGGTAAAAAGGGATGATACATCCAGTGAAATAAGTTGATACCCAGGGGGTAATTGAACATTGGATATCTTATCGTGGAAGTTAAATGAATCCTTCACGTTATACTTGTAGGTGGAGAGACGTGTTAGAATAGTGGCAAGATGTCTAGCTAATCCATATGTTGGGGAATTTAAAAATGAAACTATGGGTCTGACTGGGTTCCCATCCTTATGGTTTTTTACTAGAGAGTACAACTTAGGGGAAGTTGGTGCGTTATTCACAAGTTTTCTGCAAGTATGTTCATCTATGTATTTGTTTTTTTGTAAGAACCGTACGTACTTGTTTGTATCATTCATCAGGCTGTGTGTGGGGTTACGTTAAACTTTTTTGTACGTATTATGGTCATTTAATAATTGTTGAGTTTTTTTTATCTATTCATCTTTATCAATTGCTACCGTTTGATTTGTTTTGTCAGTTTTAGTTATGTATATGTCTGGGTTGGAGCGTAGGAATTGTTTTGTTCTTTTTAATATCAGTACATCCCTATGTTTTATACCATTTTTATTCTTATTTTGATTTTGATAATTTGTAATCACATTAACACATTGACCTCTGACTACTTCCCTGTTTTCTTCAATTACACTGTGTTGGATGAAGTATTCTACATCACTAATTATATTTTCTATCGGAATTTTGTTATTTATAAATGGAATGGAATATTTGGGTCCTAGTGATAAGAATTGTTTTATATCTACGGGGATGTCTTTTTTAGTCAAGTTCACAAACCATTTCTCATTACCTATGATATTACATGTTTCTTTGTGTAATTTATTGAATTTATTTATTTGACAGGTTTTAATTATTTCATGTTTTTGGTCATGCAGTATTTTTTGTTTTTCTTCAAATTCTACCATTACTGTGGGCGGTAAAATTGTTTTGCAGTAATCTCTACATTCCACTATGGTTCTTTCTGTTCCAATGATCTTATAATTAGAGCTCTTAATTTCTAAATTTAACAATGTTTTCTTAAATCTATTAATAGCATTCTCAAAGTCTTTGTAATATTTATGGTGAATATGACAAGTGCGATGTAATTTCTTAAAATAGTTATTAATGTGTGAAGGTGTGACGTCTTCTGCCCAACACCGAAGTAGGAAGATGCGTTTATTCTTAGCATGTGTCAATTTCTTGTATGATTTCGAAAGTAATTTCAATGTTGAGACTGATGAAGTACCATGTATGTCCTTTATATCCTTGTAAAAACCCATATTTCATGTTGTAGTAGATATCATAGCTCTCAGCAATATTATAGGAATGTTAATTATCGACCGTATTATTATACTGTTAATGATTTCGAGGTTCGGTCATTAATTATGAAAACTCAGTTTTGCGACGTTTCGAGATTTATTCTTCTCATAATCATGCGTACAACATTAAAATATAGTCTTACTACAATTATATTATTTGTAAGTGTGTATAGGTGTGTGTAAAGTCATACATTACTATAACTATTTACTTACATTAACTGTGAGATGAGCTACAGCAACCACATTACACTAAACACTTATCACTGTTCCATACTTATACACATATAACACATTACAATTGTATAGTGTTAGCGTTATGTAGTTATCTGACAGACTGCCAGCGATATGAAATTTTAATAGTACCTAACTAGAAAGTTGTTCAGTATTCCTATACCTGTAAACTATTGTCCATTTTAAAAAGAGTGAATAAGATTAGAATAACACTTGCTAAGACTTTGTACATCCGTTTTCTTGTTAACTGAAAGGTGTTTATTCTTCTCTATTGTTAGCATTTCTAATAATTGCCGTTTAAAATGATTACTTTCTGCATGAATTACTTTAGCTTTGTGAAACTGAAACAAGTGACCGTGTGTACGGGCGTGTTGTGTTAGGGCTGTGGGATCAGGTCTGTTAGTATTTACTTTCTGGCAGCTATATTTATGTTGATAAATACGTCTTTTAAAATACTGTTCAGAACAACCGTAATATTTTTTTCCACAGTTTTCTTCACACGGTATTTCATATATTATGTTGTTGGATCTTAGTTCTATTTCATCCCTGTCTTTAGTATGCGTAAAACATTTATTATTGATAGTGTTAACGTTTTTGAAAGCTATTTTTGTATTGTGATTAGCATTAGTGAGGATCTTGGAAAGTCTTTCTGATAATGATTTGACATATGGAAGGGAAAAATATTTTTTACTTGTAGTAGTGTTATCTTGATTACTGGATGTTGTATTCTGTCCTACAGGTGTATTACCATTTATTTAGTCACGTCTAAGTTATTTATTTGGGTTTTAGTGTTATCTACCATATTATGATTATGTCTGTAACTTTCTCGCAATATTTTGCAAATTATCTTGTGGGGGTACCCATTTGTTAGCAATAAGTCTACTAGTCTATTATGAATTTCTTTTTTGTAGATGTCTGTTGTAAGTCTGTGTGCACGATTTATCAGATTTTTAGCAACATTAATTTTGTAGTGGTATGGACAATGACTCGTGTAATGAATGTATCGTCCTGAGGTTTGTGGTTTTTGCCACTATTTTGTGTCAAGTTTACCATTGGCTTGGTGGAGTAATAAAACATCTAAAAATGAGATTGTGTTGTCCGATTTTTCTAATTCTACAGTGAAAACTATACGTGGATGAAAGTCATTGAATGTATCTATTATTATATTCTGCATATTAATCGGTATTGCTGTAATAATATCATCAACAAATTTGTAAAGGAATGGTATATCAAATGGTACAGTGGGAAGTTTTTTATCAAGAATATACTCAAGATATATATCAGCCAAGATAGGGGCTATTGGTGAGCCCATTGGGCATCCAAATAACTGTAAATAAAACTCATTGTTGAATTGAAAATATCCCCTCTCTAGGCATAACTTAAGTGCTTCTAAGAATTGTTTTTTAGGAATATTTGTGTGAGGTCTGAGTTCATCAAACCTGTCAGAAATAATTTTGGTTACTATTGGTAAAAAGGGATGATACATCCAGTGAAATAAGTTGATACCCAGGGGGTAATTGAACATTGGATATCTTATCGTGGAAGTCAAATGAATCCTTCACGTTATACTTGTAGGTGGAGAGACGTGTTAGAATAGTGGCAAGATGTCTAGCTAATCCATATGTTGGGGAATTTAAAAACGAAACTATGGGTCTGACTGGGTTCCCATCCTTATGGTTTTTTACTAGAGAGTACAACTTAGGGGAAGTTGGTACGTTATTCACAAGTTTTCTGCAAGTATGTTCATCTATGTATTTGTTTTTTTGTAAGAACCGTACGTACTTGTTTGTATCATTCATCAGGCTGTGTGTGGGGTTACGTGAAACTTTTTTGTACGTATTATGGTCATTTAATAATTGTTGAGTTTTTTTTATATATTCATCTTTATCAATTGCTACCGTTTGATTTGTTTTGTCAATTTTAGTTATGTATATGTCTGGGTTGGAGCGTAGGAATTGTTTTTTTTTTTTTTTATTATCAGTACATCCCTATGTTTTATACCATTTTTATTCTTATTTTGATTTTGATAATTTGTAATCACACTAACACATTGACCTCTGACTACTTCCCTGTTTTCTTCAATTACACTGTGTTGGATGAAGTATTCTACATCACTAATTATATTTTCTATTGGAATTTTGTTATTTATAAATGGAATGGAATATTTGGGTCCTAGTGATAAGAATTGTTTTATATCTACGAGGATTTCTTTTTTAGTCAAGTTCACAAACCTTTTCTCATTACCTATGATATTACATGTTTCTTTGTGTAATTTATTGAATTTATTTATTTGACGGGTTTTAATTATTTCATGTTTTTGGTCATGCAGTATTTTTTGTTTTTCTTCAAATTCTACCATTACTGTGGGTGGTAAAATTGTTTTGCAGTAATCTCTACATTCCACTATGGTTCTTTCTGTTCCAATGATCTTATAATTAGAGCTCTTAATTTCTAAATTTAACAATGTTTTCTTAAATCTATTAATAGCATTCTCAAAGTCTTTGTAATATTTATGTTGAATATGACAAGTGTGATGTAATTTCTTAAAATAGTTATTAATGTGTGAAGGTGTGACGTCTTCTGCCCAGCACCGAAGTAGGAAGATGCGGTTATTCTTAGCATGTGTCAATTTCTTGTATGATTTCGAAAGTAATTTCAATGTTGAGACTGATGAAGTACCATGTATGTCCTTTATATCCTTGTAAAAACCCATATTTCATGTTGTAGTAGATATCATAGCTCTCAGCAATATTATAGGAATGTTAATTATCGACCGTATTATTATACTGTTAATGATTTCGAGGTTCGGTCATTAATTATGAAAACTCAGTTTTGCGACGTTTCGAGATTTATTCTTCTCATAATCATGCGTACAACATTAAAATATAGTCTTACTACAATTATATTATTTGTAAGTGTGTATAGGTGTGTGTAAAGTCATACATTACTGTAACTATTTACTTACATTAACTGTGAGATGAGCTACAGCAACCACATTACACTAAACACTTATCACTGTTCCATACTTATACACATATAACACATTACAATTGTATAGTGTTAGTGTTATGTAGTTATCTGACAGACTGCCAGCGATATAAAATTTTAATAGTACCTAACTAGAAAGTTGTTCAGTATTCCTATACCTGTAAACTATTGTCCATTTTAAAAAGAGTGAATAAGATTAGAATAACACTTTGTACGTCCGTTTTCTTGTTAACTGAAAGGTGTTTATTCTTCTCTATTGTTAGCATTTCTAAGAATTGCCGTTTAAAATGATTACTTTCTGCATGAATTACTTTAGCTTTGTGAAACTGAAACGAGTGACCGTGTGTACGGGCGTGTTGTGTTAGGGCCATGGGATCAGGTCTGTTAGTATTTACTTTCTGGCAGCTATATTTATGTTGATAAATACGTCTTTTAAAATACTGTTCAGAACAACCGTAATATTTTTTCCACAGTTTTCTTCACACGGTATTTCATATATTATGTTGGATCTTAGTTCTATTTCATCCCTGTCTTTAGTATGCGTAAAACATTTATTATTGATAGTGTTAACGTTTTTGAAAGCTATTTTTGTATTGTGATTAGCATTAGTGAGGATCTTGGAAAGTCTTTCTGATAATGATTTGACATATGGAAGGGAAAAATATTTTTTAGTTGTAGTAGTGTTATCTTGATTACTGGATGTTGTATTCTGTCCTACAGGTGTATTACCATTTATTTAGTCACGTCTAAGTTATTTATTTGGGTTTTAGTGTTATCTACCATATTATGATTATGTCTGTAACTTTCTCGCAATATTTTGCAAATTATCTTGTGGGGGTACCCATTTGTTAGCAATATGTCTACTAGTCTATTATGAATTTCTTTTTTGTAGATGTCTGTTGTAAGTCTGTGTGCACGATTTATCAGATTTTTAGCAACATTAATTTTGTAGTGGTATGGACAATGACTCGTGTAATGAATGTATCGTCCTGAGGTTTGTGGTTTTTGCCACCATTTTGTGTCAAGTTTACCATTGGCTTGGTGGAGTAATAAAACATCTAAAAATGAGATTGTGTTGTCCGATTTTTCTAATTCTACAGTGAAAACTATACGTGGATGAAAGTCATTGAATGTATCTATTATTATATTCTGCATATTAATCGGTATTGCTGTAATAATATCATCAACAAATTTGTATAGGAATGGTATATCAAATGGTACAGTGGGAAGTTTTTTATCAAGAATATACTCAAGATATATATCAGCCAAGATAGGGGCTATTGGTGAGCCCATTGGGCATCCAAATAACTGTAAATAAAACTCATTGTTGAATTGAAAATATCCCCTCTCTAGGCATAACTTAAGTGCTTCTAAGAATTGTTTTTTAGGAATATTTGTGTGAGGTCTGAGTTCATCAAACCTGTCAGAAATAATTTTGGTTACTATTGGTAAAAAGGGATGATACATCCAGTGAAATAAGTTGATACCCAGGGGGTAATTGAACATTGGATATCTTATCGTGGAAGTCAAATGAATCCTTCACGTTATACTTGTAGGTGGAGAGACGTGTTAGAATAGTGGCAAGATGTCTAGCTAATCCATATGTTGGGGAATTTAAAAACGAAACTATGGGTCTGACTGGGTTCCCATCCTTATGGTTTTTTACTAGAGAGTACAACTTAGGGGAAGTTGGTGCGTTATTCACAAGTTTTCTGCAAGTATGTTCATCTATGTATTTGTTTTTTTGTAAGAACCGTACGTACTTGTTTGTATCATTCATCAGGCTGTGTGTGGGGTTACGTGAAACTTTTTTGTACGTATTATGGTCATTTAATAATTGTTGAGTTTTTTTTATATATTCATCTTTATCAATTGCTACCGTTTGATTTGTTTTGTCAGTTTTAGTTATGTATATGTCTGGGTTGGAGCGTAGGAATAGTTTTGTTTTTTTTAATATCAGTACATCCCTATGTTTTATACCATTTTTATTCTTATTTTGATTTTGATAATTTGTAATCACATTAACACATTGACCTCTGACTACTTCCCTGTTTTCTTCAATTACACTGTGTTGGATGAAGTATTCTACATCACTAATTATATTTTCTATCGGAATTTGTTATTTATAAATGGAATGGAATATTTGGGTCCTAGTGATAAGAATTGTTTTATATCTACGGGGATGTCTTTTTTAGTCAAGTTCACAAACCATTTCTCATTACCTATGATATTACATGTTTCTTTGTGTAATTTATTGAATTTATTTATTTGACAGGTTTTAATTATTTCATGTTTTTGGTCATGCAGTATTTTTTGTTTTTCTTCAAATTCTACCATTACTGTGGGCGGTAAAATTGTTTTGCAGTAATCTCTACATTCCACTATGGTTCTTTCTGTTCCAATGATCTTATAATTAGAGCTCTTAATTTCTAAATTTAACAATGTTTTCTTAAATCTATTAATAGCATTCTCAAAGTCTTTGTAATATTTATGGTGAATATGACAAGTGCGATGTAATTTCTTAAAATAGTTATTAATGTGTGAAGGTGTGACGTCTTCTGCCCGGCACCGAAGTAGGAAGATGCGGTTATTCTTAGCATGTGTCAATTTCTTGTATGATTTCGAAAGTAATTTCAATGTTGAGACTGATGAAGTACCATGTATGTCCTTTATATCCTTGTAAAAACCCATATTTCATGTTGTAGTAGATATCATAGCTCTCAGCAATATTATAGGAATGTTAATTATCGACCGTATTATTATACTGTTAATGATTTCGAGGTTCGGTCATTAATTATGAAAACTCAGTTTTGTGACGTTTCGAGATTTATTCTTCTCATAATCATGCGTACAACATTAAAATATAGTCTTACTACAATTATATTAATTGTAAGTGTGTATAGGTGTGTGTAAAGTCATACATTACTATAACTATTTACTTACATTAACTGTGAGATGAGCTACAGCAACCACATTACACTAAACACTTATCACTGTTCCATACTTATACACATATAACACATTACAATTGTATAGTGTTAGCGTTATGTAGTTATCTGACAGACTGCCAGCGATATGAAATTTTAATAGTACCTAACTAGAAAGTTGTTCAGTATTCCTATACCTGTAAACTATTGTCCATTTTAAAAAGAGTGAATAAGATTAGAATAACACTTGCTAAGACTTTGTACGTCCCTTTTCTTGTTAACTCAAAGGTGTTTATTCTTCTCTCTTGTTAGCATTTCTAAGAATTGCCGTTTAAAATGATTACTTTCTGCATGAATTACTTTAGCTTTGTGAAACTGAAACGAGTGACCGTGTGTACGGGCCTGTTGTGTTAGGGCTGTGGGATCAGGTCTGTTAGTATTTACTTTCTGGCAGCTATATTTATGTTGATAAATACGTCTTTTAAAATACTGTTCAGAACAACCGTAATATTTTTTTCCACAGTTTTCTTCACACGGTATTTCATATATTATGTTGTTGGATCTTAGTTCTATTTCATCCCTGTCTTTAGTATGCGTAAAACATTTATTATTGATAGTGTTAACGTTTTTGAAAGCTATTTTTGTATTGTGATTAGCATTAGTGAGGATCTTGGAAAGTCTTTCTGATAATGATTTGACATATGGAAGGGAAAAATATTTTTTAGTTGTAGTAGTGTTATCTTGATTACTGGATGTTGTATTCTGTCCTACAGGTGTATTACCATTTATTTAGTCACGTCTAAGTTATTTATTTGGGTTTTAGTGTTATCTACCATATTATGATTATGTCTGTAACTTTCTCGCAATATTTTGCAAATTATCTTGTGGGGGTACCCATTTGTTAGCAATAAGTCTACTAGTCTATTATGAATTTCTTTTTTGTAGATGTCTGTTGTAAGTCTGTGTGCACGATTTATCAGATTTTTAGCAACATTAATTTTGTAGTGGTATGGACAATGACTCGTGTAATGAATGTATCGTCCTGAGGTTTGTGGTTTTTGCCACCGTTTTGTGTCAAGTTTACCATTGGCTTGGTGGAGTAATAAAACATCTAAAAATGAGATTGTGTTGTCCGATTTTTCTAATTCTACAGTGAAAACTATACGTGGATGAAAGTCATTGAATGTATCTATTATTATATTCTGCATATTAATCGGTATTGCTGTAATAATATCATCAACAAATTTGTAAAGGAATGGTATATCAAATGGTACAGTGGGAAGTTTTTTATCAAGAATATACTCAAGATATATATCAGCCAAGATAGGGGCTATTGGTGAGCCCATTGGGCATCCAAATAACTGTAAATAAAACTCATTGTTGAATTGAAAATATCCCCTCTCTAGGCATAACTTAAGTGCTTCTAAGAATTGTTTTTTAGGAATATTTGTGTGAGGTCTGAATTCATCAAACCTGTCAGAAATAATTTTGGTTACTATTGGTAAAAAGGGATGATACATCCAGTGAAATAAGTTGATACCCAGGGGGTAATTGAACATTGGATATCTTATCGTGGAAGTTAAATGAATCCTTCACGTTATACTTGTAGGTGGAGAGACGTGTTAGAATAGTGGCAAGATGTCTAGCTAATCCATATGTTGGGGAATTTTGAAAACGAAACTATGGGTCTGACTGGGTTCCCATCCTTATGGTTTTTTACTAGAGAGTACAACTTAGGGGAAGTTGGTGCGTTATTCACAAGTTTTCTGCAAGTATGTTCATCTATGTATTTGTTTTTTTGTAAGAACCGTACGTACTTGTTTGTATCATTCATCAGGCTGTGTGTGGGGTTACGTGAAACTTTTTTGTACGTATTATGGTCATTTAATAATTGTTAAGGTTTTTTTATATATTCATCTTTATCAATTGCTACCGTTTGATTTGTTTTGTCAGTTTTAGTTATGTATATGTCTGGGTTGGAGCGTAGGAATTGTTTTTTTTTTTTTAATATCAGTACATCCCTATGTTTTATACCATTTTTATTCTTATTTTGATTTTGATAATTTGTAATCACATTAACACATTGACCTCTGACTACTTCCCTGTTTTCTTCAATTACACTGTGTTGGATGAAGTATTCTACATCACTAATTAAATTTTCTATCGGAATTTTGTTATTTATAAATGGAATGGAATATTTGGGTCCTAGTGATAAGAATTGTTTTATATCTACGGGGATGTCTTTTTTAGTCAAGTTCACAAACCATTTCTCATTACCTATGATATTACATGTTTTTTTGTGTAATTTATTGAATTTATTTATTTGACGGGTTTTAATTATTTCATGTTTTTGGTCATGCAGTATTTTTTGTTTTTCTTCAAATTCTACCATTACTGTGGGCGGTAAAATTGTTTTGCAGTAATCTCTACATTCCACTATGGTTCTTTCTGTTCCAATGATCTTATAATTAGAGCTCTTAATTTCTAAATTTAACAATGTTTTCTTAAATCTATTAATAGCATTCTCAAAGTCTTTGTAATATTTATGGTGAATATGACAAGTGCGATGTAATTTCTTAAAATAGTTATTAATGTGTGAAGGTGTGACGTCTTCTGCCCGGCACTGAAGTAGGAAGATGCGGTTATTCTTAGCATGTGTCAATTTCTTGTATGATTTCGAAAGTAATTTCAATGTTGAGACTGATGAAGTACCATGTATGTCCTTTATATCCTTGTAAAAACCCATATTTCATGTTGTAGTAGATATCATAGCTCTCAGCAATATTATAGGAATGTTAATTATCGACCGTATTATTATACTGTTAATGATTTCGAGGTTCGGTCATTAATTATGAAAACTCAGTTTTGTGACGTTTCGAGATTTATTCTTCTCATAATCATGCGTACAACATTAAAATATAGTCTTACTACAATTATATTATTTGTAAGTGTGTATAGGTGTGTGTAAAGTCATACATTACTATAACTATTTACTTACATTAACTGTGAGATGAGCTACAGCAACCACATTACACTAAACACTTATCACTGTTCCATACTTATACACATATAACACATTACAATTGTATAGTGTTAGCGTTATGTAGTTATCTGACAGACTGCCAGCGATATAAAATTTTAATAGTACCTAACTAGAAAGTTGTTCAGTATTCCTATACCTGTAAACTATTGTCCATTTTAAAAAGAGTGAATAAGATTAGAATAACACTTGCTAAGACTTTGTACGTCCGTTTTCTTGTTAACTGAAAGGTGTTTATTCTTCTCTATTGTTAGCATTTCTAAGAATTGCCTTTTAAAATGATTACTTTCTGCATGAATTACTTTAGCTTTGTGAAACTGAAACGAGTGACCGTGTGTACGGGCGTGTTGTGTTAGGGCCGTGGGATCAGGTCTGTTAGTATTTACTTTCTGGCAGCTATATTTATGTTGATAAATACGTCTTTTAAAATACTGTTCAGAACAACCGTAATATTTTTTCCACAGTTTTCTTCACACAGTATTTCATATATTATGTTGTTGGATCTTAGTTCTATTTCATCCCTGTCTTTAGTATGCGTAAAACATTTATTATTGATAGTGTTAACGTTTTTGAAAGCTATTTTTGTATTGTGATTAGCATTAGTGAGGATCTTGGAAAGTCTTTCTGATAATGATTTGACATATGGAAGGGAAAAATATTTTTTAGTTGTAGTAGTGTTATCTTGATTACTGGATGTTGTATTCTGTCCTACAGGTGTATTACCATTTATTTCGTTATTAGTCACGTCTAAGTTATTTATTTGGGTTTTAGTGTTATCTACCATATTATGATTATGTCTGTAACTTTCTCGCAATATTTTGCAAATTATCTTGTGGGGGTACCCATTTGTTCATCTATTATCAATTTCTTTTTTGTAGATGTCTGTTGTAAGTCTGTGTGCACGATTTATCAGATTTTTAGCAACATTAATTTTGTAGTGGTATGGACAATGACTCGTGTAATGAATGTATCGTCCTGAGGTTTGTGGTTTTTGCCACCATTTTGTGTCAAGTTTACCATTGGCTTGGTGGAGTAATAAAACATCTAAAAATGAGATTGTGTTGTCCGATTTTTCTAATTCTACAGTGAAAACTATACGTGGATGAAAGTCATTGAATGTATCTATTATTATATTCTGCATATTAATCGGTATTGCTGTAATAATATCATCAACAAATTTGTAAAGGAATGGTATATCAAATGGTACAGTGGGAAGTTTTTTATCAAGAATATACTCAAGATATATATCAGCCAAGATAGGGGCTATTGGTGAGCCCATTGGGCATCCAAATAACTGTAAATAAAACTCATTGTTGAATTGAAAATATCCCCTCTCTAGGCATAACTTAAGTGCTTCTAAGAATTGTTTTTTAGGAATATTTGTGTGAGGTCTGAGTTCATCAAACCTGTCAGAAATAATTTTGGTTACTATTGGTAAAAAGGGATGATACATCCAGTGAAATAAGTTGATACCCAGGGGGTAATTGAACATTGGATATCTTATCGTGGAAGTCAAATGAATCCTTCACGTTATACTTGTAGGTGGAGAGACGTGTTAGAATAGTGGCAAGATGTCTAGCTAATCCATATGTTGGGGAATTTAAAAACGAAACTATGGGTCTGACTGGGTTCCCATCCTTATGGTTTTTTACTAGAGAGTACAACTTAGGGGAAGTTGGTGCGTTATTCACAAGTTTTCTGCAAGTATGTTCATCTATGTATTTGTTTTTTTGTAAGAACCGTACGTACTTGTTTGTATCATTCATCAGGCTGTGTGTGGGGTTACGTGAAACTTTTTTCTACGTATTATGGTCATTTAATAATTGTTTAGTTTTTTTTATATATTCATCTTTATCAATTGCTACCGTTTGATTTGTTTTGTCAATTTTAGTTATGTATATGTCTGGGTTGGAGCGTAGGAATTGTTTTTTTTTTTTTTTAATATCAGTACATCCCTATGTTTTATACCATTTTTATTCTTATTTTGATTTTGATAATTTGTAATCACACTAACACATTGACCTCTGACTACTTCCCTGTTTTCTTCAATTACACTGTGTTGGATGAAGTATTCTACATCACTAATTATATTTTCTATTGGAATTTTGTTATTTATAAATGGAATGGAATATTTGGGTCCTAGTGATAAGAATTGTTTTATATCTACGAGGATTTCTTTTTTAGTCAAGTTCACAAACCATTTCTCATTACCTATGATATTACATGTTTCTTTGTGTAATTTATTGAATTTATTTATTTGACGGGTTTTAATTATTTCATGTTTTTGGTCATGCAGTATTTTTTGTTTTTCTTCAAATTCTACCATTACTGTGGGTGGTAAAATTGTTTTGCAGTAATCTCTACATTCCACTATGGTTCTTTCTGTTCCAATGATCTTGTAATTAGAGCTCTTAATTTCTAAATTTAACAATGTTTTCTTAAATCTATTAATAGCATTCTCAAAGTCTTTGTAATATTTATGGTGAATATGACAAGTGCGATGTAATTTCTTAAAATAGTTATTAATGTGTGAAGGTGTGACGTCTTCTGCCCGGCACCGAAGTAGGAAGATGCGGTTATTCTTAGCATGTGTCAATTTCTTGTATGATTTCGAAAGTAATTTCAATGTTGAGACTGATGAAGTACCATGTATGTCCTTTATATCCTTGTAAAAACCCATATTTCATGTTGTAGTAGATATCATAGCTCTCAGCAATATTATAGGAATGTTAATTATCGACCGTATTATTATACTGTTAATGATTTCGAGGTTTGGTCATTAATTATGAAAACTCAGTTTTGTGACGTTTCGAGATTTATTCTTCTCATAATCATGCGTACAACATTAAAATATAGTCTTACTACAATTATATTAATTGTAAGTGTGTATAGGTGTGTGTAAAGTCATACATTACTATAACTATTTACTTACATTAACTGTGAGATGAGCTACAGCAACCACATTACACTAAACACTTATCACTGTTCCATACTTATACACATATAACACATTACAATTGTATAGTGTTAGCGTTATGTAGTTATCTGACAGACTGCCAGCGATATGAAATTTTAATAGTACCTAACTAGAAAGTTGTTCAGTATTCCTATACCTGTAAACTATTGTCCATTTTAAAAAGAGTGAATAAGATTAGAATAACACTTGCTAAGACTTTGTACGTCCCTTTTCTTGTTAACTCAAAGGTGTTTATTCTTCTCTCTTGTTAGCATTTCTAAGAATTGCCGTTTAAAATGATTACTTTCTGCATGAATTACTTTAGCTTTGTGAAACTGAAACGAGTGACCGTGTGTACGGGCATGTTGTGTTAGGGCTGTGGGATCAGGTCTGTTAGTATTTACTTTCTGGCAGCTATATTTATGTTGATAAATACGTCTTTTAAAATACTGTTCAGAACAACCGTAATATTTTTTTCCACAGTTTTCTTCACACGGTATTTCATATATTATGTTGTTGGATCTTAGTTCTATTTCATCCCTGTCTTTAGTATGCGTAAAACATTTATTATTGATAGTGTTAACGTTTTTGAAAGCTATTTTTGTATTGTGATTAGCATTAGTGAGGATCTTGGAAAGTCTTTCTGATAATGATTTGACATATGGAAGGGAAAAATATTTTTTAGTTGTAGTAGTGTTATCTTGATTACTGGATGTTGTATTCTGTCCTACAGGTGTATTACCATTTATTTAGTCACGTCTAAGTTATTTATTTGGGTTTTAGTGTTATCTACCATATTATGATTATGTCTGTAACTTTCTCGCAATATTTTGCAAATTATCTTGTGGGGGTACCCATTTGTTAGCAATAAGTCTACTAGTCTATTATGAATTTCTTTTTTGTAGATGTCTGTTGTAAGTCTGTGTGCACGATTTATCAGATTTTTAGCAACATTAATTTTGTAGTGGTATGGACAATGACTCGTGTAATGAATGTATCGTCCTGAGGTTTGTGGTTTTTGCCACCATTTTGTGTCAAGTTTACCATTGGCTTGGTGGAGTAATAAAACATCTAAAAATGAGATTGTGTTGTCCGATTTTTCTAATTCTACAGTGAAAACTATACGTGGATGAAAGTCATTGAATGTATCTATTATTATATTCTGCATATTAATCGGTATTGCTGTAATAATATCATCAACAAATTTGTAAAGGAATGGTATATCAAATGGTACAGTGGGAAGTTTTTTATCAAGAATATACTCAAGATATATATCAGCCAAGATAGGGGCTATTGGTGAGCCCATTGGGCATCCAAATAACTGTAAATAAAACTCATTGTTGAATTGAAAATATCCCCTCTCTAGGCATAACTTAAGTGCTTCTAAGAATTGTTTTTTAGGAATATTTGTGTGAGGTCTGAATTCATCAAACCTGTCAGAAATAATTTTGGTTACTATTGGTAAAAAGGGATGATACATCCAGTGAAATAAGTTGATACCCAGGGGGTAATTGAACATTGGATATCTTATCGTCGAAGTCAAATGAATCCTTCACGTTATACTTGTAGGTGGAGAGACGTGTTAGAATAGTGGCAAGATGTCTAGCTAATCCATATGTTGGGGAATTTTGAAAACGAAACTATGGGTCTGACTGGGTTCCCATCCTTATGGTTTTTTACTAGAGAGTACAACTTAGGGGAAGTTGGTGCGTTATTCACAAGTTTTCTGCAAGTATGTTCATCTATGTATTTGTTTTTTTGTAAGAACCGTACGTACTTGTTTGTATCATTCATCAGGCTGTGTGTGGGGTTACGTGAAACGTTTTTGTACGTATTATGGTCATTTAATAATTGTTAAGGTTTTTTTATATATTCATCTTTATCAATTGCTACCGTTTGATTTGTTTTGTCAGTTTTAGTTATGTATATGTCTGGGTTGGAGCGTAGGAATTGTTTTTTTTTTTTTAATATCAGTACATCCCTATGTTTTATACCATTTTTATTCTTATTTTGATTTTGATAATTTGTAATCACATTAACACATTGACCTCTGACTACTTCCCTGTTTTCTTCAATTACACTGTGTTGGATGAAGTATTCTACATCACTAATTAAATTTTCTATCCGAATTTTGTTATTTATAAATGGAATGGAATATTTGGGTCCTAGTGATAAGAATTGTTTTATATCTACGGGGATGTCTTTTTTAGTCAAGTTCACAAACCATTTCTCATTACCTATGATATTACATGTTTCTTTGTGTAATTTATTGAATTTATTTATTTGACGGGTTTTAATTATTTCATGTTTTTGGTCATGCAGTATTTTTTGTTTTTCTTCAAATTCTACCATTACTGTGGGCGGTAAAATTGTTTTGCAGTAATCTCTACATTCCACTATGGTTCTTTCTGTTCCAATGATCTTATAATTAGAGCTCTTAATTTCTAAATTTAACAATGTTTTCTTAAATCTATTAATAGCATTCTCAAAGTCTTTGTAATATTTATGGTGAATATGACAAGTGCGATGTAATTTCTTAAAATAGTTATTAATGTGTGAAGGTGTGACGTCTTCTGCCCGGCACTGAAGTAGGAAGATGCGGTTATTCTTAGCATGTGTCAATTTCTTGTATGATTTCGAAAGTAATTTCAATGTTGAGACTGATGAAGTACCATGTATGTCCTTTATATCCTTGTAAAAACCCATATTTCATGTTGTAGTAGATATCATAGCTCTCAGCAATATTATAGGAATGTTAATTATCGACCGTATTATTATACTGTTAATGATTTCGAGGTTCGGTCATTAATTATGAAAACTCAGTTTTGTGACATTTCGAGATTTATTCTTCTCATAATCATGCGTACAACATTAAAATATAGTCTTACTACAATTATATTATTTGTAAGTGTGTATAGGTGTGTGTAAAGTCATACATTACTATAACTATTTACTTACATTAACTGTGAGATGAGCTACAGCAACCACATTACACTAAACACTTATCACTGTTCCATACTTATACACATATAACACATTACAATTGTATAGTGTTAGCGTTATGTAGTTATCTGACAGACTGCCAGCGATATAAAATTTTAATAGTACCTAACTAGAAAGTTGTTCAGTATTCCTATACCTGTAAACTATTGTCCATTTTAAAAAGAGTGAATAAGATTAGAATAACACTTGCTAAGACTTTGTACGTCCGTTTTCTTGTTAACTGAAAGGTGTTTATTCTTCTCTATTGTTAGCATTTCTAAGAATTGCCTTTTAAAATGATTACTTTCTGCATGAATTACTTTAGCTTTGTGAAACTGAAACGAGTGACCGTGTGTACGGGCGTGTTGTGTTAGGGCCGTGGGATCAGGTCTGTTAGTATTTACTTTCTGGCAGCTATATTTATGTTGATAAATACGTCTTTTAAAATACTGTTCAGAACAACCGTAATATTTTTTCCACAGTTTTCTTCACACAGTATTTCATATATTATGTTGTTGGATCTTAGTTCTATTTCATCCCTGTCTTTAGTATGCGTAAAACATTTATTATTGATAGTGTTAACGTTTTTGAAAGCTATTTTTGTATTGTGATTAGCATTAGTGAGGATCTTGGAAAGTCTTTCTGATAATGATTTGACATATGGAAGGGAAAAATATTGTTTAGTTGTAGTAGTGTTATCTTGATTACTGGATGTTGTATTCTGTCCTACAGGTGTATTACCATTTATTTCGTTATTAGTCACGTCTAAGTTATTTATTTGGGTTTTAGTGTTATCTACCATATTATGATTATGTCTGTAACTTTCTCGCAATATTTTGCAAATTATCTTGTGGGGGTACCCATTTGTTAGCAATAAGTCTACTAGTCTATTATGAATTTCTTTTTTGTAGATGTCTGTTGTAAGTCTGTGTGCACGATTTATCAGATTTTTAGCAACATTAATTTTGTAGTGGTATGGACAATGACTCGTGTAATGAATGTATCGTCCTGAGGTTTGTGGTTTTTGCCACCATTTTGTGTCAAGTTTACCATTGGCTTGGTGGAGTAATAAAACATCTAAAAATGAGATTGTGTTGTCCGATTTTTCTAATTCTACAGTGAAAACTATACGTGGATGAAAGTCATTGAATGTATCTATTATTATATTCTGCATATTAATCGGTATTGCTGTAATAATATCATCAACAAATTTGTAAAGGAATGGTATATCAAATGGTACAGTGGGAAGTTTTTTATCAAGAATATACTCAAGATATATATCAGCCAAGACAGGGGCTATTGGTGAGCCCATTGGGCATCCAAATAACTGTAAATAAAACTCATTGTTGAATTGAAAATATCCCCTCTCTAGGCATAACTTAAGTGCTTCTAAGAATTGTTTTTTAGGAATATTTGTGTGAGGTCTGAGTTCATCAAACCTGTCAGAAATAATTTTGGTTACTATTGGTAAAAAGGGATGATACATCCAGTGAAATAAGTTGATACCCAGGGGGTAATTGAACATTGGATATCTTATCGTGGAAGTCAAATGAATCCTTCACGTTATACTTGTAGGTGGAGAGACGTGTTAGAATAGTGGCAAGATGTCTAGCTAATCCATATGTTGGGGAATTTAAAAACGAAACTATGGGTCTGACTGGGTTCCCATCCTTATGGTTTTTTACTAGAGAGTACAACTTAGGGGAAGTTGGTGCGTTATTCACAAGTTTTCTGCAAGTATGTTCATCTATGTATTTGTTTTTTTGTAAGAACCGTACGTACTTGTTTGTATCATTCATCAGGCTGTGTGTGGGGTTACGTGAAACTTTTTTCTACGTATTATGGTCATTTAATAATTGTTGAGTTTTTTTTATATATTCATCTTTATCAATTGCTACCGTTTGATTTGTTTTGTCAATTTTAGTTATGTATATGTCTGGGTTGGAGCGTAGGAATTGTTTTTTTTTTTTTTTAATATCAGTACATCCCTATGTTTTATACCATTTTTATTCTTATTTTGATTTTGATAATTTGTAATCACACTAACACATTGACCTCTGACTACTTCCCTGTTTTCTTCAATTACACTGTGTTGGATGAAGTATTCTACATCACTAATTATATTTTCTATTGGAATTTTGTTATTTATAAATGGAATGGAATATTTGGGTCCTAGTGATAAGAATTGTTTTATATCTACGAGGATTTCTTTTTTAGTCAAGTTCACAAACCATTTCTCATTACCTATGATATTACATGTTTCTTTGTGTAATTTATTGAATTTATTTATTTGACGGGTTTTAATTATTTCATGTTTTTGGTCATGCAGTATTTTTTGTTTTTCTTCAAATTCTACCATTACTGTGGGTGGTAAAATTGTTTTGCAGTAATCTCTACATTCCACTATGGTTCTTTCTGTTCCAATGATCTTATAATTAGAGCTCTTAATTTCTAAATTTAACAATGTTTTCTTAAATCTATTAATAGCATTCTCAAAGTCTTTGTAATATTTATGGTGAATATGACAAGTGCGATGTAATTTCTTAAAATAGTTATTAATGTGTGAAGGTGTGACGTCTTCTGCCCGGCACCGAAGTAGGAAGATGCGGTTATTCTTAGCATGTGTCAATTTCTTGTATGATTTCGAAAGTAATTTCAATGTTGAGACTGATGAAGTACCATGTATGTCCTTTATATCCTTGTAAAAACCCATATTTCATGTTGTAGTAGATATCATAGCTCTCAGCAATATTATAGGAATGTTAATTATCGACCGTATTATTATACTGTTAATGATTTCGAGGTTCGGTCATTAATTATGAAAACTCAGTTTTGTGACGTTTCGAGATTTATTCTTCTCATAATCATGCGTACAACATTAAAATATAGTCTTACTACAATTATATTAATTGTAAGTGTGTATAGGTGTGTGTAAAGTCATACATTACTATAACTATTTACTTACATTAACTGTGAGATGAGCTACAGCAACCACATTACACTAAACACTTATCACTGTTCCATACTTATACACATATAACACATTACAATTGTATAGTGTTAGCGTTATGTAGTTATCTGACAGACTGCCAGCGATATGAAATTTTAATAGTACCTAACTAGAAAGTTGTTCAGTATTCCTATACCTGTAAACTATTGTCCATTTTAAAAAGAGTGAATAAGATTAGAATAACACTTTGTACGTCCGTTTTCTTGTTAACTGAAAGGTGTTTATTCTTCTCTATTGTTAGCATTTCTAAGAATTGCCTTTTAAAATGATTACTTTCTGCATGAATTACTTTAGCTTTGTGAAACTGAAACGAGTGACCGTGTGTACGGGCGTGTTGTGTTAGGGCCGTGGGATCAGGTCTGTTAGTATTTACTTTCTGGCAGCTATATTTATGTTGATAAATACGTCTTTTAAAATACTGTTCAGAACAACCGTAATATTTTTTCCACAGTTTTCTTCACACAGTATTTCATATATTATGTTGTTGGATCTTAGTTCTATTTCATCCCTGTCTTTAGTATGCGTAAAACATTTATTATTGATAGTGTTAACGTTTTTGAAAGCTATTTTTGTATTGTGATTAGCATTAGTGAGGATCTTGGAAAGTCTTTCTGATAATGATTTGACATATGGAAGGGAAAAATATTTTTTAGTTGTAGTAGTGTTATCTTGATTACTGGATGTTGTATTCTGTCCTACAGGTGTATTACCATTTATTTCGTTATTAGTCACGTCTAAGTTATTTATTTCGGTTTTAGTGTTATCTACCATATTATGATTATGTCTGTAACTTTCTCGCAATATTTTGCAAATTATCTTGTGGGGGTACCCATTTGTTAGCAATAAGTCTACTAGTCTATTATGAATTTCTTTTTTGTAGATGTCTGTTGTAAGTCTGTGTGCACGATTTATCAGATTTTTAGCAACATTAATTTTGTAGTGGTATGGACAATGACTCGTGTAATGAATGTATCGTCCTGAGGTTTGTGGTTTTTGCCACCATTTTGTGTCAAGTTTACCATTGGCTTGGTGGAGTAATAAAACATCTAAAAATGAGATTGTGTTGTCCGATTTTTCTAATTCTACAGTGAAAACTATACGTGGATGAAAGTCATTGAATGTATCTATTATTATATTCTGCATATTAATCGGTATTGCTGTAATAATATCATCAACAAATTTGTAAAGGAATGGTATATCAAATGGTACAGTGGGAAGTTTTTTATCAAGAATATACTCAAGATATATATCAGCCAAGATAGGGGCTATTGGTGAGCCCATTGGGCATCCAAATAACTGTAAATAAAACTCATTGTTGAATTGAAAATATCCCCTCTCTAGGCATAACTTAAGTGCTTCTAAGAATTGTTTTTTAGGAATATTTGTGTGAGGTCTGAGTTCATCAAACCTGTCAGAAATAATTTTGGTTACTATTGGTAAAAAGGGATGATACATCCAGTGAAATAAGTTGATACCCAGGGGGTAATTGAACATTGGATATCTTATCGTGGAAGTCAAATGAATCCTTCACGTTATACTTGTAGGTGGAGAGACGTGTTAGAATAGTGGCAAGATGTCTAGCTAATCCATATGTTGGGGAATTTAAAAACGAAACTATGGGTCTGACTGGGTTCCCATCCTTATGGTTTTTTACTAGAGAGTACAACTTAGGGGAAGTTGGTGCGTTATTCACAAGTTTTCTGCAAGTATGTTCATCTATGTATTTGTTTTTTTGTAAGAACCGTACGTACTTGTTTGTATCATTCATCAGGCTGTGTGTGGGGTTACGTGAAACTTTTTTCTACGTATTATGGTCATTTAATAATTGTTTAGTTTTTTTTATATATTCATCTTTATCAATTGCTACCGTTTGATTTGTTTTGTCAATTTTAGTTATGTATATGTCTGGGTTGGAGCGTAGGAATTGTTTTTTTTTTTTTTTAATATCAGTACATCCCTATGTTTTATACCATTTTTATTCTTATTTTGATTTTGATAATTTGTAATCACACTAACACATTGACCTCTGACTACTTCCCTGTTTTCTTCAATTACACTGTGTTGGATGAAGTATTCTACATCACTAATTATATTTTCTATTGGAATTTTGTTATTTATAAATGGAATGGAATATTAGGGTCCTAGTGATAAGAATTGTTTTATATCTACGAGGATTTCTTTTTTAGTCAAGTTCACAAACCATTTCTCATTACCTATGATATTACATGTTTCTTTGTGTAATTTATTGAATTTATTTATTTGACGGGTTTTAATTATTTCATGTTTTTGGTCATGCAGTATTTTTTGTTTTTCTTCAAATTCTACCATTACTGTGGGTGGTAAAATTGTTTTGCAGTAATCTCTACATTCCACTATGGTTCTTTCTGTTCCAATGATCTTATAATTAGAGCTCTTAATTTCTAAATTTAACAATGTTTTCTTAAATCTATTAATAGCATTCTCAAAGTCTTTGTAATATTTATGTTGAATATGACAAGTGTGATGTAATTTCTTAAAATAGTTATTAATGTGTGAAGGTGTGACGTCTTCTGCCCAGCACCGAAGTAGGAAGATGCGGTTATTCTTAGCATGTGTCAATTTCTTGTATGATTTCGAAAGTAATTTCAATGTTGAGACTGATGAAGTACCATGTATGTCCTTTATATCCTTGTAAAAACCCATATTTCATGTTGTAGTAGATATCATAGCTCTCAGCAATATTATAGGAATGTTAATTATCGACCGTATTATTATACTGTTAATGATTTCGAGGTTCGGTCATTAATTATGAAAACTCAGTTTTGCGACGTTTCGAGATTTATTCTTCTCATAATCATGCGTACAACATTAAAATATAGTCTTACTACAATTATATTATTTGTAAGTGTGTATAGGTGTGTGTAAAGTCATACATTACTATAACTATTTACTTACATTAACTGTGAGATGAGCTACAGCAACCACATTACACTAAACACTTATCACTGTTCCATACTTATACACATATAACACATTACAATTGTATAGTGTTAGCGTTATGTAGTTATCTGACAGACTGCCAGCGATATAAAATTTTAATAGTACCTAACTAGAAAGTTGTTCAGTATTCCTATACCTGTAAACTATTGTCCATTTTAAAAAGAGTGAATAAGATTAGAATAACACTTTGTACGTCCGTTTTCTTGTTAACTGAAAGGTGTTTATTCTTCTCTATTGTTAGCATTTCTAAGAATTGCCTTTTAAAATGATTACTTTCTGCATGAATTACTTTAGCTTTGTGAAACTGAAACGAGTGACCGTGTGTACGGGCGTGTTGTGTTAGGGCCGTGGGATCAGGTCTGTTAGTATTTACTTTCTGGCAGCTATATTTATGTTGATAAATACGTCTTTTAAAATACTGTTCAGAACAACCGTAATATTTTTTCCACAGTTTTCTTCACACAGTATTTCATATATTATGTTGTTGGATCTTAGTTCTATTTCATCCCTGTCTTTAGTATGCGTAAAACATTTATTATTGATAGTGTTAACGTTTTTGAAAGCTATTTTTGTATTGTGATTAGCATTAGTGAGGATCTTGGAAAGTCTTTCTGATAATGATTTGACATATGGAAGGGAAAAATATTTTTTAGTTGTAGTAGTGTTATCTTGATTACTGGATGTTGTATTCTGTCCTACAGGTGTATTACCATTTATTTCGTTATTAGTCACGTCTAAGTTATTTATTTGGGTTTTAGTGTTATCTACCATATTATGATTATGTCTGTAACTTTCTCGCAATATTTTGCAAATTATCTTGTGGGGGTACCCATTTGTTAGCAATAAGTCTACTAGTCTATTATGAATTTCTTTTTTGTAGATGTCTGTTGTAAGTCTGTGTGCACGATTTATCAGATTTTTAGCAACATTAATTTTGTAGTGGTATGGACAATGACTCGTGTAATGAATGTATCGTCCTGAGGTTTGTGGTTTTTGCCACCATTTTGTGTCAAGTTTACCATTGGCTTGGTGGAGTAATAAAACATCTAAAAATGAGATTGTGTTGTCCGATTTTTCTAATTCTACAGTGAAAACTATACGTGGATGAAAGTCATTGAATGTATCTATTATTATATTCTGCATATTAATCGGTATTGCTGTAATAATATCATCAACAAATTTGTAAAGGAATGGTATATCAAATGGTACAGTGGGAAGTTTTTTATCAAGAATATACTCAAGATATATATCAGCCAAGATAGGGGCTATTGGTGAGCCCATTGGGCATCCAAATAACTGTAAATAAAACTCATTGTTGAATTGAAAATATCCCCTCTCTAGGCATAACTTAAGTGCTTCTAAGAATTGTTTTTTAGGAATATTTGTGTGAGGTCTGAGTTCATCAAACCTGTCAGAAATAATTTTGGTTACTATTGGTAAAAAGGGATGATACATCCAGTGAAATAAGTTGATACCCAGGGGGTAATTGAACATTGGATATCTTATCGTGGAAGTCAAATGAATCCTTCACGTTATACTTGTAGGTGGAGAGACGTGTTAGAATAGTGGCAAGATGTCTAGCTAATCCATATGTTGGGGAATTTAAAAACGAAACTATGGGTCTGACTGGGTTCCCATCCTTATGGTTTTTTACTAGAGAGTACAACTTAGGGGAAGTTGGTGCGTTATTCACAAGTTTTCTGCAAGTATGTTCATCTATGTATTTGTTTTTTTGTAAGAACCGTACGTACTTGTTTGTATCATTCATCAGGCTGTGTGTGGGGTTACGTGAAACTTTTTTCTACGTATTATGGTCATTTAATAATTGTTTAGTTTTTTTTATATATTCATCTTTATCAATTGCTACCGTTTGATTTGTTTTGTCAATTTTAGTTATGTATATGTCTGGGTTGGAGCGTAGGAATTGTTTTTTTTTTTTTTTAATATCAGTACATCCCTATGTTTTATACCATTTTTATTCTTATTTTGATTTTGATAATTTGTAATCACACTAACACATTGACCTCTGACTACTTCCCTGTTTTCTTCAATTACACTGTGTTGGATGAAGTATTCTACATCACTAATTATATTTTCTATTGGAATTTTGTTATTTATAAATGGAATGGAATATTAGGGTCCTAGTGATAAGAATTGTTTTATATCTACGAGGATTTCTTTTTTAGTCAAGTTCACAAACCATTTCTCATTACCTATGATATTACATGTTTCTTTGTGTAATTTATTGAATTTATTTATTTGACGGGTTTTAATTATTTCATGTTTTTGGTCATGCAGTATTTTTTGTTTTTCTTCAAATTCTACCATTACTGTGGGTGGTAAAATTGTTTTGCAGTAATCTCTACATTCCACTATGGTTCTTTCTGTTCCAATGATCTTATAATTAGAGCTCTTAATTTCTAAATTTAACAATGTTTTCTTAAATCTATTAATAGCATTCTCAAAGTCTTTGTAATATTTATGTTGAATATGACAAGTGTGATGTAATTTCTTAAAATAGTTATTAATGTGTGAAGGTGTGACGTCTTCTGCCCAGCACCGAAGTAGGAAGATGCGGTTATTCTTAGCATGTGTCAATTTCTTGTATGATTTCGAAAGTAATTTCAATGTTGAGACTGATGAAGTACCATGTATGTCCTTTATATCCTTGTAAAAACCCATATTTCATGTTGTAGTAGATATCATAGCTCTCAGCAATATTATAGGAATGTTAATTATCGACCGTATTATTATACTGTTAATGATTTCGAGGTTCGGTCATTAATTATGAAAACTCAGTTTTGCGACGTTTCGAGATTTATTCTTCTCATAATCATGCGTACAACATTAAAATATAGTCTTACTACAATTATATTATTTGTAAGTGTGTATAGGTGTGTGTAAAGTCATACATTACTATAACTATTTACTTACATTAACTGTGAGATGAGCTACAGCAACCACATTACACTAAACACTTATCACTGTTCCATACTTATACACATATAACACATTACAATTGTATAGTGTTAGCGTTATGTAGTTATCTGACAGACTGCCAGCGATATAAAATTTTAATAGTACCTAACTAGAAAGTTGTTCAGTATTCCTATACCTGTAAACTATTGTCCATTTTAAAAAGAGTGAATAAGATTAGAATAACACTTTGTACGTCCGTTTTCTTGTTAACTGAAAGGTGTTTATTCTTCTCTATTGTTAGCATTTCTAAGAATTGCTGTTTAAAATGATTACTTTCTGCATGAATTACTTTAGCTTTGTGAAACTGAAACGAGTGACCGTGTGTACGGGCGTGTTGTGTTAGGGCCGTGGGATCAGGTCTGTTTGTATTTACTTTCTGGCAGCTATATTTATGTTGATAAATACGTCTTTTAAAATACTGTTCAGAACAACCGTAATATTTTTTCCACAGTTTTCTTCACACGGTATTTCATATATTATGTTGGATCTTAGTTCTATTTCATCCCTGTCTTTAGTATGCGTAAAACATTTATTATTGATAGTGTTAACGTTTTTGAAAGCTATTTTTGTATTGTGATTAGCATTAGTGAGGATCTTGGAAAGTCTTTCTGATAATGATTTGACATATGGAAGGGAAAAATATTTTTTAGTTGTAGTAGTGTTATCTTGATTACTGGATGTTGTATTCTGTCCTACAGGTGTATTACCATTTATTTAGTCACGTCTAAGTTATTTATTTGGGTTTTAGTGTTATCTACCATATTATGATTATGTCTGTAACTTTCTCGCAATATTTTGCAAATTATCTTGTGGGGGTACCCATTTGTTAGCAATATGTCTACTAGTCTATTATGAATTTCTTTTTTGTAGATGTCTGTTGTAAGTCTGTGTGCACGATTTATCAGATTTTTAGCAACATTAATTTTGTAGTGCTATGGACAATGACTCGTGTAATGAATGTATCGTCCTGAGGTTTGTGGTTTTTGCCACCATTTTGTGTCAAGTTTACCATTGGCTTGGTGGAGTAATAAAACATCTAAAAATGAGATTGTGTTGTCCGATTTTTCTAATTCTACAGTGAAAACTATACGTGGATGAAAGTCATTGAATGTATCTATTATTATATTCTGCATATTAATCGGTATTGCTGTAATAATATCATCAACAAATTTGTATAGGAATGGTATATCAAATGGTACAGTGGGAAGTTTTTTATCAAGAATATACTCAAGATATATATCAGCCAAGATAGGGGCTATTGGTGAGCCCATTGGGCATCCAAATAACTGTAAATAAAACTCATTGTTGAATTGAAAATATCCCCTCTCTAGGCATAACTTAAGTGCTTCTAAGAATTGTTTTTTAGGAATATTTGTGTGAGGTCTGAGTTCATCAAACCTGTCAGAAATAATTTTGGTTACTATTGGTAAAAAGGGATGATACATCCAGTGAAATAAGTTGATACCCAGGGGGTAATTGAACATTGGATATCTTATTGTGGAAGTCAAATGAATCCTTCACGTTATACTTGTAGGTGGAGAGACGTGTTAGAATAGTGGCAAGATGTCTAGCTAATCCATATGTTGGGGAATTTAAAAACGAAACTATGGGTCTGACTGGGTTCCCATCCTTATGGTTTTTTACTAGAGAGTACAACTTAGGGGAAGTTGGTGCGTTATTCACAAGTTTTCTGCAAGTATGTTCATCTATGTATTTGTTTTTTTGTAAGAACCGTACGTACTTGTTTGTATCATTCATCAGGCTGTGTGTGGGGTTACGTGAAACTTTTTTGTACGTATTATGGTCATTTAATAATTGTTGAGTTTTTTTTATATATTCATCTTTATCAATTGCTACCGTTTGATTTGTTTTGTCAGTTTTAGTTATGTATATGTCTGGGTTGGAGCGTAGGAATAGTTTTGTTTTTTTTAATATCAGTACATCCCTATGTTTTATACCATTTTTATTCTTATTTTGATTTTGATAATTTGTAATCACATTAACACATTGACCTCTGACTACTTCCCTGTTTTCTTCAATTACACTGTGTTGGATGAAGTATTCTACATCACTAATTATATTTTCTTTCGGAATTTGTTATTTATAAATGGAATGGAATATTTGGGTCCTAGTGATAAGAATTGTTTTATATCTACGGGGATGTCTTTTTTAGTCAAGTTCACAAACCATTTCTCATTACCTATGATATTACATGTTTCTTTGTGTAATTTATTGAATTTATTTATTTGACAGGTTTTAATTATTTCATGTTTTTGGTCATGCAGTATTTTTTGTTTTTCTTCAAATTCTACCATTACTGTGGGCGGTAAAATTGTTTTGCAGTAATCTCTACATTCCACTATGGTTCTTTCTGTTCCAATGATCTTATAATTAGAGCTCTTAATTTCTAAATTTAACAATGTTTTCTTAAATCTATTAATAGCATTCTCAAAGTCTTTGTAATATTTATGGTGAATATGACAAGTGCGATGTAATTTCTTAAAATAGTTATTAATGTGTGAAGGTGTGACGTCTTCTGCCCGGCACCGAAGTAGGAAGATGCGGTTATTCTTAGCATGTGTCAATTTCTTGTATGATTTCGAAAGTAATTTCAATGTTGAGACTGATGAAGTACCATGTATGTCCTTTATATCCTTGTAAAAACCCATATTTCATGTTGTAGTAGATATCATAGCTCTCAGCAATATTATAGGAATGTTAATTATCGACCGTATTATTATACTGTTAATGATTTCGAGGTTCGGTCATTAATTATGAAAACTCAGTTTTGCGACGTTTCGAGATTTATTCTTCTCATAATCATGCGTACAACATTAAAATATAGTCTTACTACAATTATATTAATTGTAAGTGTGTATAGGTGTGTGTAAAGTCATACATTACTATAACTATTTACTTACATTAACTGTGAGATGAGCTACAGCAACCACATTACACTAAACACTTATCACTGTTCCATACTTATACACATATAACACATTACAATTGTATAGTGTTAGCGTTATGTAGTTATCTGACAGACTGCCAGCGATATGAAATTTTAATAGTACCTAACTAGAAAGTTGTTCAGTATTCCTATACCTGTAAACTATTGTCCATTTTAAAAAGAGTGAATAAGATTAGAATAACACTTGCTAAGACTTTGTACGTCCCTTTTCTTGTTAACTCAAAGGTGTTTATTCTTCTCTCTTGTTAGCATTTCTAAGAATTGCCGTTTAAAATGATTACTTTCTGCATGAATTACTTTAGCTTTGTGAAACTGAAACGAGTGACCGTGTGTACGGGCCTGTTGTGTTAGGGCTGTGGGATCAGGTCTGTTAGTATTTACTTTCTGGCAGCTATATTTATGTTGATAAATACGTCTTTTAAAATACTGTTCAGAACAACCGTAATATTTTTTTCCACAGTTTTCTTCACACGGTATTTCATATATTATGTTGTTGGATCTTAGTTCTATTTCATCCCTGTCTTTAGTATGCGTAAAACATTTATTATTGATAGTGTTAACGTTTTTGAAAGCTATTTTTGTATTGTGATTAGCATTAGTGAGGATCTTGGAAAGTCTTTCTGATAATGATTTGACATATGGAAGGGAAAAATATTTTTTAGTTGTAGTAGTGTTATCTTGATTACTGGATGTTGTATTCTGTCCTACAGGTGTATTACCATTTATTTCGTTATTAGTCACGTCTAAGTTATTTATTTGGGTTTTAGTGTTATCTACCATATTATGATTATGTCTGTAACTTTCTCGCAATATTTTGCAAATTATCTTGTGGGGGTACCCATTTGTTAGCAATAAGTCTACTAGTCTATTATGAATTTCTTTTTTGTAGATGTCTGTTGTAAGTCTGTGTGCACGATTTATCAGATTTTTAGCAACATTAATTTTGTAGTGCTATGGACAATGACTCGTGTAATGAATGTATCGTCCTGAGGTTTGTGGTTTTTGCCACCATTTTGTGTCAAGTTTACCATTGGCTTGGTGGAGTAATAAAACATCTAAAAATGAGATTGTGTTGTCCGATTTTTCTAATTCTACAGTGAAAACTATACGTGGATGAAAGTCATTGAATGTATCTATTATTATATTCTGCATATTAATCGGTATTGCTGTAATAATATCATCAACAAATTTGTAAAGGAATGGTATATCAAATGGTACAGTGGGAAGTTTTTTATCAAGAATATACTCAAGATATATATCAGCCAAGATAGGGGCTATTGGTGAGCCCATTGGGCATCCAAATAACTGTAAATAAAACTCATTGTTGAATTGAAAATATCCCCTCTCTAGGCATAACTTAAGTGCTTCTAAGAATTGTTTTTTAGGAATATTTGTGTGAGGTCTGAATTCATCAAACCTGTCAGAAATAATTTTGGTTACTATTGGTAAAAAGGGATGATACATCCAGTGAAATAAGTTGATACCCAGGGGGTAATTGAACATTGGATATCTTATCGTCGAAGTCAAATGAATCCTTCACGTTATACTTGTAGGTGGAGAGACGTGTTAGAATAGTGGCAAGATGTCTAGCTAATCCATATGTTGGGGAATTTTGAAAACGAAACTATGGGTCTGACTGGGTTCCCATCCTTATGGTTTTTTACTAGAGAGTACAACTTAGGGGAAGTTGGTGCGTTATTCACAAGTTTTCTGCAAGTATGTTCATCTATGTATTTGTTTTTTTGTAAGAACCGTACGTACTTGTTTGTATCATTCATCAGGCTGTGTGTGGGGTTACGTGAAACTTTTTTGTACGTATTATGGTCATTTAATAATTGTTAAGGTTTTTTTATATATTCATCTTTATCAATTGCTACCGTTTGATTTGTTTTGTCAGTTTTAGTTATGTATATGTCTGGGTTGGAGCGTAGGAATAGTTTTGTTTTTTTTAATATCAGTACATCCCTATGTTTTATACCATTTTTATTCTTATTTTGATTTTGATAATTTGTAATCACATTAACACATTGACCTCTGACTACTTCCCTGTTTTCTTCAATTACACTGTGTTGGATGAAGTATTCTACATCACTAATTATATTTTCTATCGGAATTTGTTATTTATAAATGGAATGGAATATTTGGGTCCTAGTGATAAGAATTGTTTTATATCTACGGGGATGTCTTTTTTAGTCAAGTTCACAAACCATTTCTCATTACCTATGATATTACATGTTTCTTTGTGTAATTTATTGAATTTATTTATTTGACAGGTTTTAATTATTTCATGTTTTTGGTCATGCAGTATTTTTTGTTTTTCTTCAAATTCTACCATTACTGTGGGCGGTAAAATTGTTTTGCAGTAATCTCTACATTCCACTATGGTTCTTTCTGTTCCAATGATCTTATAATTAGAGCTCTTAATTTCTAAATTTAACAATGTTTTCTTAAATCTATTAATAGCATTCTCAAAGTCTTTGTAATATTTATGGTGAATATGACAAGTGCGATGTAATTTCTTAAAATAGTTATTAATGTGTGAAGGTGTGACGTCTTCTGCCCGGCACCGAAGTAGGAAGATGCGGTTATTCTTAGCATGTGTCAATTTCTTGTATGATTTCGAAAGTAATTTCAATGTTGAGACTGATGAAGTACCATGTATGTCCTTTATATCCTTGTAAAAACCCATATTTCATGTTGTAGTAGATATCATAGCTCTCAGCAATATTATAGGAATGTTAATTATCGACCGTATTATTATACTGTTAATGATTTCGAGGTTCGGTCATTAATTATGAAAACTCAGTTTTGCGACGTTTCGAGATTTATTCTTCTCATAATCATGCGTACAACATTAAAATATAGTCTTACTACAATTATATTAATTGTAAGTGTGTATAGGTGTGTGTAAAGTCATACATTACTATAACTATTTACTTACATTAACTGTGAGATGAGCTACAGCAACCACATTACACTAAACACTTATCACTGTTCCATACTTATACACATATAACACATTACAATTGTATAGTGTTAGCGTTATGTAGTTATCTGACAGACTGCCAGCGATATGAAATTTTAATAGTACCTAACTAGAAAGTTGTTCAGTATTCCTATACCTGTAAACTATTGTCCATTTTAAAAAGAGTGAATAAGATTAGAATAACACTTGCTAAGACTTTGTACGTCCCTTTTCTTGTTAACTCAAAGGTGTTTATTCTTCTCTCTTGTTAGCATTTCTAAGAATTGCCGTTTAAAATGATTACTTTCTGCATGAATTACTTTAGCTTTGTGAAACTGAAACGAGTGACCGTGTGTACGGGCCTGTTGTGTTAGGGCTGTGGGATCAGGTCTGTTAGTATTTACTTTCTGGCAGCTATATTTATGTTGATAAATACGTCTTTTAAAATACTGTTCAGAACAACCGTAATATTTTTTTCCACAGTTTTCTTCACACGGTATTTCATATATTATGTTGTTGGATCTTAGTTCTATTTCATCCCTGTCTTTAGTATGCGTAAAACATTTATTATTGATAGTGTTAACGTTTTTGAAAGCTATTTTTGTATTGTGATTAGCATTAGTGAGGATCTTGGAAAGTCTTTCTGATAATGATTTGACATATGGAAGGGAAAAATATTTTTTAGTTGTAGTAGTGTTATCTTGATTACTGGATGTTGTATTCTGTCCTACAGGTGTATTACCATTTATTTCGTTATTAGTCACGTCTAAGTTATTTATTTGGGTTTTAGTGTTATCTACCATATTATGATTATGTCTGTAACTTTCTCGCAATATTTTGCAAATTATCTTGTGGGGGTACCCATTTGTTAGCAATAAGTCTACTAGTCTATTATGAATTTCTTTTTTGTAGATGTCTGTTGTAAGTCTGTGTGCACGATTTATCAGATTTTTAGCAACATTAATTTTGTAGTGCTATGGACAATGACTCGTGTAATGAATGTATCGTCCTGAGGTTTGTGGTTTTTGCCACCATTTTGTGTCAAGTTTACCATTGGCTTGGTGGAGTAATAAAACATCTAAAAATGAGATTGTGTTGTCCGATTTTTCTAATTCTACAGTGAAAACTATACGTGGATGAAAGTCATTGAATGTATCTATTATTATATTCTGCATATTAATCGGTATTGCTGTAATAATATCATCAACAAATTTGTAAAGGAATGGTATATCAAATGGTACAGTGGGAAGTTTTTTATCAAGAATATACTCAAGATATATATCAGCCAAGATAGGGGCTATTGGTGAGCCCATTGGGCATCCAAATAACTGTAAATAAAACTCATTGTTGAATTGAAAATATCCCCTCTCTAGGCATAACTTAAGTGCTTCTAAGAATTGTTTTTTAGGAATATTTGTGTGAGGTCTGAGTTCATCAAACCTGTCAGAAATAATTTTGGTTACTATTGGTAAAAAGGGATGATACATCCAGTGAAATAAGTTGATACCCAGGGGGTAATTGAACATTGGATATCTTATCGTGGAAGTCAAATGAATCCTTCACGTTATACTTGTAGGTGGAGAGACGTGTTAGAATAGTGGCAAGATGTCTAGCTAATCCATATGTTGGGGAATTTTGAAAACGAAACTATGGGTCTGACTGGGTTCCCATCCTTATGGTTTTTTACTAGAGAGTACAACTTAGGGGAAGTTGGTGCGTTATTCACAAGTTTTCTGCAAGTATGTTCATCTATGTATTTGTTTTTTTGTAAGAACCGTACGTACTTGTTTGTATCATTCATCAGGCTGTGTGTGGGGTTACGTGAAACTTTTTTGTACGTATTATGGTCATTTAATAATTGTTGAGTTTTTTTTATATATTCATCTTTATCAATTGCTACCGTTTGATTTGTTTTGTCAGTTTTAGTTATGTATATGTCTGGGTTGGAGCGTAGGAATAGTTTTGTTTTTTTTAATATCAGTACATCCCTATGTTTTATACCATTTTTATTCTTATTTTGATTTTGATAATTTGTAATCACATTAACACATTGACCTCTGACTACTTCCCTGTTTTCTTCAATTACACTGTGTTGGATGAAGTATTCTACATCACTAATTATATTTTCTATCGGAATTTGTTATTTATAAATGGAATGGAATATTTGGGTCCTAGTGATAAGAATTGTTTTATATCTACGGGGATGTCTTTTTTAGTCAAGTTCACAAACCATTTCTCATTACCTATGATATTACATGTTTCTTTGTGTAATTTATTGAATTTATTTATTTGACAGGTTTTAATTATTTCATGTTTTTGGTCATGCAGTATTTTTTGTTTTTCTTCAAATTCTACCATTACTGTGGGCGGTAAAATTGTTTTGCAGTAATCTCTACATTCCACTATGGTTCTTTCTGTTCCAATGATCTTATAATTAGAGCTCTTAATTTCTAAATTTAACAATGTTTTCTTAAATCTATTAATAGCATTCTCAAAGTCTTTGTAATATTTATGGTGAATATGACAAGTGCGATGTAATTTCTTAAAATAGTTATTAATGTGTGAAGGTGTGACGTCTTCTGCCCGGCACCGAAGTAGGAAGATGCGGTTATTCTTAGCATGTGTCAATTTCTTGTATGATTTCGAAAGTAATTTCAATGTTGAGACTGATGAAGTACCATGTATGTCCTTTATATCCTTGTAAAAACCCATATTTCATGTTGTAGTAGATATCATAGCTCTCAGCAATATTATAGGAATGTTAATTATCGACCGTATTATTATACTGTTAATGATTTCGAGGTTCGGTCATTAATTATGAAAACTCAGTTTTGCGACGTTTCGAGATTTATTCTTCTCATAATCATGCGTACAACATTAAAATATAGTCTTACTACAATTATATTAATTGTAAGTGTGTATAGGTGTGTGTAAAGTCATACATTACTATAACTATTTACTTACATTAACTGTGAGATGAGCTACAGCAACCACATTACACTAAACACTTATCACTGTTCCATACTTATACACATATAACACATTACAATTGTATAGTGTTAGCGTTATGTAGTTATCTGACAGACTGCCAGCGATATGAAATTTTAATAGTACCTAACTAGAAAGTTGTTCAGTATTCCTATACCTGTAAACTATTGTCCATTTTAAAAAGAGTGAATAAGATTAGAATAACACTTGCTAAGACTTTGTACGTCCCTTTTCTTGTTAACTCAAAGGTGTTTATTCTTCTCTCTTGTTAGCATTTCTAAGAATTGCCGTTTAAAATGATTACTTTCTGCATGAATTACTTTAGCTTTGTGAAACTGAAACGAGTGACCGTGTGTACGGGCCTGTTGTGTTAGGGCTGTGGGATCAGGTCTGTTAGTATTTACTTTCTGGCAGCTATATTTATGTTGATAAATACGTCTTTTAAAATACTGTTCAGAACAACCGTAATATTTTTTTCCACAGTTTTCTTCACACGGTATTTCATATATTATGTTGTTGGATCTTAGTTCTATTTCATCCCTGTCTTTAGTATGCGTAAAACATTTATTATTGATAGTGTTAACGTTTTTGAAAGCTATTTTTGTATTGTGATTAGCATTAGTGAGGATCTTGGAAAGTCTTTCTGATAATGATTTGACATATGGAAGGGAAAAATATTTTTTAGTTGTAGTAGTGTTATCTTGATTACTGGATGTTGTATTCTGTCCTACAGGTGTATTACCATTTATTTCGTTATTAGTCACGTCTAAGTTATTTATTTGGGTTTTAGTGTTATCTACCATATTATGATTATGTCTGTAACTTTCTCGCAATATTTTGCAAATTATCTTGTGGGGGTACCCATTTGTTAGCAATAAGTCTACTAGTCTATTATGAATTTCTTTTTTGTAGATGTCTGTTGTAAGTCTGTGTGCACGATTTATCAGATTTTTAGCAACATTAATTTTGTAGTGCTATGGACAATGACTCGTGTAATGAATGTATCGTCCTGAGGTTTGTGGTTTTTGCCACCATTTTGTGTCAAGTTTACCATTGGCTTGGTGGAGTAATAAAACATCTAAAAATGAGATTGTGTTGTCCGATTTTTCTAATTCTACAGTGAAAACTATACGTGGATGAAAGTCATTGAATGTATCTATTATTATATTCTGCATATTAATCGGTATTGCTGTAATAATATCATCAACAAATTTGTAAAGGAATGGTATGTCAAATGGTACAGTGGGAAGTTTTTTATCAAGAATATACTCAAGATATATATCAGCCAAGATAGGGGCTATTGGTGAGCCCATTGGGCATCCAAATAACTGTAAATAAAACTCATTGTTGAATTGAAAATATCCCCTCTCTAGGCATAACTTAAGTGCTTCTAAGAATTGTTTTTTAGGAATATTTGTGTGAGGTCTGAGTTCATCAAACCTGTCAGAAATAATTTTGGTTACTATTGGTAAAAAGGGATGATACATCCAGTGAAATAAGTTGATACCCAGGGGGTAATTGAACATTGGATATCTTATCGTGGAAGTCAAATGAATCCTTCACGTTATACTTGTAGGTGGAGAGACGTGTTAGAATAGTGGCAAGATGTCTAGCTAATCCATATGTTGGGGAATTTAAAAACGAAACTATGGGTCTGACTGGGTTCCCATCCTTATGGTTTTTTACTAGAGAGTACAACTTAGGGGAAGTTGGTGCGTTATTCACAAGTTTTCTGCAAGTATGTTCATCTATGTATTTGTTTTTTTGTAAGAACCGTACGTACTTGTTTGTATCATTCATCAGGCTGTGTGTGGGGTTACGTGAAACTTTTTTGTACGTATTATGGTCATTTAATAATTGTTGAGTTTTTTTTATATATTCATCTTTATCAATTGCTACCGTTTGATTTGTTTTGTCAATTTTAGTTATGTATATGTCTGGGTTGGAGCGTAGGAATTGTTTTTTTTTTTTTTTAATATCAGTACATCCCTATGTTTTATACCATTTTTATTCTTATTTTGATTTTGATAATTTGTAATCACACTAACACATTGACCTCTGACTACTTCCCTGTTTTCTTCAATTACACTGTGTTGGATGAAGTATTCTACATCACTAATTATATTTTCTATTGGAATTTTGTTATTTATAAATGGAATGGAATATTTGGGTCCTAGTGATAAGAATTGTTTTATATCTACGAGGATTTCTTTTTTAGTCAAGTTCACAAACCATTTCTCATTACCTATGATATTACATGTTTCTTTGTGTAATTTATTGAATTTATTTATTTGACGGGTTTTAATTATTTCATGTTTTTGGTCATGCAGTATTTTTTGTTTTTCTTCAAATTCTACCATTACTGTGGGTGGTAAAATTGTTTTGCAGTAATCTCTACATTCCACTATGGTTCTTTCTGTTCCAATGATCTTATAATTAGAGCTCTTAATTTCTAAATTTAACAATGTTTTCTTAAATCTATTAATAGCATTCTCAAAGTCTTTGTAATATTTATGTTGAATATGACAAGTGTGATGTAATTTCTTAAAATAGTTATTAATGTGTGAAGGTGTGACGTCTTCTGCCCAGCACCGAAGTAGGAAGATGCGGTTATTCTTAGCATGTGTCAATTTCTTGTATGATTTCGAAAGTAATTTCAATGTTGAGACTGATGAAGTACCATGTATGTCCTTTATATCCTTGTAAAAACCCATATTTCATGTTGTAGTAGATATCATAGCTCTCAGCAATATTATAGGAATGTTAATTATCGACCGTATTATTATACTGTTAATGATTTCGAGGTTCGGTCATTAATTATGAAAACTCAGTTTTGCGACGTTTCGAGATTTATTCTTCTCATAATCATGCGTACAACATTAAAATATAGTCTTACTACAATTATATTATTTGTAAGTGTGTATAGGTGTGTGTAAAGTCATACATTACTATAACTATTTACTTACATTAACTGTGAGATGAGCTACAGCAACCACATTACACTAAACACTTATCACTGTTCCATACTTATACACATATAACACATTACAATTGTATAGTGTTAGCGTTATGTAGTTATCTGACAGACTGCCAGCGATATAAAATTTTAATAGTACCTAACTAGAAAGTTGTTCAGTATTCCTATACCTGTAAACTATTGTCCATTTTAAAAAGAGTGAATAAGATTAGAATAACACTTTGTACGTCCGTTTTCTTGTTAACTGAAAGGTGTTTATTCTTCTCTATTGTTAGCATTTCTAAGAATTGCCGTTTAAAATGATTACTTTCTGCATGAATTACTTTAGCTTTGTGAAACTGAAACGAGTGACCGTGTGTACGGGCGTGTTGTGTTAGGGCCGTGGGATCAGGTCTGTTAGTATTTACTTTCTGGCAGCTATATTTATGTTGATAAATACGTCTTTTAAAATACTGTTCAGAACAACCGTAATATTTTTTCCACAGTTTTCTTCACACGGTATTTCATATATTATGTTGGATCTTAGTTCTATTTCATCCCTGTCTTTAGTATGCGTAAAACATTTATTATTGATAGTGTTAACGTTTTTGAAAGCTATTTTTGTATTGTGATTAGCATTAGTGAGGATCTTGGAAAGTCTTTCTGATAATGATTTGACATATGGAAGGGAAAAATATTTTTTAGTTGTAGTAGTGTTATCTTGATTACTGGATGTTGTATTCTGTCCTACAGGTGTATTACCATTTATTTAGTCACGTCTAAGTTATTTATTTGGGTTTTAGTGTTATCTACCATATTATGATTATGTCTGTAACTTTCTCACAATATTTTGCAAATTATCTTGTGGGGGTACCCATTTGTTAGCAATATGTCTACTAGTCTATTATGAATTTCTTTTTTGTAGATGTCTGTTGTAAGTCTGTGTGCACGATTTATCAGATTTTTAGCAACATTAATTTTGTAGTGGTATGGACAATGACTCGTGTAATGAATGTATCGTCCTGAGGTTTGTGGTTTTTGCCACCATTTTGTGTCAAGTTTACCATTGGCTTGGTGGAGTAATAAAACATCTAAAAATGAGATTGTGTTGTCCGATTTTTCTAATTCTACAGTGAAAACTATACGTGGATGAAAGTCATTGAATGTATCTATTATTATATTCTGCATATTAATCGGTATTGCTGTAATAATATCATCAACAAATTTGTATAGGAATGGTATATCAAATGGTACAGTGGGAAGTTTTTTATCAAGAATATACTCAAGATATATATCAGCCAAGATAGGGGCTATTGGTGAGCCCATTGGGCATCCAAATAACTGTAAATAAAACTCATTGTTGAATTGAAAATATCCCCTCTCTAGGCATAACTTAAGTGCTTCTAAGAATTGTTTTTTAGGAATATTTGTGTGAGGTCTGAGTTCATCAAACCTGTCAGAAATAATTTTGGTTACTATTGGTAAAAAGGGATGATACATCCAGTGAAATAAGTTGATACCCAGGGGGTAATTGAACATTGGATATCTTATCGTGGAAGTCAAATGAATCCTTCACGTTATACTTGTAGGTGGAGAGACGTGTTAGAATAGTGGCAAGATGTCTAGCTAATCCATATGTTGGGGAATTTAAAAACGAAACTATGGGTCTGACTGGGTTCCCATCCTTATGGTTTTTTACTAGAGAGTACAACTTAGGGGAAGTTGGTGCGTTATTCACAAGTTTTCTGCAAGTATGTTCATCTATGTATTTGTTTTTTTGTAAGAACCGTACGTACTTGTTTGTATCATTCATCAGGCTGTGTGTGGGGTTACGTGAAACTTTTTTGTACGTATTATGGTCATTTAATAATTGTTGAGTTTTTTTTATATATTCATCTTTATCAATTGCTACCGTTTGATTTGTTTTGTCAGTTTTAGTTATGTATATGTCTGGGTTGGAGCGTAGGAATAGTTTTGTTTTTTTTAATATCAGTACATCCCTATGTTTTATACCATTTTTATTCTTATTTTGATTTTGATAATTTGTAATCACATTAACACATTGACCTCTGACTACTTCCCTGTTTTCTTCAATTACACTGTGTTGGATGAAGTATTCTACATCACTAATTATATTTTCTATCGGAATTTGTTATTTATAAATGGAATGGAATATTTGGGTCCTAGTGATAAGAATTGTTTTATATCTACGGGGATGTCTTTTTTAGTCAAGTTCACAAACCATTTCTCATTACCTATGATATTACATGTTTCTTTGTGTAATTTATTGAATTTATTTATTTGACAGGTTTTAATTATTTCATGTTTTTGGTCATGCAGTATTTTTTGTTTTTCTTCAAATTCTACCATTACTGTGGGCGGTAAAATTGTTTTGCAGTAATCTCTACATTCCACTATGGTTCTTTCTGTTCCAATGATCTTATAATTAGAGCTCTTAATTTCTAAATTTAACAATGTTTTCTTAAATCTATTAATAGCATTCTCAAAGTCTTTGTAATATTTATGGTGAATATGACAAGTGCGATGTAATTTCTTAAAATAGTTATTAATGTGTGAAGGTGTGACGTCTTCTGCCCGGCACCGAAGTAGGAAGATGCGGTTATTCTTAGCATGTGTCAATTTCTTGTATGATTTCGAAAGTAATTTCAATGTTGAGACTGATGAAGTACCATGTATGTCCTTTATATCCTTGTAAAAACCCATATTTCATGTTGTAGTAGATATCATAGCTCTCAGCAATATTATAGGAATGTTAATTATCGACCGTATTATTATACTGTTAATGATTTCGAGGTTCGGTCATTAATTATGAAAACTCAGTTTTGCGACGTTTCGAGATTTATTCTTCTCATAATCATGCGTACAACATTAAAATATAGTCTTACTACAATTATATTAATTGTAAGTGTGTATAGGTGTGTGTAAAGTCATACATTACTATAACTATTTACTTACATTAACTGTGAGATGAGCTACAGCAACCACATTACACTAAACACTTATCACTGTTCCATACTTATACACATATAACACATTACAATTGTATAGTGTTAGCGTTATGTAGTTATCTGACAGACTGCCAGCGATATGAAATTTTAATAGTACCTAACTAGAAAGTTGTTCAGTATTCCTATACCTGTAAACTATTGTCCATTTTAAAAAGAGTGAATAAGATTAGAATAACACTTGCTAAGACTTTGTACGTCCCTTTTCTTGTTAACTCAAAGGTGTTTATTCTTCTCTCTTGTTAGCATTTCTAAGAATTGCCGTTTAAAATGATTACTTTCTGCATGAATTACTTTAGCTTTGTGAAACTGAAACGAGTGACCGTGTGTAGGGGCGTGTTGTGTTAGGGCTGTGGGATCAGGTCTGTTAGTATTTACTTTCTGGCAGCTATATTTATGTTGATAAATACGTCTTTTAAAATACTGTTCAGAACAACCGTAATATTTTTTTCCACAGTTTTCTTCACACGGTATTTCATATATTATGTTGTTGGATCTTAGTTCTATTTCATCCCTGTCTTTAGTATGCGTAAAACATTTATTATTGATAGTGTTAACGTTTTTGAAAGCTATTTTTGTATTGTGATTAGCATTAGTGAGGATCTTGGAAAGTCTTTCTGATAATGATTTGACATATGGAAGGGAAAAATATTTTTTAGTTGTAGTAGTGTTATCTTGATTACTGGATGTTGTATTCTGTCCTACAGGTGTATTACCATTTATTTAGTCACGTCTAAGTTATTTATTTGGGTTTTAGTGTTATCTACCATATTATGATTATGTCTGTAACTTTCTCGCAATATTTTGCAAATTATCTTGTGGGGGTACCCATTTGTTAGCAATAAGTCTACTAGTCTATTATGAATTTCTTTTTTGTAGATGTCTGTTGTAAGTCTGTGTGCACGATTTATCAGATTTTTAGCAACATTAATTTTGTAGTGGTATGGACAATGACTCGTGTAATGAATGTATCGTCCTGAGGTTTGTGGTTTTTGCCACCGTTTTGTGTCAAGTTTACCATTGGCTTGGTGGAGTAATAAAACATCTAAAAATGAGATTGTGTTGTCCGATTTTTCTAATTCTACAGTGAAAACTATACGTGGATGAAAGTCATTGAATGTATCTATTATTATATTCTGCATATTAATCGGTATTGCTGTAATAATATCATCAACAAATTTGTAAAGGAATGGTATATCAAATGGTACAGTGGGAAGTTTTTTATCAAGAATATACTCAAGATATATATCAGCCAAGATAGGGGCTATTGGTGAGCCCATTGGGCATCCAAATAACTGTAAATAAAACTCATTGTTGAATTGAAAATATCCCCTCTCTAGGCATAACTTAAGTGCTTCTAAGAATTGTTTTTTAGGAATATTTGTGTGAGGTCTGAGTTCATCAAACCTGTCAGAAATAATTTTGGTTACTATTGGTAAAAAGGGATGATACATCCAGTGAAATAAGTTGATACCCAGGGGGTAATTGAACATTGGATATCTTATCGTGGAAGTCAAATGAATCCTTCACGTTATACTTGTAGGTGGAGAGACGTGTTAGAATAGTGGCAAGATGTCTAGCTAATCCATATGTTGGGGAATTTTGAAAACGAAACTATGGGTCTGACTGGGTTCCCATCCTTATGGTTTTTTACTAGAGAGTACAACTTAGGGGAAGTTGGTGCGTTATTCACAAGTTTTCTGCAAGTATGTTCATCTATGTATTTGTTTTTTTGTAAGAACCGTACGTACTTGTTTGTATCATTCATCAGGCTGTGTGTGGGGTTACGTGAAACTTTTTTGTACGTATTATGGTCATTTAATAATTGTTGAGTTTTTTTTATATATTCATCTTTATCAATTGCTACCGTTTGATTTGTTTTGTCAGTTTTAGTTATGTATATGTCTGGGTTGGAGCGTAGGAATAGTTTTGTTTTTTTTAATATCAGTACATCCCTATGTTTTATACCATTTTTATTCTTATTTTGATTTTGATAATTTGTAATCACATTAACACATTGACCTCTGACTACTTCCCTGTTTTCTTCAATTACACTGTGTTGGATGAAGTATTCTACATCACTAATTATATTTTCTATCGGAATTTGTTATTTATAAATGGAATGGAATATTTGGGTCCTAGTGATAAGAATTGTTTTATATCTACGGGGATGTCTTTTTTAGTCAAGTTCACAAACCATTTCTCATTACCTATGATATTACATGTTTCTTTGTGTAATTTATTGAATTTATTTATTTGACAGGTTTTAATTATTTCATGTTTTTGGTCATGCAGTATTTTTTGTTTTTCTTCAAATTCTACCATTACTGTGGGCGGTAAAATTGTTTTGCAGTAATCTCTACATTCCACTATGGTTCTTTCTGTTCCAATGATCTTATAATTAGAGCTCTTAATTTCTAAATTTAACAATGTTTTCTTAAATCTATTAATAGCATTCTCAAAGTCTTTGTAATATTTATGGTGAATATGACAAGTGCGATGTAATTTCTTAAAATAGTTATTAATGTGTGAAGGTGTGACGTCTTCTGCCCGGCACCGAAGTAGGAAGATGCGGTTATTCTTAGCATGTGTCAATTTCTTGTATGATTTCGAAAGTAATTTCAATGTTGAGACTGATGAAGTACCATGTATGTCCTTTATATCCTTGTAAAAACCCATATTTCATGTTGTAGTAGATATCATAGCTCTCAGCAATATTATAGGAATGTTAATTATCGACCGTATTATTATACTGTTAATGATTTCGAGGTTCGGTCATTAATTATGAAAACTCAGTTTTGCGACGTTTCGAGATTTATTCTTCTCATAATCATGCGTACAACATTAAAATATAGTCTTACTACAATTATATTAATTGTAAGTGTGTATAGGTGTGTGTAAAGTCATACATTACTATAACTATTTACTTACATTAACTGTGAGATGAGCTACAGCAACCACATTACACTAAACACTTATCACTGTTCCATACTTATACACATATAACACATTACAATTGTATAGTGTTAGCGTTATGTAGTTATCTGACAGACTGCCAGCGATATGAAATTTTAATAGTACCTAACTAGAAAGTTGTTCAGTATTCCTATACCTGTAAACTATTGTCCATTTTAAAAAGAGTGAATAAGATTAGAATAACACTTGCTAAGACTTTGTACGTCCCTTTTCTTGTTAACTCAAAGGTGTTTATTCTTCTCTCTTGTTAGCATTTCTAAGAATTGCCGTTTAAAATGATTACTTTCTGCATGAATTACTTTAGCTTTGTGAAACTGAAACGAGTGACCGTGTGTAGGGGCGTGTTGTGTTAGGGCTGTGGGATCAGGTCTGTTAGTATTTACTTTCTGGCAGCTATATTTATGTTGATAAATACGTCTTTTAAAATACTGTTCAGAACAACCGTAATATTTTTTTCCACAGTTTTCTTCACACGGTATTTCATATATTATGTTGTTGGATCTTAGTTCTATTTCATCCCTGTCTTTAGTATGCGTAAAACATTTATTATTGATAGTGTTAACGTTTTTGAAAGCTATTTTTGTATTGTGATTAGCATTAGTGAGGATCTTGGAAAGTCTTTCTGATAATGATTTGACATATGGAAGGGAAAAATATTTTTTAGTTGTAGTAGTGTTATCTTGATTACTGGATGTTGTATTCTGTCCTACAGGTGTATTACCATTTATTTAGTCACGTCTAAGTTATTTATTTGGGTTTTAGTGTTATCTACCATATTATGATTGTCTGTAACTTTCTCGCAATATTTTGCAAATTATCTTGTGGGGGTACCCATTTGTTAGCAATAAGTCTACTAGTCTATTATGAATTTCTTTTTTGTAGATGTCTGTTGTAAGTCTGTGTGCACGATTTATCAGATTTTTAGCAACATTAATTTTGTAGTGGTATGGACAATGACTCGTGTAATGAATGTATCGTCCTGAGGTTTGTGGTTTTTGCCACCGTTTTGTGTCAAGTTTACCATTGGCTTGGTGGAGTAATAAAACATCTAAAAATGAGATTGTGTTGTCCGATTTTTCTAATTCTACAGTGAAAACTATACGTGGATGAAAGTCATTGAATGTATCTATTATTATATTCTGCATATTAATCGGTATTGCTGTAATAATATCATCAACAAATTTGTAAAGGAATGGTATATCAAATGGTACAGTGGGAAGTTTTTTATCAAGAATATACTCAAGATATATATCAGCCAAGATAGGGGCTATTGGTGAGCCCATTGGGCATCCAAATAACTGTAAATAAAACTCATTGTTGAATTGAAAATATCCCCTCTCTAGGCATAACTTAAGTGCTTCTAAGAATTGTTTTTTAGGAATATTTGTGTGAGGTCTGAGTTCATCAAACCTGTCAGAAATAATTTTGGTTACTATTGGTAAAAAGGGATGATACATCCAGTGAAATAAGTTGATACCCAGGGGGTAATTGAACATTGGATATCTTATCGTGGAAGTCAAATGAATCCTTCACGTTATACTTGTAGGTGGAGAGACGTGTTAGAATAGTGGCAAGATGTCTAGCTAATCCATATGTTGGGGAATTTTGAAAACGAAACTATGGGTCTGACTGGGTTCCCATCCTTATGGTTTTTTACTAGAGAGTACAACTTAGGGGAAGTTGGTGCGTTATTCACAAGTTTTCTGCAAGTATGTTCATCTATGTATTTGTTTTTTTGTAAGAACCGTACGTACTTGTTTGTATCATTCATCAGGCTGTGTGTGGGGTTACGTGAAACTTTTTTGTACGTATTATGGTCATTTAATAATTGTTGAGTTTTTTTTATATATTCATCTTTATCAATTGCTACCGTTTGATTTGTTTTGTCAGTTTTAGTTATGTATATGTCTGGGTTGGAGCGTAGGAATAGTTTTGTTTTTTTTAATATCAGTACATCCCTATGTTTTATACCATTTTTATTCTTATTTTGATTTTGATAATTTGTAATCACATTAACACATTGACCTCTGACTACTTCCCTGTTTTCTTCAATTACACTGTGTTGGATGAAGTATTCTACATCACTAATTATATTTTCTATCGGAATTTGTTATTTATAAATGGAATGGAATATTTGGGTCCTAGTGATAAGAATTGTTTTATATCTACGGGGATGTCTTTTTTAGTCAAGTTCACAAACCATTTCTCATTACCTATGATATTACATGTTTCTTTGTGTAATTTATTGAATTTATTTATTTGACAGGTTTTAATTATTTCATGTTTTTGGTCATGCAGTATTTTTTGTTTTTCTTCAAATTCTACCATTACTGTGGGCGGTAAAATTGTTTTGCAGTAATCTCTACATTCCACTATGGTTCTTTCTGTTCCAATGATCTTATAATTAGAGCTCTTAATTTCTAAATTTAACAATGTTTTCTTAAATCTATTAATAGCATTCTCAAAGTCTTTGTAATATTTATGGTGAATATGACAAGTGCGATGTAATTTCTTAAAATAGTTATTAATGTGTGAAGGTGTGACGTCTTCTGCCCGGCACCGAAGTAGGAAGATGCGGTTATTCTTAGCATGTGTCAATTTCTTGTATGATTTCGAAAGTAATTTCAATGTTGAGACTGATGAAGTACCATGTATGTCCTTTATATCCTTGTAAAAACCCATATTTCATGTTGTAGTAGATATCATAGCTCTCAGCAATATTATAGGAATGTTAATTATCGACCGTATTATTATACTGTTAATGATTTCGAGGTTCGGTCATTAATTATGAAAACTCAGTTTTGCGACGTTTCGAGATTTATTCTTCTCATAATCATGCGTACAACATTAAAATATAGTCTTACTACAATTATATTAATTGTAAGTGTGTATAGGTGTGTGTAAAGTCATACATTACTATAACTATTTACTTACATTAACTGTGAGATGAGCTACAGCAACCACATTACACTAAACACTTATCACTGTTCCATACTTATACACATATAACACATTACAATTGTATAGTGTTAGCGTTATGTAGTTATCTGACAGACTGCCAGCGATATAAAATTTTAATAGTACCTAACTAGAAAGTTGTTCAGTATTCCTATACCTGTAAACTATTGTCCATTTTAAAAAGAGTGAATAAGATTAGAATAACACTTTGTACGTCCGTTTTCTTGTTAACTGAAAGGTGTTTATTCTTCTCTATTGTTAGCATTTCTAAGAATTGCCGTTTAAAATGATTACTTTCTGCATGAATTACTTTAGCTTTGTGAAACTGAAACGAGTGACCGTGTGTACGGGCGTGTTGTGTTAGGGCCGTGGGATCAGGTCTGTTAGTATTTACTTTCTGGCAGCTATATTTATGTTGATAAATACGTCTTTTAAAATACTGTTCAGAACAACCGTAATATTTTTTCCACAGTTTTCTTCACACGGTATTTCATATATTATGTTGGATCTTAGTTCTATTTCATCCCTGTCTTTAGTATGCGTAAAACATTTATTATTGATAGTGTTAACGTTTTTGAAAGCTATTTTTGTATTGTGATTAGCATTAGTGAGGATCTTGGAAAGTCTTTCTGATAATGATTTGACATATGGAAGGGAAAAATATTTTTTAGTTGTAGTAGTGTTATCTTGATTACTGGATGTTGTATTCTGTCCTACAGGTGTATTACCATTTATTTAGTCACGTCTAAGTTATTTATTTGGGTTTTAGTGTTATCTACCATATTATGATTATGTCTGTAACTTTCTCGCAATATTTTGCAAATTATCTTGTGGGGGTACCCATTTGTTAGCAATATGTCTACTAGTCTATTATGAATTTCTTTTTTGTAGATGTCTGTTGTAAGTCTGTGTGCACGATTTATCAGATTTTTAGCAACATTAATTTTGTAGTGGTATGGACAATGACTCGTGTAATGAATGTATCGTCCTGAGGTTTGTGGTTTTTGCCACCATTTTGTGTCAAGTTTACCATTGGCTTGGTGGAGTAATAAAACATCTAAAAATGAGATTGTGTTGTCCGATTTTTCTAATTCTACAGTGAAAACTATACGTGGATGAAAGTCATTGAATGTATCTATTATTATATTCTGCATATTAATCGGTATTGCTGTAATAATATCATCAACAAATTTGTATAGGAATGGTATATCAAATGGTACAGTGGGAAGTTTTTTATCAAGAATATACTCAAGATATATATCAGCCAAGATAGGGGCTATTGGTGAGCCCATTGGGCATCCAAATAACTGTAAATAAAACTCATTGTTGAATTGAAAATATCCCCTCTCTAGGCATAACTTAAGTGCTTCTAAGAATTGTTTTTTAGGAATATTTGTGTGAGGTCTGAGTTCATCAAACCTGTCAGAAATAATTTTGGTTACTATTGGTAAAAAGGGATGATACATCCAGTGAAATAAGTTGATACCCAGGGGGTAATTGAACATTGGATATCTTATCGTGGAAGTCAAATGAATCCTTCACGTTATACTTGTAGGTGGAGAGACGTGTTAGAATAGTGGCAAGATGTCTAGCTAATCCATATGTTGGGGAATTTAAAAACGAAACTATGGGTCTGACTGGGTTCCCATCCTTATGGTTTTTTACTAGAGAGTACAACTTAGGGGAAGTTGGTGCGTTATTCACAAGTTTTCTGCAAGTATGTTCATCTATGTATTTGTTTTTTTGTAAGAACCGTACGTACTTGTTTGTATCATTCATCAGGCTGTGTGTGGGGTTACGTGAAACTTTTTTGTACGTATTATGGTCATTTAATAATTGTTGAGTTTTTTTTATATATTCATCTTTATCAATTGCTACCGTTTGATTTGTTTTGTCAGTTTTAGTTATGTATATGTCTGGGTTGGAGCGTAGGAATAGTTTTGTTTTTTTTAATATCAGTACATCCCTATGTTTTATACCATTTTTATTCTTATTTTGATTTTGATAATTTGTAATCACATTAACACATTGACCTCTGACTACTTCCCTGTTTTCTTCAATTACACTGTGTTGGATGAAGTATTCTACATCACTAATTATATTTTCTATCGGAATTTGTTATTTATAAATGGAATGGAATATTTGGGTCCTAGTGATAAGAATTGTTTTATATCTACGGGGATGTCTTTTTTAGTCAAGTTCACAAACCATTTCTCATTACCTATGATATTACATGTTTCTTTGTGTAATTTATTGAATTTATTTATTTGACAGGTTTTAATTATTTCATGTTTTTGGTGATGCAGTATTTTTTGTTTTTCTTCAAATTCTACCATTACTGTGGGCGGTAAAATTGTTTTGCAGTAATCTCTACATTCCACTATGGTTCTTTCTGTTCCAATGATCTTATAATTAGAGCTCTTAATTTCTAAATTTAACAATGTTTTCTTAAATCTATTAATAGCATTCTCAAAGTCTTTGTAATATTTATGGTGAATATGACAAGTGCGATGTAATTTCTTAAAATAGTTATTAATGTGTGAAGGTGTGACGTCTTCTGCCCGGCACCGAAGTAGGAAGATGCGGTTATTCTTAGCATGTGTCAATTTCTTGTATGATTTCGAAAGTAATTTCAATGTTGAGACTGATGAAGTACCATGTATGTCCTTTATATCCTTGTAAAAACCCATATTTCATGTTGTAGTAGATATCATAGCTCTCAGCAATATTATAGGAATGTTAATTATCGACCGTATTATTATACTGTTAATGATTTCGAGGTTCGGTCATTAATTATGAAAACTCAGTTTTGCGACGTTTCGAGATTTATTCTTCTCATAATCATGCGTACAACATTAAAATATAGTCTTACTACAATTATATTAATTGTAAGTGTGTATAGGTGTGTGTAAAGTCATACATTACTATAACTATTTACTTACATTAACTGTGAGATGAGCTACAGCAACCACATTACACTAAACACTTATCACTGTTCCATACTTATACACATATAACACATTACAATTGTATAGTGTTAGCGTTATGTAGTTATCTGACAGACTGCCAGCGATATGAAATTTTAATAGTACCTAACTAGAAAGTTGTTCAGTATTCCTATACCTGTAAACTATTGTCCATTTTAAAAAGAGTGAATAAGATTAGAATAACACTTGCTAAGACTTTGTACGTCCCTTTTCTTGTTAACTCAAAGGTGTTTATTCTTCTCTCTTGTTAGCATTTCTAAGAATTGCCGTTTAAAATGATTACTTTCTGCATGAATTACTTTAGCTTTGTGAAACTGAAACGAGTGACCGTGTGTAGGGGCGTGTTGTGTTAGGGCTGTGGGATCAGGTCTGTTAGTATTTACTTTCTGGCAGCTATATTTATGTTGATAAATACGTCTTTTAAAATACTGTTCAGAACAACCGTAATATTTTTTTCCACAGTTTTCTTCACACGGTATTTCATATATTATGTTGTTGGATCTTAGTTCTATTTCATCCCTGTCTTTAGTATGCGTAAAACATTTATTATTGATAGTGTTAACGTTTTTGAAAGCTATTTTTGTATTGTGATTAGCATTAGTGAGGATCTTGGAAAGTCTTTCTGATAATGATTTGACATATGGAAGGGAAAAATATTTTTTAGTTGTAGTAGTGTTATCTTGATTACTGGATGTTGTATTCTGTCCTACAGGTGTATTACCATTTATTTAGTCACGTCTAAGTTATTTATTTGGGTTTTAGTGTTATCTACCATATTATGATTATGTCTGTAACTTTCTCGCAATATTTTGCAAATTATCTTGTGGGGGTACCCATTTGTTAGCAATAAGTCTACTAGTCTATTATGAATTTCTTTTTTGTAGATGTCTGTTGTAAGTCTGTGTGCACGATTTATCAGATTTTTAGCAACATTAATTTTGTAGTGGTATGGACAATGACTCGTGTAATGAATGTATCGTCCTGAGGTTTGTGGTTTTTGCCACCGTTTTGTGTCAAGTTTACCATTGGCTTGGTGGAGTAATAAAACATCTAAAAATGAGATTGTGTTGTCCGATTTTTCTAATTCTACAGTGAAAACTATACGTGGATGAAAGTCATTGAATGTATCTATTATTATATTCTGCATATTAATCGGTATTGCTGTAATAATATCATCAACAAATTTGTAAAGGAATGGTATATCAAATGGTACAGTGGGAAGTTTTTTATCAAGAATATACTCAAGATATATATCAGCCAAGATAGGGGCTATTGGTGAGCCCATTGGGCATCCAAATAACTGTAAATAAAACTCATTGTTGAATTGAAAATATCCCCTCTCTAGGCATAACTTAAGTGCTTCTAAGAATTGTTTTTTAGGAATATTTGTGTGAGGTCTGAGTTCATCAAACCTGTCAGAAATAATTTTGGTTACTATTGGTAAAAAGGGATGATACATCCAGTGAAATAAGTTGATACCCAGGGGGTAATTGAACATTGGATATCTTATCGTGGAAGTCAAATGAATCCTTCACGTTATACTTGTAGGTGGAGAGACGTGTTAGAATAGTGGCAAGATGTCTAGCTAATCCATATGTTGGGGAATTTAAAAACGAAACTATGGGTCTGACTGGGTTCCCATCCTTATGGTTTTTTACTAGAGAGTACAACTTAGGGGAAGTTGGTGCGTTATTCACAAGTTTTCTGCAAGTATGTTCATCTATGTATTTGTTTTTTTGTAAGAACCGTACGTACTTGTTTGTATCATTCATCAGGCTGTGTGTGGGGTTACGTGAAACTTTTTTGTACGTATTATGGTCATTTAATAATTGTTGAGTTTTTTTTATATATTCATCTTTATCAATTGCTACCGTTTGATTTGTTTTGTCAGTTTTAGTTATGTATATGTCTGGGTTGGAGCGTAGGAATTGTTTTTTTTTTTTTTTTAATATCAGTACATCCCTATGTTTTATACCATTTTTATTCTTATTTTGATTTTGATAATTTGTAATCACACTAACACATTGACCTCTGACTACTTCCCTGTTTTCTTCAATTACACTGTGTTGGATGAAGTATTCTACATCACTAATTATATTTTCTATTGGAATTTTGTTATTTATAAATGGAATGGAATATTTGGGTCCTAGTGATAAGAATTGTTTTATATCTACGAGGATTTCTTTTTTAGTCAAGTTCACAAACCATTTCTCATTACCTATGATATTACATGTTTCTTTGTGTAATTTATTGAATTTATTTATTTGACAGGTTTTAATTATTTCATGTTTTTGGTCATGCAGTATTTTTTGTTTTTCTTCAAATTCTACCATTACTGTGGGTGGTAAAATTGTTTTGCAGTAATCTCTACATTCCACTATGGTTCTTTCTGTTCCAATGATCTTATAATTAGAGCTCTTAATTTCTAAATTTAACAATGTTTTCTTAAATCTATTAATAGCATTCTCAAAGTCTTTGTAATATTTATGTTGAATATGACAAGTGTGATGTAATTTCTTAAAATAGTTATTAATGTGTGAAGGTGTGACGTCTTCTGCCCAGCACCGAAGTAGGAAGATGCGGTTATTCTTAGCATGTGTCAATTTCTTGTATGATTTCGAAAGTAATTTCAATGTTGAGACTGATGAAGTACCATGTATGTCCTTTATATCCTTGTAAAAACCCATATTTCATGTTGTAGTAGATATCATAGCTCTCAGCAATATTATAGGAATGTTAATTATCGACCGTATTATTATACTGTTAATGATTTCGAGGTTCGGTCATTAATTATGAAAACTCAGTTTTGCGACGTTTCGAGATTTATTCTTCTCATAATCATGCGTACAACATTAAAATATAGTCTTACTACAATTATATTATTTGTAAGTGTGTATAGGTGTGTGTAAAGTCATACATTACTATAACTATTTACTTACATTAACTGTGAGATGAGCTACAGCAACCACATTACACTAAACACTTATCACTGTTCCATACTTATACACATATAACACATTACAATTGTATAGTGTTAGCGTTATGTAGTTATCTGACAGACTGCCAGCGATATAAAATTTTAATAGTACCTAACTAGAAAGTTGTTCAGTATTCCTATACCTGTAAACTATTGTCCATTTTAAAAAGAGTGAATAAGATTAGAATAACACTTTGTACGTCCGTTTTCTTGTTAACTGAAAGGTGTTTATTCTTCTCTATTGTTAGCATTTCTAAGAATTGCCGTTTAAAATTATTACTTTCTGCATGAATTACTTTAGCTTTGTGAAACTGAAACGAGTGACCGTGTGTACGGGCGTGTTGTGTTAGGGCCGTGGGATCAGGTCTGTTAGTATTTACTTTCTGGCAGCTATATTTATGTTGATAAATACGTCTTTTAAAATACTGTTCAGAACAACCGTAATATTTTTTCCACAGTTTTCTTCACACGGTATTTCATATATTATGTTGGATCTTAGTTCTATTTCATCCCTGTCTTTAGTATGCGTAAAACATTTATTATTGATAGTGTTAACGTTTTTGAAAGCTATTTTTGTATTGTGATTAGCATTAGTGAGGATCTTGGAAAGTCTTTCTGATAATGATTTGACATATGGAAGGGAAAAATATTTTTTAGTTGTAGTAGTGTTATCTTGATTACTGGATGTTGTATTCTGTCCTACAGGTGTATTACCATTTATTTAGTCACGTCTAAGTTATTTATTTGGGTTTTAGTGTTATCTACCATATTATGATTATGTCTGTAACTTTCTCGCAATATTTTGCAAATTATCTTGTGGGGGTACCCATTTGTTAGCAATATGTCTACTAGTCTATTATGAATTTCTTTTTTGTAGATGTCTGTTGTAAGTCTGTGTGCACGATTTATCAGATTTTTAGCAACATTAATTTTGTAGTGGTATGGACAATGACTCGTGTAATGAATGTATCGTCCTGAGGTTTGTGGTTTTTGCCACCATTTTGTGTCAAGTTTACCATTGGCTTGGTGGAGTAATAAAACATCTAAAAATGAGATTGTGTTGTCCGATTTTTCTAATTCTACAGTGAAAACTATACGTGGATGAAAGTCATTGAATGTATCTATTATTATATTCTGCATATTAATCGGTATTGCTGTAATAATATCATCAACAAATTTGTATAGGAATGGTATATCAAATGGTACAGTGGGAAGTTTTTTATCAAGAATATACTCAAGATATATATCAGCCAAGATAGGGGCTATTGGTGAGCCCATTGGGCATCCAAATAACTGTAAATAAAACTCATTGTTGAATTGAAAATATCCCCTCTCTAGGCATAACTTAAGTGCTTCTAAGAATTGTTTTTTAGGAATATTTGTGTGAGGTCTGAGTTCATCAAACCTGTCAGAAATAATTTTGGTTACTATTGGTAAAAAGGGATGATACATCCAGTGAAATAAGTTGATACCCAGGGGGTAATTGAACATTGGATATCTTATCGTGGAAGTCAAATGAATCCTTCACGTTATACTTGTAGGTGGAGAGACGTGTTAGAATAGTGGCAAGATGTCTAGCTAATCCATATGTTGGGGAATTTAAAAACGAAACTATGGGTCTGACTGGGTTCCCATCCTTATGGTTTTTTACTAGAGAGTACAACTTAGGGGAAGTTGGTGCGTTATTCACAAGTTTTCTGCAAGTATGTTCATCTATGTATTTGTTTTTTTGTAAGAACCGTACGTACTTGTTTGTATCATTCATCAGGCTGTGTGTGGGGTTACGTGAAACTTTTTTGTACGTATTATGGTCATTTAATAATTGTTGAGTTTTTTTTATATATTCATCTTTATCAATTGCTACCGTTTGATTTGTTTTGTCAGTTTTAGTTATGTATATGTCTGGGTTGGAGCGTAGGAATAGTTTTGTTTTTTTTAATATCAGTACATCCCTATGTTTTATACCATTTTTATTCTTATTTTGATTTTGATAATTTGTAATCACATTAACACATTGACCTCTGACTACTTCCCTGTTTTCTTCAATTACACTGTGTTGGATGAAGTATTCTACATCACTAATTATATTTTCTATCGGAATTTGTTATTTATAAATGGAATGGAATATTTGGGTCCTAGTGATAAGAATTGTTTTATATCTACGGGGATGTCTTTTTTAGTCAAGTTCACAAACCATTTCTCATTACCTATGATATTACATGTTTCTTTGTGTAATTTATTGAATTTATTTATTTGACAGGTTTTAATTATTTCATGTTTTTGGTCATGCAGTATTTTTTGTTTTTCTTCAAATTCTACCATTACTGTGGGCGGTAAAATTGTTTTGCAGTAATCTCTACATTCCACTATGGTTCTTTCTGTTCCAATGATCTTATAATTAGAGCTCTTAATTTCTAAATTTAACAATGTTTTCTTAAATCTATTAATAGCATTCTCAAAGTCTTTGTAATATTTATGGTGAATATGACAAGTGCGATGTAATTTCTTAAAATAGTTATTAATGTGTGAAGGTGTGACGTCTTCTGCCCGGCACCGAAGTAGGAAGATGCGGTTATTCTTAGCATGTGTCAATTTCTTGTATGATTTCGAAAGTAATTTCAATGTTGAGACTGATGAAGTACCATGTATGTCCTTTATATCCTTGTAAAAACCCATATTTCATGTTGTAGTAGATATCATAGCTCTCAGCAATATTATAGGAATGTTAATTATCGACCGTATTATTATACTGTTAATGATTTCGAGGTTCGGTCATTAATTATGAAAACTCAGTTTTGCGACGTTTCGAGATTTATTCTTCTCATAATCATGCGTACAACATTAAAATATAGTCTTACTACAATTATATTAATTGTAAGTGTGTATAGGTGTGTGTAAAGTCATACATTACTATAACTATTTACTTACATTAACTGTGAGATGAGCTACAGCAACCACATTACACTAAACACTTATCACTGTTCCATACTTATACACATATAACACATTACAATTGTATAGTGTTAGCGTTATGTAGTTATCTGACAGACTGCCAGCGATATGAAATTTTAATAGTACCTAACTAGAAAGTTGTTCAGTATTCCTATACCTGTAAACTATTGTCCATTTTAAAAAGAGTGAATAAGATTAGAATAACACTTGCTAAGACTTTGTACGTCCCTTTTCTTGTTAACTCAAAGGTGTTTATTCTTCTCTCTTGTTAGCATTTCTAAGAATTGCCGTTTAAAATGATTACTTTCTGCATGAATTACTTTAGCTTTGTGAAACTGAAACGAGTGACCGTGTGTAGGGGCGTGTTGTGTTAGGGCTGTGGGATCAGGTCTGTTAGTATTTACTTTCTGGCAGCTATATTTATGTTGATAAATACGTCTTTTAAAATACTGTTCAGAACAACCGTAATATTTTTTTCCACAGTTTTCTTCACACGGTATTTCATATATTATGTTGTTGGATCTTAGTTCTATTTCATCCCTGTCTTTAGTATGCGTAAAACATTTATTATTGATAGTGTTAACGTTTTTGAAAGCTATTTTTGTATTGTGATTAGCATTAGTGAGGATCTTGGAAAGTCTTTCTGATAATGATTTGACATATGGAAGGGAAAAATATTTTTTAGTTGTAGTAGTGTTATCTTGATTACTGGATGTTGTATTCTGTCCTACAGGTGTATTACCATTTATTTAGTCACGTCTAAGTTATTTATTTGGGTTTTAGTGTTATCTACCATATTATGATTATGTCTGTAACTTTCTCGCAATATTTTGCAAATTATCTTGTGGGGGTACCCATTTGTTAGCAATATGTCTACTAGTCTATTATGAATTTCTTTTTTGTAGATGTCTGTTGTAAGTCTGGGTGCACGATTTATCAGATTTTTAGCAACATTAATTTTGTAGTGGTATGGACAATGACTCGTGTAATGAATGTATCGTCCTGAGGTTTGTGGTTTTTGCCACCATTTTGTGTCAAGTTTACCATTGGCTTGGTGGAGTAATAAAACATCTAAAAATGAGATTGTGTTGTCCGATTTTTCTAATTCTACAGTGAAAACTATACGTGGATGAAAGTCATTGAATGTATCTATTATTATATTCTGCATATTAATCGGTATTGCTGTAATAATATCATCAACAAATTTGTAAAGGAATGGTATATCAAATGGTACAGTGGGAAGTTTTTTATCAAGAATATACTCAAGATATATATCAGCCAAGATAGGGGCTATTGGTGAGCCCATTGGGCATCCAAATAACTGTAAATAAAACTCATTGTTGAATTGAAAATATCCCCTCTCTAGGCATAACTTAAGTGCTTCTAAGAATTGTTTTTTAGGAATATTTGTGTGAGGTCTGAGTTCATCAAACCTGTCAGAAATAATTTTGGTTACTATTGGTAAAAAGGGATGATACATCCAGTGAAATAAGTTGATACCCAGGGGGTAATTGAACATTGGATATCTTATCGTGGAAGTCAAATGAATCCTTCACGTTATACTTGTAGGTGGAGAGACGTGTTAGAATAGTGGCAAGATGTCTAGCTAATCCATATGTTGGGGAATTTAAAAACGAAACTATGGGTCTGACTGGGTTCCCATCCTTATGGTTTTTTACTAGAGAGTACAACTTAGGGGAAGTTGGTGCGTTATTCACAAGTTTTCTGCAAGTATGTTCATCTATGTATTTGTTTTTTTGTAAGAACCGTACGTACTTGTTTGTATCATTCATCAGGCTGTGTGTGGGGTTACGTGAAACTTTTTTGTACGTATTATGGTCATTTAATAATTGTTGAGTTTTTTTTATATATTCATCTTTATCAATTGCTACCGTTTGATTTGTTTTGTCAGTTTTAGTTATGTATATGTCTGGGTTGGAGCGTAGGAATTGTTTTGTTCTTTTTAATATCAGTACATCCCTATGTTTTATACCATTTTTATTCTTATTTTGATTTTGATAATTTGTAATCACATTAACACATTGACCTCTGACTACTTCCCTGTTTTCTTCAATTACACTGTGTTGGATGAAGTATTCTACATCACTAATTATATTTTCTATCGGAATTTGTTATTTATAAATGGAATGGAATATTTGGGTCCTAGTGATAAGAATTGTTTTATATCTACGGGGATGTCTTTTTTAGTCAAGTTCACAAACCATTTCTCATTACCTATGATATTACATGTTTCTTTGTGTAATTTATTGAATTTATTTATTTGACAGGTTTTAATTATTTCATGTTTTTGGTCATGCAGTATTTTTTGTTTTTCTTCAAATTCTACCATTACTGTGGGCGGTAAAATTGTTTTGCAGTAATCTCTACATTCCACTATGGTTCTTTCTGTTCCAATGATCTTATAATTAGAGCTCTTAATTTCTAAATTTAACAATGTTTTCTTAAATCTATTAATAGCATTCTCAAAGTCTTTGTAATATTTATGGTGAATATGACAAGTGCGATGTAATTTCTTAAAATAGTTATTAATGTGTGAAGGTGTGACGTCTTCTGCCCGGCACCGAAGTAGGAAGATGCGGTTATTCTTAGCATGTGTCAATTTCTTGTATGATTTCGAAAGTAATTTCAATGTTGAGACTGATGAAGTACCATGTATGTCCTTTATATCCTTGTAAAAACCCATATTTCATGTTGTAGTAGATATCATAGCTCTCAGCAATATTATAGGAATGTTAATTATCGACCGTATTATTATACTGTTAATGATTTCGAGGTTCGGTCATTAATTATGAAAACTCAGTTTTGCGACGTTTCGAGATTTATTCTTCTCATAATCATGCGTACAACATTAAAATATAGTCTTACTACAATTATATTAATTGTAAGTGTGTATAGGTGTGTGTAAAGTCATACATTACTATAACTATTTACTTACATTAACTGTGAGATGAGCTACAGCAACCACATTACACTAAACACTTATCACTGTTCCATACTTATACACATATAACACATTACAATTGTATAGTGTTAGCGTTATGTAGTTATCTGACAGACTGCCAGCGATATGAAATTTTAATAGTACCTAACTAGAAAGTTGTTCAGTATTCCTATACCTGTAAACTATTGTCCATTTTAAAAAGAGTGAATAAGATTAGAATAACACTTGCTAAGACTTTGTAAGTCCCTTTTCTTGTTAACTCAAAGGTGTTTATTCTTCTCTCTTGTTAGCATTTCTAAGAATTGCCGTTTAAAATGATTACTTTCTGCATGAATTACTTTAGCTTTGTGAAACTGAAACGAGTGACCGTGTGTACGGGCCTGTTGTGTTAGGGCTGTGGGATCAGGTCTGTTAGTATTTACTTTCTGGCAGCTATATTTATGTTGATAAATACGTCTTTTAAAATACTGTTCAGAACAACCGTAATATTTTTTTCCACAGTTTTCTTCACACGGTATTTCATATATTATGTTGTTGGATCTTAGTTCTATTTCATCCCTGTCTTTAGTATGCGTAAAACATTTATTATTGATAGTGTTAACGTTTTTGAAAGCTATTTTTGTATTGTGATTAGCATTAGTGAGGATCTTGGAAAGTCTTTCTGATAATGATTTGACATATGGAAGGGAAAAATATTTTTTAGTTGTAGTAGTGTTATCTTGATTACTGGATGTTGTATTCTGTCCTACAGGTGTATTACCATTTATTTAGTCACGTCTAAGTTATTTATTTGGGTTTTAGTGTTATCTACCATATTATGATTATGTCTGTAACTTTCTCGCAATATTTTGCAAATTATCTTGTGGGGGTACCCATTTGTTAGCAATAAGTCTACTAGTCTATTATGAATTTCTTTTTTGTAGATGTCTGTTGTAAGTCTGTGTGCACGATTTATCAGATTTTTAGCAACATTAATTTTGTAGTGGTATGTACAATGACTCGTGTAATGAATGTATCGTCCTGAGGTTTGTGGTTTTTGCCACCGTTTTGTGTCAAGTTTACCATTGGCTTGGTGGAGTAATAAAACATCTAAAAATGAGATTGTGTTGTCCGATTTTTCTAATTCTACAGTGAAAACTATACGTGGATGAAAGTCATTGAATGTATCTACTATTATATTCTGCATATTAATCGGTATTGCTGTAATAATATCATCAACAAATTTGTAAAGGAATGGTATATCAAATGGTACAGTGGGAAGTTTTTTATCAAGAATATACTCAAGATGTATATCAGCCAAGATAGGGGCTATTGGTGAGCCCATTGGGCATCCAAATAACTGTAAATAAAACTCATTGTTGAATTGAAAATATCCCCTCTCTAGGCATAACTTAAGTGCTTCTAAGAATTGTTTTTTAGGAATATTTGTGTGAGGTCTGAGTTCATCAAACCTGTCAGAAATAATTTTGGTTACTATTGGTAAAAAGGGATGATACATCCAGTGAAATAAGTTGATACCCAGGGGGTAATTGAACATTGGATATCTTATCGTGGAAGTTAAATGAATCCTTCACGTTATACTTGTAGGTGGAGAGACGTGTTAGAATAGTGGCAAGATGTCTAGCTAATCCATATGTTGGGGAATTTAAAAATGAAACTATGGGTCTGACTGGGTTCCCATCCTTATGGTTTTTTACTAGAGAGTACAACTTAGGGGAAGTTGGTGCGTTATTCACAAGTTTTCTGCAAGTATGTTCATCTATGTATTTGTTTTTTTGTAAGAACCGTACGTACTTGTTTGTATCATTCATCAGGCTGTGTGTGGGGTTACGTTAAACTTTTTTGTACGTATTATGGTCATTTAATAATTGTTGAGTTTTTTTTATCTATTCATCTTTATCAATTGCTACCGTTTGATTTGTTTTGTCAGTTTTAGTTATGTATATGTCTGGGTTGGAGCGTAGGAATTGTTTTGTTCTTTTTAATATCAGTACATCCCTATGTTTTATACCATTTTTATTCTTATTTTGATTTTGATAATTTGTAATCACATTAACACATTGACCTCTGACTACTTCCCTGTTTTCTTCAATTACACTGTGTTGGATGAAGTATTCTACATCACTAATTATATTTTCTATCGGAATTTTGTTATTTATAAATGGAATGGAATATTTGGGTCCTAGTGATAAGAATTGTTTTATATCTACGGGGATGTCTTTTTTAGTCAAGTTCACAAACCATTTCTCATTACCTATGATATTACATGTTTCTTTGTGTAATTTATTGAATTTATTTATTTGACAGGTTTTAATTATTTCATGTTTTTGGTCATGCAGTATTTTTTGTTTTTCTTCAAATTCTACCATTACTGTGGGCGGTAAAATTGTTTTGCAGTAATCTCTACATTCCACTATGGTTCTTTCTGTTCCAATGATCTTATAATTAGAGCTCTTAATTTCTAAATTTAACAATGTTTTCTTAAATCTATTAATAGCATTCTCAAAGTCTTTGTAATATTTATGGTGAATATGACAAGTGCGATGTAATTTCTTAAAATAGTTATTAATGTGTGAAGGTGTGACGTCTTCTGCCCAACACCGAAGTAGGAAGATGCGTTTATTCTTAGCATGTGTCAATTTCTTGTATGATTTCGAAAGTAATTTCAATGTTGAGACTGATGAAGTACCATGTATGTCCTTTATATCCTTGTAAAAACCCATATTTCATGTTGTAGTAGATATCATAGCTCTCAGCAATATTATAGGAATGTTAATTATCGACCGTATTATTATACTGTTAATGATTTCGAGGTTCGGTCATTAATTATGAAAACTCAGTTTTGCGACGTTTCGAGATTTATTCTTCTCATAATCATGCGTACAACATTAAAATATAGTCTTACTACAATTATATTATTTGTAAGTGTGTATAGGTGTGTGTAAAGTCATACATTACTATAACTATTTACTTACATTAACTGTGAGATGAGCTACAGCAACCACATTACACTAAACACTTATCACTGTTCCATACTTATACACATATAACACATTACAATTGTATAGTGTTAGCGTTATGTAGTTATCTGACAGACTGCCAGCGATATGAAATTTTAATAGTACCTAACTAGAAAGTTGTTCAGTATTCCTATACCTGTAAACTATTGTCCATTTTAAAAAGAGTGAATAAGATTAGAATAACACTTGCTAAGACTTTGTACATCCGTTTTCTTGTTAACTGAAAGGTGTTTATTCTTCTCTATTGTTAGCATTTCTAATAATTGCCGTTTAAAATGATTACTTTCTGCATGAATTACTTTAGCTTTGTGAAACTGAAACAAGTGACCGTGTGTACGGGCGTGTTGTGTTAGGGCTGTGGGATCAGGTCTGTTAGTATTTACTTTCTGGCAGCTATATTTATGTTGATAAATACGTCTTTTAAAATACTGTTCAGAACAACCGTAATATTTTTTTCCACAGTTTTCTTCACACGGTATTTCATATATTATGTTGTTGGATCTTAGTTCTATTTCATCCCTGTCTTTAGTATGCGTAAAACATTTATTATTGATAGTGTTAACGTTTTTGAAAGCTATTTTTGTATTGTGATTAGCATTAGTGAGGATCTTGGAAAGTCTTTCTGATAATGATTTGACATATGGAAGGGAAAAATATTTTTTACTTGTAGTAGTGTTATCTTGATTACTGGATGTTGTATTCTGTCCTACAGGTGTATTACCATTTATTTAGTCACGTCTAAGTTATTTATTTGGGTTTTAGTGTTATCTACCATATTATGATTATGTCTGTAACTTTCTCGCAATATTTTGCAAATTATCTTGTGGGGGTACCCATTTGTTAGCAATAAGTCTACTAGTCTATTATGAATTTCTTTTTTGTAGATGTCTGTTGTAAGTCTGTGTGCACGATTTATCAGATTTTTAGCAACATTAATTTTGTAGTGGTATGGACAATGACTCGTGTAATGAATGTATCGTCCTGAGGTTTGTGGTTTTTGCCACTATTTTGTGTCAAGTTTACCATTGGCTTGGTGGAGTAATAAAACATCTAAAAATGAGATTGTGTTGTCCGATTTTTCTAATTCTACAGTGAAAACTATACGTGGATGAAAGTCATTGAATGTATCTATTATTATATTCTGCATATTAATCGGTATTGCTGTAATAATATCATCAACAAATTTGTAAAGGAATGGTATATCAAATGGTACAGTGGGAAGTTTTTTATCAAGAATATACTCAAGATATATATCAGCCAAGATAGGGGCTATTGGTGAGCCCATTGGGCATCCAAATAACTGTAAATAAAACTCATTGTTGAATTGAAAATATCCCCTCTCTAGGCATAACTTAAGTGCTTCTAAGAATTGTTTTTTAGGAATATTTGTGTGAGGTCTGAGTTCATCAAACCTGTCAGAAATAATTTTGGTTACTATTGGTAAAAAGGGATGATACATCCAGTGAAATAAGTTGATACCCAGGGGGTAATTGAACATTGGATATCTTATCGTGGAAGTCAAATGAATCCTTCACGTTATACTTGTAGGTGGAGAGACGTGTTAGAATAGTGGCAAGATGTCTAGCTAATCCATATGTTGGGGAATTTAAAAACGAAACTATGGGTCTGACTGGGTTCCCATCCTTATGGTTTTTTACTAGAGAGTACAACTTAGGGGAAGTTGGTGCGTTATTCACAAGTTTTCTGCAAGTATGTTCATCTATGTATTTGTTTTTTTGTAAGAACCGTACGTACTTGTTTGTATCATTCATCAGGCTGTGTGTGGGGTTACGTGAAACTTTTTTGTACGTATTATGGTCATTTAATAATTGTTGAGTTTTTTTTATATATTCATCTTTATCAATTGCTACCGTTTGATTTGTTTTGTCAATTTTAGTTATGTATATGTCTGGGTTGGAGCGTAGGAATTGTTTTTTTTTTTTTTTTAATATCAGTACATCCCTATGTTTTATACCATTTTTATTCTTATTTTGATTTTGATAATTTGTAATCACATTAACACATTGACCTCTGACTACTTCCCTGTTTTCTTCAATTACACTGTGTTGGATGAAGTATTCTACATCACTAATTATATTTTCTATCGGAATTTGTTATTTATAAATGGAATGGAATATTTGGGTCCTAGTGATAAGAATTGTTTTATATCTACGGGGATGTCTTTTTTAGTCAAGTTCACAAACCATTTCTCATTACCTATGATATTACATGTTTCTTTGTGTAATTTATTGAATTTATTTATTTGACAGGTTTTAATTATTTCATGTTTTTGGTCATGCAGTATTTTTTGTTTTTCTTCAAATTCTACCATTACTGTGGGCGGTAAAATTGTTTTGCAGTAATCTCTACATTCCACTATGGTTCTTTCTGTTCCAATGATCTTATAATTAGAGCTCGTAATTTCTAAATTTAACAATGTTTTCTTAAATCTATTAATAGCATTCTCAAAGTCTTTGTAATATTTATGGTGAATATGACAAGTGCGATGTAATTTCTTAAAATAGTTATTAATGTGTGAAGGTGTGACGTCTTCTGCCCGGCACCGAAGTAGGAAGATGCGGTTATTCTTAGCATGTGTCAATTTCTTGTATGATTTCGAAAGTAATTTCAATGTTGAGACTGATGAAGTACCATGTATGTCCTTTATATCCTTGTAAAAACCCATATTTCATGTTGTAGTAGATATCATAGCTCTCAGCAATATTATAGGAATGTTAATTATCGACCGTATTATTATACTGTTAATGATTTCGAGGTTCGGTCATTAATTATGAAAACTCAGTTTTGCGACGTTTCGAGATTTATTCTTCTCATAATCATGCGTACAACATTAAAATATAGTCTTACTACAATTATATTAATTGTAAGTGTGTATAGGTGTGTGTAAAGTCATACATTACTATAACTATTTACTTACATTAACTGTGAGATGAGCTACAGCAACCACATTACACTAAACACTTATCACTGTTCCATACTTATACACATATAACACATTACAATTGTATAGTGTTAGCGTTATGTAGTTATCTGACAGACTGCCAGCGATATGAAATTTTAATAGTACCTAACTAGAAAGTTGTTCAGTATTCCTATACCTGTAAACTATTGTCCATTTTAAAAAGAGTGAATAAGATTAGAATAACACTTGCTAAGACTTTGTAAGTCCCTTTTCTTGTTAACTCAAAGGTGTTTATTCTTCTCTCTTGTTAGCATTTCTAAGAATTGCCGTTTAAAATGATTACTTTCTGCATGAATTACTTTAGCTTTGTGAAACTGAAACGAGTGACCGTGTGTACGGGCCTGTTGTGTTAGGGCTGTGGGATCAGGTCTGTTAGTATTTACTTTCTGGCAGCTATATTTATGTTGATAAATACGTCTTTTAAAATACTGTTCAGAACAACCGTAATATTTTTTTCCACAGTTTTCTTCACACGGTATTTCATATATTATGTTGTTGGATCTTAGTTCTATTTCATCCCTGTCTTTAGTATGCGTAAAACATTTATTATTGATAGTGTTAACGTTTTTGAAAGCTATTTTTGTATTGTGATTAGCATTAGTGAGGATCTTGGAAAGTCTTTCTGATAATGATTTGACATATGGAAGGGAAAAATATTTTTTAGTTGTAGTAGTGTTATCTTGATTACTGGATGTTGTATTCTGTCCTACAGGTGTATTACCATTTATTTAGTCACGTCTAAGTTATTTATTTGGGTTTTAGTGTTATCTACCATATTATGATTATGTCTGTAACTTTCTCGCAATATTTTGCAAATTATCTTGTGGGGGTACCCATTTGTTAGCAATAAGTCTACTAGTCTATTATGAATTTCTTTTTTGTAGATGTCTGTTGTAAGTCTGTGTGCACGATTTATCAGATTTTTAGCAACATTAATTTTGTAGTGGTATGGACAATGACTCGTGTAATGAATGTATCGTCCTGAGGTTTGTGGTTTTTGCCACCGTTTTGTGTCAAGTTTACCATTGGCTTGGTGGAGTAATAAAACATCTAAAAATGAGATTGTGTTGTCCGATTTTTCTAATTCTACAGTGAAAACTATACGTGGATGAAAGTCATTGAATGTATCTACTATTATATTCTGCATATTAATCGGTATTGCTGTAATAATATCATCAACAAATTTGTAAAGGAATGGTATATCAAATGGTACAGTGGGAAGTTTTTTATCAAGAATATACTCAAGATATATATCAGCCAAGATAGGGGCTATTGGTGAGCCCATTGGGCATCCAAATAACTGTAAATAAAACTCATTGTTGAATTGAAAATATCCCCTCTCTAGGCATAACTTAAGTGCTTCTAAGAATTGTTTTTTAGGAATATTTGTGTGAGGTCTGAGTTCATCAAACCTGTCAGAAATAATTTTGGTTACTATTGGTAAAAAGGGATGATACATCCAGTGAAATAAGTTGATACCCAGGGGGTAATTGAACATTGGATATCTTATCGTGGAAGTTAAATGAATCCTTCACGTTATACTTGTAGGTGGAGAGACGTGTTAGAATAGTGGCAAGATGTCTAGCTAATCCATATGTTGGGGAATTTAAAAATGAAACTATGGGTCTGACTGGGTTCCCATCCTTATGGTTTTTTACTAGAGAGTACAACTTAGGGGAAGTTGGTGCGTTATTCACAAGTTTTCTGCAAGTATGTTCATCTATGTATTTGTTTTTTTGTAAGAACCGTACGTACTTGTTTGTATCATTCATCAGGCTGTGTGTGGGGTTACGTGAAACGTTTTTGTACATATTATGGTCATTTAATAATTGTTGAGTTTTTTTTATATATTCATCTTTATCAATTGCTACCGTTTGATTTGTTTTGTCAGTTTTAGTTATGTATATGTCTGGGTTGGAGCGTAGGAATTGTTTTGTTCTTTTTAATATCAGTACATCCCTATGTTTTATACCATTTTTATTCTTATTTTGATTTTGATAATTTGTAATCACATTAACACATTGACCTCTGACTACTTCCCTGTTTTCTTCAATTACACTGTGTTGGATGAAGTATTCTACATCACTAATTATATTTTCTATCGGAATTTTGTTATTTATAAATGGAATGGAATATTTGGGTCCTAGTGATAAGAATTGTTTTATATCTACGGGGATGTCTTTTTTAGTCAAGTTCACAAACCATTTCTCATTACCTATGATATTACATGTTTCTTTGTGTAATTTATTGAATTTATTTATTTGACAGGTTTTAATTATTTCATGTTTTTGGGCATGCAGTATTTTTTGTTTTTCTTCAAATTCTACCATTACTGTGGGCGGTAAAATTGTTTTGCAGTAATCTCTACATTCCACTATGGTTCTTTCTGTTCCAATGATCTTATAATTAGAGCTCTTAATTTCTAAATTTAACAATGTTTTCTTAAATCTATTAATAGCATTCTCAAAGTCTTTGTAATATTTATGGTGAATATGACAAGTGCGATGTAATTTCTTAAAATAGTTATTAATGTGTGAAGGTGTGACGTCTTCTGCCCGACACCGAAGTAGGAAGATGCGGTTATTCTTAGCATGTGTCAATTTCTTGTATGATTTCGAAAGTAATTTCAATGTTGAGACTGATGAAGTACCATGTATGTCCTTTATATCCTTGTAAAAACCCATATTTCATGTTGTAGTAGATATCATAGCTCTCAGCAATATTATAGGAATGTTAATTATCGACCGTATTATTATACTGTTAATGATTTCGAGGTTCGGTCATTAATTATGAAAACTCAGTTTTGCGACGTTTCGAGATTTATTCTTCTCATAATCATGCGTACAACATTAAAATATAGTCTTACTACAATTATATTATTTGTAAGTGTGTATAGGTGTGTGTAAAGTCATACATTACTATAACTATTTACTTACATTAACTGTGAGATGAGCTACAGCAACCACATTACACTAAACACTTATCACTGTTCCATACTTATACACATATAACACATTACAATTGTATAGTGTTAGCGTTATGTAGTTATCTGACAGACTGCCAGCGATATGAAATTTTAATAGTACCTAACTAGAAAGTTGTTCAGTATTCCTATACCTGTAAACTATTGTCCATTTTAAAAAGAGTGAATAAGATTAGAATAACACTTGCTAAGACTTTGTACATCCGTTTTCTTGTTAACTGAAAGGTGTTTATTCTTCTCTATTGTTAGCATTTCTAATAATTGCCGTTTAAAATGATTACTTTCTGCATGAATTACTTTAGCTTTGTGAAACTGAAACAAGTGACCGTGTGTACGGGCGTGTTGTGTTAGGGCTGTGGGATCAGGTCTGTTAGTATTTACTTTCTGGCAGCTATATTTATGTTGATAAATACGTCTTTTAAAATACTGTTCAGAACAACCGTAATATTTTTTTCCACAGTTTTCTTCACACGGTATTTCATATATTATGTTGTTGGATCTTAGTTCTATTTCATCCCTGTCTTTAGTATGCGTAAAACATTTATTATTGATAGTGTTAATGTTTTTGAAAGCTATTTTTGTATTGTGATTAGCATTAGTGAGGATCTTGGAAAGTCTTTCTGATAATGATTTGACATATGGAAGGGAAAAATATTTTTTAGTTGTAGTAGTGTTATCTTGATTACTGGATGTTGTATTCTGTCCTACAGGTGTATTACCATTTATTTAGTCACGTCTAAGTTATTTATTTGGGTTTTAGTGTTATCTACCATATTATGATTATGTCTGTAACTTTCTCGCAATATTTTGCAAATTATCTTGTGGGGGTACCCATTTGTTAGCAATAAGTCTACTAGTCTATTATGAATTTCTTTTTTGTAGATGTCTGTTGTAAGTCTGTGTGCACGATTTATCAGATTTTTAGCAACATTAATTTTGTAGTGGTATGGACAATGACTCGTGTAATGAATGTATCGTCCTGAGGTTTGTGGTTTTTGCCACCATTTTGTATCAAGTTTACCATTGGCTTGGTGGAGTAATAAAACATCTAAAAATGAGATTGTGTTGTCCGATTTTTCTAATTCTACAGTGAAAACTATACGTGGATGAAAGTCATTGAATGTATCTATTATTATATTCTGCATATTAATCGGTATTGCTGTAATAATATCATCAACAAATTTGTAAAGGAATGGTATATCAAATGGTACAGTGGGAAGTTTTTTATCAAGAATATACTCAAGATATATATCAGCCAAGATAGGGGCTATTGGTGAGCCCATTGGGCATCCAAATAACTGTAAATAAAACTCATTGTTGAATTGAAAATATCCCCTCTCTAGGCATAACTTAAGTGCTTCTAAGAATTGTTTTTTAGGAATATTTGTGTGAGGTCTGAGTTCATCAAACCTGTCAGAAATAATTTTGGTTACTATTGGTAAAAAGGGATGATACATCCAGTGAAATAAGTTGATACCCAGGGGGTAATTGAACATTGGATATCTTATTGTGGAAGTCAAATGAATCCTTCACGTTATACTTGTAGGTGGAGAGACGTGTTAGAATAGTGGCAAGATGTCTAGCTAATCCATATGTTGGAGAATTTAAAAACGAAACTATGGGTCTGACTGGGTTCCCATCCTTATGGTTTTTTACTAGAGAGTACAACTTAGGGGAAGTTGGTGCGTTATTCACAAGTTTTCTGCAAGTATGTTCATCTATGTATTTGTTTTTTTGTAAGAACCGTACGTACTTGTTTGTATCATTCATCAGGCTGTGTGTGGGGTTACGTTAAACTTTTTTGTACGTATTATGGTCATTTAATAATTGTTGAGTTTTTTTTATCTATTCATCTTTATCAATTGCTACCGTTTGATTTGTTTTGTCAGTTTTAGTTATGTATATGTCTGGGTTGGAGCGTAGGAATTGTTTTGTTCTTTTTAATATCAGTACATCCCTATGTTTTATACCATTTTTATTCTTATTTTGATTTTGATAATTTGTAATCACATTAACACATTGACCTCTGACTACTTCCCTGTTTTCTTCAATTACACTGTGTTGGATGAAGTATTCTACATCACTAATTATATTTTCTATCGGAATTTTGTTATTTATAAATGGAATGGAATATTTGGGTCCTAGTGATAAGAATTGTTTTATATCTACGGGGATGTCTTTTTTAGTCAAGTTCACAAACCATTTCTCATTACCTATGATATTACATGTTTCTTTGTGTAATTTATTGAATTTATTTATTTGACAGGTTTTAATTATTTCATGTTTTTGGTCATGCAGTATTTTTTGTTTTTCTTCAAATTCTACCATTACTGTGGGCGGTAAAATTGTTTTGCAGTAATCTCTACATTCCACTATGGTTCTTTCTGTTCCAATGATCTTATAATTAGAGCTCTTAATTTCTAAATTTAACAATGTTTTCTTAAATCTATTAATAGCATTCTCAAAGTCTTTGTAATATTTATGGTGAATATGACAAGTGCGATGTAATTTCTTAAAATAGTTATTAATGTGTGAAGGTGTGACGTCTTCTGCCCAACACCGAAGTAGGAAGATGCGTTTATTCTTAGCATGTGTCAATTTCTTGTATGATTTCGAAAGTAATTTCAATGTTGAGACTGATGAAGTACCATGTATGTCCTTTATATCCTTGTAAAAACCCATATTTCATGTTGTAGTAGATATCATAGCTCTCAGCAATATTATAGGAATGTTAATTATCGACCGTATTATTATACTGTTAATGATTTCGAGGTTCGGTCATTAATTATGAAAACTCAGTTTTGCGACGTTTCGAGATTTATTCTTCTCATAATCATGCGTACAACATTAAAATATAGTCTTACTACAATTATATTATTTGTAAGTGTGTATAGGTGTGTGTAAAGTCATACATTACTATAACTATTTACTTACATTAACTGTGAGATGAGCTACAGCAACCACATTACACTAAACACTTATCACTGTTCCATACTTATACACATATAACACATTACAATTGTATAGTGTTAGCGTTATGTAGTTATCTGACAGACTGCCAGCGATATGAAATTTTAATAGTACCTAACTAGAAAGTTGTTCAGTATTCCTATACCTGTAAACTATTGTCCATTTTAAAAAGAGTGAATAAGATTAGAATAACACTTGCTAAGACTTTGTACATCCGTTTTCTTGTTAACTGAAAGGTGTTTATTCTTCTCTATTGTTAGCATTTCTAATAATTGCCGTTTAAAATGATTACTTTCTGCATGAATTAGTTTAGCTTTGTGAAACTGAAACGAGTGACCGTGTGTACGGGCGTGTTGTGTTAGGGCTGTGGGATCAGGTCTGTTAGTATTTACTTTCTGGCAGCTATATTTATGTTGATAAATACGTCTTTTAAAATACTGTTCAGAACAACCGTAATATTTTTTTCCACAGTTTTCTTCACACGGTATTTCATATATTATGTTGTTGGATCTTAGTTCTATTTCATCCCTGTCTTTAGTATGCGTAAAACATTTATTATTGATAGTGTTAATGTTTTTGAAAGCTATTTTTGTATTGTGATTAGCATTAGTGAGGATCTTGGAAAGTCTTTCTGATAATGATTTGACATATGGAAGGGAAAAATATTTTTTAGTTGTAGTAGTGTTATCTTGATTACTGGATGTTGTATTCTGTCCTACAGGTGTATTACCATTTATTTAGTCACGTCTAAGTTATTTATTTGGGTTTTAGTGTTATCTACCATATTATGATTATGTCTGTAACTTTCTCGCAATATTTTGCAAATTATCTTGTGGGGGTACCCATTTGTTAGCAATAAGTCTACTAGTCTATTATGAATTTCTTTTTTGTAGATGTCTGTTGTAAGTCTGTGTGCACGATTTATCAGATTTTTAGCAACATTAATTTTGTAGTGGTATGGACAATGACTCGTGTAATGAATGTATCGTCCTGAGGTTTGTGGTTTTTGCCACTATTTTGTGTCAAGTTTACCATTGGCTTGGTGGAGTAATAAAACATCTAAAAATGAGATTGTGTTGTCCGATTTTTCTAATTCTACAGTGAAAACTATACGTGGATGAAAGTCATTGAATGTATCTATTATTATATTCTGCATATTAATCGGTATTGCTGTAATAATATCATCAACAAATTTGTAAAGGAATGGTATATCAAATGGTACAGTGGAAAGTTTTTTATCAAGAATATACTCAAGATATATATCAGCCAAGATAGGGGCTATTGGTGAGCCCATTGGGCATCCAAATAACTGTAAATAAAACTCATTGTTGAATTGAAAATATCCCCTCTCTAGGCATAACTTAAGTGCTTCTAAGAATTGTTTTTTAGGAATATTTGTGTGAGGTCTGAGTTCATCAAACCTGTCAGAAATAATTTTGGTTACTATTGGTAAAAAGGGATGATACATCCAGTGAAATAAGTTGATACCCAGGGGGTAATTGAACATTGGATATCTTATCGTGGAAGTCAAATGAATCCTTCACGTTATACTTGTAGGTGGAGAGACGTGTTAGAATAGTGGCAAGATGTCTAGCTAATCCATATGTTGGGGAATTTAAAAACGAAACTATGGGTCTGACTGGGTTCCCATCCTTATGGTTTTATACTAGAGAGTACAACTTAGGGGAAGTTGGTGCGTTATTCTCAAGTTTTCTGCAAGTATGTTCATCTATGTATTTGTTTTTTTGTAAGAACCGTACGTACTTGTTTGTATCATTCATCAGGCTGTGTGTGGGGTTACGTGAAACGTTTTTGTACGTATTATGGTCATTTAATAATTGTTGAGTTTTTTTTATATATTCATCTTTATCAATTGCTACCGTTTGATTTGTTTTGTCAATTTTAGTTATGTATATGTCTGGGTTGGAGCGTAGGAATTGTTTTTTTTTTTTTTTTAATATCAGTACATCCCTATGTTTTATACCATTTTTATTCTTATTTTGATTTTGATAATTTGTAATCACATTAACACATTGACCTCTGACTACTTCCCTGTTTTCTTCAATTACACTGTGTTGGATGAAGTATTCTACATCACTAATTATATTTTCTATCGGAATTTGTTATTTATAAATGGAATGGAATATTTGGGTCCTAGTGATAAGAATTGTTTTATATCTACGGGGATGTCTTTTTTAGTCAAGTTCACAAACCATTTCTCATTACCTATGATATTACATGTTTCTTTGTGTAATTTATTGAATTTATTTATTTGACAGGTTTTAATTATTTCATGTTTTTGGTCATGCAGTATTTTTTGTTTTTCTTCAAATTCTACCATTACTGTGGGCGGTAAAATTGTTTTGCAGTAATCTCTACATTCCACTATGGTTCTTTCTGTTCCAATGATCTTATAATTAGAGCTCGTAATTTCTAAATTTAACAATGTTTTCTTAAATCTATTAATAGCATTCTCAAAGTCTTTGTAATATTTATGGTGAATATGACAAGTGCGATGTAATTTCTTAAAATAGTTATTAATGTGTGAAGGTGTGACGTCTTCTGCCCGGCACCGAAGTAGGAAGATGCGGTTATTCTTAGCATGTGTCAATTTCTTGTATGATTTCGAAAGTAATTTCAATGTTGAGACTGATGAAGTACCATGTATGTCCTTTATATCCTTGTAAAAACCCATATTTCATGTTGTAGTAGATATCATAGCTCTCAGCAATATTATAGGAATGTTAATTATCGACCGTATTATTATACTGTTAATGATTTCGAGGTTCGGTCATTAATTATGAAAACTCAGTTTTGCGACGTTTCGAGATTTATTCTTCTCATAATCATGCGTACAACATTAAAATATAGTCTTACTACAATTATATTATTTGTAAGTGTGTATAGGTGTGTGTAAAGTCATACATTACTATAACTATTTACTTACATTAACTGTGAGATGAGCTACAGCAACCACATTACACTAAACACTTATCACTGTTCCATACTTATACACATATAACACATTACAATTGTATAGTGTTAGCGTTATGTAGTTATCTGACAGACTGCCAGCGATATGAAATTTTAATAGTACCTAACTAGAAAGTTGTTCAGTATTCCTATACCTGTAAACTATTGTCCATTTTAAAAAGAGTGAATAAGATTAGAATAACACTTGCTAAGACTTTGTACATCCGTTTTCTTGTTAACTGAAAGGTGTTTATTCTTCTCTATTGTTAGCATTTCTAATAATTGCCGTTTAAAATGATTACTTTCTGCATGAATTACTTTAGCTTTGTGAAACTGAAACGAGTGACCGTGTGTACGGGCGTGTTGTGTTAGGGCTGTGGGATCAGGTCTGTTAGTATTTACTTTCTGGCAGCTATATTTATGTTGATAAATACGTCTTTTAAAATACTGTTCAGAACAACCGTAATATTTTTTTCCACAGTTTTCTTCACACGGTATTTCATATATTATGTTGTTGGATCTTAGTTCTATTTCATCCCTGTCTTTAGTATGCGTAAAACATTTATTATTGATAGTGTTAATGTTTTTGAAAGCTATTTTTGTATTGTGATTAGCATTAGTGAGGATCTTGGAAAGTCTTTCTGATAATGATTTGACATATGGAAGGGAAAAATATTTTTTAGTTGTAGTAGTGTTATCTTGATTACTGGATGTTGTATTCTGTCCTACAGGTGTATTACCATTTATTTAGTCACGTCTAAGTTATTTATTTGGGTTTTAGTGTTATCTACCATATTATGATTATGTCTGTAACTTTCTCGCAATATTTTGCAAATTATCTTGTGGGGGTACCCATTTGTTAGCAATAAGTCTACTAGTCTATTATGAATTTCTTTTTTGTAGATGTCTGTTGTAAGTCTGTGTGCACGATTTATCAGATTTTTAGCAACATTAATTTTGTAGTGGTATGGACAATGACTCGTGTAATGAATGTATCGTCCTGAGGTTTGTGGTTTTTGCCACCATTTTGTATCAAGTTTACCATTGGCTTGGTGGAGTAATAAAACATCTAAAAATGAGATTGTGTTGTCCGATTTTTCTAATTCTACAGTGAAAACTATACGTGGATGAAAGTCATTGAATGTATCTATTATTATATTCTGCATATTAATCGGTATTGCTGTAATAATATCATCAACAAATTTGTAAAGGAATGGTATATCAAATGGTACAGTGGGAAGTTTTTTATCAAGAATATACTCAAGATATATATCAGCCAAGATAGGGGCTATTGGTGAGCCCATTGGGCATCCAAATAACTGTAAATAAAACTCATTGTTGAATTGAAAATATCCCCTCTCTAGGCATAACTTAAGTGCTTCTAAGAATTGTTTTTTAGGAATATTTGTGTGAGGTCTGAGTTCATCAAACCTGTCAGAAATAATTTTGGTTACTATTGGTAAAAAGGGATGATACATCCAGTGAAATAAGTTGATACCCAGGGGGTAATTGAACATTGGATATCTTATCGTGGAAGTCAAATGAATCCTTCACGTTATACTTGTAGGTGGAGAGACGTGTTAGAATAGTGGCAAGATGTCTAGCTAATCCATATGTTGGGGAATTTAAAAACGAAACTATGGGTCTGACTGGGTTCCCATCCTTATGGTTTTTTACTAGAGAGTACAACTTAGGGGAAGTTGGTGCGTTATTCACAAGTTTTCTGCAAGTATGTTCATCTATGTATTTGTTTTTTTGTAAGAACCGTACGTACTTGTTTGTATCATTCATCAGGCTGTGTGTGGGGTTACGTTAAACTTTTTTGTACGTATTATGGTCATTTAATAATTGTTGAGTTTTTTTTATCTATTCATCTTTATCAATTGCTACCGTTTGATTTGTTTTGTCAGTTTTAGTTATGTATATGTCTGGGTTGGAGCGTAGGAATTGTTTTGTTCTTTTTAATATCAGTACATCCCTATGTTTTATACCATTTTTATTCTTATTTTGATTTTGATAATTTGTAATCACATTAACACATTGACCTCTGACTACTTCCCTGTTTTCTTCAATTACACTGTGTTGGATGAAGTATTCTACATCACTAATTATATTTTCTATCGGAATTTGTTATTTATAAATGGAATGGAATATTTGGGTCCTAGTGATAAGAATTGTTTTATATCTACGGGGATGTCTTTTTTAGTCAAGTTCACAAACCATTTCTCATTACCTATGATATTACATGTTTCTTTGTGTAATTTATTGAATTTATTTATTTGACAGGTTTTAATTATTTCATGTTTTTGGTCATGCAGTATTTTTTGTTTTTCTTCAAATTCTACCATTACTGTGGGCGGTAAAATTGTTTTGCAGTAATCTCTACATTCCACTATGGTTCTTTCTGTTCCAATGATCTTATAATTAGAGCTCGTAATTTCTAAATTTAACAATGTTTTCTTAAATCTATTAATAGCATTCTCAAAGTCTTTGTAATATTTATGGTGAATATGACAAGTGCGATGTAATTTCTTAAAATAGTTATTAATGTGTGAAGGTGTGACGTCTTCTGCCCGGCACCGAAGTAGGAAGATGCGGTTATTCTTAGCATGTGTCAATTTCTTGTATGATTTCGAAAGTAATTTCAATGTTGAGACTGATGAAGTACCATGTATGTCCTTTATATCCTTGTAAAAACCCATATTTCATGTTGTAGTAGATATCATAGCTCTCAGCAATATTATAGGAATGTTAATTATCGACCGTATTATTATACTGTTAATGATTTCGAGGTTCGGTCATTAATTATGAAAACTCAGTTTTGCGACGTTTCGAGATTTATTCTTCTCATAATCATGCGTACAACATTAAAATATAGTCTTACTACAATTATATTAATTGTAAGTGTGTATAGGTGTGTGTAAAGTCATACATTACTATAACTATTTACTTACATTAACTGTGAGATGAGCTACAGCAACCACATTACACTAAACACTTATCACTGTTCCATACTTATACACATATAACACATTACAATTGTATAGTGTTAGCGTTATGTAGTTATCTGACAGACTGCCAGCCATATGAAATTTTAATAGTACCTAACTAGAAAGTTGTTCAGTATTCCTATACCTGTAAACTATTGTCCATTTTAAAAAGAGTGAATAAGATTAGAATAACACTTGCTAAGACTTTGTACGTCCGTTTTCTTGTTAACTGAAAGGTGTTTATTCTTCTCTATTGTTAGCATTTCTAAGAATTGCCGTTTAAAATGATTACTTTCTGCATGAATTACTTTAGCTTTGTGAAACTGAAACGAGTGACCGTGTGTAGGGGCGTGTTGTGTTAGGGCTGTGGGATCAGGTCTGTTAGTATTTACTTTCTGGCAGCTATATTTATGTTGATAAATACGTCTTTTAAAATACTGTTCAGAACAACCGTAATATTTTTTTCCACAGTTTTCTTCACACGGTATTTCATATATTATGTTGTTGGATCTTAGTTCTATTTCATCCCTGTCTTTAGTATGCGTAAAACATTTATTATTGATAGTGTTAACGTTTTTGAAAGCTATTTTTGTATTGTGATTAGCATTAGTGAGGATCTTGGAAAGTCTTTCTGATAATGATTTGACATATGGAAGGGAAAAATATTTTTTAGTTGTAGTAGTGTTATCTTGATTACTGGATGTTGTATTCTGTCCTACAGGTGTATTACCATTTATTTAGTCACGTCTAAGTTATTTATTTGGGTTTTAGTGTTATCTACCATATTATGATTATGTCTGTAACTTTCTCGCAATATTTTGCAAATTATCTTGTGGGGGTACCCATTTGTTAGCAATAAGTCTACTAGTCTATTATGAATTTCTTTTTTGTAGATGTCTGTTGTAAGTCTGTGTGCACGATTTATCAGATTTTTAGCAACATTAATTTTGTAGTGGTATGGACAATGACTCGTGTAATGAATGTATCGTCCTGAGGTTTGTGGTTTTTGCCACCATTTTGTGTCAAGTTTACCATTGGCTTGGTGGAGTAATAAAACATCTAAAAATGAGATTGTGTTGTCCGATTTTTCTAATTCTACAGTGAAAACTATACGTGGATGAAAGTCATTGAATGTATCTATTATTATATTCTGCATATTAATCGGTATTGCTGTAATAATATCATCAACAAATTTGTAAAGGAATGGTATATCAAATGGTACAGTGGGAAGTTTTTTATCAAGAATATACTCAAGATATATATCAGCCAAGATAGGGGCTATTGGTGAGCCCATTGGGCATCCAAATAACTGTAAATAAAACTCATTGTTGAATTGAAAATATCCCCTCTCTAGGCATAACTTAAGTGCTTCTAAGAATTGTTTTTTTGGAATATTTGTGTGAGGTCTGAGTTCATCAAACCTGTCAGAAATAATTTTGGTTACTATTGGTAAAAAGGGATGATACATCCAGTGAAATAAGTTGATACCCAGGGGGTAATTGAACATTGGATATCTTATCGTGGAAGTCAAATGAATCCTTCACGTTATACTTGTAGGTGGAGAGACGTGTTAGAATAGTGGCAAGATGTCTAGCTAATCCATATGTTGGAGAATTTAAAAACGAAACTATGGGTCTGACTGGGTTCCCATCCTTATGGTTTTTTACTAGAGAGTACAACTTAGGGGAAGTTGGTGCGTTATTCACAAGTTTTCTGCAAGTATGTTCATCTATGTATTTGTTTTTTTGTAAGAACCGTACGTACTTGTTTGTATCATTCATCAGGCTGTGTGTGGGGTTACGTTAAACTTTTTTGTACGTATTATGGTCATTTAATAATTGTTGAGTTTTTTTTATCTATTCATCTTTATCAATTGCTACCGTTTGATTTGTTTTGTCAGTTTTAGTTATGTATATGTCTGGGTTGGAGCGTAGGAATTGTTTTGTTTTTTTTTAATATCAGTACATCCCTATGTTTTATACCATTTTTATTCTTATTTTGATTTTGATAATTTGTAATAACATTAACACATTGACCTCTGACTACTTCCCTGTTTTCTTCAATTACACTGTGTTGGATGAAGTATTCTACATCACTAATTATATTTTCTATCGGAATTTTGTTATTTATAAATGGAATGGAATATTTGGGTCCTAGTGATAAGAATTGTTTTATATCTACGGGGATGTCTTTTTTAGTCAAGTTCACAAACCATTTCTCATTACCTATGATATTACATGTTTCTTTGTGTAATTTATTGAATTTATTTATTTGACAGGATTTAATTATTTCATGTTTTTGGTCATGCGGTATTTTTTGTTTTTCTTCAAATTCTACCATTACTGTGGGCGGTAAAATTGTTTTGCAGTAATCTCTACATTCCACTATGGTTCTTTCTGTTCCAATGATCTTATAATTAGAGCTCTTAATTTCTAAATTTAACAATGTTTTCTTAAATCTATTAATAGCATTCTCAAAGTCTTTGTAATATTTATGGTGAATATGACAAGTGCGATGTAATTTCTTAAAATAGTTATTAATGTGTGAAGGTGTGACGTCTTCTGCCCGACACCGAAGTAGGAAGATGCGGTTATTCTTAGCATGTGTCAATTTCTTGTATGATTTCGAAAGTAATTTCAATGTTGAGACTGATGAAGTACCATGTATGTCCTTTATATCCTTGTAAAAACCCATATTTCATGTTGTAGTAGATATCATAGCTCTCAGCAATATTATAGGAATGTTAATTATCGACCGTATTATTATACTGTTAATGATTTCGAGGTTCGGTCATTAATTATGAAAACTCAGTTTTGCGACGTTTCGAGATTTATTCTTCTCATAATCATGCGTACAACATTAAAATATAGTCTTACTACAATTATATTATTTGTAAGTGTGTATAGGTGCGTGTAAAGTCATACATTACTATAACTATTTACTTACATTAACTGTGAGATGAGCTACAGCAACCACATTACACTAAACACTTATCACTGTTCCATACTTATACACATATAACACATTACAATTGTATAGTGTTAGCGTTATGTAGTTATCTGACAGACTGCCAGCGATATGAAATTTTAATAGTACCTAACTAGAAAGTTGTTCAGTATTCCTATACCTGTAAACTATTGTCCATTTTAAAAAGAGTGAATAAGATTAGAATAACACTTGCTAAGACTTTGTACATCCGTTTTCTTGTTAACTGAAAGGTGTTTATTCTTCTCTATTGTTAGCATTTCTAATAATTGCCGTTTAAAATGATTACTTTCTGCATGAATTACTTTAGCTTTGTGAAACTGAAACGAGTGACCGTGTGTACGGGCGTGTTGTGTTAGGGCTGTGGGATCAGGTCTGTTAGTATTTACTTTCTGGCAGCTATATTTATGTTGATAAATACGTCTTTTAAAATACTGTTCAGAACAACCGTAATATTTTTTTCCACAGTTTTCTTCACACGGTATTTCATATATTATGTTGTTGGATCTTAGTTCTATTTCATCCCTGTCTTTAGTATGCGTAAAACATTTATTATTGATAGTGTTAACGTTTTTGAAAGCTATTTTTGTATTGTGATTAGCATTAGTGAGGATCTTGGAAAGTCTTTCTGATAATGATTTGACATATGGAAGGGAAAAATATTTTTTAGTTGTAGTAGTGTTATCTTGATTACTGGATGTTGTATTCTGTCCTACAGGTATATTACCATTTATTTAGTCACGTCTAAGTTATTTATTTGGGTTTTAGTGTTATCTACCATATTATGATTATGTCTGTAACTTTCTCGCAATATTTTGCAAATTATCTTGTGGGGGTACCCATTTGTTAGCAATAAGTCTACTAGTCTATTATGAATTTCTTTTTTGTAGATGTCTGTTGTAAGTCTGTGTGCACGATTTATCAGATTTTTAGCAACATTAATTTTGTAGTGGTATGGACAATGACTCGTGTAATGAATGTATCGTCCTGAGGTTTGTGGTTTTTGCCACCATTTTGTGTCAAGTTTACCATTGGCTTGGTGGAGTAATAAAACATCTAAAAATGAGATTGTGTTGTCCGATTTTTCTAATTCTACAGTGAAAACTATACGTGGATGAAAGTCATTGAATGTATCTATTATTATATTCTGCATATTAATCGGTATTGCTGTAATAATATCATCAACAAATTTGTAAAGGAATGGTATATCAAATGGTACAGTGGGAAGTTTTTTATCAAGAATATACTCAAGATATATATCAGCCAAGATAGGGGCTATTGGTGAGCCCATTGGGCATCCAAATAACTGTAAATAAAACTCATTGTTGAATTGAAAATATCCCCTCTCTAGGCATAACTTAAGTGCTTCTAAGAATTGTTTTTTAGGAATATTTGTGTGAGGTCTGAGTTCATCAAACCTGTCAGAAATAATTTTGGTTACTATTGGTAAAAAGGGATGATACATCCAGTGAAATAAGTTGATACCCAGGGGGTAATTGAACATTGGATATCTTATCGTGGAAGTCAAATGAATCCTTCACGTTATACTTGTAGGTGGAGAGACGTGTTAGAATAGTGGCAAGATGTCTAGCTAATCCATATGTTGGAGAATTTAAAAACGAAACTATGGGTCTGACTGGGTTCCCATCCTTATGGTTTTTTACTAGAGAGTACAACTTAGGGGAAGTTGGTGCGTTATTCACAAGTTTTCTGCAAGTATGTTCATCTATGTATTTGTTTTTTTTGTAAGAACCGTACGTACTTGTTTGTATCATTCATCAGGCTGTGTGTGGGGTTACGTTAAACTTTTTTGTACGTATTATGGTCATTTAATAATTGTTGAGTTTTTTTTATCTATTCATCTTTATCAATTGCTACCGTTTGATTTGTTTTGTCAGTTTTAGTTATGTATATGTCTGGGTTGGAGCGTAGGAATTGTTTTGTTCTTTTTAATATCAGTACATCCCTATGTTTTATACCATTTTTATTCTTATTTTGATTTTGATAATTTGTAATCACATTAACACATTGACCTCTGACTACTTCCCTGTTTTCTTCAATTACACTGTGTTGGATGAAGTATTCTACATCACTAATTATATTTTCTATCGGAATTTTGTTATTTATAAATGGAATGGAATATTTGGGTCCTAGTGATAAGAATTGTTTTATATCTACGGGGATGTCTTTTTTAGTCAAGTTCACAAACCATTTCTCATTACCTATGATATTACATGTTTCTTTGTGTAATTTATTGAATTTATTTATTTGACAGGTTTTAATTATTTCATGTTTTTGGTCATGCAGTATTTTTTTTTTTCTTCAAATTCTACCATTACTGTGGGCGGTAAAATTGTTTTGCAGTAATCTCTACATTCCACTATGGTTCTTTCTGTTCCAATGATCTTATAATTAGAGCTCTTAATTTCTAAATTTAACAATGTTTTCTTAAATCTATTAATAGCATTCTCAAAGTCTTTGTAATATTTATGGTGAATATGACAAGTGCGATGTAATTTCTTAAAATAGTTATTAATGTGTGAAGGTGTGACGTCTTCTGCCCGACACCGAAGTAGGAAGATGCGGTTATTCTTAGCATGTGTCAATTTCTTGTATGATTTCGAAAGTAATTTCAATGTTGAGACTGATGAAGTACCATGTATGTCCTTTATATCCTTGTAAAAACCCATATTTCATGTTGTAGTAGATATCATAGCTCTCAGCAATATTATAGGAATGTTAATTATCGACCGTATTATTATACTGTTAATGATTTCGAGGTTCGGTCATTAATTATGAAAACTCAGTTTTGCGACGTTTCGAGATTTATTCTTCTCATAATCATGCGTACAACATTAAAATATAGTCTTACTACAATTATATTATTTGTAAGTGTGTATAGGTGCGTGTAAAGTCATACATTACTATAACTATTTACTTACATTAACTGTGAGATGAGCTACAGCAACCACATTACACTAAACACTTATCACTGTTCCATACTTATACACATATAACACATTACAATTGTATAGTGTTAGCGTTATGTAGTTATCTGACAGACTGCCAGCGATATGAAATTTTAATAGTATTTAACTAGAAAGTTGTTCAGTATTCCTATACCTGTAAACTATTGTCCATTTTAAAAAGAGTGAATAAGATTAGAATAACACTTGCTAAGACTTTGTACATCCGTTTTCTTGTTAACTGAAAGGTGTTTATTCTTCTCTATTGTTAGCATTTCTAATAATTGCCGTTTAAAATGATTACTTTCTGCATGAATTACTTTAGCTTTGTGAAACTGAAACGAGTGACCGTGTGTACGGGCGTGTTGTGTTAGGGCTGTGGGATCAGGTCTGTTAGTATTTACTTTCTGGCAGCTATATTTATGTTGATAAATACGTCTTTTAAAATACTGTTCAGAACAACCGTAATATTTTTTTCCACAGTTTTCTTCACACGGTATTTCATATATTATGTTGTTGGATCTTAGTTCTATTTCATCCCTGTCTTTAGTATGCGTAAAACATTTATTATTGATAGTGTTAACGTTTTTGAAAGCTATTTTTGTATTGTGATTAGCATTAGTGAGGATCTTGGAAAGTCTTTCTGATAATGATTTGACATATGGAAGGGAAAAATATTTTTTAGTTGTAGTAGTGTTATCTTGATTACTGGATGTTGTATTCTGTCCTACAGGTGTATTACCATTTATTTGTTTATTAGTCACGTCTAAGTTATTTATTTGGGTTTTAGTGTTATCTACCATATTATGATTATGTCTGTAACTTTCTCGCAATATTTTGCAAATTATCTTGTGGGGGTACCCATTTGTTAGCAATAAGTCTACTAGTCTATTATGAATTTCTTTTTTGTAGATGTCTGTTGTAAGTCTGTGTGCACGATTTATCAGATTTTTAGCAACATTAATTTTGTAGTGGTATGGACAATGACTCGTGTAATGAATGTATCGTCCTGAGGTTTGTGGTTTTTGCCACCGTTTTGTGTCAAGTTTACCATTGGCTTGGTGGAGTAATAAAACATCTAAAAATGAGATTGTGTTGTCCGATTTTTCTAATTCTACAGTGAAAACTATACGTGGATGAAAGTCATTGAATGTATCTATTATTATATTCTGCATATTAATCGGTATTGCTGTAATAATATCATCAACAAATTTGTAAAGGAATGGTATATCAAATGGTACAGTGGGAAGTTTTTTATCAAGAATATACTCAAGATATATATCAGCCAAGATAGGGGCTATTGGTGAGCCCATTGGGCATCCAAATAACTGTAAATAAAACTCATTGTTGAATTGAAAATATCCCCTCTCTAGGCATAACTTAAGTGCTTCTAAGAATTGTTTTTTAGGAATATTTGTGTGAGGTCTGAGTTCATCAAACCTGTCAGAAATAATTTTGGTTACTATTGGTAAAAAGGGATGATACATCCAGTGAAATAAGTTGATACCCAGGGGGTAATTGAACATTGGATATCTTATCGTGGAAGTCAAATGAATCCTTCACGTTATACTTGTAGGTGGAGAGACGTGTTAGAATAGTGGCAAGATGTCTAGCTAATCCATATGTTGGGGAATTTAAAAACGAAACTATGGGTCTGACTGGGTTCCCATCCTTATGGTTTTTTACTAGAGAGTACAACTTAGGGGAAGTTGGTGCGTTATTCACAAGTTTTCTGCAAGTATGTTCATCTATGTATTTGTTTTTTTGTAAGAACCGTACGTACTTGTTTGTATCATTCATCAGGCTGTGTGTGGGGTTACGTGAACCTTTTTTGTACGTATTATGGTCATTTAATAATTGTTGAGTTTTTTTTATATATTCATCTTTATCAATTGGTACCGTTTGATTTGTTTTGTCAGTTTTAGTTACGTATATGTCTGGGTTGGAGCGTAGGAATTGTTTTGTTTTTTTTAATATCAGTACATCCCTATGTTTTATACCATTTTTATTCTTATTTTGATTTTGATAATTTGTAATCACATTAACACATTGACCTCTGACTACTTCCCTGTTTTCTTCAATTACACTGTGTTGGATGAAGTATTCTACATCACTAATTAAATTTTCTATCGGAATTTTGTTATTTATAAATGGAATGGAATATTTGGGTCCTAGTGATAAGAATTGTTTTATATCTACGGGGATGTTCTTTTTTAGTCAAGTTCACAAACCATTTCTCATTACCTATGATATTACATGTTTCTTTGTGTAATTTATTGAATTTATTTATTTGACGGGTTTTAATTATTTCATGTTTTTGGTCATGCAGTATTTTTTGTTTTTCTTCAAATTCTACCATTACTGTGGGCGGTAAAATTGTTTTGCAGTAATCTCTACATTCCACTATGGTTCTTTCTGTTCCAATGATCTTATAATTAGAGCTCTTAATTTCTAAATTTAACAATGTTTTCTTAAATCTATTAATAGCATTCTCAAAGTCTTTGTAATATTTATGGTGAATATGACAAGTGCGATGTAATTTCTTAAAATAGTTATTAATGTGTGAAGGTGTGACGTCTTCTGCCCGGCACCGAAGTAGGAAGATGGGGTTATTCTTAGCATGTGTCAATTTCTTGTATGATTTCGAAAGTAATTTCAAAGTTGAGACTGATTAAGTACCATGTATGTCCTTTATATCCTTGTAAAAACCCATATTTCACGTTGTAGTAGATATCATAGCTCTCAGCAATATTATAGGAATGTTAATTATCGACCGTATTATTATACTGTTAATGATTTCGAGGTTCGGTCATTAATTATGAAAACTCAGTTTTGCGACGTTTCGAGATTTATTCTTCTCATAATCATGCGTACAACATTAAAATATAGTCTTACTACAATTATATTATTTGTAAGTGTGTATAGGTGTGTGTAAAGTCATACATTACTATAACTATTTACTTACATTAACTGTGAGATGAGCTACAGCAACCACATTACACTAAACACTGACGTATAGTTTTCACTGTAGAATTAGAAAACTCGGACAACACAATCTCATTTTTAGATGTTTTATTACTCCACCAAGCCAATGGTAAACTTGACACAAAATGGTGGCAAAAACCACAAACCTCAGGACGATACATTCATTACACGAGTCATTGTCCATACCACTACAAAATTAATGTTGCTAAAAATCTGATAAATCGTGCACACAGACTTACAACAGACATCTACAAAAAAGAAATTGATAATAGACTAGTAGACTTATTGCTAACAAATGGGTACCCCCACAAGATAATTTGCAAAATATTGCGAGAAAGTTACAGACATAATCATAATATGGTAGATAACACTAAAACCCAAATAAATAACTTAGACGTGACTAATAACCAAATAAATGGTAATACACCTGTAGGACAGAATACAACATCCAGTAATCAAGATAACACTACTACAACTAAAAAATATTTTTCCCTTCCATATGTCAAATCATTATCAGAAAGACTTTCCAAGATCCTCACTAATGCTAATCACAATACAAAAATAGCTTTCAAAAACGTTAACACTATCAATAATAAATGTTTTACGCATACTAAAGACAGGGATGAAATAGAACTAAGATCCAACATAATATATGAAATACCGTGTGAAGAAAACTGTGGAAAAAAATATTACGGTTGTTCTGAACAGTATTTTAAAAGACGTATTTATCAACATAAATATAGCTGCCAGAAAGTAAATACTAACAGACCTGATCCCACGGCCCTAACACAACACGCCCGTACACACGGTCACTCGTTTCAGTTTCACAAAGCTAAAGTAATTCATGCAGAAAGTAATCATTTTAAACGGCAATTCTTAGAAATGCTAACAATAGAGAAGAATAAACACCTTTCAGTTAACAAGAAAACGGACGTACAAAGTCTTAGCAAGTGTTATTCTAATCTTATTCACTCTTTTTAAAATGGATAATAGTTTACAGGTATAGGAATACTGAACAACTTTCTAGTTAGGTACTATTAAAATTTTATATCGCTGGCAGTCTGTCAGATAAGTACATAACGCTAACACTATACAATTGTAATGTGTTATATGTGTATAAGTATGGAACAGTGATAAGCGTTTAGTGTAATGTGGTTGCTGTAGCTCATCTCACAGTTAATGTAAGTAAATAGTTATAGTTATGTATGACTTTACACACACCTATACACACTTACAAATAATATAATTGTAGTAAGACTATATTTTAATGTTGTAGGCATGATTATGAGAAGAATAAATCTCGAAACGTGGCAAAACTGAGTTTTCATAATTAATGACCGAACCTCGAAATCATTAACAGTATAATAATACGGTCGATAATTAACATTCCTATAATATTGCTGAGAGCTATGATATCTACTACAACATGAAATATGGGTTTTTACAAGGATATAAAGGACATACATGGTACTTCATCAGTCTCAACATTGAAATTACTTTCGAAATCATACAAGAAATTGACACATGCTAAGAATAACCGCATCTTCCTACTTCGGTGCCGGGCAGAAGACGTCACACCTTCACACATTAATAACTATTTTAAGAAATTACATCGCACTTGTCATATTCACCATAAATATTACAAAGACTTTGAGAATGCTATTAATAGATTTAAGAAAACATTGTTAAATTTAGAAATTAAGAGCTCTAATTATAAAATCATTGGAACAGAAAGAACCATAGTGGAATGTAGAGATTACTGCAAAACAATTTTACCGCCCACAGTAATGGTAGAATTTGAAGAAAAACAAAAAATACTGCATGACCAAAAACATGAAATAATTAAAACCCGTCAAATAAATAAATTCAATAAATTACACAAAGAAACATGTAATATCATAGGTAATGAGAAATGGTTTGTGAACTTGACTAAAAAGGAACATCCCCGTAGATATAAAACAATTCTTATCACTAGGACCCAAATATTCCATTCCATTTATAAATAACAAAATTCCGATAGAAAATTTAATTAGTGATGTAGAATACTTCATCCAACACAGTGTAATTGAAGAAAACAGGGAAGTAGTCAGAGGTCAATGTGTTAATGTGATTACAAATTATCAAAATCAAAATAAGAATAAAAATGGTATAAAACATAGGGATGTACTGATATTAAAAAAAACAAAACAATTCCTATGCTCCAACCCAGACCTATACGTAACTAAAACTGACAAAACACTTCAAACGGTAGCAATTGATAAAGATGAATATATAAAAAAAACTCAACAATTATTAAATGACCATAATACGTACAAAAAAGGTTCACGTAACCCCACACACAGCCTGATGAATGATACAAACAAGTACGTACGGTTCTTACAAAAAAACAAATACATAGATGAACATACTTGCAGAAAACTTGTGAATAACGCACCAACTTCCCCTAAGTTGTACTCTCTAGTAAAAAACCATAAGGATGGGAACCCAGTCAGACCCATAGTTTCGTTTTTAAATTCCCCAACATATGGATTAGCTAGACATCTTGCCACTATTCTAACACGTCTCTCCACCTACAAGTATAACGTGAAGGATTCATTTGACTTCCACGATAAGATATCCAATGTTCAATTACCCCCTGGGTATCAACTTATTTCACTGGATGTATCATCCCTTTTTACCAATAGTAACCAAAATTATTTCTGACAGGTTTGATGAACTCAGACCTCACACAAATATTCCTAAAAAACAATTCTTAGAAGCACTTAAGTTATGCCTAGAGAGGGGATATTTTCAATTCAACAATGAGTTTTATTTACAGTTATTTGGATGCCCAATGGGCTCACCAATAGCCCCTATCTTGGCTGATATATATCTTGAGTATATTCTTGATAAAAAACTTCCCACTGTACCATTTGATATACCATTCCTTTACAAATTTGTTGATGATATTATTACAGCAATACCGATTAATATGCAGAATATAATAATAGATACATACAATGACTTTCATCCACGTATAGTTTTCACTGTAGAATTAGAAAAATCGGACAACACAATCTCATTTTTAGATGTTTTATTACTCCACCAAGCCAATGGTAAACTTGACACAAAATGGTGGCAAAAACCACAAACCTCAGGACGATACATTCATTACACGAGTCATTGTCCATACCACTACAAAATTAATGTTGCTAAAAATCTGATAAATCGTGCACACAGACTTACAACAGACATCTACAAAAAAGAAATTGATAATAGACTAGTAGACTTATTGCTAACAAATGGGTACCCCCACAAGATAATTTACAAAATATTGCGAGAAAGTTACAGACATAATCATAATATGGTAGATAACACTAAAACCCAAATAAATAACTTAGACGTGACTAATAACCAAATAAATGGTAATACACCTGTAGGACAGAATACAACATCCAGTAATCAAGATAACACTACTACAACTAAAAAATATTTTTCCCTTCCATATGCCAAATCATTATCAGAAAGACTTTCCAAGATCCTCACTAATGCTAATCACAATACAAAAATAGCTTTCAAAAACGTTAACACTATCAATAATAAATGTTTTACGCATACTAAAGACAGGGATGAAATAGAACTAAGATCCAACATAATATATGAAATACCGTGTGAAGAAAACTGTGGAAAAAAATATTACGGTTGTTCTGAACAGTATTTTAAAAGACGTATTTATCAACATAAATATAGCTGCCAGAAAGTAAATACTAACAGACCTGATCCCACGGCCCTAACACAACACGCCCGTACACACGGTCACTCGTTTCAGTTTCACAAAGCTAAAGTAATTCATGCAGAAAGTAATCATTTTAAACGGCAATTCTTAGAAATGCTAACAATAGAGAAGAATAAACACCTTTCAGTTAACAAGAAAACGGACGTACAAAGTCTTAGCAAGTGTTATTCTAATCTTATTCACTCTTTTTAAAATGGACAATAGTTTACAGGTATAGGAATACTGAACAACTTTCTAGTTAGGTACTATTAAAATTTTATATCGCTGGCAGTCTGTCAGATAAGTACATAACGCTAACACTATACAATTGTAATGTGTTATATGTGTATAAATATGGAACAGTGATAAGCGTTTAGTGTAATGTGGTTGCTGTAGCTCATCTCACAGTTAATGTAAGTAAATAGTTATAGTTATGTATGACTTTACACACACCTATACACACTTACAAATAATATAATTGTAGTAAGACTATATTTTAATGTTGTAGGCATGATTATGAGAAGAATAAATCTCGAAACGTGGCAAAACTGAGTTTTCATAATTAATGACCGAACCTCGAAATCATTAACAGTATAATAATACGGTCGATAATTAACATTCCTATAATATTGCTGAGAGCTATGATATCTACTACAACATGAAATATGGGTTTTTACAAGGATATAAAGGACATACATGGTACTTCATCAGTCTCAACATTGAAATTACTTTCGAAATCATACAAGAAATTGACACATGCTAAGAATAACCGCATCTTCCTACTTCGGTGCCGGGCAGAAGACGTCACACCTTCACACATTAATAACTATTTTAAGAAATTACATCGCACTTGTCATATTCACCATAAATATTACAAAGACTTTGAGAATGCTATTAATAGATTTAAGAAAACATTGTTAAATTTAGAAATTAAGAGCTCTAATTATAAGATCATTGGAACAGAAAGAACCATAGTGGAATGTAGAGATTACTGCAAAACAATTTTACCGCCCACAGTAATGGTAGAATTTGAAGAAAAACAAAAAATACTGCATGACCAAAAACATGAAATAATTAAAACCCGTCAAATAAATAAATTCAATAAATTACACAAAGAAACATGTAATATCATAAGTAATGAGAAATGGTTTGTGAACTTGACTAAAAAGGAACATCCCCGTAGATATAAAACAATTCTTATCACTAGGACCCAAATATTCCATTCCATTTATAAATAACAAAATTCCGATAGAAAATTTAATTAGTGATGTAGAATACTTCATCCAACACAGTGTAATTGAAGAAAACAGGGAAGTAGTCAGAGGTCAATGTGTTAATGTGATTACAAATTATCAAAATCAAAATAAGAATAAAAATGGTATAAAACATAGGGATGTACTGATATTAAAAAAAACAAAACAATTCCTATGCTCCAACCCAGACCTATACGTAACTAAAACTGACAAAACACTTCAAACGGTAGCAATTGATAAAGATGAATATATAAAAAAAAACTCAACAATTATTAAATGACCATAATACGTACAAAAAAGGTTCACGTAACCCCACACACAGCCTGATGAATGATACAAACAAGTACGTACGGTTCTTACAAAAAAACAAATACATAGATGAACATACTTGCAGAAAACTTGTGAATAACGCACCAACTTCCCCTAAGTTGTACTCTCTAGTAAAAAACCATAAGGATGGGAACCCAGTCAGACCCATAGTTTCGTTTTTAAATTCCCCAACATATGGATTAGCTAGACATCTTGCCACTATTCTAACACGTCTCTCCACCTACAAGTATAACGTGAAGGATTCATTTGACTTCCACGATAAGATATCCAATGTTCAATTACCCCCTGGGTATCAACTTATTTCACTGGATGTATCATCCCTTTTTACCAATAGTAACCAAAATTATTTCTGACAGGTTTGATGAACTCAGACCTCACACAAATATTCCTAAAAAACAATTCTTAGAAGCACTTAAGTTATGCCTAGAGAGGGGATATTTTCAATTCAACAATGAGTTTTATTTACAGTTATTTGGATGCCCAATGGGCTCACCAATAGCCCCTATCTTGGCTGATATATATCTTGAGTATATTCTTGATAAAAAACTTCCCACTGTACCATTTGATATACCATTCCTTTACAAATTTGTTGATGATATTATTACAGCAATACCGATTAATATGCAGAATATAATAATAGATACATACAATGACTTTCATCCACGTATAGTTTTCACTGTAGAATTAGAAAAATCGGACAACACAATCTCATTTTTAGATGTTTTATTACTCCACCAAGCCAATGGTAAACTTGACACAAAATGGTGGCAAAAACCACAAACCTCAGGACGATACATTCATTACACGAGTCATTGTCCATACCACTACAAAATTAATGTTGCTAAAAATCTGATAAATCGTGCACACAGACTTACAACAGACATCTACAAAAAAGAAATTGATAATAGACTAGTAGACTTATTGCTAACAAATGGGTACCCCCACAAGATAATTTACAAAATATTGCGAGAAAGTTACAGACATAATCATAATATGGTAGATAACACTAAAACCCAAATAAATAACTTAGACGTGACTAATAACCAAATAAATGGTAATACACCTGTAGGACAGAATACAACATCCAGTAATCAAGATAACACTACTACAACTAAAAAATATTTTTCCCTTCCATATGCCAAATCATTATCAGAAAGACTTTCCAAGATCCTCACTAATGCTAATCACAATACAAAAATAGCTTTCAAAAACGTTAACACTATCAATAATAAATGTTTTACGCATACTAAAGACAGGGATGAAATAGAACTAAGATCCAACATAATATATGAAATACCGTGTGAAGAAAACTGTGGAAAAAAATATTACGGTTGTTCTGAACAGTATTTTAAAAGACGTATTTATCAACATAAATATAGCTGCCAGAAAGTAAATACTAACAGACCTGATCCCACGGCCCTAACACAACACGCCCGTACACACGGTCACTCGTTTCAGTTTCACAAAGCTAAAGTAATTCATGCAGAAAGTAATCATTTTAAACGGCAATTCTTAGAAATGCTAACAATAGAGAAGAATAAACACCTTTCAGTTAACAAGAAAACGGACGTACAAAGTCTTAGCAAGTGTTATTCTAATCTTATTCACTCTTTTTAAAATGGACAATAGTTTACAGGTATAGGAATACTGAACAACTTTCAAGTTAGGTACTATTAAAATTTTATATCGCTGGCAGTCTGTCAGATAAGTACATAACGCTAACACTATACAATTGTAATGTGTTATATGTGTATAAATATGGAACAGTGATAAGCGTTTAGTGTAATGTGGTTGCTGTAGCTCATCTCACAGTTAATGTAAGTAAATAGTTATAGTTATGTATGACTTTACACACACCTATACACACTTACAAATAATATAATTGTAGTAAGACTATATTTTAATGTTGTAGGCATGATTATGAGAAGAATAAATCTCGAAACGTCGCAAAACTGAGTTTTCATAATTAATGACCGAACCTCGAAATCATTAACAGTATAATAATACGGTCGATAATTAACATTCCTATAATATTGCTGAGAGCTATGATATCTACTACAACATGAAATATGGGTTTTTACAAGGATATAAAGGACATACATGGTACTTCATCAGTCTCAACATTGAAATTACTTTCGAAATCATACAAGAAATTGACACATGCTAAGAATAACCGCATCTTCCTACTTCGGTGCCGGGCAGAAGACGTCACACCTTCACACATTAATAACTATTTTAAGAAATTACATCGCACTTGTCATATTCACCATAAATATTACAAAGACTTTGAGAATGCTATTAATAGATTTAAGAAAACATTGTTAAATTTAGAAATTAAGAGCTCTAATTATAAAATCATTGGAACAGAAAGAACCATAGTGGAATGTAGAGATTACTGCAAAACAATTTTACCGCCCACAGTAATGGTAGAATTTGAAGAAAAACAAAAAATACTGCATGACCAAAAACATGAAATAATTAAAACCCGTCAAATAAATAAATTCAATAAATTACACAAAGAAACATGTAATATCATAGGTAATGAGAAATGGTTTGTGAACTTGACTAAAAAGGAACATCCCCGTAGATATAAAACAATTCTTATCACTAGGACCCAAATATTCCATTCCATTTATAAATAACAAAATTCCGATAGAAAATTTAATTAGTGATGTAGAATACTTCATCCAACACAGTGTAATTGAAGAAAACAGGGAAGTAGTCAGAGGTCAATGTGTTAATGTGATTACAAATTATCAAAATCAAAATAAGAATAAAAATGGTATAAAACATAGGGATGTACTGATATTAAAAAAAACAAAACAATTCCTATGCTCCAACCCAGACCTATACGTAACTAAAACTGACAAAACACTTCAAACGGTAGCAATTGATAAAGATGAATATATAAAAAAAACTCAACAATTATTAAATGACCATAATACGTACAAAAAAGGTTCACGTAACCCCACACACAGCCTGATGAATGATACAAACAAGTACGTACGGTTCTTACAAAAAAACAAATACATAGATGAACATACTTGCAGAAAACTTGTGAATAACGCACCAACTTCCCCTAAGTTGTACTCTCTAGTAAAAAACCATAAGGATGGGAACCCAGTCAGACCCATAGTTTCGTTTTTAAATTCCCCAACATATGGATTAGCTAGACATCTTGCCACTATTCTAACACGTCTCTCCACCTACAAGTATAACGTGAAGGATTCATTTGACTTCCACGATAAGATATCCAATGTTCAATTACCCCCTGGGTATCAACTTATTTCACTGGATGTATCATCCCTTTTTACCAATAGTAACCAAAATTATTTCTGACAGGTTTGATGAACTCAGACCTCACACAAATATTCCTAAAAAACAATTCTTAGAAGCACTTAAGTTATGCCTAGAGAGGGGATATTTTCAATTCAACAATGAGTTTTATTTACAGTTATTTGGATGCCCAATGGGCTCACCAATAGCCCCTATCTTGGCTGATATATATCTTGAGTATATTCTTGATAAAAAACTTCCCACTGTACCATTTGATATACCATTCCTTTACAAATTTGTTGATGATATTATTACAGCAATACCGATTAATATGCAGAATATAATAATAGATACATACAATGACTTTCATCCACGTATAGTTTTCACTGTAGAATTAGAAAAATCGGACAACACAATCTCATTTTTAGATGTTTTATTACTCCACCAAGCCAATGGTAAACTTGACACAAAATGGTGGCAAAAACCACAAACCTCAGGACGATACATTCATTACACGAGTCATTGTCCATACCACTACAAAATTAATGTTGCTAAAAATCTGATAAATCGTGCACACAGACTTACAACAGACATCTACAAAAAAGAAATTGATAATAGACTAGTAGACTTATTGCTAACAAATGGGTACCCCCACAAGATAATTTACAAAATATTGCGAGAAAGTTACAGACATAATCATAATATGGTAGATAACACTAAAACCCAAATAAATAACTTAGACGTGACTAATAACCAAATAAATGGTAATACACCTGTAGGACAGAATACAACATCCAGTAATCAAGATAACACTACTACAACTAAAAAATATTTTTCCCTTCCATATGCCAAATCATTATCAGAAAGACTTTCCAAGATCCTCACTAATGCTAATCACAATACAAAAATAGCTTTCAAAAACGTTAACACTATCAATAATAAATGTTTTACGCATACTAAAGACAGGGATGAAATAGAACTAAGATCCAACATAATATATGAAATACCGTGTGAAGAAAACTGTGGAAAAAAATATTACGGTTGTTCTGAACAGTATTTTAAAAGACGTATTTATCAACATAAATATAGCTGCCAGAAAGTAAATACTAACAGACCTGATCCCACGGCCCTAACACAACACGCCCGTACACACGGTCACTCGTTTCAGTTTCACAAAGCTAAAGTAATTCATGCAGAAAGTAATCATTTTAAACGGCAATTCTTAGAAATGCTAACAATAGAGAAGAATAAACACCTTTCAGTTAACAAGAAAACGGACGTACAAAGTCTTAGCAAGTGTTATTCTAATCTTATTCACTCTTTTTAAAATGGACAATAGTTTACAGGTATAGGAATACTGAACAACTTTCTAGTTAGGTACTATTAAAATTTTATATCGCTGGCAGTCTGTCAGATAAGTACATAACGCTAACACTATACAATTGTAATGTGTTATATGTGTATAAATATGGAACAGTGATAAGCGTTTAGTGTAATGTGGTTGCTGTAGCTCATCTCACAGTTAATGTAAGTAAATAGTTATAGTTATGTATGACTTTACACACACCTATACACACTTACAAATAATATAATTGTAGTAAGACTATATTTTAATGTTGTAGGCATGATTATGAGAAGAATAAATCTCGAAACGTCGCAAAACTGAGTTTTCATAATTAATGACCGAACCTCGAAATCATTAACAGTATAATAATACGGTCGATAATTAACATTCCTATAATATTGCTGAGAGCTATGATATCTACTACAACATGAAATATGGGTTTTTACAAGGATATAAAGGACATACATGGTACTTCATCAGTCTCAACATTGAAATTACTTTCGAAATCATACAAGAAATTGACACATGCTAAGAATAACCGCATCTTCCTACTTCGGTGCCGGGCAGAAGACGTCACACCTTCACACATTAATAACTATTTTAAGAAATTACATCGCACTTGTCATATTCACCATAAATATTACAAAGACTTTGAGAATGCTATTAATAGATTTAAGAAAACATTGTTAAATTTAGAAATTAAGAGCTCTAATTATAAGATCATTGGAACAGAAAGAACCATAGTGGAATGTAGAGATTACTGCAAAACAATTTTACCGCCCACAGTAATGGTAGAATTTGAAGAAAAACAAAAAATACTGCATGACCAAAAACATGAAATAATTAAAACCCGTCAAATAAATAAATTCAATAAATTACACAAAGAAACATGTAATATCATAGGTAATGAGAAATGGTTTGTGAACTTGACTAAAAAGGAACATCCCCGTAGATATAAAACAATTCTTATCACTAGGACCCAAATATTCCATTCCATTTATAAATAACAAAATTCCGATAGAAAATTTAATTAGTGATGTAGAATACTTCATCCAACACAGTGTAATTGAAGAAAACAGGGAAGTAGTCAGAGGTCAATGTGTTAATGTGATTACAAATTATCAAAATCAAAATAAGAATAAAAATGGTATAAAACATAGGGATGTACTGATATTAAAAAAAACAAAACAATTCCTATGCTCCAACCCAGACCTATACGTAACTAAAACTGACAAAACACTTCAAACGGTAGCAATTGATAAAGATGAATATATAAAAAAAACTCAACAATTATTAAATGACCATAATACGTACAAAAAAGGTTCACGTAACCCCACACACAGCCTGATGAATGATACAAACAAGTACGTACGGTTCTTACAAAAAAACAAATACATAGATGAACATACTTGCAGAAAACTTGTGAATAACGCACCAACTTCCCCTAAGTTGTACTCTCTAGTAAAAAACCATAAGGATGGGAACCCAGTCAGACCCATAGTTTCGTTTTTAAATTCCCCAACATATGGATTAGCTAGACATCTTGCCACTATTCTAACACGTCTCTCCACCTACAAGTATAACGTGAAGGATTCATTTGACTTCCACGATAAGATATCCAATGTTCAATTACCCCCTGGGTATCAACTTATTTCACTGGATGTATCATCCCTTTCTACCAATAGTAACCAAAATTATTTCTGACAGGTTTGATGAACTCAGACCTCACACAAATATTCCTAAAAAACAATTCTTAGAAGCACTTAAGTTATGCCTAGAGAGGGGATATTTTCAATTCAACAATGAGTTTTATTTACAGTTATTTGGATGCCCAATGGGCTCACCAATAGCCCCTATCTTGGCTGATATATATCTTGAGTATATTCTTGATAAAAAACTTCCCACTGTACCATTTGATATACCATTCCTTTACAAATTTGTTGATGATATTATTACAGCAATACCGATTAATATGCAGAATATAATAATAGATACATACAATGACTTTCATCCACGTATAGTTTTCACTGTAGAATTAGAAAAATCGGACAACACAATCTCATTTTTAGATATTTTATTACTCCACCAAGCCAATGGTAAACTTGACACAAAATGGTGGCAAAAACCACAAACCTCAGGACGATACATTCATTACACGAGTCATTGTCCATACCACTACAAAATTAATGTTGCTAAAAATCTGATAAATCGTGCACACAGACTTACAACAGACATCTACAAAAAAGAAATTGATAATAGACTAGTAGACTTATTGCTAACAAATGGGTACCCCCACAAGATAATTTACAAAATATTGCGAGAAAGTTACAGACATAATCATAATATGGTAGATAACACTAAAACCCAAATAAATAACTTAGACGTGACTAATAACCAAATAAATGGTAATACACCTGTAGGACAGAATACAACATCCAGTAATCAAGATAACACTACTACAACTAAAAAATATTTTTCCCTTCCATATGCCAAATCATTATCAGAAAGACTTTCCAAGATCCTCACTAATGCTAATCACAATACAAAAATAGCTTTCAAAAACGTTAACACTATCAATAATAAATGTTTTACGCATACTAAAGACAGGGATGAAATAGAACTAAGATCCAACATAATATATGAAATACCGTGTGAAGAAAACTGTGGAAAAAAATATTACGGTTGTTCTGAACAGTATTTTAAAAGACGTATTTATCAACATAAATATAGCTGCCAGAAAGTAAATACTAACAGACCTGATCCCACGGCCCTAACACAACACGCCCGTACACACGGTCACTCGTTTCAGTTTCACAAAGCTAAAGTAATTCATGCAGAAAGTAATCATTTTAAACGGCAATTCTTAGAAATGCTAACAATAGAGAAGAATAAACACCTTTCAGTTAACAAGAAAACGGACGTACAAAGTCTTAGCAAGTGTTATTCTAATCTTATTCACTCTTTTTAAAATGGACAATAGTTTACAGGTATAGGAATACTGAACAACTTTCTAGTTAGGTACTATTAAAATTTTATATTGCTGGCAGTCTGTCAGATAACTACATAACGCTAACACTATACAATTGTAATGTGTTATATGTGTATAAGTATGGAACAGTGATAAGTGATTAGTGTAATGTGGTTGCTGTAGCTCATCTCACAGTTAATGTAAGTAAATAGTTATAGTAATTTATGACTTTACACACACCTATACACACTTACAAATAATATAATTGTAGTAAGACTATATTTTAATGTTGTAGGCATGATTATGAGAAGAATAAATCTCGAAACGTCGCAAAACTGAGTTTTCATAATTAATGACCGAACCTCGAAATCATTAACAGTATAATAATACGGTCGATAATTAACATTCCTATAATATTGCTGAGAGCTATGATATCTACTACAACATGAAATATGGGTTTTTACAAGGATATAAAGGACATACATGGTACTTCATCAGTCTCAACATTGAAATTACTTTCGAAATCATACAAGAAATTGACACATGCTAAGAATAACCGCATCTTCCTACTTCGGTGCCGGGCAGAAGACGTCACACCTTCACACATTAATAACTATTTTAAGAAATTACATCGCACTTGTCATATTCACCATAAATATTACAAAGACTTTGAGAATGCTATTAATAGATTTAAGAAAACATTGTTAAATTTAGAAATTAAGAGCTCTAATTATAAGATCATTGGAACAGAAAGAACCATAGTGGAATGTAGAGATTACTGCAAAACAATTTTACCGCCCACAGTAATGGTAGAATTTGAAGAAAAACAAAAAATACTGCATGACCAAAAACATGAAATAATTAAAACCCGTCATATAAATAAATTCAATAAATTACACAAAGAAACATGTAATAACATAGGTAATGAGAAATGGTTTGTGAACTTGACTAAAAAAGAACATCCCCGTAGATATAAAACAATTCTTATCACTAGGACCCAAATATTCCATTCCATTTATAAATAACAAAATTCCGATAGAAAATTTAATTAGTGATGTAGAATACTTCATCCAACACAGTGTAATTGAAGAAAACAGGGAAGTAGTCAGAGGTCAATGTGTTAATGTGATTACAAATTATCAAAATCAAAATAAGAATAAAAATGGTATAAAACATAGGGATGTACTGATATTAAAAAAAACAAAAAAATTCCTACGCTCCAACCCAGACCTATACGTAACTAAAACTGACAAAACAAATCAAACGGTAGCAATTGATAAAGATGAATATATAAAAAAAACTCAACAATTATTAAATGACAATAATACGTACAAAAAAGGTTCACGTAACCCCACACACAGCCTGATGAATGATACAAACAAGTACGTACGGTTCTTACAAAAAAACAAATACATAGATGAACATACTTGCAGAAAACTTGAGAATAACGCACCAACTTCCCCTAAGTTGTACTCTCTAGTAAAAAACCATAAGGATGGGAACCCAGTTAGACCCATAGTTTCGTTTTTCAATTCCCCAACATATGGATTAGCTAGACATCTTGCCACTATTCTAACACGTCTCTCCACCTACAAGTATAACGTGAAGGATTCATTTGACTTCCACGATAAGATATCCAATGTTCAATTACCCCCTGGGTATCAACTTATTTCACTGGATGTATCATCCCTTTTTACCAATATATCAGTACCAATAGTAACCAAAATTATTTCTGACAGGTTTGATGAACTCAGATCTCACACAAATATTCCTAAAAAACAATTCTTAGAAGCACTTAAGTTATGCCTAGAGAGGGGATATTTTCAATTCAACAATGAGTTTTATTTACAGTTATTTGGATGCCCAATGGGCTCACCAATAGCCCCTATCTTGGCTGATATATATCTTGAGTATATTCTTGATAAAAAACTTCCCACTGTACCATTTGATATACCATTCCTTTACAAATTTGTTGATGATATTATTACAGCAATACCGATTAATATGCAGAATATAATAATAGATACATACAATGACTTTCATCCACGTATAGTTTTCACTGTAGAATTAGAAAAATCGGACAACACAATCTCATTTTTAGATATTTTATTACTCCACCAAGCCAATGGTAAACTTGACACAAAATGGTGGCAAAAACCACAAACCTCAGGACGATACATTCATTACACGAGTCATTGTCCATACCACTACAAAATTAATGTTGCTAAAAATCTGATAAATCGTGCACACAGATTTACAACAGACATCTACAAAAAAGAAATTGATAATAGACTAGTAGACTTATTGCTAACAAATGGGTACCCCCACAAGATAATTTGCAAAATATTGCGAGAAAGTTACAGACATAATCATAATATGGTAGATAACACTAAAACCCAAATAAATAACTTAGACGTGACTAATAAACAAATAAATGGTAATACACCTGTAGGACAGAATACAACATCCAGTAATCAAGATAACACTACTACAACTAAAAAATATTTTTCCCTTCCATATGCCAAATCATTATCAAAAAGACTTTCCAAGATCCTCACTAATGCTAATCACAATACAAAAATAGCTTTCAAAAACGTTAACACTATCAATAATAAATGTTTTACGCATACTAAAGACAGGGATGAAATAGAACTAAGATCCAACATAATATATGAAATACCGTGTGAAGAAAACTGTGGAAAAAAATATTACGGTTGTTCTGAACAGTATTTTGAAAGACGTATTTATCAACATAAATATAGCTGCCAGAAAGTAAATACTAACAGACCTGATCCCACGGCCCTAACACAACACGCCCGTACACACGGTCACTCGTTTCAGTTTCACAAAGCTAAAGTAATTCATGCAGAAAGTAATCATTTTAAACGGCAATTCTTAGAAATGCTAACAATAGAGAAGAATAAACACCTTTCAGTTAACAAGAAAACGGACGTACAAAGTCTTAGCAAGTGTTATTCTAATCTTATTCACTCTTTTTAAAATGGACAATAGTTTACAGGTATAGGAATACTGAACAACTTTCTAGTTAGGTACTATTAAAATTTTATATTGCTGGCAGTCTGTCAGATAACTACATAACGCTAACACTATACAATTGTAATGTGTTATATGTGTATAAGTATGGAACAGTGATAAGTGTTTAGTGTAATGTGGTTGCTGTAGCTCATCTCACAGTTAATGTAAGTAAATAGTTATAGTAATGTATGACTTTACACACACCTATACACACTTACAAATAATATAATTGTAGTAAGACTATATTTTAATGTTGTAGGCATGATTATGAGAAGAATAAATCTCGAAACGTCGCAAAACTGAGTTTTCATAATTAATGACCGAACCTCGAAATCATTAACAGTATAATAATACGGTCGATAATTAACATTCCTATAATATTGCTGAGAGCTATGATATCTACTACAACATGAAATATGGGTTTTTACAAGGATATAAAGGACATACATGGTACTTCATCAGTCTCAACATTGAAATTACTTTCGAAATCATACAAGAAATTGACACATGCTAAGAATAACCGCATCTTCCTACTTCGGTGCCGGGCAGAAGACGTCACACCTTCACACATTAATAACTATTTTAAGAAATTACATCGCACTTGTCATATTCACCATAAATATTACAAAGACTTTGAGAATGCTATTAATAGATTTAAGAAAACATTGTTAAATTTAGAAATTAAGAGCTCTAATTATAAGATCATTGGAACAGAAAGAACCATAGTGGAATGTAGAGATTACTGCAAAACAATTTTACCGCCCACAGTAATGGTAGAATTTGAAGAAAAACAAAAAATACTGCATGACCAAAAACATGAAATAATTAAAACCTGTCAAATAAATAAATTCAATAAATTACACAAAGAAACATGTAATATCATAGGTAATGAGAAATGGTTTGTGAACTTGACTAAAAAAGACATCCCCGTAGATATAAAACAATTCTTATCACTAGGACCCAAATATTCCATTCCATTTATAAATAACAAAATTCCGATAGAAAATATAATTAGTGATGTAGAATACTTCATCCAACACAGTGTAATTGAAGAAAACAGGGAAGTAGTCAGAGGTCAATGTGTTAATGTTATTACAAATTATCAAAATCAAAATAAGAATAAAAATGGTATAAAACATAGGGATGTACTGATATTAAAAAAAACAAAAAAATTCCTACGCTCCAACCCAGACCTATACGTAACTAAAACTGACAAAACAAATCAAACGGTAGCAATTGATAAAGATGAATATATAAAAAAAACTCAACAATTATTAAATGACAATAATACGTACAAAAAAGGTTCACGTAACCCCACACACAGCCTGATGAATGATACAAACAAGTACGTACGGTTCTTACAAAAAAACAAATACATAGATGAACATACTTGCAGAAAACTTGAGAATAACGCACCAACTTCCCCTAAGTTGTACTCTCTAGTAAAAAACCATAAGGATGGGAACCCAGTTAGACCCATAGTTTCGTTTTTCAATTCCCCAACATATGGATTAGCTAGACATCTTGCCACTATTCTAACACGTCTCTCCACCTACAAGTATAACGTGAAGGATTCATTTGACTTCCACGATAAGATATCCAATGTTCAATTACCCCCTGGGTATCAACTTATTTCACTGGATGTATCATCCCTTTTTACCAATATATCAGTACCAATAGTAACCAAAATTATTTCTGACAGGTTTGATGAACTCAGATCTCACACAAATATTCCTAAAAAACAATTCTTAGAAGCACTTAAGTTATGCCTAGAGAGGGGATATTTTCAATTCAACAATGAGTTTTATTTACAGTTATTTGGATGCCCAATGGGCTCACCAATAGCCCCTATCTTGGCTGATATATATCTTGAGTATATTCTTGATAAAAAACTTCCCACTGTACCATTTGATATACCATTCCTTTACAAATTTGTTGATGATATTATTACAGCAATACCGATTAATATGCAGAATATAATAATAGATACATACAATGACTTTCATCCACGTATAGTTTTCACTGTAGAATTAGAAAAATCGGACAACACAATCTCATTTTTAGATGTTTTATTACTCCACCAAGCCAATGGTAAACTTGACACAAAATGGTGGCAAAAACCACAAACCTCAGGACGATACATTCATTACACGAGTCATTGTCCATACCACTACAAAATTAATGTTGCTAAAAATCTGATAAATCGTGCACACAGATTTACAACAGACATCTACAAAAAAGAAATTGATAATAGACTAGTAGACTTATTGCTAACAAATGGGTACCCCCACAAGATAATTTGCAAAATATTGCGAGAAAGTTACAGACATAATCATAATATGGTAGATAACACTAAAACCCAAATAAATAACTTAGACGTGACTAATAAACAAATAAATGGTAATACACCTGTAGGACAGAATACAACATCCAGTAATCAAGATGACACTACTACAACTAAAAAATATTTTTCCCTCCATATGCCAAATCATTATCAGAAAGACTTTCCAAGATCCTCACTAATGCTAATCACAATACAAAAATAGCTTTCAAAAACGTTAACACTATCAATAATAAATGTTTTACGCATACTAAAGACAGGGATGAAATAGAACTAAGATCCAACATAATATATGAAATACCGTGTGAAGAAAACTGTGGAAAAAAATATTACGGTTGTTCTGAACAGTATTTTGAAAGACGTATTTATCAACATAAATATAGCTGCCAGAAAGTAAATACTAACAGACCTGATCCCACGGCCCTAACACAACACGCCCGTACACACGGTCACTCGTTTCAGTTTCACAAAGCTAAAGTAATTCATGCAGAAAGTAATCATTTTAAACGGCAATTCTTAGAAATGCTAACAATAGAGAAGAATAAACACCTTTCAGTTAACAAGAAAACGGACATACAAAGTCTTAGCAAGTGTTATTCTAATCTTATTCACTCTTTTTAAAATGGACAATAGTTTACAGGTATAGGAATACTGAACAACTTTCTAGTTAGGTACTATTAAAATTTTATATTGCTGGCAGTCTGTCAGATAACTACATAACGCTAACACTATACAATTGTAATGTGTTATATGTGTATAAGTATGGAACAGTGATAAGTGTTTAGTGTAATGTGGTTGCTGTAGCTCATCTCACAGTTAATGTAAGTAAATAGTTATAGTAATGTATGACTTTACACACACCTATACACACTTACAAATAATATAATTGTAGTAAGACTATATTTTAATGTTGTAGGCATGATTATGAGAAGAATAAATCTCGAAACGTCGCAAAACTGAGTTTTCATAATTAATGACCGAACCTCGAAATCATTAACAGTATAATAATACGGTCGATAATTAACATTCCTATAATATTGCTGAGAGCTATGATATCTACTACAACATGAAATATGGGTTTTTACAAGGATATAAAGGACATACATGGTACTTCATCAGTCTCAACATTGAAATTACTTTCGAAATCATACAAGAAATTGACACATGCTAAGAATAACCGCATCTTCCTACTTCGGTGCCGGGCAGAAGACGTCACACCTTCACACATTAATAACTATTTTAAGAAATTACATCGCACTTGTCATATTCACCATAAATATTACAAAGACTTTGAGAATGCTATTAATAGATTTAAGAAAACATTGTTAAATTTAGAAATTAAGAGCTCTAATTATAAGATCATTGGAACAGAAAGAACCATAGTGGAATGTAGAGATTACTGCAACACAATTTTACCACCCACAGTAATGGTAGAATTTGAAGAAAAACAAAAAATACTGCATGACCAAAAACATGAAATAATTAAAACCCGTCAAATAAATAAATTCAATAAATTACACAAAGAAACATGTAATATCATAGGTAATGAGAAATGGTTTGTGAACTTGACTAAAAAAGAACATCCCCGTAGATATAAAACAATTCTTATCACTAGGACCCAAATATTCCATTCCATTTATAAATAACAAAATTCCGATAGAAAATTTAATTAGTGATGTAGAATACTTCATCCAACACAGTGTAATTGAAGAAAACAGGGAAGTAGTCAGAGGTCAATGTGTTAATGTTATTACAAATTATCAAAATCAAAATAAGAATAAAAATGGTATAAAACATAGGGATGTACTGATATTAAAAAAAAACAAAAAAAATCCTACGCTCCAACCCAGACCTATACGTAACTAAAACTGACAAAACAAATCAAACGGTAGCAATTGATAAAGATGAATATATAAAAAAAACTCAACAATTATTAAATGACAATAATACGTACAAAAAAGGTTCACGTAACCCCACACACAGCCTGATGAATGATACAAACAAGTACGTACGGTTCTTACAAAAAAACAAATACATAGATGAACATACTTGCAGAAAACTTGTGAATAACGCACCAACTTCCCCTAAGTTGTACTCTCTAGTAAAAAACCATAAGGATGGGAACCCAGTCAGACCCATAGTTTCGTTTTTAAATTCCCCAACATATGGATTAGCTAGACATCTTGCCACTATTCTAACACGTCTCTCCACCTACAAGTATAACGTGAAGGATTCATTTGACTTCCACGATAAGATATCCAATGTTCAATTACCCCCTGGGTATCAACTTATTTCACTGGATGTATCATCCCTTTCTACCAATAGTAACCAAAATTATTTCTGACAGGTTTGATGAACTCAGACCTCACACAAATATTCCTAAAAAACAATTCTTAGAAGCACTTAAGTTATGCCTAGAGAGGGGCTATTTTCAATTCAACAATGAGTTTTATTTACAGTTATTTGGATGCCCAATGGGCTCACCAATAGCCCCTATCTTGGCTGATATATATCTTGAGTATATTCTTGATAAAAAACTTCCCACTGTACCATTTGATATACCATTCCTTTACAAATTTGTTGATGATATTATTACAGCAATACCGATTAATATGCAGAATATAATAATAGATACATACAATGACTTTCATCCACGTATAGTTTTCACTGTAGAATTAGAAAAATCGGACAACACAATCTCATTTTTAGATGTTTTATTACTCCACCAAGCCAATGGTAAACTTGACACAAAATGGTGGCAAAAACCACAAACCTCAGGACGATACATTCATTACACGAGTCATTGTCCATACCACTACAAAATTAATGTTGCTAAAAATCTGATAAATCGTGCACACAGATTTACAACAGACATCTACAAAAAAGAAATTGATAATAGACTAGTAGACTTATTGCTAACAAATGGGTACCCCCACAAGATAATTTGCAAAATATTGCGAGAAAGTTACAGACATAATCATAATATGGTAGATAACACTAAAACCCAAATAAATAACTTAGACGTGACTAATAAACAAATAAATGGTAATACACCTGTAGGACAGAATACAACATCCAGTAATCAAGATAACACTACTACAACTAAAAAATATTTTTCCCTTCCATATGCCAAATCATTATCAGAAAGACTTTCCAAGATCCTCACTAATGCTAATCACAATACAAAAATAGCTTTCAAAAACGTTAACACTATCAATAATAAATGTTTTACGCATACTAAAGACAGGGATGAAATAGAACTAAGATCCAACATAATATATGAAATACCGTGTGAAGAAAACTGTGGAAAAAAATATTACGGTTGTTCTGAACAGTATTTTGAAAGACGTATTTATCAACATAAATATAGCTGCCAGAAAGTAAATACTAACAGACCTGATCCCACGGCCCTAACACAACACGCCCGTACACACGGTCACTCGTTTCAGTTTCACAAAGCTAAAGTAATTCATGCAGAAAGTAATCATTTTAAACGGCAATTCTTAGAAATGCTAACAATAGAGAAGAATAAACACCTTTCAGTTAACAAGAAAACGGACGTACAAAGTCTTAGCAAGTGTTATTCTAATCTTATTCACTCTTTTTAAAATGGACAATAGTTTACAGGTATAGGAATACTGAACAACTTTCTAGTTAGGTACTATTAAAATTTTATATTGCTGGCAGTCTGTCAGATAACTACATAACGCTAACACTATACAATTGTAATGTGTTATATGTGTATAAGTATGGAACAGTGATAAGTGTTTAGTGTAATGTGGTTGCTGTAGCTCATCTCACAGTTAATGTAAGTAAATAGTTATAGTAATGTATGACTTTACACACACCTATACACACTTACAAATAATATAATTGTAGTAAGACTATATTTTAATGTTGTAGGCATGATTATGAGAAGAATAAATCTCGAAACGTCGCAAAACTGAGTTTTCATAATTAATGACCGAACCTCGAAATCATTAACAGTATAATAATACGGTCGATAATTAACATTCCTATAATATTGCTGAGAGCTATGATATCTACTACAACATGAAATATGGGTTTTTACAAGGATATAAAGGACATACATGGTACTTCATCAGTCTCAACATTGAAATTACTTTCGAAATCATACAAGAAATTGACACATGCTAAGAATAACCGCATCTTCCTACTTCGGTGCCGGGCAGAAGACGTCACACCTTCACACATTAATAACTATTTTAAGAAATTACATCGCACTTGTCATATTCACCATAAATATTACAAAGACTTTGAGAATGCTATTAATAGATTTAAGAAAACATTGTTAAATTTAGAAATTAAGAGCTCTAATTATAAGATCATTGGAACAGAAAGAACCATAGTGGAATGTAGAGATTACTGCAAAACAATTTTACCGCCCACAGTAATGGTAGAATTTGAAGAAAAACAAAAAATACTGCATGACCAAAAACATGAAATAATTAAAACCCGTCATATAAATAAATTCAATAAATTACACAAAGAAACATGTAATATCATAGGTAATGAGAAATGGTTTGTGAACTTGACTAAAAAAGAACATCCCCGTAGATGTAAAACAATTCTTATCACTAGGACCCAAATATTCCATTCCATTTATAAATAACAAAATTCCGATAGAAAATTTAATTAGTGATGTAGAATACTTCATCCAACACAGTGTAATTGAAGAAAACAGGGAAGTAGTCAGAGGTCAATGTGTTAATGTGATTACAAATTATCAAAATCAAAATAAGAATAAAAATGGTATAAAACATAGGGATGTACTGATATTAAAAAAAACAAAACAATTCCTACGCTCCAACCCAGACATATACGTAACTAAAACTGACAAAACAAATCAAACGGTAGCAATTGATAAAGATGAATATATAAAAAAAACTCAACAATTATTACATGACCATAATACGTACAAAAAAGGTTCACGTAACCCCACACACAGCCTGATGAATGATACAAACAAGTACGTACGGTTCTTACAAAAAAACAAATACATAGATGAACATACTTGCAGAAAACTTGAGAATAACGCACCAACTTCCCCTAAGTTGTACTCTCTAGTAAAAAACCATAAGGATGGGAACCCAGTTAGGCCCATAGTTTCGTTTTTCAATTCCCCAACATATGGATTAGCTAGACATCTTGCCACTATTCTAACACGTCTCTCCACCTACAAGTATAACGTGAAGGATTCATTTGACTTCCACGATAAGATATCCAATGTTCAATTACCCCCTGGGTATCAACTTATTTCACTGGATGTATCATCCCTTTCTACCAATAGTAACCAAAATTATTTCTGACAGGTTTGATGAACTCAGACCTCACACAAATATTCCTAAAAAACAATTCTTAGAAGCACTTAAGTTATGCCTAGAGAGGGGATATTTTCAATTCAACAATGAGTTTTATTTACAGTTATTTGGATGCCCAATGGGCTCACCAATAGCCCCTATCTTGGCTGATATATATCTTGAGTATATTCTTGATAAAAAACTTCCCACTGTACCATTTGATATACCATTCCTTTACAAATTTGTTGATGATATTATTACAGCAATACCGATTAATATGCAGAATATAATAATAGATACATACAATGACTTTCATCCACGTATAGTTTTCACTGTAGAATTAGAAAAATCGGACAACACAATCTCATTTTTAGATGTTTTATTACTCCACCAAGCCAATGGTAAACTTGACACAAAATGGTGGCAAAAACCACAAACCTCAGGACGATACATTCATTACACGAGTCATTGTCCATACCACTACAAAATTAATGTTGCTAAAAATCTGATAAGTCGTGCACACAGATTTACAACAGACATCTACAAAAAAGAAATTGATAATAGACTAGTAGACTTATTGCTAACAAATGGGTACCCCCACAAGATAATTTGCAAAATATTGCGAGAAAGTTACAGACATAATCATAATATGGTAGATAACACTAAAACCCAAATAAATAACTTAGACGTGACTAATAAACAAATAAATGGTAATACACCTGTAGGACAGAATACAACATCCAGTAATCAAGATAACACTACTACAACTAAAAAATATTTTTCCCTTCCATATGCCAAATCATTATCAGAAAGACTTTCCAAGATCCTCACTAATGCTAATCACAATACAAAAATAGCTTTCAAAAACGTTAACACTATCAATAATAAATGTTTTACGCATACTAAAGACAGGGATGAAATAGAACTAAGATCCAACATAATATATGAAATACCGTGTGAAGAAAACTGTGGAAAAAAATATTACGGTTGTTCTGAACAGTATTTTGAAAGACGTATTTATCAACATAAATATAGCTGCCAGAAAGTAAATACTAACAGACCTGATCCCACGGCCCTAACACAACACGCCCGTACACACGGTCACTCGTTTCAGTTTCACAAAGCTAAAGTAATTCATGCAGAAAGTAATCATTTTAAACGGCAATTCTTAGAAATGCTAACAATAGAGAAGAATAAACACCTTTCAGTTAACAAGAAAACGGACGTACAAAGTCTTAGCAAGTGTTATTCTAATCTTATTCACTCTTTTTAAAATGGACAATAGTTTACAGGTATAGGAATACTGAACAACTTTCTAGTTAGGTACTATTAAAATTTTATATTGCTGGCAGTCTGTCAGATAACTACATAACGCTAACACTATACAATTGTAATGTGTTATATGTGTATAAGTATGGAACAGTGATAAGTGTTTAGTGTAATGTGGTTGCTGTAGCTCATCTCACAGTTAATGTAAGTAAATAGTTATAGTAATTTATGACTTTACACACACCTATACACACTTACAAATAATATAATTGTAGTAAGACTATATTTTAATGTTGTAGGCATGATTATGAGAAGAATAAATCTCGAAACGTCGCAAAACTGAGTTTTCATAATTAATGACCGAACCTCGAAATCATTAACAGTATAATAATACGGTCGATAATTAACATTCCTATAATATTGCTGAGAGCTATGATATCTACTACAACATGAAATATGGGTTTTTACAAGGATATAAAGGACATACATGGTACTTCATCAGTCTCAACATTGAAATTACTTTCGAAATCATACAAGAAATTGACACATGCTAAGAATAACCGCATCTTCCTACTTCGGTGCCGGGCAGAAGACGTCACACCTTCACACATTAATAACTATTTTAAGAAATTACATCGCACTTGTCATATTCACCATAAATATTACAAAGACTTTGAGAATGCTATTAATAGATTTAAGAAAACATTGTTAAATTTAGAAATTAAGAGCTCTAATTATAAGATCATTGGAACAGAAAGAACCATAGTGGAATGTAGAGATTACTGCAAAACAATTTTACCGCCCACAGTAATGGTAGAATTTGAAGAAAAACAAAAAATACTGCATGACCAAAAACATGAAATAATTAAAACCCGTCATATAAATAAATTCAATAAATTACACAAAGAAACATGTAATATCATAGGTAATGAGAAATGGTTTGTGAACTTGACTAAAAAAGAACATCCCCGTAGATATAAAACAATTCTTATCACTAGGACCCAAATATTCCATTCCATTTATAAATAACAAAATTCCGATAGAAAATTTAATTAGTGATGTAGAATACTTCATCCAACACAGTGTAATTGAAGAAAACAGGGAAGTAGTCAGAGGTCAATGTGTTAATGTGATTACAAATTATCAAAATCAAAATAAGAATAAAAATGGTATAAAACATAGGGATGTACTGATATTAAAAAAAAACAAAACAATTCCTACGCTCCAACCCAGACATATACGTAACTAAAACTGACAAAACAAATCAAACGGTAGCAATTGATAAAGATGAATATATAAAAAAAACTCAACAATTATTACATGACCATAATACGTACAAAAAAGGTTCACGTAACCCCACACACAGCCTGATGAATGATACAAACAAGTACGTACGGTTCTTACAAAAAAACAAATACATAGATGAACATACTTGCAGAAAACTTGAGAATAACGCACCAACTTCCCCTAAGTTGTACTCTCTAGTAAAAAACCATAAGGATGGGAACCCAGTTAGGCCCATAGTTTCGTTTTTCAATTCCCCAACATATGGATTAGCTAGACATCTTGCCACTATTCTAACACGTCTCTCCACCTACAAGTATAACGTGAAGGATTCATTTGACTTCCACGATAAGATATCCAATGTTCAATTACCCCCTGGGTATCAACTTATTTCACTGGATGTATCATCCCTTTCTACCAATAGTAACCAAAATTATTTCTGACAGGTTTGATGAACTCAGACCTCACACAAATATTCCTAAAAAACAATTCTTAGAAGCACTTAAGTTATGCCTAGAGAGGGGATATTTTCAATTCAACAATGAGTTTTATTTACAGTTATTTGGATGCCCAATGGGCTCACCAATAGCCCCTATCTTGGCTGATATATATCTTGAGTATATTCTTGATAAAAAACTTCCCACTGTACCATTTGATATACCATTCCTTTACAAATTTGTTGATGATATTATTACAGCAATACCGATTAATATGCAGAATATAATAATAGATACATACAATGACTTTCATCCACGTATAGTTTTCACTGTAGAATTAGAAAAATCGGACAACACAATCTCATTTTTAGATGTTTTATTACTCCACCAAGCCAATGGTAAACTTGACACAAAATGGTGGCAAAAACCACAAACCTCAGGACGATACATTCATTACACGAGTCATTGTCCATACCACTACAAAATTAATGTTGCTAAAAATCTGATAAGTCGTGCACACAGATTTACAACAGACATCTACAAAAAAGAAATTGATAATAGACTAGTAGACTTATTGCTAACAAATGGGTACCCCCACAAGATAATTTGCAAAATATTGCGAGAAAGTTACAGACATAATCATAATATGGTAGATAACACTAAAACCCAAATAAATAACTTAGACGTGACTAATAAACAAATAAATGGTAATACACCTGTAGGACAGAATACAACATCCAGTAATCAAGATAACACTACTACAACTAAAAAATATTTTTCCCTTCCATATGCCAAATCATTATCAGAAAGACTTTCCAAGATCCTCACTAATGCTAATCACAATACAAAAATAGCTTTCAAAAACGTTAACACTATCAATAATAAATGTTTTACGCATACTAAAGACAGGGATGAAATAGAACTAAGATCCAACATAATATATGAAATACCGTGTGAAGAAAACTGTGGAAAAAAATATTACGGTTGTTCTGAACAGTATTTTAAAAGACGTATTTATCAACATAAATATAGCTGCCAGAAAGTAAATACTAACAGACCTGATCCCATGGCCCTAACACAACACGCCCGTACACACGGTCACTCGTTTCAGTTTCACAAAGCTAAAGTAATTCATGCAGAAAGTAATCATTTTAAACGGCAATTATTAGAAATGCTAACAATAGAGAAGAATAAACACCTTTCAGTTAACAAGAAAACGGACATACAAAGTCTTAGCAAGTGTTATTCTAATCTTATTCACTCTTTTTAAAATGGACAATAGTTTACAGGTATAGGAATACTGAACAACTTTCTAGTTAGGTACTATTAAAATTTTATATTGCTGGCAGTCTGTCAGATAACTACATAACGCTAACACTATACAATTGTAATGTGTTATATGTGTATAAGTATGGAACAGTGATAAGTGTTTAGTGTAATGTGGTTGCTGTAGCTCATCTCACAGTTAATGTAAGTAAATAGTTATAGTAATGTATGACTTTACACACACCTATACACACTTACAAATAATATAATTGTAGTAAGACTATATTTTAATGTTGTAGGCATGATTATGAGAAGAATAAATCTCGAAACGTCGCAAAACTGAGTTTTCATAATTAATGACCGAACCTCGAAATCATTAACAGTATAATAATACGGTCGATAATTAACATTCCTATAATATTGCTGAGAGCTATGATATCTACTACAACATGAAATATGGGTTTTTACAAGGATATAAAGGACATACATGGTACTTCATCAGTCTCAACATTGAAATTACTTTCGAAATCATACAAGAAATTGACACATGCTAAGAATAACCGCATCTTCCTACTTCGGTGCCGGGCAGAAGACGTCACACCTTCACACATTAATAACTATTTTAAGAAATTACATCGCACTTGTCATATTCACCATAAATATTACAAAGACTTTGAGAATGCTATTAATAGATTTAAGAAAACATTGTTAAATTTAGAAATTAAGAGCTCTAATTATAAGATCATTGGAACAGAAAGAACCATAGTGGAATGTAGAGATTACTGCAAAACAATTTTACCGCCCACAGTAATGGTAGAATTTGAAGAAAAACAAAAAATACTGCATGACCAAAAACATGAAATAATTAAAACCCGTCAAATAAATAAATTCAATAAATTACACAAAGAAACATGTAATATCATAGGTAATGAGAAATGGTTTGTGAACTTGACTAAAAAAGAACATCCCCGTAGATATAAAACAATTCTTATCACTAGGACCCAAATATTCCATTCCATTTATAAATAACAAAATTCCGATAGAAAATTTAATTAGTGATGTAGAATACTTCATCCAACACAGTGTAATTGAAGAAAACAGGGAAGTAGTCAGAGGTCAATGTGTTAATGTGATTACAAATTATCAAAATCAAAATAAGAATAAAAATGGTATAAAACATAGGGATGTACTGATATTAAAAAAAACAAAACAATTCCTACGCTCCAACCCAGACATATACGTAACTAAAACTGACAAAACAAATCAAACGGTAGCAATTGATAAAGATGAATATATAAAAAAAACTCAACAATTATTAAATGACCATAATACGTACAAAAAAGGTTCACGTAACCCCACACACAGCCTGATGAATGATACAAACAAGTACGTACGGTTCTTACAAAAAAACAAATACATAGATGAACATACTTGCAGAAAACTTGAGAATAACGCACCAACTTCCCCTAAGTTGTACTCTCTAGTAAAAAACCATAAGGATGGGAACCCAGTTAGACCCATAGTTTCGTTTTTCAATTCCCCAACATATGGATTAGCTAGACATCTTGCCACTATTCTAACACGTCTCTCCACCTACAAGTATAACGTGAAGGATTCATTTGACGTCCACGATAAGATATCCAATGTTCAATTACCCCCTGGGTATCAACTTATTTCACTGGATGTATCATCCCTTTTTACCAATATATCAGTACCAATAGTAACCAAAATTATTTCTGACAGGTTTGATGAACTCAGATCTCACACAAATATTCCTAAAAAACAATTCTTAGAAGCACTTAAGTTATGCCTAGAGAGGGGATATTTTCAATTCAACAATGAGTTTTATTTACAGTTATTTGGATGCCCAATCGGCTCACCAATAGCCCCTATCTTGGCTGATATATATCTTGAGTATATTCTTGATAAAAAACTTCCCACTGTACCATTTGATAAACCATTCCTTTACAAATTTGTTGATGATATTATTACAGCAATACCGATTAATATGCAAAATATAATAATAGATACATACAATGACTTTCATCCACGTATAGTTTTCACTGTAGAATTAGAAAAATCGGACAACACAATCTCATTTTTAGATGTTTTATTACTCCACCAAGCCAATGGTAAACTTGACACAAAATGGTGGCAAAAACCACAAACCTCAGGACGATACATTCATTACACGAGTCATTGTCCATACCACTACAAAATTAATGTTGCTAAAAATCTGATAAATCGTGCACACAGATTTACAACAGACATCTACAAAGAAGAAATTGATAATAGACTAGTAGACTTATTGCTAACAAATGGGTACCCCCACAAGATAATTTGCAAAATATTGCGAGAAAGTTACAGACATAATCATAATATGGTAGATAACACTAAAACCCAAATAAATAACTTAGACGTGACTAATAAACAAATAAATGGTAATACACCTGTAGGACAGAATACAACATCCAGTAATCAAGATAACACTACTACAACTAAAAAATATTTTTCCCTTCCATATGCCAAATCATTATCAGAAAGACTTTCCAAGATCCTCACTAATGCTAATCACAATACAAAAATAGCTTTAAAAAACGTTAACACTATCAATAATAAATGTTTTACGCATACTAAAGACAGGGATGAAATAGAACTAAGATCCAACATAATATATGAAATACCGTGTGAAGAAAACTGTGGAAAAAAATATTACGGTTGTTCTGAACAGTATTTTAAAAGACGTATTTATCAACATAAATATAGCTGCCAGAAAGTAAATACTAACAGACCTGATCCCACGGCCCTAACACAACACGCCCGTACACACGGTCACTCGTTTCAGTTTCACAAAGCTAAAGTAATTCATGCAGAAAGTAATCATTTTAAACGGCAATTCTTAGAAATGCTAACAATAGAGAAGAATAAACACCTTTCAGTTAACAAGAAAACGGACGTACAAAGTCTTAGCAAGTGTTATTCTAATCTTATTCACTCTTTTTAAAATGGACAATAGTTTACAGGTATAGGAATACTGAACAACTTTCTAGTTAGGTACTATTAAAATTTTATATTGCTGGCAGTCTGTCAGATAACTACATAACGCTAACACTATACAATTGTAATGTGTTATATGTGTATAAGTATGGAACAGTGATAAGTGTTTAGTGTAATGTGGTTGCTGTAGCTCATCTCACAGTTAATGTAAGTAAATAGTTATAGTAATGTATGACTTTACACACACCTATACACACTTACAAATAATATAATTGTAGTAAGACTATATTTTAATGTTGTAGGCATGATTATGAGAAGAATAAATCTCGAAACGTCGCAAAACTGAGTTTTCATAATTAATGACCGAACCTCGAAATCATTAACAGTATAATAATACGGTCGATAATTAACATTCCTATAATATTGCTGAGAGCTATGATATCTACTACAACATGAAATATGGGTTTTTACAAGGATATAAAGGACATACATGGTACTTCATCAGTCTCAACATTGAAATTACTTTCGAAATCATACAAGAAATTGACACATGCTAAGAATAACCGCATCTTCCTACTTCGGTGCCGGGCAGAAGACGTCACACCTTCACACATTAATAACTATTTTAAGAAATTACATCGCACTTGTCATATTCACCATAAATATTACAAAGACTTTGAGAATGCTATTAATAGATTTAAGAAAACATTGTTAAATTTAGAAATTAAGAGCTCTAATTATAAGATCATTGGAACAGAAAGAACCATAGTGGAATGTAGAGATTACTGCAAAACAATTTTACCGCCCACAGTAATGGTAGAATTTGAAGAAAAACAAAAAATACTGCATGACCAAAAACATGAAATAATTAAAACCCGTCAAATAAATAAATTCAATAAATTACACAAAGAAACATGTAATATCATAGGTAATGAGAAATGGTTTGTGAACTTGACTAAAAAAGAACATCTGTGCCGAACTGGCTTCGGCAACGTATTAGATTATTAGTATTTTAAAAACGAGCGCCGCTGACGTCACGCACTGCCACTCTGTTAAGATTGTTTGTTGCCGGTCAGTTATACACACAAAAGGTTGTGTGGCTACGCAATACTGCTGGCGCTGCCAGCCAGCTGTGTGTCTGTACATTCCTGCTTTGGAGGTTACTTGGCTGGAGCGAAACGTTGATTTGCTCTCATTTCTGCTTCATCCTCCAAGCTGTTCATCTGGTCTCGGCTGGCGGCGAACTTCTAACCAGGACTTCCGTACCTATCACTATGATAGGCTAGATAAAGCGTGCTCCAGGTACGTGCAAGTCTGTGGGTTCTGAAAATATTCTAACCCCAAATATATTTTGCGTTTCAGCTTTCATTATGAGTTATGCCTGTGTGTGTGTGCGTATAGAGCAGTTTTTTTAATCTGGGCATTAACGCTGTTACAAAATCAAATTAAATTATATTTAATTAAATTATGAATGTGAGAGTCGTGGGTCAAGTTAATTTCAATAGAGAATATGTTAATGTATCTTGCACTCAGCTGTTTTGATGTAATTAATAACAACGATAGACACAGCAAATCAATTTGAATATCTCAATGAAACATTTAAGAAAGTAATGGCTAGACGAGCTTAGTACTGTTTAATCTGAATTAGTGGCGATGTGTGTATGCGCTGTAGCTGCTTAAAGTTAGTGTTGGTATTTAATGTGGACGGCCTATGTGGCGTGAATTTCTTTATGACACCCTCTACAAGTATTGTATGTCCAGGTGCTCGACCAAGGACGAGATGGGTGTCAGGGGCGAACGAACATCTGTTCCCCCTAATAGCAGAGACGATCTTTAGCCACAATGCCGTCAGTCGAGGACTTTTCGATGCTAAGCTGAACCAAGAACTTTTCCAACGCTAAGCTGCACCAGGGACGGGTGATATGACTGTGACATCACTGATCCTCGCCCATACGAACTAAGTGCACCGGACTATCCAGGTGGGAAAATTCTGTTTATCTATTTCTCTCTCTCTACAACATGTGAATGCACAGAAGCCGCCAGAAGCTCACTCGTTAAGTTCTGAAAATTAGACTCTAGCACAAACTCTCATGTTCAATTATGTGTGATCATCATGTTATTGCATGTGTGAACATTACCACAGTACACCTAATGAAGTATCTTATAACTGTATAATGTGTAAGAAGTTACACACATACACACACATCCGCAGTTTACTGTAAGATCTAACTTTCAGCTAATTAAGACCATTAGGGAGTTAATTATCTCGTGCTATCAAGTCATCTGGTCATGGCAGAGTTTAATAACGTAGCTGGGGGTTGTCTGATGCTGTTGATGAGAAACGATTTTCTTTCACACACATACTTAACGCTTAATGATTAAGCTAAGGGTTCGTTTGGCTGTTTGAGTTTCGGGGCGGTAACTTACATTCTCTGGTGTGAACTATGCTTGTGAATATACTAGCAAATCTATGCTTAGGAGCTGTGATATTCCATTTTACGTTGTTATTTATATTTGTACCTAGCTATACATATTAGGCTTCATTTATTTACTGTAGTGGGAATCGGTTTATGTGGAGGTTAGTGTTGAAATGAGGGATGTTTTGTTATTCATGTCGTATATGTGTTTGTGTGTGTAATTTTACTATATATATACATAGATATATTTTTGGGGAATATGTAACTGATTTAAAACAAGAGTATCATAATAATATATATCAAATAACCATAAATGTGCTCGCTGAGACAACAGGCTAGCCTAATTGATATTATACAACACTGATAGATTAGTATTGCTTAATGAATGAGATTATTACCAACTTTGACTCATACATGATCAGGCAGAAATTTTGCAATTAGTAATATCAATTCATTTACTTGGTGACATTATGGATTAATGGAAATACATAGATATATATAATTCTGCCTTAAATGGTGTGCTCACACAATTACGAACTTGTTATTTATGTAAAATCTTACAGGTCGAATAAAGCACACGCTTGTTGGTTAAAAGAGTTTTTCATTTGCAAGTCCTGTCATTCACCTGGGGGGACATGTCTGTAATTGTATTTGGGCCTTGCACACTTTTGCTTCCTCTAGGTTTCTCTTTACCTAGTTCTAAATATGATGTCTCTCCCCTTTTACAAAAAAAAATTTAAAACGTTTAACTTAGACTTAGACGTTTAACGTTTAGTTTTAACTTAAAACTTAAATAAAATTCAAAAAAAAAAATTTACAAAACGAAAAATAAAAGGGGGGTTTCAAATGGTAGCAGAGCGTGGTTTTTATGATTCTGGATGGATAGTAGGTATGATTTCTGCCTTATTTTCTCTGTTGAACTTGAGAAATTTTAGAATCTGGGGACTTATATTTATTTTCTTAAATGAAACTTAGTGTGGCTACAGACATGTCAGCTGGTGTTAGGACTTGCAAATTACTTCAAATTATTTTTGATTAGAATCCAAGTGTTGTAAGAAAACTTAATGATAGTGTAATAAATTAACAGAATGAACAACCAGAGAAAAAGAGCACATTTTATAAAATGAATAGGGGGTTAATGAAGTTTAAAATAATTTAATATGTGTTAGTGTTTAAGTGATTATTTTGTGATGTTGAGTGCGAGATGAATTTTGAAAAGGGGTTATGAGAATGTGATTAATTTTTTTAATGAATGTGTGCTGATTGGTTGCACTTGCACATACCCTGGAGCTCATACGGAGTCTGGACATGATGAGGGCCGTCGGTACTTGTTGAGTTTGATTATGACTTGTCTTTTGGATTAGACAACGTGTTTGGTAGCATCCCAGTTATATGGTAATTGTTTATTGAGGGCGTTGCGTTGCGGTATCGTATTTTGAATGCGGTTATGGTCCGACCAAGGGCATGGATGTGATACTTTATATTTTCGATTATATCGAATTTTATGTGTACTTTGTGTGTTGTATTTAGTGAGTTAGTTTGATTGTTTTGTGTTGTGTTTTCTTCCGGAAATTTTGCATGGCTGCTTCTCTGCTTTTATGACACCCATCTCATCGTATCGCTAGAGTATTCTGGAGCCGCTTGAATGATCAAGTTCTTCCTTATGTGTTGGTGTTAAATTGTTGTCTGTGATGTATGTTGTAAATTGTATAATTCTGGTGGACACTGAGCGAATTTAAGTAATAAGAGGGGCGTTCCAAATGAAGAAGGAATTCAGATGAATTTGAGTTAGGATTTCTTTTGGGGGACCTTGTTTTTTAAAACGGGAATTTTAACGCTAACTGCACTAAAGACAATAGATGTTAGAAAGAATGAATTAAATATTAAACCAGAATCGATGCAATAGTTTTGAACAGTGATACAAACTGATCCGAAAGATAACCTTTGGCCAGCTGATAGCCGCAGCTGTAACAGTATTTCAAGCCTTGCTGCCTGCTTATCTGATAGATTGTGTATCGTTATATCCGGCTTCTAAATTCAAAGACCAGTTTATTTGTTTTCTGTCTGATCAGCTGTTCGAGTGATATAAAATGTAGGTCAGTTTTTCAATGTGGATTAGTGTTTGGCCCGAACCATGCCGCATTCCGGGTTGATGTCCCCAGGGTTGTTTGGGCGTCGGTTGTATGGCTGAGTGTTGGCTGTCCGCAGAGAAGTTACCCCCTCCTCCTTAGATAGAGAGATAACTATTATAAAGTGGAGATTGGGAGATTGATGTTCGCGTGCCCTCAATGCGGTCTTCTCGGCCTTGCTAATCGGGTCCGTCCGCCCTAGGGTAGGGATGTGGGCCAGTCGTGTGTCAAGGATTGATAATGCCTTGTTTTGCTGCACACGGCTGGTCGGTCCACGAGCTGGACGGTTGTAGAAATGGTACTCACATATCAAGGTTGTAGCACCTTGTTAGCCTTCGGGCGTGAATATGTGAGTACCAGGAGAGTTAGGTGGTGGTCACCGGAGATGGTGACGTGTTGGGGCGGTCCCGAGAGTTTGGCATGGAGGAGAGGACGCGCGTGGGGGATGGTCGCAGTGAAGTGGAGATTTTCAGTCCTGGGAAGGGAGTAATATGGTGTTAGTGGTCCTGGGTCTTAGTTATTAGATTTGGGAGGCCTTGGTGGTCGGTACTCAGAGCAGGTCTGCGATTCTTCTCTTTCTTCTGTTCTTTTCTGTCTCTTCTATCTGCATGCGGACCAGGGCCCGGCGAGTATGCAGGACTCACACTTACACCTTCTCTTTCAGACACACATTCATTGACTCACACCTCTTCCTTCTGCCTTTTCGTTTTCCTGTGTTACTGAACCCACCAAGAGCGGTTTTAGAGTCTGAGATTTTCCAGGTTTCCCGCAGCCGTCGTGCTTGAGGACTTGTTTGTTTTGGGTCAACCATGTTGCCTTTTTGGGGTGAGGGTGTGCCGAACTGGCTTCGGCAACGTATTAGATTATTAGTATTTTAAAAACGAGCGCCGCTGACGTCACGCACTGCCACTCTGTTAAGATTGTTTGTTGCCGGTCAGTTATACACACAAAAGGTTGTGTGGCTACGCAATACTGCTGGCGCTGCCAGCCAGCTGTGTGTCTGTACATTCCTGCTTTGGAGGTTACTTGGCTGGAGCGAAACGTTGATTTGCTCTCATTTCTGCTTCATCCTCCAAGCTGCTCATCTGGTCTCGGCTGGCGGCGAACTTCTAACCAGGACTTCCGTACCTATCACTATGATAGGCTAGATAAAGCGTGCTCCAGGTACGTGCAAGTCTGTGGGTTCTGAAAATATTCTAACCCCAAATATATTTTGCGTTTCAGCTTTCATTATGAGTTATGCCTGTGTGTGTGTGCGTATAGAGCAGTTTTTTTAATCTGGGCATTAACGCTGTTACAAAATCAAATTAAATTATATTTAATTAAATTATGAATGTGAGAGTCGTGGGTCAAGTTAATTTCAATAGAGAATATGTTAATGTATCTTGCACTCAGCTGTTTTGATGTAATTAATAACAACGATAGACACAGCAAATCAATTTGAATATCTCAATGAAACATTTAAGAAAGTAATGGCTAGACGAGCTTAGTACTGTTTAATCTGAATTAGTGGCGATGTGTGTATGCGCTGTAGCTGCTTAAAGTTAGTGTTGGTATTTAATGTGGACGGCCTATGTGGCGTGAATTTCTTTATGACACCCTCTACAAGTATTGTATGTCCAGGTGCTCGACCAAGGACGAGATGGGTGTCAGGGGCGAACGAACATCTGTTCCCCCTAATAGCAGAGACGATCTTTAGCCACAATGCCGTCAGTCGAGGACTTTTCGATGCTAAGCTGAACCAAGAACTTTTCCAACGCTAAGCTGCACCAGGGACGGGTGATATGACTGTGACATCACTGATCCTCGCCCATACGAACTAAGTGCACCGGACTATCCAGGTGGGAAAATTCTGTTTATCTATTTCTCTCTCTCTACAACATGTGAATGCACAGAAGCCGCCAGAAGCTCACTCGTTAAGTTCTGAAAATTAGACTCTAGCACAAACTCTCATGTTCAATTATGTGTGATCATCATGTTATTGCATGTGTGAACATTACCACAGTACACCTAATGAAGTATCTTATAACTGTATAATGTGTAAGAAGTTACACACATACACACACATCCGCAGTTTACTGTAAGATCTAACTTTCAGCTAATTAAGACCATTAGGGAGTTAATTATCTCGTGCTATCAAGTCATCTGGTCATGGCAGAGTTTAATAACGTAGCTGGGGGTTGTCTGATGCTGTTGATGAGAAACGATTTTCTTTCACACACATACTTAACGCTTAATGATTAAGCTAAGGGTTCGTTTGGCTGTTTGAGTTTCGGGGCGGTAACTTACATTCTCTGGTGTGAACTATGCTTGTGAATATACTAGCAAATCTATGCTTAGGAGCTGTGATATTCCATTTTACGTTGTTATTTATATTTGTACCTAGCTATACATATTAGGCTTCATTTATTTACTGTAGTGGGAATCGGTTTATGTGGAGGTTAGTGTTGAAATGAGGGATGTTTTGTTATTCATGTCGTATATGTGTTTGTGTGTGTAATTTTACTATATATATACATAGATATATTTTTGGGGAATATGTAACTGATTTAAAACAAGAGTATCATAATAATATATATCAAATAACCATAATTGTGCTCGCTGAGACAACAGGCTAGCCTAATTGATATTATACAACACTGATAGATTAGTATTGCTTAATGAATGAGATTATTACCAACTTTGACTCATACATGATCAGGCAGAAATTTTGCAATTAGTAATATCAATTCATTTACTTGGTGACATTATGGATTAATGGAAATACATAGATATATATAATTCTGCCTTAAATGGTGTGCTCACACAATTACGAACTTGTTATTTATGTAAAATCTTACAGGTCGAATAAAGCACACGCTTGTTGGTTAAAAGAGTTTTTCATTTGCAAGTCCTGTCATTCACCTGGGGGGACATGTCTGTAATTGTATTTGGGCCTTGCACACTTTTGCTTCCTCTAGGTTTCTCTTTACCTAGTTCTAAATATGATGTCTCTCCCCTTTTACAAAAAAAAACTTAAAACGTTTAACTTAGACTTAGACGTTTAACGTTTAGTTTTAACTTAAAACTTAAATAAAATTCAAACAAAAAAATTTACAAAACGAAAAATAAAAGGGGGGTTTCAAATGGTAGCAGAGCGTGGTTTTTATGATTCTGGATGGATAGTAGGTATGATTTCTGCCTTATTTTCTCTGTTGAACTTGAGAAATTTTAGAATCTGGGGACTTATATTTATTTTCTTAAATGAAACTTAGTGTGGCTACAGACATGTCAGCTGGTGTTAGGACTTGCAAATTACTTCAAATTATTTTTGATTAGAATCCAAGTGTTGTAAGAAAACTTAATGATAGTGTAATAAATTAACAGAATGAACAACCAGAGAAAAAGAGCACATTTTATAAAATGAATAGGGGGTTAATGAAGTTTAAAATAATTTAATATGTGTTAGTGTTTAAGTGATTATTTTGTGATGTTGAGTGCGAGATGAATTTTGAAAAGGGGTTATGAGAATGTGATTAATTTTTTTAATGAATGTGTGCTGATTGGTTGCACTTGCACATACCCTGGAGCTCATACGGAGTCTGGACATGATGAGGGCCGTCGGTACTTGTTGAGTTTGATTATGACTTGTCTTTTGGATTAGACAACGTGTTTGGTAGCATCCCAGTTATATGGTAATTGTTTATTGAGGGCGTTGCGTTGCGGTATCGTATTTTGAATGCGGTTATGGTCCGACCAAGGGCATGGATGTGATACTTTATATTTTCGATTATATCGAATTTTATGTGTACTTTGTGTGTTGTATTTAGTGAGTTAGTTTGATTGTTTTGTGTTGTGTTTTCTTCCGGAAATTTTGCATGGCTGCTTCTCTGCTTTTATGACACCCATCTCGTCGTATCGCTAGAGTATTCTGGAGCCGCTTGAATGATCAAGTTCTTCCTTATGTGTTGGTGTTAAATTGTTGTCTGTGATGTATGTTGTAAATTGTATAATTCTGGTGGACACTGAGCGAATTTAAGTAATAAGAGGGGCGTTCCAAATGAAGAAGGAATTCAGATGAATTTGAGTTAGGATTTCTTTTGGGGGACCTTGTTTTTTAAAACGGGAATTTTAACGCTAACTGCACTAAAGACAATAGATGTTAGAAAGAATGAATTAAATATTAAACCAGAATCGATGCAATAGTTTTGAACAGTGATACAAACTGATCCGAAAGATAACCTTTGGCCAGCTGATAGCCGCAGCTGTAACAGTATTTCAAGCCTTGCTGCCTGCTTATCTGATAGATTGTGTATCGTTATATCCGGCTTCTAAATTCAAAGACCAGTTTATTTGTTTTCTGTCTGATCAGCTGTTCGAGTGATATAAAATGTAGGTCAGTTTTTCAATGTGGATTAGTGTTTGGCCCGAACCATGCCGCATTCCGGGTTGATGTCCCCAGGGTTGTTTGGGCGTCGGTTGTATGGCTGAATGTTGGCTGTCCGCAGAGAAGTTACCCCCTCCTCCTTAGATAGAGAGATAACTATTATAAAGTGGAGATTGGGAGATTGATGTTCGCGTGCCCTCAATGCGGTCTTCTCGGCCTTGCTAATCGGGTCCGTCCGCCCTAGGGTAGGGATGTGGGCCAGTCGTGTGTCAAGGATTGATAATGCCTTGTTTTGCTGCACACGGCTGGTCGGTCCACGAGCTGGACGGTTGTAGAAATGGTACTCACATATCAAGGTTGTAGCACCTTGTTAGCCTTCGGGCGTGAATATGTGAGTACCAGGAGAGTTAGGTGGTGGTCACCGGAGATGGTGACGTGTTGGGGCGGTCCCGAGAGTTTGGCATGGAGGAGAGGACGCGCGTGGGGGATGGTCGCAGTGAAGTGGAGATTTTCAGTCCTGGGAAGGGAGTAATATGGTGTTAGTGGTCCTGGGTCTTAGTTATTAGATTTGGGAGGCCTTGGTGGTCGGTACTCAGAGCAGGTCTGCGATTCTTCTCTTTCTTCTGTTCTTTTCTGTCTCTTCTATCTGCATGCGGACCAGGGCCCGGCGAGTATGCAGGACTCACACTTACACCTTCTCTTTCAGACACACATTCATTGACTCACACCTCTTCCTTCTGCCTTTTCGTTTTCCTGTGTTACTGAACCCACCAAGAGCGGTTTTAGAGTCTGAGACTTTCCAGGTTTCCCGCAGCCGTCGTGCTTGAGGACTTGTTTGTTTTGGGTCAACCATGTTGCCTTTTTGGGGTGAGGGTGTGCCGAACTGGCTTCGGCAACGTATTAGATTATTAGTATTTTAAAAACGAGCGCCGCTGACGTCACGCACTGCCACTCTGTTAAGATTGTTTGTTGCCGGTCAGTTATACACACAAAAGGTTGTGTGGCTACGCAATACTGCTGGCGCTGCCAGCCAGCTGTGTGTCTGTACATTCCTGCTTTGGAGGTTACTTGGCTGGAGCGAAACGTTGATTTGCTCTCATTTCTGCTTCATCCTCCAAGCTGTTCATCTGGTCTCGGCTGGCGGCGAACTTCTAACCAGGACTTCCGTACCTATCACTATGATAGGCTAGATAAAGCGTGCTCCAGGTACGTGCAAGTCTGTGGGTTCTGAAAATATTCTAACCCCAAATATATTTTGCGTTTCAGCTTTCATTATGAGTTATGCCTGTGTGTGTGTGCGTATAGAGCAGTTTTTTTAATCTGGGCATTAACGCTGTTACAAAATCAAATTAAATTATATTTAATTAAATTATGAATGTGAGAGTCGTGGGTCAAGTTAATTTCAATAGAGAATATGTTAATGTATCTTGCACTCAGCTGTTTTGATGTAATTAATAACAACGATAGACACAGCAAATCAATTTGAATATCTCAATGAAACATTTAAGAAAGTAATGGCTAGATGAGCTTAGTACTGTTTAATCTGAATTAGTGGCGATGTGTGTACGCGCTGTAGCTGCTTAAAGTTAGTGTTGGTATTTAATGTGGACGGCCTATGTGGCGTGAATTTCTTTATGACACCCTCTACAAGTATTGTATGTCCAGGTGCTCGACCAAGGACGAGATGGGTGTCAGGGGCGAACGAACATCTGTTCCCCCTAATAGCAGAGACGATCTTTAGCCACAATGCCGTCAGTCGAGGACTTTTCGATGCTAAGCTGAACCAAGAACTTTTCCAACGCTAAGCTGCACCAGGGACGGGTGATATGACTGTGACATCACTGATCCTCGCCCATACGAACTAAGTGCACCGGACTATCCAGGTGGGAAAATTCTGTTTATCTATTTCTCTCTCTCTACAACATGTGAATGCACAGAAGCCGCCAGAAGCTCACTCGTTAAGTTCTGAAAATTAGACTCTAGCACAAACTCTCATGTTCAATTATGTGTGATCATCATGTTATTGCATGTGTGAACATTACCACAGTACACCTAATGAAGTATCTTATAACTGTATAATGTGTAAGAAGTTACACACATACACACACATCCGCAGTTTACTGTAAGATCTAACTTTCAGCTAATTAAGACCATTAGGGAGTTAATTATCTCGTGCTATCAAGTCATCTGGTCATGGCAGAGTTTAATAACGTAGCTGGGGGTTGTCTGATGCTGTTGATGAGAAACGATTTTCTTTCACACACATACTTAACGCTTAATGATTAAGCTAAGGGTTCGTTTGGCTGTTTGAGTTTCGGGGCGGTAACTTACATTCTCTGGTGTAAACTATGCTTGTGAATATACTAGCAAATCTATGCTTAGGAGCTGTGATATTCCATTTTACGTTGTTATTTATATTTGTACCTAGCTATACATATTAGGCTTCATTTATTTACTGTAGTGGGAATCGGTTTATGTGGAGGTTAGTGTTGAAATGAGGGATGTTTTGTTATTCATGTCGTATATGTGTTTGTGTGTGTAATTTTACTATATATATACATAGATATATTTTTGGGGAATATGTAACTGATTTAAAACAAGAGTATCATAATAATATATATCAAATAACCATAAATGTGCTCGCTGAGACAACAGGCTAGCCTAATTGATATTATACAACACTGATAGATTAGTATTGCTTAATGAATGAGATTATTACCAACTTTGACTCATACATGATCAGGCAGAAATTTTGCAATTAGTAATATCAATTCATTTACTTGGTGACATTATGGATTAATGGAAATACATAGATATATATAATTCTGCCTTAAATGGTGTGCTCACACAATTACGAACTTGTTATTTATGTAAAATCTTACAGGTCGAATAAAGCACACGCTTGTTGGTTAAAAGAGTTTTTCATTTGCAAGTCCTGTCATTCACCTGGGGGGACATGTCTGTAATTGTATTTGGGCCTTGCACACTTTTGCTTCCTCTAGGTTTCTCTTTACCTAGTTCTAAATATGATGTCTCTCCCCTTTTACAAAAAAAAAACTTAATAAAAATAAAATTAAATAAAATTCAAAAAAAAAAATTTACAAAACGTAGAAAAATAAAAGGGGGGTTTCACATCCCCGTAGATATAAAACAATTCTTATCACTAGGACCCAAATATTCCATTCCATTTATAAATAACAAAATTCCGATAGAAAATTTAATTAGTGATGTAGAATACTTCATCCAACACAGTGTAATTGAAGAAAACAGGGAAGTAGTCAGAGGTCAATGTGTTAATGTGATTACAAATTATCAAAATCAAAATAAGAATAAAAATGGTATAAAACATAGGGATGTACTGATATTAAAAAAAACAAAACAATTCCTACGCTCCAACCCAGACCTATACGTAACTAAAACTGACAAAACAAATCAAACGGTAGCAATTGATAAAGATGAATATATAAAAAAAACTCAACAATTATTAAATGACCATAATACGTACAAAAAAGGTTCACGTAACCCCACACACAGCCTGATGAATGATACAAACAAGTACGTACGGTTCTTACAAAAAAACAAATACATAGATGAACATACTTGCAGAAAACTTGTGAATAACGCACCAACTTCCCCTAAGTTGTACTCTCTAGTAAAAAACCATAAGGATGGGAACCCAGTCAGACCCATAGTTTCGTTTTTAAATTCCCCAACATATGGATTAGCTAGACATCTTGCCACTATTCTAACACGTCTCTCCACCTACAAGTATAACGTGAAGGATTCATTTGACTTCCACGATAAGATATCCAATGTTCAATTACCCCCTGGGTATCAACTTATTTCACTGGATGTATCATCCCTTTCTACCAATAGTAACCAAAATTATTTCTGACAGGTTTGATGAACTCAGACCTCACACAAATATTCCTAAAAAACAATTCTTAGAAGCACTTAAGTTATGCCTAGAGAGGGGATATTTTCAATTCAACAATGAGTTTTATTTACAGTTATTTGGATGCCCAATGGGCTCACCAATAGCCCCTATCTTGGCTGATATATATCTTGAGTATATTCTTGATAAAAAACTTCCCACTGTACCATTTGATATACCATTCCTTTACAAATTTGTTGATGATATTATTACAGCAATACCGATTAATATGCAGAATATAATAATAGATACATACAATGACTTTCATCCACGTATAGTTTTCACTGTAGAATTAGAAAAATCGGACAACACAATCTCATTTTTAGATGTTTTATTACTCCACCAAGCCAATGGTAAACTTGACACAAAATGGTGGCAAAAACCACAAACCTCAGGACGATACATTCATTACACGAGTCATTGTCCATACCACTACAAAATTAATGTTGCTAAAAATCTGATAAATCGTGCACACAGATTTACAACAGACATCTACAAAAAAGAAATTGATAATAGACTAGTAGACTTATTGCTAACAAATGGGTACCCCCACAAGATAATTTGCAAAATATTGCGAGAAAGTTACAGACATAATCATAATATGGTAGATAACACTAAAACCCAAATAAATAACTTAGACGTGACTAATAACCAAATAAATGGTAATACACCTGTAGGACAGAATACAACATCCAGTAATCAAGATAACACTACTACAACTAAAAAATATTTTTCCCTTCCATATGCCAAATCATTATCAGAAAGACTTTCCAAGATCCTCACTAATGCTAATCACAATACAAAAATAGCTTTCAAAAACGTTAACACTATCAATAATAAATGTTTTACGCATACTAAAGACAGGGATGAAATAGAACTAAGATCCAACATAATATATGAAATACCGTGTGAAGAAAACTGTGGAAAAAAATATTACGGTTGTTCTGAACAGTATTTTAAAAGACGTATTTATCAACATAAATATAGCTGCCAGAAAGTAAATACTAACAGACCTGATCCCACGGCCCTAACACAACACGCCCGCACACACGGTCACTCGTTTCAGTTTCACAAAGCTAAAGTAATTCATGCAGACAGTAATCATTTTAAACGGCAATTCTTAGAAATGCTAACAATAGAGAAGAATAAACACCTTTCAGTTAACAAGAAAACGGATGTACAAAGTCTTAGCAAGTGTTATTCTAATCTTATTCACTCTTTTTAAAATGGACAATAGTTTACAGGTATAGGAATACTGAACAACTTTCTAGTTAGGTACTATTAAAATTTTATATCGCTGGCAGTCTGTCAGATAACTACATAACGCTAACACTATACAATTGTAATGTGTTATATGTGTATAAGTATGGAACAGTGATAAGTGTTTAGTGTAATGTGGTTGCTGTAGCTCATCTCACAGTTAATGTAAGTAAATAGTTATAGTAATGTATGACTTTACACACACCTATACACACTTACAAATAATATAATTGTAGTAAGACTATATTTTAATGTTGTAGGCATGATTATGAGAAGAATAAATCTCGAAACGTCGCAAAACTGAGTTTTCATAATTAATGACCGAACCTCGAAATCATTAACAGCATATTATTATATATATAAACTTTTACAATATGAACTTACTTTCTTTATCACTTCCCCAAACGTTTTAGGTGATGTGCCTCTTCCTCAGTGGGAGTAAATACTCGCTAATCATAATATAATCATCATTTCTCTCAATATTTATTGTCTTTACCAACCCTTCATAACCTCTATTTAACCTGAACATCTCTCTCTCTTTAATTTTCACTCTCCCATCCCCATTTCTTTCTCTCATTCCATGCAGAGGGCAATACAACAACATTATTTAAACACCATTTGGCCTTACCAAATACACAAAAATAACCTAGTGGACTATTTGCCGACCCATAGTCACCCAAATATCCCATTGAGGAAACCTTGTCCTCCCTAAACACATGTGAAACCTTTGCTCCACATTTAACCTTAGAAAAATCTGCCCTCTGTTCCCACTCTACATTTAAACTCTCTTCGTACTCCCTTTCTAACTCAATAACACTCACTAACACTCCTCTAACCTCAACTCTCATTAAAATTTCATCATCACCACTATTATTCAACATTATCTCACTATTATTAAATATATCATTCTTAGATACCCCGTTTTTATCTATATCACTATTACTCTCATTCAACATGATCTCACTATCATTAATATAGTTATCATTGTTAATTGCTCTATTACTTACCTTGTCAACTATAACCTTGTTATTATGCCTTATCATTTCATCATTATAACTATCACTTGTATCGACATCATCATTATTTATATTGTCGTCTGTTACTTCATTATTTTCATTTTCACTACACTTACCTGTATATATTTTCCACACTTTCATTTTCTCAATACTTTGTTTTAACTCATTAAAATTACTTTCACATTTAACAATTATGGCATTGATATCAATCTTGAGTTCATTAAACTTTTCATCAGTATTATCGAAACGTTTATTCACTGCAATGATATCACTTTTTACTTCGTTAAAATTACTTTTCATATTATCAGAAATTGTTCTCATGAAACTAATTATATTGTTACGACGGTCTATTCGATCGTCGTAGGTACAGTGGAAACAAAGAAGTACAAGACACCAATTAAGTCACTAATCACACCTTTAATTGTTACAGTAAAACAGTTCATAATTAACAACACAGTCTCTACAACAAATCAAATGAAAATTGTACACACGCAATAAAATGTCCACAAATATTAAAACTCATTTGTATTACAATTATACCGTCTGATTATACAACGCAACACTTCAGTAATAACTACTTGAACGTACACAGTAATAACTCGAACCACTCTGGAAATATATCGCACTAATACTCTCGAACCGCACTATCAAATATCTCGCATTGAACTGAAAACTAAGGCCGCTACCCGATGTATTTATAGTCACGCTCACACACCAGAAGCTTCCAAACTGCGTCTTATCTCTCGTGAACTACGTAATTACTACGGCCTTGACACATTCCAAGCGCCTGAGCGAAGCCCGGCACAGTCGAGAAAATTCTCGCAAAATGCGTCTAGTAGCATGTACACCACACGCTTACATCGAGATCCTTCTGGCATATTCGATAAACGCATAGATTGTTCTGTGCTGTCGTAGCACTGCCCCCTCCTTAAGCCTGTTCATCCCGAACTGGCAAAGCGTCTCTAAATTTGTACTTAGCCAGGCGATCTAGGTGGATGACCTTGAACTTTCGCTGTCCTTCCTGTTGAATCTGATAAACAACATCGTTAATTCTTTTTTTCACAGTGTAGGGTCCTTCCTAGTTAGACTGAAGCTTAGGTGAGCGACCACGACGGCGCTTTGGATTGAACAACCAGACCTGATCTTCTTGGAAACCCACACTATTGCTGCGAATGTCATACCGAGTTTTCATTTTATCACTGGCAATCTTCAGCCGTCCTCTTACCAAGCGATTCATTTCTCGCAGTTGGTTTTCTAATTGCGAGGAATAGTTCTTTGGCTCTTGGGACTGAGTCTCAGGTGATCCAAACATCAAGTCCCCAGGAAGACGGATCTCCCGCCCATACACCAATTTTGCTGGAGTCATGCCGGTTGTGTCATGTACTGATGACCTATACGCCATAAGGAATAGTGGTATACGTTGGTCCCAGTCTGTTTGGTTCTCGTCAACAACTTTCGAAAGATGCTGCTCAAGTGTCCTGTTGAATCTCTCAACCATCCCGTCCGACTGAGGATGCAGAGGCGTTGTCCTGGTCTTTCGAATTCCAAGTAGACGGCATAATTCTTTAAACACTCCTGATTCGAAATTTCTCCCTTGATCCATATGGATTTCCATAGGGGCTCCATAACGGCAACAGAAGTTGTGAACTAACTGCTTTGCCACAGTGGTAACCTCCTGATTTGGAATTGCGTAGGCTTCCACCCACTTAGTAAAGTAGTCACCTACAACCATGATGTACCGGTTTCCATCATCAGTAACTGGGAATGGTCCAGCAATGTCTATGGCAATTCTCTCGAAAGGTTGTCCAACGTTATACTGTCTCATTTTCCCCCTGCTTCTGGTTTGTGGGCCCTTGCTTGCAGCACATATTTCACACGTCCGAACCCATTCCTCTACGTCGTGGCGAAGATGAAGCCAATAGAATCGCTTCCGTATTTTGTCAAGGGTTTTGTTAACGCCAAGATGGCTTCCAGATGTTCCATCATGCATCTCCTTCAAAACAGACTGCACTTTACTTCGGGGAACTATCAACTGCATGACCACGTCTCGTCCATCTGCACTTTCCCAAGCCCTTTTCAGCAATCCGTTTTCTAAGGTGAGAGATTCCCATTGTGCCCAGTAGGCCTTCAGCACTTCGGAACCATGGCAGATATCTTGCCAATCCAGGCGGTGACCTTCCTCTTTTGCTGTCAAGATCGGTCCAATGTCTTCATCAGTCATCTGTTCTTGTCGACAGTCTTGTGTTGTCCAGCCATCAGCCAGGAAATCTACAGTGATGGCTTGAACATGTTCGCTTGAGTTTTGTTCTTCCTTTCTGTGGCAATGTCGGCAGTCTTCCGGGCATGGTCTTCGTGATAAGCCATCTGCATTACCGTGCAGGCGTCCCCGCCGATGTTGTACCTTGAAGTTGTACTCTTGCAGACGTTCGAGCCACCTTGCCAGCTGTCCTTCCGGATTTTTAAATCTCAAAAGCCATGCAAGTGCAGCATGGTCGGTACGTAGTGAAAACTCTCTCCCATAGAGGTATTTATGGAAGTGGTCCAAAGCTCTGACAATTGCCAACAACTCTCTTCTTGTAACACAATAATTTCTCTCTGGTTTAGAAAGCGTCTTGCTGTAATATGCTATTACTCGTTCTTCACTGTTCTGCACTTGAGACAAAACTGCTCCTAGACCAGTATTGCTTGCGTCTGTGTCTACGATGTACTTCCCTTCGGAAGCTGGAAAATTGAGAATTGGCTGCGAACATAATGCAATCTTCAGCGTTCTAAATGCTTGTTCACACTCTCTCGACCATTGGAAGTTTTGTTTATTTTCCGTTAGCTCATGTAGTGGTTTAGCAATAGTAGCGAAGCCTTTCACAAAACGTCGGTAATATGAGCATAACCCCAGGAAACTCCGAACTTCGTGTTTATTCTTCGGAACTGGCTAGTCTCTTACGGTGTGTACTTTATTAGGATCCATGCTAACGCCCGCTGCCGAAACCAGATGGCCCAAATACTGTACTTCCTTCTGGAATAGAGAACACTTCTTCGGGCTCAGCTTCAGTTGTGCACCGTGAATTCTAGTTAGAACTTCCTTAAGGTTTTCCAAATGATCTTTGAAAGTCTTCCCGATCACTATGACATCGTCTAAGTAAACAAGGCAAGTTTTCCACGTCAGGCCTCGGAGTATCAGGTCCATCAATCTCTCAAATGTTGCCGGCGCATTACAGAGTCCAAATGGCATGATGTTAAATTGGAATAAGCCACTTGGGGTCGAGAAAGCGGTCTTTTCCTTGTCTTCTTGATGAAGACCCACTTGCCAATATCCACTCTTCAGGTCCAATGTGGAAAACCACTGTGCTCCGGACAACGTGTCGAGTGTATCGTCAACGCGAGGTAATGGATAGCAGTCTTTCTTTGTAACGTCATTTAACCTCCGGTAGTCTACGCAGAAACGCAATCCACCATCCTTCTTCGTTACCAGCACTACAGGGGAAGACCAAGCACTTGACGAAGGTTCGAGTACTCCCTCTGTCAACATGTCCTGTACTAACCGAGACATCTCCTCTTGTTTAGATAATGGAGGCCTTCGAGGAGGTTGGCATATCGGTGTTGTGTCCCCGGTATTGATGCGATGTTGCACAAGAGAGGTTCTTCCCAGTGACTGTCCCCGAACTGTAAAACAATCTTTGAATTCGTGTAAAAACTGTCCGAGTTCTTTTACCTCACCACTTGAGAGGTCGTTAGAAGATCTGCTCAATAATTCTTGCAGTTCCTCTGGTAATTTAGAAGTATCCAAAGAACTGGGTCTTCGTTGCGTTATTCCGGCTACCCAGGCCACAGGAGTCAATTTGCCTATGAGCGTATTGCTTTGTAAAGTGATAGCTTGATCCAAAATATTCGCCACTCTAATAGGTACATTTCTGGTTTCGTCAGGTTTTACTAAACTTCTGGCAATTAGTTGCACCGACTATTGCTCGTTTCCCTGCTGCTGAATTCTAACCTGACAATCTCGTTGTAGATGTCCAGGTTTCCCACATCGATAACACTTCGGTCTTCCATCCTTTCTTATTTTATTGTGGCGCCGACCGTCGAGTCTCTGTTCCTTGTTCTTCTTCCTCATCGTCTGTGCCATCGCGATCTTTTAGCGCGCGCACTTTATGACTTGTCCAACCAGACGCTGATTTGGCGGCCTCAAATTGCAAAGCATGTACCAGGGCGTCCGCACTGTTCTGGTGTCTTGCCATTCGTAACAGTTGCTGTAGTTCGTTATCTCGAACACCGGCAGTAAATGTCTGCATCGCAAAATGCGTTCGAAAATCTTCTGGCGCTTCAGGATAGGCCAGTCTAATTAGTCTGTCGATACTTGCTTCAAACTCTTGAAGACTTTCCCCGGAATGGTGTCGCCTTGCTCTCAACTGGGTGCAGTACACATCTCGCAAATGTTTATCACCATACCGTAATTCCAAAGCATTTATCAACTCGGCATAGGTGTTCTGGCTGTCAGGTGGCACTTTCTGTAGTAGTTCTGCCGCGGGTCCTTTTAATGCAAGAACAAGTGAAACAGCCTTGTCTTTTTCTGTCCAATTATTTGCGCATGCAGCAGCTTCAAATTGGCGGAGTTACGTTGCCCAGTGACTGCTTCCGTCAAAGGTTGGAGCTTTGACATGAACTGTCCCTACTGCAGGCAAAGTGACTTTCTCTGTTAACTTATTTTCTGTGTCTTTTTCTGTCTTGATCACTGGTACAGTCTGTTCAGAAATTTGTTTTGGTTGAATCTTCATGCACTGTTCAACTTCAATTTTAATTTGTTCTCTTATGTTTGCCATTGAGTTTTCTACTGCAGATATTTTTGTTGACATAACTTCTTCCACAGTCAAGACAGATTTTTCTACTTTAGCTATTTTATTTGACACGGATTCTTCTATGTCAGATATTCTGGTAATCTGATTGTTGAGCTTACCTCGTAATTCACCTACGTCACCACGTAGGAGACCCAATTCTGCGGTAGTATGTTCTTGCATCTGCTTTTGTTCATGAATTAATGCTTTGATGTCAACTGCTTCACGTTTACGTTCTTCTGCCTCCTGCTTACGTTCCTCTTTTTGTCTTTCTTCTGTTTCTAGCATTAATGCTTTCTGACGTTCCTCAGCTTCTTCTCTTTCTTGTATTCGTTCTTCTTTTTGTCGTCTTTCTGCTTCTTCTCTTTCTTGTATTCGTTCTTCTTTTTGTCGTCTTTCTGCTTCTTCCTGTGTCTGCCGCAGCAGTGTTTGTAAAGCTTCCATCATCTGATTGGGATGCATGTTTACTGATTAATTACGAATCACACTCGTCTTGTACAAAGCGTCCACTGTTTCCACTGTTAACCGTTCTATCCCAGTTCTGACACCACTGTTACGACGGTCTATTCGATCGTCGTAGGTACAGTGGAAACAAAATAAGTACAAGACACCAATTAAGTCACTAATCACACCTTTAATTGTTACAGTAAAACAGTTCGTAATTAACAACACAGTCTCTACAACAAATCAAATGAAAATTGTACACATGCAATAAAATGTCCACAAATATTAAAACTCAATTATATTACAATTATACCGTCTGATTATAAAACGCAACACTTCAGTAATAACTACTTGAACGTACACAGTAATAACTCGAACCGCTATGGAAATATATCGCACTAATACTCTCGAACCGCACTATCAAATATCTCGCATTGAACTGAAAACTAAGGCCGCTACCCGATGTATTTATAGTCACGCTCACACACCAGAAGCTTCCAAACTGCGTCTTATCTCTCGTGAACTACGTAATTACTACGGCCTCAAGGCCGGGCGCTCGTCAACACAGTCCGAGCGCCCGAGCGAAGCCCGGCACAGTCGAGAAAATTCTCGCAAAATGCGTCTAGTAGCACGTACACCACACGCTTACATCGAGATCCTGCTGGCATATTCGATAAACGCGTAGATTGTTCTGTGCTGTCGTAGCAATATCATCCATTGACGATTCTTTTACTTTAGTTTTAGTTATTACGGGAGTAGACTCCACTATGGTGTTATTACTCATTATAACATGCTCATCAGATGATTTCTTACTTTGGATTGGCGTTGACTGAATTACCACGCCATCCATTATTTTGGATTCTGTTAAACTATTCTCTATATCTACTACAGTAGCTGACTGTGTTTCTATGTCGTTAATGACAGTTACGTCAGCCACGCTGACTCCTTCGTCATTACTCTCCATTTTAATTATTTTTCTTAATTAATTATCACTTATAATATACACATAAACAAATCATAACCTCCCCAGTACTTTACGCTACCATAACATAACCTTATAACATATATCTATTTATATTTTATTTATTCACCTCAGATAACCTCCTTCTATATTCACAAGTAGGTACAGCCTATATAAAATAAATTTATATAGGCTGTTCCTGTTCGCGGCGCCATTGTAACTATTCTCTTTATTTTAATTAAAAAAAAAACTTCCAATATCTCGTTTCTCCAACTTACCTTTTTACGTCAAACCAAGGTTCTATGGACGAACTCGTGATCTATAGAAACAGGTTACTGGGTTTTGCTGCGTAATAATTACTAACACATGTTTATACTAATCAAACCTCATTTTTATTATGTTTCAAAACGTCAATTCTCCCTCTCTCTCGCTCTCTCTCTCTCTCTCTCTCTCTTCACAAACTATTCCATACCAACATTACTTATGTGAAATTATATGTGAATGATTACAACAAAATTAATAGTGAATAATTACTATAAATTACTACTAAATAATTATTTGACGAACCAGTACTTTTCTCTCTCTCTCTCTCTCTCTCTCTCTCTCTCTCTCTCTCTCTCTCTCTCTCTCTCTCTCTCTCTCTCTCTCTCTCTCTCTCTCTCTCTCTCTCTCTCTCTCTCTCGCTCATACTTTTCACACCCCCTAAATTAGAGATCTCATATTTACTTTATTTTAACTGATTTATTCTTTTAATGAAACAGAAAATGATTTTAGGATTGAAAGTTCGCTGATACTTAACGTGAGATGTTATCTGCGGTGTTGCCCAATCATGGTAAATTCACTCTTCTGCTTTTACTTCACTCCGAAAAAACGATCCTTAACTGTTTAAATTTTGGTACTATCGTTCACTGTTCATTATTTACTGCCACACCGTTGTTTCATATTAGTTAATATACATTTATTGTCGATCGACCGTAACTTTGCTCGTGAGCACTACTTTTTCTGACCGCGTGGTCTGAAGGATTTTAGTCGACTGCCAGTGTCCAAAAATGGTGATAATATGCTCGGTGGACCTTCTGTGTACCTCAAGTCGCCATCAACTTGCTCTCTGATTGGCTGGGATTCAAAGTGTGTTTGAACGAGTGTATCATTGGTAAATGACCAATTACACTAAAGATCACATATACTTTTTGATACACTCGTTCAAACACAAACTTTGAATCCCAGAGCCAATTCCCTCCCACCAGCAACCCCCACCACACACACCTACAATCCATAATGGTTACTTTGTACTGACACTCTGTATTTCAAATCCTACTGAGGAAGACGGACACCACGTCGAAACGTTTGGTACATAAAAACCAAAAGTAAGTGTTCACTAGTGAAAGTCTGTATATATATAAAATTTATTTTCGTGTGAAATTTTGAATTTTGATGTTGGGTGAAATATTTGGTCATCGTTAGCAGGCATATTTAAAACATTTTTATTCTGAATTATCTGAATTGTTATGTTAGGAAGAAATGTTCGTCAGATGAACTTTGCTTGAGAGATAACGCCAAGTACTACGGTATTCACATAACCCCGTACATCGCTTGCCGTGCTGTATGTCTGATTATCCAGTTCGCTAATCACCACCCGATCAGCTGTTTAATTATTGCTAAATGTAGGTCAGGAACCTTGCTTTCCGTATGCTTATTTTCTTCATTACGTACAATATGGCTTTATTAAAGGAAATTGACCTACTACGTAAACACGGTCTTTTATTCGAACTAAAAGCTCGCGCCACCCAAAAAACGGAACCGAACTGTCAAGTCATGTCAACTAGCAGTTCCTTATCACTGTAAACTATTTTATAATAAATCAATGACTTCGTAATGAGTGACAGTGCAAAACGTTCGCGCTAAGAAAGAGAGTCAGGAAAGATACTCGTAATAAGTGTGACTCCCTTTGCCAGGATAGCCTGGTGTCCCCCTTTTGCCAGTATGTAGTCTGGCGTCCCCCTTTTGCCAGAGTATGTAGTCTGGTGCCCCTTTTTGTCAGTGTGTAGTCTGGTGACCCCTTTCCCAGTTTAGTCTGGTGTAACCCCCCTTTGTTTGCTTGCTCTCTCTCTGTCACGCACTTAGTGTGCCTGCAGTCCTGAAGTCTAGTCGAGTGATAACAGTTAGTGCAATGGAATTTTCGTCGATACTTTTGCTTATCTGTTACGTCAATTAATGACCCTGTTACTCGTCCGTTGTGTTGTTTATCTAGCCGTTGGGTTCACGAACAGCTTTAATCAGGTGTTTAAATATTATCGTGTGTAGGTCAATAGTACCAACTCCTTGCTTACTTGTTTCACCCCCCCCCCAATGCCATTAAGCACCTTTTGCAAAAGAGTTAATTCCTGCTTACGGTAACGCTATTTTGCCATTTATGATCAGCTTTATAAATGATTTTGTAATGAGCGGTCGTGCAAAACTTCCGCGCTGAGGGAGAAAAGTCAAGTAACAAAAAGACTCGTAAAGAGTGAACCCCCCCCCCCCGCAGTGTTGTCTGGTGTGACCCCCCTTGTCCCGGTTTAGCCATGTGCCTGGGTAATGGTAATGGTGTGTAGTGCCCCCTTTTATCTCACCTCGGATGATCGGACGATGTGAAGACGTGTTCTCCACCTTGTCGTCCGTGTGCTGTGAAGAAAGGTTGCTGTGGCCATACAGCGCTTTTAAGGTGAGCGACCCCTCTGATTCGATCTCTCTCTCTCTTGGCTGGACGGTTGGTTGTTGATGCTCTTGACCAATCACCCTTATCGGCTCTTGCTGTAGCTCCATTTCCAAAGTTGACAGTCTCCTTGTCTATAACACAGACAATTAACTCTACTGTTGTGTTTGGTGAGTTTAAGCCCCACCAGACAATAATTCTGTTGCTTCTCAGTTTTCTTTGATATTCTGAATAAAAGTCTTCAGTGCAAGTTGTTTTTGGTTGCATGTTGCTATCAAAAGGCTTGATTGGTCTCTCATGAGACCAAAACCATTGCAAATCTCGGGCATCATATTCGGTAAAACTTCCTTCTCAGCTTCAAGCTGCTCTCTCTTGTTTGTTCTTGAAATAAGTACCGGCTGATCTAAATCCTGCACTTCAATTCGGTACTGACGATAAAAATGATCCTGCAATGCTACCTCCTGATCAGCCCTGTATGTAAGCGTTGTCAATGGCATTTGGTGTGATCAATATCATCAATTCGATACTCGGTATTGTGGTACGTTGTGTAATCTGATGCATACACTAACGGCTGTTTTACTTGTTCCTGCCAGTTTCTTCGTGTTCCATAACAGGTGGATGAACTTTTCTCTTAAACTTGGATCTCTAATTTCCTGTGTTGGCGGTGTACTGCGTTCTGAATCCTTTTAAATTCTAGTGTTGACCTATCAGATTTAATCCAGATGGAATTGTAGATGAGGCTGATGATGATGTAGACTACTGAAATCCTTCCCTTTCCGCAATTATTTGAGCTAGACATCCGTATATCTGCTCCCCTGAAGTTCGGGCTGTAAACTACTGTATTTCCGGAAAGCCTTAGTCATCGAACTCTGAAAATTACTGTCACCAGGTACTTTTGCTGTTGTACCCTCACATGCTGAGTCATAGTCCTCATATTCGGGCGAAAACATGTTCCATGCTTATTAACATATTTTGTTACCCCACTTTCGCTCACCTTGTCTGGTGGGCGACGCAGGGACTGACCACCCCCTCATCGTTCATTTTCAGTGAGGAAGCGTTGCCGCGTACGGGCAGCGTTTCTAAGGTGACGGAAGGTACCCCTTTGAGTTGTTTTCAGATGGTGGCTAGTGCCGCGCCAGCATCTGAATTTTCCCATTTACGTACATAAAGTACGGGTTTCCCGGACTCGACTCTGTTTGGTTACACTGACCGTACCTCCTGTACATAAGACACTTTTGGTTCAGCGTTCTTATGTTGTTGGCTATTCGTGTGTATTGAAGTCTGCGTCTTATCATGGTGTTGAAATTCGGGATGGTTTATCATTGTGTTATTATGTTTGAGTGCCCCATAACCCTGTCCCTGTGCACGGGATACTCATGGATTGGACGTTTATGTCTTGTTTGCTTTATGTGTATTGGAGTACGTGTCTTATTGTATTATTGAAATTAGGGTAAATTGTAATCATGTTATTGTGTTTGACTGTTGTTTGTTAATTTATTGGGCGCCTTTTGTCCTTCGTGTGGGTGTTTCTTGTTAATTTAGTTCGGGAATATTTCTTGTCTTGGGAGAAGCCTTACCCGGTGTCACTATATAGATTATTACGGTTTCTGGAGTCTCGAAATTCTGCCCTTTGCAAAGGTTGACTTTAGACAATCGCCGTGTTTTCACTCGACACTTGCGTTTTGGGGGGGGGGTTCTGTTGCTGTTATTTGGCCCCCTTCACCGAATGCAACAGCCGGTTAATAACGATTTGAGTAAAATAAATTAAATAGTCGCGCTATGGAATTGTACCCATACTTTGGCCGTTGCTCGACGTCACGCCCCTCCCCGTCCATTTTCTAGTAAAGTTTTTGCTAGACAAGTTGGGTCAGTCGACTAGCAGAAACCGCTGTGAGCAGAGTTCCCCGTTTGTCTCCCGGTCGGCACCTTAGTTTGGAGCCTCTTTTACCAAGTGTAAACTTTGTTCCACGAACGGGGCCAGAAACTCCAGGACCAGAATTGTTCGCTTCACTTACGAGGACGCGTTCTGCAGACAGTGCAGAAACATGAATCTATAATGGATGTACCCATGCCAGAGCAGTGACGAACTCGACGCCACTAAACGCCTTGTGCAGTTTCAAGTAACAATGTTTCTTTAGTAATTACATCCAGTTATAGTTCCAAGTTCCAGAACACTAGTAAAAAGGAAATGTGAAGTAATTTGCTCCCTTAGAGCAACACGAACTTACATATTTTGCAGAGACTTTGTAGTATAAAGAAGTGTATAAAATTCACGAACAGATCGTAGCATGCCTGTTACGCAGAGTTAAAACTGTAAACTGATATTGATTCATGTGGCTGATTTATTCTAATTAATTTGAATCAGCATTTAATTTACTCCGTAAATCGACACTTAGAAACCAATTTATTTTGGACCTAATTTATTTATTATTCATGTTATTCAGTTTTCAACTTATTCAAAACTTAACTTATTCAATGTCTAATTAATCAGTTACTAATCCTTAAGTGCTGGCTGACTCATAATTGAACAAGATCAAGAGGCTAATTTTGTTTTAAAGTCAATAAACTCATTTTTTAACTCTGCTCACTAGCTGGTAGTACCTTTTTTTACGCTCCAGTCTCCTTATATTTAAGTTAATTATCATGAGCATTTTAGAGGTACTTTGTATTCATAATGAACTATAGGTGATAGCAAGTATTAAGATTATTGTGGTGTATTGTGCTATATTATTGTGAAATATTAAGATATTTCTAGTGTATATTGTATGTCCACGTTTTTGGGGCCCAGCATTGCATAAGCGTGCTACATAAGTGGTAGCATTATAAAAGCGTGGTACACTGCTTTAAGATTGTTAAATAAATATTAGTGTAATTGTTATTTTTATTATTTTCTTGAAAATAAGTAAAATTATCTAATATTAAAATTTACGTAGTAATAAATATACTTCATTCATAATAGCTAGAGAGTTGTGCAGCTCAGGGAGCTTATTAGTATATTTTTAGTACAAAAAACTTGATATATTATTGTTTATTATATAGACATGTTCTTTATTTAATAGGTGTTTCCATTTGCCAGTCTTGCAGAAATGGTTCCATACAAAATTCCTCGCCTACTGATTAACAGAGAATCTGTTGGAAGCTTTGGAAGCCGAGATACTGACACTGTATTAACTGGTGACATTGTTGAACAAATTACTCTTTTATCTGAAGAATTAGGATGGCTAAATGATCTCAATAAACTTTGTGAAGATAATCAACAAAAGGCAAAATAAATTGATTATATATTCAAAGCTAGCACTTGTATTTGTTTGTAGTAATAAATTTTAGTGTTAAATTGTTTAAGATTGTAAATATGGAACACAATATATTAAAGAAGAAATACATTCATAAAGGAGTTACTTATCTCAGTAAATCCACATTTTTATAAAGAACACGTCTTTTATTAGAAAAATACAGTAATGTAATAATCCCTCTTTTGTAGATATAATTAATTTGGTTATTTTGTAATTTATGCAATTCCTAGTATAAATCATAGAACACAGGACTCAACTGGTAAGCGAACCAAGACTACAAGTACAGCATTTAGTACCCCGTTCTTATGTTTTCAGGTTGCTATTGTCCAGAAACCTAAATTAACTTATTTTGTAATCAACTACTATCTCTGAAGTAATTCACCTGTGTTTTCATTTGAGATGGAAGATTGATTCAGTTTATTGAATAGATATAATTAAATATTTGTTCTTGGCACTTTGGCTTTTGTAAGGTGCCTTTGCTGAGGCCCCTTTCACTAACCTCTCACAAATGTTCTGAATGACGTGTGGACTATGCATGCACATTTATTTTAATTTCAGAACTATATAGGAGAACCTATACACATTGTTTAAAATACATGTTGTAATCATGGCATATAATTAGTTAGTTGTTTGCTGCATCTATACCATTATCAAGAACTGATTCCTGCCCTTCAGACAACAGGTACAAAGTATAAATACTTCAGTAATACATTTTATTAAAGCTTACATACTGAAGTACTCTTTCAATCTGATTAATTTTTATTTACATTTTTCTGTCTTGTTTTACATACATTTTTGAATCAGATTTATTTCTGAGCCAAAGGTTTTTATCTTTGAATAAATAAATAATGAAATTAATGCTTTTATTAAAACTTAAACATTATGTATAAATATGATTACATTTAATTAAGCTCTAGATCGCATAAGCTTACATTTATATAAGTAACTAGATTTATTTTATAATTATATATTGCTTTGGCAGCTCAATAGACCAGTGGGTATGGCACCTGGCTACTAATCTTGAGATCCCAGGTTTGGTTCCTTTTCAGCCCCAGGTCGACTCAGCCTGTTAAATTGAGTACCTGGGATAACATCCTGGGGATAATAATGGGCGGCTGAAGCATAGTGCTGGCCACACTGCCTTCCTTGTATGCCGTACGGCTCGCATAAGGCAGTCTACCCTGCCTGACTCCTAAGCTGCTTCGGTGGTACACATGGGAGCCATTATTATTATATTATATACTAGCAAAATACCCGTGCTTCGCTACGGAGTTTCACGTTGTACGTAATTGTACAATTATTGCTCGCTTAATAGTATAGGATTAGATAGATTGTACAAATTCTCAACTCTTAGTTTGTTTATTTACATTCATAGCAACAGCTATTTATTATTTATTTCGAGAAAATCGTTAAAGCCGTTTCCGAGAAAAAAAAGGACATACATTTATTAATTAATTGAACTTCGAAATTTTCTCGACTATAAGAACCTGCAAACAACGAAGTTTTTTCAATTTAAAACAGTGATTAAAAACTCAGAACTAAATGTATTCGGGGTTTCCAATAAACTGAGATGTCAACCACTTCATTTACAAAGTATGCAATTCCCGCGATAAATTTCATTATTTGTTTTTTTGCCCCTTTGGAGTGAAAGTTTTTAAAACCGTTTCTTAGTGAGCACCTAAGACCTATGATGAAGCTATGTTCAAAGTTTCATTGATATCCATTCAGTGGTTTCAGAGATATCGTGATCAGTGGTATTTGGCTTATATAGATATCTATATCTAGCCGATTTACCCAGCGTTGCTCGGGTTCATAATTTATTCATAGGCTCATAGGCACCTATTCTTGTTCTAACGTTATATTACTTGTATATTGTATAATCTTCCTTATATTGTTACGTTCGCATTCTCACTGGAGGAATACTCTGTAGCGCACCTGTTTAAGAACATGTCATAAACTGTATTCTTATATCTGGTAAGAATTCTGTTGCGCGTGATGCTCCTGCTCGATTTCTAACTCTGGGAGAGGGCGAACAGCTAAATTAGTTTTCAATAAAATGTCTACAGTACTTGCACGCGCTGCGTATTTACTGTCTTTTATAATTCATTGTGTTAATGTTGAAATAAGGCATTTGTTAAATTAGTGTCTCCTAACCTTATTCTAACAATACAGTACCTCTATAGATTTCAGCTTATCAATTTTTAAATTCAAACTGAAGCAAGTGCATTTATAATGCCTGAACACTATGATCTGAATACATTTGCTATCAAAACTTTGTTTTTTATACTCGCTTATAACTTACTTCGATCTTAACTTATCCACTTTTAAATTCAAACTGAAACAACTCTGAAGTCACACGCTATTAAGAAGTTTCTTAAGATGCATACACCACCTTTGATATCATAACCTATATCTTTATTTATAAGAACCGTGGACTCTGGCCCCGCCGTCTTTCGCGGGATCCGACCTAAGACTCCCCGGGTTCCGTGGATGAACTCCGCGGAAGGTCCGTCGGACGACTCCCACGCTATTTCCTATGCGGGAGACTTCCACCGATGCTATGGTAACCAGAATCTATTCTATTGGGTTGCCATAGTAACCAGATCTAATAGTTTTTAAGACCCAAAGGACCCCCCAAAGGTTCATATAGAAAAAACACTTGTCCTATGTTGATTCTCCCGTTGCGTAAAATATTTGTGCCAAGTTTGGTTGAAATCGGTCCAGTGGTTTAGGAGGAGATGTGGAAGACCCCAAAGGACCCCCTGAAGGATCGTATCGAAAAAAACACCTATCCTATGTTGGTTCTCCCGTTCAGTAAAATATTTGTGCCAAGTTTGGTTGAAATCGGTCCAGTGGTTTAGGAGGAGATGTGGAAGACCCCAAAGGACCCCATTGAAGAAAACACCTATCCTATGTTGGTTCTCCCGTTGCGTAAAATATTTGTGCCAGGTTTGGTTGAAATCGGTCTAGTGGTTTAGGAGGAGATGTGGAAGACCCCAAAGAACCCCCCAAAGGACCCCATCGAAAAAACACCTATCCTATGTAGGTTCTCCCGTCGCGTAAAATAGTTGTGCCAAGTTTGGTTGAAATTGGTGCAGTGGTTTAGGAGGAGATGTGGAAGACCCCAAAGAACCCCCCAAAGGACCCCATCGAAAAAAACACCTATCCTATGTTGGTTCTCCCGTTGCGTAAAATATTTGTGCCCAGTTTGGTTGAAATCGGTCCAGTGGTTTAGGAGGAGATGTGGAAGACCCCAAAGAACCCCGCAAAGGACCCCATCGAAAAAAACACCTATCCTATGTTGGTTCTCCCGTCGCGTAAAATATTTGTGCCAAGTTTGGTTGAAATCGGTCCAGTGGTTTAGGAGGAGATGTGGAAGACCCCAAAGGACCCCATCGAAAAAACACCTATCCTATGTTGGTTCTCCCGTTGAAACCCCCCTTTTATTTTGTAAGTTTTTTTTTGTAAATTTTTTTTGAATTTTTTTATTTTATTTTATTTTTATTAAGTTTTTTTCTTGTAAAGGGGAGAGACATCATATTTAGAACTAGGTGGTGAACCTAGAGGAAGCAAAAGTGTGCAAGGCCCAATTACAATTACAGACATGTCCCCCCAGGTGAATGACAGGACTTGCAAATGAAAAAGTCTTTTAACCAACAAGCGTATGCTTTATTAAGCCTGCAAATCTTACATGAGATGACAAGTTATCGATTGTACAAGCACAAAATAAACTGCAGGATTGTATATATATATATCAATTAATATTCTTAATGGCATAAAATGTAAGTGAATTGAATATTAACATAAATTGCAAAAACTCCTGCCTCATTATGTATAAGTTCATGGTAGCAATAATCTCATTCACAAAATAGCAATTCACTAATCCGTAAGTGTTGTATAGATTTCAAGTAGGCTAGCCTTTTTATCTTGGTAAGCACATTTATGGTCTTTTAATTTATAACATATTCCCCCAGCAAAATATATTAAGATTACACACACAAGCACATACACAACATAAATAACACAACATCCCTCATTTCAGTACTAAATCCCTCATAAACCCATTTCAACTACCGTAAATGAATGCACAACAATATATATATATGTATAAATATAATTAACAAGGTAATCCGATAAATCACAGCTCCGAAGCATAGATATGCTTTGGTAATCAGCACCAGAGAATGTAAGTGGCCGCCCCCCAACTAAACCAGAGACTCAACATACTAATCAACCCTGACTTTAATCATAAAGCGATAAGTATATGTGAACAGGAAAATAGTTTCTCAACTAAAACATCAGACAGCCCCCGTTACGTGATTAAAACTCTGCCATGACCGTATGACATGAAAGCACAAGATAACTAACTCCCTAATGGTTTTAATTGGATGAAAAAAGGAGAACTTACAGCGGACTGCGGATATGCGTGTGTGTGTGTAATTTTCTTACACATTATAAACAGTTATAATAGATTTCATTAGGTCTAATGGTGTAATGTTCACACATGCAGTCACAGAACTGAACATGAGAGTTTGTGCCAAAGTTTAACGGTTAAAACTTCATGAGTGAGCTTCTGGGAGCTTCCGTGCATTCACCATGTCGTTGAGATAGAATTAGATAATTAGAATGTTCCCACCTGGATTGTCCGGTGTACTTAGGCAATACTGGCACTGATCAGTAGTGTCACGGTCGTATTACAAGTCCTGGGGCAGCGTAGCGTTGGAAGAGTGTCTGAACGGTAGCTCTCAACTGACGGCAATCGTGGCTAAAAGATCGTCTCTGCCAGGAGGGTGGATAGTTGTTCGTCACACCCGACACCCATCTCGCCCTTGTTCGAGCACCTGCGACATGTAATGGGTTGTATAGGGTGTCATAAGGAAAAATCACGCCACATAGGCCGTCCACATTAAATTTCTAACACCAACTTTAAACATCAACAGCCCACACACACATCGCCACTAATTCATATTAATCAGTATTAAACTCCCCAGCTGTGACTTATCTCACTCATCTACCAATTACTTTTAAGTATTTCGTTGAAAATGTTCAAATTAATTAACTGCGTATTTCATAATTATTAATGACACAAAACACAGCTGAGTGCAAGATGCATTATCATTTTCTTTATTGAGGTCAATTTGACCCACAACATTTACATTCATATTAAGTAATTCTTAATTGCATTAACGCCCAAATTGAAAACTGATCTACACGCACACACACAAGTATAGTTTAGAATAGAAGCTGAAACACAAAAATATATTTGGGGTTAGAATATTTTTAGAACCAGACAACTTGTACATACCTGGAGCAGAACTTTATTCAGCCAACCATAGAAAAAGTCGACGAAGTCCCGAACTGAAGAGTGCCGCCAGTCGAGAGCAGATGACCAGGTTGAGGGTTCGAATAGAAATGAGACAGATTCAATGTGTCTGTCTACCCAAGAAAACTCTCGATGCAGGAATGCACAAAAACAGCTGGACGCGCCAACTGAATTTCGTAGCTACACAACAACTGTGTGCATAGCCGGACGGCAACAAACTGCCGTGGCCGTGCGTGACGTCAACGCCGCTCGTTTTAAAAACACTTAGCATACGATACCGAAACCAGTACGGCACACCCTCACCCCAAAAGGGCAACATGGTTGACCCAAAACAAACCAGTCCTCAAGCACGACGGCTGCGGGAAACCTGGAAAATCTCAGATTCTAAATCGCTCTTGGTGAGTTCAGTAACACAGGAAAACGAAAAAGCAGAAGGAAGAGGTGTGAGTCAGTGAATGTGTGTCTGAAAGAGAAGATGTAAGTGTGAGTCCTGCATGCTCGCCGGGCCCTGGTCCGCATGCAGATATAAGGAACAGAACAGAACAGGAGAAAGAGAAGAATCGCCGACCAGCTCTGAGTACCGACCACCAAGGCCTCCCAAATCTAATAACTGAGACCCAGGACCATTAACACTATTCCTCCCTTCCCAGGACTGAAAATCTCTACCACACTGCGACCATCCCCCACGCGAGTCCTCTCCTCCATGCCAACTATCGGGACCGCCCCAACACGTCACCTTCTCTGGTGACCACCACCTAACTTTCCTGGTACTCACATATTCACACCCGAAGGCTAACAAGGTGCTACAAACCTTGATATGCGAGTACCCTTCGAGAACCGTCCACATCGTGGACCGACCAGCCATGTGAAGCAAACAAGGCATCCTCCATTCTTGACACATGACTGGCCCACCTCCCCACACTAGGGTGGGCGGACCCGATTCACAAGGCAGAGAAGACCGCGCAGAGGGCACGCGAACATCAATCCTATTTCTTACTTTTTCAAATACAGCATAACTAACAGGGGGGGGGGTTTACTTTTCCACCGTCTAAACAAACCACACTTAATCCAAAACTGACACACCAGAGAAATCAAACGAGGAATGCGGAATGGACCGACCCTACAATGATCAACAAACAACCACTATGCACAAAGGAAACAACAGTACATAACTTCGCCATCTTACCTTTAGAACAGGGAAAACTGACGATCTCGACAATCTAGGGGTACTCTCCAACTTTCTAACCTTCTCGTATTACTTGTATTACTTCCGTCTTGGGCAACCCCAACCTTAATATACGGGCAGCTTTCCTTACATCATGCACGAAGTCCCCCAATGCCTCTCCGTTGGCCTGTAGGCGATAGAATAAATCTAACTTAAGCTGGAAACGTCGTCGATGGGGTATGAAGAAATCCAACACTTCCCCATGGAAGGTGTCAACACTGCAGCCCCGACGCAGAGTGTTGGTGACCAGACCGGCCAATGAACCCCGGCAATACGGGTATATAAGGGACAAGACCTCCTCATCGGACACACCCGGGAAATCTGCCAACTGCAGGACCAGGTCCAAGAAGACCAACAACCTGTCCTCATCTACTCCATCCAATCTGAAAGTTTCTGGAAAATCCCTGAAATAGGGTGGGGCAATTCCTGGTAACATACCGTCGCCAGAGTTGCACAATACTCAAATACAACAATAAAACGTAAATCCCAATGAAACACCTAACACAAACTTAACCTACAAAATATAATGACAAAGAATCCGAAAAAAACTCAAGTACTCTACTTCCTTTGAGCCGCTCCAGAGTGCTCTAGCGATGCGACGAGATGGGTGTGATAAAGGCAGAGAAACAGCCATGCAAAATGCCCAGAAGAGAACACGACACAAAACAACAAAACTGACTCACTAAATACAATCCACAAAGTACACATAAAATTCAATGTAATCGAAATTATAAAACTATCACATCCATGACCCTTGGTCGGACCATGACCGCATTCAGAATACATGATACCGCAACGCAACGCCCTCAATAAACAAGTACTATATAACGGGGATGCTATAAAACACGTCTAATCCATGAGACAAATCACAATCAAAATCAACAAGTACTGACGGCTCTCATCACGTTCAATATCTGTCTAAGCTCCAGAGTATGCACAAGTAAATCCATCAGCTCACATTCATTTTAAAAACCATCAATCACGTGCTTATAACCCCTTTCCAAAACCTATCTTACACTCAACATCACAAAATAATTACTTAAACACTAACACATATTAAATCATTTTAAACTTCATCAACCCCTTATTCATTTTATAAAATATGTTATTATTCTCTTCTTGCAACACTTGGATTCCAATTAAAAATAATTTGAAATAATTTGCAAGTCCCAACACCAGCTGACATGCCTGTAGCCACACCAAGTTTCATTTAAGAAAATAAATGCAAGTCCCCAGATTCTAAAACTTCCCAAGTTCAAAAGAAAAAAATAAGGCAGAAATAATACCTACTACCTACCTAGAATCATAACCACGCTCTGCTACCATTTGAAACCCCCCTTTTATTTTGTAAATTTTTTTTTTGAATTTTTTTATTTTATTTTATTTTTATTAAGTTTTTTTCTTGTAAAGGGGAGAGACATCATATTTAGAACTAGGTGGTGAACCTAGAAGAAGCAAAAGTGTGCAAGGCCCAATTACAATTACAGACATGTCCCCCCAGGTGAATGACAGGACTTGCAAATGAAAAAGTCTTTTAACCAACAAGCGTATGCTTTATTAAGCCTGCAAATCTTACATGAGATGACAAGTTATCGATTGTACAAGCACAAAATTAACTGCAGGATTGTATATATATATATATCAATTAATATTCTTAATGGCATAAAATGTAAGTGAATTGAATATTAACATAAATTGCAAAAACTCCTGCCTCATTATGTATAAGTTCATGGTAGCAATAATCTCATTCACAAAATAGCAATTCACTAATCCGTAAGTGTTGTATAGATTTCAAGTAGGCTAGCCTTTTTATCTTGGTAAGCACATTTATGGTCTTTTAATTTATAACATATTCCCCCAGCAAAATATATTAAGATTACACACACAAGCACATACACAACATAAATAACACAACATCCCTCATTTCAGTACTAAATCCCTCATAAACCCATTTCAACTACCGTAAATGAATGCACAACAATATATATATATGTATAAATATAATTAACAAGGTAATCCGATAAATCACAGCTCCGAAGCATAGATATGCTTTGGTAATCAGCACCAGAGAATGTAAGTGGCCGCCCCCCAACTAAACCAGAGACTCAACATACTAATCAACCCTGACTTTAATCATAAAGCGATAAGTATATGTGAACAGGAAAATAGTTTCTCAACTAAAACATCAGACAGCCCCCGTTACGTGATTAAAACTCTGCCATGACCGTATGACATGAAAGCACAAGATAACTAACTCCCTAATGGTTTTAATTGGATGAAAAAAGGAGAACTTACAGCGGACTGCGGATATGCGTGTGTGTGTGTAATTTTCTTACACATTATAAACAGTTATAACAGATTTCATTAGGTCTAATGGTGTAATGTTCACACATGCAGTCACAGAACTGAACATGAGAGTTTGTGCCAAAGTTTAACGGTTAAAACTTCATGAGTGAGCTTCTGGGAGCTTCCGTGCATTCACCATGTCGTTGAGATAGAATTAGATAATTAGAATGTTCCCGCCTGGATTGTCCGGTGTACTTAGGCAATACTGGCGCTGATCAGTAGTGTCTCGGTCGTATTACAAGTCCTGGGGCAGCGTAGCGTTGGAAGAGTGTCTGAACGGTAGCTCTCAACTGACGGTAATCGTGGCTAAAAGATCGTCTCTGCCAGGAGGGTGGACAGTTGTTCGTCACACCCGACACCCATCTTGCCCTTGTTCGAGCACCTGCGACATGTAATGGGTTGTATAGGGTGTCATAAGGAAAAATCACGCCACATAGGCCGTCCACATTAAATTTCTAACACCAACTTTAAACATCAACAGCCCACACACACATTGCCACTAATTCATATTAATCAGTATTAAACTCCCCAGCTGTGACTTATCTCACTCATCTACCAATTACTTTTAAGTATTTCGTTGAAAATGTTCAAATTAATTAACTGCGTATTTCATAATTATTAATGACACAAAACACAGCTGAGTGCAAGATGCATTATCATTTTCTTTATTGAGGTCAATTTGACCCACAACATTTACATTCATATTAAGTAATTCTTAATTGGGTTAACGCCCAAATTTAAAACTGATCTACACGCACACACACAAGTATAGTTTAGAATAGAAGCTGAAACACAAAAATATATTTGGGGTTAGAATATTTTTAGAACCAGACAACTTGTACATACCTGGGGCAGAACTTTATTCAGCCAACCATAGAAAAAGTCGACGAAGTCCCGAACTGAAGAGTGCCGCCAGTCGAGAGCAGATGACCAGGTTGAGGGTTCGAATAGAAATGAGACAGATTCAATGTGTCTGTCTACCCAAGAAAACTCTCGATGCAGGAATGCACAAAAACAGCTGGACGCGCCAACTGAATTTCGTAGCTACACAACAACTGTGTGCATAGCCGGACGGCAACAAACTGCCGTGGCCGTGCGTGACGTCAACGCCGCTCGTTTTAAAAACACTTAGCATACGATGCCGAACCCAGTACGGCACACCGTTGCGTAAAATATTTGTGCCAAGTTTGGTTGAAATAGGTCCAGTGGTTTAGGAGGAGATGTAGAAGACCCCAAAGAACCCCCCCCAAAGGACCCCATCGAAAAAAGCACCTCTCCTGTTGGTTCTCCCGTTGCGTATAATATTTGTGCCAAGTTTGGTTGAAATCGGTCCAGTAGTTTAGGAGATGTGGAACATACATACAATGGGGGGGGGGTGTTGCCCCTTAGGAGTGAAAGTTTTTAAAACCGTTTCTTAGTGAGCACCTAAGACCTATAATGAAGCTATGTTCAAAGTTTCATTGATATCTATTCAGTAGTTGTTGTTCTACGTTGATTCTATGTCAGTCAGTCAGGCAAACTTCCCCCCCTTTTCCCCCTTTAAAGGTCGAATTTCCAAAAATCCCTTCTTAGCGGATACCTACATCACATAAGGAACCTACATGCCAAATTTCAAGTTTCTAGGTGTTATAGTTTCGGAGATTTCATGATGAATCAGTGAGTCAGTGGTATTTCTCTTTTATATATATAGAAGATTGCTTTCATATACTCAACATATTTAAAAATATATTTTACATGCTTTAACCAAAATGATAACTCATTTTTCATGTACAAATGTTTAGAGTCACAAATTTCAAGATATAGTGAAAATTATTTTGCTAAACATTATGCCACTGATATGTTATAATATTATTATATACATCCACCAAAATCAGTAGTTTCAATTTTTTTTTAAATTATAGAATAAGGCCTTTTCAAAATTATTATAATTTCATCATTAGTTCACACTATAAAATGTTATTTGTGTCCATTATATCTCACTGCACTTCATATTGAATCTTCCACTGCCATCATTATTTGGTGAAACCAAGCAAGTCATATATTGAAATAGTTGATCATTTTCGAATATTGTCTGCTGATTCATCAATTTGTTATATTTTTTATGTAGGTATATATATAATTTTTCTAACTGTATAATGTCATTTTTATTATTATTTACTTCTACTATTTCCATATTGTTGTTTATATCTGTTATACTATGATTCATATCAATAAGGTGATCTGCTATATTGGAGATTCCCGTTTTTTATTATTAAAGGCTCTGATATGTTCCATAAATCTCTGTTTGAAATTTCTATATGTTCTACCGATGTATATGTAGTCACAGTCATTACACTTTATTTTGTATATTCCACTTAATTTGTATATTTCATAGTCTTTTCTATTTATTATTATGTTGTATATACTTTTATTTGACTAAATATCACTATTGTTTGACGACTCGGAACACTAAGTTTTTCATAAGTAAAATCGTAAAGATTTACCTTACAGCCTAAACCGGCTTTCACCTTTAGAAGGCTTCATCAGAGGCTGCCGTAGGTAGTGCTGTCCGTCTTGTTGTTGGTAACGGGATAGATTTTCGAAAGATCGATGCTGTGTGTGTGTGTGTGGTGAGATGTGTTCGATTAATGCGTGCGATTTGAATTGTGTCTGTTCGTTTAGGATGTCGTTTTTATTTGTTTTTGTGTGTTTGTATATTTCTAATTGTTCTAGAGTGTCTAGTTTTCGGCCTTTTGTGTGTACGTGGAGAATGTTCATGTTATTGTCGATGTTTTTATATGTGTGGTTTGCTTCAATGAGGTGGTTTGCAAAGGTGGATTCTGTAGTGGTGTGGAGTGCCTTTGTGTGTTCAATGTATCTCTGTTTGAAGCTACGTCCTGTCTGGGCTATGTAGAATTTATTGAAATTTGAGCAATTTAGCTTGTATACGCTGGGTAGATCGAATTTGTTTTGTGCTTTGTGCGTGCGTTTTGATAGTGTGTGTTCTGTTTTGTTAGTAGTTTTGTAAGCGATTCTGTATCCTGCTTTTTTGAATTTGTGGGCAATTTTTTCAGTTTGTTTGTTGATGTATGTTAGTGTTATGAATTTGTTGTTTTCTGTCTTTGTCTGTTGTTTGTTTTGTGTAGGAGTTTACTGACTATTGTTCTGTCACATCCGTTAGATTCTGCTAGATATTTTATCGTGTTTAGTTCGTCTTTATAGTCTTTTTCATCTAAGGGGATGTTGTTAAGTCTATGTAACATGGTTCTAAAAGCAGCTAGTTTGTGCTGTGTTGGGTGATTGGGGGTGTTGTGTATTAGTGTGTCAGTTGTAGTTGGTTTTCTGTATATACTGAATTTGTGCTTGTGTTCTAGTTTTGTGATGGAGAGGTCTAAGAAGTTTATGGTATTGTTGTGTTCGTATTCGGCAGTGAAGGTTATGTTTTATGTATTTTGTTTATGTGCGTTAGTAACTGTTCACATTGTCTTTTGTTCCCCCTGTATAGTATTAGAATGTCATCAACGTATCTGTGCCAATATAGTATTTTATGTGAGTGTCTGTCATTGTTTGTGAGTATTTTTGTTTTTTCTAAGTGTTGGAGGAAGACTTCTGCTAGAATGCTGGATATGGGGGAGCCCATGGGTAAGCCATCGTGTGTGTAGTATTTATTGTTATAAGTAAAGTAGGTTTGTTTTGTGATAATGTTCAGAGTTTCTGTTATTTCGTAGATAAGTTCGTCTGGTGTGTTGTTTTGTTTGAGTTTGTTTTGTAGGATGGTGATTGTTTCAGAGATGGGGATGTTTGTGTACAGGTTTTTAATGTCAAAGGAGGCTAATGTGGCATTATGGGGGATGTGTATGTCTTTTATTTTTGTTACTAGGTCAGTGTTGTTTTTTACTGCAATGTTGTTGTCTATTTGTGTGTGTTGTCTAATAATTTTGTCTAGATATTTTGCGAGTTTGTGTGCAGGGGCATTACGGTAGTTGATAATGGGGCGGATCGGAATGTCTTCTTTATGACACTGACCTAGTAACAAAAATAAAAGACACATATCCCCCATAATACCACATTAGCCTCCTTTGACATTAAAAACCTGTACACAAACATCCCCATCTCTGAAACAATCACCATCCTACAAAACAAACTCAAACAAAACAACACACCAGACGAACTTATCAACAAAATAACAGAAACTCTGAACATTATCACAAAACAAAACTACTTTACTTATAACAATAAATACTACACACAGAACGATGGCTTACCCATGGGCTCCCCCATATCCAGCATTCTAGCAGAAGTCTTCCTCCAACACTTAGAAAAAACAAAAATACTCACAAACAATGACAGACACTCACATAAAATACTATATTGGCACAGATACGTTGATGACATTCTAATACTATACAGGGGGAACAAAAGACAATGTGAACAGTTACTAACGCACATAAACAAAATACATAAAACATAACCTTCACTGCCGAATACGAACACAACAATACCATAAACTTCTTAGACCTCTCCATCACAAAACTAGAACACAAGCACAAATTCAGTATATACAGAAAACCAACTACAACTGACACACTAATACACAACACCCCCAATCACCCAACACAGCACAAACTAGCTGCTTTTAGAACCATGTTACATAGACTTAACAACATCCCCTTAGATGAAAAAGACTATAAAGACGAACTAAACACGATAAAATATCTAGCAGAATCTAACGGATGTGACAGAACAATAGTCAGTAAACTCCTACACAAAACAAACAACAGACAAAGACAGAAAACAACAAATTCATAACACTAACATACATCAACAAACAAACTGAAAAAATTGCCCACAAATTCGAAAAAGCAGGATACAGAATAGCTTACAAAACTACTATCAAAACGCACGCACAAAGCACAAAACAAATTCGATCTACCCAGTGTGTACAAGCTAAATTGCTCAAATTGCAATAAATTCTATATAGGCCAGACAGGACGTAGTTTCAAACAGAGATACATTGAACACACAAAGGCACTCCACACCACTACAGAATCCACCTTTGCAAACCACCTCATTGAAGCAAACCACACATATAAAAACATCGACAATAACATGAACATTCTACACGTACACACAAAAGGCCGAAAACTAGACACTCTAGAACAATTAGAAATATACAAACACACAAAAACAAATAAAAACGTCATCCTAAACAAACAGACACAATTCAAATCGCACGCATTATTCGAGCACATCTCACCACACACACACAACATCGATCTTTCAAAAATTATCCCGTCGCCAACAACAAGACGGACAGCGCTACCTACGGCAGCCTCTGATGAAGCCTTCTAAAGGTGAAAGCCGGTTTAGGCTGTAAGGTAAATCTTTACGATTTTACTTATAAAAAACTTAGTGTTCCAAGTCGTCAAACAATAGTGATATTTAGTTAAGTAACGGACACGTCATGGACAACGAAATCCAAAAACTTTTATTTGGTTTGTATGCATATTTATATTTATGTTTATCCAATTTTGTATTCTTTATAATGTATTCGAGATCTCGATATGTGTATTTGTAAGTTAAGTATGTTATATTTTTTACTTTTCTGCCTGTATTTATACTGCTTAATGTTGTTCTGTTGTTTAATATTGTTTTTTCTTTGTACTTTTTATTTAATTTGTTTATAAATTTACTGTCATATCCATTTTCTATTGCTATTTCTTTTATGATGTTCAGTTCTTGATATAATTTCTCTTCGTTATTTATGTATTTGTATGCTCTATTAATCATATTATTATATGTATTTATCTCGTGTATCCAAGGATGTGATGAATTCTTGTGTATTGTTGTATTATTATTTGTTTCCTTTCTATATACATTTGTAATTATTTCGTTATCTTTTCCAATTTGAATATCAATGTCCAAAAAATTTATTTTTCTATTAACTTCTTCTTCAAATGTAAACTTCACATTATCATTGTATGTATTTAATTTATTTAGTATTATTAAATGTTCATTTTTTATGCTAGGATGATATATGACCAATATATCATCCACATATCTGTTCCATAATAACACATTACGCATATTTATGATACCTAAAATAATTTTGTTTTCCAAATCCTGTATATAAATTTCTGACATAATTGATGATATGGGTGAACCCATTGCCAATCTTTTGGTCTGTGTATAATATTTGCTATTAAAAGTAAAATAATTCTGGTTACATATGTTTCTTATTATAATAATTAAGTTATTTATGAAGCTGTTGTTTTCATTATTGTTTTTTAATTTTTTCTTTATGATTTCCAGTGTTTCATTTATTGGTATATTATTATACATATTCGATATATCAAATGATATTAATTTTGTTTCATCTGTAGTATGTATTTTCTTTAGGTTTTCTATAACTGTTGTAACTAAATTGATTAGTATGTGAGGACGTTTGAAAGCCCCACTGTTGTAAACCAATTTAGTAAAGAACTCGTTTACGTTATTTTATTTAGTTATATGAAGATGTGTGGAAGCACCACTGTTGGATTCCAATTTGGAATACAACGTTTACAAGTATGTGAGTGGGTGTACTGGGGTTCAATCCAGCCCCACTTTGGTTTGCGTCAATTTGTAAAGAAATCAATATGTGAGGTACTGCTGGTGAAACGTCCGTCTTATTCAAACCCCACTGTTGTAAACCAATTTTGTAAAGAACTACTTGTTAATTATGTGAGGACGTATGTTATATTATATGCTGCACGTTGGAAACGTCAAATTATAAAGAAATCTTGTCTATGGGTGTAATTAGTTATAATAGACTCCTGTGTATCAAACGCCAAGTAATACGTTGCAGGTGGCAATTCGTAACAATTACAAATGTTGTTGCCTGTCTTAATTAATGTTTTATTAATGAATATATCTTTCAGTGGTGACCGATGGAACCTTCGGAAAATAGATTATTAAACAAACAAATTTATAATTATGTTCTTGAATTTATAATCGTACTACTCTATAGACTTAACTTAGTTTTCAGTGGTTGTGTAATATTAGCAATATGTATGGAGCATTAACTGAATGTAAGGGGAATTTGTGTCAACCCTAGTCACTCTATGGTAGAAAATTTCATTCAAATTTAGTATTAAACACAAGCTAGTTCAGCAATCTTCCGTCCCACCAGCTGCAAACTTTGAGCGCTGTTACTAGTAATAATTTTTTTTTTTTTTTTTTTTTTTTTTAATTTAAACATTTTTCTTGCCTCCAGAAACGATTAAGACTATAAAATAGGTTATTTACCTTCTGTCGACGTTTCTTAAAATCCTTTTAGGATTACTCGAGTTTCGACACCATTTGGTGTCATCATCAGATCAGAATATGAATTAAGTTAAAACATTTCGATGTATATGCATCTCGTCAGATATTTAAAGATTAAAACAACACATAAAATTATATATAACAATAAATAAACTATATCACAATAAAATAACATTAATAAAAGAATATAAAAAACAACGCGGCCTGTGCGTTCCTGTGCAGGTTCGTTGCGGCCGCGTTGTTTTTTTTTTTATATTCTTTTATTAATGTTATTTTATTGTGATATAGTTTATTTATTGTTATATATAATTTTATGTGTTGTTTTAATCTTTAAATATCTGACGAGATGCATATACATCGAAATGTTTTAACTTAATTCATATTCTGATCTGATGATGACACCAAATGGTGTCGAAACTCGAGTAATCCTAAAAGGATTTTAAGAAACGTCGACAGAAGGTAAATAACCTATTTTATACTAGTAATAAGCGTACTTATAGGTTAGTTATTCGTTATGTTTGTATCAATCTTTTTGTAACTTATTCCACCCACCACATATAGTATTTATTCTGCAATAACTTAAACGTTATATCATACAATAAATGTACTTTATTTATTTTCTCTATTAATTAACAGGTTACGTTGTCTCAAAAAACAATAATACGATCCAATCGATCATCCAGACATATATCGATTATTAATTACTCAAATTCTAAAAACATATACACTTGAAAATAATAACAAATAATTCTTATCCCAGGGTTCGTAAAGTTCTTTGAACCATTAGTAAGGCCAGGTAAAATGCATAAGTAAGGTTGTTCAATTTATAAAAAAATAAAATTATTTACTTTAAATACAGTTAAATGAAGTTGTTTTTTTACCAAACCGACGAAAATTTCGTCTGGCGGTGGATGTTTGTCAACAGTAGTCCAGAACTCAGCTTATCTCGTCTTCATCCAGTGAAATAGCTCTGGTTTTCAATAAAATTGATGGTGGTGTGTACTGGTAAACCCTCAGGAAATCTTCTGGCTTCTATTCTTCTTTTACGATCTTCACAATTCTTGGTCCCAGTGAAATGGAATTAGGATCCCAGCTTCTCTGCTGCTAATGAAGGTTATTACGCCAAACCGAGTCCTCTGGTATTTCCAATAATTCCGTTAGTTCAAACTTTAATTCTTTTACTGATCTTCGGTTTATAGTATGAACGGGTTTAATACCAAATCCAGCGGAATTATTCAGTGAATGAGGTGAGAGGCTTTCAATTCTTTTTTACTGTATTCATTTACAATTTGGAAGGTTATTTAATTTGTATTATTCATTAGCATTAAAGTATAATTGTTTTACAAAAAGGGTTTTTCAATTTGGATACATATTTCCTTTAGATTTATTCATATTTTTTAAATATATCGGTCCAGCTCAACCTAATAGCTTGTAACAATCAGAACGAATTAATCCAAAATCAACAACTTCTGCAATTCAGTTGCCTTAACAACCACGTTTTCTATATATCCTTGAGCCGGCATTATAGAATATTACTACTTCTTTCCAATAAAATACTCCCTACTTGGATTAATATTGAATCACATAAAATTCTCCCCTAACCTTCCTTACTAAACAGTAAATGTTTTACCAGAGTTTCGTTGGACTGGGTTTACTAAAAAGGTATTAATTTCCTTTCACTAATATGGAATTTAGGCCTATAGATTCACTTACAACCATTATAACATTATTTGGTTTTTTAACTTAATTTTCTTTTTACCTGACCTACTGTACAATTAATTATTGGTTACATGGTTAATTACATGAATTTTAATTTACTGGTGGTTATTTTTTTTTAATATTAATTAACTGGTTCTGGAACCCTTTATTAATTTATGATATAATTGTCAGAACTACTTGTTAGACTTGAAACACTGGTCACACTCCTGATCCAGTTTATAACCATTAATTAAAACAACAGTATTTTTCAACTTTATACAATACTGAGAACTTAGTACAGTGCCTAACATTGGTAACTATCCTGGGTTGTATAAAGACAAATCTAATATAAATATAAACATAATTATTGATGAAGTATTATTATCAAACAACATCATTTCATTTTTAGCATATTCAACATACAACATAAATACTCTGTAGACCTTAACATGTCACAGTACAAAAACAAACATTTTATTACATTCAATCATTCATTGGTCTGGCTCTTTTACATTTAACATTAGTCATTGCCTCCTTTTGACTTGAGGTACTTCTCAAGCACATGAACTATTGAACAACCTTAAATCAGGGTATGGTCCTTGACCGTATTTCATTCAATTTTTATGTAACGTTGGGGAACCTTAACTATGTTACGTTACACTGTATATCCATTTTTTACATTGTACCTATTTTCGAATATTATTTTCTCTCTGAGTATTTTATCTATTGTTTTTGCTATTATATACTTTGCAATCTTGAAATTTATTAATGGTCTTATTGGTATATCTATTTTATGAATTTTAGGTAAACCATTAAGTTGTGGAGCACTTGTATTGTGTGATATAAGTTTTGTATGTTTCTTTTCCCTTATATTAATTTTAACTAAATTTTCTTTTATAATATTTTCCATGATTTTACTATATTTATTTGTGGGGTCCTTTATTTCTATATATCAATTCTGAGTTATATATTCTTGTACTTTCCTGTTGTAATCATCTATGAACATTATAACTGGTGTATATGTTTTATCTGATTCCAAAATTGTTGCATTATTATTTCTTAATTTATTTTTTAAATCCATATGTTTTTGATATTAAATGTTTTATTTTTATTGCTTTTGCATTTTATATCATTATTTTCTAATTTTCTTTGAATATTTTCTTTAATTGTGTTCCTTATGTTAGTTTTGTCATCCTCATTATCTATTTTATAAATATTGTTTTCAGTATCTGTTATAATGTTCTTTATAATTCCAAATTTATTGTTATTGGAAAGATTATATTTGAAAATATGTGTTATGATTTCTTTTTCGGTATTATTGAAATTTATGTCAGAAAGATTTTTTTATTTTATTGTTGTCATATATAATATTGTTCCTTATTTCAGTATATGTATTTATTGTTATTTTATCTTCTTTCTTTGCATATATAAGATTATATAATTTCTTATTGTTTTTCTTTAATTTTGTGATTTATGTTGTAGATCTTATGGAAAATTATTTCTTTTATATTTTCATGTATAACATAACCTAGAATATGTAGTATCTCTAAATGTGTGCTGTATATTTCTAAATTTATTTTATTTTTATTGTTATATGCTTCTCTGGTTTCTTGTCGTATCCTGTATTTTTGTGCATGGTCTTCATTGCTGTAGGATCTGTGTTCTTGTTCCTTATTACTGCATAATTAGGTGTAACTTCTAGGTTAATACATTTTTTATTAAATTTAATATTGTTTATTATTTTTTGTAATTTTATGTGTAGTTTTAAGAATTTATAACATAATTTTACCTGGTCAGGTTCCATTATTATTTTGCTAAACATTATGCCACTGATTTGTTATAATATTATTACATACATCCACCAAAATCAGTAGTTTCAATTTTTTTTTTAAATTATAGAATAAGGCCTTTTCGAAATTATTATAATTTCATCATCAGTTCACACTATAAAATGTTGTTATTTGTGTCCATTATATCTCACTGCACTTCATATTGAATCTTCCACTGCCATCATTATTTGGTGAAACCAAGCAAGTCCTATATTGAAATAGTTGATCATTTTCGAATATTGTCTGCTGATTCATCAATTTGTTATATTTTTTATGTAGGTATATATATAATTTTTCTAACTGTATAATGTCATTTTTATTATTATTTACTTCTACTATTTCCATATTGTTGTTTATATCTGTTATACTATGATTCATATCAATAAGGTGATCTGCTATATTGGAGATTCCTGTTTTTTTATTATTAAAGGCTCTGATATGTTCCATAAATCTCTGTTTGAAATTTCTATATGTTCTACCGATGTATATGTAGTCACAATCATTACACTTTATTTTGTATATTCCACTTGATTTGTATATATCATAGTCTTTTCTATTTATTATTATGTTGTATATACTTTTATTTGGTTTGTATGCATATTTATATTTATGTTTATCCATAAATATATAATAGCAAAAACAATAGATAAAATACTCAGAGAGAAAATAATATTGGAAAATAGGTACAATGTAAAAAATGGATATACAGTGTACCATGACAGAGTATCCACTTAATAATGAAAGAAATATGATCATAAATAAATATCAATAAAAATAACTATCAAAGAAAAATCCAAATGAAAACCATAAGTATCACAATAAAATACAATTATAACTTGAAGAAGTAAAAATACAGAAAAAGCAACTGTGCAACAAATATGTGTAATGAAAAATAAATTAAAAAACTAAAATAAAGTAAGGAAATACCCAGGTAGGATAGGAGTAAGTAAAGAAGATACCCAGAATGAACCAACGTACATGATAAAACAATATTGTAGTGAAGAAACCAAGAATGAGAATCATGAAGTAAGACAAAACCCAGAACAAACCGAAATACCAAATAAACAGGGATGATTTTGAAGATACAAGATAGGAGGAAGAAGGCTACCAGAATTACCCAAAAGAGACCCAATAAGGAGAAAACAAAACCCCCCAAAAAAATTAAATGTCACAAATGAAAGTATAACACCCAAAAACAGAAATAATGTAAAATAAATGTAAACAAAAGTGTTTAGAGTTATAAGTAAAAGTGCACCCATAAAAGTTATTTTATAATGATTAAAAACAAATCTTAAGAGTCCTCCTTCATAAATAAATATCTTAATAATATAAAACTATAAAACTGATTAGTGATAGTATCAAGAAATAACAGGGGACAAGTGCAAGTTATTATATTATAGTAAATAAACTTCAAGGAAGTGCATTAAATGCTTAAACTTAATAAAAGTTTAAAGTTTCAACTTTAAAGTTTTAATTTAACTTCATGAATACTATTTGATAGAATAGTATTATGAAAGGCAAGGACTAATGTTTCTAATAAAGTGCCACTCTTTATCTAATAACATTCACTGAAATGAGTAAGATAAATAGAGAGCAGGCAGTGAATAAGTAAAGTGACAAGGGATACATCCCTAAAATAAACTAAAAACAGATAAGACTGCACACGAGTAATGTTAAGAAAGGTTTAAAAATGAAGAAACAAATGTGTTATGTTTCTAGTTAAATCAATGAACTATATACATAAATGTTGAAATAGAGAGTAATGTTCTAATATTCTAAAATGTTTATTATGTTTAATAGTTTTAATCAAGAATGCAATGTCTGAGTGTGGATACCATTCTTTTATTATAAAATGTTTATTATGAGTTACTAGAATTAATCAAGACTAAATTGTCTGAGATTAAATACCACTTATTTAATGTCAAATAATTGTTATGATTTAATAGTTTAAATTCACTACCAAATGTTCTTGTAGTAAAGTAAGGAATTGTTAATTAACATTGTATTAGAATAGAAGGTCAGAAAGGGTATAAACAAGCTGTATTATTAAAAAACTTTGTGTGTAAAACCAGATAAAATCTAGGCCAAATGGTAAATCTAAACTACATTATAATTGATGAATCAAATCCAGTAAACTAGTTAAACTGATGAAATTTATGTAAGGTAAATCAGTCACAGAGTAATATAATGTAAATTATACTTTAAAAGGATATGGTAAAAAGATAGGAAGAATTAGAAGAAAAAATGCAAATGTACTAACTGAAAATACAGAGTGGGGAGTTATAAAAATTAATGAATAATAATTAAAAAGATAACCATTTAATAAAATTGCATTTTATGTCAATCTGAGATTTAGTACAATCATAAATATAACATATAAAATGGCAAACATTTGGGGAAGGACAGGAATTAAATTTTAAAGCCAACTTTTTCAAAATGAAAGAAATATAGCATTTTAGATAAAAAACTTTGTAAAACTATCTTATTTGGTATCAAATCAAACAGAATGAACTAAAGAAAGAGATTATGTATTTAGTATTTCATAAAATTAAATAACAAAAATATATTCAGTGATATAATGTAAATTTTCTACATGTAGCGGAAGCCAAACAGATTTTAAAACAATGTATTACTAATATTAAATTGGCTAAGACGTTCAGGAGACGAAGGAAATGAGAACAGTTAATTATTGGACCTTGTCGAGCACACTTGAATGAGATTTTTGCTAATATTAACCCATATAGCAGACAAATATGGCGATCGGTTTGTAAGCCTAGTCTGCAGTGAAAAATTATAATTACTAAATTTTGAACTTAAACCTTAAACTCAGTGAGAACATTTAATACCACAATTAAACTAAAGTAATACGGGATAGTAAATGAGTGAAATAATAAATTAAACCTATACAATAAATAATTCTTAATAACGAGACGAGAAGTGCAAGTTTCGACCTTATTGAACAAAGTAAATTAAACATTATCACACATATTTAATCGAAGTGAATCACAAAACACTGAACCAGAACCATTCTACTAACACCAGAAGGAATAATCACAACTGCGGAGACGAGGAAACATTGAAAAGGCACCATTTATTGGAAGAAATTTTCATCGAGCCGACTACGATTTAACATATGCAGTCCGGGAGCCGCCATCTTTACTCCCACAATTCAAAGTGAGCTTTACCAACATAATCATACAGTCTTCAATGGTTCGAAATTTTATCTTTAATAAACATTAATATTAACTAATAACTTGTAATTTTTAATTATTAAGCTTTTTACATGTAAGTGTTATACTTTCCTGACCTTACCCTTCTCTGACTATATATAAAATAACCGTTCAAAGAACCTAATAATTAATAGAAAATACAGATGTAAAAAATTAATCGACAGCCCTGAGAACGAGGCGATACTACTATTGAATAATCGATTAACACTCGATACATTATACAATTGTGAATAAAACTAAAATTTCTGCAGTTTGGTTTAAATTTATTTATAAAGTTAATGAATAGAATTAAAAATAAGATAAATTGAGATCACGGACTATCCGAAAGGCGGCCTTTACCAAAAAAGAAGGAGAATACTCAATTAAGAAGAAGAACCGTCTATCGATTAGTGCTGGAGATAATATAATTAACGTGGAAGTTAATTATAAAAACGTAAAGTGATACCATTAACAGAAACAGAAACAAAAGAGTTAAAATCTTACACGAATCAATTACAAAAATTAAGTTACTAAATACAAACAACAAAAACCAATTAAACAATATTTTTCAAAAAAACAAAACCACCAAAATTTTTATTTTGGTAAACCACAAATTTTTTACTTTGTAAACAGAATTTAATATTTTGTTACAACAGTTATAGAAAACCTAAAGAAAATACATACTACAGATGAAACAAAATTAATATCATTTGATATATCGAATATGTGTAATAATATACCAATAAATGAAACACTGGAAATCATAAAGAAAAAATTAAAAAACAATAATGAAAACAACAGCTTCATAAATAACTTAATTATTATAATAAGAAACATATGTAACCAGAATTATTTTACTTTTAATAGCAAATATTATACACAGACCAAAAGATTGGCAATGGGTTCACCCATATCATCAATTATGTCAGAAATTTATATACAGGATTTGGAAAACAAAATTATTTTAGGTATCATAAATATGCGTAATGTGTTATTATGGAACAGATATGTGGATGATATATTGGTCATATATCATCCTAGCATAAAAAATGAACATTTAATAATACTAAATAAATTAAATACATACAATGATAATGTGAAGTTTACATTTGAAGAAGAAGTTAATAGAAAAATAAATTTTTTGGACATTGATATTCAAATTGGAAAAGATAACGAAATAATTACAAATGTATATAGAAAGGAAACAAATAATAATACAACAATACACAAGAATTCATCACATCCTTGGATACACGAGATAAATACATATAATAATATGATTAATAGAGCATACAAATACATAAATAACGAAGAGAAATTATATCAAGAACTGAACATCATAAAAGAAATAGCAATAGAAAATGGATATGACAGTAAATTTATAAACAAATTAAATAAAAAGTACAAAGAAAAAACAATATTAAACAACAGAACAACATTAAGCAGTATAAATACAGGCGGAAAAGTAGAAAATATAACATACCTTGTGACAGTAGAAAAGTCCGTCTGGAAATTTATGGTACATGAGAAATATTTTTTATTGTATTTTTATATAGTTAGAAGGGTTGGGTCAACTTTCCCCATGTGTAACAAACAACACAGTTTCATCTGTACGATTCGGCTCCAAGGTCAGTGGTGTACGTGCGTTCCGTCGCATATATTATGCAAAGCAAATTGAAAGACAATGGTGAGACGTCATCAATCATATGATACGTAACAGTAGTGACGCAAAACAAGGGCGTCGCCCGCTTAAAACAATAAATTTATGATGAGGTTAATCCCCTCCAGCTATGAAAATTACGCCAGTATGGCGGCCCAGTCTGCAGAACATCGTCATGGTGTCAACACGTTAAAATTTCGCTGGCCTAAAATTGTCAGCTAAAGTGTTTTATTTGAATCCACAAAATGTAACTACAAGTAAATAGTGTTAACCAGTAATTATAAACATCATGTAAATTCAGTGCAAAGGATAGACGAAAGCTAGAGAGTACAACGACCAACTAAGTACACCAAACACCGGCCCTACCATGGAGAACGTCTGAGCCGCAACTTTCACAACATTTCAGGGAAGTCAGAATTCATATTAATATCCAATTATAAAAAATCGAGCTCGAAATTATAACAAACAAAATTAAATGTATCAAATAAAATATGTAGCGAGAGTGTGTGAGAGAGAGTGAAAGAGAATGCCGGCAGTAATCAACCTAGACATTGGTTTATGTGTTGTAAAAAGGGTCATATGAAACTAAATGAGTAATTAAAATCACAACTGCAGTATAAAATGTTTTTTATGTTCAATTACATAGCGTAGAGAAACAATGAAAATAATTAATGACTAATAGCGGAACTGCAAAGCCGCCATCTTGTTAAGTATGACTCCATTTTGAGTTGAGCCTTTTGTAACGTGATTCAGAAAATACAGAGAAATATTAAAACTAGTGTTCTATCGTAAATCCATGTGTATGAATCTTTATTTCAATAACCCCGACTGTTTCTGCCTCTCGTTCAACGATACTTTGGAACCCTTAGGTGTGAATAAAATAACTAATGTTGGCGATAAAACCACGTGGCGACCGGAAGTATGGTAACTACGAGGTAAGAAAATAAAAAATATTTCATTGTATTTATTTATATATTTATTAACAACTAGCAAAATACCCGTGCTTCGCTACGGAGTTTCACGTTGTACTGTACGTAATTGTACAATTATTGCTCGCTTAGTATAGGATTAGATAGATTGTACAAATTCTCAACTCTTAGTTTGTTTATTTACATTCATAGCAACAGCTATTTATTATTTATTTCGAGAAAATCGTTAGAGCCGTTTCCGAGAAAAAAAGGACATACATTTATTAATTAATTGAACTTCGAAATTTTCTCGACTATAAGAACCTGCAAACAACGAAGTTTTTTTGAATTTAAAAAAATGATTAAAAACTCAGGACTAAATGTATTCGGGGTTTCCAGTAAACTGAGATGTCAACCACTTCATTTACAAAGTATGCAATTCCCGCGATAAATTTCAGTATTTGGTTTTTTGCCCCTTAGGAGTGAAAGTTTTTAAAACCGTTCCTTAGTGAGCACCTAAGATCAATGATGAAGCTATGTTCAAAGTTTCATTGATATCCATTCAGTGGTTTCAGAGATATTGTGATCAGTGAGTCAGTCAGTGGTATTTGGGTTATATAGATATCTGTATCTAGCCGATTTACCCAGCGTTCCTCGGGTTCATAATTTATTCATAGGCTCATAGGCACCTATTCTTGTTCTAACGTTATATTACTTGTATATTGTATAATCTTCCTTATATTGTTACGTTCGCATTCTCACTGGAGGAATACTCTGTAGCGCACCTGTTTAAGAACATGTCATAAACTGTATTCTTATATCTGGAGAAGAATTCTGTTGCGCGTGATGCTCCTGCTCGATTTCTAACTCTGGGAGAGGGCGAACAGCTAAATTAGTTGTCAATAAAATGTCTACAGTACTTGCACGCGCTGCGTATTTAACTGTCGTTTTATAATTCATTCATTGTGTTAATGTTGAAATAAGGCATTTGTTAAATTAGTGTCTCCTAAACGTATTCTAACAATACAATACCTCTATAGATTTCAGCTTATCAATTTTTAAATTCAAACTGAAGCATGTGCATTTATATTGTCTGAACACTATGATCTGAATACATTCGCTATCAAAACTTTGTTTTTTACACTCGCTTATAACTTACTTCGATCTTAACTTATCCACTTTTAAATTCAAACTGAAACAACTCTGAATTCACACACTATTAAGAAATTTCTTAAGATGCATACACCACCTTTGATATCATAACCTATATCTTTATTTATAAAAACCGTGGACTCTGGCCCCGCCGTCTTTCGCAGGATCCGACCTAAGACCGGGTTCCGTGGATGAACTGAACTCCGGGGAAGGCCCGTTGGACGACTCCCGCGCTATTTCCTACGCGGGAGACTTCCACCGATGCTATGGTAACCAGAATCTATTCTATTGGGTTGCCATAGTAACCAGATCTAATAGTTTTTTAAGACCCGAAGGACCCCCCAAAGGATCGTATCGAAAAAAACACTTGTCCTGTGTTGGTTCTCCCGTTGCGTAAAATATTTGTGCAAGTTTGGTTGAAATCGGTCCAGTGGTTTAGGAGGAGATGTGGAAGACCCCAAAGGACCCCATCGAAAAACACCTATCCTATGTTGGTTCTCCCGTTGCGTAAAATATTTGTGCCGTTTGGTTGAAATCGGTCCAGTGGTGTAGGAGGAGATGTGGAACATACATACAATGGGGGGGGGGTTGCCCCTTAGGAGTGAAAGTTTTTAAAACCGTTTCTTAGTGAGCATCTACAACCCCATAAGAATATACCTTCAAATTTTGAGATCATTATCTTCAGTAGTTTTTGCTCTACGTTGATTCTCTGTCAGTCAGGACAAAGCCGCTTATATATATATAGAGAGAGAGAGGGAGAGAGAGAGAGAGAGAGAGAGAGATGGCAGCCCAGAACAGGGACTTTATATAATGAATTATTTGTGTATAAATGAACCAGAGTGCGGAAGCAGACGGGTAGCGAAATAAGATAACATAACACGTAAACATAACATTACGAGAGTTAGGTTATGTTGTTATTAAGCTAAGTAAATACAAAATAACAGAAAATTTGTCTTCTTTCTCTAAAATGGCAAACGATAGTGAAAGTATCAACCTTAATGTAAATGAAAGCGTACATCTAAATGATACAGGAACAGAATCTGTAATTATGAGTGGAGTCACTGCGAACTCAACACCTACCAGTAGTAAAGTGTCACTGGATGACTTATTCCAGTTAATGAAAATGCAAAGTAGCGAATTAGATGCCAAATTTAATAAACTTGAGGCAAAGTTTGACGATAAATTTTATGAGCAAAATGCAAGATTTGATCATTTTAATGACAAGTTTAACCGATTTGATGAGAAATTCAATGACATAAAAAAGGAAATTAAAAGACAAAATTGTAATTTCGATAAAAGAATAAGTGAAACAGAGACACGTTTAGATGAAATAGAGTTAGAGAATAAGAGAGAAATAGATAAATGGAATGAAAATAAAGACGACAAGGTAAGTAGTGGGGAGAATTATAATAATAAAAATAAAGATATGGTATTAGAAAATAATGGGGAAAATATTGGTAGTGATAATGAAATTTTAGAGAGAGTAGAAGATAATAATGATGGAATGTTAGTGTGTGTTGAGGGGTTAAAGAGAGTGTGTAAAGAGAGTATAGAGGTAGAAGGGTTGCAGGGGGTAAATTTTTCCCTTAATGGTGTAGTAGGGGGTGAAGTAAAGACTTCACATGTGTTTAGGAAGGACGAGAGTGCCTTCAATATATATTTGGAAGACGATAGGTCTGCAAATAAAGTTGTCCCTGGTTTTTTTAGTGCACTTCATAGGTGGTGCAGAAATTGTGAGTTAGTGTCCCCTGCATATTTTGAGAGTGAGAGATGTATTGAGAGAGAGAGGTACTGTAAGGAGAGAGAGAGAAAGAGAGAAATAGAGATTTTTAAAGTAAATAGAAAGTATGAAGAATTTATAGAGACGTTGGGCGGAGAGAGAAATAATAAAAATAAGAACTTACCTTATAGTGAAACTGAGGTAGTAGGAGGTGATGATGAAAATAATGACTTTGTAACTTACCTGATTGTGACTAATTATACTAAAGGGGACAGGACCATACCGAATGTTGACAAGTTTTATGATATGGAGTAATCCTATTAATTATGATAATTTTGTGGAAGAATACAAGAATTTAAATAAGTATTATATTAATGATGCTAATATAATGTTTTCAAGGAAAAATAAGTTGTATAGACCTAAGATTCGACTATTGTTTGATGATGGGGAATAAATATTTTATTGTGTTATGAACATTTAATTATGTGATAATGTGATTTCAAGATGGACTGTTTTATGAACTGATTTATGGTCAATGATTAAATGATAATTTGGATTGTATATTGTAACGTCACAGAATAACGTCACTTCTTTGAATCCAGAAGAGACACATCACCCACGAAACTGATCATCACATCCGAGGCGAAATCGAAGAACGAGAAGTCGACACGAGAACACAGAAAGGCTTTTCCCGTACCTGACAAAATACTGACTTAACCTCTCAAGGAGTATACGCCGTGTTGTTGAATAGAGCAGCAATACGCCATATTTAATAGAACGCACGCAGCCAGAATATCAGCGGCCCTGAAAAGGACCAAATTTTAATAGACAATCAATTCTGCTGGTATTCACTAAGACAAACTGACTTTGACAAAATTCCCAAAACAATTACTGACACAGGCCTTTCAACGTTGAATCTGGAACTAGTGCTGTGACGGCTGAATCGAGAAACCACGCAGACAGCTGATCGTCGCCACCAGAATTCAAGCATAGATTCAGTGCAAAATTTATTTCAATCGTGCAGAGTTTTAAAAACCGTATTTTGACTTATAAATAATTACCAGTGCACGAGGAACGTTAACACGAAGAGGCAAGATTGAAAACGTCCCCAAGAGAAGTGTCAAGTGACGGAGATAATTACCCACCGGAACGTGAGTTGTTCAAAAGTTAAAGTCATTTTTATCTGGTATCATTTGTCACACAGTTGTACTACACATGTCACACACCTTCAAATCACACAATTTTTGTAAAGCATCCTATTGATTTGTCTTGGTAGTTCAAAGGAGTCACGTCCTGAGTATAAAGATTTTTCATACACTAAACTCATGCTATTCAACTGAGTAAATAAAAATATATTAGCCGATACTTAATTAAAAAACTTGTCAATGAAAAAAATATTTTTTGTAACTCTGCAATTTTGTTAATTCGAGTGTCAGTCCTTCAGACGATTTTTAAAGTTCATTAAACATACGTTATTTTCAAATCAAACTGTCTTGTTCACATTTTTTTAATATAATTAATTTAAGAAAAAATCAAAAGTTAATTTCAATAATAATAATAATAATTTCTTGGAACAAAATATCCAAGTGGCGCCCACATGCATATAGTAGATTAAGTTGTGCTTGCAGGACAGCATCGTCGCAGAGGAACCAGCCATCAGTAAGATTAAAAGTGCGCGGAGTGTAACACCCGAAATAACAACACAAACACACATACATTTTCAGTAGGTTATAAATTGACGACTCCAACGCGAGGCTTTAAAATAGGTACAAGTTTTAATTGTTATAAATTGGCAGCCCAACTAGTGAGGCTTGAAAGGAAAGGAACAAGCCCGGCAACTATCAACAAATCAAGATGCCGCTACCAAAGGGAAAGAAGATGAAGAAAAATGTAGAACCCGAATTAAGTGTGGAAGATGGAGAGGCAGTTCAAGTCGAGGAAATAGATATAGAACCGCCCACACTAGAAATTGAAAGACCAATACAAACGGGAGATGAACTAGAGGAACAAGCAGGAGGGAGAAGGACCCATACAAATGGGAGACCAAACAGAAAAACCCGAACCAGAAAAAATAACAGGGAGCATCGACATGAATGCAATAATGATGATGTTCCAAAGAATGGAAGAAACGATAAACAAAAATATGAACAAAAATACTAATAAAAGTAATGAGAAAACGGAGACGTTAATAGAATCCCTGAAGGAGGAGAATAATAATAGACAGGAAGACAAGGCGGAAATAAAAGGAAGTATAGAATCCCTAAGAAAAGATAGACAGGAAGATAGGGAGGAATTAGACAGAAAAATAGAATCTTTAAGGGAGTATATAACCGATAAGATCGATGACAATGGGAAAAAGCTGGAGCTATTTCAGGAGGAAAATAAAAAATGTATAGAGTCCCTGAAAAAGGAAATTAGCACAAATTACGAGACAGTAAACAAAAAGATCGATGATAGTAAAATCGACAGTGACAGGAAGGTCGAGACAATGGAGAAACAGTTAGAAAGGTTGCAGGAAGGCAATAATACCCGTTTTGAAACAATAGAGGAAAGAACCGTAGAGACAAAACAAGACGTTCGAACTCTTGATAACAAAGTAAGACAAAACCGAGATGAAATCATGCAGGAGGTAGGAGAAGTCCGGAAAGACGTTAGCGAGAGAATACAAAGAACGTATGACATAGCTAACAGGTTGGACGAGCAAATAAAAACTAATAGAAATAACATACAGGAAATAGATCAGAGGGAGAAAAACCTACAGGAGAGATTAGAAGCGCTGAGGGACACACCGATATTGAATACCTATACGTATCATAGCGAGAACAGGGAGGTAATTAACTTCCAAAATTATCACCGGAACCCTATGGAATTCTTAGAGAGGATGGAAGAGTTCATTGAAAGAAATAGAGAAACAAGATGGGATAGAATAAGGGAAATGTTAGACGAAACGTTCCGAAATACGAGGGATAATTGGTGGATAGCGGTACGACCCGAAATAACAAACTTAGTCAAATTCAAACGCCAATTCAAAGAAAAGTATTGGTCAGAAACAGCGCAAAACAAAGTAAGAATGGACATATTCTACGGGAAATACGACGCGTCCAATGGACAATCTCCAACATCTTATTTCCTGGGAAAGATATGTTTGGCACGAAAGTTAATACCACCAATCCCAGAAGAATGTTTGGTGAGACAGTTAGCTGGACATTATAGCTACGGAATTAAGGATGCCCAATTGTACCAGCAACTTAGTAAAATTACTGACCTAGCTAAACTGTTAGAAAACTGTGAGTCTGCGGGAAAATTTCAAGACTACCAACCCCCCAATCGTAAGGTAGACTATTATAATAGTAACAACGGACCAAACCGGAATGGAAGTGGAAATGGTAATAATAATTTTAACCCGAATAACCAGAACAATAGCACCCCACTGAATAGCCGAATTAATAATAATCAAGGTCCAAATAACCGTAACCATCCGGGACTAAACCGAAATAATTACCCCGAAAATAATTACAATAGAAATTATAATCAAGGAAACAGTTATCGCGGCAATAACTATAGAGGGAATAATTATAGTCAGGGAAATAATTATCGCAATGGAGGGAATCAAGGAGGAGGTGATAGGAGGAATCAGGAGTATAGACCACAGGTATACGATGGCCTATAATCAACGACCATGCCAACCCAATTTACCGACTTACATGTATTACCCACAGCATACGCAAGGTAACCAGAGTAATACAATGAATAGCCGACCTATTAGTGGTAACCCCGAGGTTAGACAAGAACCACGAACAAGTCAGCAACCCAATGTTCCGGGAGACCGAGCAAATGAGACTGATGACCATTTAGACTATCCTATCATAATACAATAGAGGAGTCACCGTACACAGTTATGTTCGAAAGACCACCACCACGAGAAATAAAGGAGATTATTAGTTTTCCCAGCGAACCTGAATACCAATTTGAAGGAACCAAATTTTATAACAGAGTATTAGAAAAAACGGAACAACAACGGAAGAAATATATTCAATCCCAACCAAAGGCAATTAAGTATAAGGTAGGAGAAAAGGTGTTAGTCCGAAATAGAGAATTGCCCAGTACTATACAAGGCATAACGAAAAAATTGTTACTTTTATATACAGGACCTTTTACAATTACAAAAGACAAAGAAAACAATACATACGAGGTAACAGACACTGTCACTAACAAGGTAAAGGGTACATATAATCAAGCATCGTTGAGAAGGTACCATGAATAAAAATACAAGTCAACGTATATTTACCAACTTACCCGTACTTAGAAAAGGAGAGAAAGGAGAGAGATTATTAATATAAATAAAAAAAAATTACGAGAAGGGCACCTTCCACCAAAGGCAAAAAGATATATGTAAGATATAAATTTATTTCCAATAGCCAAGTCAACGTATATTTACCAACTTACCCGTACTTAGAAAAGGAGAGAAGATATTATTAATAAATAAAAAATACGAGAAGGACACCTTCCAGCAAAGGCAAAAATATATATATAGAATATAAATTTATTTCCAATAGCCAAGTCAACGTATATTTACCAACTTACCCGTACTTATAGAAGGAGAAAGGAATAGAGATTATTAATATAAAAAAAAAAAATACGAAGAGGACACCTTCCACCAAAGGCAAAAATATATATATAAAATATAAATTTATTTCCAATAGCCAAGTCAACGTATATTTACCAACTTACCCGTACTTAGAGAAGGAGAAAGGAATAGAGATTATTAATATAAAAAAAAAAAATACGAAGAGGACACCTTCCACCAAAGGCAAAAATATATATATAAAATATAAATTTATTTCCAATAGCCAAGTCAACGTATATTTACCAACTTACCCGTACTTGGAGAAGGAGAGGAGGAAAGAAGGAAACGACATAATTAATTAAATAAATTATTGAACAATCAAATAACAATTGATATTACTAAGGAGGAGAAATACTGTCATATAATTGATACTAAAAGGAAATGATAAATGGAAAAAAAAGAGGAAAAAAAAAGGGAAACAGTGTGTTACATAAGGAGGTAATGATGAATCTATAAATATAGCTATTAACATTGAATGATTTTAAAAGATAATTTTACCTGCGGAGAACAGTATGTTAATATAATTGAGAAATAATCAGAAGAGTTTAAGAAAGGGAATTTATGTGTAGGAGCCTATGATCTTTGAATATTATATTTTTTTATTATTATTATTTGTTGCGAAAGTGCAATTATAATACGTCTTATATATTTTCTGGACAGAGATGTGTTGCCTCTGATTTCAGTAATTATAGTTAGGGAAGGTCGGAGAATGTATGCCACAGCGAGCCACTCTGACTTCGAACCCGCTATAAAAGTTAGGGAATTGTTAGGGAGTTATATCAAAGATTAAATAATTAACATCAAGGTAAAAGGAAAGGAAAAGGAGATACGATAAAGAATGAGACGTGAATAATGAGATGGATTAATATATTAAAGGAGTAGTACAGGAATCTAATTATAAGATAAAAGGATGAAATATTAATGAAGCTAATAGAAGGTTAATATAGAAATGATAATTTCATCAAAACTGAAGAAATGTTTTTCCCAAATTATCAATTTTAACGGAGAGGCATATGTAACGTCACAGAATGTTCCATAAAGGAAATTATTTGAATAGTAAATTATCATAAGAGGAAGGTGAGGTGAACAGTATCGAACCCAAGTAATCCAAAAAAAATTTTGTAATATTGTCTGATAATTAATATCATTAACATGAAAAAACGACAAGACTATGACTAAGACTCAAACCCCATATATATTATTTAAGTGAAGAACAGTGTAAAACTAATAATATACTATAAGAGAGACAGATAATCTCAGAAATAACCAAAATGAGGTCATTACTTAGTAAGAAATGTTGTAACGTGTCAAAAATATGGGGTATTTCATTTTATTTCATTTCGGGATTTTTATAAAAAATATTGTGAAAGTTTTATTTTCCGACAAACCAGAACACGTGGCAAGTAGAACAGTGTAACAAAGCAGCGACGCAGTTTCCGTTGTGAAATTCGTACCGAGGTATGTGCCACCCTAAATTTCTCAGAACTTTGTATAAATGTGACTGCGCACTCACGCGCAGTCCAGGTCCGTGCTCGGAGTGACGCCGTCGTCCAAAAACCAAGATGCCTGGAGAGCAATTCTATTCACCGTCTCCTTAGCCGACCTGCAGGAAATGTAGCTAAGGACCGCCTCCTTTTAGTGACGTCAGAATGGCAGTGCCTAATATCATCGGCACACACTAGGAAAAAACACACTATGTGTCATGGTCATAGCTAATAAGCTATGGCAAATCAACATTGAACGGCGACAAAATCTGTTGGCAGTGGATACGAACTTCCTACCGCTCAACAAAGGACGCTCCCCAGTCTTTCGCTGTCCGTGTCAGCCGACACACAGAGCCGAGTTAGGCTCCTTATAAAATTTTATGTTTTACCGGTAATAGAGTGAAACAACAGTAAAAATTTATGTGACCGCGGTCAATCAAAAATGTAGAACCGAATCAGATACTTTTCGGACATTAAGAAAACAAGAAATTTAAAATAACAATGGGTGTGCGCGAAGACCACGTTGCCGGGGCTTATTCATTCTAATGAAAGTGTAAGGGTTGTGGGGATTAAAATGGTATGGGGTTTTTAATAAATTAAAAGTAATTTATGTGAGAAAGGCAGGCTGGGCTGTTTATATTTATGTATGTGTGTGTTATATAGAAGGTAAGGTAATTATGTTTGTATTAATAATCATCTATGTATAAGTCTGTCATTCCAAGTTTAAAAAACAGAGTAGAGAATAAAAATTTTTATTTTTATTTTATACATGTAGGATGCTCAACAACAGTAAAAATTAAAAACTACTATTTTTCAAATGGTAAATATTGAGAGTTAAATTCTTTCAAAAACCTATTTTCGTTTTATGTACTGTCAAGTTCGTCGAACGAATTGGGTTCGTCCCCACTATGCGATCCGGGCAGATCGAAGATTAAAGGTAAGTGGAAGTTTCAATATAGTTAATAAATAAATACCAAAAAGGAATAAAGTTACAATTGATGCCGTGACGCCAGGATGTAATATAACAAAAAAGGTTGTATTACACCGGCCTACATTTGACAGTACATTGAATGAAGTACGGTTGCGAAAGCAAAATTGTATTGATGTAAATGTTGAAATATCAGTTTTGAAAAAAGACTAATCATTGGCAGTTGTTACGTAAGAAAAAATAGATCAAGTAAAAATGTCTGAGAACACAGAAAAAAGTAGTGTAATAGATTCAGTTATGAGTGAAAGTGACCTTGAGTCGCAATCGCTGAATGAAAGTGGTATGCTGACAGTGGGGCCGAGCGCTGTTACAGAAACAGCTGTCGGCGGCAAGGTCATCATTCACTCTACCCCAATTACCGTTCAAAAACAATTAAGCGAAACAGATGTTGATTCTGGGATTCAGTTGACCCCAGTTTCAGACAGAAAAAATAAACAATCAGAGGAAATAGATATAATGAGTTTCTTATGAAAAATGGACAACAAATTTGACTTGCAGAATAATGAATTAAATAAGCGTCTTGATAGAATTGACGAAAAATTTGAGAGTCGTTTTAATACTAATGACGAGAAATTTGAGATTTTAAGTAACGAATTCAAAGAACAGAAAATAAAATGCGAACAGCAGAATATTAAAAATGATATTATTTTTAATGAAATTAAAGAGCAGAATACTCAGTTTCAGCAGAGTATTAGCGTAAAATTTGATGGTTTAATAAATGATATACACGAAAAGAATAAATGTCTTGAAAATACTAATGAAATGATAAGAAATAATTTGAATAAAGTAAAACAGAGTACGAGTAATACAAATGAAAGTTGTAATGGCAATGTTGTATTAGACAAAGAGTTAACCAATAATAATGATAATGTCGAAAATAATGAATGCAATACTGAGAATAGTAGTGTATTTGGAGAGTTGGTATCAGAAAGTGATACGGTGAAAATAAATAGTGAGAATACTGATGAGTTTATAGAATGTGATAATGAAATATTAATGTGTGCGTATGCGTTAGAGAGAGAGTGGAAAGAGAGTTATATTATGGGTATGAAACAGAGGGTAAATTTTTTACGAGGTAGAATGGGGGGTGAAGGAAGACCTTCACGTATACATTGTGTAGACAAGTGTGCTACAAATAATTGTTTTTTGAAGTTTTTTGTTTTTCCTGGAGAAGTCAGGAAAGGTTTAATTGAATTTGTACCCTCTGTCTGTAATAATATTGAAAGTGTGATATGGCATTGTGATGAGAGCGATTTAAATAGAGAAGTGTATGTTAATAAGGAAACAGAATTGTATGAATTGAACAGAGAGTATGATGAATGGAAAGAAAGTTTAGAAGTATATTTGAATAATAATGACTATAATGATTTGACAAAAGTAATTAACCCGATAATGAATGTATTTACTGATGGAGACTTAACAAAAATACTTAACGTTGACTGGTTTAATGATTATTTTGGTAAAATGAATGAATTTGGTTTTTATGGTTATAACACACAAAACAGTAATTTGTGTGTTAATGAAATGGAACAATGCTATATAAAACCAAGATTAATCTGGGAAGATGGAGGGTAGGCTATAAAACAATAAAAGACAATTATAAACATTTTGTTTTATAGTTTTGACCCTGCAACTTTGGACATTGAAGTGTGGTACAACTGAATAATAATGCTGATGATTTGTAAATAAAAATGTAGTAAATTTATTTGTATGCATTGTAGAACGTTAAGTAAATAATGTGTGTACGTAAGATGATTGTTGTAATAATAATATTAAAATATTGCCAGGTTAAATAAATAAACAATTAATTTTGAAAAACAGTAATTAGAGAATTGTAATTGTTTTGATGGTAATGAATTTTGTATTGTTAATAATTAAATTAATTAAAATGACCTGAGGTGTTTTAAATGTCTTGATTGACTAGTTAAATGTTGTGTAAGTAAATTTTCTAATGAATTTAAATTATTTTTACGAGATTTGGAAATTTGGTAATTAAATGATAAATTGTTTGATTTAAACTAACATTTGTGTTAAAAGTTTCAGAAGTGAGGTGAAAGTGTTGTGGTGTAGGGGGTATATATTTTGGGTATGCCAATTTAAATGGACTGTAAGTAGAGAAATTTTATAGTACGAATCAAGTATAATAAAAATGTTTATTTGCAATAATTGTGTTAAATTAAAATGATAATTAAAAAAAAATTTAATAATAACTGAAAGATGATATATAATAATTATTAATAATAAATTTGCAAATTTTTGTGTGTGGGTGGGAGGTGTCTCAGAGGAGCCACGAATTTAAATTTTATATCATAAAAATTGCTAACTAAAATTTTGATCCAATAAAAATGCTTGTGTTCTGTTTAAATAACTAAATGCTCATACATTCACTATAAGGTGTTCATTCCATAATTTTAAATGTATTATTTTATTGTTGTAGGTTAGATATAAGCATTGATAAAAATATGTGTTTTCATTATATGTGTATGTTTGAACCTAAGTAAATAATTAAACCGACTGGCAAGCAGTTAACATAATAGATGTGAGGATTGCTAAAAATATATATTTCATGTAATTTGCTAAATTTTGAAGGTGTCTTCACTTTAGTAAGGAGATCAGCTGATCAGCAATAAAATGTCACTGGATATTGGTTGTAAATGTTCCAAGTAATTAATATTTAATGTAATGTTTCAATGTATTACAGATGCTATTTTAAATAATGAGAAAAGTAATTGGATAAAGTGAGACATAAAGTAGTAATTGTGAAAGTTAATAAAAGATAGTTTTTGGGTGATGAATATTTGGTGGGACATGTAGATCAGTCCAAGTCAAAGTTAAAGGGGTAGTAGAGAGAAAAATAATGTTGTCTTGAAAATAATGTAATGTTGTTTTGAGTTAATGTATGTTGTAGAGTTTTGAGAAGTATTGATGTTGACACAGTAGTTATGTGGAATATGTAGAGTTTTTGAGTGATATATTGATGTTTATAATTAATGATATTATTTTGTTGTAGCTGTAGTAAGGTAATGAGATTGAGATTTTGGGGATGGCAATTTTGTAGTAGGGAGTACTGTAATGTAGGAGTCCGCAACATAATGATAGGTTGGGACGGGCTGGGACCGATTTAGTGGGAAGGGGTCGCCTCAGGTAGAATCCAGGGACCAGATAATGGGAAATGAGTTTTTTTGGGGGGGGAAACACGTATCCTAAGTACAAAGGGTTAGAGAGTATTTTTTTTATATATCGAGAGAAGGTGGTGAATTGAGTTTATTAGTAAGTTGAGGTTTAGAGAGTGTTTTGATAGATATTTTGATAGAGATGGGTGTCATGCTAGTAAAAGGTGTTAGTGGTTAGAGTCAGAGGGAGAAAGATTATATATGTATACAGATTAAGTAGTACAGTCAATGAGAATAAATAATTTAAATCACCCAAAGTAATGTAGAATAAGATTGTTAAATAAAGAAAGAGATTTATCATAAAGATATAGAATTTTAACCAGTGACAAAGTTTGATAGAATTTGGAAAAGTAGAGTTGGAAAATGTTTATGTGGATAATTTAAATTCAGAATAATTTGATGGTTATTTATAATAATATTTTGTTATTTTAAATGTTTTATTTTAGTATGTTTTGTGTTTCAAGTTAGATTGTTACAGAGGTTAAATGTATTTTCAGACATAACTGGTATATAACGTATGTGGGTCAAGGTTGTGGAGTTGACCTAGTTTCGATCAGCTGACAGTGAGGTCATATACATAGTAAGCTTGTTGAGGAAGGAAGTCAATTTAACTTTTGTTTTTTTGATCAATTTAAACAAATTTTAAATAATTTCTATATGTAAAGGAAACATTTTAATAAATTTAAATTTTTTTCTTTGAATTTTAAAATTTTTTTTTGGAAAATATTTTTTTGAAAAAAAAAACCTTGATTTTTCGCCTGCCAGCTAATGAATATTTTTAAGCTTTGATTAGTTTATTCTTTGTGTACTAACCATGTTCATTTTATTGATTTATTGTATTGACTTGTATTGTTAGACTCTAAGTATTCACATGTTAGGTTAAGGATGTTCTTAATTATAAGAAATGTTTAAATCAATTTATTTTAAATAAAAACAGAAACCAGTGAAGAGAATAATTTAGAATTTATACAGAATTTATGAATCGATTTTACCTGAAAACAACCAATGGGTTGTACTTTAAATAACTTTTGAAAAATTTTTCAATTTTATAATATGTAATGTCAGTATGTAATGTGAGTGTGTGTGAGCCCAGTATCTGCCAAAGGCAGCCCAGCTTGCATATAAGGGGAAACATATCGGTGGAGGATCTGGCATAATCTGAGCCAGGGATTGAGGATTTTTTGGGGGTAGCATGTTAGAAGGTGATGTGTGCTGTGGTACAGGTCTGTTCGATTTTTCGGTGTTGGGATCTCTTACGGAGAAGTCCAGTGATCTCGTTCAGACGCGTCCATAGTCGCCGAGCCAGGGGGGTCGTGTACCCATGAAGTATAAGAACAAGAGGGGGTTGTTGGCACCAGTTCCTCACCGGTCCTCTTAGGGGTTTTATCAATGAGATTTCTTCTGTTTTGGACAGAAGAATTCTTATTGGGGGGGTATTGTAACGTGTCAAAAATATGGGGTATTTCATTTTATTTCATTTCGGGATTTTTATAAAAAATATTGTGAAAGTTTTATTTTCTGACAAACCAGAACACGTGGCAAGTAGAACAGTGTAACAAAGCAGCGACGCAGTTTCCGTTGTGAAATTCGTACCGAGGTATGTGCCACCCTAAATTTCTCAGAACTTTGTATAAATGTGACTGCGCACTCACACGCAGTCCAGGTCCGCGCTCAGAGTGACGCCGTCGTCCAAAAACCAAGATGCCTGGAGAGCAATTCTATTCACCGTCTCCTTAGCCGACCTGCAGGAAATGTAGCTAAGGACCGCCTCCTTTTAGTGACGTCAGAATGGCAGTGCCTAATATCATCGGCACACACTAGGAAAAAACACACTATGTGTCATGGTCATAGCTAATAAGCTATGGCAAATCAACATTGAACGGCGACAAAATCTGTTGGCAGTGGATACGAACTTCCTACCGCTCAACAAAGGACGCTCCCCAGTCTTTCGCTGTCCGTGTCGGCCGACACACAGAGCCGAGTTAGGCTACTTATAAAATTTTATGTTTTACCGGTAATAGAGTGAAACAACAGTAAAAATTTATGTGACCACGGTCAATCAAAAATGTAGAACCGAATCAGATACTTTTCGGACATTAAGAAAACAAGAAATTTAAAATAACAATGGGTGTGCGCGAAGACCACGTTGTCGGGGCTTATTCATTCTAATGAAAGTGTAAGGGTTGTGGGGATTAAAATGGTATGGGGTTTTTAATAAATTAAAAGTAATTTATGTGAGAAAGGCAGGCTGGGCTGTTTATATTTATGTATGTGTGTGTTATATAGAAGGTAAGGTAATTATGTTTGTATTAATAATCATCTATGTATAAGTCTGTCATTCCAAGTTTAAAAAACAGAGTAGAGAATAACAATTTTTTTTTTTGATTTTATACATGTAAGATGCTCAACAACAGTAAAAATTAAAAACTACTATTTTTCAAATGGTAAATATTGAGAGTTAAATTCTTTCAAAAACCTTATTTCGTTTTATGTACTGTCAAGTTCGTCGAACGAATTGGGTTCGTCCCCACTATGCGATCCGGGCAGATCGAAGATTAAAGGTAAGTGGAAGTTTCAATATAGTTAACAAATAAATACCAAAAAGGAATAAAGTTACAATGTAACTCTGAATAGGGTATAAAAAACTATTTATTGTGAATTAATGGACAAGATCCATTATTATACTTTGTAATATAAATAAAATAAATGTATTAAATGATTTGAATACATTATTAAAAAGGATGTAAGTTAAAATAAAAAAATATATAAATGTTATGACAAAAAAATCTATGTTTAGGAGCTGAGTCCAATCACTCAGATTTTATGTGAAAATTAATTATTATAGAATTAATATAAAAACTATATATAAATGTCAATTAGACAAAGACGAACAAATTATCTTAAATAGAGAAAGCTGTAAATTGATTAGAAATCAATTAAAATAGCCAAAAACAGTATTAACTGAAAACATGTGATGGACCTATAATATTGTAATATTTATGAATTTAATGTTGACAAAATGCAACCAAATTGTATTATAAAGTTGAAATACAATATAATGTGACTATACTTATATATTTGACCAACTAAAACACTTTAACAGTCGAGTTAGGAAACTATTTACCTATACCATACCAGGCTGAGGCCAAAAACAATCACAAAAATAGTCATATTTGACAGAATAATTGCAGAATATTAGCAAAAATAAAGGAAAAAGGTACAATCCTATAGTGTACTATAGAAACAAACTTACTCAGTTGAAAACAAGCTTAATTCTTAAAGAATTTGAAATATGAGAGTGAAATTTGTCACACCAAGAAAACAACTCATTTATGCAAACCAATATGATGCTAAGTAATCTTACAGTAAAAATAATATGTATCAGGATAAACCAGGTATTACCAAGGATAAACAATGTAACAAACTCTCAGTGAATACCCAGAAAGCCCATATATGATACCGAAAAAGACAAATTATTGTAAAGAACCAGTGACAAAAAACGTAGGCCATATGTAATGCCTATACAAAACTGAACTTATTTATATGTTATATGTGTTAATATTTGTTTATTTTGTTATAAAAAGATAATTATGTTATGCATTAATGTTGTAGCAAGAACCAAGCAACTTCACAACATTTTTATAAGTAGAAAATTGGAATTTTGTGAAAACATTCCAAGGTAAGAGTTGTATTTTATGTTATTTTATTAGAGTTAATTTGTTCAAAACCAATCGTAATTAGTATCATTATATTCAGTTGAAAGCAGAGAATCCAAAAATAGTAATGGCATGCAGATTGTAAGTAGTTATGTAAAATTGTTTGACAAATACCAGAATAATTTCAGTAATATCCTTTAGTGTGAAGAATAAGAAGTTTTTGTTCTAAAGCTTCTACGGAAGTCAAATTTGTTCTATGATGTTCCATTTGCATATTCTCGAACGTTCCAGAAGAAAATTTTACTCAAAAATACCGGAAGTTCATGTCAAAAAATTAAAACAATGCCCCTTACAGAGTATAAAAGGAAGACGAAATTTGACAAAAAACACTTTATGCTTTGAATCCAGAAGAGACACATCACCCACGAAACTGATCATCACATCCGAGGCGAAATCGAAGAACGAGAAGTCGACACGAGAACACAGAAAGGCTTTTCCCGTACCTGACAAAATACTGACTTAACCTCTCAAGGAGTATACGCCAACGTGTTGTTGAATAGAGCAGCAATACGCCATATTTAATAGAACGCACGCAGCCAGAATATCAGCGGCCCTGAAAAGGACCAAATTTTAATAGAGAATCAATTCTGCTGGTATTCACTAAGACAAACTGACTTTGACAAAATTCCCAAAACAATTACTGACACAGGCCTTTCAACGTTGAATCTGGAACTAGCGCTGTGACGCGCCGAATCGAGAAACCACACAGACAGCTGATCGTCACCGCCGGAATTCAAGCATAGATTCAGTGCAAAATTTATTTCAATTGTGCGGAGTTTTAAAAACCGTATTTTGACTTATAAATAATTACCAGTGCACGAGGAACGTCAACACGAAGAGGCAAGATTGAAAACGTCCCCAAGAGAAGTGTCAAGTGACGGAGATAATTACCCACCGGAACGTGAGTTGTTCAAAAGTTAAAGTCATTTTTACCTGGTATCATTTGTCACACAGTTGTACTACACATGTCACACACCTTCAAATCACACAATTTTTGTAAAGCATCCTATTGATTTGTCTTGGTAGTTCAAAGGAGTCACGTCCTGAGTATAAAGATTTTTCATACACTAAACTCATGCCAATTTCAACTGAGTAAATAAAAATATATTAGCCGATACTTAATTAAAAAACTTGTCAATGAAAAAAATATTTTTTGTAACTCTGCAATTTTGTTAATTCGAGTGTCAGTCCTTCAGACGATTTTTAAAGTTCATTAAACATACGTTATTTTCAAATCAAACTGTCTTGTTCACATTTTTTTAATATAATTAATTTAAGAAAAAATCAAAAGTTAATTTCAATAATAATAATAATAATTTCTTGGAACAAAATATATCCAAGTGGCGCCCACATGCATATAGTAGATTAAGTTGTGCTTGCAGGACAGCATCGTCGCAGAGGAACCAGCCATCAGTAAGTATTAAAAGTGCGCGGAGTGTAACACCCGAAATTACAACACAAACAACACACATACATTTTCAGTAGGTTATAAATTGACGACTCCAACGCGAGGCTTTAAAATAGGTACAAGTTTTAATTGTTATAATATTTTTGTGTGTTGATGTCAATGTATTTGTGTATTCTTGATGTGGTGTATTATATGTATTTTTGTGTAAACCATGCATGTAACAGGAAAGTATAGTTTAATTGATTTAATAATAATTATAACATTTTTCAAACTAAATAAATAATTGAAGAATAATTAATTGTGATGATGAATTTAAATAAGTATGAGATTTAGATTCTAATGATTAATAAATGAGTAAACATAAATATGTTCAGATATTGAGTTGTATTATTATTGTAAGGTAAGTGATGAATTTTCTAGTGTTATATTAAGGTGAAATGTTGTAAAGAGGTTTGGGTGATGATGAAAAATAAGGGATTTGAGTTAGTCAGAATTAACTTTATTGGGAGTTGGAGAGAATAAGAAGTTGAGATACAGATAATACACAAAAAGGGTGTTAGATATTTTAGGGACATAGTAGTTAGTGATTATATGTAGAGAAGATGAGTAATATGTAATTAGAGAATAAATAATTGATGGTGATATTTTGTAGATAGTGATGAGGTGGTAAGGTATGATCAACGTGCGTCGTTGGGCAGTTCCCGTAATTAGAGAGGGTAAGAGTGTTTGCCGATATTTGGTGGAGGGCAAAAGGTTATGAACGTGTATATTGCCAGGTAGGGTACACACGTCCTAGTACAAAGAGGTAATAGAAATTTCACTTAAAGAAGTGAACGGTATAAAGAGAATTAATGTTGAAGGGGGTTGTTATGGAGATATTGGTGTCATAATATGTAAATCTGGTTGTTAGAAGAAAGGTGAGTAAGGTTAGATAGATAAATGCCAAAATATGATATAGATAATAGTGAATAATAGAGAGTCACCCAAACTAGATAAGTATTGATGAAAAGGTTAGAAAAAGAAAATTCATAGTAGAAAGGTGATGTCACAGAAAGGTAATAATAAACTTGAAATTTTTTATAGAATCTCATTGTAACAAATGTTAAATAGTTAAATGTTAAATAATTAAAAGTTGATATAAAAGAATGGTAAAGAGTTAATAGAGAGTTGATAATAATAATGTTATAAAGTTTTGATACAAGTTGTGTAAATGTAACAATGTTAATGTTTGATATTCAATGTTTTATTGTTATTAGTAGCAATGGTAACAAATATTAAGTAAAGAAATAACGTTGATATTGGTGTTGAATATAAAAATATAATTACGATTGTAACGTGTCAATTGTGGGTCATTTTATTTTTTACCGTATGGGGTATTGACATTTTATTTATTTCATTTTGTGCGGGAGTTTTATAAAAATATTGTGAAATTTTATTATGCGGCAACTGTTAATTCGATTACAATAGAACTCATGGTAAGCTGAACAGCGTTGAGACGAAGGCGAGACGCAGTTACTGTATTGTGTAACTAGGCAAAGGAATTTGCATCGTTAAAATTATTCATCGTCTCTTCGGCGACCCTCAGGAAATGCTGCTAAGGACCGCCCACTTTAGTGACATCAGTGTGGCACATGCAAATATCGGCTACACATGTGGCGAATATAGTGACTATGTACCACGCATAAAACTCATAAGCCACAGCAAATCAACATTGTACAACAACGAAAATCAGGTGGCAGTGAACGGCAGTTTCCTCCCGCCTCAAAGGCAGTCTACATTAAGCAGAGACGCTAAGCGGTCCACGAGGTACAGAGTCCCGCTACAGACGCTTATATTTTATTTCGGGCCCGGTTGGTCAGTTTTTTGGAAAATGTAATTAATGCAAGAAGACCGACCGGGACCCGAGGAATTGAACGGTGTTACAAACAGTGCAATGCAGTGACGATTCGAGAGCAGTTAATAACATAAAGTGTGACCGGAACGAAAGCACGTGTTCGGCCGGCCTCGCACATATCAAACTAACGCAAAACGAAACCGGGAACCTTAATGAATAACTATTTTTTTTGCTAATTTTTTATAACATTTGAAAAGGGTTTGTATGGGGTGTGATAGAGTGAATGAGGAAAGCTGGGCTACCTTGTAAGAAAAAATCATATTGTTAATGTAAGCGTCATGTAACCAACTCAGTTTATGTTTTCGTTCCTTTGTGTTTTGGATTAAGGATGTCCGTATTTAGTAAGTAAAGCATTCTTTTCATAACCAAAATGTGTTAGACTAAGTTATTTCGTCATTACCACGTCCTCATTTCTGAGTTGAAAAATTCGTCTAACGAACCGGAATCTTTCTGAATTATTAATTGGGTGGGGTCAGATTGCTAAATTGTCCGTTTTATTAAGGTAAAGTGTAAAGGTCTCCATATCTGTCCTTCAAAGATATAGGTGGCGACTCTGGGCTTCTGATAAAATTTCTTCATCAGGTAAACGTAGTTATAACAGGTAAGTCCTGGTAGTGGATTTTATGTATTCATATATTTCGGCTATATTTTTTATTGTTACAAATGTCGACGCGCTGCCAGGATTTTCGTTTAATTTTAATTTTATATGATATAGACCTATTTTAATGCACAGAAAATAGGATGTGGTAATGACGAATGTATAAAAATTGTATTGCACATATTCACGTAGGTTATGTTTGTGTTAGTAAGGTATACAGTGGGTTAGGTATTTTGATTTTACAATAATAGTGGTTTTTTATACATAAAAAGTGTTATAGAAATAAAATTTAAATATGGGGGAAGTACGAAATAACGAAATAATAAAGATGATGCAAACACTTTTTAGTGAACAGAAAAATGAAATTAGACAAATCCAAAATAATCTTAACGTTCAATTTGATGAAGTGAAGAAAGAAATTAAAGAACAAGGCTGTATTTACGATAAGAAATTGAGTGAAATAGAGACGCGGTTAGGCGAAATAGAATTAGAAAATGAGAAAGTAATAAACAGATTAAAATCGAACAAAGATGACAGGGTAAGTAGTAGGGGAAATGATAATTTAAATAATGAGTTTACCAGTGGTAACAATGACAATACAACTAGAAATATGGTGTTAGAAAATGATTGTATAGATGTTGATAGTGATAACGAAGTTGTAGAAGTTGATAAAAAGATGTTTGTGTGTGAAAGAGAGAGTAGAAAGAATTTACAGGTAGAGTGGATGCAGGGGGTTGATTTTTCCCGTAATGTTGTAGTGGGGGGTGAAGAAATGGCTTCACGTGAGTATGTGAAAGACGATAGGTCTGCAGATAAATTTCCCTTGGATTTTTGTGCACTTCATAGGTGGTGCCATAATGATGAATTAGTGTCCCCTGCATATTTTGAGAGAGAGTGTGTAGTTTGGTATGATGGTGAGAAATGTTTTGAGAGAGAGAGAAAGAGAGAAATAGAGATATTTAAAGTAAAGAGAAATTATGAAGAATTCGCAGAAAGGTTATGCATAGAGAGAAATAATAATAAGGAGTACTTACCTTACAATGACATTGAGATAGCAGTAGATGATGTTAATGACGATAATATAACTCAACTGATTTTAACAGAATATAATAACGGCGACAGGACCATACTCGAGCGTGACCAGGTATATGAGGGAATGATATGGAATAATCATATTAATTCAAACGATATTGTAGAAGAATATGACAAGACAGGTAATAATTATGTTTATAATCATGAGATTATGTATGTAATTGTAAATGACTGGTATAGTCATAAGATTAGACCATTATTTGACGATATGGGGTAATTGTTTATTGTTTATTGTTCATGAACATTTAATGATATGAATAATGTGGTTTTGAAGTGCATTGTCTTATGGAACGATTTGTGGGTAATGATAACAGATAATAAGTTGGACTGTATATTTTTTTTTGTGTGTTGATGTCATTATGTTAAATGTATATGTGTATTACATTATGGTATACTATGTGTTATGTAAACAAGGTGTATGTATAGTAGAAAGTGATAACATTAATTGTCAGTTAAATTAAATTTGCAATTAACCAGTATAAATTAATAATAATTATAAAATTTGACAGACTAATTAAGCGATGAAAATAATTGTGAACTGTTAAATAATTGAAAAATAATTACTTAATGAAGGTTGTATAAAAGAAAGTTTGAGAATGAAGTTAAATGTTTTTATGAAATGAAGATTCTATAATGATTGGTAGATGATTAAACAGTTAATGTGTTCAAATTGAGGTGTATTATTATAAGGGGAGAAGTGATGAATTTTCTAGTGTTATATCAAGGTGAAATGTTGTAAAAAGATAGATTTTGGGTGATAATGAAATAAGGCAGGTGAGTTAAGTAGAGTTAATTGTAATAGGAGTTAAAGAGAATAAGAATTTTGAAATACAGGTAACACACAGAGATAGTATTAGATATTTTAGGGACACAGTAGTAGTGAGTATATGTAGAGAGGAGTAATGTGAATGAGATATAAACATATTTGTTGATGATATTTTGTAGTAAGGGTGAGGTGGTAAGGTGTGAGCAACGTGCGGCGTGGCGAGAGACCAGCGTGCGGCGTTGTGGCGGGAATAGAGTAGTTTGAGTGAGTGTTTGCCGATATTTTGGAGGGGCATTGGCTCGTATGTAGATAGACAGGTAGGGAACACACATCCTAGTACAAAGATGAGCGGTGCCAGAGGTAAGTGGAATTAGTGAAAGGTATTTATAATTGAGAGATTGGTGTCATAAGGGGTTAATAGTGGTTGTTAGTAATAAGAAAGGGAGAATTATTAAAATGTCTATTCGATTGAAGGCATAGAGAATACAGGTGTCACCCAGATTAAGCAATGATTGAAATGTGAAGCGTTAGATAGAAAATTCATAGTAGAAAGGCACTCAGAGATATAAGGTAACAGGAAAGTTAATAATAAATTTGAATTGCATAGAATCAAATGATAAATAACGGAGGGTTAATTAATAACAGTTCAATTGAAATTAAAATGTAATGTTTATAATTCCATAAAGATATAGAATGAGATTTATAATAAAAATATAAAATTTTAATTTACAACCAGTGACAGAATTTTGATAGAATTGAAAATAATGTAAAATTAAGTTGTTTATTTTAAATAATTTAAATGGCAATTGGATTATTGTTTATAATAATATTTTGTTCATTTTAAATATTTTATTTTACTATGTTTTGTGTCAAGTTAGATTGTTACAGATGTTGAATGTATTTTCAGAAAGCATACATAACATATGTAGGTCAAGGGTCTTGGACTTGACCTAGTTTCGATCAGCTGATGAGGTCATACACCCACTAAGCTTGTGTAGTAGGAAGTCAATTTAATTTGTTTATTTTATCAATTCAAACAAACTTTGAGTAATATTCATATATATAAAGCAAACATTTAAATAAAATTTAAATTTTCTTTTGAATTTTAAAATTTTTGGAAATTTTAATTTTTGGAAAAAAAAACTTGATTTTTCGCCTGCCAGCGTCTGAATATTTGAAGTATTGATTATTTTATTATTTGTGTGTTATCCATGTTTATTTTATTGATTTATTTTGTATTGCATGGTATTGTTAGACTACAAGTGGTTCACATGTTAGAGTAAGGATATGTTTTGATTAGGAGAAAGGTCTAAATTAAGTCATTCTAAAAAAAAAAAAAAAACAAGGAAGAGAATTGTTTTTGGTAAAATATATTATTTTGAATTTTTTTTAATTTCTATAAATTTTAAAGAATTTGTCAAGGTGTAATATTATGTAATGTGAGTGTGTGTGAGCCCAGCATCTGCTAAAGGCAGCCCAGCTTGCATAAAAGGGGAAACATATCGGTGGAGGATCTGGCATAATTTAAGCCAGGGATTGAGGATTTTTTGGGGGTAGCATGTTAGACGGCGAGGTGTGCTGTGGTACTTGTCGGTTCGATTTCTCGGTGTTGGGATCTCTTATGGAGAAGTCCAGTGATCTCGTTCAGATGAGTCCATAGTCGCTGAGCAAGGGGGGTCATGTACCCATGAAGAGTAAGAACCAGGGGGTTGTTGGCACCAGTTCCTCACCGGTCCTCTTCGGGGTTTATCGATGAGATTTCTTCTGTTGTAGACAGCAGAATTCTCATCGAGGGGGTATTGTAACGTGTCAATTGTGGGTCATTTTATTTTTTACCGTATGGGGTATTGACATTTTATTTATTTCATTTTGTGCGGGAGTTTTATAAAAATATTGTGAAATTTTATTATGCGGCAACTGTTAATTCGATTACAATAGAACTCATGGTAAGCTGAACAGCGTTGAGACGAAGGCGAGACGCAGTTACTGTATTGTGTAACTAGGCAAAGGAATTTGCATCTCCCCGAATTTCTAAGAACTCTGTATATGTGTGGAGGTGCACGCATGCCACTATACGATCAAGCGCTCGAGGGACGCGGCCAGTCCGAAAGCCAAGATGGCTAGAGAACGAAATTATTCATCGTCTCTTCGGCGACCCTCAGGAAATGCTGCTAAGGACCGCCCACTTTAGTGACATCAGTGTGGCACATGCAAATATCGGCTACACATGTGGCGAATATAGTGACTATGTACCACGCATAAAACTCATAAGCCACAGCAAATCAACATTGTACAACAACGAAAATCAGGTGGCAGTGAACGGCAGTTTCCTCCCGCCTCAAAGGCAGTCTACATTAAGCAGAGACGCTAAGCGGTCCACGAGGTACAGAGTCCCGCTACAGACGCTTATATTTTATTTCGGGCCCGGTTGGTCAGTTTTTCGGAAAATGTAATTAATGCTAGGAGACCGACCGGGACCCGAGGAATTGAACGGTGTTACAAACAGTGCAGTGCAGTGACGATTCGAGAGCAGTTAATAACAAAGTGTGACCGGAACGAAAGCACGTGTTCGGCCGGCCTCGCGCATATCAAACTAACGCAAAACGAAACCAGGATCCTTAATGAATAACTATTTTTTTGCTAATTTTTTATAACATTTGAAAAAGGGTTTGTATGGTGTGTGATAGAGTGAATGAGCAAAGCTGGGCTACCTTGTAAGAAAAAGTCATATTGTTAATGTAAGCGTCATGTAACCAACTCAGTTTATGTTTTCGTTCCTTTGTGTTTTGGATTAAGGATGTCCGTATTTAGTAAGTAAAGCATTCTTTTCATAACCAAAATGTGTTAGACTAAGTTATTTCGTCATTACCACGTCCTCATTTCTGAGTTGAAAAATTCGTCTAACGAACCGGAATCTTTCTGAATTATTAATTGGGTGGGGTCAGATTGCTAAATTGTCCGTTTTATTAAGGTAAAGTGTAAAGGTCTCCATATCTGTCCTTCAAAGATATAGGTGGCGACTCTGGGCTTCTGATAAAATTTCTGCATAAGGTAAACGTAGTTATAACAGGTAAGTCCTGGTAGTGGATTTTATGTATTTATATATTTCAGCTATATTTTTTATTGTTACAAATGTCGACGCGCTGCCAGGATTTTCGTTTAATTTTAATTTTATACGAGATAGACCTATTTTAATGCACAGAAAATAGGATGTGGTAATGACGAATGTATAAAAATTGTATTGCACATATTCACGTAGGTTATGTTTGTGTTAGTAAGGTATACAGTGGGTTAGGTATTTTGATTTTACAATAATAGTGGTTTTTTATACATAAAAAGTGTTATAGAAATAAAATTTAAATATGGGGGAAGTACGAAATAATGAAATAATAAAGATGATGCAAACACTTTTTAGTGAACAGAAAAATGAAATTAGACAAATCCAAAATAATCTTAACGTGCAATTTGATGAAGTGAAGAAAGAAATTAAAGAACAAGGCTGTATTTACGATAAGAAATTGAGTGAAAGAGAGACGCGGTTAGGCGAAATAGAATTAGAAAATGAGAAAGTAATAAACAGATTAAAATCGAACAAAGATGACAGGGTAAGTAGTAGGGGAAATGATAATTTAAATAATGGGTTTACCAGTGGTAACAATGACAATACAACTAGAAATATGGTGTTAGAAAATGATTGTATAGATGTTGATAGTGATAACGAAGTTGTAGAAGTTGATAAAAAGATGTTTGTGTGTGAAAGAGAGAGAGTAGAAAGAATTTACAGGTAGAGTGGATGCAGGGGGTTGATTTTTCCCATAATGTTGTAGTGGGGGGTGAAGAAAAGGCTTCACGTGAGTATGTGAAATACGATAGGTCTGCAGATAAATTTCCCTTGGTTTTTTGTGCATTTCATAGGTGGTGCCATAATGATGAATTAGTGTCCCCTGCATATTTTGAGAGAGAGTGTGTAGTTTGGTATGATGGTGAGAAATGTTTTGAGAGAGAGAGAAAGAGAGAAATAGAGATATTTAAAGTAAAGAGAAATTATGAAGAATTCGCAGAAAGGTTATGCGTAGAGAGAAATAATAATAATGAGTACTTACCTTACAGTGACATTGAGATAGCAGTAGATGATGTTAATGACGATAATAGAACTCAACTGATTTTAACAGAATATAATAACGGCGACAGGACCATACTCGAGCGTGACCAGGTATATGAGGGAATAATATGGAATAATCATATTAATTCAAACGATATTGTAGAAGAATATGACAAGACAGGTAATAATTATGTTTATAATCATGAGATTATGTATGTAATTGTAAATGACTGGTATAGTCATAAGATTAGACCATTATTTGACGATATGGGGTAATTGTTTATTGTTTATTGTTCATGAACATTTAATGATATGAATAATGTGGTTTTGAAGTGCATTGTCTTATGGAACGATTTGTGGGTAATGATAACAGATAATAAGTTGGACTGTATATTTTTTTTTGTGTGTTGATGTCATTATGTTAAATGTATTTGTGTATTACATTATGGTATACTATGTGTTATGTAAACAAGGTGTATGTATAGTAGAAAGTGATAACATTAATTGTCAGTTAAATTAAATTTGCAATTAACCAGTATAAATTAATAATAATTATAAAATTTGACAGACTAATTAAGCGATGAAAATAATTGTGAACTGTTAAATAATTGAAAAATAATTACTTAATTAAGGTTGTATAAAAGAAAGTTTGAGAATGAAGTTAAATGTTTTTATGAAATGAAGATTCTATAATGATTGGTAGATGATTAAACAGTTAATGTGTTCAAATGGAGGTGTATTATTATAAGGGGAGAAGTGATGAATTTTCTAGTGTTATATCAAGGTGAAATGTTGTAAAAAGATAGATTTTGGGTGATAATGAAATAAGGCAGGTGAGTTAAGTAGAGTTAATTGTAATGGGAGTTAAAGAGAATAAGAATTTTGAAATACAGGTAACACACAGAGATAGTATTAGATATTTTAGGGACACAGTAGTAGTGAGTATATGTAGAGAGGAGTAATGTGAATGAGATATAAACATATTTGTTGATGATATTTTGTAGTAAGGGTGAGGTGGTAAGGTGTGAGCAACGTGCGGCGTGGCGAGAGACCAGCGTGCGGCGTTGTGGCGGGAATAGAGTAGTTTGAGTGAGTGTTTGTCGATATTTTGGAGGGGCATTGGCTCGTATGTAGATAGACAGGTAGGGAACACACATCCTAGTACAAAGATGAGCGGTGCCAGAGGTAAGTGGAATTAGTGAAAGGTATTTATAATTGAGAGATTGGTGTCATAAGGGGTTAATAGTGGTTGTTAGTAATAAGAAAGGGAGAATTATTAAAATGTCTATTCGATTGAAGGCATAGAGAATACAGGTGTCACCCAGATTAAGCAATGATTGAAATGTGAAGCGTTAGATAGAAAATTCATAGTAGAAAGGCACTCAGAGATATAAGGTAACAGGAAAGTTAATAATAAATTTGAATTGCATAGAATCAAATGATAAATAACGGAGGGTTAATTAATAACAGTTCAATTGAAATTAAAATGTAATGTTTATAATTCCATAAAGATATAGAATGAGATTTATAATAAAAATATAAAATTTTAATTTACAACCAGTGACAGAATTTTGATAGAATTGAAAATAATGTAAAATTAAGTTGTTTATTTTAAATAATTTAAATGGCAATTGGATTATTGTTTATAATAATATTTTGTTCATTTTAAATATTTTATTTTACTATGTTTTGTGTCAAGTTAGATTGTTACAGATGTTGAATGTATTTTCAGAAAGCATACATAACATATGTAGGTCAAGGGTCTTGGACTTGACCTAGTTTCGATCAGCTGATGAGGTCATACACCCACTAAGCTTGTGTAGTAGGAAGTCAATTTAATTTGTTTATTTTATCAATTCAAACAAACTTTGAGTAATTTTTATATATATAAAGGAAACATTTAAATAAAATTTAAATTTTCTTTTGAATTTTAAAATTTTTGGAAATTTTAATTTTTGGAAAAAAAAACTTGATTTTTCGTCTGCCAGCGTCTGAATATTTGAAGTATTGATTATTTTATTATTTGTGTGTTATCCATGTTTATTTTATTGATTTATTTTGTATTGCATGGTATTGTTAGACTACAAGTGGTTCACATGTTAGAGTAAGGATATGTTTTGATTAGGAGAAAGGTCTAAATTAAGTCATTCTAAAAAAAAAAAAAAAAAAAAACAAGGAAGAGAATTTTTTTGGTAAAATATATTATTTTGAATTTTGAATTTTTTTTAATTTCTATAAATTTTAAAGAATTTGTCAAGGTGTAATATTATGTAATGTGAGTGTGTGTGAGCCCAGCATCTGCTAAAGGCAGCCCAGCTTGCATAAAAGGGGAAACATATCGGTGGAGGATCTGGCATAATTTAAGCCAGGGATTGAGGATTTTTTGGGGGTAGCATGTTAGACGGCGAGGTGTGCTGTGGTACTTGTCGGTTTGATTTCTCGGTGTTGGGATCTCTTATGGAGAAGTCCAGTGATCTCGTTCAGATGAGTCCATAGTCGCTGAGCAAGGGGGGTCATGTACCCATGAAGAGTAAGAACCAGGGGGTTGTTGGCACCAGTTCCTCACCGGTCCTCTTCGGGGTTTATCGATGAGATTTCTTCTGTTGTAGACAGCAGAATTCTCATCGAGGGGGTATTGTAACGTGTCAATTGTGGGTCATTTTATTTTTTACCGTATGGGGTATTGACATTTTATTTATTTCATTTTGTGCGGGAGTTTTATAAAAATATTGTGAAATTTTATTATGCGGCAACTGTTAATTCGATTACAATAGAACTCATGGTAAGCTGAACAGCGTTGAGACGAAGGCGAGACGCAGTTACTGTATTGTGTAACTAGGCAAAGGAATTTGCATCTCCCCGAATTTCTAAGAACTCTGTATATGTGTGGAGGTGCACGCATGCCACTATACGATCAAGCGCTCGAGGGACGCGGCCAGTCCGAAAGCCAAGATGGCTAGAGAACGAAATTATTCATCGTCTCTTCGGCGACCCTCAGGAAATGCTGCTAAGGACCGCCCACTTTAGTGACATCAGTGTGGCACATGCAAATATCGGCTACACATGTGGCGAATATAGTGACTATGTACCACGCATAAAACTCATAAGCCACAGCAAATCAACATTGTACAACAACGAAAATCAGGTGGCAGTGAACGGCAGTTTCCTCCCGCCTCAAAGGCAGTCTACATTAAGCAGAGACGCTAAGCGGTCCACGAGGTACAGAGTCCCGCTACAGATGCTTATATTTTATTTCGGGCCCGGTTGGTCAGTTTTTCGGAAAATGTAATTAATGCAAGAAGACCGACCGGGACCCGAGGAATTGAACGGTGTTACAAACAGTGCAGTGCAGTGACGATTCGAGAGCAGTTAATAACAAAGTGTGACCGGAACGAAAGCACGTGTTCGGCCGGCCTCGCGCATATCAAACTAACGCAAAACGAAACCGGGATCCTTAATGAATAACTATTTTTTTTGCTAATTTTTTATAACATTTGAAAAAGGGTTTGTATGGGGTGTGATAGAGTGAATGAGCAAAGCTGGGCTACCTTGTAAGAAAAAATCATATTATAATTAAACTTTAAAGTTTTACCTTAATCCGTCTATGTGATCGCTTAACTTTTCTTCTTTTCTTCTAACGCGTTTCGGATTGTTAATCCATCATCAGAGGTTAAAATAATTCGTCGGTTAAGACTTCGTTAAACATTAAAAGTTGCGTAAAAGACATTTAAAAATTACACTAAAAGAACATTTGAAAAATATAGTCCACAAACACAGCGACGTAGCGGATGTGAGTGCGCACTCAATACCGGTCAGTGACGTACTGCACAGTTTATTGGAGTTTTCATGTTATCTATTGATGTGTTGGGGCATGTATTCTATGGCTATGTTATCTATAATCTTATCGTATAGTGTATGCGATTTAAATGCCAATTGTTCGTTTAATATATTATTGGGATTATTTCTGAAGGCTCGGTAAATTTTGAACTCTTCTACCGCATCCATATATCGTCCCTTTCTGCAAATGTGTAAGGGTTTGCAATTTGTCTCAAAATTTGTATAATTATGATTCAATGTGACGAGATGTTTAGCGTAGTTTGATTTATTTATATTTGAAATGCTCGTGGGTAAGTGTTCTTTATATCTTTCGAAAAAGGTCCTGCCAGTCTGACCAATGTAATGCATGTTGCAGTCATCACATATCATTTTGTATACACCCGTTCTTTTTTCAATTGATGTACGTGTGGCATTATTTAGCATTTTACGGATATTGTTGGTTGTTCTAAATGCGATGTGGATGTTATGTTTTTTAAAGGTGTTTCTGATGAGCATTGAAAAGTTGTTAGTATAATCAATCGCCATATATATTGCGTTCGTCGTGACACGGTGAGGGTTGTTAGTTCTGCGTTTGTGTCTAAGCATCAAGTGTTCCACTAATGAACTGCGGTAACCGTTCGTAATTGCAATATGTTTAATTATATCTACTTCTTCTTTGTGGTTTGCGGGATCTAAAGATACGCTGTATAGTCTGTGTATCATACTATTGAATGCGGCCATTTTTTGTGAGTGTGGGTGGAAAGAATCAGCATGTATAACACCATCAGTTGTGGTGGGTTTTCTGTATATTCTGTATTGAAATTTATTATTATGTTTCATAAAAGTGAAGTCCAGAAAATTTATGGCATTGTCTGATTCTATTTCAAGTGTGAATTGTATGTTTTTGGTAATGTTATTCATGTAATGTAACAACATGTTTGCCTGTCTCGTTGTCCCGTCAAATATTACAAACGTGTCATCCACGTATCTTTTATAAAATGAGATGTTACGTTGCCATTTATTGTGTGGGGATAGCAAATATGTATTTTCAAAGTTATTCAGGAAAATGTCAGCCAGCAAACCGGACAAGGGTGAACCCATTGCAAGACCCTCCTCTTGAATAAAAATTGTATCATTGAATGTGAAATAATTCTGTTGTAATACTACGTCCAGTAACAGCAACAATTCTGTTATTTTTTGTAGATTTAACTTTCCTGTTCGTATTAAATTATTTCTTAGAATGTCTAAGGTTGTCTTTACTGGGACACTTGTATATAGGTTGACTATGTCAAAGGAGATTAACTTATGCTGACTATTAATGCTGAAGTCTTTAGTTAGTTTTATTAGTTCAATGCTATTTTTTATAGCATGATTATTGTCTATAGTTATGTTACTTTTTATTAATTGGACCAATTTCTTAGATACTTTATAACCTGGGGCTGTTGTGTAATTAACAAGAGGTCTTATCGGTATATTTGGTTTATGGATCTTGGGTAAACCGTTGAACATTGGTGCGTGTGCGATTATGGGTTTTAACTGGCGGCGTGTAGTTTCGTCAAAAAGGTGTGTGCATTTATTAATCGTTTGGTTGATGTATTTTATATACTTCGTTGTGGGATCCGAGTCTATGGCTCTTATGTTGTTGTTATGAATAAATTCGTATACTTTTTGTTGGTACATGTCTATTGGTAGAATAACCATAGTGTTGCCCTTGTCAGATTTAGTGGCTATGGCCTTATGTTCGTTTAGTTTATGTTTAATTTGTATAACAGTTTTCTTTTCACTTATATAGTTCTTTTTTAAATTGTTAGAAAATGGTTTACAGTTGTTATTATGTGTCCGTATATGTCTGTCTATTTTACTATTGATTGTAACTCTTAACTCGTTTTGTGTCTGTGAATCTGTTATACTTTTTATGGGTGCTTCAGTTGTAATTAATTCTTTAGTTGCGTGGTTCCTATTTAAATGCGGTAAATTGTATTTGAAACCTTTATTAAGTAAATTCATCTCCTGTACGTCGAATTTAATATCAGTTAAATTAGAGACTCGAGTATAAAATCTATGTTTACATCCAGTGAAATTATCGTGGTGTTGTCTTGTATTTAACGTATTCAATTTCTTATCATGTTTGTGTACGATCGGTAAGATGAACTTCGTAACTTGCTGATTAACGTATTGTAATATGTTGAGCAAGAGTATTGGGTGTATCTCTTTTAATAATGTTAAATGTGCTTTATATAACATTGAGTTTAATCTATTCTTTTTAATATATAATTGTTTGATTTCTTCTTTTATCCATGTTATCTCTGCTATATGTTTAACTTTTGTGGCAGCTTTCGTTGTATTATTAATGCGTACTGTGCAGTATCGAGGTATAACGTTCAATCTCAAACAGTTTTTGTTAAACTTGATGTGTAAGTTGGTCTTTGATAATTTACTTTTAATGTTTATGAATTTGTATACCATTTTCGCTTGACAAGCTTCCAATTTTAAAGTCATTGTATTGGTATCCGCGTCACAATTATCACAAAAATCATATTGTTAATGTAAGCGTCATGTAACCAACTCAGTTTATGTTTTCGTTCCTTTGTGTTTTGGATTAAGGATGTCCGTATTTAGTAAGTAAAGCATTCTTTTCATAACCAAAATGTGTTAGACTAAGTTATTTCGTCATTACCACGTCCTCATTTCTGAGTTGAAAAATTCGTCTAACGAACCGGAATCTTTCTGAATTATTAATTGGGTGGGGTCAGATTGCTAAATTGTCCGTTTTATTAAGGTAAAGTGTAAAGGTCTCCATATCTGTCCTTCAAAGATATAGGTGGCGACTCTGGGCTTCTGATAAAATTTCTGCATCAGGTAAACGTAGTTATAACAGGTAAGTCCTGGTAGTGGATTTTATGTATTTATATATTTCGGCTATATTTTTTATTGTTACAAATGTCGACACGCTGCCAGGATTTTCGTTTAATTTTAATTTTATACGAGATAGACCTATTTTAATGCACAGAAAATAGGATGTGGTAATGACGAATGTATAAAAATTGTATTGCACATATTCACGTAGGTTATGTTTGTGTTAGTAAGGTATACAGTGGGTTAGGTATTTTGATTTTACAATAATAGTGGTTTTTTATACATAAAAAGTGTTATAGAAATAAAATTTAAATATGGGGGAAGTACGAAATAACGAAATAATAAAGATGATGCAAACACTTTTTAGTGAACAGAAAAATGAAATTAGACAAATCCAAAATAATCTTAACATGCAATTTGATGAAGTGAAGAAAGAAATTAAAGAACAAGGCTGTATTTACGATAAGAAATTGAGTGAAATAGAGACACGGTTAGGCGAAATAGAATTAGAAAATGAGAAAGTAATAAACAGATTAAAATCGAACAAAGATGACAGGGTAAGTAGTAGGGGAAATGATAATTTAAATAATGGGTTTACCAGTGGTAACAATGACAATACAACTAGAAATATGGTGTTAGAAAATGATTGTATAGATGTTGATAGTGATAACGAAGTTGTAGAAGTTGATAAAAAGATGTTTGTGTGTGAAAGAGAGAGTAGAAAGAATTTACAGGTAGAGTGGATGCAGGGGGTTGATTTTTCCCGTAATGTTGTAGTGGGGGGTGAAGAAATGGCTTCACGTGAGTATGTGAAAGACGATAGGTCTGCAGATAAATTTCCCTTGGTTTTTTGTGCACTTCATAGGTGGTGCCATAATGATGAATTAGTGTCCCCTGCATATTTTGAGAGAGAGTGTGTAGTTTGGTATGATGGTGAGAAATGTTTTGAGAGAGAGAGAAAGAGAGAAATAGAGATATTTAAAGTAAAGAGAAATTATGAAGAATTCGCAGAAAGGTTATGCGTAGAGAGAAATAATAATAAGGAGTACTTACCTTACAATGACATTGAGATAGCAGTAGATGATGTTAATGACGATAATATAACTCAACTGATTTTAACAGAATATAATAACGGCGACAGGACCATACTCGAGCGTGACCAGGTATATGAGGGAATAATATGGAATAATCATATTAATTCAAACGATATTGTAGAAGAATATGACAAGACAGGTAATAATTATGTTTATAATCATGAGATTATGTATGTAATTGTAAATGACTGGTATAGTCATAAGATTAGACCATTATTTGACGATATGGGGTAATTGTTTATTGTTTATTGTTCATGAACATTTAATGATATGAATAATGTGGTTTTGAAGTGCATTGTCTTATGGAACGATTTGTGGGTAATGATAACAGATAATAAGTTGGACTGTATATTTTTTTTTTGTGTGTTGATGTCATTATGTTAAATGTATTTGTGTATTACATTATGGTATACTATGTGTTATGTAAACAAGGTGTATGTATAGTAGAAAGTGACAACATTAATTGTCAGTTAAATTAAATTTGCAATTAACCAGTATAAATTAATAATAATTATAAAATTTGACAGACTAATTAAGCGATGAAAATAATTGTGAACTGTTAAATAATTGAAAAATAATTACTTAATTAAGGTTGTATAAAAGAAAGTTTGAGAATGAAGTTAAATGTTTTTATGAAATGAAGATTCTATAATGATTGGTAGATGATTAAACAGTTAATGTGTTCAAATTGAGGTGTATTATTATAAGGGGAGAAGTGATGAATTTTCTAGTGTTATATCAAGGTGAAATGTTGTAAAAAGATAGATTTTGGGTGATAATGAAATAAGGCAGGTGAGTTAAGTAGAGTTAATTGTAATGGGAGTTAAAGAGAATAAGAATTTTGAAATACAGGTAACACACAGAGATAGTATTAGATATTTTAGGGACACAGTAGTAGTGAGTATATGTAGAGAGGAGTAATGTGAATGAGATATAAACATATTTGTTGATGATATTTTGTAGTAAGGGTGAGGTGGTAAGGTGTGAGCAACGTGCGGCGTGGCGAGAGACCAGCGTGCGGCGTTGTGGCGGGAATAGAGTAGTTTGAGTGAGTGTTTGCCGATATTTTGGAGGGGCATTGGCTCGTATGTAGATAGACAGGTAGGGAACACACATCCTAGTACAAAGATGAGCGGTGCCAGAGGTAAGTGGAATTAGTGAAAGGTATTTATAATTGAGAGATTGGTGTCATAAGGGGTTAATAGTGGTTGTTAGTAATAAGAAAGGGAGAATTATTAAAATGTCTATTCGATTGAAGGCATAGAGAATACAGGTGTCACCCAGATTAAGCAATGATTGAAATGTGAAGCGTTAGATAGAAAATTCATAGTAGAAAGGCACTCAGAGATATAAGGTAACAGGAAAGTTAATAATAAATTTGAATTGCATAGAATCAAATGATAAATAACGGAGGGTTAATTAATAACAGTTCAATTGAAATTAAAATGTAATGTTTATAATTCCATAAAGATATAGAATGAGACTGTCAAATAAAGAAAGAGATTTATAATAAAAATATAAAATTTTAATTTACAACCAGTGACAGAATTTTGATAGAATTGAAAATAATGTAAAATTAAGTTGTTTATTTTAAATAATTTAAATGGCAATTGGATTATTGTTTATAATAATATTTTGTTCATTTTAAATATTTTATTTTACTATGTTTTGTGTCAAGTTAGATTGTTACAGATGTTGAATGTATTTTCAGAAAGCATACATAACATATGTAGGTCAAGGGTCTTGGACTTGACCTAGTTTCGATCAGCTGATGAGGTCATACACCCACTAAGCTTGTGTAGTAGGAAGTCAATTTAATTTGTTTATTTTATCAATTCAAACAAACTTTGAGTAATTTTTATATATATAAAGGAAACATTTAAATAAAATTTAAATTTTCTTTTGAATTTTAAAATTTTTGGAAATTTTAATTTTTGGAAAAAAAAACTTGATTTTTCGTCTGCCAGCGTCTGAATATTTGAAGTATTGATTATTTTATTATTTGTGTGTTATCCATGTTTATTTTATTGATTTATTTTGTATTGCATGGTATTGTTAGACTACAAGTGGTTCACATGTTAGAGTAAGGATATGTTTTGATTAGGAGAAAGGTCTAAATTAAGTCATTCTAAAAAAAACAAAAAACAAAAACAAGGAAGAGAATTTTTTTTGGTAAAATATATTATTTTGAATTTTGAATTTTTTTTAATTTCTATAAATTTTAAAGAATTTGTCAAGGTGTAATATTATGTAATGTGAGTGTGTGTGAGCCCAGCATCTGCTAAAGGCAGCCCAGCTTGCATAAAAGGGGAAACATATCGGTGGAGGATCTGGCATAATTTAAGCCAGGGATTGAGGATTTTTTGGGGGTAGCATGTTAGACGGCGAGGTGTGCTGTGGTACTTGTCGGTTCGATTTCTCGGTGTTGGGATCTCTTATGGAGAAATCCAGTGATCTCGTTCAGATGAGTCCATAGTCGCTGAGCAAGGGGGGTCATGTACCCATGAAGAGTAAGAACCAGGGGGTTGTTGGCACCAGTTCCTCACCGGTCCTCTTCGGGGTTTATCGATGAGATTTCTTCTGTTGTAGACAGCAGAATTCTCATCGAGGGGGTATTGTAACGTGTCAATTGTGGGTCATTTTATTTTTTACCGTATGGGGTATTGACATTTTATTTATTTCATTTTGTGCGGGAGTTTTATAAAAATATTGTGAAATTTTATTATGCGGCAACTGTTAATTCGATTACAATAGAACTCATGGTAAGCTGAACAGCGTTGAGACGAAGGCGAGATGCAGTTACTGTATTGTGTAACTAGGCAAAGGAATTTGCATCTCCCCGAATTTCTAAGAACTCTGTATATGTGTGGAGGTGCACGCACGCCACTATACGATCAAGCGCTCGAGGGAAGCGGCCAGTCCGAAAGCCAAGATGGCTAGAGAACGAAATTATTCATCGTCTCTTTGGCGACCCTCAGGAAATGCTGCTAAGGACCGCCCACTTTAGTGACATCAGTGTGGCACATGCAAATATCGGCTACACATGTGGCGAATATAGTGACTATGTACCACGCATAAAACTCATAAGCCACAGCAAATCAACATTGTACAACAACGAAAATCAGGTGGCAGTGAACGGCAGTTTCCTCCCGCCTCAAAGGCAGTCTACATTAAGCAGAGACGCTAAGCGGTCCATGAGGTACAGAGTCCCGCTACAGATGCTTATATTTTATTTTGGGCCCGGTTGGTCAGTTTTTCGGAAAATGTAATTAATGCAAGAAGACCGACCGGGACCCGAGGGATTGAACGGTGTTACAAACAGTGCAGTGCAGTGACGATTCGAGAGCAGTTAATAACAAAGTGTGACCGGAACGAAAGCACGTGTTCGGCCGGCCTCGCGCATATCAAACTAACGCAAAACGAAACCGGGATCCTTAATGAATAACTATTTTTTTTGCTAATTTTTTATAACATTTGAAAAAGGGTTTGTATGGGGTGTGATAGAGTGAATGAGCAAAGCTGGCCTACCTTGTAAGAAAAAATCATATTGTTAATGTAAGCGTCATGTAACCAACTCAGTTTATGTTTTCGTTCCTTTGTGTTTTGGATTAAGGATGTCCATATTTAGTAAGTAAAGCATTCTTTTCATAACCAAAATGTGTTAGACTAAGTTATTTCGTCATTACCACGTCCTCATTTCTGAGTTGAAAAATTCGTCTAACGAACCGGAATCTTTCTGAATTATTAATAGGGTGGGGTCAGATTGCTAAATTGTCCGTTTTATTAAGGTAAAGTGTAAAGGTCTCCATATCTGTCCTTCAAAGATATAGGTGGCGACTCTGGGCTTCTGATAAAATTTCTGCATCAGGTAAACGTAGTTATAACAGGCAAGTCCTGGTAGTGGATTTTATGTATTTATATATTTCGGCTATATTTTTTATTGTTACACGATTCTGTTGCAAAGAAATGTGAGTATCAGGAAAGCTAAGTAAAGAAAGTTTAAATAAGTTAGAATGTCGGCCATAAACAAATTGTGTTGAATTTTATATGATAGAGATAGTTGTTGTTACTTGGAAAATTAAGAATTTGTTTTATGTGTTATGACATTAATATAAGAATATATATTTTTCTCTTGTGATGGTAAGGAGTAAAGTAGTGTTTACTGGAGTACAGTCTTGGTAAGGATGGTAATGTAAAGGAGAAGGCATCTGTCTTAAATCTTGTTTGTTATTTTGAACATTTATTAATTAAAAGAACCAATGCCTCGGAACATAAACCAATGCACTAAGGGGGGACATATCAGTTGCGGATATGGAAGTATGTAAGACCACTATATAAAATTTTGCATTTGTTGTTTCCGAGTTTAGTGATGTTGGTGACGGCGGTCCTGAGCTGGCCTATGTGCGTCAGAGCAGGAGAGTTAAGTGCCTAATGGCCTTATGGTGTTGGGATCTCGAGTGAGAAGTCCAGTAAGGTCAGGCAGGTACAATCATCATCATTGGACCAAGGGTAAGTAATTGTATTTTTTTTACGTAAACACTACAGGGGGTTGTGGCGACATATCTGGGCTGATCCCTTTAGAACGTGTAAATGAGTCAATGAGAGTTTCAATTACTTATTTTTTGCGTTCCGTATCACTTATTATATAATTATATAATTACCTTATTATCCACTCTAGTGATACAAAGTTTTGTCAGTTATGACGCGTTTCGGGACTAAGTCCCATCCTCAGATAACACTTAATTCAATAAACTCATACATTAAAAATTGCAACCATGATACTGGTCAAGTCAATAAAATAAAATAAAATAAAACTAAATTTTATGCTTTGGCATAAAACCTCTCATTGAGGGGGTTTTGTGACGGTACAAAAGTCCGTCTGGAAATTTATGGTACATGAGAAATATTTTTTATTGTATTTTTATATAGTTAAAAGGTGCAAAGGATAGATGAAAGCTAGAGAGTACAACGACCAACTAAGTACACCAAACACCGTCCCTACCATGGAGAACGTCTGAGCCGCAACTTTCACAACATTTCAGGGAAGTCAGAATTCATATTAATATCCAATTATAAAATATCGGTATGGAGAACCATACATGACTTCCATGTTCCAAGATTTATATTTAAAATACTTTTCAAAATGAACTATTTTCATAGAAACTACTTCCTTCATCAGCCTTAACCACAGTACTGTGATCACTAACGTATACCACCTCACGATAGTGCACTCAGTTTTCACTGACGATGGCAGTCGGTAGCACTGCCGAAACGTCTGGTTTTGTAGAAAACATAAGATCAAGCCCAAACAGCCCAGAAAGGAATTTTAACAACAAACTACTTCTTTGTTGCCGATAACATAGTACACATGACATATAAATAAAAATTATTGCCAACCCCTTCAACTATCATTTTCATTTATAGTAAATTATCCCCACCCGTTCAGTTAGCCTCTTCATTTATAGATATTTCATCTACGTTTCTACAGTGGATTATTATGATCTTCTTATCAGGATATTTTATTTATCAAAATTAAGTACTTTACTCTTGTTAAAACATGAAACGTTGCAGGTAAACTACCCTTTCCCTGTAACCGATCTACACCAAAATTAATAGGCCTTGAGTGCTCTACAACTCAGGCACATATGTAAAAAATTATTTGATTCTGTGTTTGAATTTACGGCAGTTGACATTCGTCATGAAAAAATTACTCTTCTTAAAACATAAAATGTTGCACGTAAACTACCCCTTTCCCTTAACCGATATTCACCAAAATCAACAGGCCTTGAGTCCTTTACAACTCGGGAATGTATGCAGAAACTTATTTGATTCAGTTTGAATTTACGGCAGTTATCGTTCGTCATGAAAAAATTACTCTTGTTAAAACATAAAACGTTGCAGGTAAACTACCCCTTTCTCTTAACCGATCTTCACCTAAATCAAAACACCGTGAGTCCTCTACAATTTAGGTCTGTATGCAAAAAAATATTTGATTCTGTTTAAATTTACGGCAGTTATCGTTCGTCATAGAAAAAATTACTCTTGTTAAAACATAAAAGGTGGCAGGTAAACTACCCCTTTCCCTTAACCGATCGTCACCAAAATCAACAGGCCTTCAGTCTTTTACAACTGACGAACGTATGCAAACAAATATTTGATTCTGTTTCGATGTGCGGCAGTTATCGTTCGTCATAGAAAAAATTACTGTTGTTAAAACATAAAATTTTGCAGGTAAACTACCCCTTTCTCTTAACTGATCTTCACCAAAACAATAGGTCTTGAGAACTCAGGGCTGGATGCAAAACATTATTTGATTATTTTTGAATTTGCGGCTGTTATCGTTTGCCATAGAAAAAAATCTACACACACACACACACACACACACACACACACACACACACACACACACACACACACACACACACACACACACACACACACACACACACAGTTTTTTCGAAAAATGACTTTTTTTCTGTTTTGAGTGTAGTACAATCAAAATCTGCAATAATCTCGAACACGATTTTTTTTGCCATCACCATACTTCCATTTCTTTAAGGAACATGGAAGTAATACGTACTCCGCTCTTGTTAAAACGTAAAACGTTGCAGGTAAAATACCCCTTTATCTTCACCGATCTTCACCAAAATCAATAGGCCTTCAGTCCTGTACAATTCAGGGATGCATGCAAAAAAATATCTGATTCTGTTTGAATGTGCGGCAGTTATCGTTCGTTATGTAAACATTTCTCTTGGTTCAACATAAAATGTTGTAGCTAAACTACCCCTTCCCCTTAACCGATCTTCACCAAAATCAACAGTCCTTGAGCTCTCTACAACTCAGGAAAGTGTGCAAAAAATTATTAGATTCTCTTTGAATTTTCGGCAGTTATTGTTCGTCATAAAAAATTACCCTTTTTAAAACATAAAATGTTGCTGATAAACTACCCCTTTCCCTTAACCGATCTTCAACAAAATCAACAGACCTTGAGTTCTCTTTAGTTCAAAAAGGTATGCAAAAACGTAGTTGATTCTGTTTGAATTTACGGCAGTTATTGTTCGTCATATAAAAAATTACCCTTGTTAAAACATAAAATGTTGCAGGTAAACTACCCCTTACCCTTAACTGATCTTCACCAACACCAATAGGTATTCAGAACTCTACAATACAGGGCTGTATGCAAAACATCATTTGATTCTGTTTGAATTTGCGGCTGTTATCGTTTGCCATAGAAAAAAATTACACTTGATAAAAAACCGTTGCAGGTAAACTACCCCTTTCCCTTAACCGATCTTCACCAAAAACAATAGTTCTTGAGTACTCTACAAATCAGGGCTGTATGCAAAAAATTATTTGATTCTGTTTGAATTTGCGGCTGTTATTGTTTGCCATAGAAAATACCCTTGTTAACACATAAAATGTTGCAGGTAATCTACCCCTTTCCCTTATCCGATCTTCACCAAAAACAATACGTCTTGAGACGTCTACAATTCAGGGCTGTATGCAAAAGAGTAGTTGAATTTGTTTGAATTTACGGCTGTTATCGTTTGCCATAGAAAAAAATTACACTTGTTTAAAAAGTTTACCTTGTTTCAAATGTTGCAGGTAAACTACCCCTTTCCCTTAACCGATCTTCACCAACACCAACAATTGATAACTCTACAAAACAGGGCTGTATGCAAAACATCATTTGATTCTGTTTGAATTTGCGGCTGTTATCGTTTGCCATAGAAAAATATCGGTATGGAGAACCGTACATGACTTCCATGTTCTAAGATTTATATTTAAAATCATATTCGAAATGAAATATTTCCATATATATTTCCGTATAGAAACTACGTCTTTCTACTTATTGCTTCAGCATTAACCACAGTACTGTGGTCACTAACATATACCACCTCACGTTTTCGCACTCGATTTTCACTGATGATGGCAGTTGATGGCACAGCCGAAAAGTCTGGTTTTGCAGAAAAAATTGGACTACGGCTAAACAGCCCGGGAAGCAATTTTAACAAAAAACTACTTCTTTGTTGCCGATAACGTAGTACACTTATAAAAAATACTCCCCTCCACCTTCAACTATAATTTTTAATAATAGAAAATTACCCCCACCCCGTTCACATAACCTCTTCATTTATAGATATTTCATCTACGTTTCTACAGTGGATTATTATGAGCTTCTTATCAGGATACTTTATTTATAAAAATTAAGTACTTTACTCTTGTTAAATCATAAAATGTTTCAGGTAAACTACCCCTTTCTCTTAACCGATCTTCTCCAAAATCAATAGACCTTCCGTCCTCTACAATTCAGGGATGCATGTAAAAAAATATTTGATTCTGTTTGAATGTGCGGCAGTTATCGTTCGTCATGGAAACATTTCTCTTGTTACAACATAAAATGTTGCAGGTAAACTACCCCTTCCCCTTAACCAATCTTCACCAAAATCAACAGACCTTGAGCTCTATGCAACTCAGGAAAGTGTGAAAAAAATTATTTGATTCTCTTTGAATTTTCGGCAGTTATCGTTCGTCATAAAAAATTACCCTTTTTAAAACAAAACTTTGGTGATAAACTACCCCTTTCCCTTAACCGATCTTCAACAAAATCAACAGACCTTGAGTTCTCTTTAGTTCAAAAAGGTATGCAAAACGTAGTTGATTCTGTTTGAATTTACAGCAGTTATCATTCGTCATATTAAAAATTACCCTTGTTAAAACAAAATGTTGCAGGTAAACTACCCCTTTCCCTTAACCGATCTTCACCGACATCAATAGATCTTGAGAACTCTACAATACAGGGCTGTATGCAAAACACCATTTGATTCTGTTTAAATTTGCGGCTGTTATCGTTTACCATAGAAAAAATATCGGTATGGAGAACCATACATGACTTCCATATTCTAAGATTTACATTTAAAATCATATTCGAAATGAAATATTACCATAGAAACTACTTCTTTCTACTTACTGCTTCAGCCTTAACCACAGTACTGTGGTCACTAACGTATACCACCTCACGTTATCGCACTCAATTTTCACTGATGATGGAAGTCGATGGCATTGCCGAAACGTCTGGTTTTGTAGAAAACATTGAACTACGGCTAAATATCCCGGGAAGGAATTTGAACAAAAACTGCTTCTTTGTTGCCGATAACGTGTACACATATATATAAAAAATATGCATAAAATTAATGGATTGTATAAGTTAATGATTGATCTCCATTAAGTAGTGCTCAAGTTTCCAAAGTTTTAATATTATGATGTCCGTAATAAAAACATCAGAGTAGGTTTAGTGTGAATGAGGGTACACTGTGGAGAAAAATTTTCATCATTTCCTATTGAGCGTTGCTTAGAGTAAAGCTGCAAATCTACAGTGTATGTTTCACAGAACAAACACGCGAAAAAGAAGGAGTGCTCCGAAGTCACTCATGGACCCTCAGCATCTTGCACAGGGTTCATTCCCTAAAGACGAAAAGATTGTCTATGAATCGTTCCTCTGTAAACACGTGCAGTTACACTGCCCAGCGATCCACAGGAAGCAAATTGATGTCCGTTTTTTCGGCTTGCACGCGTTATGTTGGTGTGGGTTTCGGAACTTCGCATTTAAAAAGCGTACAAATGTAAGAAAATAAACATGAGTGAGGCCAGAAATAACGCAAATTTTGTGTGTGTGGTCTTCCCTGCCCTTTTATTGCTGTAGTCATAATAATAAAATGGAAACGTAATCATTACATAACTGAGATATGCTTACCTGCCAGGAACGATATATTATTTTCAAGTATATTCATTAACTCATACATAATTTACATTAAAATGAAAAAATTATAATTTTATTGCCTGGCAACAAAATTATTTTATTTTTAACAATTACCATGGTTTGAAAAAGTTTAAATGAATTTTCAAGTACTTTACTGGTGTTAAAACGTAAAAGGTTGCAGGTAAACTACCCCTTCCCCTTAACCGAACTTCACCAAAATCGAAAGTCCTTGAGATCTCTACAATTCAGGGACGTGTGCAAAAAATTATTTGATTCTGTTTGAATGTGCGGCAGTTATCGTTCGTCATGGAAACATTTCTCTTGTTACAGCATAAAATGTTGCAGGTAAACTACCCCTTTCCCTTAACCAATCTTCACCAAAATCAACAGACCTTGAGCTCTATGCAACTCAGGAAAGTGTGCAAAAAATTATTTGATTCTCTTTGAATTTTCGGCAGTTATCGTTCGTCATAAAAAATTACCCTTTTAAAACAAAACTTTGGTGATAAACTACCCCTTTCCCTTAACCGATCTTCAACAAAATCAACAGACCTTGAGTTCTCTTTAGTTCAAAAAGGTATGCAAAAACGTAGTTGATTCTGTTTGAATTTACAGCAGTTATCATTCATCATATTAAAAATTACCCTTGTTAAAACAAAATGTTGCAGGTAAACTACCCCTTTCCCTTAACCGATCTTCACCGACATCAATAGGTCTTGAGAACTCTATAATACAGGGCTGTATGCAAAACATCATTTGATTCTGTTTAAATTTGCGGCTGTTATCGTTTACCATAGAAAAAATATCGGTATGGAGAACCATACATGACTTCCATATTCTAAGATTTATATTTAAAATCATATTCGAAATGAAATATTACCATAGAAACTACTTCTTTCTACTTACTGCTTCAGCCTTAACCACAGTACTGTGGTCACTAACGTATACCACCTCACGTTATCGCACTCAATTTTCACTGATGATGGAAGTCGATGGCATTGCCGAAACGTCTGGTTTTGTAGAAAACATTGGACTACGGCCAAATATCCCGGGAAGGAATTTTAACAAAAACTGCTTCTTTGTTGCCGATAACGTTGTACGCATATATATAAAAAATATGCATAAAATTAATGGATTGTATAAGTTAATGATTGATCTCCATTAAGTAGTGCTCAAGTTTCCAAAGTTTTAATATTATGATGTCCGTAATAAAAACATCAGAGTAGGTTTAGTGTGAATGAGGGTACACTGTGGAGAAAAATTTTCAACATTTCCTATTGAGCGTTGCTTAGAGTAAAGCTGCAAATCTACAGTGTATGTTTCACAGAACAAACACGCGAAAAAGAAGGAGTGCTCCGAAGTCACTCATGGACCCTCAGCATCTTGCAGAGGGTTCATTCCCTAAAGACGAAAAGTTTGTCTATGAATCGTTCCTCTGTAAACACGTGCAGTTACACTGCCCAGCGATCCACAGGAAGCAAATTGATGTCCATTTTTTCGGCTTGCACGCGTTATGTTGGTGTGGGTTTCGGAACTTCGCATTTAAAAAGCGTACAAATGTAAGAAAATAAACATGAGTGAGGCCAGAAATAACGCAAATTTTGTGTGTGTGGTCTTCCCTGCCCTTTTATTGCTGTAGTCATAATAATAAAATGGAAACGTAATCATTACATAACTGAGATATGCTTACCTGCCAGGAACGATATATTATTTTCAAGTATATTCATTAACTCATACATAATTTACATTAAAATGAAAAAATTATAATTTTATTGCCTGGCAACAAAATTATTTTATTTTTAACAATTACCATGGTTTGAAAAAGTTTAAATGAATTTTCAAGTACTTTACTGTTGTTAAAACGTAAAAGGTTGCAGGTAAACTACCCCTTCCCCTTAACCGAACTTCACCAAAATCGAAAGTCCTTGAGATCTCTACAATTCAGGGACGTGTGCAAAAAATTATTTGATTCTGTTTGAATGTGCGGCAGTTATCGTTCGTCATGGAAACATTTCTCTTGTTACAACATAAAATGTTGCAGGTAAACTACCCCTTCCCCTTAACCGATCTTCACCAAAATCGAAAGTCCTTGAGACCTCTACAAATCAGGGAGGTATGCAAAAAATTATTTGATTCTGTTTGAATTTGCGGCTGTTATCGTTTGCCATAGAAAATACCCTTGATAAAAAACGTTGCAGGTAAACTACCCCTTACCCTTAACCGACCTTCACCAAAAACAATAGGTCTTGAGTACTCTACAAATCAGGGCTGTATGCAAAAAATTATTTGATTCTGTTTGAATTTGCGGCTGTTATCGTTTGCCATATAAATTACCCTTGTTAAAACATAAAACGTTGCAGGTAAACTACCCCTTTCCCTCAACCGATCTTCACCAAAAACAATAGGTCTTGAGAACTCTACAATGTAGGGTTGTATGCAAATAATCTTTTGATTGTGTTTGAATTTGCGGCTGTTATCGTTTGCCATAAAAAATACGCTTGTTAAAACATAAAACGTTGCAGGTAAACTACCCCTTTCCCTTAACCGATCTTCCTCAAAAACAATAGGTCGTGAGAACTCTACAATTCAGGCATGTATGCGAAACATCATTTGATTCTGTTTGAATTTGCGGCTGTTATCGTTTGCCAAAAAAAAAAAATTCCCTTGATTAAAAAAAAAATGTTGCAGGTACACTACCCCTTTCCCTTAACCGATCTTCTCCAAAAACAACAAGTCTTGAGTACTCTACAATTAAGGGCTGTATGCAAAAGAGTAGTTGATTCTGTTTGAATTTGCGGCTGTTATCGTTTGCCATAGAAAATAAAAAAAATTACCATTGATTTAAAAAAACTGTTGCAGGTAAACTACCCCTTTCCCTTAACCGATCTTCACCAAAAACAATAGGTCTTGAGTACTCTACAAATCTGGCCTGTATGCAAAAAATTATTTGTTTCTGTTTGAATTTGCGGCTCTTATCGTTTGCCATAGAAAATACCCTTTTAAAACATAAAACGTTGCAGGTAAACTACCCCTTCCCTATAACCGATCTTCACCAAAAACAATAGGTCATGAGAACTCTACAATTCAGCGCAGTATGCAAAACATTGTTTGATTCTGTTTACATTTGCGGCTTTTATCGTTTGCCATAGAAAATACCCTTGTTAAAGTATAAAATGTTGCAAGTAAACTACCCCTTTCCCTTAACCGATCTTCACCAAAACCAATAGGTCTTGAGAACTCTATAATTCATGGTTGTATGCGAAAGAGTAGTTGATTCTGTTTGAATTTGCGGCTGTTATCGTTTGCCATAGAAAATAATTACCCTTGATTGAAAACAAAACGTTGCAGGTAAACTACCCCTTTCCCTTTACCGATCTTCACCAAAAACCGTACGTTTTGAGATCTCTAAAATTGAGGGCCGTATGCAAATAATCATTTGATTCTGTTTGAATTTGCGGCAGTTATCGTTCGTCATATAAAAAATTACCCTTGTTAAAACATAAAATGTTGCTGGTAAACTACCCCTTTCCCTTAACCGATCTTGACCAACACCAATAGGACTTGGGAACTCTACAATTCAGGACTGTATGCAAAAGAGTAGTTGATTCTGTTCGAATTTGCGGCTGTTATCGTTTGCCATAGAAAAAAATTACACTTGTTTAAAAAAAAACCGTTGCAGGTAAACTACCCCTTTCCCTTAACCGATCTTCACCAAAATCAAAAGGTATTGAGTACTCTAAAAATCAGGGCTACATGCAAAAAAGTATTTGATTCTGTTTGAATTTGCGACTCTTATCGTTTGCCATAAAAAATACCCTTTTAAAACATAAAACGTAGCAGGTAAACTACCCCTTTCCCTTAACCGATCTTCACCAAAATCAATATGTCTTGAGAACTCTACAATTTAGGGCTGTATGCAAATAATCATTTGATTCTGTTTGAACGGCCGGCTATTATCGTTTGCCATATAAAATACCCTTGTTAAAACATAAAACGTTGCAGGTAAACTACCCCTTTCTCTTAACCGATCTTCACCAAAAACAACAGGTCTTGAGAACTCTACAATTCAGGGCTGTATGCAAAAGAGTAGTTGATTCTGTTTGCATTTGCGTCTGTTATCGTTTGCCATAGAAAACAATTACCCTTGATTAAAAAAAAACCGTTGCAGGTAAACTACCCCTTTCCCTCAACCGATCTTCACCAAAAACAATAGGTCGTGAGTACTCTACAAATCAGGACTGTATGCAAACAATTATTTGATTCTGTTTGAATTTGCGGCTGTTATCGTTTGCCATAGAAAAAAATTCTACAGACACACAGACGGACACACACAGACACTTTTCGAAAAACGATTTTTTTTCATGTTTTGAGTGTAGTACAATCAGAATGTGCAATAATCTCGAACACGATTTTTTTTGCCATCACCATACTTCCATTTCCTTAAGGAACATGGAAGTAAAATTACCCTTGATAAAAAACCGTTGCAGGTAAACTACCCCTTTCCCTTAATCGATCTTCACCAAAAACGATAGGTCTTGAGTACTCTACAATTCAGGCCTGTATGCAAACAATTATTTGATTCTGTTTGAATTTGCGGCTCTTATCGTTTGCCATATAAAACACCCTTGATAAAACATAAAACGTTGCTAGTAAACTACCCTATTCCATTAACCGATCTTCACCAAAAACAATAGGTCTTGAGAACTCTACAATTCAGGGCTGTATGCAAAACATTATTTGATTCTCTTTGAATTTAAGGCAGTTATCGTTCGTCATAGAAAAAATTACCATTGTTAAAACATAAAACGTTGCAGGTAAACTACCCCTTTCCCTTAACCGATCTTCAACAAAATCAACAGACCTTGAGGTCTGTATAATTCAAAAAGGTATGCAGAAGAGTAGTTGATTCTGTTTTAACGTACGGCAGTTATCGTTCGTCATAAAAATATCGGTATGGAGAACCATATTCCATATTCTAAGATTTAAATTTAAAATCATTTTCGAAATGAAATATTACCATAGAAACTACTTCTTTCTACTTACTGCTTCAGCCTTAACCACAGTACTGTGGTCACTAACATATACCACCTCACGTTATCGCACTCGATTTTCACTGATGATGGAAGTCGATGGCATTGCCGAAACGTCTGGTTTTGTAGAAAACATTGGACTACGGCCAAATATCCTGGGAAGGAATTTAAAACTACTTCTTTGTTGCCGATAACGTTGTACACATATATATAAAAAATATGCATAAAATTAATGGCTTGTATAAGTTAATGATTGATCTCCATTAAGTAGTGCTCAAGTTTCCAAAGATTTAATATTATGATGTCCGTAATTAAAACATCAGAGCAGGTTTAGTGTGAATGAGGGTACACCGTGGACTAAAATTTTCAACATTTCCTATTGAGCGTTGCTTAGAGTAAAGCTGCGAATCTACAGTGTATGTTTCACAGAACAAATACGCGAAAAAGAAGGAGCGCTCCGAAGTCACTCATGGACCCTCAGCATCTTGCAGAGGGTTCATTCCCTAAAGACGAAAAGTCTATCTATGAATCGTTCCTCTGTAAACACGTGCAGTTACACTGCCCAGCGATCCACAGGAAGCAAATTGATGTCCGTTTTTTCGGCTTGCACGCGTTATGTTGGTGTGGGTTTCGGCACTTACCATTTAAAAAGCGTGCAAATGTAAGAAAATAAACATGAGTGAGGCCAGAAATAACGCGAATTTTGTGTGTGCGTGTGTGTGTGTGTCTTCCCTGCCTTTTTATTGCTGTAGTCATAATAATAAAATGGAAACGTAAACGTTACATAACTGAGATATGCTTACCTGCCACGAACGATATATTATTTTATACATGTACGAGGTGTGTTCAAAAAAAGACCGAACTATTTGTGTAGCACGGAAACTAGCGCATAGAGCGAGCTGCAGAATTAAGTGCTGCTAGCGACAGGTTTTGACGCCTGAATGCCGTTTTCTCTGTTCCGTCACGATCTTCAGTCTTCGAGCTACACGCGCTGTAGTGGGCACGGGCACACACCGTCCGGCGGATTTATAACGAAGTGAGAATGAAGATCTTAACACAACGTGTGTGTATAAAATTTTGCTGCTGACTTCGTAAAATCTTTACAGAGCTATTTCCATTGTCTTCCAAAGTTTTCATTACCATTTGCATTGGTACGCAGTTGTTGACCGATTTCAAAACGGGTCTCTTTCTGATCGTCGTCAACAAACACAGTAAGAATTTTTCAGTGATACGACACATTTAAATTTTTCTATCAAAATTTAATTTTACGATGTTAAATGGATTCTGTCAGAAAGTATCGGCATTTAAACGATGATTTACAATTACCACATCACGAGCTCTCTTCCCATGATCTTCGATATCGCTTTGATCTGCACCGACCATTGTTTTTCCCTCTTTAAAAATTCTTAAACTAATCGTTCGCCTCACGCAGGCTTCCGCGTATGCTTAATTGAAAACCAGAATGTCTCTGAAAAGTTTTAACCTAGTTTTGCTGCAAAATTTCATACGCACACGTTGTTCTCGCGGTCTTTCTTAATCGCTTTGTCACTAATCCGCCGGCCAGCGTGTGCACGTCCCCACTCAATGTGATATACCTCAAAGACTACTGCTAATAGCGGAACACAATAAGTGGTAGTTTGTTGTCAAAAACTATCGCTAGGTGCGCGCAAAGTCGCGGCGCGTCGTTTGTGCGGATTGATGTGTTACTCAAAAAGTTTGGTCTTTTTATGAACACACCTCGTATATTAACTCATACATTGCCTGGCAACAAAATTATTTTATTTTTAACAATTACCATTGTTTGAAAAAGTTTAAATGCATTTTCAAGTACTTTACTGTTGTTAAAACGTAAAAGGTTGCAGGTAAACTACCCCTTCCCCTTAACCGATCTTCACCAAAATCGATAGGTCTTGAGTACTCTACAATTCAGGCCTGTATGCAAACAATTATTTGATTCTGTTTGAATTTGCGGCTCTTATCGTTTGCCATATAAAACACCCTTGATAAAACATAAAACGTTGCTAGTAAACTACCCTATTCTATTAACCGATCTTCACCAAAAACAATAGGTCTTGAGAACTCTACAATTCAGGGCTGTATGCAAAACATTATTTGATTCTCTTTGAATTTAAGGCAGTTATCGTTCGTCATAGAAAAAATTACCATTGTTAAAACATAAAACGTTGCAGGTAAACTACCCCTTTCCCTTAACCGATCTTCAACAAAATCAACAGACCTTGAGGTCTGTATAATTCAAAAAGGTATGCAGAAGAGTAGTTGATTCTGTTTTAACGTACGGCAGTTATCGTTCGTCATAGAAATATCGGTATGGAGAACCATATTCCATATTCTAAGATTTAAATTTAAAATCATTTTCGAAATGAAATATTACCATAGAAACTACTTCTTTCTACTTACTGCTTCAGCCTTAACCACAGTACTGTGGTCACTAACATATACCACCTCACGTTATCGCACTCGATTTTCACTGATGATGGAAGTCGATGGCATTGCCGAAACGTCTGGTTTTGTAGAAAACATTGGACTACGGCCAAATATCCTGGGAAGGAATTTAAAACTACTTCTTTGTTGCCGATAACGTTGTACACATATATATAAAAAATATGCATAAAATTAATGGCTTGTATAAGTTAATGATTGATCTCCATTAAGTAGTGCTCAAGTTTCCAAAGATTTAATATTATGATGTCCGTAATTAAAACATCAGAGCAGGTTTAGTGTGAATGAGGGTACACCGTGGACTAAAATTTTCAACATTTCCTATTGAGCGTTGCTTAGAGTAAAGCTGCGAATCTACAGTGTATGTTTCACAGAACAAATACGCGAAAAAGAAGGAGCGCTCCGAAGTCACTCATGGACCCTCAGCATCTTGCAGAGGGTTCATTCCCTAAAGACGAAAAGTCTATCTATGAATCGTTCCTCTGTAAACACGTACAGTTACACTGCCCAGCGATCCACAGGAAGCAAATTGATGTCCGTTTTTTCGGCTTGCACGCGTTATGTTGGTGTGGGTTTCGGCACTTACCATTTAAAAAGCGTGCAAATGTAAGAAAATAAACATGAGTGAGGCCAGAAATAACGCGAATTTTGTGTGTGCGTGTGTGTGTGTGTCTTCCCTGCCTTTTTATTGCTGTAGTCATAATAATAAAATGGAAACGTAAACGTTACATAACTGAGATATGCTTACCTGCCACGAACGATATATTATTTTATACATGTACGAGGTGTGTTCAAAAAAAGACCGAACTATTTGTGTAGCACGGAAACTAGCGCATAGAGCGAGCTGCAGAATTAAGTGCTGCTAGCGACAGGTTTTGACGCCTGAATGCCGTTTTCTCTGTTCCGTCACGATCTTCAGTCTTCGAGCTACACGCGCTGTAGTGGGCACGGGCACACACCGTCCGGCGGATTTATAACGAAGTGAGAATGAAGATCTTAACACAACGTGTGTGTATAAAATTTTGCTGCTGACTTCGTAAAATCTTTACAGAGCTATTTCCATTGTCTTCCAAAGTTTTCATTACCATTTGCATTGGTACGCAGTTGTTGACCGATTTCAAAACGGGTCTCTTTCTGATCGTCGTCAACAAACACAGTAAGAATTTTTCAGTGATACGACACATTTAAATTTTTCTATCAAAATTTAATTTTACGATGTTAAATGGATTCTGTCAGAAAGTATCGGCATTTAAACGATGATTTACAATTACCACATCACGAGCTCTCTTCCCATGATCTTCGATATCGCTTTGATCTGCACCGACCATTGTTTTTCCCTCTTTAAAAATTCTTAAACTAATCGTTCGCCTCACGCAGGCTTCCGCGTATGCTTAATTGAAAACCAGAATGTCTCTGAAAAGTTTTAACCTAGTTTTGCTGCAAAATTTCATACGCACACGTTGTTCTCGCGGTCTTTCTTAATCGCTTTGTCACTAATCCGCCGGCCAGCGTGTGCACGTCCCCACTCAATGTGATATACCTCAAAGACTACTGCTAATAGCGGAACACAATAAGTGGTAGTTTGTTGTCAAAAACTATCGCTAGGTGCGCGCAAAGTCGCGGCGCGTCGTTTGTGCGGATTGATGTGTTACTCAAAAAGTTTGGTCTTTTTATGAACACACCTCGTATATTAACTCATACATTGCCTGGCAACAAAATTATTTTATTTTTAACAATTACCATTGTTTGAAAAAGTTTAAATGCATTTTCAAGTACTTTACTGTTGTTAAAACGTAAAAGGTTGCAGGTAAACTACCCCTTCCCCTTAACCGATCTTCACCAAAATCGATAGGTCTTGAGTACTCTACAATTCAGGCCTGTATGCAAACAATTATTTGATTCTGTTTGAATTTGCGGCTCTTATCGTTTGCCATATAAAACACCCTTGATAAAACATAAAACGTTGCTAGTAAACTACCCTATTCTATTAACCGATCTTCACCAAAAACAATAGGTCTTGAGAACTCTACAATTCAGGGCTGTATGCAAAACATTATTTGATTCTCTTTGAATTTAAGGCAGTTATCGTTCGTCATAGAAAAAATTACCATTGTTAAAACATAAAACGTTGCAGGTAAACTACCCCTTTCCCTTAACCGATCTTCAACAAAATCAACAGACCTTGAGGTCTGTATAATTCAAAAAGGTATGCAGAAGAGTAGTTGATTCTGTTTTAACGTACGGCAGTTATCGTTCGTCATAGAAATATCGGTATGGAGAACCATATTCCATATTCTAAGATTTAAATTTAAAATCATTTTCGAAATGAAATATTACCATAGAAACTACTTCTTTCTACTTACTGCTTCAGCCTTAACCACAGTACTGTGGTCACTAACATATACCACCTCACGTTATCGCACTCGATTTTCACTGATGATGGAAGTCGATGGCATTGCCGAAACGTCTGGTTTTGTAGAAAACATTGGACTACGGCCAAATATCCTGGGAAGGAATTTAAAACTACTTCTTTGTTGCCGATAACGTTGTACACATATATATAAAAAATATGCATAAAATTAATGGCTTGTATAAGTTAATGATTGATCTCCATTAAGTAGTGCTCAAGTTTCCAAAGATTTAATATTATGATGTCCGTAATTAAAACATCAGAGCAGGTTTAGTGTGAATGAGGGTACACCGTGGACTAAAATTTTCAACATTTCCTATTGAGCGTTGCTTAGAGTAAAGCTGCGAATCTACAGTGTATGTTTCACAGAACAAATACGCGAAAAAGAAGGAGCGCTCCGAAGTCACTCATGGACCCTCAGCATCTTGCAGAGGGTTCATTCCCTAAAGACGAAAAGTCTATCTATGAATCGTTCCTCTGTAAACACGTACAGTTACACTGCCCAGCGATCCACAGGAAGCAAATTGATGTCCGTTTTTTCGGCTTGCACGCGTTATGTTGGTGTGGGTTTCGGCACTTACCATTTAAAAAGCGTGCAAATGTAAGAAAATAAACATGAGTGAGGCCAGAAATAACGCGAATTTTGTGTGTGCGTGTGTGTGTGTGTCTTCCCTGCCTTTTTATTGCTGTAGTCATAATAATAAAATGGAAACGTAAACGTTACATAACTGAGATATGCTTACCTGCCACGAACGATATATTATTTTATACATGTACGAGGTGTGTTCAAAAAAAGACCGAACTATTTGTGTAGCACGGAAACTAGCGCATAGAGCGAGCTGCAGAATTAAGTGCTGCTAGCGACAGGTTTTGACGCCTGAATGCCGTTTTCTCTGTTCCGTCACGATCTTCAGTCTTCGAGCTACACGCGCTGTAGTGGGCACGGGCACACACCGTCCGGCGGATTTATAACGAAGTGAGAATGAAGATCTTAACACAACGTGTGTGTATAAAATTTTGCTGCTGACTTCGTAAAATCTTTACAGAGCTATTTCCATTGTCTTCCAAAGTTTTCATTACCATTTGCATTGGTACGCAGTTGTTGACCGATTTCAAAACGGGTCTCTTTCTGATCGTCGTCAACAAACACAGTAAGAATTTTTCAGTGATACGACACATTTAAATTTTTCTATCAAAATTTAATTTTACGATGTTAAATGGATTCTGTCAGAAAGTATCGGCATTTAAACGATGATTTACAATTACCACATCACGAGCTCTCTTCCCATGATCTTCGATATCGCTTTGATCTGCACCGACCATTGTTTTTCCCTCTTTAAAAATTCTTAAACTAATCGTTCGCCTCACGCAGGCTTCCGCGTATGCTTAATTGAAAACCAGAATGTCTCTGAAAAGTTTTAACCTAGTTTTGCTGCAAAATTTCATACGCACACGTTGTTCTCGCGGTCTTTCTTAATCGCTTTGTCACTAATCCGCCGGCCAGCGTGTGCACGTCCCCACTCAATGTGATATACCTCAAAGACTACTGCTAATAGCGGAACACAATAAGTGGTAGTTTGTTGTCAAAAACTATCGCTAGGTGCGCGCAAAGTCGCGGCGCGTCGTTTGTGCGGATTGATGTGTTACTCAAAAAGTTTGGTCTTTTTATGAACACACCTCGTATATTAACTCATACATTGCCTGGCAACAAAATTATTTTATTTTTAACAATTACCATTGTTTGAAAAAGTTTAAATGCATTTTCAAGTACTTTACTGTTGTTAAAACGTAAAAGGTTGCAGGTAAACTACCCCTTCCCCTTAACCGATCTTCACCAAAATCGAAAATCCTTGAGATTTCGGTGAAGAAACGTTGCAAAAAAATATTTGATTCTGTTAGAATTTGCGGCTGTTATCGTTTGCCATAGAAAATACCCTTGTTAAAAAAACGTTGCAGGTAAACTACCCCTTTCCCTTAACCGATCTTCACCAAATACAATAGGTCTTCAGAACTCTACAATTTAGGGCTGTATGCAAATAATCTTTTGATTCTGTTTGAATTTGCGGCTGTTATCGTTTGCCATAGGTAATACACTTGTTAAAAGATAAAACTTTACAGGTAAACTACCCCTTTCCCTTAACCGATCTTCACCAAAATCAACAGATCTTGAGAACTCTACAATTCAGGGCTGTATGCGAAACATTATTTGATTCTGTTTGAATTTGCGGCTGTTATCGTTTGCCAAACACACAAAATTACCCTTGCTAAAAAAAAACCGTTGCAGGTAAACTAACCCTTTCCCTCAACCGATCTTCACCGAAAACAATAGGTCGCGAGTACTCTGCAAATCAGGGCTGCATGCAAAAAATTATTTGATTCTGTTTGAATTTGCGGCAGTTATCGTTTGCCATAAAAAAAAAATCTACAGACACACCCACAGACAGACAGACAGACACACACACAGACACTTTTCGGAAAACGACTTTTTTTCATGTTTTGAGTGTAGTAGAATCAGAATCTGCAATAATCTCGAACACGATTTTTTTTGCCATCACCATACTTCCATTCCTTAAGGAATATGGAAGTAAAATATCGGTATGGAGAACCATACATGACTTCCATATTCTAAGATTTATATTTAAATCTTAATATCGCCTGCCAAGCGCGATATATTTTCTCTTATACATGATGTACATTAAAATGAAAAAATTTTAATTTTATTGCCTGGCAACAAAATTATTTTATTTTTAACAATTACCATTGTTTCAAAAAGTTTAAATAAATTTTCAAGTACTTTACTCTTGTTAAAACGTATAAGGTTGCAGGTAAACTACCCCTTCCCCTTAACCGATCTTCACCAAAATCGAAAGTCATTGAGACCTCTACAATTCAGGGACGTATGCAAAAAATTATTTGATTCTGTTTGAATTTGCGGCTGTTATCGTTTGCCATAGAAAATACGCTTGATAAAAAAACGTTGCAGGTAAACTACCCCTTCCCCTTAACCGATCTTCACCAAAAACAATAGGTCTTGAGTACTCTACAAATCAGGACAGTATGCAAAACATTATTTGATTCTGTTTGAATTTGCGGCTGTTATCGTTTGCCATAGAAAATACCCTTGTTAAAAAAACGTTGCAGGTAAACTACCCCTTTCCCTCAACCGATCTTCACCAAAAACAATAGGTCTTGAGAAATCTACAATTCAGGGCTGTATGCGAAACATTATTTGATTCTGTTTGAATTTGCGGCTGTTATCGTTTGCCAAAAAAAAAAAATTTCCCTTGATAAAAAAAACCGTTGCAGGTAAACTACCCCTTCCCCTCAACCGATCTTCACCAAAAACAATAGGTCGCGAGTACTCTACAAATCAGGGCTGTATGCAAAAAATTATTTGATTCTGTTTGAATTTGCGGCAGTTGTCGTTTGCCATAGAAAATACGCATGATAAAAAACGTTGCTGGTAAACTACCCCTTCCCCTCAACCGATCTTCACCAAAAACAATAGGTCTTGAGTACTCTACAAATCAGGGCTGTATGCAGAAAATTATTTGATTCTGTTTGAATTTGCGGCTGTTATCGTTTGCCATAGTAAATACCCTTGTTAAAAAAACGTTGCAGGTAAACTACCCCTTTCCCTTAACCGATCTTCACCAAAATCAATAGACCTTGAGCTCTCTGCAGCTCAGGAAAGGGTGCAAAAAATTATTTGATTCTCTTTGAATTTTCGGCAGTTATCGTTCGTCATAAAAAAATTACCCTTTTTAAAACATAAAGTTGCTGATAAACTACCCCTTCCCTTAACTGATCTTCAACAAAGTCAACAGACCTTGAGTTCTCTTTAGTTCAAAAAGGTATGCAAAAACCTAGTTGATTCTGTTTGAATTTACGGCAGTTACCGATCGTCATATAAAATATTACCTTTGTTAAAACATAAAATGTTGCTGGTAAACTACCCCTTTCCCTTAACCGATCTTCACCAACACCAATACGTATTGAGAACTCTACAATACAGGGCAGTATGCAAAACATCATTTGATTCTGTTTGAATTTGCGGCTGTTATCGTTTACTATAGAAAAAAATTACCCTTGATAAAAAACCGTTGCAGGTAAACTACCCCTTTCCCTTAACCGATCTTCACCAAAAACGACAGGTCTTAGGTACTCTACAATTCAGGCCTGTATGCAAACAATTATTTGATTCTCTTTGAATTTACGGCAGTTATCGTTCGTCATAGAAAAAATACCCTTGTTAAAACATAAAACGTTGCCGGTAAACTACCCCTTTCCGTTAGCCGATCTTCAACAAAATCAACAGACCTTGAGTTCTGTATAATTCAAAAAGGTATGCAGAAGAGTAGTTGATTCTGTTTTAATGTACGGCAGTTATCATTCGTCATAAAAAAAATTACCCTTGATAAAACATAAAATGTTGCAGGTAAACTACCCTATTCCCTTAACCGATCTTCAACAAAATCAACAGACCTTGAGTTCTGTATAATTCAAAAAGGTATGCAGAAGAGTAGTTGATTCTGTTTTAATGTACGGCAGTTATCGTTCGTCAAAAAAAAAAAATTACCCTTGGAAAAACATAAAATGTTGCTGGTAAACAACCCTATTCCCTTAACCGATCTTCACCAAAACCAACAGGTCTTGAGAACTCTACATTTCAGGGCTGTATGCAAAATATTATATGATTCTGTTTGAATTTGCGGCTGTTATCGTTTGCCATATAAAATACCCTTGATAAAACAAAAAACGTGTCTGGTAAACTACCCCTTTCCCTTAACCGGTCTTCACCAAAAACAATAGGTCTTTAGTACTCAACAAAACAGGGCTGTATGCAAAAACTTATATTAAATTCTGTTTGAATTTGCGGCTCTTATCGTTTGCCATAGAAAATACCTTTTAAAACATAAAACGTAGCAGGTAAACTACCCCTTTCCCTTAACCGATCTTCACCAACACCAATAGGTATTGAGAAATCTACAATACAGGGCTGTATGCAAAACATCATTTGATTCTGTTTTAATTTGCGGCTGTTATCGTTTACCCGTTTACCATAGAAAATATCGGTATGGAGAACCATACATGACTTCCATATTCTAAGATTTATATTTCAAATCATTTTCAGCCAAACAGCCAGGCTGTGTCTTACCTGCCATTTTATTGCTGTATTAAATGAAAAATATTATATTACATTAAAATGAAAAAATTATAATTTTATTGCCTGGCAACAAAATTATTTTATTTTTAACAATTACCATCGTTTCAAAACGTTTAAATAAATTTTCAAGTACTTTACTCTTGTTAAAACGTAAAAGGTTGCCGGTAAACTACCCCTTCCCCTTAACCGATCTTCACCAAAATCGAAAGTCGTTGAGACCTCTACAATTCAGGGAAGTATGCAAAAAATTATTTGATTCTGTTTGAATTTGCGGCTATTATCGTTTGCCATAGAAAATACGCTTGATAAAAGAAACGTTGCAGGTAAAATACCCCTTCCCCTTAACCGATCTTCACCAAAAACAATAGGTGTTGAGTACTCTATAAATCAGGGCTGTATGGAAAACATTATTTGATTCTGTTTGAATTTGCGGCTGTTATCGTTTGCCATAGAAAATACCCTTGTTAAAAAAAAACCGTTGCAGGTAAACTACCCCTTTCCATCAACCGATCTTCACCAAAAACAATAGGTCGCGAGTACTCTGCAAATCACGGCTGCATGCAAAAAATTATTTGATTCTGTTTGAATTTGCGGCAGTTATCGTTTGCCATAGAAAAAAATCTACAGACAGACACACAGACAGACAGACAGACACACAGACACTTTTCGGAAAACGACTTTTTTTCATGTTTTGAGTGTAGTAGAATCAGAATCTGCAATAATCTCGAACACGATTTTTTTTGCCATCACCATACTTCCATTCCTTAAGGAATATGGAAGTAAAAAAAAACCCTTGATGAAAAACCGTTGCTGGGAAACTACCCCTTTCCCTTAACCGATCTTCACCAAAATCGACAGGTCTTGAGAACTCTACAATTCAGGGTTGTATGTAAAATATTATATGATTTTGTTTGAATTTGCGGCTGTTATCGTTTGCCATAGAAAATACCCTTTTAAAACATAAAACGTTGCTGGTAAACTACCCCTTTTCCTTAACCGATCTTCACCAAAACCAAAAGGTCTTGAGAACTCTACAATTCAGGGCAGTATGCAAAACATTATTTGATTATGTTTGAATTTGCGGCTGTTATCGTTTGCCATAGGAAATACCCTTGTTAAAACATAAAACGTTGCAGGTAAACTACCCCTTTCCCTTAACCGATCTGTACCAAAATCCACCGATCTTCAGAACTCTACAATTTAGGGCTGTATGCGAAACATTATTTGATTCTGTTTGAATTTGCGGCTGTTATCGTTTGCCAAACACACAAAGTTACCCTTGATAAAAAAAAACCGTTGCTGGTAAACTACCCCTTTCCATTAACCGATCGTCACCAAAAACAATAGGTCGCGAGTAATCTACAAATCAGGGCTGTATGCAAAAAATTATTTGATTCTGTTTGAATTTGCGGCTGTTCTCGTTTGCCATAGAAAAAAAATCTACAGACACACAGACAGACAGACAGACAGACACACACACAGACACTTTTCGAAAAACGACTTTTTTTCATGTTTTGAGTGTAGTACAATCAGAATCTGCAATAATCTCGAACACCATTTTTTTTGCCATCACCATACTTCCATTTCCTTAAGGAACATGGAAGTAAAAGCGTGAAAATGTAAGAAAATAAACATGAGTGAGGCCAGAAATAACGCGAATTTTGTGTGTGTGTGTGTGTGTGTGTGTGTGTGTGTGTGTGTGTGTGTGTGTGTGTGTGTGTGTGTGTGTGTGTGTGTGTGTGTGTGTGTGTGTGTGTGTGTGTCTTCCCTGCCTTTTTATTGCTGTAGTCATAATAATATAATGGAAACGTAAACATTACATAACTGAGATATGCTTACCTGCCACGAACGATATATTATTTTATACATGTACGAGGTGTGTTCAAAAAAAGACCGAACTATTTGTGTAGCACGGAAACTAGCGCATAGAGCGAGCTGCAGAATTAAGTGCTGCTAGCGACAGGTTTTGACGCCTGAATGCCGTTTTCTCTGTCCCGTCACGATCTTCAGTCTTCGAGCTACACGCGCTGTAGTGGGCACGGGCACACACCGTCCGGCGGATTTATAACGAAGTGAGAATGAAGATCTGAACACAACGTGTGTGTATAAAATTTTGCTGCTGACTTCGTAAAATCTTTACAGAGCTATTTCCATTGTCTTCCAAAGTTTTCATTACCATTTGCATTGGTACGCAGTTGTTGACCGATTTCAAAACGGGTCTTCCTGATCGTCGTCAACAAACACAATAAGAATTTTTCAGTGATACGATACATTTAATTTTTTCTATCAAAATTTAATTTTACGATGTTAAATGGATTCTGTCAGAAAGTATCGGCATTTAAACGATGATTTACAATTACCACATCACGAGCTCTCTTCCCATGATCTTCGATATCGCTTTGATCTGCACCGACCATTGTTTTTCCCTCTTTAAAAATTCTTAAACTAATCGTTCGCCTCACGCAGGCTTCCGCGTATGCTTAATTGAAAACCAGAATGTCTCTGAAAAGTTTTAACCTAGTTTTGCTGCAAAATTTCATACGCACACGTTGTTCTCGCGGTCTTTCTTAATCGCTTTGTCACTAATCCGCCGGCGAGCATGTGCACGTCCCCACTCAATGTGATATACCTCAAAGACTACTGCTAATAGCGGAACACAATAAGTGGTAGTTTGTTGTCAAAAACTATCGCTAGGTGCGCGCAAAGTCGCGGCGCGTCGTTTGTGCGGATTGATGTGTTACTCAAAAAGTTTGGTCTTTTTATGAACACACCTCGTATATTAACTCATACATTGCCTGGCAACAAAATTATTTTATTTTTAACAATTACCATTGTTTGAAAAAGTTTAAATGCATTTTCAAGTACTTTACTGTTGTTAAAACGTAAAAGGTTGCAGGTAAACTACCCCTTCCCCTTAACCCATCTTCACCAAAATCGAAAATCCTTGAGATTTCTACAATTCAGGGACATATGCAAAAAATTATTTGATTCTGTTTGAATTTGCGGCTGTTATCGTTTGCCATAGAAAATACGCTTGATAAAAAAACGTTGCAGGTAAACTACCCCTTCCCCTTAACCGATCTTCACCACAAACAACAGGTCTTGAGTACTCTACAAATCAGGGCTGTATGCAAAACATTATTTGATTCTGTTTGAATTTGCGGCTGTTATCGTTTGCCATAGAAAATACCCTTGTTAAAAAAACGTTGCAGGTAAACTACCACTTTCCCTCAACCGATCTTCACCAAAAACAAAAGGTCTTGAGACCTCTACAATTTAGGGCTGTATGCAAATAATCTTTTGATTCTGTTTGAATTTGCGGCTGTTATTGTTTGCCATAAAAAAATACCCTTGATAAAAAAAAACCGTTGCAGGTAAACTACCCCTTTCCCTCAACCGATCTTCACCAAAAAAATAGGTCTTGAGTACTCTACAAATCAGGGCAGTATGCAAAACATTATTTGATTCTGTTTGAATTTGCGGCTGTTATCGTTTGCCAAACAAACAAAATTACCCTTGCTAAAAAAAACCCTTGCAGGTAAACTACCCCTTTCCCTCAACCGATCTTCACCAAAAACAATAGGTCGCGAGTACTCTGCAAATCAGGGCTGCATGCAAAAAATTATTTGATTCTGTTTGAATTTGCGGCAGTTATCGTTTGCCATAGAAAAAAAATCTACAGACACAGACACACAGACAGACAGACACACACACAGACACTTTTCGGAAAACGACTTTTTTTCATGTTTTGAGTGTAGTAGAATCAGAATCTGCAATAATCTCGAACACGATTTTTTTTGCCATCACCATACTTCCATTCCTTAAGGAATATGGAAGTAAAATATCGGTATGGAGAACCATACATGACTTCCATGTTCTAAGATTTATATTTAAAATCATATTCGAAATGAAATATTTCCATAGAAACTACGTTTTTCTACTTATTGCTTCAGCATTAACCACAGTACTGTGGTCACTAACGTATACCACCTCACGTTTTCGCACTCGATTTTCACCGATGATGGCAGTCGATGGCACTGCCGAAAAGTCTGGTTTTGCAGAAAACATTGGACTACGGCTAAAGAGCCCGGGAAGCAATTTTAACAAAAAACTACTTCTTTGTTGCCGATAACGTAGTACACATATAAAAAATTCTCCCCTCCACCTTCAACTATAATTTTTAATAATAGAAAATTACCCCCACCCCGTTCACCTAACTTCTTCATTTATAGATATTTCATTTACGTTTCTACAGTGGATTACTATGAGCTTCTTATCAGGATACTTTATTTATAAAAATTAAGTACTTTACTCTTGTTAAATCATAAAATGTTTCAGGTACACTACCCCTTTCTCTTAACCGATCTTCTCCAAACTCAACAGACCTTCCGTCCTCTACAATTCAGCGAAGCATGCAAAAAAATATTTGATTCTGTTTGAATGTGCGGCAGTTATCGTTCGTCATTGAAACATTTCTCTTGTTACAACATAAAATGTTGCAGGTAAACTACCCCTTTCCCTTAACCGATCTTCACCAAAATCAATAGACCTTGAGATCTCTGCAACTCAGGAAAGGGTGCAAAAAATTATTTGATTCTCTTTGAATTTTCGGCAGTTATCGTTCGTCATAAAAAAATTACCCTTTTTAAAACATAAAGTTGCTGATAAACTACCCCTTCCCTTAACTGATCTTCAACAAAGTCAACAGACCTTGAGTTCTCTTTAGTTCAAAAAGGTATGCAAAAACCTAGTTGATTCTGTTTGAATTTACGGCAGTTACCGTTCGTCATATAAAAAATTACCCTTGTTAAAACATAAAATGTTGCTGGTAAACTACCCCTTTCCCTTAACCGATCTTCACCAACACCAATACGTATTGAGAACTCTACAATACAGGGCAGTATGCAAAACATCATTTGATTCTGTTTGAATTTGCGGCTGTTATCGTTTACTATAGAAAAAAATTACCCTTGATAAAAAACCGTTGCAGGTAAACTACCCCTTTCCCTTAACCGATCTTCACCAAAAACGACAGGTCTTAGGTACTCCACAATTCAGGCCCGTATGCAAACAATTATTTGATTCTCTTTGAATTTACGGCAGTTATCGTTCGTCATAGAAAAAATACCCTTGTTAAAACATAAAACGTTGCCGGTAAACTACCCCTTTCCGTTAACCGATCTTCAACAAAATCAACAGACCTTGAGTTCTGTATAATTCAAAAAGGTATGCAGAAGAGTAGTTGATTCTGTTTTAATGTACGGCAGTTATCATTCGTCATAAAAAAAATTACCCTTGATAAAACATAAAATGTTGCAGGTAAACTACCCTATTCCCTTAACCGATCTTCACCAAAATCAAAAGATCTTGAGAACTCTACAATTCAGGGCGGTATGCGAAACATTATTTGATTCTGTTTGAATTTGCGGCTGTTATCGTTTGCCAAACAAACAAAATTACCCTTGCTAAAAAAAACCGTTGCAGGTAAACTACCCCTTTCCCTCAACCGATCTTCACCAAAAACAATAGGTCGCGAGTACTCTGCATTTCAGGGCTGCATGCAAAAAATTATTTGATTTTGTTTGAATTTGCGGCAGTTATCGTTTGCCATAGAAAAAAAATCTACAGACAGACAGACACACACACAGACACTTTTCGGAAAACGACTTTTTTCATGTTTTGAGTGTAGTAGAATCAGAATCTGCAATAATCTCGAACACGATTTTTTTTGCCATCACCATACTTCCATTCCTTAAGGAATATGGAAGTAAAATATCGGTATGGAGAACCATACATGACTTCCATGTTCTAAGATTTATATTTAAAATCATATTCGAAATGAAATATTTCCATAGAAACTACGTCTTTCTACTTATTGCTTCAGCATTAACCACAGTACTGTGGTCACTAACGTATACCACCTCACGTTTTCGCACTCGATTTTCACCGATGATGGCAGTCGATGGCACTGCCGAAAAGTCTGGTTTTGCAGAAAACATTGGACTACGGCTAAAGAGCCCGGGAAGCAATTTTAACAAAAAACTACTTCTTTGTTGCCGATAACGTAGTACACATATAAAAAATTCTCCCCTCCACCTTCAACTATAATTTTTAATAATAGAAAATTACCCCCACCCCGTTCACCTAACTTCTTCATTTATAGATATTTCATTTACGTTTCTACAGTGGATTACTATGAGCTTCTTATCAGGATACTTTATTTATAAAAATTAAGTACTTTACTCTTGTTAAATCATAAAATGTTTCAGGTACACTACCCCTTTCTCTTAACCGATCTTCTCCAAACTCAACAGACCTTCCGTCCTCTACAATTCAGCGAAGCATGCAAAAAAATATTTGATTCTGTTTGAATGTGCGGCAGTTATCGTTCGTCATTGAAACATTTCTCTTGTTACAACATAAAATGTTGCAGGTAAACTACCCCTTTCCCTTAACCGATCTTCACCAAAATCAATAGACCTTGAGCTCTCTGCAACTCAGGAAAGGGTGCAAAAAATTATTTGATTCTCTTTGAATTTTCGGCAGTTATCGTTCGTCATAAAAAAATTACCCTTTTTAAAACATAAAGTTGCTGATAAACTACCCCTTCCCTTAACTGATCTTCAACAAAGTCAACAGACCTTGAGTTCTCTTTAGTTCAAAAAGGTATGCAAAAACCTAGTTGATTCTGTTTGAATTTACGGCAGTTACCGTTCGTCATATAAAAAATTACCCTTGTTAAAACATAAAATGTTGCTGGTAAACTACCCCTTTCCCTTAACCGATCTTCACCAACACCAATACGTATTGAGAACTCTACAATACAGGGCAGTATGCAAAACATCATTTGATTCTGTTTGAATTTGCGGCTGTTATCGTTTACTATAGAAAAAAATTACCCTTGATAAAAAACCGTTGCAGGTAAACTACCCCTTTCCCTTAACCGATCTTCACCAAAAACGACAGGTCTTAGGTACTCCACAATTCAGGCCTGTATGCAAACAATTATTTGATTCTCTTTGAATTTACGGCAGTTATCGTTCGTCATAGAAAAAATACCCTTGTTAAAACATAAAACGTTGCCGGTAAACTACCCCTTTCCGTTAACCGATCTTCAACAAAATCAACAGACCTTGAGTTCTGTATAATTCAAAAAGGTATGCAGAAGAGTAGTTGATTCTGTTTTAATGTACGGCAGTTATCATTCGTCATAAAAAAAATTACCCTTGATAAAACATAAAATGTTGCAGGTAAACTACCCTATTCCCTTAACCGATCTTCACCAAAATCAAAAGATCTTGAGAACTCTACAATTCAGGGCGGTATGCGAAACATTATTTGATTCTGTTTGAATTTGCGGCTGTTATCGTTTGCCAAACAAACAAAATTACCCTTGCTAAAAAAAACCGTTGCAGGTAAACTACCCCTTTCCCTCAACTGATCTTCACCAAAAACAATAGGTCGCGAGTACTCTGCAAATCAGGGCTGCATGCAAAAAATTATTTGATTTTGTTTGAATTTGCGGCAGTTATCGTTTGCCATAGAAAAAAAATCTACAGACAGACAGACACACACACACAGACACTTTTCGGAAAACGACTTTTTTCATGTTTTGAGTGTAGTAGAATCAGAATCTGCAATAATCTCGAACACGATTTTTTTTGCCATCACCATACTTCCATTCCTTAAGGAATATGGAAGTAAAATATCGGTATGGAGAACCATACATGACTTCCATGTTCTAAGATTTATATTTAAAATCATATTCGAAATGAAATATTTCCATAGAAACTACGTCTTTCTACTTATTGCTTCAGCATTAACCACAGTACTGTGGTCACTAACGTATACCACCTCACGTTTTCGCACTCGATTTTCACCGATGATGGCAGTCGATGGCACTGCCGAAAAGTCTGGTTTTGCAGAAAACATTGGACTACGGCTAAAGAGCCCGGGAAGCAATTTTAACAAAAAACTACTTCTTTGTTGCCGATAACGTAGTACACATATAAAAAATTCTCCCCTCCACCTTCAACTATAATTTTTAATAATAGAAAATTACCCCCACCCCGTTCACCTAACTTCTTCATTTATAGATATTTCATTTACGTTTCTACAGTGGATTACTATGAGCTTCTTATCAGGATACTTTATTTATAAAAATTAAGTACTTTACTCTTGTTAAATCATAAAATGTTTCAGGTACACTACCCCTTTCTCTTAACCGATCTTCTCCAAACTCAACAGACCTTCCGTCCTCTACAATTCAGCGAAGCATGCAAAAAAATATTTGATTCTGTTTGAATGTGCGGCAGTTATCGTTCGTCATTGAAACATTTCTCTTGTTACAACATAAAATGTTGCAGGTAAACTACCCCTTTCCCTTAACCGATCTTCACCAAAATCAATAGACCTTGAGCTCTCTGCAACTCAGGAAAGGGTGCAAAAAATTATTTGATTCTCTTTGAATTTTCGGCAGTTATCGTTCGTCATAAAAAAATTACCCTTTTTAAAACATAAAGTTGCTGATAAACTACCCCTTCCCTTAACTGATCTTCAACAAAGTCAACAGACCTTGAGTTCTCTTTAGTTCAAAAAGGTATGCAAAAACCTAGTTGATTCTGTTTGAATTTACGGCAGTTACCGTTCGTCATATAAAAAATTACCCTTGTTAAAACATAAAATGTTGCTGGTAAACTACCCCTTTCCCTTAACCGATCTTCACCAACACCAATACGTATTGAGAACTCTACAATACAGGGCAGTATGCAAAACATCATTTGATTCTGTTTGAATTTGCGGCTGTTATCGTTTACTATAGAAAAAAATTACCCTTGATAAAAAACCGTTGCAGGTAAACTACCCCTTTCCCTTAACCGATCTTCACCAAAAACGACAGGTCTTAGGTACTCTACAATTCAGGCCTGTATGCAAACAATTATTTGATTCTCTTTGAATTTACGGCAGTTATCGTTCGTCATAGAAAAAATACCCTTGTTAAAACATAAAACGTTGCCGGTAAACTACCCCTTTCCGTTAACCGATCTTCAACAAAATCAACAGACCTTGAGTTCTGTATAATTCAAAAAGGTATGCAGAAGAGTAGTTGATTCTGTTTTAATGTACGGCAGTTATCATTCGTCATAAAAAAAATTACCCTTGATAAAACATAAAATGTTGCAGGTAAACTACCCTATTCCCTTAACCGATCTTCACCAAAATCAAAAGATCTTGAGAACTCTACAATTCAGGGCGGTATGCGAAACATTATTTGATTCTGTTTGAATTTGCGGCTGTTATCGTTTGCCAAACAAACAAAATTACCCTTGCTAAAAAAAACCGTTGCAGGTAAACTACCCCTTTCCCTCAACCGATCTTCACCAAAAACAATAGGTCGCGAGTACTCTGCAAATCAGGGCTGCATGCAAAAAATTATTTGATTCTGTTTGAATTTGCGGCAGTTATCGTTTGCCATAGAAAAAAAATCTACAGACAGACAGACACACACACAGACACTTTTCGGAAAACGACTTTTTTCATGTTTTGAGTGTAGTAGAATCAGAATCTGCAATAATCTCGAACACGATTTTTTTTGCCATCACCATACTTCCATTCCTTAAGGAATATGGAAGTAAAATATCGGTATGGAGAACCATACATGACTTCCATGTTCTAAGATTTATATTTAAAATCATATTCGAAATGAAATATTTCCATAGAAACTACGTCTTTCTACTTATTGCTTCAGCATTAACCACAGTACTGTGGTCACTAACGTATACCACCTCACGTTTTCGCACTCGATTTTCACCGATGATGGCAGTCGATGGCACTGCCGAAAAGTCTGGTTTTGCAGAAAACATTGGACTACGGCTAAAGAGCCCGGGAAGCAATTTTAACAAAAAACTACTTCTTTGTTGCCGATAACGTAGTACACATATAAAAAATTCTCCCCTCCACCTTCAACTATAATTTTTAATAATAGAAAATTACCCCCACCCCGTTCACCTAACTTCTTCATTTATAGATATTTCATTTACGTTTCTACAGTGGATTACTATGAGCTTCTTATCAGGATACTTTATTTATAAAAATTAAGTACTTTACTCTTGTTAAATCATAAAATGTTTCAGGTACACTACCCCTTTCTCTTAACCGATCTTCTCCAAACTCAACAGACCTTCCGTCCTCTACAATTCAGCGAAGCATGCAAAAAAATATTTGATTCTGTTTGAATGTGCGGCAGTTATCGTTCGTCATTGAAACATTTCTCTTGTTACAACATAAAATGTTGCAGGTAAACTACCCCTTTCCCTTAACCGATCTTCACCAAAATCAATAGACCTTGAGCTCTCTGCAACTCAGGAAAGGGTGCAAAAAATTATTTGATTCTCTTTGAATTTTCGGCAGTTATCGTTCGTCATAAAAAAATTACCCTTTTTAAAACATAAGGTTGCTGATAAACTACCCCTTCCCTTAACTGATCTTCAACAAAGTCAACAGACCTTGAGTTCTCTTTAGTTCAAAAAGGTATGCAAAAACCTAGTTGATTCTGTTTGAATTTACGGCAGTTACCGTTCGTCATATAAAAAATTACCCTTGTTAAAACATAAAATGTTGCTGGTAAACTACCCCTTTCCCTTAACCGATCTTCACCAACACCAATACGTATTGAGAACTCTACAATACAGGGCAGTATGCAAAACATCATTTGATTCTGTTTGAATTTGCGGCTGTTATCGTTTACTATAGAAAAAAATTACCCTTGATAAAAAACCGTTGCAGGTAAACTACCCCTTTCCCTTAACCGATCTTCACCAAAAACGACAGGTCTTAGGCACTCTACAATTCAGGCCTGTATGCAAACAATTATTTGATTCTCTTTGAATTTACGGCAGTTATCGTTCGTCATAGAAAAAATACCCTTGTTAAAACATAAAACGTTGCCGGTAAACTACCCCTTTCCGTTAACCGATCTTCAACAAAATCAACAGACCTTGAGTTCTGTATAATTCAAAAAGGTATGCAGAAGAGTAGTTGATTCTGTTTTAATGTACGGCAGTTATCATTCGTCATAAAAAAAATTACCCTTGATAAAACATAAAATGTTGCAGGTAAACTACCCTATTCCCTTAACCGATCTTCAACAAAATCAACAGACCTTGAGTTCTGTATAATTCAAAAAGGTATGCAGAAGAGTAGTTGATTCTGTTTTAATGTACGGCAGTTATCGTTCGTCAAAAAAAAAATTACCCTTGGAAAAACATAAAATGTTGCTGGTAAACAACCCTATTCCCTTAACCGATCTTCACCAAAACCAACAGGTCTTGAGAACTCTACATTTCAGGGCTGTATGCAAAATATTATATGATTCTGTTTGAATTTGCGGCTGTTATCGTTTGCCATATAAAATACCCTTGATAAAACAAAAAACGTGTCTGGTAAACTACCCCTTTCCCTTAACCGGTCTTCACCAAAAACAATAGGTCTTTAGTACTCAACAAAACAGGCCTGTATGCAAAAACTTATATTAAATTCTGTTTGAATTTGCGGCTCTTATCGTTTGCCATAGAAAATACCTTTTAAAACATAAAACGTAGCAGGTAAACTACCCCTTTCCCTTAACCGATCTTCACCAACACCAATAGGTATTGAGAACTCTACAATACAGGGCTGTATGCAAAACATCATTTGATTCTGTTTGAATTTGCGGCTGTTATCGTTTACCCGTTTACCATAGAAAAAAATTACCCTTGATGAAAAACCGTTGCTGGGAAACTACCCCTTTCCCTTAACCGATCTTCACCAAAATCGACAGGTCTTGAGAACTCTACAATTCAGGGTTGTATGTAAAATATTATATGATTTTGTTTGAATTTGCGGCTGTTATCGTTTGCCATACAAAATACCCTTGATAAAACAAAAACGTGGCAGGTAAACTACCCCTCTCCCTCAAACGATCTTCACCAAAAACAATAGGTCTTTAGCACTCAAGAAATCAGGGCTGTATGCAAAAACGTATTTGATTCTCTTTGAATTTGCGGCTCTTATCGTTTGCCATAGAAAATACCCTTTTAAAACATAAAACGTTGCTGGTAAACTACCCCTTTTCCTTAACCGATCTTCACCAAAACCAAAAGGTCTTGAGAACTCTACAATTCAGGGCAGTATGCAAAACATTATTTGATTATGTTTGAATTTGCGGCTGTTATCGTTTGCCATAGGAAATACCCTTGGTAAAACATAAAACGTTGCAGGTAAACTACCCCATTCCCTTAACCGATCTGTACCAAAATCCACCGATCTTCAGAACTCTACAATTTAGGGCTGTATGCGAAACATTATTTGATTCTGTTTGAATTTGCGGCTGTTATCGTTTGCCAAACACACAAAGTTACCCTTGATAAAAAAAAAACCGTTGCTGGTAAACTACCCCTTTCCCTTAACCGATCGTCACCAAAAACAATAGGTCGCGAGTAATCTACAAATCAGGGCTGTATGCAAAAAATTATTTGATTCTGTTTGAATTTGCGGCTGTTCTCGTTTGCCATAGAAAAAAAATCTACAGACACACAGACAGACAGACACACACACAGACACTTTTCGAAAAACGACTTTTTTTCATGTTTTGAGTGTAGTACAATCAGAATCTGCAATAATCTCGAACACGATTTTTTTTGCCATCACCATACTTCCATTTCCTTAAGGAACATGGAAGTAAAAGCGTGCAAATGTAAGAAAATAAACATGAGTGAGGCCAGAAATAACGCGAATTTTGTGTGTGTGTGTGTGTGTGTGTGTGTGTGTGTGTGTGTGTGTGTGTGTGTGTGTGTGTGTGTGTGTGTGTGTGTGTGTGTGTGTGTGTGTGTGTGTGTGTGTGTGTGTGTGTGTGTGTGTGTGTCTTCCCTGCCTTTTTATTGCTGTAGTCATAATAATATAATGGAAACGTAAACATTACATAACTGAGATATGCTTACCTGCCACGAACGATATATTATTTTATACATGTACGAGGTGTGTTCAAAAAAAGACCGAACTATTTGTGTAGCACGGAAACTAGCGCATAGAGCGAGCTGGAGAATTAAGTGCTGCTAGCGACAGGTTTTGACGCCTGAATGCCGTTTTCTCTGTCCCGTCACGATCTTCAGTCTTCGAGCTACACGCGCTGTAGTGGACACGGGCACACACCGTCCGGCGGATTTATAACGAAGTGAGAATGAAGATCTGAACACAACGTGTGTGTATAAAATTTTGCTGCTGACTTCGTAAAATCTTTACAGAGCTATTTCCATTGTCTTCCAAAGTTTTCATTACCATTTGCATTGGTACGCAGTTGTTGACCGATTTCAAAACGGGTCTTTATGATCGTCGTCAACAAACACAATAAGAATTTTTCAGTGATACGATACATTTAATTTTTTCTATCAAAATTTAATTTTACGATGTTAAATGGATTCTGTCAGAAAGTATCGGCATTTAAACGATGATTTACAATTACCACATCACGAGCTCTCTTCCCATGATCTTCGATATCGCTTTGATCTGCACCGACCATTGTTTTTCCCTCTTTAAAAATTCTTAAACTAATCGTTCGCCTCACGCAGGCTTCCGCGTATGCTTAATTGAAAACCAGAATGTCTCTGAAAAGTTTTAACCTAGTTTTGCTGCAAAATTTCATACGCACACGTTGTTCTCGCGGTCTTTCTTAATCGCTTTGTCACTAATCCGCCGGCCAGCATGTGCACGTCCCCACTCAATGTGATATACCTCAAAGACTACTGCTAATAGCGGAACACAATAAGTTGTAGTTTGTTGTCAAAAACTATCGCTAGGTGCGCGCAAAGTCGCGGCGCGTCGTTTGTGCGGATTGATGTGTTACTCAAAAAGTTTGGTCTTTTTATGAACACACCTCGTATATTAACTCATACATTGCCTGGCAACAAAATTATTTTATTTTTAACAATTACCATTGTTTGAAAAAGTTTAAATGCATTTTCAAGTACTTTACTGTTGTTAAAACGTAAAAGGTTGCAGGTAAACTACCCCTTCCCCTTAACCCATCTTCACCAAAATCGAAAATCCTTGAGATTTCTACAATTCAGGGACGTATGCAAAAAATTATTTGATTCTGTTTGAATTTGCGGCTGTTATCGTTTGCCATAGAAAATACGCTTGATAAAAAAACGTTGCAGGTAAACTACCCCTTCCCCTTAACCGATCTTCACCACAAACAACAGGTCTTGAGTACTCTACAAATCAGGGCTGTATGCAAAACATTATTTGATTCTGTTTGAATTTGCGGCTGTTATCGTTTGCCATAGAAAATACCCTTGTTAAAAAAACGTTGCAGGTAAACTACCACTTTCCCTCAACCGATCTTCACCAAAAACAAAAGGTCTTGAGACCTGTACAATTTAGGGCTGTATGCAAATAATCTTTTGATTCTGTTTGAATTTGCGGCTGTTATCGTTTGCCATAAAAAAATACCCTTGATAAAAAAAAACCGTTGCAGGTAAACTACCCCTTTCCCTCAACCGATCTTCACCAAAAACAATAGGTCTTGAGTACTCTACAAATCAGGGCAGTATGCAAAACATTATTTGATTCTGTTTGAATTTGCGGCTGTTATCGTTTGCCATAGGAAATACCCTTGTTAAAACATAAAACGTTACAGGTAAACTACCCCTTTCCCTTAACCGATCTTCACCAAAATCAAAAGATCTTGAGAACTCTACAATTCAGGGCTGTATGCGAAACATTATTTGATTCTGTTTGAATTTGCGGCTGTTATCGTTTGCCAAACAAACAAAATTACCCTTGCTAAAAAAAACCGTTGCAGGTAAACTACCCCTTTCCCTCAACCGATCTTCACCAAAAACAATAGGTCGCGAGTACTCTGCAAATCAGGACTGCATGCAAAAAATTATTTGATTCTGTTTGAATTTGCGGCAGTTATCGTTTGCCATAGAAAAAAATCTACAGACACACAGACAGACAGACACACACACAGACACTTTTCGGAAAACGACTTTTTTTCATGTTTTGAGTGTAGTAGAATCAGAATCTGCAATAATCTCGAACACGATTTTTTTTGCCATCACCATACTTCCATTCCTCAAGGAATATGGAAGTAAAATATCGGTATGGAGAACCATACATGACTTCCATGTTCTAAGATTTATATTTAAAATCATATTCGAAATGAAATATTTCCATAGAAACTACGTTTTTCTACTTAATGCTTCAGCATTAACCACAGTACTGTGCTCACTAACGTATACCACCACCACCTCACGTTTTCGCACTCGATTTTCACCGATGATGGCAGTCGATGGCACTGCCGAAAAGTCTGGTTTTGCAGAAAACATTGGACTACGGCTAAAGAGCCCGGGAAGCAATTTTAACAAAAAACTACTTCTTTGTTGCCGATAACGTAGTACACATATAAAAAATTCTCCCCTCCACCTTCAACTATAATTTTTAATAATAGAAAATTACCCCCACCCCGTTCACCTAACTTCTTCATTTATAGATATTTCATCTATGTTTCTACAGTGGATTACTATAAGCTTCTTATCAGGATACTTTATTTATAAAAATTAAGTACTTTACTCTTGTTAAATCATAAAATGTTTCAGGTAAACTACCCCTTTCTCTTAACCGATCTTGTCCAAAATCAACAGACCTTCCGTCCTCTACAATTCAGCGAAGCATGCAAAAAAATATTTGATTCTGTTTGAATGTGCGGCAGTTATCGTTCGTCATTGAAACATTTCTCTTGTTACAACATAAAATGTTGCAGGTAAACTACCCCTTTCCCTTAACCGATCTTCTCCAAAATCAACAGACCTTCCGTCCTCTACAATTCAGCGATGCATGCAAAACAATATTTGATTCTGTTTGAATGTGCGGCAGTTATCGTTCGTCATTGAAACATTTCTCTTGTTACAACATAAAATGTTGCAGGTAAACTACCCCTTTCCCTTAACCGATCTTCACCAAAATCAATAGACCTTGAGCTCTCTGCAACTCAGGAAAGGGAGCAAAAAATTATTTGATTCTCTTTGAATTTTCGGCAGTTATCGTTCGTCATAAAAAAATTACCCTTTTTAAAACATAAAGTTGCTGATAAACTACCCCTTCCCTTAACTGATCTTCAACAAAATCAACAGACCTTGAGTTCTCTTTAGTTCAAAAAGGTATGCAAAAACCTAGTTGATTCTGTTTGAATTTACGGCAGTTACCGTTCGTCATATAAAAAATTACCCTTGTTAAAACATAAAATGTTGCTGGTAAACTACCCCTTTCCCTTAACCGATCTTCACCAACACCAATACGTATTGAGAACTCTACAATACAGGGCAGTATGCAAAACATCATTTAATTCTGTTTGAATTTGCGGCTGTTATCGTTTACTATAGAAAAAAATTACCCTTGATAAAAAACCGTTGCAGGTAAACTACCCCTTTCCGTTAACCGATCTTCAACAAAATCAACAGACCTTGAGTTCTGTATAATTCAAAAAGGTATGCAGAAGAGTAGTTGATTCTGTTTTAATGTACGGCAGTTATCATTCGTCATAAAAAAAATTACCCTTGATAAAACATAAAATGTTGCAGGTAAACTACCCTATTCCCTTAACCGATCTTCAACAAAATCAACAGACATTGAGTTCTGTATAATTCAAAAAGGTATGCAGAAGAGTAGTTGATTCTTTTTTAATGTACGGCAGTTATCGTTCGTCAAAAAAAAAAATTACCCTTGGAAAAACATAAAATGTTGCTGGTAAACAACCCTATTCCCTTAACCGATCTTCACCAAAACCAACAGGTCTTGAGAACTATACATTTTAGGGCTGTATGCAAAATATTATATGATTCTGTTTGAATTTGCGGCTGTTATCGTTTGCCATATAAAATACCCTTGATAAAACAAAAAACGTGTCTGGTAAACTACCCCTTTCCCTTAACCGGTCTTCACCAAAAACAATAGGTCTTTAGTACTCAACAAAACAGGCCTGTATGCAAAAACGTATTTGATTCTGTTTGAATTTGCGGCTCTTATCGTTTGCCATAGAAAATACCCTTTTAAAACATAAAACCTAGCAGGTAAACTACCCCTTTCCCTTAACCGATCTTCACCAACACCAATAGGTATTGAGAACTCTACAATACAGGGCTGTATGCAAAACATCATTTGATTCTGTTTGAATTTGCGGCTGTTATCGTTTACCCGTTTACCATAGAAAAATATCGGTATGGAGAACCATACATGACTTCCATATTCTAAGATTTATATTTAAAATCATTTTCAGCCAAACAGCCAGGCTGTGTCTTACCTGCCTTTTTATTGCTGTATTAAATGAAAAATATTATATTACATTAAAATGAAAAAATTATAATTTTATTGCCTGGCAACAAAATTATTTTATTTTTAACAATTACCATTGTTTCAAAAAGTTTAAATAAATTTTCAAGTACTTTACTCTTGTTAAAACGTAAAAGGTTGCAGGTAAACTACCCCTTCCCCTTAACCGATCTTCACCAAAATCGAAAGTCATTGAGACCTCTACAATTCAGGGACGTATGCAAAACATTATTTGATTCTGTTTCAATTTGCGGCTGTTATCGTTTGCCATCGAAAATACGCTTGATAAAAAAACGTTGCAGGTAAACTACCCCTTCCCCTCAACCGATCTGCACCAAAAACAATAGGTCTTGAGTACTCTACAAATCAGGGCTGTATGCAAAACATTATTTGATTCTGTTTGAATTTACGGCTGTTATCGTTTGCCATACAAAATACCCTTGTTAAAAAAACGTTGCCGGTAAACTACCCCTTTCCCTCAACCGATCTTCACCAAAAACAATAGGTCTTGAGAACTCTACAATTTAGGGCTGTATGCAAATAATCGTTTGATTCTGTTTGAATTTGCGGCTGTTATCGTTTGCCATAGGAAATACCCTGGTTAAAACATAAAATGTTACAGGTAAACTACCCCTTTCCCTTAACCGATCTTCACCAAAAACAATAGGTCTTGAGAACTCTACAATTCAGGGCTGTATGCGAAACATTATTTGATTCTGTTCGAATTTGCGGCTGTTATCGTTTGCCAAAAAAAAATTTCCATTGATTAAAAAAAACCGTTGCTGGTAAACTACCCCTTTCCCTCAACCGATCTTCACCAAAAACAATATGTCTTGAGTACTCTACAAATCAGGGCTGTATGCAAAAAATTATTTGATTCTGTTTGAATTTGCGGCAGTTATCGTTTGCCATAGAAAAAAAATCTACAGACAGACAGACACACACACAGACACTTTTCGGAAAACGACTTTTTTTCATGTTTTGAGTGTAGTAGAATCAGAATCTGCAATAATCTCGAACACGATTTTTTTTGCCATCACCATACTTCCATTCCTTAAGGAATATGGAAGTAAAATATCGGTATGGAGAACCATACATGACTTCCATATTCTAAGATTTATATTTAAGATCATTTTCGAAATGAAATATTACCATAGAAACTACTTCTTTCTACTTACTGCTTCAGCCTTAACCACAGTACTGTGGTCACTAACGTATACCACCTCACGTTATCGCACTCGATTTTCACTGATGATGGAAGTCGATGACATTGCCGAAATGTCTGGTTTTGTAGAAAACATTGGACTACGGCCAAATATCCCGGGAAGGAATTTTAACAAAAACTACTTCTTTGTTGCCGATAACGTTGTACACATCTATATCAGTGGCGAAGTTACATGGAGGCAATTGAGGCAATGCCTACCCTAAAAAATTCTGTAGAATAAAAATTATAAATACGTATGAACTACATAACGTAAAGATTATACATTGTTACTGCGACTGTCAAATTTATTAAACCGAAACGTGCTTTATTGAGCGACCGCTAGATGGTGACAGGTGAGATTCGGCATAGTTCGTTTAAAGCGAATGAGGCAACCTGAACTTGCCTCAGCGTTTTTTGTATACATCGCATGTAAGCAATGTAGTGGTGAGATAGGGAAGTGTAGGGAGGGGGGATTGTCCCGCGCTGTACACATAGAGCGTTGAGGCATGCCTCACTTCTGTGGTCCAAACAGTTAAGTTAAAGCGCCTGTGTTGTTTCTAAGTGTTTATTTTATGCGGTTATTAAAAGTGTCACTGTTATTCCGCTGAAGTAACAGATGATCAAGATTGTTATTTGAATTATTTGTAACATTAAACATATATATAGAAACTAATCAAGTTTAAAAATTTGAAGTTCAATCAGTTGTATTATTGTGTATGACTAATACAAGGATTGTTCAATAGACACACGTATAGAGCTGTAAAGCATTTTTTATTCAACGATTTTAAAAGAAGTCTCCAATAACATTAAGACATGAGTTCCACTGCTGCACTAACCTGTAGATTCCCTGCTAGTAAAATTCTTACGGCTGTTTGTGGAACCATTCGGTTACAGCAAACTCTACCTCAGCGTCCGATTTGACCCACCGTCCTTTTAGTGATTCCTTAAAAAAAATTTAAGATAAGATTTTTGCCTACCCATTCATTAACTACTAGCTTCTCCAGTAAGCAAATTGATGTCCATTTTTTCGGCTTGCACGCGTTATGTTGGTGTGGGTTTCGGCACTTTCCATTTAAAAAGCGTGCAAACGTAAGAAAATAAACATGAGTGAGGCCAGAAATAACGTGAATTGTGTGTGTGTGTGTGTGTGTGTGTGTGTGTGTGTGTGTGTGTGTGTGTGTGTGTTTGTGTCTTACCTGCCTTTTTATTGCCATATTAAATGAAAAATATTATATTACATTAAAATGAAAAAATTTTAATTTTATTGCCTGGCAACAAAATTATTTTATTTTTAACAATTACCATTGTTTGAAAAAGTTTAAATAAATTTTCAAGTACTTAACTCTTGTTAAAACGTAAAAGGTTGCAGGTAAACTACCCCTTTCCCTCAACCGATTTTCACCAAAAACAATAGGTCGCGAGTACTCTACAAATCAGGGCTGTATGCAAAAAATTATTTGATTCTGTTTGAATTTGCGGCAGTTATCGTTTGCCATAGAAAAAAAATCTACAGACACACACACAGACACTTTTTGGAAAACGACTTTTTTAATGTTTTGAGTGTAGTAGAATCAGAATCTGCAATAATCTGGAACACGATTTTTTTTGCCATCACCATACTTCCATTCCTTAAGGAATATGGAAGTAAAAATCTACAGACAGATAGACAGACAGACACACAGACACTTTTCGGAAAACGACTTTTTTTCATGTTTTGAGTGTAGTACAATCAGAATCTGCAATAATCTCGAACACGATTTTTTTTTGCCATCACCATACTTCCATTTCCTTAAGGAATATGAAAGTAATATCGTTATGGAGAACCATACATGACTTCCATGTTCTAAGATTTATATTTAAAATCATATTCGAAATGAAATATTTCCATAGAAACTACGTCTTTCTACTTATTGCTTCAGCATTAACCACAGTACTGTGGTCACTAACGTATACCACCTCACGTTTTCGCACTCGATTTTCACCGATGATGGCAGTCGATGGCACTGCCGAAAAGTCTGGTTTTGCAGAAAACATTGGACTACGGCTAAAGAGCCCGGGAAGCAATTTTAACAAAAAACTACTTCTTTGTTGCCGATAACGTAGTACACATATAAAAAATTCTCCCCTACACCTTCAACTATAATTTTTAATAATAGAAAATTACCCCCACCCCGTTCACCTAACTTCTTCATTTATAGATATTTCATCTACGTTTCTACAGTGGATTACTATGAGCTTCTTATCAGGATAATTTATTTATAAAAATTAAGTACTTTACTCTTGTTAAATCATAAAATGTTTCAGGTAAACTACCCCTTTCTCTTAACCGATCTTCTCCAAAATCAACAGACCTTCCGTCCTCTACAATTCAGGGAAGCATGCAAAAATATATTTGATTCTGTTTGAATGTGCGGCAGTTATCGTTCGTCATGGAAACATTTCTCTTGTTACAACATAAAATGTTGCTGGTAAACTACCCCTTTCCCTTAACCGATCTTCACAAAATCAATAGACCTTGAGCTCTCTGCAACTGAGGAAAGGGTGCCAAAAATTATTTGATTCTCATTGACTTTTCGGCAGTTATCGTTCGTCATAATAAAAATTACCCTTTTTAAAACATAAAACGTTGCTGATAAACTACCCCTTCCCTTAACTGATCTTCAACAAAATCAACAGACCTTGAGTTCTCTTTAGTTCAAAAAGGTATGCAAAAACCTAGTTGATTCTGTTTGAATTTACGGCAGTTATCGTTCGTCATATAAAAAATTACCCTTGTTAAAACATAAAATGTTGCTGGTAAACTACCCCTTTCCCTTAACCGATCTTCACCAGCACCAATAGGTATTGAGAACTCTATAATACAGGGCTGTATGCAAAACATCATTTGATTCTGTTTGAATTTGCGGCTGTTATCGTTTACTATAGAAAAAAATTACCCTTGATAAAAAATCGTTGCTAGTAAACTACCCCTTCCCCTTAACCGATCTTCACCAAAAACGTCAGGTCTTGGGTACTCTACAATTTAGGCCTGTATGCAAACAATTATTTGATTCTGTTTGAAATTGCGGCTGTTATCGTTTGCCATAGAAAACACGCTTGATAAAACATAAAACGTTGCTGGTAAACTACCCTATTCCATTAACCGATCTTCACCAATAACAATAGATCTTGAGAACTCTACAATTCAGGGCTGTACGCAAAACTTTAGTTGATTCTCTTTGAATTTACGGCAGTTATCGTTCGTCATAGAAAAAATACCCTAGTTAAAACATAAAACGTTACAGGTAAAATACCCCTTTCCCTTAACCGATCTTCACCAACACCAGTAAGTATTGAGAACTCTACAATACAGGACTGTATGCAAAACATCATTTGATTCTGTTTGAATTTGCGACTGTTATCGTTTGCCATAGAGAAAAATTACCCTTGATAAAAAACCGTTGCCAGTAAACTACCCCTTTCCCTTAACCGATCTTCACCAAAAACAATAGGTCTTGAGTACTCCACAAATCAGGGCTGCATGCAAAAATTTATTTGATTATGTTTGTGTTTGCGGCTGATATCGTTTGCATAGAAAATACCCTTGTTAAAAAATAAAACGTTGCTGATAAACTACCCTTTTCCCTTAACCGATCTTCAACAAAATCAACAGACCTTGAGTTCTGTATAATTCAAAAAGGTATGCAGAAGAGTAGTTGATTCTGTTTTAATGTACGGCAGTTATCGTTCGTCATAAAAAAAATTACCCTTGTTAAAACATAAAATGTTCCTGGTAAACTACCCTATTCCCTTAACCGATCTTCACCAAAACCAACATGTCTTGAGAACTCTACAATTCAGGGCACTATGCAAAACATTATTTGATTCTGTTTGACTTTACGGCTATTATCGTTTACCATAGAAAAAATTACCCTTGATAAAAAACCGTTGCCGGTAAACTACCCCTTTCCCTTAACCGAGCTTCACCAAAATCAACAGACCTTGAGTTCTGTATAATTGAAAAAGGTATGCAGAAGAGTAGTTGATTCTGTTTTAATGTACGGCAGTTATCGTTCGTCAAAAAAAAATTACCCTTGATAACACATAAAATGTTGCTGGTAAACAACCCTATTCCCTTAACCGATCTTCACCAAAACCAACATGTCTTGAGAACTCTACATTTCAGGGTTGTATGCAACATATTATATGATTCTGTTTGAATTTGCGGCTGTTATCGTTTGCCATATAAAATACCCTTGATAAAACAAAAAACGTGTCCGGAAAACTACCCCTCTCCCTTAACTGATCTTCACCAAAACAATAGGTCTTTAGTACTCAACAAAACAGGGATGTATGCAAAAACGTATTTGATTCTGTTTGAATTTGCGGCTGTTATCGTTTACCATAGAAAAAAATTTTCAAGTACTTTACTCTTGTTAAAACGTAAAAGGTTGCAGGTAAACTACCCCTTCCCCTTAACCGATCTTCACTAAAATCGAAAGTCATTGAGAACTCTAGAATTCAGGGACGTATGCAAAAAATTATTTGATTCTGTTTGAATTTGCGGCTGTTATCGTTTGCCATAGAAAAAACGCTTGATAAAAAAATCGTTGCTGGTAAACTACCCCTTCCCCTTAACCGATCTTCACCAAAAACAATAGGTCTTGAGTACACTACAAACAAGGGCTGTATGCAAAACATTATTTGATTCTGTTTGAATTTGCGGCTGTTATCGTTTGCCATAGAAAATACCCTTGTTAAAAAAACGTTGCAGATAAAATACCCCTTTCCCTCAACCGATCTTCACCAAAAACAATAGGTCTTGAGAACTCTACAATTTAGAGCTGTATGCAAATAATCTTTTGATTCTGTTTGAATTTGCGGCTGTTATCGTTTGTTTCAAAAAGTTTAAATAAATTTTCAAGTACTTTACTCTTGATAAAACGTAAAAGGTTGCAGGTAAACTACCCCTTCCCCTTAACCGATCTTCACCAAAATCGAAAGTCATTGAGAACTATACAATTCAGGGACGTATGCAAAAAATTATTTGATTCTGTTTGAATTTGCGGCTGTTATCGTTTGCCATAGAAAATACGCTTGATAAAAAAACGTTGCAGGTAAACTACCCCTTCCCCTTAACCGATCTTCACCAAAAACAATAGGTCTTGAGTACTCTACAAATCAGGGCTGTATGCAAAACATTATTTGATTCTGTTTGAATTTGCGGCTGTTATCGTTTGCCATAGAAAATACCCTTGTTAAAAAAACGTTGCAGGTAAACTACCCCTTTCCCTCAACCGATCTTCACCAAAAACAATAGGTCTTGAGAACTCTACAATTTAGGGCTGTATGCAAATAATCTTTTGATTCTGTTTGAATTTGCGGCTGTTATCGTTTGCCATAAGAAATACCCTTGTTAAAACATAAAACGTTACAGGTAAACTACCCCTTTCCCTTAACCGATCTTCACCAAAATCAAAATATCTTGAGAACTCTACAATTCAGGGCTGTATGCGAAACATTATTTGATTCTGTTTGAATTTGCGGCTGTTATCGTTTGCCAAACAAACAAAATTACCCTTGCTAAAAAAAAACCGTTGCAGGTAAACTACCCCTTTCCCTCAACCGATCTTCACCAAAAACAATAGGTCGCGAATACTCTGCAAGTCAGGGCTGCGTGCAAAACATTGTTTGATTCTGTTTGAATTTGCGGCAGTTATCGTTTGCCATAGAAAAAAAATCTACAGACACATAGACAGACAGACACACACACAGACACTTTTCGGAAAACAACTTTTTTTCATGTTTTGAGTGTAGTAGAATCAGAATCTGCAATAATCTCGAACACGATTTTTTTTGCCATCACCATACTTCCATTCCTTAAGGAATATAGAAGTAAATATCGGTATGGAGAACCATACATGACTTCCATATTCTAAGATTTATATTTAAAATCATTTTCGAAATGAAATATTACCATAGAAACTACTTCTTTTTACTTACTGCTTCAGCCTTAACCACAGTACTGTGGTCACTAACGTATACCACCTCACGTTATCGCACTCGATTTTCACTGATGATGGAAGTCGATGGCATTGCCGAAATGTCTGGTTTTGTAGAAAACATTGGACTACGGCCAAATATCCCGGGAAGGAATTTTAACAAAAACTACTTCTTTGTTGCCGATAACGTTGTACACATATATATCAGTGGCGAAGTTACATGGAGGCAATTGAGGCGATGCCTACCCTAACAAATTCTGTAGAATAAAAATTATAAATACGTATGAACTACATAACGTAAAGATTATACATTGTTACTGTGACTGTCAAATTTATTAAACCGAAACGTGCTTTATTGAGCGACCGCTAGATGGTGACAGGTGAGATTCGGCATAGTTCGTTTAAAGCGAATGAGGCAACCTGAACTTGCCTCAGCGTTTTTTGTATACATCGTATGTAAGCAATGTAGTGGTGTGATAGGGAAGTGTAGGGAGGGGGGATTGTCCCGCGCTGTACACATAGAGCGTTGAGGCATGCCTCACTTCTGTGGTCCAAACAGTTAAGTTAAAGCGCCTGTGTTGTTTCTAAGTGTTTATTTTATGCGGTTATAAAAGTGTCACTGTTATTCCGCTGAACTAACAGATGATCAAGATTGTCATTTGAATTATTTGTAACATTAAACATATATATAGAAACTAACCAAGTTTAAAAATTTGAAGTTCAATCAGTTGTATTATTGTGTATGACTAATACAAGGATTGTTCAATAGACACACGTATAGAGCTGTAAAGCATTTTTTATTCAACGATTTTAAAAGAAGTCTCCAATAACATTAAGACATGAGTTCCACTGTTGCGCTAACCTGTAGATTCCCTGCTAGTAAAATTCTTACGGCTGTTTGTGGAACCATTCGGTTACAGCAACTCTACCTCAGCATCCGATTTGACCCACCGTCCTTTTAGTGATTCCTTAAAAAAAATTTAAGATAAGATTTTTGCCTACCCATTCATTAACTACTAGCTTCGCCAGTAAGCAAATTGATGTCCATTTTTTCGGCTTGCACGCGTTATGTTGGTGTGGGTTTCGGCACTTTCCATTTAAAAAGCGTGCAAACGTAAGAAAATAAACATGAGTGAGGCCAGAAATAACGTGAATTGTGTGTGTGTGTGTGTGTGTGTGTGTGTGTGTGTGTGTTTGTGTCTTACCTGCCTTTTTATTGCCATATTAAATGAAAAATATTATATTACATTAAAATGAAAAAATTTTAATTTTATTGCCTGGCAACAAAATTATTTTATTTTTAACAATTACCATTGTTTGAAAAAGTTTAAATAAATTTTCAAGTACTTAACTCTTGTTAAAACGTAAAAGGTTGCAGGTAAACTACCCCTTTCCCTCAACCGATTTTCACCAAAAACAATAGGTCGCGAGTACTCTACAAATCAGGGCTGTATGCAAAAAATTATTTGATTCTGTTTGAATTTGCGGCAGTTATCGTTTGCCATAGAAAAAAAATCTACAGACACACACACAGACACTTTTTGGAAAACGACTTTTTTAATGTTTTGAGTGTAGTAGAATCAGAATCTGCAATAATCTGGAACACGATTTTTTTTGCCATCACCATACTTCCATTCCTTAAGGAATATGGAAGTAAAAATCTACAGACAGATAGACAGACAGACACACAGACACTTTTCGGAAAACGACTTTTTTTCATGTTTTGAGTGTAGTACAATCAGAATCTGCAATAATCTCGAACACGATTTTTTTTTGCCATCACCATACTTCCATTTCCTTAAGGAATATGAAAGTAATATCGTTATGGAGAACCATACATGACTTCCATGTTCTAAGATTTATATTTAAAATCATATTCGAAATGAAATATTTCCATAGAAACTACGTCTTTCTACTTATTGCTTCAGCATTAACCACAGTACTGTGGTCACTAACGTATACCACCTCACGTTTTCGCACTCGATTTTCACCGATGATGGCAGTCGATGGCACTGCCGAAAAGTCTGGTTTTGCAGAAAACATTGGACTACGGCTAAAGAGCCCGGGAAGCAATTTTAACAAAAAACTACTTCTTTGTTGCCGATAACGTAGTACACATATAAAAAATTCTCCCCTACACCTTCAACTATAATTTTTAATAATAGAAAATTACCCCCACCCCGTTCACCTAACTTCTTCATTTATAGATATTTCATCTACGTTTCTACAGTGGATTACTATGAGCTTCTTATCAGGATAATTTATTTATAAAAATTAAGTACTTTACTCTTGTTAAATCATAAAATGTTTCAGGTAAACTACCCCTTTCTCTTAACCGATCTTCTCCAAAATCAACAGACCTTCCGTCCTCTACAATTCAGGGAAGCATGCAAAAATATATTTGATTCTGTTTGAATGTGCGGCAGTTATCGTTCGTCATGGAAACATTTCTCTTGTTACAACATAAAATGTTGCTGGTAAACTACCCCTTTCCCTTAACCGATCTTCACAAAATCAATAGACCTTGAGCTCTCTGCAACTGAGGAAAGGGTGCCAAAAATTATTTGATTCTCATTGACTTTTCGGCAGTTATCGTTCGTCATAATAAAAATTACCCTTTTTAAAACATAAAACGTTGCTGATAAACTACCCCTTCCCTTAACTGATCTTCAACAAAATCAACAGACCTTGAGTTCTCTTTAGTTCAAAAAGGTATGCAAAAACCTAGTTGATTCTGTTTGAATTTACGGCAGTTATCGTTCGTCATATAAAAAATTACCCTTGTTAAAACATAAAATGTTGCTGGTAAACTACCCCTTTCCCTTAACCGATCTTCACCAGCACCAATAGGTATTGAGAACTCTATAATACAGGGCTGTATGCAAAACATCATTTGATTCTGTTTGAATTTGCGGCTGTTATCGTTTACTATAGAAAAAAATTACCCTTGATAAAAAATCGTTGCTAGTAAACTACCCCTTCCCCTTAACCGATCTTCACCAAAAACGTCAGGTCTTGGGTACTCTACAATTTAGGCCTGTATGCAAACAATTATTTGATTCTGTTTGAAATTGCGGCTGTTATCGTTTGCCATAGAAAACACGCTTGATAAAACATAAAACGTTGCTGGTAAACTACCCTATTCCATTAACCGATCTTCACCAATAACAATAGATCTTGAGAACTCTACAATTCAGGGCTGTACGCAAAACTTTAGTTGATTCTCTTTGAATTTACGGCAGTTATCGTTCGTCATAGAAAAAATACCCTAGTTAAAACATAAAACGTTACAGGTAAAATACCCCTTTCCCTTAACCGATCTTCACCAACACCAGTAAGTATTGAGAACTCTACAATACAGGACTGTATGCAAAACATCATTTGATTCTGTTTGAATTTGCGACTGTTATCGTTTGCCATAGAGAAAAATTACCCTTGATAAAAAACCGTTGCCAGTAAACTACCCCTTTCCCTTAACCGATCTTCACCAAAAACAATAGGTCTTGAGTACTCCACAAATCAGGGCTGCATGCAAAAATTTATTTGATTATGTTTGTGTTTGCGGCTGATATCGTTTGCATAGAAAATACCCTTGTTAAAAAATAAAACGTTGCTGATAAACTACCCTTTTCCCTTAACCGATCTTCAACAAAATCAACAGACCTTGAGTTCTGTATAATTCAAAAAGGTATGCAGAAGAGTAGTTGATTCTGTTTTAATGTACGGCAGTTATCGTTCGTCATAAAAAAAATTACCCTTGTTAAAACATAAAATGTTCCTGGTAAACTACCCTATTCCCTTAACCGATCTTCACCAAAACCAACATGTCTTGAGAACTCTACAATTCAGGGCACTATGCAAAACATTATTTGATTCTGTTTGACTTTACGGCTATTATCGTTTACCATAGAAAAAATTACCCTTGATAAAAAACCGTTGCCGGTAAACTACCCCTTTCCCTTAACCGAGCTTCACCAAAATCAACAGACCTTGAGTTCTGTATAATTGAAAAAGGTATGCAGAAGAGTAGTTGATTCAGTTTTAATGTACGGCAGTTATCGTTCGTCAAAAAAAAATTACCCTTGATAACACATAAAATGTTGCTGGTAAACAACCCTATTCCCTTAACCGATCTTCACCAAAACCAACATGTCTTGAGAACTCTACATTTCAGGGTTGTATGCAACATATTATATGATTCTGTTTGAATTTGCGGCTGTTATCGTTTGCCATATAAAATACCCTTGATAAAACAAAAAACGTGTCCGGTAAACTACCCCTCTCCCTTAACTGATCTTCACCAAAACAATAGGTCTTTAGTACTCAACAAAACAGGGATGTATGCAAAAACGTATTTGATTCTGTTTGAATTTGCGGCTGTTATCGTTTACCATAGAAAAAAATTTTCAAGTACTTTACTCTTGTTAAAACGTAAAAGGTTGCAGGTAAACTACCCCTTCCCCTTAACCGATCTTCACTAAAATCGAAAGTCATTGAGAACTCTAGAATTCAGGGACGTATGCAAAAAATTATTTGATTCTGTTTGAATTTGCGGCTGTTATCGTTTGCCATAGAAAAAACGCTTGATAAAAAAATCGTTGCTGGTAAACTACCCCTTCCCCTTAACCGATCTTCACCAAAAACAATAGGTCTTGAGTACACTACAAACAAGGGCTGTATGCAAAACATTATTTGATTCTGTTTGAATTTGCGGCTGTTATCGTTTGCCATAGAAAATACCCTTGTTAAAAAAACGTTGCAGATAAAATACCCCTTTCCCTCAACCGATCTTCACCAAAAACAATAGGTCTTGAGAACTCTACAATTTAGAGCTGTATGCAAATAATCTTTTGATTCTGTTTGAATTTGCGGCTGTTATCGTTTGTTTCAAAAAGTTTAAATAAATTTTCAAGTACTTTACTCTTGATAAAACGTAAAAGGTTGCAGGTAAACTACCCCTTCCCCTTAACCGATCTTCACCAAAATCGAAAGTCATTGAGAACTATACAATTCAGGGACGTATGCAAAAAATTATTTGATTCTGTTTGAATTTGCGGCTGTTATCGTTTGCCATAGAAAATACGCTTGATAAAAAAACGTTGCAGGTAAACTACCCCTTCCCCTTAACCGATCTTCACCAAAAACAATAGGTCTTGAGTACTCTACAAATCAGGGCTGTATGCAAAACATTATTTGATTCTGTTTGAATTTGCGGCTGTTATCGTTTGCCATAGAAAATACCCTTGTTAAAAAAACGTTGCAGGTAAACTACCCCTTTCCCTCAACCGATCTTCACCAAAAACAATAGGTCTTGAGAACTCTACAATTTAGGGCTGTATGCAAATAATCTTTTGATTCTGTTTGAATTTGCGGCTGTTATCGTTTGCCATAAGAAATACCCTTGTTAAAACATAAAACGTTACAGGTAAACTACCCCTTTCCCTTAACCGATCTTCACCAAAATCAAAATATCTTGAGAACTCTACAATTCAGGGCTGTATGCGAAACATTATTTGATTCTGTTTGAATTTGCGGCTGTTATCGTTTGCCAAACAAACAAAATTACCCTTGCTAAAAAAAAACCGTTGCAGGTAAACTACCCCTTTCCCTCAACCGATCTTCACCAAAAACAATAGGTCGCGAATACTCTGCAAGTCAGGGCTGCGTGCAAAACATTGTTTGATTCTGTTTGAATTTGCGGCAGTTATCGTTTGCCATAGAAAAAAAATCTACAGACACATAGACAGACAGACACACACACAGACACTTTTCGGAAAACAACTTTTTTTCATGTTTTGAGTGTAGTAGAATCAGAATCTGCAATAATCTCGAACACGATTTTTTTTGCCATCACCATACTTCCATTCCTTAAGGAATATAGAAGTAAATATCGGTATGGAGAACCATACATGACTTCCATATTCTAAGATTTATATTTAAAATCATTTTCGAAATGAAATATTACCATAGAAACTACTTCTTTTTACTTACTGCTTCAGCCTTAACCACAGTACTGTGGTCACTAACGTATACCACCTCACGTTATCGCACTCGATTGTCACTGATGATGGAAGTCGATGGCATTGCCGAAATGTCTGGTTTTGTAGAAAACATTGGACTACGGCCAAATATCCCGGGAAGGAATTTTAACAAAAACTACTTCTTTGTTGCCGATAACGTTGTACACATATATATCAGTGGCGAAGTTACATGGAGGCAATTGAGGCGATGCCTACCCTAACAAATTCTGTAGAATAAAAATTATAAATACGTATGAACTACATAACGTAAAGATTATACATTGTTACTGTGACTGTCAAATTTATTAAACCGAAACGTGCTTTATTGAGCGACCGCTAGATGGTGACAGGTGAGATTCGGCATAGTTCGTTTAAAGCGAATGAGGCAACCTGAACTTGCCTCAGCGTTTTTTGTATACATCGTATGTAAGCAATGTAGTGGTGTGATAGGGAAGTGTAGGGAGGGGGGATTGTCCCGCGCTGTACACATAGAGCGTTGAGGCATGCCTCACTTCTGTGGTCCAAACAGTTAAGTTAAAGCGCCTGTGTTGTTTCTAAGTGTTTATTTTATGCGGTTATTAAAAGTGTCACTGTTATTCCGCTGAACTAACAGATGATCAAGATTGTTATTTGAATTATTTGTAACATTAAACATATATATAGAAACTAACCAAGTTTAAAAATTTGAAGTTCAATCAGTTGTATTATTGTGTATGACTAATACAAGGATTGTTCAATAGACACACGTATAGAGCTGTAAAGCATTTTTTATTCAACGATTTTAAAAGAAGTCTCCAATAACATTAAGACATGAGTTCCACTGTTGCGCTAACCTGTAGATTCCCTGCTAGTAAAATTCTTACGGCTGTTTGTGGAACCATTCGGTTACAGCAACTCTACCTCAGCATCCGATTTGACCCACCGTCCTTTTAGTGATTCCTTAAAAAAAATTTAAGATAAGATTTTTGCCTACCCATTCATTAACTACTAGCTTCGCCAGTAAGCAAATTGATGTCCATTTTTTCGGCTTGCACGCGTTATGTTGGTGTGGGTTTCGGCACTTTCCATTTAAAAAGCGTGCAAACGTAAGAAAATAAACATGAGTGAGGCCAGAAATAACGTGAATTGTGTGTTTGTGTCTTACCTGCCTTTTTATTGCCGTATTAAATGAAAAATATTATATTACATTAAAATTAAAAAATTTTAATTTTATTGCCTGGCAACAAAATTATTTTATTTTTAACAATTACCATTGTTTCAAAAATTTAAATAAATTTGCAAGTACTTTACTCTTGTTAAAACGTAAAAGGTTGCAGGTAAACTACCCCTTCCCCTTAATCAATCTTCACCAAAATCGAAAGTCCTTGAGACCTCTACAATTCAGGGATGTATGCAAAAAATTATTTGATTCTGTTTGAATTTGCGGCTATCGTTTGCCATAGAAAATACGCTTGATAAAAAAACGGTGCAGGTAAACTACCCCTTCCCCTTAACCGATCTTCACCAAAAACAATAGGTCTTGAGTACTCTACAAATCAGGGCTGTATGCAAAACATTATTTGATTCTGTTTGAATTTGCGGCTGTTATCGTTTGCCATAGAAAATACCCTTGTTAAAAAAACGTTGCAAGTAAACTACCCCTTTCCCTTAACCGATCTTCACCAAAAACAACAGGTCTTGAGAACTCTACAATTTAGGGCTGTATGCAAATAATCGTTTGATTCTGTTTGAATTTTCGGCTGTTATCGTTTGCCATAGGAAATACCCTTGTTAAAACATAAAACGTTACAGGTAAACTACCCCTTTCCCTTAACCGATCTTCACCAAAAACAATAGGTCGCGAAAACTCTACAATACAGGGCTGTATACGAAACATTATTTAAGTCAGTTTGAATTTGCGGCTGTTATCGTTTGCCAAAAAAAAAAATTTCCCTTGATAAAAAAACCGTTGCTGGTAAACTACCCCTTCCCCTCAACCGATCTTCACCAAAAACAATAGGTCGCGAGTACTCTACAAATCAGGGCTGTATGCAAAAAATTATTTGATTCTGTTTGAATTTGCGGCAGTTATCGTTTGCCATAGAAAATACGCTTGATAAAAAAAGTTGCTGGTAAACTACCCCTTCCCCTCAACCGACCTTCACCAAAAACAATAGGTCTTGAGTACTCTACAAATCAGGGCTGTATGCAGAAAATTATTTGATTCTGTTTGAATTTGCGGCTGTTATCGTTTGCCATAAAAAATACCCTTGTTAAAAAAACGTTGTTGGTAAACTACCCCTTTCCCTTAACCGATCTTCACCAAAAACAATAGGTCTTGAGAACTCTACAATTTAGGGCTGTATGCAAATAATCGTTTGATTCTGTTTGAATTTTCGGCTGTTATCGTTTGCCATAGGAAATACCCTTGTTAAAACATAAAACGTTACAGGTAAACTACCCCTTTCCCTTAACCGATCTTCACCAAAAACAATAGGTCGCGAAAACTCTACAATTCAGGGCTGCATACGAAACATTATTTAAGTCTGTTTGAATTTGCGGCTGTTATCGTTTGCCAAAAAAAAAATTTCCCTTGATAAAAAAAACCGTTGCTGGTAAACTACCCCTTCGCCACAACCGATCTTCACCAAAAACAATAGGTGGCGAGTACTCTACAAATCAGGGCTGTATGCAAAAAATTATTTGATTCTGTTTGAATTTGCGGCAGTTATCGTTTGCCATAGAAAATACGCTTGATAAAAAACGTTGCTGGTAAACTACCCCTTCCCCTCAACCAATCTTCACCAAAAACAATAGGTCTTGAGTACTCTACAAATCAGGGCTGTATGCAGAAAATTATTTGATTCTGTTTGAATTTGCAGCTGTTATCGTTTGCCATAATATCGGTATGGAGAACCATACATGACTTCCATATTCTAAGATTTATATTTAAAATCATTTTCAGCCAAACAACCAGGCTGTGTCTTACCTGCCTTTTTATTGCTGTATTAAATGAAAAATATTATATTACATTAAAATGAAAAAATTATAATTTTATTGCCTGGCAACAAAATTATTTTATTTTTAACAATTACCATTGTTTCAAAAAGTTTAAATAAATTTTCAAGTACTTTACTCTTGTTAAAACGTAAAAGGTTGCAGGTAAACTACCCCTTCCCCTTAACCGATCTTCACCAAAATCGAAAGTCATTGAGACCTCTACAATTCAGGGACGTATGCAAAAAATTATTTCATTCTGTTTGAATTTGCGGCTGTTATCGTTTGCCATAGAAAATACGCTTGATAAAAAAACGTTGCAGGTAAACTACCCCTTCCCCTTAACCGATATTCACCAAAAACAATAGGTCTTGAGTACTCTACAAATCAGGGCTGTATGCAAAACATTATTTGATTCTGTTTGAATTTGCGGCTGTTATCGTTTGCCATAGAAAATACCCTTGTTAAAAAAACGTTGCAGGTAAACTACCCCTTTCCCTCAACCGATCTTCACCAAAAACAATAGGTCTTGAGAAATCTACAATTCAGGGCTGTATGCGAAACATTATTTGATTCTGTTTGAATTTGCGGCTGTTATCGTTTGCCAAAAAAAAAAAATTTCCCTTGATAAAAAAAACCGTTGCAGGTAAACTACCCCTTCCCCTCAACCGATCTTCACCAAAAACAATAGGTCGCGAGTACTCTACAAATCAGGGCTGTATGCAAAAAATTATTTGATTCTGTTTGAATTTGCGGCAGTTGTCGTTTGACATAGAAAATACGCATGATAAAAAACGTTGCTGGTAAACTACCCCTTCCCCTCAACCGATCTTCACCAAAACAATAGGTCTTGAGTACTCTACAAATCAGGGCTGTATGCAGAAAATTATTTGATTCTGTTTGAATTTGCGGCTGTTATCGTTTGCCATAGAAAATACCCTTGTTAAAAAAACGTTGTAGGTAAACTACCCCTTTCCCTTAACCGATCTTCACCAAAAACAAAAGGTCTTGAGAACTCTACAATTTAGGGCTGTATGCAAATAATCTTTTCATTCTGTTTGAATTTGCGGCTGTTATCGTTTGCCATAGGAAATACCCTTGTTAAAACATAAAACGTTACAGGTAAACTACCCCTTTCCCTTAACCGATCTTCACCAAAAACAATAGGTCTTGAGAACTCTACAATTCAGGGCTGTATGCGAAACATTATTTGATTCTGTTTGAATTTGCGGCTGTTATCGTTTGCCAAACAAACAAAATTTCCCTTGCTAAAAAAAAACCGTTGCAGGTAAACTACCCCTTTCCCTCAACCGATCTTCACCAAAAACAATAGGTCGCGAGAACTCTGCAAAACCGGGCTGTATGCAAAAAATTATTTGATTCTGTTTGAATTTGCGGCAGTTATCGTTTGCCATAGAAAAAAAATCTACAGACAGACAGACACACAGACAGACAGACGGACAGACACACAGACACTTTTCGGAAAACGACTTTTTTTCATGTTTTGAGTGTAGTAGAATCAGAATCTGCAATAATCTCGAACACGATTTTTTTTGCCATCACCATACTTCCATTCCTTAAGGAATATGGAAGTAAAAAATACCCTTGTTAAAAAAACGTTGTTGGTAAACTACCCCTTTCCCTTAACCGATCTTCACCAAAGACAATAGGTCTTGAGAACTCTACAATTTAGGGCTGTATGCAAATAATCTTTTGATTCTGTTTGAATTTGCGGCTGTTATCGTTTGCCATAGGAAATACCCTTGTTAAAACATAAAACGTTACAAGTAAACTACCCCTTTCCCTTAACCGATCTTCACCAAAAACAAAAGGTCTTGAGAACTCTACAATTCAGGGCTGTATACGAAACATTATTTGATTCTGTTTGAATTTGCGGCTGTTATCGTTTGCCAAAAAAAAAAATTTCCCTTGATAAAAAAAAAACCGTTGCTGGTAAACTACCCCTTTCCATCAACCGATCTTCACCAAAAACAATAGGTCGCGAGTCCTCTACAAATCAGGGCTGTATGCAAAAAATTATTTGATTCTGTTTGAATTTTCGGCTGTTATCGTTTGCCATAGGAAATACCCTTGTTAAAACATAAAACGTTACAGGTAAACTACCCCTTTCCCTTAACCGATCTTCACCAAAAACAATAGGTCGCGAAAACTCTACAATTCAGGGCTGCATACGAAACATTATTTAAGTCTGTTTGAATTTGCGGCTGTTATCGTTTGCCAAAAAAAAAATTTCCCTTGATAAAAAAAACCGTTGCTGGTAAACTACCCCTTCGCCACAACCGATCTTCACCAAAAACAATAGGTGGCGAGTACTCTACAAATCAGGGCTGTATGCAAAAAATTATTTGATTCTGTTTGAATTTGCGGCAGTTATCGTTTGCCATAGAAAATACGCTTGATAAAAAACGTTGCTGGTAAACTACCCCTTCCCCTCAACCAATCTTCACCAAAAACAATAGGTCTTGAGTACTCTACAAATCAGGGCTGTATGCAGAAAATTATTTGATTCTGTTTGAATTTGCGGCTGTTATCGTTTGCCATAATATCGGTATGGAGAACCATACATGACTTCCATATTCTAAGATTTATATTTAAAATCATTTTCAGCCAAACAACCAGGCTGTGTCTTACCTGCCTTTTTATTGCTGTATTAAATGAAAAATATTATATTACATTAAAATGAAAAAATTATAATTTTATTGCCTGGCAACAAAATTATTTTATTTTTAACAATTACCATTGTTTCAAAAAGTTTAAATAAATTTTCAAGTACTTTACTCTTGTTAAAACGTAAAAGGTTGCAGGTAAACTACCCCTTCCCCTTAACCGATCTTCACCAAAATCGAAAGTCATTGAGACCTCTACAATTCAGGGACGTATGCAAAAAATTATTTCATTCTGTTTGAATTTGCGGCTGTTATCGTTTGCCATAGAAAATACGCTTGATAAAAAAACGTTGCAGGTAAACTACCCCTTCCCCTTAACCGATATTCACCAAAAACAATAGGTCTTGAGTACTCTACAAATCAGGGCTGTATGCAAAACATTATTTGATTCTGTTTGAATTTGCGGCTGTTATCGTTTGCCATAGAAAATACCCTTGTTAAAAAAACGTTGCAGGTAAACTACCCCTTTCCCTCAACCGATCTTCACCAAAAACAATAGGTCTTGAGAAATCTACAATTCAGGGCTGTATGCGAAACATTATTTGATTCTGTTTGAATTTGCGGCTGTTATCGTTTGCCAAAAAAAAAAAATTTCCCTTGATAAAAAAACCGTTGCAGGTAAACTACCCCTTCCCCTCAACCGATCTTCACCAAAAACAATAGGTCGCGAGTACTCTACAAATCAGGGCTGTATGCAAAAAATTATTTGATTCTGTTTGAATTTGCGGCAGTTGTCGTTTGACATAGAAAATACGCATGATAAAAAACGTTGCTGGTAAACTACCCCTTCCCCTCAACCGATCTTCACCAAAACAATAGGTCTTGAGTACTCTACAAATCAGGGCTGTATGCAGAAAATTATTTGATTCTGTTTGAATTTGCGGCTGTTATCGTTTGCCATAGAAAATACCCTTGTTTAAAAAACGTTGTAGGTAAACTACCCCTTTCCCTTAACCGATCTTCACCAAAAACAAAAGGTCTTGAGAACTCTACAATTTAGGGCTGTATGCAAATAATCTTTTCATTCTGTTTGAATTTGCGGCTGTTATCGTTTGCCATAGGAAATACCCTTGTTAAAACATAAAACGTTACAGGTAAACTACCCCTTTCCCTTAACCGATCTTCACCAAAAACAATAGGTCTTGAGAACTCTACAATTCAGGGCTGTATGCGAAACATTATTTGATTCTGTTTGAATTTGCGGCTGTTATCGTTTGCCAAACAAACAAAATTTCCCTTGCTAAAAAAAAACCGTTGCAGGTAAACTACCCCTTTCCCTCAACCGATCTTCACCAAAAACAATAGGTCGCGAGAACTCTGCAAAACCGGGCTGTATGCAAAAAATTATTTGATTCTGTTTGAATTTGCGGCAGTTATCGTTTGCCATAGAAAAAAAATCTGCAGACAGACAGACACACAGACAGACAGACAGACAGACAGACACACAGACACTTTTCGGAAAACGACTTTTTTTCATGTTTTGAGTGTAGTAGAATCAGAATCTGCAATAATCTCGAACACGATTTTTTTTGCCATCACCATACTTCCATTCCTTAAGGAATATGGAAGTAAAAAATACCCTTGTTAAAAAAACGTTGTTGGTAAACTACCCCTTTCCCTTAACCGATCTTCACCAAAGACAATAGGTCTTGAGAACTCTACAATTTAGGGCTGTATGCAAATAATCTTTTGATTCTGTTTGAATTTGCGGCTGTTATCGTTTGCCATAGGAAATACCCTTGTTAAAACATAAAACGTTACAAGTAAACTACCCCTTTCCCTTAACCGATCTTCACCAAAAACAAAAGGTCTTGAGAACTCTACAATTCAGGGCTGTATACGAAACATTATTTGATTCTGTTTGAATTTGCGGCTGTTATCGTTTGCCAAAAAAAAAAATTTCCCTTGATAAAAAAAAACCGTTGCTGGTAAACTACCCCTTTCCATCAACCGATCTTCACCAAAAACAATAGGTCGCGAGTCCTCTACAAATCAGGGCTGTATGCAAAAAATTATTTGATTCTGTTTGAATTTTCGGCTGTTATCGTTTGCCATAGGAAATACCCTTGTTAAAACATAAAACGTTACAGGTAAACTACCCCTTTCCCTTAACCGATCTTCACCAAAAACAATAGGTCGCGAAAACTCTACAATTCAGGGCTGCATACGAAACATTATTTAAGTCTGTTTGAATTTGCGGCTGTTATCGTTTGCCAAAAAAAAAATTTCCCTTGATAAAAAAAACCGTTGCTGGTAAACTACCCCTTCGCCACAACCGATCTTCACCAAAAACAATAGGTGGCGAGTACTCTACAAATCAGGGCTGTATGCAAAAAATTATTTGATTCTGTTTGAATTTGCGGCAGTTATCGTTTGCCATAGAAAATACGCTTGATAAAAAACGTTGCTGGTAAACTACCCCTTCCCATCAACCAATCTTCACCAAAAACAATAGGTCTTGAGTACTCTACAAATCAGGGCTGTATGCAGAAAATTATTTGATTCTGTTTGAATTTGCGGCTGTTATCGTTTGCCATAATATCGGTATGGAGAACCATACATGACTTCCATATTCTAAGATTTATATTTAAAATCATTTTCAGCCAAACAACCAGGCTGTGTCTTACCTGCCTTTTTATTGCTGTATTAAATGAAAAATATTATATTACATTAAAATGAAAAAATTATAATTTTATTGCCTGGCAACAAAATTATTTTATTTTTAACAATTACCATTGTTTCAAAAAGTTTAAATAAATTTTCAAGTACTTTACTCTTGTTAAAACGTAAAAGGTTGCAGGTAAACTACCCCTTCCCCTTAACCGATCTTCACCAAAATCGAAAGTCATTGAGACCTCTACAATTCAGGGACGTATGCAAAAAATTATTTCATTCTGTTTGAATTTGCGGCTGTTATCGTTTGCCATAGAAAATACGCTTGAAAAAAAAACGTTGCAGGTAAACTACCCCTTCCCCTTAACCGATATTCACCAAAAACAATAGGTCTTGAGTACTCTACAAATCAGGGCTGTATGCAAAACATTTGATTCTGTTTGAATTTGCGGCTGTTATCGTTTGCCATAGAAAATACCCTTGTTAAAAAAACGTTGCAGGTAAACTACCCCTTTCCCTCAACCGATCTTCACCAAAAACAATAGGTCTTGAGAAATCTACAATTCAGGGCTGTATGCGAAACATTATTTGATTCTGTTTGAATTTGCGGCTGTTATCGTTTGCCAAAAAAAAAAATTTCCCTTGATAAAAAAAACCGTTGCAGGTAAACTACCCCTTCCCCTCAACCGATCTTCACCAAAAACAATAGGTCGCGAGTACTCTACAAATCAGGGCTGTATGCAAAAAATTATTTGATTCTGTTTGAATTTGCGGCAGTTGTCGTTTGACATAGAAAATACGCATGATAAAAAACGTTGCTGGTAAACTACCCCTTCCCCTCAACCGATCTTCACCAAAACAATAGGTCTTGAGTACTCTACAAATCAGGGCTGTATGCAGAAAATTATTTGATTCTGTTTGAATTTGCGGCTGTTATCGTTTGCCATAGAAAATACCCTTGTTAAAAAAACGTTGTAGGTAAACTACCCCTTTCCCTTAACCGATCTTCACCAAAAACAAAAGGTCTTGAGAACTCTACAATTTAGGGCTGTATGCAAATAATCTTTTCATTCTGTTTGAATTTGCGGCTGTTATCGTTTGCCATAGGAAATACCCTTGTTAAAACATAAAACGTTACAGGTAAACTACCCCTTTCCCTTAACCGATCTTCACCAAAAACAATAGGTCTTGAGAACTCTACAATTCAGGGCTGTATGCGAAACATTATTTGATTCTGTTTGAATTTGCGGCTGTTATCGTTTGCCAAACAAACAAAATTTCCCTTGCTAAAAAAAAACCGTTGCAGGTAAACTACCCCTTTCCCTCAACCGATCTTCACCAAAAACAATAGGTCGCGAGAACTCTGCAAAACCGGGCTGTATGCAAAAAATTATTTGATTCTGTTTGAATTTGCGGCAGTTATCGTTTGCCATAGAAAAAAAATCTACAGACAGACAGACACACAGACAGACAGACAGACAGACACACAGACACTTTTCGGAAAACGACTTTTTTTCATGTTTTGAGTGTAGTAGAATCAGAATCTGCAATAATCTCGAACACGATTTTTTTTGCCATCACCATACTTCCATTCCTTAAGGAATATGGAAGTAAAAAATACCCTTGTTAAAAAAACGTTGTTGGTAAACTACCCCTTTCCCTTAACCGATCTTCACCAAAGACAATAGGTCTTGAGAACTCTACAATTTAGGGCTGTATGCAAATAATCTTTTGATTCTGTTTGAATTTGCGGCTGTTATCGTTTGCCATAGGAAATACCCTTGTTAAAACATAAAACGTTACAAGTAAACTACCCCTTTCCCTTAACCGATCTTCACCAAAAACAAAAGGTCTTGAGAACTCTACAATTCAGGGCGGTATAAGAAACATTATTTGATTCTGTTTGAATTTGCGGCTGTTATCGTTTGCCAAAAAAAAAAATTTCCCTTGATAAAAAAAAACCGTTGCTGGTAAACTACCCCTTTCCATCAACCGATCTTCACCAAAAACAATAGGTCGCGAGTCCTCTACAAATCAGGGCTGTATGCAAAAAATTATTTGATTCTGTTTGAATTTTCGGCTGTTATCGTTTGCCATAGGAAATACCCTTGTTAAAACATAAAACGTTACAGGTAAACTACCCCTTTCCCTTAACCGATCTTCACCAAAAACAATAGGTCGCGAAAACTCTACAATTCAGGGCTGCATACGAAACATTATTTAAGTCTGTTTGAATTTGCGGCTGTTATCGTTTGCCAAAAAAAAAATTTCCCTTGATAAAAAAAACCGTTGCTGGTAAACTACCCCTTCGCCACAACCGATCTTCACCAAAAACAACAGGTGGCGAGTACTCTACAAATCAGGGCTGTATGCAAAAAATTATTTGATTCTGTTTGAATTTGCGGCAGTTATCGTTTGCCATAGAAAATACGCTTGATAAAAAACGTTGCTGGTAAACTACCCCTTCCCATCAACCAATCTTCACCAAAAACAATAGGTCTTGAGTACTCTACAAATCAGGGCTGTATGCAGAAAATTATTTGATTCTGTTTGAATTTGCGGCTGTTATCGTTTGCCATAATATCGGTATGGAGAACCATACATGACTTCCATATTCTAAGATTTATATTTAAAATCATTTTCAGCCAAACAACCAGGCTGTGTCTTACCTGCCTTTTTATTGCTGTATTAAATGAAAAATATTATATTACATTAAAATGAAAAAATTATAATTTTATTGCCTGGCAACAAAATTATTTTATTTTTAACAATTACCATTGTTTCAAAAAGTTTAAATAAATTTTCAAGTACTTTACTCTTGTTAAAACGTAAAAGGTTGCAGGTAAACTACCCCTTCCCCTTAACCGATCTTCACCAAAATCGAAAGTCATTGAGACCTCTACAATTCAGGGACGTATGCAAAAAATTATTTCATTCTGTTTGAATTTGCGGCTGTTATCGTTTGCCATAGAAAATACGCTTGATAAAAAAACGTTGCAGGTAAACTACCCCTTCCCCTTAACCGATATTCACCAAAAACAATAGGTCTTGAGTACTCTACAAATCAGGGCTGTATGCAAAACATTATTTGATTCTGTTTGAATTTGCGGCTGTTATCGTTTGCCATAGAAAATACCCTTGTTAAAAAAACGTTGCAGGTAAACTACCCCTTTCCCTCAACCGATCTTCACCAAAAACAATAGGTCTTGAGAAATCTACAATTCAGGGCTGTATGCGAAACATTATTTGATTCTGTTTGAATTTGCGGCTGTTATCGTTTGCCAAAAAAAAAAAATTTCCCTTGATAAAAAAAACCGTTGCAGGTAAACTACCCCTTCCCCTCAACCGATCTTCACCAAAAACAATAGGTCGCGAGTACTCTACAAATCAGGGCTGTATGCAAAAAATTATTTGATTCTGTTTGAATTTGCGGCAGTTGTCGTTTGACATAGAAAATACGCATGATAAAAAACGTTGCTGGTAAACTACCCCTTCCCCTCAACCGATCTTCACCAAAACAATAGGTCTTGAGTACTCTACAAATCAGGGCTGTATGCAGAAAATTATTTGATTCTGTTTGAATTTGCGGCTGTTATCGTTTGCCATAGAAAATACCCTTGTTAAAAAAACGTTGTAGGTAAACTACCCCTTTCCCTTAACCGATCTTCACCAAAAACAAAAGGTCTTGAGAACTCTACAATTTAGGGCTGTATGCAAATAATCTTTTCATTCTGTTTGAATTTGCGGCTGTTATCGTTTGCCATAGGAAATACCCTTGTTAAAACATAAAACGTTACAGGTAAACTACCCCTTTCCCTTAACCGATCTTCACCAAAAACAATAGGTCTTGAGAACTCTACAATTCAGGGCTGTATGCGAAACATTATTTGATTCTGTTTGAATTTGCGGCTGTTATCGTTTGCCAAACAAACAAAATTTCCCTTGCTAAAAAAAAACCGTTGCAGGTAAACTACCCCTTTCCCTCAACCGATCTTCACCAAAAACAATAGGTCGCGAGAACTCTGCAAAACCGGGCTGTATGCAAAAAATTATTTGATTCTGTTTGAATTTGCGGCAGTTATCGTTTGCCATAGAAAAAAAATCTACAGACAGACAGACACACAGACAGACAGACACACAGACACTTTTCGGAAAACGACTTTTTTTCATGTTTTGAGTGTAGTAGAATCAGAATCTGCAATAATCTCGAACACGATTTTTTTTGCCATCACCATACTTCCATTCCTTAAGGAATATGGAAGTAAAAAATACCCTTGTTAAAAAAACGTTGTTGGTAAACTACCCCTTTCCCTTAACCGATCTTCACCAAAGACAATAGGTCTTGAGAACTCTACAATTTAGGGCTGTATGCAAGTAATCTTTTGATTCTGTTTGAATTTGCGGCTGTTATCGTTTGCCATAGGAAATACCCTTGTTAAAACATAAAACGTTACAAGTAAACTACCCCTTTCCCTTAACCGATCTTCACCAAAAACAAAAGGTCTTGAGAACTCTACAATTCAGGGCTGTATACGAAACATTATTTGATTCTGTTTGAATTTGCGGCTGTTATCGTTTGCCAAAAAAAAAAATTTCCCTTGATAAAAAAAAACCGTTGCTGGTAAACTACCCCTTTCCATCAACCGATCTTCACCAAAAACAATAGGTCGCGAGTCCTCTACAAATCAGGGCTGTATGCAAAAAATTATTTGATTCTGTTTGAATTTGCGGCTGTTATCGTTTGCCATAGAAAAAAAATCTACAGACACACACACAGACAGACACACACAGACACTTTTCGGAAAACGACTTTTTTTCATGTTTTGAGTGTAGTAGAATCAGAATCTGCAATAATCTCGAACACGATTTTTTTTGCCATCACCATACTTCCATTCCTTAAGGAAATATGGAAGTAAAAAAATTACCCTTGTTAAAACATAAAATGTTGCAGGTAAACTACCCCTTTCCCTTAACCGATCTTCACCAAAAACAATTGGTCTTTAGTACTCTACAAATCAGGGCTGCATGCAAAAAATTATTTGATTCTGTTTGAATTTGCGGCTGTTACCGTTTGCCATAGAAAATACCCTTGTTAAAACATAAAACGTTGCAGGTAAACTACCCCTTTCCCTTTACCGATCTTCACCAAAACCAATAGGTCTTGAGAACTCTATAATTCAGTGCTGTATGCAAAAGAATAGTTGATTCTGTTTGAATTTGCGGCTGTTATCGTTTGCCATAGAAAAATATCGGTATGGAGAACCATACATGACTTCCATATTCTAAGATTTATATTTAAAATCATTTTCGAAATGAAATATTACCATAGAAACTACTTCTTTCTACTTACTGCTTCAGCCTTAACCACAGTACTGTGGTCACTAACATATACCACCTCACGTTATCACACTCGATTTTCACTGATGATGGAAGTCAGTGGCATTGCCGAAACGTCTGGTTTTGTAGAAAACATTGGACTACGTCCAAATATCCCGGGAAGGAATTTTAACAAAAACTACTTCTTTGTTGCCGATAACGTTGTACACATATATATAAAATATATGCATAAAATTAATGGCTTGTATAAGTTAATGATTGATCTCCATTAAGTAGTGCTCAAGTTTTCGAAGTTTTAATATTATGATGTCCGTAATTAAAACATCAGAGCAGGTTTAGTGTGAATGAGGGTACACCGTGGACTAATATTTTCAACATTTCCTATTGAGCGTTGCTTAGAGTAAAGCTGCGAATCTACAGTGTATGTTTCACAGAACAAATACGCGAAAAAGAAGGAGCGCTCCGAAGTCACTCATGGACCCTCAGCATTTTGCAGAGGGTTCATTCCCTAAAGACGAAAAGTCTATCTATGAATCGTTCCTCTGTAAACACGTGCAGTTACACTGCCCAGCGATCCACAGGAAGCAAATTGATGTCCGTTTTTTCGGCTTGCACGCGTTATGTTGGTGTGGGTTTCGGCACTTTCCATTTAAAAAGCGTGCAAATGTAAGAAAATAAACATGAGTGAGGCCAGAAATAACGCGAATTTTGTGTGTGTGTGTGTGTGTGTGTGTGTGTCTTCCCTGCCTTTTTATTGCTGTAGTCATAATAATAAAATGGAAACGTAAACATTACATAACTGAGATATGCTTACCTGCCACGAACGATATATTATTTTTACTTCCATATTACTTAAGGAATGGAAGTATGGTGATGGCAAAAAAAATCGTGTTCGAGATTATTGCAGATTCTGATTCTACTACACTCAAAACATGAAAAAAAGTCGTTTTCCGAAAAGTGTCTGTGTGTCTGTCTGTCTGTCTGTCTGTGTGTCTGTAGATTTTTTTTCTATGGCAAACGATAACTGCCGCAAATTCAAACAGAATCAAATAATTTTTTGCATGCAGCTCTGATTTGCAGAGTACTCGCGACCTATTGTTTTTGGTGAAGATCGGTTGAGGGAAAGGGGTAGTTTACCTGCAACGGTTTTTTTTTAGCAAGGGTAATTTTGTTTGTTTGGCAAACGATAACAGACGCAAATTCAAACAGAATCAAATAATGTTTCGCATACAGCCCTGAATTGTATAGTTCTCAAGATCTTTTGATTTTGGTGAAGATCGGTTAAGGGAAAGGGGTAGTTTACCTGTAACGTTTTATGTTTTAACAAGGGTATTTCCTATGGCAAACGATAACAGCCGCAAATTCAAACAGAATCAAAAGATTATTTGCATACAGCCCTAAATTGTAGAGTTCTCAAGACCTATTGTTTTTGGTGAAGATCGGTTGAGGGAAAGGGGTAGTTTACCTGCAACGTTTTTTTAACAACGGTATTGTCTATGGCAAACGAAAACAGCCGCAAATTCAAACAGAATCAAATAATGTTTTGCATACAGCTCTGATTTGTAGAGTACTCAAGACCTATTGTTTTTGGTGAAGATCGGTTAAGGGAAAGGGGTAGTTTACCTGCAACGTTTTTTTATCAAGCGTATTTTCTATGGCAAACGATAACAGCCGCAAATTCAAACAGAATCAAATAATTTTTTGCATACGTCCCCGAGTCATAGAGGTCTCAATGACTTTCGATTTTGGTGAAGATCGGTTAAGGGGAAGGGGTAGTTTACCTGCAACCTTTTACGTTTTAACAAGAGTAAAGTACTTGAAAATTTATTTAAACTTTTTGAAACAATGGTAATTGTTAAAAATTAAATAATTTTGTTGCCAGGCAATAAAATTATAATTTTTTCATTTTAATGTAATATAATATTTTTCATTTAATACAGCAATAAAAAGGCAGGTAAGACACAGCCTGGCTGTTTGGCTGAAAATGATTTTAAATATAAATCTAAGAATATGGAAGTCATGTATGGTTCTCCATACCGATATTATACATGTACGAGGTGTGTTCAAAAAAAGACCGAACTATTTGTGTAGCACGGAAACTAGCGCATAGAGCGAGCTGCAGAATTAAGTGCTGCTAGCGACAGGTTTTGACGCCTGAATGCCGTTTTCTCTGTTCCGTCACGATCTTCAGTCTTCGAGCTACACGCGCTGTAGTGGGCACGGGCACACACCGTCCGGCGGATTTATAACGAAGTGAGAATGAAGATCTGAAGTAGGGGGAAAATGAGAGTTCAAACGCAGAAAGGAATTCCCCCCAGGCCATATCTGGACCACAGCATCCGCGACTTTTTCGTTGATCTGTGTCAAGATCAGCGAACCGCTGGACCCGCAGCATCCCGATGGACCACAGCACCGCGAATTTCCGCGAATAAATTTTTTTATTTTTTTTATTTTATTTTTTTAATTAAATTGATTTGGTGGGATGAGGTTCAATGGACCACCAGCATCCGTGAATATAATTTTTTATTTTTTTAAGAAAGCTGATTTGCATATCAGTGGGTGGCTTTGGGTGGGTGGTTTTTTTATTTCATATCAGTGGGTGGTGGTGGGTGGGGGGTGGTTCCAACTCGATGTATTATAGTGTATTTTAAAGTATATGATCAGGTGTTCCAACCTTTGCATGAGTTCAAATTTGTTGTGTGTTATAATGTTTATTAAATCTATATGATCAGGTGTACCAACCTCTGTAGTATTATTATAGTGTATAGATATTTTATATGAGCAGGGTTGTCAACATTTTCTGCGGTGGGGGGAGGGAAATTCAAATATGTGTTATATAGTGTATATATTAAAATATATGATCAGGGTTACCAATCTTAAATTATTGTGTGCGTGTATAGAGCAGATCTGCCAACATTTCTTTCTCTTCTGTGGTGGGAAATTCAAACTATATATGATCATAATTGTTACTCTCTCTCTCTCTCTCTCTCTCACACGGTGTGTATGTCTCTCTCTCTCTCTCTCGTTGTCAAACGTTATGCTCACCGGCATTATAGTGTATATTAAAATATATGATTAAGTGTACCAACCTTTACATGAGTTCAAATTTGTCGCGTGTTATAATGTATATTAAATCTATATGATCAGATGTACCAACCTCTGTATTATTCGTCCTCTCACTCCCTCTCTCTCACTCTCTCTCTCTCTCTCTCTCTCTCGTTGTCAAACGTTATGCTCAAACTGTTCTCCTCTCTCTGTGGTCAGTACCGAGCGCAAATATATGAAATTAGAAAGTTTATTCGACAAATATTAACGTCCTCTCACTCTCTCTCTCTCTCTCTCTCTCTCTCTCTCACTCTCACTTGTTTCAACTGTGTCAACAAATAGTAACGTCCTCTCTCTCTCTCTCTCTCTCTCACTTTCACACGTTTCAACTATGCAAGGTTCCATACCCTTTCTCCTGTCTCCCTCTCGTACATTGAGTAGTTGGTGTGATGAATAAATAATTTTAGCACTATCTCTCTTTCGTTGTCAAAACGTCGTCTTCATTTTCAATGTATTAAATAATTAATTAATAGTTTTATAATGCAGTCAGTGTGATTGATCCTTGTTAGAAATATATATATTTGGCGTCAATGAACTACTTACCTGTTATGTTGTTACAGACAATACTTCTGTTTTAAGGTTGCAGTTTACACACACACACACACACACATAGGTTCAGTAGTGTATAGCGAAATAAATTAAAATTATACACACACATGAAAACGGCAGCTGAAATTCATACAAATCTTCTGATGTAACAGTTCACAAAAAATAAATTAATTGTACACATGTTCAGAGGTGTAGAGTGAAATAAAATAAAGTGATAATTTGTTTAAATGATTAAATATATTTTAACATTCACAATTAAATAAATACATTAGAAATTGATATTTTTCGAAAGTTTATATATATAATTGTGTGTCGTACTTGTAGAAGAAGCAACCTGCAACATAACAATACAACAACAACATTAAAATCATGTTAAATATCACACACACAGATGCACACGCAACGCGCGCACATACAGACGCATACGCAACGTAATCACACACACACACACACACACACACACACATACATACGCATACGCAACGTAACTAAACACGCAACGCGCCCACACACAGACGCAAACGCAACGTACACACGTTTGGGTTACACCACACGTGCACGCACACACACACAGACGTACACGCACACACACGCAACGCGCCCACACACAGACGCAAACACAACGTAATCATACACATACATACAACATGTACATGTAGGACCAATAAACAGATAACAGATTTAAATATGCTATAGTCATTGTAAGACGTTACAATCATTGAAGTGTTTAATAAGTAAATTGTATGTATGTATATATCACTGAATAATAATAATAATATAATCGTTCTGACTCGCATTGCTAGAATCTTCGTGGGCCACAAGGAACGAATAACATTTCGCTCTGAGACCTACGAATTCTCTAATAGGACGACCACACGTTTCATCCTTGAACAGTCCGACAACCTTTTTGTTCTTAAGGCTATAACAAGGATGAGACGTAGGGTAATCCGAGGTGTCAAAAACGTGCAAGTCCTTCTTCATATCTGCATACAAGTCTGATGTTTGAATATGATACATCAGACTGTCTGTATCAGTCATTAACAATTTAACGTTGTGGCCGTACTTGGCGACAGCATAACGATAATGAAAGTCGTACATTATTGTTTTGCTAACGTCAGGCACCGTGAAGCCGACATACACGGGACGAGAAAGAACAATGGATTTTTTACGGAGTGAAAGCCCCACCAGATCGTTCGTATAACGAATCATACGTTTTAGCCTGGGTGTGGAAACTAGTTTTTGAAGCCGTCGTTCATTCGAGACTAGTTCAAAGTCTATATGTTTCCGTACGTTCTCCAGCGACTTACCGTATACGGCGTTGTTCATCAGTTTGAAAAGGTCTTTTTCAAAGCTGTTGACGGCTGATTGCCTCTTGCGGGTGTTGAAATCGATAAACGGTTTCAACCAAGCGCTTTGCTTAAAACACAACACCCTATGAGTCGCTTTCAGCTCTAAACCAAGACTTAAATACAATTTCAAATTTCGATAATGGAGAACGTAATTTTGTTTGTCCTCCAAAGTTGTTAACAACTTCTCTACGGATGACCCTGATTCGTTATACGATGATCTGTATATACTCTCGTGTAAACGTTTGGAAAAGGGAGAAAGGATATCGTGTGTTATGCGCTGGCGCACAGGTGCAAGCGGGTAGTCGGAATGCAGGTCGTGTAAGGTATTAGGATAGTGTAGGTCGACTTCGAGGATGTACCCGATGTCAGCATCATCACTCACAGTAGGAAAGTTCACGTTCATCGCCCGAAGCTTTGCATGTACATACACACAGGCAGAATTAGCGCTGTTACAAAATATATATATTAGGAAAGTCAAGCCCACAGACTACTAGAAATAGTTATCGTTGAAAAAAAAGAAACCACACATTACGAACTAATATCGTTACAATAATAATAATACATAAACTTACGTTTACGGTCGTCCAAACTGAAGTATGGAGTGACAATAACTATAGATATCACAGTAAGAATTTTTGTTGTTGTTGTTTTTAACAGGTGATGTTTTTCATCCCCTGAAGCTTTGTATGCAGAATTATGACTGTTACATAATATATATTAGGAAAGTCGACAGAAATAGTTATCGCCTGCAGCAAGAATTTTTGTTGTTGTTTTTAACAGATGGTGTTTTTCATCCCCTGAAGCTTTGCCAACAGGTAACACAGTTTACAAATAATTACATATAGGTTCAGAGGTGTATAGTGAAATAAATTAAAAATAGAAATGAATTCCTTATAAGTTAATGTCCTTTCATCAAAACTTTGTAAATTAGAATCTGCACTACAGTCAAACATACACACACACACAGTGATAAAAATTGTTTATTAAAAGTAGTTTGTTACCTTAACAAGTACTGTTATCCTACACCGTTGGAGTCCCCAAACCATACGTGGACGAAATTACATGTAGGCATTGATGCCTTATGGACTTGAGTGGGATTGTCGCCCACCTCCCAATCCATAATTCTTATTTTGCAGACACAACATCTTACAGCATCACCGTCGCCTTCGTAAAAGAACCCGGCTTTAGCCAGATCGGACAATTTCACGTTCTCATGCGGGTATATAGGAACGTAAATTTTAATATGCCCACGACGTTTGATGTTGTATTAGCTATTCAGACGGTTTGTAAAAGAATGTACGTATTCGTCTATATGTACCTATAATAATAACAGTACCTGCTTCATTATCATATACATTATGTGCTATATATAAATATATACATAAGGCTTTCAACACACACATCATAAATCCAGAACAGGAAAGGTATCATAACAAATATTACGAAAACAAGTACGTATGGTCACGTACATAGATCAACGTTTAAACAAACAGATTAATACCTGAATAAATTTTTTTTTAAAAACAGGACAGCGTATTATCTGTATAACGTTCTGTTTCAGATAAGAATAGTTTGAATATAAAATGAAAGGGTACGTTGTATTTTGTTATGAGAAAATGCATTTCTAAATTTCGTTACATTTGACAAAAGATCTTATTGATCAGACGTATGAGTAATTATATTAATCCTTATGTAGAAAATACGCACGCATTCGTAAAATATAGCACTCAGGTGTAGGGCAATTAATCCTTTTTTGTATTGAACGTATTTAAGTAGGTCTACTCGTGATATCAGTAAATTCTGTCTAAATGTATAGTACATAAACGTACCCAGTAATCGCTTCTTGAGTTACTCGATTGATGTTCATGTTAAACGATTGATGACTCATGTAATAATACAGATTAACCTCGTATAATAATAATGACAGGACAGTGTATTTAGAACACTTAAAATTGGAAATCTACAAACACATCAAAAATATCTGTCAAACAAAAACACCGTTCTTGACAACAGTAACTGACCTAAGCACATGTGCTTCATTAGGCAACAGACCAAAAAATCAAATAGACGACTATAAGCACAATTTAAATAAAATCTGAATATTCAATAAAATTATGTTTTTTTTTTTTTACTTAGTAACATATGCAAATCTTTTACTTACCTCTTAAATGTTGTTGTTGTTATACACAATAGTCGATTGTACGATGAGTGTCTCATACAAATGAGAAATAGTGACATGTCGTCTTGTGTGTATATATATATACGGCGGTAGCGTACACGTTTGAAAGTTGATACACATTAAATTCTCTCTCTCTCTCACACACATTACAGAGATTGATATTAATTGCATGTATGTTCAGAGGTTTGGTGTCTAAATCGATGCATTTTACTTTCACTTTCTAATTTGACACATGGCTTACTTCCATACATAAATAGCTATCGTCTACGAGTGTTGCTAAACGAAATTAAAAAATGTTGTAATACATAACGTCCTATGAAATAAATATGGTATGTTTTTAGGACAGCCAAAAGCATGAAATTATTATTTAAATCTGTATGGAAGTCATATATAAATATCGAGTCAGCGCGACACAACGTAACATGATTCATGTCAACGTCGTATGTATGTGTTCGTGTGTGTACGTGTTTGGTTACGTTGCGTATGCGTCTGTGTGCGTGCACGTCGGATGTGTGATTACGTATGCGTCTGCATTATCGTTATTTTGACTGAGCTATGTTAACTTCACACATGGAAATGTAAAAGCGTCTGAGGGCAAAGTTATGCAAGAGGTTGTTGACGAGAACCAAACACACTTGGATCAGCCAGTAGTGTTTAGGTCATCAGTACATGACGCAACGGTAGTGATAGGTCCAACAAGAATCAGATGTTTTGTATACGTTCTAGGTGAAAAACTACTGGGGATGTCTCTGACTTTAGTTGGAAATAAATAACATTACAGATATTGATATGGTACTATGAGGAGCCTATACGTGAATACTATACATCAGACTGATTGTATCCGTCATTAGCAATCTAACGTTACAACGGCAGTGTGTACGTATGCGTCTGTGTGTGTTCGCGTGTGCGTGTTTGGTTACGTTGTGTACGTGTGTGCGTGTTTGGTTACGTTGCGTATGTATGTGTGTGTGTGTGTGATTACGTTACGTATGCGTGTGCGTCTTAATGTGAACAATTTTATGTTTAAATAAAATCTGTACATACAATAAAATTATGTTTCAGTATTAATGATATAAATATTACTGTTTTATTAATTTAAAATACTGTATATATATATATAACCTAGGAACTTCGCAGGTGAAGAAATTAATTTCTATTTTTCATCTGTAACGACATGCGTGTATAATTTTAATTTATTTCACTATACACCTTCGCCACCGCTGCTACCACAGTCGTCAGTAATAAAAAAAGAAGAAGAAGAAAGATCAGTTAGGAAACGCATCAGTACTCGTTCGAAACGATTAACATCAGTCCCAATGGACCACAGCATCCGTGAATTTCCGCGAATAAAAAAAAAAAAACGTAAAACGTTCTACTTACGTTTCATGTTAGGTTAAAAAAAATACAGTCCACGTACGTTTCACGTTTACGTTAGGTTAAGATGCAGTCTACTTACGTTTCACTGTTAGGTTAAAAATGCAGTCCACGTACGTTTCACGTTTACGTTAGGTTAAGATGCAGTCTACTTACGTTTCACGTTAGGTTAAAAAATGCAGTCCACGTACGTTTTTCGTTTACGTTAGGTTAAAATACAGTCTACTTACGTTTCACGTTAGGTTAAAATGCAAACACACGCAAGCACACACACACACACACGTGTTAGGTTGCAACCTAACGCGTGTGTATGTTATTTAAATAATAATTTAAATAATATACACGTGTGTGTGTGTGTGTGTGCGTGCGTGTGTTTGCATTTTAACCTAACGTGAAACGTAAGTAGACTGTATTTTAACCTAACGTAAACGAAAAACGTACGTGGACTGCATTTTTTAACCTAACGTGAAACGTAAGTAGACTGCATCTTAACCTAACGTAAACGTGAAACGTACGTGGACTGCATTTTTAACCTAACAGTGAAACGTAAGTAGACTGCATCTTAACCTAACGTAAACGTGAAACGTACGTGGACTGTATTTTTTTTAACCTAACATGAAACGTAAGTAGAACGTTTTACGTTTTTTTTTTTTTCGCGGAAATTCACGGATGCTGTGGTCCATTGGGACTGATGTTAATCGTTTCGAACGAGTACTGATGCGTTTCCTAACTGATCTTTCTTCTTCTTCTTTTTTTATTACTGACGACTGTGGTAGCAGCGGTGGCGAAGGTGTATAGTGAAATAAATTAAAATTATACACGCATGTCGTTACAGATGAAAAATAGAAATTAATTTCTTCACCTGCGAAGTTCCTAGGTTATATATATATATATACAGTATTTTAAATTAATAAAACAGTAATATTTATATCATTAATACTGAAACATAATTTTATTGTATGTACAGATTTTATTTAAACGTAAAATTGTTCACATTAAGACGCACACGCATACGTAACGTAATCACACACACACACACACATACATACGCAACGTAACCAAACACGCACACACGTACACACGCAACGAGCGCACACGTACACAACGTAACCAAACACGCACACGCGAACACACACAGACGCATACGTACACACTGCCGTTGTAACGTTAGATTGCTAATGACGGATACAATCAGTCTGATGTATAGTATTCACGTATAGGCTCCTCATAGTACCATATCAATATCTGTAATGTTATTTATTTCCAACTAAAGTCAGAGACATCCCCAGTAGTTTTTCACCTAGAACGTATACAAAACATCTGATTCTTGTTGGACCTATCACTACCGTTGCGTCATGTACTGATGACCTAAACACTACTGGCTGATCCAAGTGTGTTTGGTTCTCGTCAACAACCTCTTGCATAACTTTGCCCTCAGACGCTTTTACATTTCCATGTGTGAAGTTAACATAGCTCAGTCAAAATAACGATAATGCAGACGCATACGTAATCACACATCCGACGTGCACGCACACAGACGCATACGCAACGTAACCAAACACGTACACACACGAACACATACATACGACGTTGACATGAATCATGTTACGTTGTGTCGCGCTGACTCGATATTTATATATGACTTCCATACAGATTTAAATAATACTTTCATGCTTTTGGCTGTCCTAAAAACATACCATATTTATTTCATAGGACGTTATGTATTACAACATTTTTTAATTTCGTTTAGCAACACTCGTAGACGATAGCTATTTATGTATGGAAGTAAGCCATGTGTCAAATTAGAAAGTGAAAGTAAAATGCATCGATTTAGACACCAAACCTCTGAACATACATGCAATTAATATCAATCTCTGTAATGTGTGTGAGAGAGAGAGAGAATTTAATGTGTATCAACTTTCAAACGTGTACGCTACCGCCGTATATATATATACACACAAGACGACATGTCACTATTTCTCATTTGTATGAGACACTCATCGTACAATCGACTATTGTGTATAACAACAACAACATTTAAGAGGTAAGTAAAAGATTTGCATATGTTACTAAGTAAAAAAAAAAAAAACATAATTTTATTGAATATTCAGATTTTATTTAAATTGTGCTTATAGTCGTCTATTTGATTTTTTGGTCTGTTGCCTAATGAAGCACATGTGCTTAGGTCAGTTACTGTTGTCAAGAACGGTGTTTTTGTTTGACAGATATTTTTGATGTGTTTGTAGATTTCCAATTTTAAGTGTTCTAAATACACTGTCCTGTCATTATTATTATACGAGGTTAATCTGTATTATTACATGAGTCATCAATCGTTTAACATGAACATCAATCGAGTAACTCAAGAAGCGATTACTGGGTACGTTTATGTACTATACATTTAGACAGAATTTACTGATATCACGAGTAGACCTACTTAAATACGTTCAATACAAAAAAGGATTAATTGCCCTACACCTGAGTGCTATATTTTACGAATGCGTGCGTATTTTCTACATAAGGATTAATATAATTACTCATACGTCTGATCAATAAGATCTTTTGTCAAATGTAACGAAATTTAGAAATGCATTTTCTCATAACAAAATACAACGTACCCTTTCATTTTATATTCAAACTATTCTTATCTGAAACAGAACGTTATATAGATAATACGCTGTCCTGTTTTAAAAAAAAAATTTATTCAGGTATTAATCTGTTTGTTTAAACGTTGATCTATGTACGTGACCATACGTACTTGTTTTCGTAATATTTGTTATAATACCTTTCCTGTTCTGGATTTATGATGTGTGTGTTGAAAGCCTTATGTATATATTTATATATAGCACATAATGTATATGATAATGAAGCAGGTACTGTTATTATTATAGGTAGATATGGACGAATACGTACATTCTTTTACAAACCGTCTGAATAGCTATTACAACATCAAACGTCGTGGGCATATTAAAATTTACGTTCCTATATACCCGCATGAGAACGTGAAATTGTCCGATCTGGCTAAAGCCGGGTTCTTTTACGAAGGCGACGGTGATGCTGTAAGATGTTGTGTCTGCAAAATAAGAATTATGGATTGGGAGGTGGGCGACAATCCCACTCAAGTCCATAAGGCATCAATGCCTACATGTAATTTCGTCCACGTATGGTTTGGGGACTCCAACGGTGTAGGATAACAGTACTTGTTAAGGTAACAAACTACTTTTAATAAACAATTTTTATCACTGTGTGTGTGTGTATGTTTGACTGTAGTGCAGATTCTAATTTACAAAGTTTTGATGAAAGGACATTAACTTATAAGGAATTCATTTCTATTTTTAATTTATTTCACTATACACCTCTGAACCTATATGTAATTATTTGTAAACTGTGTTACCTGTTGGCAAAGCTTCAGGGGATGAAAAACACCATCTGTTAAAAACAACAACAAAAATTCTTGCTGCAGGCGATAACTATTTCTGTCGACTTTCCTAATATATATTATGTAACAGTCATAATTCTGCATACAAAGCTTCAGGGGATGAAAAACATCACCTGTTAAAAACAACAACAACAAAAATTCTTACTGTGATATCTATAGTTATTGTCACTCCATACTTCAGTTTGGACGACCGTAAACGTAAGTTTATGTATTATTATTATTGTAACGATATTAGTTCGTAATGTGTGGTTTCTTTTTTTTCAACGATAACTATTTCTAGTAGTCTGTGGGCTTGACTTTCCTAATATATATATTTTGTAACAGCGCTAATTCTGCCTGTGTGTATGTACATGCAAAGCTTCGGGCGATGAACGTGAACTTTCCTACTGTGAGTGATGATGCTGACATCGGGTACATCCTCGAAGTCGACCTACACTATCCTAATACCTTACACGACCTGCATTCCGACTACCCGCTTGCACCTGTGCGCCAGCGCATAACACACGATATCCTTTCTCCCTTTTCCAAACGTTTACACGAGAGTATATACAGATCATCGTATAACGAATCAGGGTCATCCGTAGAGAAGTTGTTAACAACTTTGGAGGACAAACAAAATTACGTTCTCCATTATCGAAATTTGAAATTGTATTTAAGTCTTGGTTTAGAGCTGAAAGCGACTCATAGGGTGTTGTGTTTTAAGCAAAGCGCTTGGTTGAAACCGTTTATCGATTTCAACACCCGCAAGAGGCAATCAGCCGTCAACAGCTTTGAAAAAGACCTTTTCAAACTGATGAACAACGCCGTATACGGTAAGTCGCTGGAGAACGTACGGAAACATATAGACTTTGAACTAGTCTCGAATGAACGACGGCTTCAAAAACTAGTTTCCACACCCAGGCTAAAACGTATGATTCGTTATACGAACGATCTGGTGGGGCTTTCACTCCGTAAAAAATCCATTGTTCTTTCTCGTCCCGTGTATGTCGGCTTCACGGTGCTTGACGTTAGCAAAACAATAATGTACGACTTTCATTATCGTTATGCTGTCGCCAAGTACGGCCACAACGTTAAATTGTTAATGACTGATACAGACAATCTGATGTATCATATTCAAACATCAGACTTGTATGCAGATATGAAGAAGGACTTGCACGTTTTTGACACCTCGGATTACCCTACGTCTCATCCTTGTTATAGCCTTAAGAACAAAAAGGTTGTCGGACTGTTCAAGGATGAAACGTGTGGTCGTCCTATTAGAGAATTCGTAGGTCTCAGAGCGAAATGTTATTCGTTCCTTGTGGCCCACGAAGATTCTAGCAATGCGAGTCAGAACGATTATATTATTATTATTATTCAGTGATATATACATACATACAATTTACTTATTAAACACTTCAATGATTGTAACGTCTTACAATGACTATAGCATATTTAAATCTGTTATCTGTTTATTGGTCCTACATGTACATGTTGTATGTATGTGTATGATTACGTTGTGTTTGCGTCTGTGTGTGGGCGCGTTGCGTGTGTGTGCGTGTACGTCTGTGTGTGTGTGCGTGCACGTGTGGTGTAACCCAAACGTGTGTACGTTGCGTTTGCGTCTGTGTGTGGGCGCGTTGCGTGTTTAGTTACGTTGCGTATGTGTGTGTGTGTGTGTGTGTGTGTGTGTGTGTGTGATTACGTTGCGTATGCGTCTGTATGTGCGCGCGTTGCGTGTGCATCTGTGTGTGTGATATTTAACATGATTTTAATGTTGTTGTTGTATTGTTATGTTGCAGGTTGCTTCTTCTACAAGTACGACACACAATTATATATATAAACTTTCGAAAAATATCAATTTCTAATGTATTTATTTAATTGTGAATTTTAAATTCTGAATGTTAAAATATATTTAATCATTTAAACAAATTATGACTTTATTTTATTTCACTCTACACCTCTGAACATGTGTACAATTAATTTATTTTTTGTGAACTGTTACATCAGAAGATTTGTATGAATTTCAGCTGCCGTTTTCATGTGTGTGTATAATTTTAATTTATTTCGCTATACACTACTGAACCTATGTGTGTGTGTGTGTGTGTGTAAACTGCAACCTTAAAACAGAAGTATTGTCTGTAACAACATAACAGGTAAGTAGTTCATTGACGCCAAATATATATATTTCTAACAAGGATCAATCACACTGACTGCATTATAAAACTATTAATTAATTATTTAATACATTGAAAATGAAGACGACGTTTTGACAACGAAAGAGAGATAGTGCTAAAATTATTTATTCATCACACCAACTACTCAATGTACGAGAGGGAGACAGGAGAAAGGGTATGGAACCTTGCATAGTTGAAACGTGTGAAAGTGAGAGAGAGAGAGAGAGAGAGGACGTTACTATTTGTTGACACAGTTGAAACAAGTGAGAGTGAGAGAGAGAGAGAGAGAGAGAGAGAGAGAGAGAGAGAGAGAGAGAGAGAGAGTGAGAGGACGTTAATATTTGTCGAATAAACTTTCTAATTTCATATATATGCGCTCGGTACTGACCACAGAGAGAGGAGAACAGTTTGAGCATAACGTTTGACAACGAGAGAGAGAGAGAGAGAGAGAGAGAGAGTGAGAGAGAGGGAGTGAGAGGACGAATAATACAGAGGTTGGTACATCTGATCATATAGATTTAATATACATTATAACACGCGACAAATTTGAACTCATGTAAAGGTTGGTACACTTAATCATATATTTTAATATACACTATAATGCCGGTGAGCATAACGTTTGACAACGAGAGAGAGAGAGAGAGAGAGACATACACACCGTGTGAGAGAGAGAGAGAGAGAGAGAGAGTAACAATTATGATCATATATAGTTTGAATTTCCCACCACAGAAGAGAAAGAAATGTTGGCAGATCTGCTCTATACACGCACACAATAATTTAAGATTGGTAACCCTGATCATATATTTTAATATATACACTATATAACACATATTTGAATTTCCCTCCCCCCACCGCAGAAAATGTTGACAACCCTGCTCATATAAAATATCTATACACTATAATAATACTACAGAGGTTGGTACACCTGATCATATAGATTTAATAAACATTATAACACACAACAAATTTGAACTCATGCAAAGGTTGGAACACCTGATCATATACTTTAAAATACACTATAATACATCGAGTTGGAACCACCCCCCACCCACCACCACCCACTGATATGAAATAAAAAAACCACCCACCCAAAGCCACCCACTGATATGCAAATCAGCTTTCTTAAAAAAATAAAAAATTATAATCACGGATGCTGGTGGTCCATTGAACCTCATCCCACCAAATCAATTTAATTAAAAAAATAAAAAAATAAAATAAAAAAAATAAAAAAATTTATTCGCGGAAATTCGCGGTGCTGTGGTCCATCGGGATGCTGCGGGTCCAGCGGTTCGCTGATCTTGACACAGATCAACGAAAAAGTCGCGGATGCTGTGGTCCAGATATGGCCTGGGGGGAATTCCTTTCTGCGTTTGAACTCTCATTTTCCCCCTACTTCAGATCTTCATTCTCACTTCGTTATAAATCCGCCGGACGGTGTGTGCCCGTGCCCACTACAGCGCGTGTAGCTCGAAGACTGAAGATCGTGACGGAACAGAGAAAACGGCATTCAGGCGTCAAAACCTGTCGCTAGCAGCACTTAATTCTGCAGCTCGCTCTATGCGCTAGTTTCCGTGCTACACAAATAGTTCGGTCTTTTTTTGAACACACCTCGTACATGTATAATATCGGTATGGAGAACCATACATGACTTCCATATTCTTAGATTTATATTTAAAATCATTTTCAGCCAAACAGCCAGGCTGTGTCTTACCTGCCTTTTTATTGCTGTATTAAATGAAAAATATTATATTACATTAAAATGAAAAAATTATAATTTTATTGCCTGGCAACAAAATTATTTAATTTTTAACAATTACCATTGTTTCAAAAAGTTTAAATAAATTTTCAAGTACTTTACTCTTGTTAAAACGTAAAAGGTTGCAGGTAAACTACCCCTTCCCCTTAACCGATCTTCACCAAAATCGAAAGTCATTGAGACCTCTATGACTCAGGGACGTCAAATCAGCTTTCTTAAAAAAATAAAAAATTATATTCACGGATGCTGGTGGTCCATTGAACCTCATCCCACCAAATCAATTTAATTAAAAAAATAAAAAAATAAAATTAAAAAAATAAAAAAATTTATTCGCGGAAATTCGCGGTGCTGTGGTCCATCGGGATGCTGCGGGTCCAGCGGTTCGCTGATCTTGACACAGATCAACGAAAAAGTCGCGGATGCTGTGGTCCAGATATGGCCTGGGGGGAATTCCTTTCTGCGTTTGAACTCTCATTTTCCCCCTACTATACGATATTTTCCCCCGATAACTATTTCTAGTAGTCTGTGGGCTTGACTTTCCTAATATATATATTTTGTAACAGCGCTAATTCTGCCTGTGTGTATGTACATGCAAAGCTTCGGGCGATGAACGTGAACTTTCCTACTGTGAGTGATGATGCTGACATCGGGTACATCCTCGAAGTCGACCTACACTATCCTAATACCTTACACGACCTGCATTCCGACTACCCGCTTGCACCTGTGCGCCAGCGCATAACACACGATATCCTTTCTCCCTTTTCCAAACGTTTACACGAGAGTATATACAGATCATCGTATAACGAATCAGGGTCATCCGTAGAGAAGTTGTTAACAACTTTGGAGGACAAACAAAATTACGTTCTCCATTATCGAAATTTGAAATTGTATTTAAGTCTTGGTTTAGAGCTGAAAGCGACTCATAGGGTGTTGTGTTTTAAGCAAAGCGCTTGGTTGAAACCGTTTATCGATTTCAACACCCGCAAGAGGCAATCAGCCGTCAACAGCTTTGAAAAAGACCTTTTCAAACTGATGAACAACGCCGTATACGGTAAGTCGCTGGAGAACGTACGGAAACATATAGACTTTGAACTAGTCTCGAATGAACGACGGCTTCAAAAACTAGTTTCCACACCCAGGCTAAAACGTATGATTCGTTATACGAACGATCTGGTGGGGCTTTCACTCCGTAAAAAATCCATTGTTCTTTCTCGTCCCGTGTATGTCGGCTTCACGGTGCTTGACGTTAGCAAAACAATAATGTACGACTTTCATTATCGTTATGCTGTCGCCAAGTACGGCCACAACGTTAAATTGTTAATGACTGATACAGACAATCTGATGTATCATATTCAAACATCAGACTTGTATGCAGATATGAAGAAGGACTTGCACGTTTTTGACACCTCGGATTACCCTACGTCTCATCCTTGTTATAGCCTTAAGAACAAAAAGGTTGTCGGACTGTTCAAGGATGAAACGTGTGGTCGTCCTATTAGAGAATTCGTAGGTCTCAGAGCGAAATGTTATTCGTTCCTTGTGGCCCACGAAGATTCTAGCAATGCGAGTCAGAACGATTATATTATTATTATTATTCAGTGATATATACATACATACAATTTACTTATTAAACACTTCAATGATTGTAACGTCTTACAATGACTATAGCATATTTAAATCTGTTATCTGTTTATTGGTCCTACATGTACATGTTGTATGTATGTGTATGATTACGTTGTGTTTGCGTCTGTGTGTGGGCGCGTTGCGTGTGTGTGCGTGTACGTCTGTGTGTGTGTGCGTGCACGTGTGGTGTAACCCAAACGTGTGTACGTTGCGTTTGCGTCTGTGTGTGGGCGCGTTGCGTGTTTAGTTACGTTGCGTATGTGTGTGTGTGTGTGTGTGTGATTACGTTGCGTATGCGTCTGTATGTGCGCGCGTTGCGTGTGCATCTGTGTGTGTGATATTTAACATGATTTTAATGTTGTTGTTGTATTGTTATGTTGCAGGTTGCTTCTTCTACAAGTACGACACACAATTATATATATAAACTTTCGAAAAATATCAATTTCTAATGTATTTATTTAATTGTGAATTTTAAATTCTGAATGTTAAAATATATTTAATCATTTAAACAAATTATGACTTTATTTTATTTCACTCTACACCTCTGAACATGTGTACAATTAATTTATTTTTTGTGAACTGTTACATCAGAAGATTTGTATGAATTTCAGCTGCCGTTTTCATGTGTGTGTATAATTTTAATTTATTTCGCTATACACTACTGAACCTATGTGTGTGTGTGTGTGTGTAAACTGCAACCTTAAAACAGAAGTATTGTCTGTAACAACATAACAGGTAAGTAGTTCATTGACGCCAAATATATATATTTCTAACAAGGATCAATCACACTGACTGCATTATAAAACTATTAATTAATTATTTAATACATTGAAAATGAAGACGACGTTTTGACAACGAAAGAGAGATAGTGCTAAAATTATTTATTCATCACACCAACTACTCAATGTACGAGAGGGAGACAGGAGAAAGGGTATGGAACCTTGCATAGTTGAAACGTGTGAAAGTGAGAGAGAGAGAGAGAGAGAGGACGTTACTATTTGTTGACACAGTTGAAACAAGTGAGAGTGAGAGAGAGAGAGAGAGAGAGAGAGAGTGAGAGGACGTTAATATTTGTCGAATAAACTTTCTAATTTCATATATATGCGCTCGGTACTGACCACAGAGAGAGGAGAACAGTTTGAGCATAACGTTTGACAACGAGAGAGAGAGAGAGAGAGAGTGAGAGAGAGGGAGTGAGAGGACGAATAATACAGAGGTTGGTACATCTGATCATATAGATTTAATATACATTATAACACGCGACAAATTTGAACTCATGTAAAGGTTGGTACACTTAATCATATATTTTAATATACACTATAATGCCGGTGAGCATAACGTTTGACAACGAGAGAGAGAGAGAGAGACATACACACCGTGTGTGAGAGAGAGAGAGAGAGAGAGAGTAACAATTATGATCATATATAGTTTGAATTTCCCACCACAGAAGAGAAAGAAATGTTGGCAGATCTGCTCTATACACGCACACAATAATTTAAGATTGGTAACCCTGATCATATATTTTAATATATACACTATATAACACATATTTGAATTTCCCTCCCCCCACCGCAGAAAATGTTGACAACCCTGCTCATATAAAATATCTATACACTATAATAATACTACAGAGGTTGGTACACCTGATCATATAGATTTAATAAACATTATAACACACAACAAATTTGAACTCATGCAAAGGTTGGAACACCTGATCATATACTTTAAAATACACTATAATACATCGAGTTGGAACCACCCCCCACCCACCACCACCCACTGATATGAAATAAAAAAACCACCCACCCAAAGCCACCCACTGATATGCAAATCAGCTTTCTTAAAAAAATAAAAAATTATATTCACGGATGCTGGTGGTCCATTGAACCTCATCCCACCAAATCAATTTAATTAAAAAAATAAAATAAAAAAAATAAAAAAATTTATTCGCGGAAATTCGCGGTGCTGTGGTCCATCGGGATGCTGCGGGTCCAGCGGTTCGCTGATCTTGACACAGATCAACGAAAAAGTCGCGGATGCTGTGGTCCAGATATGGCCTGGGGGGAATTCCTTTCTGCGTTTGAACTCTCATTTTCCCCCTACTTCAGATCTTCATTCTCACTTCGTTATAAATCCGCCGGACGGTGTGTGCCCGTGCCCACTACAGCGCGTGTAGCTCGAAGACTGAAGATCGTGACGGAACAGAGAAAACGGCATTCAGGCGTCAAAACCTGTCGCTAGCAGCACTTAATTCTGCAGCTCGCTCTATGCGCTAGTTTCCGTGCTACACAAATAGTTCGGTCTTTTTTTGAACACACCTCGTACATGTATAATATCGGTATGGAGAACCATACATGACTTCCATATTCTTAGATTTATATTTAAAATCATTTTCAGCCAAACAGCCAGGCTGTGTCTTACCTGCCTTTTTATTGCTGTATTAAATGAAAAATATTATATTACATTAAAATGAAAAAATTATAATTTTATTGCCTGGCAACAAAATTATTTAATTTTTAACAATTACCATTGTTTCAAAAAGTTTAAATAAATTTTCAAGTACTTTACTCTTGTTAAAACGTAAAAGGTTGCAGGTAAACTACCCCTTCCCCTTAACCGATCTTCACCAAAATCGAAAGTCATTGAGACCTCTATGACTCAGGGACGTCAAATCAGCTTTCTTAAAAAAATAAAAAATTATATTCACGGATGCTGGTGGTCCATTGAACCTCATCCCACCAAATCAATTTAATTAAAAAAATAAAAAAATAAAATTAAAAAAATAAAAAAATTTATTCGCGGAAATTCGCGGTGCTGTGGTCCATCGGGATGCTGCGGGTCCAGCGGTTCGCTGATCTTGACACAGATCAACGAAAAAGTCGCGGATGCTGTGGTCCAGATATGGCCTGGGGGGAATTCCTTTCTGCGTTTGAACTCTCATTTTCCCCCTACTATACGATATTTTCCCCCGATAACTATTTCTAGTAGTCTGTGGGCTTGACTTTCCTAATATATATATTTTGTAACAGCGCTAATTCTGCCTGTGTGTATGTACATGCAAAGCTTCGGGCGATGAACGTGAACTTTCCTACTGTGAGTGATGATGCTGACATCGGGTACATCCTCGAAGTCGACCTACACTATCCTAATACCTTACACGACCTGCATTCCGACTACCCGCTTGCACCTGTGCGCCAGCGCATAACACACGATATCCTTTCTCCCTTTTCCAAACGTTTACACGAGAGTATATACAGATCATCGTATAACGAATCAGGGTCATCCGTAGAGAAGTTGTTAACAACTTTGGAGGACAAACAAAATTACGTTCTCCATTATCGAAATTTGAAATTGTATTTAAGTCTTGGTTTAGAGCTGAAAGCGACTCATAGGGTGTTGTGTTTTAAGCAAAGCGCTTGGTTGAAACCGTTTATCGATTTCAACACCCGCAAGAGGCAATCAGCCGTCAACAGCTTTGAAAAAGACCTTTTCAAACTGATGAACAACGCCGTATACGGTAAGTCGCTGGAGAACGTACGGAAACATATAGACTTTGAACTAGTCTCGAATGAACGACGGCTTCAAAAACTAGTTTCCACACCCAGGCTAAAACGTATGATTCGTTATACGAACGATCTGGTGGGGCTTTCACTCCGTAAAAAATCCATTGTTCTTTCTCGTCCCGTGTATGTCGGCTTCACGGTGCTTGACGTTAGCAAAACAATAATGTACGACTTTCATTATCGTTATGCTGTCGCCAAGTACGGCCACAACGTTAAATTGTTAATGACTGATACAGACAATCTGATGTATCATATTCAAACATCAGACTTGTATGCAGATATGAAGAAGGACTTGCACGTTTTTGACACCTCGGATTACCCTACGTCTCATCCTTGTTATAGCCTTAAGAACAAAAAGGTTGTCGGACTGTTCAAGGATGAAACGTGTGGTCGTCCTATTAGAGAATTCGTAGGTCTCAGAGCGAAATGTTATTCGTTCCTTGTGGCCCACGAAGATTCTAGCAATGCGAGTCAGAACGATTATATTATTATTATTATTCAGTGATATATACATACATACAATTTACTTATTAAACACTTCAATGATTGTAACGTCTTACAATGACTATAGCATATTTAAATCTGTTATCTGTTTATTGGTCCTACATGTACATGTTGTATGTATGTGTATGATTACGTTGTGTTTGCGTCTGTGTGTGGGCGCGTTGCGTGTGTGTGCGTGTACGTCTGTGTGTGTGTGCGTGCACGTGTGGTGTAACCCAAACGTGTGTACGTTGCGTTTGCGTCTGTGTGTGGGCGCGTTGCGTGTTTAGTTACGTTGCGTATGTGTGTGTGTGTGTGTGTGTGTGTGTGTGTGTGTGATTACGTTGCGTATGCGTCTGTATGTGCGCGCGTTGCGTGTGCATCTGTGTGTGTGATATTTAACATGATTTTAATGTTGTTGTTGTATTGTTATGTTGCAGGTTGCTTCTTCTACAAGTACGACACACAATTATATATATAAACTTTCGAAAAATATCAATTTCTAATGTATTTATTTAATTGTGAATTTTAAATTCTGAATGTTAAAATATATTTAATCATTTAAACAAATTATGACTTTATTTTATTTCACTCTACACCTCTGAACATGTGTACAATTAATTTATTTTTTGTGAACTGTTACATCAGAAGATTTGTATGAATTTCAGCTGCCGTTTTCATGTGTGTGTATAATTTTAATTTATTTCGCTATACACTACTGAACCTATGTGTGTGTGTGTGTGTGTGTAAACTGCAACCTTAAAACAGAAGTATTGTCTGTAACAACATAACAGGTAAGTAGTTCATTGACGCCAAATATATATATTTCTAACAAGGATCAATCACACTGACTGCATTATAAAACTATTAATTAATTATTTAATACATTGAAAATGAAGACGACGTTTTGACAACGAAAGAGAGATAGTGCTAAAATTATTTATTCATCACACCAACTACTCAATGTACGAGAGGGAGACAGGAGAAAGGGTATGGAACCTTGCATAGTTGAAACGTGTGAAAGTGAGAGAGAGAGAGAGAGAGAGGACGTTACTATTTGTTGACACAGTTGAAACAAGTGAGAGTGAGAGAGAGAGAGAGAGAGAGAGAGAGAGAGAGAGAGAGAGAGAGAGAGAGAGAGAGTGAGAGGACGTTAATATTTGTCGAATAAACTTTCTAATTTCATATATATGCGCTCGGTACTGACCACAGAGAGAGGAGAACAGTTTGAGCATAACGTTTGACAACGAGAGAGAGAGAGAGAGAGAGAGAGAGAGTGAGAGAGAGGGAGTGAGAGGACGAATAATACAGAGGTTGGTACATCTGATCATATAGATTTAATATACATTATAACACGCGACAAATTTGAACTCATGTAAAGGTTGGTACACTTAATCATATATTTTAATATACACTATAATGCCGGTGAGCATAACGTTTGACAACGAGAGAGAGAGAGAGAGAGAGACATACACACCGTGTGAGAGAGAGAGAGAGAGAGAGAGAGTAACAATTATGATCATATATAGTTTGAATTTCCCACCACAGAAGAGAAAGAAATGTTGGCAGATCTGCTCTATACACGCACACAATAATTTAAGATTGGTAACCCTGATCATATATTTTAATATATACACTATATAACACATATTTGAATTTCCCTCCCCCCACCGCAGAAAATGTTGACAACCCTGCTCATATAAAATATCTATACACTATAATAATACTACAGAGGTTGGTACACCTGATCATATAGATTTAATAAACATTATAACACACAACAAATTTGAACTCATGCAAAGGTTGGAACACCTGATCATATACTTTAAAATACACTATAATACATCGAGTTGGAACCACCCCCCACCCACCACCACCCACTGATATGAAATAAAAAAACCACCCACCCAAAGCCACCCACTGATATGCAAATCAGCTTTCTTAAAAAAATAAAAAATTATAATCACGGATGCTGGTGGTCCATTGAACCTCATCCCACCAAATCAATTTAATTAAAAAAATAAAAAAATAAAATAAAAAAAATAAAAAAATTTATTCGCGGAAATTCGCGGTGCTGTGGTCCATCGGGATGCTGCGGGTCCAGCGGTTCGCTGATCTTGACACAGATCAACGAAAAAGTCGCGGATGCTGTGGTCCAGATATGGCCTGGGGGGAATTCCTTTCTGCGTTTGAACTCTCATTTTCCCCCTACTTCAGATCTTCATTCTCACTTCGTTATAAATCCGCCGGACGGTGTGTGCCCGTGCCCACTACAGCGCGTGTAGCTCGAAGACTGAAGATCGTGACGGAACAGAGAAAACGGCATTCAGGCGTCAAAACCTGTCGCTAGCAGCACTTAATTCTGCAGCTCGCTCTATGCGCTAGTTTCCGTGCTACACAAATAGTTCGGTCTTTTTTTGAACACACCTCGTACATGTATAATATCGGTATGGAGAACCATACATGACTTCCATATTCTTAGATTTATATTTAAAATCATTTTCAGCCAAACAGCCAGGCTGTGTCTTACCTGCCTTTTTATTGCTGTATTAAATGAAAAATATTATATTACATTAAAATGAAAAAATTATAATTTTATTGCCTGGCAACAAAATTATTTAATTTTTAACAATTACCATTGTTTCAAAAAGTTTAAATAAATTTTCAAGTACTTTACTCTTGTTAAAACGTAAAAGGTTGCAGGTAAACTACCCCTTCCCCTTAACCGATCTTCACCAAAATCGAAAGTCATTGAGACCTCTATGACTCAGGGACGTCAAATCAGCTTTCTTAAAAAAATAAAAAATTATATTCACGGATGCTGGTGGTCCATTGAACCTCATCCCACCAAATCAATTTAATTAAAAAAATAAAAAAATAAAATTAAAAAAATAAAAAAATTTATTCGCGGAAATTCGCGGTGCTGTGGTCCATCGGGATGCTGCGGGTCCAGCGGTTCGCTGATCTTGACACAGATCAACGAAAAAGTCGCGGATGCTGTGGTCCAGATATGGCCTGGGGGGAATTCCTTTCTGCGTTTGAACTCTCATTTTCCCCCTACTATACGATATTTTCCCCCGATAACTATTTCTAGTAGTCTGTGGGCTTGACTTTCCTAATATATATATTTTGTAACAGCGCTAATTCTGCCTGTGTGTATGTACATGCAAAGCTTCGGGCGATGAACGTGAACTTTCCTACTGTGAGTGATGATGCTGACATCGGGTACATCCTCGAAGTCGACCTACACTATCCTAATACCTTACACGACCTGCATTCCGACTACCCGCTTGCACCTGTGCGCCAGCGCATAACACACGATATCCTTTCTCCCTTTTCCAAACGTTTACACGAGAGTATATACAGATCATCGTATAACGAATCAGGGTCATCCGTAGAGAAGTTGTTAACAACTTTGGAGGACAAACAAAATTACGTTCTCCATTATCGAAATTTGAAATTGTATTTAAGTCTTGGTTTAGAGCTGAAAGCGACTCATAGGGTGTTGTGTTTTAAGCAAAGCGCTTGGTTGAAACCGTTTATCGATTTCAACACCCGCAAGAGGCAATCAGCCGTCAACAGCTTTGAAAAAGACCTTTTCAAACTGATGAACAACGCCGTATACGGTAAGTCGCTGGAGAACGTACGGAAACATATAGACTTTGAACTAGTCTCGAATGAACGACGGCTTCAAAAACTAGTTTCCACACCCAGGCTAAAACGTATGATTCGTTATACGAACGATCTGGTGGGGCTTTCACTCCGTAAAAAATCCATTGTTCTTTCTCGTCCCGTGTATGTCGGCTTCACGGTGCTTGACGTTAGCAAAACAATAATGTACGACTTTCATTATCGTTATGCTGTCGCCAAGTACGGCCACAACGTTAAATTGTTAATGACTGATACAGACAATCTGATGTATCATATTCAAACATCAGACTTGTATGCAGATATGAAGAAGGACTTGCACGTTTTTGACACCTCGGATTACCCTACGTCTCATCCTTGTTATAGCCTTAAGAACAAAAAGGTTGTCGGACTGTTCAAGGATGAAACGTGTGGTCGTCCTATTAGAGAATTCGTAGGTCTCAGAGCGAAATGTTATTCGTTCCTTGTGGCCCACGAAGATTCTAGCAATGCGAGTCAGAACGATTATATTATTATTATTATTCAGTGATATATACATACATACAATTTACTTATTAAACACTTCAATGATTGTAACGTCTTACAATGACTATAGCATATTTAAATCTGTTATCTGTTTATTGGTCCTACATGTACATGTTGTATGTATGTGTATGATTACGTTGTGTTTGCGTCTGTGTGTGGGCGCGTTGCGTGTGTGTGCGTGTACGTCTGTGTGTGTGTGCGTGCACGTGTGGTGTAACCCAAACGTGTGTACGTTGCGTTTGCGTCTGTGTGTGGGCGCGTTGCGTGTTTAGTTACGTTGCGTATGTGTGTGTGTGTGTGTGTGTGATTACGTTGCGTATGCGTCTGTATGTGCGCGCGTTGCGTGTGCATCTGTGTGTGTGATATTTAACATGATTTTAATGTTGTTGTTGTATTGTTATGTTGCAGGTTGCTTCTTCTACAAGTACGACACACAATTATATATATAAACTTTCGAAAAATATCAATTTCTAATGTATTTATTTAATTGTGAATTTTAAATTCTGAATGTTAAAATATATTTAATCATTTAAACAAATTATGACTTTATTTTATTTCACTCTACACCTCTGAACATGTGTACAATTAATTTATTTTTTGTGAACTGTTACATCAGAAGATTTGTATGAATTTCAGCTGCCGTTTTCATGTGTGTGTATAATTTTAATTTATTTCGCTATACACTACTGAACCTATGTGTGTGTGTGTGTGTGTAAACTGCAACCTTAAAACAGAAGTATTGTCTGTAACAACATAACAGGTAAGTAGTTCATTGACGCCAAATATATATATTTCTAACAAGGATCAATCACACTGACTGCATTATAAAACTATTAATTAATTATTTAATACATTGAAAATGAAGACGACGTTTTGACAACGAAAGAGAGATAGTGCTAAAATTATTTATTCATCACACCAACTACTCAATGTACGAGAGGGAGACAGGAGAAAGGGTATGGAACCTTGCATAGTTGAAACGTGTGAAAGTGAGAGAGAGAGAGAGAGAGAGGACGTTACTATTTGTTGACACAGTTGAAACAAGTGAGAGTGAGAGAGAGAGAGAGAGAGAGAGAGAGTGAGAGGACGTTAATATTTGTCGAATAAACTTTCTAATTTCATATATATGCGCTCGGTACTGACCACAGAGAGAGGAGAACAGTTTGAGCATAACGTTTGACAACGAGAGAGAGAGAGAGAGAGAGTGAGAGAGAGGGAGTGAGAGGACGAATAATACAGAGGTTGGTACATCTGATCATATAGATTTAATATACATTATAACACGCGACAAATTTGAACTCATGTAAAGGTTGGTACACTTAATCATATATTTTAATATACACTATAATGCCGGTGAGCATAACGTTTGACAACGAGAGAGAGAGAGAGAGACATACACACCGTGTGTGAGAGAGAGAGAGAGAGAGAGAGTAACAATTATGATCATATATAGTTTGAATTTCCCACCACAGAAGAGAAAGAAATGTTGGCAGATCTGCTCTATACACGCACACAATAATTTAAGATTGGTAACCCTGATCATATATTTTAATATATACACTATATAACACATATTTGAATTTCCCTCCCCCCACCGCAGAAAATGTTGACAACCCTGCTCATATAAAATATCTATACACTATAATAATACTACAGAGGTTGGTACACCTGATCATATAGATTTAATAAACATTATAACACACAACAAATTTGAACTCATGCAAAGGTTGGAACACCTGATCATATACTTTAAAATACACTATAATACATCGAGTTGGAACCACCCCCCACCCACCACCACCCACTGATATGAAATAAAAAAACCACCCACCCAAAGCCACCCACTGATATGCAAATCAGCTTTCTTAAAAAAATAAAAAATTATATTCACGGATGCTGGTGGTCCATTGAACCTCATCCCACCAAATCAATTTAATTAAAAAAATAAAATAAAAAAAATAAAAAAATTTATTCGCGGAAATTCGCGGTGCTGTGGTCCATCGGGATGCTGCGGGTCCAGCGGTTCGCTGATCTTGACACAGATCAACGAAAAAGTCGCGGATGCTGTGGTCCAGATATGGCCTGGGGGGAATTCCTTTCTGCGTTTGAACTCTCATTTTCCCCCTACTTCAGATCTTCATTCTCACTTCGTTATAAATCCGCCGGACGGTGTGTGCCCGTGCCCACTACAGCGCGTGTAGCTCGAAGACTGAAGATCGTGACGGAACAGAGAAAACGGCATTCAGGCGTCAAAACCTGTCGCTAGCAGCACTTAATTCTGCAGCTCGCTCTATGCGCTAGTTTCCGTGCTACACAAATAGTTCGGTCTTTTTTTGAACACACCTCGTACATGTATAATATCGGTATGGAGAACCATACATGACTTCCATATTCTTAGATTTATATTTAAAATCATTTTCAGCCAAACAGCCAGGCTGTGTCTTACCTGCCTTTTTATTGCTGTATTAAATGAAAAATATTATATTACATTAAAATGAAAAAATTATAATTTTATTGCCTGGCAACAAAATTATTTAATTTTTAACAATTACCATTGTTTCAAAAAGTTTAAATAAATTTTCAAGTACTTTACTCTTGTTAAAACGTAAAAGGTTGCAGGTAAACTACCCCTTCCCCTTAACCGATCTTCACCAAAATCGAAAGTCATTGAGACCTCTATGACTCAGGGACGTCAAATCAGCTTTCTTAAAAAAATAAAAAATTATATTCACGGATGCTGGTGGTCCATTGAACCTCATCCCACCAAATCAATTTAATTAAAAAAATAAAAAAATAAAATTAAAAAAATAAAAAAATTTATTCGCGGAAATTCGCGGTGCTGTGGTCCATCGGGATGCTGCGGGTCCAGCGGTTCGCTGATCTTGACACAGATCAACGAAAAAGTCGCGGATGCTGTGGTCCAGATATGGCCTGGGGGGAATTCCTTTCTGCGTTTGAACTCTCATTTTCCCCCTACTATCTGAACACAACGTGTGTGTATAAAATTTTGCTGCTGACTTCGTAAAATCTTTACAGAGCTATTTCCATTGTCTTCCAAAGTTTTCATTACCATTTGCATTGGTACGCAGTTGTTGACCGATTTGAAAACGGGTCTCTTTCTGATCGTCGTCAACAAACACAATAAGAATTTTTCAGTGATACGATACATTTAATTTTTTCTATCAAAATTTAATTTTACGATGTTAAATGGATTCTGTCAGAAAGTATCGGCATTTAAACGATGATTTACAATTACCACATCACGAGCTCTCTTCCCATGATCTTCGATATCGCTTTGATCTGCACCGACCATTGTTTTTCCCTCTTTAAAAATTCTTAAACTAATCGTTCGCCTCACGCAGGCTTCCGCGTATGTTTAATTGAAAACCAGAATGTCTCTGAAAAGTTTTAACCTAGTTTTGCTGCAAAATTTCATACGCACACGTTGTTCTCGCGGTCTTTCTTAATCGCTTTGTCACTAATCCGCCGGCCAGCATGTGCACGTCCCCACTCAATGTGATATACCTCAAAGACTACTGCTAATAGCGGAACACAATAAGTGGTAGTTTGTTGTCAAAAACTATCGCTAGGTGCGCGCAAAGTCGCAGCGCGTCGTTTGTGCGGATTGATGTGTTACTCAAAAAGTTTGGTCTTTTTATGAACACACCTCGTATATTAACTCATACATTGCCTGGCAACAAAATTATTTTATTTTTAACAATTACCATTGTTTGAAAAAGTTTAAATGCATTTTCAAGTACTTTACTGTTGTTAAAACGTAAAAGGTTGCAGGTAAACTACCCCTTCCCCTTAACCGATCTTCACCAAAATCGATAGGTCTTGAGTACTCTACAATTCAGGCCTGTATGCAAAAAATTATTTGATTCTGTTTGAATTTGCGGCTGTTATCGTTTGCCATAGAAAATACGCTTGATAAAAAAACGTTGCAGGTAAACTACCCGTTCCCCTTAACCGATCTTCACCAAAAACAATAGGCCTTGAGTACTCTACGAATCAGGGCTGTATGCAAAAAAATATTTGATTCTGTTAGAATTTGCGGCTGTTATCGTTTGCCATAGAAAATACCCTTGTTAAAAAAACGTTGCAGGTAAACTACCCCTTTCCCTCAACCGATCTTCACCAAAAACAATAGGTCGTGAGTACTCTACAAATCAGGCCTGTATGCAAAAAATTATTTGATTCTGTTTGAATTTGCGGCTGTTATCGTTTGCCATAGAAAAAAATCTAAGACAGATAGACACACAGACACTTTTCGAAAAACGACTTTTTTCATGTTTTGAGTGTAGTACAATCAGAATCTGCAATAATCTCGAACATGATTTTTTTCGCCATCACCATACTTCCATTTCCTTAAGGAATATGTAAGTAAAAAATTACCCTTGTTAAAACATAAAATGTTGCAGGTAAACTACCCTATTCCATTAACCGATCTTCACCAATACCAACAGGTCTTGAGAACTCTACAATTCAGGGCTGCATGCAAAATATTATATGATTCTGTTTGAATTTGCGGCTGTTATCGTTTGCCATAGAAAATACTCTTGATAAAACAAAAAACGTTGCAGGTAAACTACCCCTTTCCCTTAACCGATCTTCACCAAAAACAATTGGTCTTTAGTACTCTACAAATCAGGGCTGCATGCAAAAAATTATTTGATTCGGTTTGAATTTGCGGCTGTTACCGTTTGCCATAGAAAATACCCTTGTTAAAACATAAAACGTTGCAGGTAAACTACCCCTTTTCCTTTAGCGATCTTCACCAACACCAATAGGACTTGGGAACTCTACAATTCAGGGCTGTATGCAAAAGAGTAGTTGATTCTGTTTGAATTTGCGGCTGCTATCGTTTGCCATAGAAAAAAAATACCCCCGATAAAAAAAACGTTGCAGGTAAACTACCCCTTCCCCTTAACCGACCTTCACCAAAACCAATATGTCTTGAGAACTCTATAATTCAGTGCTGTATGCAAAAGAATAGTTGATTCTGTTTGAATTTGCGGCTGTTATCGTTTGCCATAGAAAAATATCGGTATGGAGAACCATACATGACTTCCATATTCTAAGATTTATATTTAAAATCATTTTCGAAATGAAATATTACCATAGAAACTACTTCTTTCTACTTACTGCTTCAGCCTTAACCACAGTACTGTGGTCACTAACATATACCACCTCACGTTATCACACTCGATTTTCACTGATGATGGAAGTCAATGGCATTGCCGAAACGTCTGGTTTTGTAGAAAACATTGGACTACGTCCAAATATCCCGGGAAGGAATTTTAACAAAAACTACTTCTTTGTTGCCGATAACGTTGTACACATATATATAAAATATATGCATAAAATTAATGGCTTGTATAAGTTAATGATTGATCTCCATTAAGTAGTGCTCAAGTTTCCAAAGTTTTAATATTATGATGTCCGTAATTAAAACATCAGAGCAGGTTTAGTGTGAATGAGGGTACACTGTGGACAAAAATTTTCAACATATCCTATTGAGCGTTGCTTAGAGTAAAGCTGCGAATCTACAGTGTATGTTTCACAGAACAAACACGCGAAAAAGAAGGAGCGCTCCGAAGTCACTCATGGACCCTCAGCATCTTGCAGAGGGTTCATTCCCTAAAGACGAAAAGTCTGTCTATGAATCGTTCCTCTGTAAACACGTGCAGTTACATTGCCCAGCGATCCACAGGAAGCAAATTGATGTCCATTTTTTCGGCTTGCACGCGTTATGTTGGTATGGGTTTCGGCACTTTCCATTTAAAAAGCGTGCAAATGTAAGAAAATAAACATGAGTGAGGCCAGAAATAACGTGAATTGTGTGTGTGTGTGTGTGTGTGTGTGTGTGTGTGTGTGTGTCTTACCTGCCTTTTTATTGCTGTAGGCATAATAATAAAATGGAAACCTAAACATTACATAACTGAGATACGCTTACCTGCCACGAACGATATATTATTTTATACATGGAGGAGTTCAGTGACATACACACGTACAGAAGTCATCTTCAAAAATACTAGAAGTCGTCCACGCTTTTATTTTGGCAGTGTAACTTACAGGAAGTTTTTTGATGTTTTTAAAACATCTAGGATGCAAACTTTTCCCGATAACTAAAAGTTTCCTTTTTTCGGTTCCCGTCATGTTCGCACAAACAAAAACTGTAACTCTTTGTTTAGAGAGCTTCCCACCAACGCACTTTTCATTTTTAAATTTGAAAGTCTTATCTGGAGTTAATTTATAAAAAATTCCGGCTTCATGTCCATTAAAGATGTCTTCATCTTTATATGATCGTCTAATTTCTGGCCAAGTGTTACGCACCCAATCGCCTGTAACGTTCAGATCTACGCATTTTGCCTCACCACAAATTTTTGCAAAGGAAATCGAGTGTCGGGCCTTAAATCGATCTAGCCATCCGTTGGAGCACGTAAAATGGCTGGCGCCGGCAGTCCTGTTACAGTGCTTATCGCTTGCATACAATGTATGTCTGTAGCCATGGGCTAGCGCGCGCGCGCGCACATATATACGTTTATATGAAATTTAGAGTAAAATATCTGAGAAATATTTGACGCTATAACAGAGTAGTAAAATATTTAGTGACGTTAAAAGCGGGAATTTTTATAATGTTAAAGATATCAGTTTGACCGGACTTATGACAAAATAACGGTACACCCGAGTTGACGTAACAGCCGAGGCCGTAATAACCAAGTTCCACTGTATATATAAAGATATTAACTCAAACATAATTTACATTAAAATGAAAAAATTTTAATTTTATTGCCTGGCAACAAAATTATTTTATTTTCAACAATTACCATTGTTTCAAAAAGTTTAAATAAATTTTCAAGTACTTTACTCTTGTTAAAACGTAAAAGGTTGCAGGTAAACTACCCCTTCCCCTTAACCGATCTTCACCAAAATCGAAAGTCCTTGAGACCTCTACAATTCAGGGACGTATGCAAAAAATTATTTGATTCTGTTTGAATTTGCGGCTGTTATCGTTTGCCATAGAAAATACGCTTGATAAAAAAACGTTGCAGGTAAACTACCCCTTCCCCTTAACCGATCTTCACCAAAAACAATAGGTCTTGAGTACTCTACAAATCAGGGCTGTATGCAAAACATTATTTGATTCTGTTTGAATTTGCGGCTGTTATCGTTTGCCATAGAAAATACCCTTGTTAAAAAAACGTTGCAGGTAAACTACCACTTTCACTCAACCGATCTTCACCAAAAACAATAGGTCTTGAGAACTCTACAATTTAGGGCTGTATGCAAATAATCTTTTGATTCTGTTTGAATTTGCGGCTGTTATCGTTTGTTTCAAAAAGTTTAAATAAATTTTCAAGTACTTTACTCTTGTTAAAACGTAAAAGGTTGCAGGTAAACTACCCCTTCCCCTTAACCGATCTTCACCAGAATCGAAAATCCTTGAGATTTCTACAATTCAGGGACGTATGCAAAAAATTATTTGATTCTGTTTGAATATGCGGCTGTTATCGTTTGCCATAGAAAATACGCTTGATAAATAAAAAGTTGCAGGTAAACTACCCCTTCCCCTTAACCGATCTTCACCAAAAACAATAGGTCTTGAGTACTCTACGAATCAGGGCTGTATGCAAAAACATATTTGATTCTGTTAGAATTTGCGGCTGTTATCGTTTGCCATAGAAAATACCCTTGTTAAAAAAACGTTGCAGGTAAACTACCCCTTTCCCTTAACCGATCTTCACCAAAAACAATAGGTCTTCAGAACTCTACAATTTAGGGCTGTATGCAAATAATATTTTGATTCTGTTTGAATTTGCGGCTGTTATCGTTTGCCATAAAAAATACCCTTGATAAAAAAAAACCGTTGCAGGTAAACTACCCCTTTCCCTCAACCGATCTTCACCAAAAACAATAGGTCGTGAGTACTCTACAAATCAGAGCTGTATGCAAAAAATTATTTGATTCTGTTTGAATTTGCGGCTGTTATAGTTTGCCATAGAAAAAAATCTACAGACAGACAGACACACAGACACTTTTCGAAAAACGACTTTTTTCATGTTTTGAGTGTAGTACAATCAGAATCTGCAATACTCTCGAACATGAATTTTTTCGCCATCACCATACTTCCATTTCCTTAAGGAATATGGAAGTAAATATCGGTATGGAGAACCATACATGACTTCCATATTCTAAGATTAATATTTAAAATCATTTTCAGCCAAACAGCCAGGCTGTGTCTTACCTGCCTTTTTATTGCTGTATTAAATGAAAAATATTATATTACATTAAAATGAAAATTATAATTTTATTGCCTGGCAACAAAATTATTTTATTTTTAACAATTACCATTGTTTCAAAAAGTTTAAATAAATTTTCAAGTACTTTACTCTTGTTAAAACGTAAAAGGTTGCAGGTAAACTACCCCTTCCCCTCAACCGATCTTCACCAAAATCGAAAGTCATTGAGACCGCTACAATTCAGGGACGTATGCAAAAAATTATTTGATTCTGTTTCAATTTGCGGCTGTTATCGTTTGCCATAGAAAATACGCTTGATAAAAAAACGTTGCTGGTAAACTACCCCTTCCCCTTAACCGACCTTCACCAAAACCAATATGTCTTGAGAACTCTATAATTCAGTGCTGTATGCAAAAGAATAGTTGATTCTATTTGAATTTGCGGCTGTTATCGTTTGCCATATAAAAATATCGGTATGGAGAACCATACATGACTTCCATATTCTAAGATTTATATTTAAAATCATTTTCGAAATGAAATATTACCATAGAAACTACTTCTTTCTACTTACTGCTTCAGCCTGAACCACAGTACTGTGGTCACTAACATATACCACCTCACGTTATCGCACTCGATTTTCACTGATGATGGAAGTCGATGGCATTGCCGAAACGTCTGGTTTTGTAGAAAACATTGGACTACGGCCAAATATCCTGGGAAGGAATTTAAAACTACTTCTTTGTTGCCGATAACGTTGTACACATATATATATATAAAATATGCATAAAATTAATGGCTTGTATAAGTTAATGATTGATCTCCATTAAGTAGTGCTCAAGTTTCCAAAGTTTTAATATTATGATGTCCGTAATTAAAACATCAGAGCAGGTTTAGTGTGAATGAGGGTACACCGTGGACTAAAATTTTCAACATTTCCTATTGAGCGTTGCTTAGAGTAAAGCTGCGAATCTACAATGTATGTTTCACAGAACAAATACGCGAAAAAGAAGGAGCGCTCCGAAGTCACTCATGGACCCTCAGCATTTTGCAGAGGGTTAATTCCCTAAAGACGAAAAGTCTATCTATGAATCGTTCCTCTGTAAACACGTGCAGTTACACTGCCCAGCGATCCACAGGAAGCAAATTGATGTCCGTTTTTTCGGCTAGCACGCGTTATGTTGGTGTGGGTTTCGGCACTTTCCATTTAAAAAGCGTGCAAATGTAAGAAAATAAACATGAGTGAGGCCAGAAATGACGCGAATTTTGTGTGTGTGTGTGTGTGTGTGTGTGTGTGTGTGTGTGTTCCCTGCCTTTTTATTGCTGTAGTCATAATAATAAAATGGAAACGTAAACATTACATAACTGAGATATGCTTACCTGCCACGAACGATATACTATTTTATACCTGTACGAGGTGTGTTCAAAAAAAGACCGAACTATTTGTGTAGCACGGAAACTAGCGCATAGAGCGAGCTGCAGAATTAAGTGCTGCTAGCGACAGGTTTTGACGCCTGAATGCCGTTTTCTCTGTTCCGTCACGATCTTCAGTCTTCGAGCTACACGCGCTGTAGTGGGCACGGGCACACACCGTCCGGCGGATTTATAACGAAGTGAGAATGAAGATCTTAACACAACGTGTGTGTATAAAATTTTGCTGCTGACTTCGTAAAGTCTTTACAGAGCTATTTCCATTGTCTTCCAAAGTTTTCATTACCATTTGCATTGGTACGCAGTTGTTGACCGATTTCAAAACGGGTCTCTTTCTGATCGTCGTCAACAAACACAGTAAGAATTTTTCAGTGATACGATACATTTAATTTTTTCTATCAAAATTTAATTTTACGATGTTAAATGGATTCTGTCAGAAAGTATCGGCATTTAAACGATGATTTACAATTACCACATCACGAGCTCTCTTCCCATGATCTTCGATATCGCTTTGATCTGCACCGACCATTGTTTTTCCCTCTTTAAAAATTCTTAAACTAATCGTTCGCCTCACGCAGGCTTCCGCGTATGCTTAATTGAAAACCAGAATGTCTCTGAAAAGTTTTAACCTAGTTTTGCTGCAAAATTTCATACGCACACGTTGTTCTCGCGGTCTTTCTTAATCGCTTTGTCACTAATCCGCCGGCCAGCATGTGCACGTCCCCACTCAATGTGATATACCTCAAAGACTACTGCTAATAGCGGAACACAATAAGTGGTAGTTTGTTGTCAAAAACTATCGCTAGGTGCGCGCAAAGTCGCGGCGCGTCGTTTGTGCGGATTGATGTGTTACTCAAAAAGTTTGGTCTTTTTATGAACACACCTCGTATATTAACTCATACATTGCCTGGCAACAAAATTATTTTATTTTTAACAATTACCATTGTTTGAAAAAGTTTAAATGCATTTTCAAGTACTTTACTGTTGTTAAAACGTAAAAGGTTGCAGGTAAACTACCCCTTCCCCTTAACCCATCTTCACCAAAATCGAAAATCCTTGAGATTTCTACAATTCAGGGACGTATGCAAAAAATTATTTGATTCTGTTTGAATTTGCGGCTGTTATCGTTTGCCATAGAAAATACGCTTGATAAAAAAACGTTGCAGGTAAACTACCCCTTCCCCTTAACCGATCTTCACCAAAAACAATAGGTCTTGAGTACTCTACGAATCAGGGCTGTATGCAAAAAAATATTTGATTCTGTTAGAATTTGCGGCTGTTATCGTTTGCCATAGAAAATACCCGTGTTAAAAAAACGTTGCAGGTAAACTACCCCTTTCCCTCAACCGATCTTCACCAAAAACAATAGGTCGTGAGTACTCTACAAATCAGGGCTGTATGCAAAAAATTATTTGATTCTGTTTGAATTTGCGGCTGTTATCGTTTGCCATAGAAAAAAATCTAAGACAGACAGACACACAGACACTTTTCGAAAAACGACTTTTTTCATGTTTTGAGTGTAGTACAATCAGAATCTGCAATAATCTCGAACATGATTTTTTTCGCCATCACCATACTTCCATTTCCTTAAGGAATATGTAAGTAAAAAATTACCCTTGTTAAAACATAAAATGTTGCAGTTAAAACTACCCTATTCCCTTAACCGATCTTCACCAAAACCAACAGGTCTTGAGAACTCTACAATTCAGGGCTGCATGCAAAATATTTTATGATTCTGTTTGAATTTGCGTCTGTTATCGTTTGCCATAGAAAATACTCTTGATAAAACAAAAAACGTTGCAGGTAAACTACCCCTTTCCCTTAACCGATCTTCACCAAAAACAATTGGTCTTTAGTACTCTACAAATCAGGGCTGCATGCAAAAAATTATTTGATTCTGTTTGAATTTGCGGCTGTTACCGTTTGCCATAGAAAATACCCTTGTTAAAACATAAAACGTTGCTGGTAAACTACGCCTTTCCCTTTACCGATCTTCACCAACACCAATAGGACTTGGGAACTCTACAATTCAGGGCTGTATGCAAAAGAGTAGTTGATTCTGTTTGAATTTGCGGCTGCTATCGTTTGCCATAGAAAAAAATTACCCCCGATAAAAAAAACGTTGCAGGTAAACTACCCCTTCCCCTTAACCGATCTTCACCAAAACCAATAGGTCTTGAGAACTCTATAATTCAGTGCTGTATGCAAAAGAATAGTTGATTCTGTTTGAATTTGCGGCTGTTATCGTTTGCCATAGAAAAATATCGGTATGGAGAACCATATATGACTTCCATATTCTAAGATTTATATTTAAAATCATTTTCGAAATGAAATATTACCATAGAAACTACTTCTTTCTACTTACTGCTTCAGCCTTAACCACAGTACTGTGGTCACTAACATATACCACCTCACGTTATCGCACTCGATTTTCACTGATGATGGAAGTCAATGGCATTGCCGAAACGTCTGGTTTTGTAGAAAACATTGGACTACGTCCAAATATCCCGGGAAGGAATTTTAACAAAAACTACTTCTTTGTTGCCGATAACGTTGTACACATATATATAAAATATATGCATAAAATTAATGGCTTGTATAAGTTAATGATTGATCTCCATTAAGTAGTGCTCAAGTTTCCAAAGTTTTAATATTATGATGTCCGTAATTAAAACATCAGAGCAGGTTTAGTGTGAATGGGGGTACACCGTGGACTAATATTTTCAACATTTCCTATTGAGCGTTGCTTAGAGTAAAGCTGCGAATCTACAGTGTATGTTTCACAGAACAAATACGCGAAAAAGAAGGAGCGCTCCGAAGTCATTCATGGACCCTCAGCATTTTGCAGAGGGTTCATTCCCTAAAGACGAAAAGTCTATCTATGAATCGTTCCTCTGTAAACACGTGCAGTTACACTGCCCAGCGATCCACAGGAAGCAAATTGATGTCCGTTTTTTCGGCTTGCACGCGTTATGTTGGTGTGGGTTTCGGCACTTTCCATTTAAAAAGCGTGCAAATGCAAGAAAATAAACATGAGTGAGGCCAGAACTAACGCGAATTTTGTGTTTGTGTGTGTGTGTGTCTTACCTGCCTTTTTATTGCTGTAGGCATAATAATAAAATGGAAACCTAAACATTACATAACTGAGATATGCTTACCTGCCGCGAACGATATATTATTTTATACATGGAGGAGTTCAGTGACATACACACGTACAGAAGTCATCTTCAAAAATACTAGAAGTCGTCCACGCTTTTATGTTGGCAGTGTAACTTACAGGAAGTTTTTTGATGTTTTTAAAACATCTAGGATGCAAACTTTTCCCGATAACTAAGAGTTTCCTTTTTTCGGTTCCCGTCATGTTCGCACAAACAAAAACTGTAACTCTTTGTTTAGAGAGCTTCCCACCAACGCACTTTTCATTTTTAAATTTGAAAGTCTTATCTGGAGTTAATTTATAAAAAATTCCGGCTTCATGTCCATTAAAGATGTCTTCATCTTTATATGATCGTCTAATTTCTGGCCAAGTGTTACGCACCCAATCGCCTGTAACGTTCAGATCTACGCATTTTGCCTCACCACAAATTTTTGCAAAGGAAATCGAGTGTCGGGCCTTAAATCGATCTAGCCATCCGTTGGAGCACGTAAAATGGCTGGCGCCGGCAGTCCTGTTACAGTGCTTATCGCTTGCATACAATGTATGTCTGTAGCCATGGGCTAGCGCGCGCGCGCGCGCGCACATATATACGTTCATATGAAATTTAGAGTAAAATATCTGAGAAATATTTGACGCTATAACAGAGTAGTACAATATTTAGTGACGTTAAAACCGGGAATTTTTATAATGTTAAAGATATCAGTTTGACCGGACTTATGACAAAATAACGGTACACCCGAGTTGACGTAACAGCCGAGGCCGTAATAACCAAGTTCCACTGTAGATATAAAGATATTAACTCAAACATAATTTACATTAAAATGAAAAAATTTTAATTTTATTGCCTGGCAACAAAATTATTTTATTTTCAACAATTACCATTGTTTCAAAAAGTTTAAATAAATTTTCAAGTACTTTACTCTTGTTAAAACGTAAAAGGTTGCAGGTAAACTACCCCTTCCCCTTAACCGATCTTCACCAAAATCGAAAGTCCTTGAGACCTCTACAATTCAGGGACGTATGCAAAAAATTATTTGATTCTGTTTGAATTTGCGGCTGTTATCGTTTGCCATAGAAAATACCCTTGTTAAAAAAACGTTGCACGTAAACTACCACTTTCCCTCAACCGATCTTCACCAAAAACAATAGGTCTTGAGAACTCTACAATTTAGGGCTGTATGCAAATAATATTTTGATTCTGTTTGAATTTGCGGCTGTTATCGTTTGCCATAGGAAATACCCTTGTTAAGACATAAAACGTTACAGGTAAACTACCCCTTTCCCTTAACCGATCTTCACCAAAAACAATAGGTCTTGAAAACTCTACAATTCAGGGCTGTATGCGAAACATTATTTAATTCTGTTTGAATTTGCGGCTGTTATCGTTTGCCAAAAAAAAAAAAAAAATAATTCCCTTGATAAAAAAAAACCGTTGCAGGTAAACAACCCCTTTCCCTCAACCGATCTTCACCAAAAACAAAAGGTCGTGAGTACTCTACAAATCACGGCTGTATGCAAAAATATCGGTATGGAGAACCATACATGACTTCCATATTCTAAGATTTATATTTAAAATCATTTTCAGCCAAACAACCAGGCTGTGTCTTACCTGCCTTTTTATTGCTGTATTAAATGAAAAATATTATATTACATTAAAATGAAAAAATTATAATTTTATTGCCTGGCAACAAAATTATTTTATTTTTAACAATTACCATTGTTTCAAAAAGTTTAAATAAATTTCCAAGTACTTTACTCTTGTTAAAACGTAAAAGGTTGCAGGTAAACTACCCCTTCCCCTTAACCGATCTTCACCAAAATCGAAAGTCATTGAGACCTCTACAATTCAGGGACGTATGCAAAAAATTATTTCATTCTGTTTGAATTTGCGGCTGTTATCGTTTGCCATAGAAAATACGCTTGATAAAAAAACGTTGCAGGTAAACTACCCCTTCCCCTTAACCGATATTCACCAAAAACAATAGGTCTTGAGTACTCTACAAATCAGGGCTGTATGCAAAACATTATTTGATTCTGTTTGAATTTGCGGCTGTTATCGTTTGCCATAGAAAATACCCTTGTTAAAAAAACGTTGCAGGTAAACTACCCCTTTCCCTCAACCGATCTTCACCAAAAACAATAGGTCTTGAGAAATCTACAATTCAGGGCTGTATGCGAAACATTATTTGATTCTGTTTGAATTTGCGGCTGTTATCGTTTGCCAAAAAAAAAAAATTTCCCTTGATAAAAAAAACCGTTGCAGGTAAACTACCCCTTCCCCTCAACCGATCTTCACCAAAAACAATAGGTCGCGAGTACTCTACAAATCAGGGCTGTATGCAAAAAATTATTTGATTCTGTTTGAATTTGCGGCAGTTGTCGTTTGCCATAGAAAATACGCATGATAAAAAACGTTGCTGGTAAACTACCCCTTCCCCTCAACCGATCTTCACCAAAAACAATAGGTCTTGAGTACTCTACAAATCAGGGCTGTATGCAGAAAATTATTTGATTCTGTTTGAATTTGCGGCTGTTATCGTTTGCCATAGAAAATACCCTTGTTAGAAAAACGTTGTAGGTAAACTACCCCTTTCCCTTAACCGATCTTCACCAAAAACAAAAGGTCTTGAGAACTCTACAATTTAGGGCTGTATGCAAATAATCTTTTCATTCTGTTTGAATTTGCGGCTGTTATCGTTTGCCATAGGAAATACCCTTGTTAAAACATAAAACGTTACAGGTAAACTACCCCTTTCCCTTAACCGATCTTCACCAAAAACAATAGGTCTTGAGAACTCTACAATTCAGGGCTGTATGCGAAACATTATTTGATTCTGTTTGAATTTGCGGCTGTTATCGTTTGCCAAACAAACAAAATTACCCTTGCTAAAAAAAAACCGTTGCAGGTAAACTACCCCTTTCCCTCAACCGATCTTCACCAAAAACAATAGGTCGCGAGAACTCTGCAAAACCGGGCTGTATGCAAAAAATTATTTGATTCTGTTTGAATTTGCGGCAGTTATCGTTTGCCATAGAAAAAAAATCTACAGACAGACAGACAGACAGACAGACAGACAGACAGACAGACACACAGACACTTTTCGGAAAACGACTTTTTTTCATGTTTTGAGTGTAGTAGAATCAGAATCTGCAATAATCTCGAACACGATTTTTTTTGCCATCACCATACTTCCATTCCTTAAGGAATATGGAAGTAAAATTATTTGATTCTGTTTGAATTTGCGGCAGTTATCGTTTGCCATAGAAAAAAAATCTAGAGACAGACACACAGACACACACACAGACACTTTTCGGAAAACGACTTTTTTTCATGTTTTGAGTGTAGTAGAATCAGAATCTGCAATAATCTCGAACACGATTTTTTTTGCCATCACCATACTTCCATTCCTTAAGGAATATGGAAGTAAAAATTACACTTGTTTAAAAAAAAACCGTTGCAGGTAAACTACCCCTTTCCCTTAACCGATCTTCACCAAAATCAATAGGTCTTGAGAACTCTACAATTTAGGGCTGTATGCAAATAATCATTTGATTCTGTTTGAACGTGCGGCTATTATCGTTTGCCATATAAAATACCCTTGTTAAAACATAAAACGTTGCAGGTAAACTACCCCTTTCTCTTAACCGATCTTCACCAAAAACAACAGGTCTTGAGAACTCTACAATTCAGGGCTGTATGCAAAAGAGTAGTTGATTCTGTTTGAATTTGCGTCTGTTATCGTTTGCCATAGAAAACAATTACCCTTGATTAAAAAAAAACCGTGCAGGTAAACTACCCCTTTTCCTCAACCGATCTTCACCAAAAACAATATGTCGTGAGTACTCTGCAAATCAGGGGTGTATGCAAAAAATTATTTGATTCTGTTTGAATTTGCCGCTGTTATCGTTTGCCATAGAAAAAAAATCTACAGACACACACAGACACTTTTCGAAAAACGATTTTTTTTCATGTTTTGAGTGTAGTACAATCAGAATGTGCAATAATCTCGAACACGATTTTTTTTTGCCATCACCATACTTCCATTTCCTTAAGGAACATGGAAGTAAATATCGGTATGGAGAACCATACATGACTTCCATATTCTAAGATTTATATTTAAAATCATTTTCAGCCAAACAGCCAAGGAAGGAATTTTAACAAAAAAATACTTCTTTCTTGCCAATAACGTAGTACACATATAAAAAATATTATCCCCTCCCCCTTCAACTATAATTTTGATTTATAGAAAATTACCCCCAGCCCGTTCAACTAGCCTCTTCATTTATAGATATTTCATCTACGTTTCTACAGTGGATTATTAAGATCTTATCAGGATACTTTATCAAAATTAAGTACTTTACTCATGTTACAACAAAAAATGTTTCAGGTAAACTGCCCTTTCCCCGTAACCGATCTTCACCAAAATCAACAGACATTGAGTTCTCTATAGCTCAGGCACATATGTAAAAAATTATTTGATTCTGTTTGAATTTACGGCAGTTATGGTTCGTCATATAAAAAATTACCCATGTTAAAACATAAAACATGAGATTTATAAAACATATCTAAGATTTATATTTAACATCATTTTTGAAATAAAATATTTTCATAGAACCTACTAACGCTGGGGAAATCTGAGGAGCCAATCAGAGTTGGGCCTACCTGTCACTCTGCTGAATTTGGTGGAAAGCCCCGTCACTGTCGTCAAAGTATCAGCCTTGACAGGGTCCTCTTTTTCTGCAAAATGGGAGAGGAGGCTTGAGATGGAGTGAGTGACATGGTCCCCACCTCAATGAAGAACCCATTGTTTTATAAAAATATATTTAAATTTTGAAAACTGAAAATTCTTTTCTTGTTGTAAATATTTATATTTTATAATCAAAATGACTTTATCAAAAAACAAACATTATTTTTTTATAATAAGTACTTACATATGTTTCTTAATATGCTTACTTTTTCTTCAATGTTGATGATCATTTCCAAACATTCTGACAAAATTGTATCTACAGAACGGTTAACATTCCCCAGGTTTCCATTTCTGCTAATTTCTCATTACACCTTCCACTGACGTATTATTAACCATTTCATAAACTATCGTATAATCTTTTCAGATTTTGTGGTACAAAATCTGAAATTTTCAGATTGCCTGGCAACAAAATTATTTTATTTTCAACAATTACCATTGTTTGAAAAAGTTTAAATGAATTTTCAAGTACTTTACTCTTGTTAAAACGTAAAAGGTTGCAGGCAAACTACCCCTTCCCCTTAACTGATCTTCACCAAAATCTAAAGGCCTTGAGTCATCTACAATTCACTGACGTATGCAAAAAATTATTTGATTCTGTTTGAATTTGCGGCAGTTATCGTTGGCCATAGAAAATACGCTTGATAAAAAACGTTGCCGGTAAACTACCCCTTCCCCTCAACCGATCTTCACCAAAAACAATAGGTCTTGAGTACTCTACAAATCAGGGCTGTATGCAGAAAATTATTTGATACTGTTTGAATTTGCGGCTGTTATCGTTTGCCATAGAAAATACCCTTATTAAAAAAACGTTGTAGGTAAACTACCCCTTTCCCTTAACCGATCTTCACCAAAAACAATAGGTCTTGAGAACTCTACAATTCAGGGCTGTATGCGAAACATTATTTGATTCTGTTTGAATTTGCGGCTGTTATCGTTTGCCAAAAAAAATATCGGTATGGAGAACCATACATGACTTCCATATTCTAAGATTTATATTTAAAATCATTTTCAGCCAAACAGCCAGGCTGTGTCTTACCTGCCTTTTTATTGCTGTATTAAATGAAAAATATTATATTACATTAAAATGAAAAAATTATAATTTTATTGCCTGGCAACAAAATTATTTTATTTTTAACAATTACCATTGTTTCAAAAAGTTTAAATAAATTTTCAAGTACTTTACTCTTGTTAAAACGTAAAAGGTTGCAGGTAAACTACCCCTTCCCCTTAACCGATCATCACCAAAATCGAAAGTCATTGAGACCTCTACAATTCAGGGACGTATGCAAAAAATTATTTGATTCTGTTTGAATTTGCGGCTGTTATCGTTTGCCATAGAAAATACGCTTGATAAAAAAACGTTGCAGGTAAACTACCCCTTCCCCTTAACCGATCTTCACCAAAAATAATAGGTCTTGAGTACTCTACAAATCAGGGCTGTATGCAAAACATTATTTGATTCTGTTTGAATTTGCGGCTGTTATCGTTTGCCATAGAAAATACCCTTGTTAAAAAAACGCTACAGGTAAACTACCCCTTTCCCTCAACCGATCTTCACCAAAAACAATAGGTCTTGAGAACTCTACAATTTAGGGCTGTATGCAAATAATCTTTTGATTCTGTTTGAATTTGCGGCTGTTATCGTTTGCCATAGGAAATACCCTTGTTAAAACATAAAACGTTACAGGTAAACTACCCCTTTCCCTTAACCGATCTTCACCAAAATCAAAAGATCTTGAGAACTCTACACTTCAGGGCTGTATGCGAAACATTATTTGATTCTGTTTGAATTTGCGGCTGTTATCGTTTGCCAAACAAACAAAATTACCCTTGCTAAAAAAAAAACCGTTGCAGGTAAACTACCCCTTTCCCTCAACCGATCTTCACCAAAAACCATAGGTCGCGAGTAATCTACAAATCAGGGCGGTATGCAAAAAATTATTTGATTCTGTTTGAATTTACGGCAGTTATCGTTTGCCATAGAAAAAAAATCTACAGACACGCAGACAGACAGACAGACACACACACAGACACTTTTCGGAAAACGACTTTTTTTCATGTTTTGAGTGTAGTAGAATCAGAATCTGCAATAATCTCGAACACGATTTTTTTTGCCATCACCATACTTCCATTCCTTAAGGAATATGGAAGTAAAAAATTTCCCTTGATAAAAAAAACCGTTGCAGGTAAACTACCCCTTCCCCTCAACCGATCTTCACCAAAAACAATAGGTCGCGAGTACTCTACAAATCAGGGCTGTATGCAAAAAAGTATTTGATTGTGTTTGAATTTGCGGCAGTTATCGTTTGCCATAGAAAATACGCTTGATAAAAAACGTTGCAGGTAAATTACCCCTTCCCCTCAACCGATCTTCACCAAAAACAATAGGTCTTGAGAACTCTACAAATCAGGGCTGTATGCAGAAAATTATTTGATTCTGTTTGAATTTGCGGCTGTTATCGTTTGCCATAGAAAATACCCTTGTTAAAAAAACGTTGTAGGTAAACTACCCCTTTCCCTTAACCGATCTTCACCAAAAACTATAGGTCTTGAGAACTCTACAATTTAGGGATGTATGCAAATAATCTTTTGATTCTGTTTGAATTTGCGGCTGTTATCGTTTGCCATAGGAAATACCCTTGTTAAAACATAAAACGTTACAGGTAAACTACCCCTTTCCCTTAACCGATCTTCACCAAAAACAATAGGTCTTGAGAACTGTACAATTCAGGGCTTTATGTGAAACATTATTTGATTCTGTTTGAATTTGCGGCTGTTATCGTTTGCCAAAAAAAAAATTTCCCTTGATAAAAAAAAACCGTTGCAGGTAAACTACCCCTTTCCCTCAACCGATCTTCACCAAAAACAATAGGTCGCGAGTCCTCTACAAATCAGGGCTGTATGCAAAAAATTATTTGATTTTGTTTGAATTTGCGGCAGTTTTCGTTTGCCATAGAAAAAAAATCTACAGACACACAGACAGATAGACACACAGACACTTTTCGGAAAACGACTTTTTTTCATGTTTTGAGTGTAGTACAATCAGAATCTGCAATAATCTCGAACACGTTTTTTTTTGCCATCACCATACTTCCATTCCTTAAGGAATATGGAAGTAAAATACCCTTGATAAAAAACCGTTGCAGGTAAACTACCCCTTTCCCTTAATCGATCTTCACCAAAAACGATAGGTCTTGAGTACTCTACAATTCAGGCCTGTATGCAAACAATTATTTGATTCTGTTTGAATTTGCGGCTCTTATCGTTTGCCATATAAAACACCCTTGATAAAACATAAAACGTTGCTAGTAAACTACCCTATTCCATTAACCGATCTTCACCAAAAACAATAGGTCTTGAGAACTCTACAATTCAGGGCTGTATGCAAAACATTATTTGATTCTCTTTGAATTTAAGGCAGTTATCGTTCGTCATAGAAAAAATTACCATTGTTAAAACATAAAACGTTGCAGGTAAACTACCCCTTTCCCTTAACCGATCTTCATCAAAATCAACAGACCTTGAGGCCTGTATAATTCAAAAAGGTATGCAGAAGAGTAGTTGATTCTGTTTTAATGTACGGCAGTTATCGTTCGTCATAAAAATATCGGTATGGAGAACCATACATGACTTCCATATTCTAAGATTTAAATTTATAATCATTTTCGAAATGAAATATTACCATAGAAACTACTTCTTTCTACTTACTGCTTCAGCCTTAACCACAGTACTGTGGTCACTAACATATACCACCTCACGTTATCGCACTCGATTTTCACTGATGATGGAAGTCGATGGCATTGCCGAAACGTCTGGTTTTGTAGAAAACATTGGACTACGGCCAAATATCCTGGGAAGGAATTTAAAACTACTTCTTTGTTGCCGATAACGTTGTACACATATATATAAAAAATATGCATAAAATTAATGGCTTGTATAAGTTAATGATTGATCTCCATTAAGCAGTGCTCAAGTTTCCAAAGTTTTAATATTATGATGTCCGTAATTAAAACATCAGAGCAGGTTTAGTGTGAATGAGGGTACACCGTGGACTAAAATTTTCAACATTTCCTATTGAGCGTTGCTTAGAGTAAAGCTGCGAATCTACAATGTATGTTTCACAGAACAAATACGCGAAAAAGAAGGAGCGCTCCGAAGTCACTCATGGACCCTCAGCATTTTGCAGAGGGTTAATTCCCTAAAGACGAAAAGTCTATCTATGAATCGTTCCTCTGTAAACACGTGCAGTTACACTGCCCAGCGATCCACAGGAAGCAAATTGATTTTTTCGGCTTGCACGCGTTATGTTGGTGTGGGTTTCGGCACTTTCCATTTAAAAAGCGTGCAAATGTAAGAAAATAAACATGAGTGAGGCCAGAAATAACGCGAATTTTGTGTGTGTGTGTGTGTGTGTGTGTGTTCCCTGCCTTTTTATTGCTGTAGTCATAATAATAAAATGGAAACGTAAACATTACATAACTGAGATATGCTTACCTGCCACGAACGATATACTATTTTATACATGTACGAGGTGTGTTCAAAAAAAGACCGAACTATTTGTGTAGCACGGAAACTAGCGCATAGAGCGAGCTGCAGAATTAAGTGCTGCTAGCGACAGGTTTTGACGCCTGAATGCCGTTATCTCTGTTCCGTCACGATCTTCAGTCTTCGAGCTACACGCGCTGTAGTGGGCACGGGCACACAACGTCCGGCGGATTTATAACGAAGTGAGAATGAAGATCTGAACACAACGTGTGTGTATAAAATTTTGCTGCTGACTTCGTAAAGTCTTTACAGAGCTATTTCCATTGTCTTCCAAAGTTTTCATTACCATTTGCATTGGTACGCAGTTGTTGACCGATTTCAAAACGGGTCTCTTTCTGATCGTCGTCAACAAACACAGTAAGAATTTTTCAGTGATACGATACATTTAATTTTTTCTATCAAAATATTAATACCTCAAAGACTACTGCTAATAGCGGAACACAATAAGTGGTAGTTTGTTGTCAAAAACTATCGCTAGGTGCGCGCAAAGTCGCGGCGCGTCGTTTGTGCGGATTGATGTGTTACTCAAAAAGTTTGGTCTTTTTATGAACACACCTCGTACATTAACTCATACATTGCCTGGCAACAAAATTATTTTATTTTTAACAATTACCATTGTTTGAAAAAGTTTAAATGCATTTTCAAGTACTTTACTGTTGTTAAAACGTAAAAGGTTGCAGGTAAACTACCCCTTCCCCTTAACCCATCTTCACCAAAATCGAAAATCCTTGAGATTTCTACAATTCAGGGACGTATGGAAAAAATTATTTGATTCTGGTTGAATTTGCGGCTGTTATCGTTTGCCATAGAAAATACGCTTGATAAAAAAACGTTGCAGGTAAACTACCCCTTCCCATTAACCGATCTTCACCAAAAACAATAGGTCTTGAGTACTCTACGAATCAGGCCTGTATGCAAAAAAATATTTGATTCTGTTAGAATTTGCGGGTGTTATCGTTTGCCATAGAAAATACCCTTGTTAAAAAAACGTTGCAGGTAAACTACCCCTTTCCCTTAACCGATCTTCACCAAAAACAATAGGTCTTCAGAACTCTACAATTTATGGCAGTGTGCAAATAATCTTTTGATTCTGTTTGAATTTGCGGCTGTTATCGTTTGCCATAGAAAATACCCTTGTTAAAACATAAAACGTTGCAGGTAAACTACCCCTTTCCCTTAACCGATCTTCACCAAAAATAACAGATCTTGAGAACTCTACAATTCAGGGCTGTATGCAAAACATTATTTGATTCTGTTTGAATTTGCGGCTGTTATCGTTTGCCAAAAAAAAATTTCCCTTGATAAAAAAAACCGTTGCAGGTAAACTACCCCTTTCCCTCAACCGATCTTCACCAAAAACAATAGGTCGTGAGTACTCCACAAATCACGGCTGTATGCAAAAAATTATTTGATTCTGTTTGAATTTGCGGCTGTTATCGTTTGCCATAGAAAAAAAATCTACAGACAGACAGACACACAGACACTTTTCGAAAAACGACTTTTTTCATGTTTTGAGTGTAGTACAATCAGAATCTGCAATAATCTCGAACATGATTTTTTTTGCCATCACCATACTTCCATTTCCTTAAGGAATATGGAAGTAAAATATCGGTATGGAGAACCATACATGACTTCCATGTTCTAAGATTTATTTTACTTCCATATTCCTTAAGGAATGGAAGTATGGTGATGGCAAAAAAAATCGTGTTTGAGATTATTGCAGATTCTGATTCTACTACACTCAAAACATGAAAAAAAGTCGTTTTCCGAAAAGTGTCTGTTTGTGTGTCTGTCTGTCTATCTGTGTGTATGTAGATTTTTTTCTATGGCAAACGATAACTGCCGCAAATTCAAACAGAATCAAATAATTTTTTGCACACGGCCCTGATTTATAGAGTACTCGCGACCTATTGTTTTTGGTGAAGATCGATTGAGGGAAAGGGGTAGTTTACCTGCAACGGTTTTTTTTATCAAGGGTAATTTTGTTTGTTTGGCAAACGATAACAGCCGCAAATTCAAACAGAATCAAATAATCTTTCGCATACAGCCCTGAATTGTAGAGCTCTCAAGATTTGTTCATTTTGGTAAAGATCGGTTAAGGGAAAGGGGTAGTTTACCTGCAACGTTTTATGTTTTAACCAGGGTATTTTCTATGGCAAACGATAACAGCCGCAAATTCAAACATAAACAAATAATGTTTTGCATACTGCCCTGAATTGTAGAGTTCTCAAGGTCTTTTGGTTTTGGTGAAGATCCGCAAATTCAAACTAAATCAAATAATTGTTTGCATACAGGCCTGAATTGTAGAGTACCTAAGACCTGTCGTTTTTGGTGAAGATCGGTTAAGGGAAAGGGGTAGTTTACCTGCAACGGTTTTTTATCAAGGGTAATTTTTTTCTATAGTAAACGATAACAACCGCAAATTCAAACAGAATCAAATGATGTTTTGCATACAGCCCTGTATTGTAGAGTTCTCAATACGTATTGGTGTTGGTGAAGATCGGTTGAGGGAAAGGGGTAGTTTACCACCAACATTTTATGTTTTAACAAGGGTAGTTTTTTATATGACGAACGATAACTGCCGTAAATTCAAGCAGAATCAACTAGGTTTTTGCATACCTTTTTGAACTAAAGAGAACTCAAGGTCTGTTGATTTTGTTGAAGATCGGTTAAGGGAAGGGGTAGTTTATCAGCAACGTTTTATGTTTTAAAAACGGTAATTTTTTTATGACGAACGATAACTGCCGAAAATTCAATGAGAATCAAATAATTTTTTGCACTCTTCCCTGAGTTGCAGAGAGCTCAAGGTCTATTGATTTTGGTGAAGATCAGTTAAGGGAAAGGGGTAGTTTACCTGCAACATTTTATGTTGTAACAAGAGAAATGTTTCCATGACGAACGATAACTGCCGCACATTCAAACAGAATCAAATATTTTTGTGCATGCTTCCCTGAATTGTAGAGGACGGAAGGTCTGTTGATTTTGGAGAAGATCGGTTAAGAGAAAGGGGTAGTTTACCTGAAACATTTTATGTTTTAACAAGAGTAAAGTACTTTATTTTTATAAATAAGGTATCCTGATAAGAAGCACATAGTAATCCACTGTAGAAACGCAGATGAAATATCTATAAATGAAGAAGTTAGGAGAACGGGGTGGGGGTAATTTTCTATTATTAAAAATTATAGTTGAAGGTGTAGGGGAGAATTTTTTATATGTGTACTACGTTATCGGCAACAAAGAAGTAGTTTTTTTGTTAAAATTGCTTCCCGGGCTCTTTAGCCGTAGTCCTATGTTTTCTGCAAAACCAGACTTTTCGGCAGTGCCATCGACTCCCATCATCGGTGAAAATCGAGTGCGAAAACGTGAGGTGGTGGTGGTATACGTTAGTGAGCACAGTACTGTGGTTAATGCTGAAGCAATAAGTAGAAAGACGTAGTTTCTATGGAAATATTTCATTTCGAATATGATTTTAAATATAAATCTTAGAACATGGAAGTCATGTATGGTTCTCCATACCGATATTTTACTTCCATATTCCTTACGGAATGGAAGTATGGTGATGGCAAAAAAAATCGTGTTCGAGATTATTGCAGATTCTGATTCTACTACACTCAAAACATGAAAAAAAGTCGTTTTCCGAAAAGTGTCTGTGTGTGTGTCTGTCTGTCTGTGTGTGTGTCTGTAGATTTTTTTTCTATGGCAAACGATAACTGCCGTAAATTCAAACAGAATCAAATAATTTTTTGCATACAGCCCTGATTTGTAGAGTACTCGCGACTTATTGTTTATGGTGAAGATCGGTTGAGGGAAAGGGGTAGTTTACCTGCAACGTTTTTTTAACAAGGGTATTTTCTATGGCAAACGATAACAGTCGCAAATTCAAACAGAATCGAATAATGTTTTGCATACAGCCCTGATTTGTAGAGTACTCAAGACCTATTGTTTTTGGTGAAGATCGGTTAAGGGGAAGGGGTAGTTTACCTGCAACGTTTTTTTATCAAGCGTATTTTCTATGGCAAACGATAACAGCCGCAAATTCAAACAGAATCAAATAATGTTTCGCATACAGACCTGAATTGTAGAGTTCTCAATGTCTGTTGATTTTGGTGAAGATCGGTTAAGGGAAAGGGGTAGTTTACCTGTAACGTTTTATGTTTTAACAAGGGTATTTCCTATGGCAAGCGATAACAGCCGCAAATTCAAACAGAATCAAAAGATTATTTGCATACAGCCCTAAATTGTAGAGTTCTCAAGACCTATTGTTTTTGGTGAAGATCGGTTGAGGGAAAGGGGTAGTTTACCTGCAACGTTTTTTTAACAAGGGTATTTTCTATGGCAAACGATAACAGCCGCAAATTCAAACAGAATCAAATAATGTTTTGCATACGGCCCTGATTTGTAGAGTACTCAAGACCTATTGTTTTTGGTGAAGATCGGTTAAGGGAAAGGGGTAGTTTACCTGTAACGTTTTATGTTTTAACAAGGGTATTTCCTATGGCAAACGATAACAGCCGCAAATTCAAACAGAATCAAAAGATTATTTGCATACAGCCCTAAATTGTAGAGTTCTCAAGACCTATTGTTTTTGGTGAAGATCGGTTGAGGGAAAGGGGTAGTTTACCTGCAACGTTTTTTTAACAAGGGTATTTTCTATGGCAAACGATAACAGTCGCAAATTCAAACAGAATCGAATAATGTTTTGCATACAGCCCTGATTTGTAGAGTACTCAAGACCTATTGTTTTTGGTGAAGATCGGTTAAGGGGAAGGGGTAGTTTACCTGCAACGTTTTTTTATCAAGCGTATTTTCTATGGCAAACGATAACAGCCGCAAATTCAAACAGAATCAAATAATGTTTTGCATACGGCCCTGATTTGTAGAGTACTCAAGACCTATTGTTTTTGGTGAAGATCGGTTAAGGGAAAGGGGTAGTTTACCTGTAACGTTTTATGTTTTAACAAGGGTATTTCCTATGGCAAACGATAACAGCCGCAAATTCAAACAGAATCAAAAGATTATTTGCATACAGCCCTAAATTGTAGAGTTCTCAAGACCTATTGTTTTTGGTGAAGATCGGTTAAGGGGAAGGGGTAGTTTACCTGCAACGTTTTTTTATCAAGCGTATTTTCTATGGCAAACGATAACAGCCGCAAATTCAAACAGAATCAAATAATTTTTTGCATACGTCCCTGAATTGTAGAGGTCTCAATGACTTTCGATTTTGGTGAAGATCGGTTAAGGGGAAGGGGTAGTTTACCTGCAACCTTTTACGTTTTAACAAGAGTAAAGTACTTGAAAATTTATTTAAACTTTTTGAAACAATGGTAATTGTTAAAAATAAAATAATTTTGTTGCCAGGCAATAAAATTATAATTTTTTCATTTTAATGTAATATAATATTTTTCATTTAATACAGCAATAAAAAGGTAGGTAAGACACAGCCTGGCTGTTTGGCTGAAAATGATTTTAAATATAAATCTTAGAATATGGAAGTCATGTATGGTTCTCCATACCGATATTTTTCTATGGTGAACGATAACAGCCACAAATTCAAACAGAATAAAATGATTTTTTGCATACAGCCCTGTATTGTAGAGTTGTCAATACCTTATTGGTGTTGGTGAAGATCGTTTAAGGGAAAGGGGTAGTTTACCTGCAACGTTTTATGTTTTATAAGGGTATTTTCTATGGCAAACGATAAGAGCCGCAAATTCAAACAGAATCAAATATGTTTTTCCATACAGCCCTGTTTTGTTGAGTACTAAAGACCTATTGTTTTTGGTGAAGATCGGTTAAGGGAAAGGGGTAGTTTACCTGACACGTTTTTTGTTTTATCAAGGGTATTTTATATGGCAAATGATAACAGCCGCAAATTCAAACAGAATCATATAATATTTTGCATACAGCCCTGAAATGTACAGTTCTCAAGACCTGTTGGTTTTGGTGAAGATCGGTTAAGGGAATAGGGTTGTTTACCAGCAACATTTTATGTTTTATCAAGGGTAATTTTTTTTTTGACGAACGATAACTGCCGTACATTAAAACAGAATCAACTACTCTTCTGCATACCTTTTTGAATTATACAGAACTCAAGGTCTGTTGATTTTGTTGAAGATCGGTTAAGGGAAAGGGATAGTTTACCTGCAACGTTTTATGTTTTAACAAGGGTATTTTTTCTATGATGAACGATAACTGCCGTAAATTCAAAAAGAATCAACTAATGTTTTGCATACAGTCCTGAATTGTACAGTTCTCAAGACCTATTGTTTTTGGTGAAGATCGGTTAATGGAATAGGGTAGTTTACCAGCAACGTTTTATGTTTTATCAAGGGTGTTTTCTATGGCAAACGATAACAGCCGCAAATTCAAACTAAATCAAATAATTCTTTGCATACAGGCCTGAATTGTAGAGTACCTAAGACATGTCGTTTTTGGTGAAGATCGGTTAAGGGAAAGGGGTAGTTTACCTGAACCGGTTTTTTATCAAGGGTAATTTTTTTCTATAGTAAACGATAACAACCGCAAATTCAAACGGAATCAAATAAGTTTTTGCATACAGCCCTGATTTCTTGAGTACTAAAGACCTATTGTTTTTGGTGAAGATCGTTTAAGGGAAAGGGGTAGTTTACTAGCCATGTTTTTTGTTTTATCAAGGGTATTTTCTATGGCAAACGATAACAGCCGCAAATTCAAACAGAATCAAATAATGTTTTGCATACAGCCCTGATTTGTAGAGTGCTCAAGACCTATTGTTTTTGGTGAAGATCGGTTAAGGGGAAGGGGTAGTTTACCAGCAACATTTTTTTATCAAGCGTATTTTCTATGGCAAATGATAACAGCCGCATATTCAAACAGAACCAAATAATTTTTTGCATACATCCCTGAATTGTAGAGACCTCAAGGACTTTTGATTTTGTTGAAGATCGGTTAAGGGGAAGGGGTAGTTTACCTGCAACCTTTTACGTTTTAACAACAGTAAAGTACTTGAAAATTCATTTAAACTTTTTCAAACAAAGGTAATTGTTAAAAATAAAATAATTTTGTTCCCAGGGAATAAAATTATAATTTTTTCTATTTAATGTAAATTATGTATGAGTTAATATCTTTATATATATAATTTTTCTGTACGTGTGTATGTCACTGAACTCCTCCATGTATAAAATAATATATCGTTCGTGGCAGGTAAGCATATCTCAGTTATGTAATGTTTACGTTTCCATTTTATTATTATGCCTACAGCAATAAAAAGGCAGGTAAGACACACACACACACACACACACACACACACACACACACACACACATACATACACACACACACACACACACACACACACACAATTCACGTTATTTCTGGCCTCACTCATGTTTATTTTCTTACATTTGCACGCTTTTTAAATGGAAAGTGCCGAAACCCACACCAACATAACGCGTGCAAGCCAAAAAAATGGACATCAATTTGCTTCCTGTGGATCGCTGGGCAGTGTAACTGCACGTGTTTACAGAGGAACGATTCATAGACAGACTTTTCGTCTTTAGGGAATCAACCCTCTGCAAGATGCTGAGGGTCCATGAGTGACTTCGGAGCGCTCCTTCTTTTTCGCGTGTTTGTTCTGTGAAACATACACTGTAGATTCGCAGCTTTACTCTATGCAACACTCAATAGGAAATGTTGAAAATTTTTGTCCACAGTGTACCCTCATTCACACTAAACCTGCTCTGATGTTTTAATTATGGACATCATAATATTAAAACTTTGGAAACTTGAGCACTACTTAATGGAGATCAATCATTAACTTATACAAGCCATTAATTTTATGCATATTTTTTCTATATATGTGTACAACGTTATCGGCAACAAAGAAGTAGTTTTTGTTAAAATTCCTTCCCGGAATATTTGGCCGTAGTCCAATGTTTTCTACAAAACCAGACGTTTCGGCAATGCCATCGACTTCCATCATCAGTGAAAATCGAGTGCGATAACGTGAGGTGGTATACGTTAGTGACCACAGTACTGTGGTTAAGGCTGAAGCAGTAAGTAGAAAGAAGTAGTTTCTATGGTAATATTTCATTTCGAAAATGATTTTAAATATAAATCTTAGAATATGGAAGTCATGTATGGTTCTCCATACCGATATTTTAAAATCATATTCGAAATGAAATATTTCCATAGAGACTACGTCTTTCTACTTATTTCTTCAGCATTAACCACAGTACTGTGGTCACTAACGTATACCACCTCACGTTTTCGCACTCGATTTTCACCGATGATGGCAGTCGATGGCACTGCCGAAAAGTCTGGTTTTGCAGAAAACATTGAACTACGGCTAAAGAGCCCGGGAAGCAATTTTAACAAAAAACTACTTCTTTGTTGCCGATAACGTAGTACACATATAAAAAATTCTGCCCTCAACCTTCAACTATAATTTTTAATAATAGAAAATTACCCCCACCCCGTTCACCTAACCTCTTCATTTATAGATATTTCATCTACGTTTCTACAGTGGGTTACTATGAGCTTCTTATCAGGATACTTTATTTATAAAAATTAAGTACTTTACTCTTGTTAAATCATAAAATGTTTCAGGTAAACTACCCCTTTCTCTTAACCAATCTTCTCCAAAATCAACAGACCTTCCGTCCTCTACAATTCAGGGAAGCATGCAAAAAAATATTTGATTCTGTTTGAATGTGCGGCAGTTATCATTCGTCATGGAAACATTTCTCTTGTTACAACATAAAATGTTGCAGGTGAACTACCCCTTTCCCTTAACTGATCTTCACCAAAATCAATAGACCTTGAGCTCTCTGCAACTCAGGAAAGAGTGCAAAAAATTATTTGATTCTCATTGAATTTTCGGCAGTTATCGTTCGTCATAAAAAAAATTACCCTTTTTAAAACATAAAACGTTGCTGATAAACTACCCCTTCCCTTAACCGATCTTCAACAAAATCAACAGACCTTGAGTTCTCTTTAGTTCAAAAAGGTATGCAAAAACCTAGTTGATTCTGTTTGAATTTACGGCAGTTATCGTTCATCATATAAAAAATTACCCTTGTTAAAACATAAAATGTTGCTGGTAAACTACCCCTTTCCCTTAACCGATGTTCACCAACACCAATAGGTATTGAGAACTCTACAATACAAAGCTGTATGCAAAACATCATTTGATTCTGTTTGAATTTGCGTCTGTTATCGTTTACTATGGAAAAAAAATTACCCTTGAAAAAAAACCGTTGCTGGTAAACTACCCCTTTCCCTTAACCGATCTTCACCAAAAACGACAGGTCTTGGGTACTCTACAATTCAGGCTTGTATGCAAACAATTATTTGATTCTCTTTGAATTTACGGCAGTTATCGTTCGTCACAGAAAAAATACCCTTGTTAAAACATAAAACGTTGCGGGTAAACTACCCCTTTCCCTTAACCAATCTTCACCAAAAACAACAGATCTTGAGAACTCTACAATTCAGGGCTGTATGCGAAACATTATTTGATTCTGTTTGAATTTGCGGCTGTTATCGTTTGCCAAAAAAAAAATTTCCCTTGAATAAAAAAACCGTTGCAGGAAAACTACCCGTTTCCCTCAACCGATCTTCACCAAAAACAATAGGTCGTGAGTACTCCACAAATCAGGGCCGTATGCAAAAAATTATTTGATTCTGTTTGAATTTGCGGCTGTTGTCGTTTGCCATAGAAAAAAAATCTACAGACAGACAGACACACAGACACTTTTCGAAAAACGACTTTTTCATGTTTTGAGTGTAGTACAATCAGAATCTGCAATAATCTCAAACATGATTTTTTTTTGCCATCACCATACTTCCATTTCCTTAAGGAATATGGAAGTAAAATATCGGTATGGAGAACCATACATGACTTCCATGTTCTAAGATTTATTTTTAAAATCATATTCGAAATGAAATATTTCCATAGAGACTACGTCTTTCTACTTATTGCTTCAGCATTAACCACAGTACTGTGGTCACTAACGTATACCACCTCACGTTTTCGCACTCGATTTTCACCGATGGCACTGCCGAAAAGTCTGGTTTTGCAGAAAACATTGAACTACGGCTAAAGAGCCCGGGAAGCAATTTTAACAAAAAACTACTTCTTTGTTGCCGATAACGTAGTACACATATAAAAAATTCTGCCCTCAACCTTCAACTATAATTTTTAATAATAGAAAATTACCCCCACCCCGTTCACCTAACCTCTTCATTTATAGATTTTTCATCTACGTTTCTACAGTGGATTACTATGAGCTTCTTATCAGGATACTTTATTTATAAAAATTAAGTACTTTACTCTTGTTAAATCATAAAATGTTTCAGGTAAACTACCCCTTTCTCTTAACCAATCTTCTCCAAAATCAACAGACCTTCCGTCCTCTACAATTCAGGGAAGCATGCAAAAAAATATTTGATTCTGTTTGAATGTGCGGCAGTTATCGTTCGTCATGGAAACATTTCTCTTGTTACAACATAAAATGTTGCAGGTAAACTACCCCTTTCCCTTAACTGATCTTCATCAAAATCAATAGACCTTGAGCTCTCTGCAACTCAGGAAAGAGTGCAAAAAATTATTTGATTCTCATTGAATTTTCGGCAGTTATCGTTCGTCATAAAAAAATTACCCTTTTTAAAACATAAAACGTTGCTGATAAACTACCCCTTCCCTTAACCGATCTTCAACAAAATCAACAGACCTTGAGTTCTCTTTAGTTCAAAAAGGTATGCAAAAACCTAGTTGATTCTGTTTGAATTTACGGCAGTTATCGTTCGTCATATAAAAAATTACCCTTGTTAAAACATAAAATGTTGCTGGTAAACTACCCCTTTCCCTTAACCGATGTTCACCAACACCAATAGGTATTGAGATCTCTACAATACAAAGCTGTATGCAAAACATCATTTGATTCTGTTTGAATTTGCGGCTGTTATCGTTTACTATGGAAAAAAATTACCCTTGAAAAAAAACCGTTGCTGGTAAACTACCCCTTTCCCTTCACCGATCTTCACCAAAAACGACAGGTCTTGAGAACTCTACAATTCAGGGCTGTATGCAAAACATTAGTTGATTCTCTTTGAATTTACGGCAGTTATCGTTCGTCACAGAAAAAATACCCTTGTTAAAACATAAAACGTTGCGGGTAAACTACCACTTTCCCTTAACCGATCTTCACCATAAACAATAGGTCTTTAGTACTCAACAAAACAGGGCTGTATGCAAAAACGTATTTGATTCTGTTTGAATTTGCGGCTCTTATCGTTTGCCATAGAAAATACCCTTTTAAAACATAAAACGTTGCAGGTAAACTACCCCTTTCCCTTAACCGATCTTCACCAACACCAATAGGTATTGAGAACTCTACAATACAGGGCTGTATGCAAAACATCATTTGATTCTGTTTGAATTTGTGGCTGTTATCGTTTACCATAGAAAAAGTAAAATATCGGTATGGAGAACCATACATGACTTCCATATTCTAAGATTTATATTTAAAATCATTTTCAGCCAAACAGCCAGGCTGTGTCTTACCTGCCTTTTTACTGCTGTATTAAATGAAAAATATTATATTACATTAAAATGAAAAAATTATAATTTTATTGCCTGGCAACAAAATTATTTTATTTTTAACAATTACCATTGTTTCAAAAAGTTTAAATAAATTTTCAAGTACTTTACTCTTGTTAAAACGTAAAAGGTTGCAGGTAAACTACCCCTTCCCATTAACCGATCTTCACCAAAATCGAAAGTCATTGAGACCTCTACAATTCAGGGACGTATGCAAAAAATTATTTGATTCTGTTTGAATTTGCGGCTGTTATCGTTTGCCATAGAAAATACGCTTGATAAAAAAACGTTGCAGGTAAACTACCCCTTCCCCTTAACCGATCTTCACCAAAACAATAGGTCTTGAGTACTCTACAAATCAGGGCTGTATGCAAAACATTATTTGATTCTGTTTGAATTTGCGGCTGTTATCGTTTGCCATAGAAAATACCGTTGTTAAAAAAACGTTGCAGGTAAACTACCCCTTTCCCTCAACCGAACTTCACCAAAAACAATAGGTCTTGAGAACTCTACAATTTAGGGCTGTATGCAAATAATCTTTTGATTCTGTTTGAATTTGCGGCTGTTATCGTTTGCCATAGGAAATACCCTTGTTAAAACATAAAACGTTACAGGTAAACTACCCCTTTCCCTTAACCGAGCTTCACCAAAATCAACAGATCTTGAGAACTCTACAATTCAGGGCTGTATGCGAAACATTATTTGATTCTGTTTGAATTTGCGGCTGTTATCGTTTGCCAAACAAACAAAATTACCCTTGCTAAAAAAAAACCGTTGCAGGTAAACTACCCCTTTCCCTCAACCGATCTTCACCAAAAACAATAGGTCGCGAGTACTCTGCAAATCAGGGCTGCATGCAAAAAATTATTTGATTCTGTTTGAATTTGCGGCAGTTATCATTTGCCATAGAAAAAAAATCTACAGACACACAGACAGACAGACAGACAGACACACAGACAGACAGACACACACACACAGACACTTTTCGGAAAACGACTTTTTTTCATGTTTTGAGTGTAGTAGAATCAGAATCTGCAATAATCTCGAACACGATTTTTTTTGCCATCACCATACTTCCATTCCTTAAGGAATATGGAAGTAAAAATTACCCTTGATAAAAAACCGTTGCTGGTAAACTACCCCTTTCCCTTAACCGATCTTCACCAAAAAGATAGGTCTTGAGAACTCTGCAATTCAGGGCTGTATGCAAAATATTATATGATTTTGTTTGATTTTGCGGCTGTTATCGTTTGACATACAAAATACCCTTGATAAAACGTTGCTGGTAAACTACCCCTTTCCCTTAAACGAACTTCACCAAAAACAATATGTCTTTAGTACTCAAGAAATCAGGGCTGTATGCAAAAACGTATTTGATTATGTTTGAATTTGCGGCTGTTATCGTTTGCCATATAAATTACCCTTGTTAAAACATAAAATGTTGCAGGTAAACTACCCTATTCCCTTAACCGATCTTCACCAAAACCAACAGGTCTTCAGAACTCTACAATTCAGGGCTGCATGCAAAATATTATATGATTCTGTTTGAATTTGCGGCTGTTATCGTTTGCCATAGAAAATACTCTTGATAAAACAAAAAACGTTGCAGGTAAACTACCCCTTTCCCTTAACCGATCTTCACCAAAAACAATTGGCCTTTAGTACTCTACAAATCAGGGCTGCTTGCAAAAAATTATTTGATTCTGTTTGAATTTGCGGCTGTTACCGTTTGCCATAGAAAATACCCTTGTTAAAACATAAAACGTTGCAGGTAAACTACCCCTTTCCCTTTACCGATCTTCACCAAAAACCGTACCTCTTGAGATCTCTAAAATTGAGGGCTGTATGCAAATAATCATTTGATTCTGTTTGAATTTGCGGCAGTTATCGTTCGTCATATAAAAAATTACCCTTGTTAAAACATAAAATGTTGCAGGTAAACTACCCCTTTCCCTTAACCGATCTTCACCAACACCAATAGGACTTGGGAACTCTATAATTCAGGGCTGTATGCAAAAGAGTAGTTGATTCTGTTTGAATTTGCGGCTGTTATCGTTTGCCATAGAAAAAAATTACCCCCGATAAAAAAAAAAAAGTTGCAGGTAAACTACCCCTTCCCCTTAACCGATCTTCACCAAAACCAATAGGTCTTGAGAACTCTATAATTCAGGGCTGTATGCAAAGAATAGTTGATTCTGTTTGAATTTGCGGCTGTTATCGTTTGCCATAGAAAAAAATTACACTTGTTAAAAAAAAAAACCGTTGCAGGTAAACTACCCCTTTCCCTTAACCGATCTTCACAAAAATCTATAGGTCTTGAGTACTCTAAAAATCAGGGCTACATGCAAAAAAGTATTTGATTTTGTTTGAATTTGCGACTCTTATCGTTTGCCATAAAAAATACCCTTTTAAAACATAAAACGTAGCAGGTAAACTACCCCTTTCCCTTAACCGATCTTCACCAAAATCAATAGGTCTTGAGAACTCTGTAATTTAGGGCTGTATGCAAATAATCATTTGATTCTGTTTGAATTTGCGGCTCTTATCGTTTGCCATAGAAAATACCTTTTAAAACATAACACGTAGCAGGTAAACTACCCCTTTCCCTTAACCGATCTTCACCAAAATCAATAGGTCTTGAGAACTCTACAATTTAGGGCTGTATGCAAATAATCATTTGATTCTGTTTGAACGTGCAGCTGTTATCGTTTGCCATATAAAATACCCTTGTTAAAACATAAAAAGTTGCAGGTAAACTACCCCTTTCTCTTAACCGATCTTCACCAAAAACAATAGGTCTTGAGAACTCTACAATTCAGGGCTGTGTGCAAAAGAGTAGTTGATTCTTTTTGAATTTGCGTCTGTTATCGTTTGCCATAGAAAACAATTACCCTTGATTAAAAAAAAACCGTTGCAGGTAAACTACCCCTTTCCCTCAACCGATCTTCACCAAAATCAATAGGTCTTGAGAACTCTACAATTCAGCGCTGTATGCAAATAATCATTTGATTCTTTTTGAACGTGCAGCTGTTATCGTTTGCCATATAAAATACCTTTGTTAAAACATAAAACGTTGCAGGTAAACTACCCCTTTCTCTTAACCGATCTTCACCAAAAACAATAGGTCGTGAGTACACTACAAATCAGGGCTGTATGCAAAAAATGATTTAATTCAGTTTGAATTTGCGGCTGTTATCGTTTGCCATAGAAAAAAAATCTACAGACACAAACACACACACTTTTCGAAAAATGACTTTTTACTTCCATATTCCTCAAGGAATGGAAGTATGGTGATGGCAAAAAAAATCGTGTTCGAGATTATTGCAGATTCTGATTCTACTACACTCAAAACATGAAAAAAAGTCGTTTTCCGAAAAGTGTCTGTGTGTGTGTCTGTCTGTCTGTCTGTCTGTCTTAGATTTTTTTTCTATGGCAAACGATAACTGCCGCAAATTCAAACAGAATCAAATAATTTTTTGCATGCAGCCCTGATTTGCAGAGTACTCGTGACCTATTGTTTTTGGTGAAGATCGGTTGAGGGAAAGGGGTAGTTTACCTGCAACGGTTTTTTTTTAGCAAGGGTAATTTTGTTTGTTTGGCAAACGATAACAGCCGCAAATTCAAACAGAATCAAATAATGTTTCGCATACAGCCCTGACTTGTAGAGTTCTCAAGATCTGTTGATTTTGGTGAAGATCGGTTAAGGGAAAGGGGTAGTTTACCTGTAACGTTTTATGTTTTAACAAGGGTATTTCTTATGGCAAACGATAACAGCCGCAAATTCAAACAGAATCAAAAGATTATTTGCATACAGCCCTAAATTGTAGAGTTCTCAAGACCTATTGTTTTTGGTGAAGTTCGGTTGAGGGAAAGGGGTAGTTTACCTGCAACGTTTTTTTAACAAGGGTGTTTTCTATGGCAAACGATAACAGCCGCAAATTCAAACAGAATCAAATAATGTTTTGCATACAGGCCTGATTTGTAGAGTACTCAAGACCTATTGTTTTTGGTGAAGATCGGTTAAGGGAAAGGGGTAGTTTACCTGTAACCTTTTATGTTTTAACAAGGGTATTTCCTATGGCAAACGATAACAGCCGCAAATTCAAACAGAATCAAAAGATTATTTGCATACAGCCCTAAATTGTAGAGTTCTCAAGACCTATTGTTTTTGGTGAAGATCGGTTGAGGGAAAGGGGTAGTTTACCTGCAACGTTTTTTTAACAAGGGTATTTTCTATGGCAAACGATAACAGCCGCAAATTCAAACAGAATCAAATAATGTTTTGCATACCGCCCTGATTTGTAGAGTACTCAAGACCTTTTGTTTTTGGTGAAGATCGGTTAAGGGGAAGGGGTAGTTTACCTGCAACGTTTTTTTATCAAGCGTATTTTCTATGGCAAACGATAACAGCCGCAAATTCAAACAGAATCAAATAATTTTTTGCATACTTCCCTGAACTGTAGAGGTCTCAATGACTTTCGATTTTGGTGAAGATCGGTTAAGGGGAAGGGGTAGTTTACCTGCAACCTTTTACGTTTTAACAAGAGTAAAGTACTTGAAAATTATTTAAACTTTTTGAAACAATGGTAATTGTTAAAAATAAAATAATTTTGTTGCCAGGCAATAAAATTATAATTTTTTCATTTTAATGTAATATAATATTTTTCATTTAATACAGCAATAAAAAGGCAGGTAAGACACAGCCTGGCTGTTTGGCTGAAAATGATTTTAAATATAAATCTTAGAATATGGAAGTCATGTATGGTTCTCCATACCGATATTTACTTCCATATTCCTTAAGGAATGGAAGTATGGTGATGGCAAAAAAAATCGTGTTCGAGATTATTGCAGATTCTGATTCTACTACACTCAAAACATGAAAAAAAGTCGTTTTCCGAAAAGTGTCTGTGTGTGTGTCTGTCTGTCTATCTGTAGATTTTTTTTCTATGGCAAACGATAACTGCAGCAAATTCAAACAGAATCAAATAATTTTTTGCATACAGCCCTGATTTGTAGAGTACTCAAGACCTATTGTTTTTGGTGAAGATCGGTTGAGGGAAAGGGGTAGTTTACCTGCAACGGTTTTTTTTATCAATGGAAATTTTTTTTTTTTTGGCAAACGATAACAGCCGCAAATTCAAACAGAATCAAATAATGTTTCGCATACAGCCCTGAATTGTAGAGTTCTCAAGACCTATTGTTTTTGGTGAAGATCGGTTAAGGGAAAGGGGTAGTTTACCTGTAACGTTTTATGTTTTAACAAGGGTATTTCCTATGGCAAACGATAACAGCCGCAAATTCAAACAGAATCAAAAGATTATTTGCATACAGCCCTAAATTGTAGAGTTCTCAAGACCTATTGTTTTTGGTGAAGATCGGTTGAGGGAAAGGGGTAGTTTACCTGCAACGTTTTTTTAACAAGGGTATTTTCTATGGCAAACGATAACAGCCGTAAATTCAAACAGAATCAAATAATGTTTTGCATACAGCCCTGATTTGTAGAGTACTCAAGACCTATTGTTTTTGGTGAAGATCGGTTGAGGGGAAGGGGTAGTTTACCTGCAACGTTTTTTTATCAAGCGTATTTTCTATGGCAAACGATAACAGCCGCAAATTGAAACAGAATCAAATAATTTTTTGCATACGTCCCTGAATTGTAGAGGTCTCAATGACTTTCGATTTTGGTGAAGATCGGTTAAGGGAAAGGGGTAGTTTACCTGCAACCTTTTACGTTTTAACAAGAGTAAAGTACTTGAAAATTTATTTAAACTTTTTGAAACAATGGTAATTGTTAAAAATAAAATAATTTTGTTGCCAGGCAATAAAATTTTAATTTTTTCATTTTAATGTAATATAATATTTTTCATTTAATACAGCAATAAAAAGGCAGGTAAAACACAGCCTGGCTGTTTGGCTGAAAATGATTTTAAATATAAATCTTAGAATATGGAAGTCATGTATGGTTCTCCATACCGATATTTTTTCATGTTTTGAGTGTAGTACAATCAGAATCTGCAATAATCTCGAACACGACTTTTTTTTCCATCACCATACTTCCATTTCCTTAAGGAACATGGAAGTAAAATCGAGCTCGAAATTATAACAAACAAAATTAAATGTTTTAATAAATTATTTACTTAAAATTATCCGCCGTGTGATTTCTTGTGCTTCGTCTATGACGCGTTTCAGAGCTTATGCTCCATCATCAGATATTATTAAAACTATAACTCTTGCGAGATTGTTAAGAAGTTAAAATGTCAAAATTTGCATATGATCCGTACGCGGATTTGGGTGCGCACCCGTTCAAGTTCATTCTGCCACTGAGCGGTTGCTACCTTATCGTAGCCCCAGCGAGCAGACTCAAGGCGGTATCGTACAATCGGTTGCATACAAAGTTCAGGTGGCCATTTAACACGATATCGCGACTCCTTGGGTTTGCATATGCACTGTAAATTTCAAATTCCTCCAAGGCATTCATGAAACGGCCCTTCTTACACACATGTAACGGTATTAAATTGGAACTAAAATCTGTGTAATTATGATTGTGTGAAGTCAGGTGTCGGGCGTAATTTGATTTGATGTTGTCAGTGTTTCTTATTTTCTTAGGTAAATTTTCTCGAAATCGTTTAAGGAAACCTCTCCCAGTCTGTCCAATGTAGAAGCACTCGCAATCATTGCATGTTAACTTATATATGCCAGTTTTTTCTTCTGGAGGCGTGTGTTTTTTCGGTTTGAGAATATCCAGTAACTTATTATTAGTCCTGAATGAAATAGTGAAACTATTATTATTCAATACAGAAGACAAAACCTTAGGCATAAAGCTAGTGTAATTAGTAGATATAAAAATTTTTTGCGGGTTGTTGTTTATTCGGGGTTTAAGCATTCTTTTTTCATGTTTTCTCAACAGTTTGTCAATGGTTAAACTATTGTAACCATTGGCAACCGCGATATATTTTATGACATTTAGCTCATCACGGAAGTCATTATCATCCAAAGGAACTGTCAATAATCTATGAATGAAACTATTGTACGCTGCCATTTTATGTGAAAGAGGATGATGAGAGTCTGCGTGTATTGTGGTGTCAGTGGTAGTCGGTTTCCTATAAATGTTGAACTTTAGTTTATTCATCTGTCGAGTGATGGTTAAATCTAGAAAGTTTATCTTGTTATCAACCTCTGTTTCAAGAGTAAACTGGATGTTTCTACTTATTTTATTTAAACAGTTTTTAAATAATTCGATTTGTCTTATAGTACCATCAAAAATTAAAAACGTATCGTCTACATACCGTGCATAAAATATTATTTTATTTGCATATATATTATTGTTCAACAAGTGAGTATTCTCATAATAATTCAAATAAATATCGGCCAGTAGGCCGGAGAGGGGTGAGCCCATAGCTAGGCCATCATTTTGAATGTAAAACGAGCCATTAAAAGTGAAATAGTTTTGTTTCAAAATAACCTAGAGTAAATTAATTAACTCATTTATTGTCTCTGTGTTCATGCAACTATTGTCAGATAAATTGTTTCTCAAAATCTGTAATATATCTATGACTGGGATGTTCGTGTATAAATTAGTTATGTCGAACGACGCCAATTTGTGGTTAGGTTGTAGTTCAACAGATTTTTTATATCATTAATAAAATTATTGTTGTTCTTAATACTATGACTATTACGTAATTGTAAATTATCTTTTATCAAACGAACTAGTGCTTTTGCAGTTTTGAAGCCAGGAGCAGTGGTAAAGTTCACGAGCGGTCTGATAGGTATGTTATGTTTATGAATTTTAGGCAGTCCTGTGAATATCGGGGCTTTAAGTAACGTCGTGTGCTTTCATTGAATAAATTGGTACATTTATTAATACAACTGTTAAGTTCCCTGACGTACAATTCAGTGGGGTCAGAGTTTAATATTTTAATGTTGTTGTTAGAAATAAAATCATGAACTTTATCACTGTATGAATCAGTGTCCATGATGACTAGCGTATTTCCTTTATCTGCCTTAACGATAAGGGCATTGTTGTCGATTAATTTTGTTTTCATGTGTTTTAAAGTTTTATATTCACTAGAGTACCTAGACTGACCACGTGAAACGAGAGGTAGATTATTGTTCAATTTAATGGCTCTATTGAATTTGTTATTTATAAGTACACGTGCTTCATTTTGTAAGTGTGGGTCTGAAATAGATTTGACGGCTGCCTCCGCTTCAACGACTTCATAGATAAGTTTGTTTTTACCGACGGGTGGGAGATTATAATTTATCCCTTTACTTAAAAGCTTCATTTCGTTATCATCAAAGACTATTTGTAAGTTAAGTTCATGACTCTAGGGTAAAATGTGTGTTTACAAACAATGGCAGACTCTTGACTTTTACATTCAAAATGATGGCCTAGCTATGGGCTCACCCCTCTCCGGCCTACTGGCCGATATTTGTTTGAATTATTATGAGAATACTCACTTGTTGAACAATAATATATATGCAAATAAAATAATATTTTATGCACGGTATGTAGACGATACATTTTTAATTTTTGATGGTACTATAAGACAAATCGAATTATTTAAAAACTGTTTAAATAAAATAAATAGAAACATCCAGTTTACTCTTGAAACAGAGGTTGATAACAAGATAAACTTTCTAGATTTAACCATCACTCGACAGATGAATAAACTAAAGTTCAACATTTATAGGAAACCGATTACCACTGACACCACAATACACGCAGACTCTCATCATCCTCTTTCACATAAAATGGCAGCGTACAATAATTTCGTTCATAGATTATTGACAATTCCTTTGGATGATAATGACTTCCGTGATGAGCTAAATGTCATAAAATATATCGCGGTTGCCAATGGTTACAATAGTTTAACCATTGACAAACTGTTGAGAAAACATGAAAAAAGAATGCTTAAACCCCGAATAAACAACAACCCGCAAAAAATTTTTATATCTACTAATTACACTAGCTTTATGCCTAAGGTTTTGTCTTCTGTATTGAATAATAATAGTTTCACTATTTCATTCAGGACTAATAATAAGTTACTGGATATTCTCAAACCGAAAAAACACACGCCTCCAGAAGAAAAAACTGGCATATATAAGTTAACATGCAATGATTGCGAGTGCTTCTACATTGGACAGACTGGGAGAGGTTTCCTTAAACGATTTCGAGAACATTTACCTAAGAAAATAAGAAACACTGACAACATCAAATCAAATTACGCCCGACACCTGACTTCACACAATCATAATTACACAGATTTTAGTTCCAATTTAATACCGTTACATGTGTGTAAGAAGGGCCGTTTCATGAATGCCTTGGAGGAATTTGAAATTTACAGTTCATATGCAAACCCAAGGAGTCGCGATATCGTGTTAAATGACCACCTGAACTTTGTATCCAACCGATTGTACGATACCGCCTTGAGTCTGCTCACTGGGGCTACGATAAGGTAGCAACCGCTCAGTGGCAGAATGAACTTGAACGGGTGCGCACCCAAATCCGCGTACGGTTCATATGCAAATTTTGACATTTTAACTTCTTAACGATCTCGCAAGAGTTATAGTTTTAATAATATCTGATGATGGAACATAAGCTCTGAAACGCGTCATAGACGAAGCACAAGAAATCACACGACGGATAATTTAAGGTAAATAATTTATTAATTCGTACAAGTGATTTGGTTACCATATTAAACATGAATATTAAAATTAAATGTATGAAATAAAATATGTAGCGAGATTGTGTGAGAGAGAGAGTGAAAGAGAATGCCGGCAGTAATCAACCTAGACATTGGTTTATTTGTTGTAAAAAGGGTCACATGAAACTAAATGAGTAATTAAAATCACAACTGCAGTATAAAATGTTTTTTATGTTCAATTACATAGCGTAGAGAAACAATGAAAATAATTAATGACTAATAGCGTAACTGCAAAGCCGCCATCTTGTTACGTATGACTCCATTTTGAGTTGAGCCTTTTGTAACGTGATTCAGAATATACAGAGAAATATTAAAACTAGTGTTCTATCATAAATCCATGTGTACGAATCTTTATTTCAATAACCCCGACTGTTTCTGCCTCTCGTTCAACGATACTTTGGAACCCTTAGGTGTGAATAAAATAACTAATGTTGGCGATAAAACCATGTGGCGACCGGAAGTATGGTAACCACGAGGTAAGAAAATAAAAAATATTTCATTGTATGTATTTATTTATATAATTTATTAACAACCTAACTTACAAATACACATATCGAGATCTCCAATACATTATAAAGAATACAAAATTGGATAAACATAAATATAAATATGCATACAACCCAAATAAAAGTATATACAACATAATAATAAATAGAAAAGACTATGATATATATAAATTAAGTGAAATATACAAAATAAAGTGTAATGATTGTGACTACATATACATCGGTAGAACATATAGAAATTTCAAACAGAGATTTATGGAACATATCTCTTTAATAATAAAAAAATGGAAATCTCCAATATAGCAGATCACCTTATTGATATGAATCATAGTATGATGATATGTTCAGACATAAACAACAATATGGAAATAGTAGAAGTAAATAATAATAAAAATGATATTATACAGTTAGAAAAATTATATATATACCTACATAAAAAATATAACAAATTGATGAATCAGCAGACAATATTCGAAAATGATCAACTATTTCAATATATGACTTGCTTGGTTTCACCAAATAATGATGGCAGTGGAAGATTCAATATGAAGTGCAGTGAGATATAATGGACACAAATAACAATTTAAACATTTTTCTTGCTTCCAGAAACGGTTAAGACTATAAAATAGGTTAATTACCTTCTGTCAACGTTTCTTAGAATCCTTTTCGGGATAACTCGAGTTTCGACACCAATGGTGTCACCATCAGATCAGATATGAATAAGGTTAAAACATTATTGATGTATATTGTTACAATACAAATAAGCCACCCCAATACCAGGGATAAAAAAGACGAATCTACTATATAAAAAATAATTTGAATAATAAAATGTTTAAACTAATGAAAATAAAAGGACAATTACACGACAAACGACGACCTGACCTAACCCAAGTGATTGACCAAACAAACAGGAAAACAAAGAAGAAGGGAAAAAACCGAAACCAAATAAGAATAAAGCCAATTGAAGGAAGTTAATGAATCCATACAACCAAATGAAATAAAACCAAACGAGAAGGGGAGAACCAAATTAAAATGAAGCCAATGGAAAATGAAGAAGAAGAAAAATGAAAATGAAACTAATCAGGTGTAAAGGAAATAAAGTGAAACCAAGGGATAAGAAACAAACCAATAATATAAAATATGTAAGGGAGAAATGGTACACTCAAGTATAATATTGGGAATAAAGCCAATGATTATCCAATACCAGAAATAAATATTATTATCAATTAAATAATTAATGTAACTGATTTAACCAAAACCCAGTAAAGTAATATAATAAAAAGAAAAGTACACTAACCCAAGAATTAGAGTTAGATGTAATAAAACTCTATAGAAATATAACCTTAGTAATACTATGTATAATATTTGTAAAGAAAGAAATAGTGAGAAAGTGACAAAGAGAAGTAATTATAGGGATTACCCACTAAGAAACACTTAATGTAAACAGTTAAAGAGTGCAATAGTGAAAGTGTAAAACCCCAAAATAGTTAGAAACCATATTTATGGTAATAAAACGCTTAATAATCAATAATAAACAATAACTGATTAATGGTGAAACAAATAATAATTAAGAATAAGGTTTTAATGATAGAATTAGATATAAGCACTTCATAATGTGGAATAAACACTGAAGAGTGATGAGGAAACACTATGTGATTAAAAGTGAACCAAATTAATAATTAAAAATATATGGTTAATGATAATATTAAATGTAAACAATTAGTAATATGAAATGAACGCTGGAAAGTGATGATGACATTGTTAATTAAGAAAGGATTTTAAGAAAATTAAATTTAATTGTAAACGATTGTACTTAAAAGGGAGAATCCCATGAAAAGATAAACAGCTAGTGTTAACATGGATTGAAGGTAGAGATTAATTAGGAAATAAGAAGTTAATAATGTAATAAATAAATAGCCCAGATTATAAGGGAAAATCAATTAAGTAAATTCAAAAGGTATGATATTGCTTAACACCCAAAAAATAGTAATTAATGAAATGAGTCGTAAACAAAGTTTACTTAATAATTGTTAAATAATTGTGTAATTTTATTATATACACACCACCAAAATCAGTAAAATTCCATTCTCAAATCAACGAATAAGGCTTTTTCGAAATATTAAAATTTCATCCTCAGTTCGTATATTGTAATGTTTCTGTTATGATGTTATTCTGTAAATGTATAATTGCTGTTAACTGTGTCTACTGCCTCTCACTGTACTTCATTTTGAACTTTCCACTGCCATCATTATTGGGTGAAACCAAGCCAGATATGTATTGAAACAATTGATCATTTTCAAATATTGTCTGTTGATTCATCAATTTGTCATATTTTTTATGAAGGTATATATATAATTTTTCTAACTGTATAATATCATTTTTATTATTGTTTATTTCCACTATTTCCATATTGTTGGTTATATTTGTTATACTATGATTCATACTAATAAGGTGATCTGCTATGTTGGAGATTCCCGTTTTTTTATTATTAAAAGCTCTGAAATGTTCCATAAATCTCTGTTTGAAATTTCTATGTGTTCTTCCGATGTATATGTAGTCACAGTTATTACATTTTATTCTGTATATTCCACTTAATTTGTATATATCACAGTCCTTTCTATTCATTATTATATTATATATACTTTTATTTGGTTTGTATGCATATTTATATTTATGTTTATCCAATTTTGTATTCTTTATAATGTATTGTAGATCTTTTTTGCATGCATTTATCCTGTCTAAATTTGTTCTATTATTTAATATTGTTTTTCCTTATATTTTTTATTTAATTTGTTTATAAATTTGCTGTCATATCCATTTTCTATTGCTATTTCTTTTATGATGTTCAGTTCCTGATGTAATTTCTCTTCGTTATTTATGTATTTGTATGCTCTATTAATCATATTGTAATATGTATTAACCTTGTGTATCCAAGGATGTGATGAATCTTTGTGTATTATTGTATTATTATTTGTTTCCTTTCTGTATACATTAGTAGTTATTTCATTATCTTTTCCAATTTGAATATCAATGTCCAAAAAATTGATTCTTCTATTTACTTCTTCTTCAAATGTAAATTTCACATTATCATTGTATGTATTTAATTTATTTAGTATTATTAAATGTTCATTTTTTATGCTAGGATTATATATGACCAATATATCATCTACATATCTGTTCCATAATAACACTTTATGCACATTTATGATACCTAAAATAAACATAAATATAAATATGCATACAAACCAAATAAAAGTATATATAATATAATAATGAATAGAAAGGACTGTGATATATACAAATTAAGTGGAATATACAGAATAAAATGTAATAACTGTGACTACATATACATCGGAAGAACACATAGAAATTTCAAACAGAGATTTATGGAACATTTCAGAGCTTTTAATAATAAAAAAACGGGAATCTCCAACATAGCAGATCACCTTATTAGTATGAATCATAGTATAACAAATATAACCAACAATATGGAAATAGTGGAAATAAACAATAATAAAAATGATATTATACAGTTAGAAAAATTATATATATACCTTCATAAAAAATATGACAAATTGATGAATCAACAGACAATATTTGAAAATGATCAATTGTTTCAATACATATCTGGCTTGGTTTCACCCAATAATGATGGCAGTGGAAAGTTCAAAATGAAGTACAGTGAGAGGTAGTAGACACAGTTAACAGCAATTATACATTTACAGAATAACATCATAACAGAAACATTACAGTATACGAACTGAGGATGAAATTTTAATATTTCGAAAAGGCCTTATTCATTGATTTGAGAATAGAATTTTACTGATTTTGGTGGTGTGTATATAATAATATTATAACAAGTCAGTGGCATAATGTTTGGCAAAATAATTGTGTAATTATATTAATGAATAGGATATGACTGAAGAAATTGTACAGAGCATACGCCTAGATGTTATAGTTTTAATTGATGAAGAATAGGGAGCGGTAGCCATATTGTTAACAAAGGCAAAATACATAATTAAGAACAATTACTAAAAATAAATAACACACCCGAAACACACATAAACGAGATCATCCATCTAACTAAAATTATCACAGATCAAAATTATTTCGCACACAATAGCATGTATTACACACAAACAGATGGACTACCCATGGGACTACCCATGGGCTCCCCTATATCAGGTATACTAGCAGAAATATTCATACACACCATAGAACAGAAACACATACTGAACAACAACAAATACACCGATAAAATAATATATTGGCACAGGTAATATATTGACGACATTTTACTCCTTTACAACGGCAACAAAAGACAAACAGAAAATTTCCACAAATACATTAACACTTTACACCATAAATTAAAATTCACACTTGAAATAGAATTAAACAACAGCATAAACATTTAGACCGTACAATCACCAAAACAAACAACACACACACATACAAAATATACAGAAAACCCACCACATCAGACATGGTCATACACAACACATCCAACCACCCAACTCAACACAAACATGCAGCTTTCAACTACATGCTCCATAGGCTCACGTCAATACCCCTAAACACACATGACTACCAAGATGAATTAAACACAATTAAATACATAGCAGTCAAAAACGGATACAACCCCGAATTAATAAATAAACTACACAAACGAATCCTCAACACAAAAAATAAAACACATCTGACCAACAGCACACAACCCAGTAAATACATAACACTTACATACTACAATTCCAATACACATAAAATTGCAAACACATTTAGGAAACAAAATTATAAAGTAGCTTACAGAACCAACAACACCATTAGAAAACACATAAATAATACTAACAAAGACATTGACACATACAGCAAAACAGGGGTTTATAAATTAAATTGCAATGATTGTCAACAATTCTACATCGGCCAGACGGGAAGATCTTTTTCTTCCAGGTTTTCTGAACATTTAAAAGCCCTCACCACAAACTACATACATTCCACATTTGCCACACATTTACATAATGAAAACCACAGCTACACAAACATAGAACACAACATGGAAATATTACACTACTTACCAAAAAGTAGAAAACTAAACACAGCTGAACAATTTGAAATATACAGATATCACACACTACAACCAAACAACATATTAAATGAACAGATACATTACAAATCACATACACTATTTGACACACTGATCCACACACATAATTCGAACCTCAGCGCCAATCCCTTCCCACCATCAACCCCCACCACACACTCCATTCCGTAACGGTTATTCTGTAATCGACAGTTAGTACTCAACCCACTGAAGAAGAGAAACAACATCTTGAAACGTTTGGGAAGTGACAACAGTAAGTTCATAAGTGAAAGTATTATATATATTATTATAATTAAGAAGTTAAGACAATACAAATCTAATTACACTAGAAAATCAGTTAATGTAGAAAATAACAGAACCATACAAATGGAATAATAACAAAACATAACACATTAGAATAAAATGAGAAATCATTTGTATAAATTCAGTAAATATGATCAATGGCTACTAGTGCCTCTGAAATGCCTAACTGTCAAAACAAATAATTATAAATTGTATAAAATCCACAAGGAAATTAACAAATCTAAGGCGAGTAACTAGCCAAGAATAATGTGTAAATCATTTTAAAAGAAAAATGTTACAATACGAACTTAAATTAAAAGAAATATGTAATTAACAAATGTTAACATAATTGTACAAAAGTTAATATCTAATTAATAGAACACAACCTTATGAGGTATTAATTTAATCTTTGAAAGGAAAGACAAACAGTAGTGATGATATTTAATACTCAGGAAGGAAGACAGAAGAATCAAATCAATCAGAAAATATACAGTAATTTTGAATAAAAATTCAAATATAATAACAATGGTAATAAACCATGCCTTAGCCAATCAAAGGTGATAGGTAACCATAGAAACGAGCCGTTGGTTACTAATTTTCCGTTAATTCACATTACTCGTATAATGACGCTTATATAGTAGGGACGCAAAATTTTGTATGGCATAAATTTTACTTTAAAATGTTAAAATGCTAGTCAAAAGTCAAAAACATATACCAGTGAGAAGGAGATGAAGAGTAATAACATTTAACTGATGTCCAGGAACAATTTAAATGAAAATTAAAAGAAGAAATTCCCAAGACTAATCTGAAAAGTACGCCAGCAGCCTAAGTCACTCAAAATTGATGAATGTTCCATTTCAAATGAACAACGATCTATCACAAACCTTCTGAACTGATAAGTATCATTTAAATATCCAAATTCCAGGAATAAAAGCACTTTAAATATTTCTCAAATCTATACAAAATCTCACTATGAATTGAAAATAATTTCTTTCAAGGATTAAATAAAATAAACTTACATAGAAAAACTTGTTAACTAAAAAATAACCTCGCACTAGATTGCGAACTTTTGAAACACATATTACTACACTGCAGAACAAATTGTAACCACACTTTATATTATTTAAGTATGAATAATGTACGGTAGTGTACTTTTTTATTGAAATCATATTTAATATTTTCCTTGTAATCAAAAGGACTCCAGATTTTGAACGAGTATAATTGTAAACTAAAAGCAGCAGCCATTACCGCATTGAATAGCTCGTTTCAACATCGATTCGTCAAACTGAGATAAAGCGTTTCATAACTAATGTCGGAGCAAATTTATTAAATACCATATAATAATATTATTGTCAACTGCATAATTACCAAACAACCATTAAAGAAACAGTACAGAGTGTAACCGTTGTTTTTATTTCATAGGGAATTGTATTATATATGTGTGTGTTAGCGAACTTACAGAATAGACTACTAGTGCTTTCGCTACCTGTGCGATACAGCAAGCTGTACAAAGGCGGGAACCGATTCGACTGCTCCGGCCGTCATCGCTGAAAACACTGTTTTAACACATTATCTCATAAATTTAATTGTTTTCAACAAACAATTTGGTGCCACCCGGGATTCACAAACCCTTATGGAATTACAGGTAAGGTTTCCACTCGGTTGTACTGATTATTGTGACATCGCTACAGATTTCGTTAGCGGCAACCATTGATGTAACGACAAGGTGCAAGACGAACGCACTAACACATACAATACCATATACACGTCTTTTACAGAGACACACCAGTCTCATCGTTACAGATTGGCTTCCATCGCGGGGGTTAAACGAAGACGGATGTCTTATATATAACGTTACAATATACATCTCGTCAAATATTAAAAATTAAAAACAACACATACATTATACAAATAATAAATAAAACATATTATAACAAAATAACAACGAAATATAAAAACACGCGGCCGCAACGAACCTGCACAGGAACGCCCCCACGGTAAGACTAATCAATGCCGGCTTGACCTTGGTTCAATTTTATCGATCTGATATAGCCGATTTCTCGTTCTATATGATCGATTCTATTAAATAAAATATTATTTGTATGTATTGCTTTTTCATTTAGGACACGATTGTGATCCTCCTTTATAGCTTTATATATCTCGAACCTTTCAAGGGTGTCCAGCTTTAGTGACATTTTACATTTATGTAGGATATCTAAATTATCACCAATACTCTTTATATTATGGTCATGTAAGCTTAAATCTTCTGCAAATGTAGATCTTCTTACATTTGACTTGGAGCTTGGGATATGTTCTTTATATCGTAATTTGAAGGAACGACCTGTTTGTCCTATATAGAACTGTGTGCAATCAGAACAATTAAGTCTATATACACCAGTACCGTCAAATATATCGGAGGGTAAATTTTTGTTAGTAAATGTAAGTTTTTTCTCAAGTTTATTACTCGCCTTTGAGGCCAAAGTAATATTATGCTTTTTTAATTGGTTTTTTAAAATATGGTGTAGAATTTCACCATATTCTATTGCAATGTATTTGTTTACTTTTTCTTTGGATACATCAATATTTATTGGTTTATTTTGTTTTTTATTAATTATTCTATCTACTATATGACTTTTGTATCCATTGGCTAACGCTATGTGTTTGATAATGTTTAGTTCATTGTTATAATCTTCCGTAGATAGGGGCAATGCCAGCAATCTATGAATCATACAATTGAAAAATGCCATTTTAAGTGAAATAGGGTGATACGATGAGGCGTGAATAGGATGATCTGTGATTGTTGGTTTTCTGTAAATATTATAGTTAATTTTATTATTTATTTTTGTTAAAGTTAAATCTAAAAAATTAATTTTATTATTCATTTCTATCTCTAATGTGAATTGCAAATTATTTGTAATATATATAATCAGTATATTTGTATATATATAATAATATATAATCAGTCTTACCGTGGGGGCGTTCCTGTGCAGGTTCGTTGCGGCCGCATGTTTTTATATTTCGTTGTTATATTGTTATTTTGTTATAATATGTTTTATTTATTATTTGTATAATGTATGTGTTGTTTTTAATTTTTAATATTTGACGAGATGTATATACATCAATAATGTTTTAACCTTATTCATATCTGATCTGATGATGACACCACTGGTGTCAAAACTCGAGTTATCCCAAAAAGGATTCTAAGAAACGTTGACAGAAGGTAATTAACCTAATTTATAGTACAAATAACAACATTTTATAGTGTGGACTGATGATGAAATTATAATAATTTCAAAAAAAAAATTGAAACTTTACCGATTTTGGTGGATGTATATAATAATAGTGAAAATTATATAACATTCCAGTACTGTGAAAAGGTACTCAAGAAAAGTAAACGTGATTACAATAATTAACATGCAAAACAAATGTTTGGTTTCATAATTTTTACTAGCACAATGCAACTGACTATGGCTCCCTTATTAAAAGAGAGTTTTTACAAGTTTTTATATGAACTTATTTGTGGATCACATTTGGAGAGAATACATTGGTTGTATATTCTACAATTTTAAACATTATAGAATTGCAGTATTTACTAACAACACAGTATTGCAAAAGATTATCCACATAATTTATAATCAGAATTGACAAGACTAAGAAAGGTGCATATAGAACAGGCAAACTAAACTGCCCAGTCTGTAAAGTGGAGAAGACAAGATTAAATGGCACCTCAGTAGGTACGCCATTCCACTGCTCATTTTGTCTGCTTTTTGTAAATTTATTTGATTCAATGAAACAGGGAAAACTACAAAACTTCAGTCATATCTCATGAAGTGTTTGTACTATAGAAACAAAGATAAACAAATTATTTCCGATAAAATAAGCTTTAACTTGTATGTCTGCCTTTAATTTGCTAAATTGAATCAATATGTATCTAAAGTCTAATAGTATCAAAATGAGCATCTTAAAAATCATAAAAAATTGAGCATACTGTGAATAATGTAGATTAACGATAGATACCTAATAAGAATATTCTGAATTTTTACTTAATAGCAAATTACAGCAGAACAATTGTCAATTTTTTTTTGTAAAAATTAAAAGTACCACCATTTTATCATAAAATTGTTCTTTGTGTTTATATCGTGATAAAGCAAAATTAAGTTTAAAGATAATTTCATGACCTTCGCCATAGCTCATAAGGATTTTTATGAGGTCATAACTTTTGAGTTACTGAGAGTCAGCAATTGTTTTTGGTGGTAAAGAAATTGAAGCACCATTTTTAAACAATCACACCTCCTAAAATATTGGGTCTACTGAAAGAAGAAAAGTATCAAATTGTTTTGTGTAAAGTGAACTTTATTTTGAATTCCTACAATTTTTTGATAAAATTATATTATTAAGGTTATTCAACAAAACACTGCCACAACGTAAAGATTTTAGGTGAGTGAAAATCACAATTTTTAACTTCCAATACAGTAGAATTTCGCTAATCCGGACTTGATTGGACCAGACCCCGTCCGGATCACTGAAAGTCCGGATTAAACAGAATCAGCTTTAAAATGTCTGTAAAACAAGTTTTAGATGGGTAAAACTATTAAAATTGATGTTTTTATCATAAAAATAACTTTCTCAGTCTCAATACTACAACGTAGGCATACTTTTTTAATGTACGAATTGATTTAGGATAAAAAACAAAACATCTTATTGATTAAAATTCAAAGTTTATTGATTGTATGGTACTAAAGAAAACTACAGTACATTACTGTTACATACAGGTAATTAAAAAGTGTAAAAACGAAATAAAGTTTAAATTCTGTACAGGACTGTAAGATAAAATGAAACTATGTATATGTACATATGTATGTACTGTACAACTGAAAACAAGAATTAAGTCTTTGAACGCACTTGAAAAAGTCCTTAATGTTCTTTTGTTTTAATAAAGACTGACGTCGTTTCGCCGTGCGATCTAGTAGGCGCCTCAAGGTCAGTAGCTCAGCAGACGATGTGTCGCTTTCTTTCTCGAAGTAGGTCATCAACCCCTCCAGCACTGTAGTCGCTTCACCATGAGTTGGGCTAGCTGATTCCTCCGTACCCTCATCATCATCTTCCGAACTGTCAATTTCTGTTGCCGTGTTTGCAATGCACACCTCCACGATTTCATCTTCGCTTAACACCTGATGACCAATATCGTTGTCACTGTTCATCCACTCTGGAATGTCACTTTCTTCCACGTCAGCACAACTCTCCAGCTGTTGAAAAACTTGAACGAAATCAGCGTCATCATTTGCAGTTGGTTGATTTTCATCTTGTCCCTGGTTTTCTTGTGGGATGCTAGGCCACAGTTTTTTCCAGCTTTTTTGAAGAGTTGACGGCTTACCTCTTCCCACGCTTCTGCGGCTAAATAAATGACAGTCTTTATTGTCACTTTTTTAAGAAGATCCGTGAAGTTAGCCGACGGGTCTGCTTCTTGTTGCTCTAAAAGAGACAAGATCAACGTTTTCCTATATCACCGTTTTGTTGCTTCAATCACACCTTGATCCATTGGTTGTATAAAAGCGGTCACATTCGGTGGCAGAAATTTCACAAAAATTTCACCATCTCGTAATTCCTCTTCACTAGGGTGACACGGTGCATTGTCTATGAATAACACAGCTTTTTCTGCGGGAGTTTTTCTCTCTAAAGAACTTCTTTGTTGTAGGCACAAATTTTTCAAAAAACCAATCTTTAAAAATTTTTCCATTCATCCATGCAGATTTGTGTGAGGTGTACTGGGCTGGAAGAGCATTTACATTAACATTTTTAAGGGCCCTAGGCTTAGCCGATTTCGCGATCACTAAAAGTGGAAATTTTAAATCGCCAGAAGCGTTACTGCAAGGAAGCAAAGTCACTCGTTCTTTCTTTACCTTATGTCCTTTGGCTACAGAATCCAGCTTTGAGGCTGTTTTTTTTTTTGGAAGCATTTTGTAATTTAACCCAGTTTCATAAGCATTAAACACTTGACAAGGCTCTAAGTTTTCATCACTAACAGACTTTTCAAATTTTACTTTAAAGTCTTCACTTGCAACATTGTCACCTGACAAAATTTTACCACTTACACCAAGTTCACGAACGCCATGTCGATCTTTCCACCGAGACAACCATCCCACACTGGCAGTAAAAGCAGGGTCACCTTTTAATTTTTCATTGAGTTTGAGCACGATCACTGGTAACGTTACGCCCGACAGTGGAACGTTGTTCACGTTGTTGGCAAAACCAAACGTACAAAGCCTCGTCTAAAGTTTCTTTTTTTTTTTTTTTTTAACATGGTTCTGTTACCCAAACTGTCCTTGCTCACCATTTTCGCACAAAAATTTTCAATTTCTTTCCGATTGTTTTCTAGTCAGAAACAGTTTGTTTTCCCACTCCTAACTCTTGCACAATTTTAGTTAATGATTCACCAGCATCAATACGTAACAAAGCTTGGAGTTTTTGTTCCATTGTTACAGTCACTTTATGTTTAGTTGCCATTTTACGTTGCTCTTAATAAGTGCACACAATAAAACACACGCACTGAATAAGCGCACTGAATAAAAACACGGCCTTAAAATGGACTGCACGGTTACCAGTACGAGTATCAACTGAAGGAAACAAAACAAAACGACAATCAACTGTGCATGTAGAGTAAGTCCCTTCCTGGAAAACAGGCTGCGCACTGATAAGAAGGTGTATTTACAGCTAATTTGGCTGACGGCTGATGCCGATGGCGCAAGGAGTTCGTGGGCGCGCGGGGACTCCCATCAGTGAGTCACTTCACGGAAAACAGGCTGCGCGCCGACATACGCGCCGCACGTTTCACAACGTTAATGTAGGCGTACTTTATACAGTAGTAGTAGCCCTAGTTTGTTTACGAGTTGTTAAAACGGAACATAAATACAGTTTAAAGTAAAGTAGGTTTTAAAATTTATGCACACTTTTTGACGATTTTTTTTTAGGTCTGTCCGGATTAACCGGATGTCCGGACTAGCGGGGTCCGGATTAGCGAGACTCTACTGTAACTTGAAAACTTTCATGAAAATGCATACCAACTTTTTTCTATGAATTCAAAGGTCTATTAATTAAAGGGGTTATTACTCTTTTTTATTCTCCTTATATTGAGAATGGTTAGGAACCACCCTCTGAAGGAGAGTGCCCAAAACATTTTTAAAACAAATTTTTTGTAGACACTATGTGGAAGATATTAGAAAAGGTTTCATATTGATTTGTTGTATTGCAAAGAGTTCCAAGATAAAATGCTTCATCGACACGACTAATTAGCTTAGCCTGGAAACATCACAGTAGTGTTCAAGTGCTAAATTATAATCCCATTACAAATTTCCTGGATATCTTACATCAATACTTAGGGTTAGAAACTGGACCTGTTTGGTATTCACATGAGCATCACCTGTTTCATTATTTGCTTAAAGAAATCAGAGAGCTGAATAGTGATGGTCAATAATATTTGAAAATGGAAGATACAGTCATAAATATTATACATGCAACTTCAACATATTTAAATATCGTATTTACTCAGATTAACATTATACTAACACTCTATTCAAAACATATAATGTAAATATATATTGTATAACATTCTGTGGCATGTAAAACACACACACACAGGGCTATAAGTCAGTTTCCCCTTGCACACAGATTTAAATTGCACAACAAGTGCAAAAGTTGTAGTAATTAGCTGATATAATTGTGATTATTATTTTCAACAGGACCATTAATTATTAATGATAATGTGATGTATTTATAATATGTATACACTTATTGTTTTACTAATGGTACCTATAATTTGATATTATATATACTTAATACCTATAAGTAATCAGCTGATATAATGTGTAGAACGAATGTAAACATGAACACCAGGACAGGATCAGTTCTTGGGAAGCTTTCGACAACGACATACGTATCAAATTCATTAACAATGTCTATGAATTCGTTTTTGTAAATAGTAGTGTTTTACGATATTGTGACCGCAAGTGTGCTGTATATAACCTGATGATGGTCTATGACCGAAATCAATCGTTTTTAAGAATGTGAATATTAAAACTTTTATTACACATCGTATGTATGGTACCTTTAGGCTATAAACAATAAATACAATACAATAGAAAATCGAAACATTAATTATTGCTTATTTTTTATTATTACTGGATTCATAATTAATATATTAACTATTACACACACAAACCCATGCATCCGTCATATTTTTTAAATTTGTTGAAGATTTTTACAATATTATCTGTGATAAAAAAATATCAATTATACTGAGCAAGAATACTTTTTACTGAGTTTTTAATCTGAAGCTTACTGTTTATAATCACATTTCTATAAAAAATAATTCTTAAAGTTATACAAAATGTCTATACCACTGTACTGATCATTTTTGATAAGATGTTTCACTTACAGCATGTAGTTGTATAGCAAAGACACTTTTTGTGGTATAAGTACAGTATATACTGCAAAGTCCAGTATATAAAATAAATTTCAACAAGCTGTATATGAGAGATCTTTGGGTACTACTATTAATACTGCCAATGCGCAATAAAACTAAAGTTTTATTGTGAGTTAACCTCTGAACAGTAAATTAATTCTGCCCCACAATAAAAAAAAAGGAGATCATGTTACAACATGTCCGAAGGTCATATTACAGTTCACAGTTGCCTGCTTAGTTCATTATGAAGGGACTTCCATTTGACTAAGCCTAAGAATAAAGTCTAGAAGACGTATTTGTACTTTAATTTTGAGTGGATTGTTTGTTACTTCAAAACCTGGAACACCAGCCATTTCTAGAATTCGCTGCTGGTCACTAACCTGTAAAACAAACATTGTGTGAATGTGAATGTATGCGATTATACAAGTTCATCAATACGTCATTTGCTTAAATGATAATGCTTCAGTAGAATTATTTGGGGAAGTCTTATATTCGAGTTGTGCATCAGAATTGTGTATAGAGGCAAAATAAAAATGAGAACAAGGAGTGTAACTAAGTAATGGTTACCAGTATTTATTAAAAATAATTTATTTATTGGTAGATTTACCAGACATTAATAAACTATTTTCAGCCCAATGTCGCATATTACACGAGTTATTCATTAATGCCACATGATAGATAGGGATGGACCAACAATAAAATTGATTTTAAAAGTTTTAAGACGAGTTAATTATAATGGTACGATTCAGTCTGAGGTTGAAGACGATTCAGTCTGAGGTACAATAATTCTCAAATGGGGTTTTGAATGGTACCAGCCAGAAGTAACAGGACAATTTAATAGAATTTTTGTGCGCATGTGGGTGCACACATGCACGCACACTCATTTATTCATTTATCCCTAATGTGGATTTATTCATAAACCCATCCCACACATCAGCACAAACAAGGCAGACACCATTAACTGGTTAGGGAACCATGACATTCCTTGCAGTCTATTTATATTAACACCTGAGCTTCAAAGAAATCTGAATGTAATTCTGCACGTATGTGCATGTGTGAATGGAGAGCAATTATCTGAATAGATACAGAGTTACTGCAGTGTCATAGTATGTTGCTAATTAATTAAAACCATTCTATTATTTACAACTTGAAAAAATTCTATTGTAAAAACAAAAATCATGTAAGAGTATGTGTGCAAACGTCCCAAATACTGAAAGATATTCACAAGATAGGTTGATATTTTCAAATGCAGTAACCACATTCCTCCTACATGATGGCTCAAGCTATTCCTGCCTTATTCCCACTACAACATGTGCGACTGCTTCATGTCTGATATTATGATTTATACAGCATAAATCTAATAGCATTCTGATGTTCTAAAATCCAATAATAGTAAAATCGTGTCAAGTATTTTACAAAATTTACCCCCAAAAGTTGGGAGGGGTCTTATAATCGAGGAGGTCTGTTTATTGTTAAGTAAATAGTTTATATCTTTCATTTACTTGGTTTTCAACAGGATACCGTGTATAAGATGACTGCAAAAACTATCATGGGATCAACACTGTTACTTTACAGCAAATATGTTTATTAGGTATATTTAATATTACCTTGTGTATCCGGGTACACTGGTGCTCTTCCTTGCAACTTCAATGTTTCTTTAAAAAACTACGCGTTTCGGGACTCATGGTCCCATCATCAGGTTGGTAAAAAAACAAGAATCACTCACATGGAGTACGTCAACTTAATAAGATATAAATAAAAAGTTTCACTCGCACATACCGCGTGTATACAATTACACAACTACACGATGCGCATCGTATCGGAACTTGCAAGCGACTAACCGTTACGCGTCGCACTATCTCTACCTTTATCTATGTGTTGTTCCAACACGCGTATGGCCGTGTCATACAGTCTGTTGGACTTACAAGAAAGCTTGTCGTTCAAGAGCTGATTACCTTGGGTTTTTGAGGCAACCTGATGATGGGACCATGAGTCCCGAAACGCGTAGTTTTTTAAAGAAACATTGAAGTTGCAAGGAAGAGCACCAGTGTACCCGGATACACAAGGTAATATTAAATATAGTTAGTTATATGCAACTTGGAGACCACAACACAAGATGTATGTTTATTAGAAATGTGACAGCCTTTCTTGGTCACTGAGCTGCGCTAATTCAGTATTGTTTTGAATTACCCCCACATAAAAGTCTAGCTAAGTTGTCTTTGCAGGAGTAAGGGGGAGAAAACGGAATAAAAGTTTGCTGTTTTACTTCGTCTCTCTCTCTCTCTGTCATACACATGGTTCCATTGTTCTCACCAAGTCTTGTTGCAGCCGATGTTCACACTATGAAACACTATACTAGATTATTGTGGGCATGTGCGAAATGAATGAAAATTTTGTTAGCCTCACAACAAGGTGTTTGTCCACTGCGCATCTCAAAGTCAGTGTTCAATTTATATTGTCAGGTCTATATAAATGGAAATGTGTAACTGATAACAGTACATGTGAGCACTCTGGCAAAATAGATTTTTTCGATATTTTTGAGGGCATTTAAATGATAAACACTCATCACTGAGGGCAGGAGTCATTGCCTTTCCTAGATGTGTTGACAAAGAAAGCTATGTGGAATACTCAGTCGTGTATTCAGAAATCTGACCCATACAAACGTATATTTGATACCATAGTCACATTACCAACTAGTATAGAAAACAGAGTACTCTGTATGTCAGTATATGTCTTCAAATAACATTACTCTTATCAGTTATTCATTTGCTATGATAATAATACAAAGAGTAGTACAATAAGATTAGATTCAAACATTATATTCAAGTCATATCTGATTCCTAATAAAATGCAACATTTGTTGAAAGAGTTGTTTCTCAGTTACATGGTGTATTTACAGTAAGTGAATAACAATTCTCCAAATACTGTCTTATCAACATGTAATTTTGTCATTGTATTCTGTTTTCACAAATGAGGGACTGACAATTTAGTGACTCCTAGAATAAGTATGAACGACCTTCTTGGAAAGTGGATGCCCTGATAGTTACAGGGCACCCTCTGGCCCTTGAGGTGGGGAAGTCTTCCTCATGGCAGCAGATACCCAAAATGGTTTGTAGTATATGATAAAAAAGATAATGGAAAATCTCCCTATTAAAAATTGTGATGGATTTCCCAAAACAGACAGTCTACCAGTTCTTTAAGTTGGCAGCCCCTTTACGTAACGTTCCTCTAACAGACTGAGATACTGCTCAGGGGACATTTAATAATACTTGAATTACTCAATGTACACAGCTGAAAAAATGAGAAGAAAAAGAGAGATAGGTAAAGTAAACCAAGTGTGACGGTACATACCGGGTCACAGGTATAAACGGGGTTCAGAGTTTTAATCAGGTCAAAATTAGGAATAAAATCATTTTACTTTGTAATCCATGTGAAACAGTGGCAGAAGAAGCTGTAAGGAATCTGGGTGTGACTGGTAAACAAATGAGTAGAGTGCTATTTTTAGCTGTGTCTAGCCAGAGTGGTCCCGATTTAAGCCTAATAAGAGCCCCAATATCGTAATTATCGACTGACGTCACAACAAAAATGATGTAAAAATCAACGTTTTATACCTCTGGAACGGAATAAAAAAACCTCTCTAAAACACCCAGAGGCTTACGGGATGACGTCGCCAGCGCGGAGGGAGTGTCACGTGACCGGCGTTTATATACTACATACGCCTAGAGAAATTGTTCCTGTTTCAACTAACATCTAAAAACGGCCGGGCGTACTTGATCAACGTTCATCAGTCGCCATCTTCTGTTCCACACAACATCTAAAACCGGCCGGTTGTATATAACTTAAGTCCGCGGACAAATCAGTTTTGGCAATTTAAACCAGTTAAAATGTGATTAAATACTGTACAGTAAATATAAATAAGTGTCGACAGCAAGTGACAAATAAATTAAACAGTTTTAAAACAGTTCCGGAATATGTTCGTGAAATTTACAGTAGAAATTAGTGGAACGAGCAATGGCGCCGCATAATGGATAACTCTTCAAGAAAAGTACAAAGACCTAGGCAAACTACAAAACCCATCAAATAATGATATCTTAAAAGTAACGGGGGTTTTAAAGAATGAAAGCAAACGTGAATGTGAAGTACTGGTGAGCCTTATTAAAAAATAAGTAAATGTAATTCTATCTATTATTCATTATGTATGTTCATTAATGTGGTCTATGAATCACCAGAGATATGGGGCAAACCCCATTAAGGTTTTAATTGCAAATAAAATAATAAGTTCAATTTACAATGACCACGTGTTAGTGCAATTTATTAAATCGATACCTCAGTCTGTTTTTGCCATTTAATCCTCGCCTAACGGATGCTGGGGTTTTCTGGATACAGGTAAGAATTGGAATGTCAAGGTAGGTGGTATTTTGGGAGGGGAGATTGAAAAGTCATACAAGAAAGTGGTGATACACGGAGCATAGGTGAAATATCAGATCCCTGGAATGGAGAAGACAATAATAATCTCAACTTAAAATAGACAGTCCCAGAGTACTTACTATCTAGAAGCCTTGAAGTGAACAAGTACTTAAAATGACAGTATCAATATTGTGTATTACTATTTTTGTAACTGTTTATGAACTTTGTTAACATAATCTGTACATGAAAAACATGCAAATAAAAAGTACATCTCAGTACCAGTGTTGCTAACAGAAATGCCATTGGGAGCTAAAAATAACAGTGCAGTTGAAAATATTGTTTTTAGCACAAAAGTGTTACGCTTGTGAAGAAACGTGGAACTGAGGAAGGATAAAAACAGTGCGACGGTCATTTAGTTATGAAGAAAATATGCAATCGATGATACTAGGTAGCTTCAGAAAGTTCCTGAAATTAGTTTATTTTCTAAAACTAATTTACTAATTAAACTTATTTACAAAAGGTTTTAATATATGTAACTGTGTTATATGTTATTCACAATAGTTTCCTTCAGCAGCTACACACTTTTGCCTACGTTCCAAGTTTTTTAAACATTTATGGAACCCACTTTTAGAAACCTCCTTCGGATGCTTCACTGCTTTGGTGATTATGTCATCAGCATCCTTCAATACTTTTCCTTTCAGAGTCAAAGCAAGAAATCAAGTAAAAATTGGTGCCAAGTCAGATGAATATGATGGATACTTGAATACATTTACATTGTGCCAAGCAAGGTGAATAGGATGAATAGATAGATATGCTGGTGAATTGGCATGCACAAACTGGTGAACTCATTTTTTTGTTTCCTATTTTTCATGACTTTTCCTTATAATTCCATCCTGTAGACAAAGGATATTAGCGTAATTTCTTTTTTCACTTTTGGTCCTACAAAATGAATTTTTTTACAATATTTGGTAAATAAAAAAAATCCAAGATAACTTTTCTGATTCATGTTTTTCTTTAAGTAATCTTATTGCCTCTAACAGGGATTTTCTAAGCAAAACATAAATTTGTATTTATATACTGTTCCAATAACATTTTTAATCATGACAATGTTACATACAACATTATAGAAACACACAACTGTGCTACTGTTGGAGAGACAAGAACGTGGAAACTGGTCATACTGTGACATCCTGAGTCCTACCTCCTTATGAAACAATGGCTTCTCTAAACTGAATTTTATTTCCATATACAATTATTATTTTAAACTTAAGATGCTTATTCTGGGAACTTGTTCAAATTAAAGAAAAATCATCTCACTCAAAATCTAGCAAAAAGCATACATTAGTTATGCTCCTACCTAAACAACCTAAAGAGATGATATTTTGATAGTTGAGATAAATTTATAAGAACTACTGCACATGAGTTCTCTATTACACATAGTCGGTAACTAAACGTACTGAGTATGACTTTTGTTATAACCATACAGAGTCAATCCATATGTAGTGATCCAGAAGAGGATCACCATTTTTTTTTAAACTGGGTTTTTTTTAGTGTAAAGGACCCCTACTGGGGAGGAGTGTCAAAATACCTAATTGTTTTAACCTTACCATTTCACCAATGGTGGCCATCTTTTTTTAATGGCTATGCAAATTTTTTGCGTTTGTCAACATTCACACCAAATGGACTATCTCTCTTAAGATTTCCAGTACCGAGCTGAAACAAAACCTCACTTGTTAAGCAGTGTGCTCATGTTTCCTTTTAGATATATTAATGTTACCACTACCTTTTACTAAGAGAACAAACATTTAAATGTAAACATTCTCTAAACTGCTGAAATAAGCATTTTGAATTAATGTAAAAATTTAGATTTTTCCCACTGGATCCCTTTTTTGCTACAAATGGACAAAAACTGGATTTTTCATTTTTTTGTAATTTTTTATAATTAATATCTCTGGTGGAGAAGCACATACAATTATAATGATCAATGAACTCACTAAAAAACTAAAAACAATCCATTACCTTTTGATCCAATTCAAGGACAAGTTTCATATCATATTGTTTAAGTTCTTGTCTGTGTTTAGCTTTCATGAGAGCAGTTTGTGTTTTCTTATACTCATCATTTCCTGGGCCCATTATTATTTCTTGAATGGCTACTGCATGTAAAACAAAGTGATCACATAAAATTCAAAAAATGTGTAATGAACACACTTAATACAAATTCACTTAAACACCAAACAGAACATGAATACAATAAGAATTGACTTTAACAGCAATAATAAACAATGCGTATGTACAACATTAGTAATCAGAGAAATATATATGCCTTTAACCTCTTTAACCCTTTGATGATCATGGTTTGAACCAGTATCTTGACCCCCCCCCCAAGCAAGAATTTTTTGCTAGTGTCGCCCTAACGACTATTGTACAAATAATTAACTCTTTTACAAAATAAATAATAATTTAATCTTACTTATCTCATTAGTTTAAATAGCTTATAGTTAATTTCCATAAATAACAATCCATTTGACTTTCAACACTACTAAATGTCTTCATTCTCTGCAAAATCAGAGTCCTCCCAAGCAATTACTTCCCATATTCCTTCTTCAGATAAATATCGACTCATTTTTAACATTTAATGTATCACTACATGTAACTTTACTACACTTACAACAACACTGAAACAAAAAACATGTAAAATGTTATGAACTTAATATGACTGTAAAAACATGTGGTTAGTAACATCTAATGCGAAGTACTTTTCAAGCAGTTCAGATTATTGCCAACAGATTGCAGCACACTACAGACAGCATAAGAAATAAAAGAAAATTTTTAAAAATCCATGTAACTGAAACCACTGCACACCCATTCTGAAACGTACATGCATGCTCTCTGATGGCAGCCAACTCTCTGATGGTTCTTAAACGTTCATGCTCCTCAAAGGGTTAATGAAAGTATAGCCACTTACTTTATTATCTGCTTTACTGATCTTGTTAAAAACAAAGTAGCATTTGTTGCAAATTATAAATTTTAAGTCAGTTTCAATTCAGTTGATACCTTATAGTCAAATTAATTTTCTATCAAATTCCAAATTAATTAATCCAACTTTGGCCAACCAAACTTCCAAGTTTTAACTTAATTATTTAAGTTCTTAATTAATTAACCAGATAATTATGTTCCAAAATTTTCAAAGTGAGTTTTGTAAATAAATACTATAATTTAAACACTGTATTTGCTACAAAAATGTATCACTATATAGTGATATGAGAAGAATAATAGGGTTATTAACAATAAAATAATAATATATAGCCCATTTCTATGTTCTGCAACAAATTTTAAAGTATGACACTCTCTTCCAGAATGAATTAAAGGTTTTTTTTAACCATCTGTGACCTAATGAAATACGGATTTGATCAGTTTAGAAGAACAGATTTATGCTGCTAATTCATGAGTTTTTGTAAAGAATATTGAGTACAGCTTTTATTGGATGACACAAACATTATACAATATAGTAAATTGGTCAAACTTGTGATACATTGATATTAACCAAAAGTTTTAATACTACAGTAGTTACTTTTCTCCTTTTATCCTCCAAAATCAAAATTAATAAATACAGCAACATGAAAAAGGAAGCACAAAATGAGTAATAACAGGTAAGATTGGGCTAGTTATTCAGATTTTTGTTTGATTTTATAGAAAATGCAAATACCATATTTGATATCCAAATATCATATACTTTTAACTATAACATAATATACAAAATCTATGAGACAAGTTTAATGTGGAATTAAGTACATACCTTTGATATTATAAATTTATCAATGAAGCACTGAATTAATATCAATGAATTATTACTATATGAATATATTCAAGTATTACAATAAAGTTAACTTACAGTTTTGTTTATTGATAAATTGCAGCCTTTGTTGAAAAAGTTGTTTCTCAGTTACGTGTTGTATGTCCATTAAGTGGTTAACAATTCCAAAAACTGTATTATCAACAAGTGATTCTGCTAGTCCACATAACAACTCATTTGGCATTCTCTGCTGGTATTTACTAAATGGCCAACAGAAATCATAACAACTGTATACATGTTTACAAAGCAAGGAATATAAAGTTAAATCGAATAATTTGTGCACACTTTATTTAATAATGCCCGACACAATAAATTCATGTCCAAATACATGTATGTTAACACACACACATACACAGAGTTTACATTCCAAATAAACAAAACTGTCAACAAATGCAAATGTAAACAAACATTAAGTAGTTTTCCCTGTGTGTGATAACCTTCTTCGGTTACACCAACTCATGGTAGCTGCTTGTCAGCTTGCGCTGAGTGGGGTTGGCTGGACCCCCATCATGCCTCTGTAGGTGGTGGATAACAGAATGTTACTCCAGCTCTTTATGGGTAGATGTGGTACCAGAGTTTGCTGGGGCGAACCATACCTAGCAGCTTTCTTCCTTCCCCTGGTATTACTTCCACTGCCTTATACCAGGTGTCTGTTTTCTGTGTTATTGGACACCCTTGGCTACCTTTTGTTTTCTTCCAACCCTAAAGCTATTATGTTTCCAAGGGATAGGGGATTATTTCTTTTTCTCTGTTCTCTTTTTATTTATTTCAAATATATGTATGTATAAACAAGCAATGGACAAAACAACTTTAGGAATGACTACCCCAGATGGTAGGCCAGGCAGTTGCCTGGTAAATCTACTCTCTACGGAGGCTGGCCCCATGGTTTCTGGGGGGGGGGGGGTACAGGGTACAACTACTGCTTATGGAAGACCCATTTAGGGGGAACAATTTGATGCCATAATCACCACCAGAGACTGTAACTAAAGCTGTAGAATCATATTCATCCGTTACTGAAACGCTACAGAAAAGCCAGAATTTACCTCGAGTGAATCAAATAGAAAAACTGACTTAGGAAAATCAGACTTTTATTCAAGAAAATCAATTAAAAACTTACTTGGGAAAATCAGACTTTTATTCAAGAAAATCAATTAAAAACTTACTTGGGAAAATCAGACTTTTATTCAAGAAAATCAAAAACAAAACACCGAAATAACACTGGCATGCTTGGCAACAAGCGCTTACCACTACAAACAATCTTCAAGGTAATGTAACCCAGCTTACCCAAAAATTGCAATCCCTCAAAAACCAGCTAGCATTAACTAGTACAAAGCAAGAAACAGAAATCAGGGTGGAAAATTTCACAGATGAAGAGGAACTTGCAAAAGATACAGAATAGATCACAAAGAAAACTAAGAAGAATAATAAATGCAAAGCATCTGCTATACTGAAACATCCCCTCAATTACAGATAACAACTGCAGAAAAATCTGCAATTAAGCAGGTTGAAAAAAAGTTCTATTACCGCCATCTATTAACGTGGTTAATATTAGAACTTATGAGGAAATTTATAATCTGCTCTGTATAGCAGGAGTAGAACACAAGGCCACAGCAATGAATAATGGATCTGTTTAAAATAAATGTGCCAGACAGAGATCAATATCAAAATGATTATAGAAGATATGTCACATAAGAATTTATATATAAAGGGTGTAGTAAATATTATTAAAAATAAAAATAAAATAGAAGAAAGTAACAGTAAAAGAACAGTCCCTATTCCTCCATAGAATAAATGTAAAGCATATGGACATATGCAATCTTACTGCATACGGGACCAAGTGTGTTAAATGTGCAAGCAAACATCTTGCTGCTGTTTATAAAATTAAATTTAACAACAAATCTAAATATGCAAACTGCGGTGAATCACACCCAGCAAATTATTGAGGCTGTATCGTTACTAAGGAACTCCAGAAAAGACGAGAGAAAATTCTACATGATAAACAACGAAATATCCATTACACAGCAACTTGCTGTTAGAGAAAACACAGCTGAACTCCCCTGCATTATGTAGTTATGAGTTACCTGCTCAGCAAAGTACAAGTGGGCACTCGTATACTAAAGCAGTTAAGAGCATACAACAGCAAAAAGCAAAAAAAGGAAGTTCAACTGGATACAACCAATCAGATGCTACTAATAATATTATTATAAAAATTAGAAAACAAGAAGAAATTAATAAACAAATAATTCTAGATAGGATTACAAAGCTAGAAAATATGAGTGATGCTACTGCCAACAAAAAGAAACAAAATGTTTTCATCTGTTAGAATCGCAGCTTGGAATGCCAATAGGTTACATCAGCATGTTACTGAGTTAGAAGCATTATGGGATCAGAAATTGGACGTTTGTCTGATCTCTGAAACTAATTTTACTAGAGAAAACGTTTTAAAATAAACAGATATAAATTATACCACACAATTCACCCTGACAATACACCACGCGGATCTTCAGCTGTGAAACATGTGAAATTCAAGCAATAAAAATTTTCTCTATATTTAGGATATTTGCAGTGACAGCAATATACTGCCCATCAAGGTATTTGCTGGAAACGGGTGATTACCTTAAGGTCTTCCAATCTTTAGGAGATCGTTTTATAATTGTAGAAGACTTCAATGCGAAACATCCTTACTGGGGTTCCAAGCTTAGTATGACCAAAGGCATATAGCATCTATATGAAGTCATCAAACTAGCAAAATGTTAGTGCCAATCTACTGAAAAACCAAATTAGCTCAAATTCCTGATCTCATAGATTTCTTTGTTTTGAAGGCAACAGCAGCCAATTATATTAGTACTGAAGAATGCTACGATTTGTCACCTGATCATTCACCTATCATATTAACACTACGTGTAACTGTAATACAGAAATTGTTTTCTCCATAACTAACTAATAAGTGGGCAGATTGGAATGGATTTAGAGAAGAAACGTGAACACCAAATCACTAAACTGAGTTAAATGTTCTACTGAGAACTACTGTACAACTTGATACTAATGTAGAACAATTAGTACATGATACCAGTAAGCTGTATGGGAAAACACTCCTGCATTAAAAAGAAAATCACTAGGGTTAAAGTACCCTAAGGAAATAAGAAAGCTCATTTCAAAGAAAACAAAAGCACATAAGAAATGCAGACTAGAGCACCTGAAGATAAAAGGATGCATAATCCGTTGAACCAGAAGCTTAAAGAAATACGTTCAGTTAAAAATGAAACATTAGCCAACTTCTTACAAGAGCTGACAGATGATAAGGACACTGAGTATTCCTTATGTGAGAAAGGAAAGTTATACACTCTGGACAGTTACCAAGGGTTTAAAATGGGCTAAAAACAATAATCCACCCACATTTGAAAAGATTATGGTACATGGGCAAGGAAAGATATTGAAAAGGCTGAAACGTTTGCTCTGCATTTAGCTAATACTTTTCAACCACACCCGATTGTTGTTGACAAAATTTTTCCAGGAGTGAATAATACAGAGGATAGAACAATTGATCGTATAACTCCTCACGAGGTTCTACATGAGATAAAAAAAATGTTAGTTCTCAGAAGGCACCAGGTTATGATTTAATAACTGGGCAGGTACTAAAAGAATTACCAAATAAACAAATAAGAAAACATTTACACTTATTTAATGCAGTATTACGACTTCAGTATGTCCCAATGCAATGGAAAATTCCTGAGGTGATTATGGTCCCTTACCATGGCAAACCACCAAATCAGAAGTTATCATATTGGCCTACATCTTTGTTGCTGACTATATCTACATTGTTTGAAAAGTGCTCCTCAAACATCTCAGACCAATAATCAAGGAAAAGCATCTTACTCCAACCCACCAATCTGGATTTCCCAATAAGCACTCAACTACTGAGCAGGTGCATCTTATCATTGATATAACTGAGCGGTGACTGAAAGAAAAGAAATAAGTGCAGCAACATTTTTGGATGTGGCCTACGCTTTTGATAAAGTGTGGCATGAGAGTATGATATATATAAGACAAAAAAACCTACCTTTGCAGATGATCCAAATCCTCAAATATCTCAGAACGACAGTTTAGAATAAAGTGTGGTAATGATTATTGAGAGTTAAAAAATATTTCGGCTGGGGTACCACAAGGTTCTTGGTATGTGGTGGGCGTTTTTGTTGTTTTTGCAAAACAAAAATGAACTGTTCGTTAAAAAAAAAACTGTTTTTGAAAACAGTTGAAAAAAACAGGTTGAATTAATGAAATGTTGATATTTACATTACTGAATTTACCATTATATTGTTAAAAGGTTTTGTTTTGAGCATTTAAAAATAGCTGTTCATTTTAGTATTTTTCTTAAATGGATGGTTATGTAACTTAAACAATGGCATTAAGTCAATATTTATCTTATTTACCTGTATCTTAGAAGGCATTTTTTGTTTTAAATTGTTTCATCAAAACTTATGGAGAATATCTTCATATTTTTATAGTAACTGAAATAAAATGAATATAGCTTAATTCTGCGATAAACAGAACAAGGACAGTACAATAATCGAACACAAGTCAATGAACATGGCAATAAAAACAAACAGTTTACTCCAAACAGTTCAACAAACGTTACAATAAAAACGAACAAGTCAACAAAAGTTGCAATGAAAACGAACAGTTTACGCCGAACAGAGAACTAGAACAGGCGTTGTCAATACTGTTTTGCAACTCCACGTTCGTTTTTAAAACAGAAAACGGTAGGCAGTGTTTCACTGATTCATTTTGTTTAGAAATGAGAAATGTTTTATCATCAAACAGCTCGCGTTTCTAGGAAAAAGTCTATATGTACACAACAGGTTCCATTGTTTGTGGAGTGGCTATCATCTCCACAGAAAAGAACAGTTTTTTTTTTCTTCAAACAGTTGTGTGTTTTTGTACCCAACACTAGTTTTTGGGTCTATTCTATATTCCAAAATGCAATGCAGTAACAACAGCTATATCTGCTGATGACGCTGCGTTGTTAGCTACTGGAAAATAGAGCATTTACCTATTGGTCAGTAACCAAGTAATCCACATGCAAACTCAGCAAAGTATCTGGGTATGACTCTAGATGCTAAGCTTAGATGGAAAGAACATGTCAAGAACAAATGTGAAGAACTTGGAATAAAATTTTAAAAAATGTGGTGGCTACTTGGAAGACATTCTGAATTGTTACTGCATTATAAACTGTTAATATACAGACAAGATTTGAAATGATGTTTGCTATGGTATGCAGCTTTGGGGTTGCACATGAAACACAACATAAAAATAATCCAAACTTTTCAAAATAAAGTGCTTCGCAGTATTGTTGTACACCGTGGTATATAAGGAACGCTGACAGCCATCGAGACCTGAAAATAACTATAGTTACTAATGAGATCAAATGGTTTGCAGCTAAATATGAACAAAGGCTTCATAGACATCAAAATTATGAAGTGCTATAACTTCTTGATAATGCTAGACTTGTTCGGCAATTGCAGACAGAAACCACTCGAACTGGTGTACGAAAGTGAAGTGTTTAAAGAAATATCTACACATGAACGAAGTGTAAACTATTGTGAGGAGTGCACATTTTACACACTGCTAATATAAGTCAGAACAAAATTGCTTGACAGTTTGTGCAATATGAAAAAACAGTACTTTGACCCAACAAAACTTGTACCAACTGAGTATTTTATAAAGTTAGGTTAAACAATAGACGCCTTGTTTTTGTTTAAAACACTGATGTTTAAAAGCATTACGTTCATAATTTGTAAATATTTAAGTGCTAGACTGAATTAAAGCTACAATCAGTAAATTAATTTACACATTTGTATAGGCCTACCTTGGCTTGTTTCAAACTGTGAAAGGTTATGTAACGTCGTTCTGGTTTTGCTACTTTGTTGAAAACAACACACTTCCAGCAATAACATTAAGATGTTAATAAGTAATAATGTTAGCTACAATTAGCATACCATTATACGAACGACTTTCATTACCAAATTATCAAGCAGTAACAGTACATAACCTATACACTTACGGGGGTAAATCGCGAACCATTGTCTGTAGTTGTTCATGTAAAAAGTACAATTTTCTTTGCAAGTCTTCCGGACTTGGCTCTGTTTCCATAACTGAATTAATGGTCATAACTAAAGAGACGAAAATATTATTTAACTTGACATTCCTGTAAGCTGTTACATATGTAAACAATTACTACTACGAAGTAAGAAGCGCGGACCCGCGGAGTACTTTTTCGATATTCGGCAACCTGGGTCTGACATCACTGGAATACGGAACAACAGAACAGCTGTTTTCATGAGTCACACTGTGACACACGAGTGGGCACCATGTAATCGTAATAGAAGTTTTCCTTGTCTGTCAAATGGGATGTGTCAAAGAAAGAATTGCTAACTGGGATTTGTTTACATAGTTTATTTTGAAACGAGAACACTTATAAAGTTGTTGGCTATGTGTACAGTAAATACATTTGTTTTGTTCGTAATTTTCTGTGGCTTTGCAGAATTTGCATATTCAGGTGTATCAGATTCTGACTTTACAGTAGTGTGAGTAAATTATTTTGAGGTTAATTCGATGATGAAGGTTGTATTTACTCCTAATTTGCCAATTATAGTAAGATTAAGAAACCACGTAGGTTAAAAATTATTAACTTATGAAAACATAGACATGTTTACAGTAATTAACAGTAAGTTTGTAAAACCGTGAATTAATTTTTACAGTCGATGTTTTGAATGTGGAACCTTGAAACTTGATATAAATATCTAAAATTGGTGTACACACACAAACACAAAGGGAATGGAATGGTTGTGTGTTATTTTAATAAGTGAAGTTTCTGTCCACTATGACTGAAGAAAATAGATGGTACATTAGGATGTGACTATCATTTTTGGGTATTTGGGTAGGCGTATAGTAAGTGCGAATTAGAAATTTCTTGATAATTTAGAACAAAGCATAGAATTTTATGGCAAACTATTTGTTATTTCGCATTATTTACATATATGAGTATATTATTACATTACTTTCTTGTGTAATCGTAGGCTAAGGAAAATAACAGAAGAAATATTGATAGTTGTCTTGTTTGTTCATCATCTTTTTTCACAGCACTACACTTTATATAATAATGAAACTTTCACATGTGAAACTTACTTGTCTTTTTCCATAGAACGCGTTTCGGCGTCGTGTTCGCCTTCTTCAGCTTAGAAACAGACTGCCCAATGTAACCAGAATAATAAGGTAGGCCACTCCGCCCAATTACGCTCCCATTGGTTGCTTCGCTCTGACGTCGACTGGTGGAAGAAATACGCGCGAGTCTTGATTTACCATGCAATCTTACCTGAGACAATGTCCTACTCAGCATCTCTCTGCTGTTTACACGAAATATTAACAATAATTGTAATGAGCTATTCATATAGAAAAAGGATTAAACAACAAGATTAAATGGTTTGCGGCAAAAAATAATGGTAAAATCTATTTCTACATTTAATAGAAAAGTAAGCAAGTCTGTCCACATATAACATTGACAAAATGGCACAAGATGTAAAATTAAGTCGGAAAGGAGGCGATATATTTTATATATATATATATATCATTTTTTATTATTCGTTAATTTTATATTAATAGAATTATTTCGATTGTTATTAATTTACTTAGAAACCTCTGATGATACTGATATTTTTCAGTGAAACATGCGTCAGGTGTTAAAAAGAATATACGAAATTATACTACTTGCAGAAGAAACAAATTGAAAACATCACAAATTATATATATATATATTACATTTAATATTTATACATAAATTTACCTCAAGATGTTATTTTTCTATTTGGAACATGTTTCGGGTACTATCTTGTACCCATCCTCAGCCTTCCGGTTTTTTTGTCTGGTGAAGTACATATGTGTTGTTGGTTGACTATTATTATTGTGGCTTCCTGTTGGCTTCTGGTATTTCAAGTTGGTTTTATTGTGTGTGATTGTGGTGTATGTGTTAGTTTTTTGTGTATTTTCAATGTTGAGTGCTTTGAATATTGTGTCATGTTTTGTATTGATTTGTATTTGTTCAGGTATTAGTTTGTTTTCTGTTTTATGTTTGTATATTTGTAAATTTTCCCATATGTTCATTACATGACACCAACGAAGCAGAATTGTTAAACACAGAGGACTTGGCCCCGTCTGCAAGTGACAACGATGTTCCTCAAGATGCCTTAAAATATCTGGCTGGGTACATCGCATTCAAGTGCCGCTTCATTGATGAAAGTGTAGGAGTGAGAGGCGAAACATTGTGTCTTTCCGGGGAACATAGTCATGACTGGATATCAATTACCGGTATATCAAAGGGGGGGCTTACCCATCCGTCAGACGAGTGGTTACAAAAACTGATTCAGTTTGAGATAGTTTTTACTTCTTTCCACGGACGTACAGTATCAAAACAAGTGAAAGTTATCTCTTATTTGGTCACCTTACTCAAATCTAAATTTCCAGAGGTGGACGAGAAAGTCATTTGTCTGTATGTCAGGACAAGAACATTCATCAGAATCCGCCATCTGAACAAACAGCTCAAACTCAAGTCACTTGAAAAGTATGCAGCAACAAAGAGTCGGCTCTGGGTAGCTTCGTCTTCAAAATTTTAAGTCACCTATGAAGGTATGTATCAACTAAATAACCATTTTCATTTCGTTGATAAAAGTATTTATATTTACAACTAAACGTACTAGCTTCAGTTTTTAACGTTATAACAATGAAAATGTAGATAAAGAAAATGATTATGATATTGATTATAATTATAATAATTGGAAGCTTGTTTCAAATATATTATACTACATAGAAATGTTTATACACGCACTCATGCGCGCACGCATGTGCACGTACGCACACCCACCCACGCAGGCATATTATACACACACATATGTATACATATATATATATATATAATTTGTGATGTTTTCAATTTGTTTCTTCTGCAAGTAGTATAATTTCGTATATTCTTTTTAACACCTGACGCACGTTTCACTGAAAAATATCATTATCATCAGAGGTTTCTAAGTAAATTAATAACAATCGAAATAATTCGATTAATATAAAATTAACGAATAATAAAAAATGATATATATATATATATATATATATATAATATCGCCTCCTTTCCGACTTAATTTTACATCTTGTGCCATTTTGTCAATGTTATATGTGGACAGACTTGCTTACTTTTCTATTAAATGTAGAAATAGATTTTACCATTATTTTTTGCCGCAAACCATTTAATCTTGTTGTTTAATCCTTTTTCTACATGACGAACTCATTACAATTATTGTTAATATTTCGTGTAAACAGCAGAGAGATGCTAAGTAGGACATTGTCTCAGGTAAGATTGCATGGTAAATCAAGACTCGCGCGTATTTCTTCCACCAGTCGACGTCACGCGCCAACAACAGCTGATTGCTAGGTTAGCGCGGGAAGCCGGAATGGCCCCCCTGCAGACTGCCAGTACTTTGTAACGGTTATTGCTTGGAAGGTATAGTGGGGGTGGTGTGTAGAGGAAGGGGATTGGCGCGGGGATCCAAATTATTGTTTGTTTGTTGTATAATTGTGTCGAAAAGTGTATGTGATTTATATTGTAATTGGTCATTAAGTATGTTGTTTGGTTGTGTTGTGTGGTGTCCGTATATTTCATATTTACCCAAAGGTCGAAAACTCAACTCAGCTGAACAGCATTCTAGCCAATGCTGGTATTGGAGTGAAATATTTTTTTTTCTATTCTTCTATGTTATTAAACACGCGAAAAATAATTTTAAACGGCCGTCGAAACTATTCACGAAAAAAAATTATTACTCCCATAAGCACGCACGGAAAGTCGAATGAGCGTCATATTAACTGAGTAGTTAGTGGGATCACCGCAGTCGGGCGACGGCGCACTAATCCACAACGAATGACGACGAGGCCGACGAGAAAGTCTTTTTCGTCAGGCTCGGAATGACGAGTTTTGACGTCATACGCGGATTACCTATCACTGCAGTTCATCAAGTTTACGCGCCAAATTACACGCGTTTATGTACAGTTATGAAATACACGGTTATACATACATGCTAGGGCGGCCTACGGCCGCAACAAAATTATACATTCCTCTTTTTGAAACAGAACTCAATGCTTTAATGTCCAACCTGGTGCCGCTCGGCCCGGCGACGGGCCTCACAGAGTCTATTCACGCGCGCGTAACTAGACAATGCCTAGACCGCCCGTCGTCGGGGCTTCGCCCCTCAGACCTTATTACACAATTCTCAATTATCTACAGTTATGAAATACACGCTTATACATACATGCTTGGGCGGCCTACGGCCGCAACAAAATTAAATATCCCTCTTTTTGAAACAGAACTCAATGCTTTAATGTCCAACGGCACCTCCGGTGCCACTCGGCCCGTCGCCAGACCTCACAGAGTCTATTCACGCGCACGTAAATAGACAATGCCTAGACCACCCGTCTTCGGGACTTCGCCCATCAGACCTTATTACACAATTCTCGAGTCATTAATAACTCTACGACTCCAAGTAGTATATATATATATCTACAGTTTATTCATACGTTACATATATCATTTGTCTTATATCTAATCTCTGCGCACTAGCAAATGAAGGCTTACCTGTGCTTGAGAGAGAGGTTAAATGTCATTTGTCACAGTTAATATGGCGTTTTTTTGCATCTTATGGGAATAATTATTTTATTTTTTTCTTCGTAAATATGTTCGACTGCCGTTTAAAATTATTTTTCCTGTGTTTATATTATATAGAACAATAGAAAAAATATATCACACACACACACGCGCGTGCGCTCACATGAAATGCATACATATAATGATGAAACTCTTACCTTAATGTTTGGGGGGGATACAACTTGGCTGCGGCTCTGAAGAAGGCATGGAGGCGGAACTGTAGCGGGTGGCACCTCTTGAACATAAATTCCGCCAGGTATCCCACGAAATTAAGTTTACAAACTAAATTGCTCAGATTGCAACAAATTCTATATAGGCCAGACAGGACGTACCTTCAGACAAAGATACATTGAACACACAAAGGCACTCCACCCCACTACAGAATCCACCTTTGCAAACCACCTCATTGAAGCAAACCACACATACAAAACATCGACAATAACATGAACATTCTACACGTACACACAAAAGGCCGAAAACTAGACACTCTAGAACAATTGGAAATATACAAACACACGAAAACAAATAAAAACGACATCCTAAACGAACAGACACAATTGAAATCACACGCATTATTCGAACATATCACACCCCACACACACACAACATCGATCTTTCGAAAATCGATTCCGTCGCCAACAACAAGACGGATAGTGCTACCAGCAGCAACCTCAGAAGAAGCTCTTTAAAAGTGAAAACCGGTTCAGGTTATAAGGTAAAACTTTTACGTTTTACCCATAAAAAGTTTTGTGTTCCGAGTCGTAGTGAAATAATTATATTTAAATATTTATAGGTACATGTTTACCAAGATAAACATATATATCTAGTTGTGTGTCATTGACCAACCAATGTGATCACGCTAGTATTAGTTGTACCAGCTGTTTTATTGGTTCAATCAAACTGCGTTTCATTAAACTGTTATTAAAATTATTTGAAAAATAAATTGTGATTAATCAAGCATAGATTTGGTGAACATGCCTCTGATTTTAACTTTGATGAGATTTATTATAGGAGTAAGTAGTATAGGGTAATATTTTTCCACTAACAAATAAATTTCTCAGTTTTTTTTATTGTTGACAGAGAAAAGCTATGTGACTAAACTATGTGCAAATACATAGGTATCCACTTCTGTGAACATTTGGGGCAAGATGACAGACATCAATCAGTTTCAATTCACACAAAAATATTTGTCGCCGAAATAATTTATTTTGTATAATTTTTGTAAACTATTTTTTCTGGGTAATTTTAATAATCGCAAAATGGTTTGGGGAGCAATGCATTTTCTCTGAACAAGGAAAGTCATAATATGAAATTTGCTTGTGCTTTCCTTTTACAACATTTTATCGTTTCTGTAAAATCAGCCCAAAAATATGCATAACTAGCCATATAAATTTTACATTCTTTCTTGATTCTTTTGTACATTTTTTTTATAAACCACTGTTTGAAGAAAATGGCGGTAGTAATTTGTTTTACTCTCCAAACTTTGCCTAGGCATTGTCAATTTTTTATTACAAAAAATAATAATTTGTATTTACCCTGCCTCGTTTACTATCACACAACACATACTGTTCAGTGGTGTACACTACATTCCAGATGAATGCATTTCAGTTGTTCAGTGTCTTTAATAATAATGGTGTTTCACTCAGCCTGCTGGGAAAAACTCAGCATGTGTCTTATTATGTAGTGGACTCATTTCTACACACCACACAAAAGCATATCGACCAAGGCTTCATCAAAACTGGCTGATATCGACCACAGGGAAGAGAAAATCTGCAGTTCACCGGTATTCTGGTATTTGATGTCTTTTAGAATGCCACGAAATTCTTATATTTCTCTGACTTTTGTTTTACAGAAATATGGGAATTAAAGTTTCATTAAGTCTATTGTGTAGGCTGTCACGGCCTGAGTCATTTTTAAAAGAGGTTATAATATCCCCGCCGGGCTATTGCCTCGTGGTTGATCGCTTTGAAATGAATTTTATAGGCATTTTGGTCACCCACCGGAGGCCTTCTTCAGTGAAAGCCTCAAGTCAGGGGTACGTTCGGCCTACCATACCTTGTCGAATGCTTTAAAAGCTTGGTGACACTTCAAAAAGTCTAGAAAATATAATCTCAAAGCAGTCGACCACAGGCCAATACCCAGATATTATACTCTTTTAAACTTTCATTAATTTTCTTATAAGACAAACTGTATCCTTGAAGGTATAAGGTATAATTAAATTTGTGTAAAGAAAACCAATCAGAATTATTCATTTTATTCTCATTTACAAATAAAAAAGCAGGGTTAAATAATAAGTGTAGGATTATTTTTTCCATTCACATGTTTCTTATATTTGTAATCGTACAAAATATAACTTTATAAACATTTCAGGGGTTTAGATCTCTATGGTGACAATGATTGTCAGTTTCTGCTAGAGAGCTTTGCATCAGTGACTGCAAACTTTACATTTTGTGCAATACGACATGCTCGTCCAATCAGGCTATGTGAGAATTGTGTGGATGATTACATGCTTGTCATTGAAGTGCATAAGGATATTCTGAAAGTATGTTCACATGTGTTTTATGTTTGTAATAGTTTTAAAGCAGATCTTTCTATCAATGAAAGTGAAAGTAACTGTAGAAGATAGTTTTAGAAGAAAGCTGTTAATGTTTAGAATATCAACTGTTTCAATATAGGACTTTGATGACATTCTGCAACATGAATTTATTTAATTTTAATTTATTATTTATTTAGTTATTCATTGCAGTAACCTAACTATTTATGGAATGTAAGAAGTGGTGAGAGATTTGATTACGTTTTTAACTTGTAACTTCTAGTTATATGATTACCATATTTTTGTTTTAATAAGGTTTTCTAATTATGAAGATATTATGTTTGTTTTCAGTCAAACTTGACAAGTAGAAGTTTAAGGTAAGGCTTGTATTTATTGTGAAAAATCTGCTAGATTTTAAACAGATTTTATCCAGCTGTTATCTTTGGTCACATTTTTATTTGCCTCTTGTGGGTTACAATCCTCTACTCGGTAGTGTCATTACCATTCTGAATATACAGAATTTACTATGAGAGTGTACAGAATGACATTGTATTATCTCATTTAAGAACTGTCTGTTATCCCCACAATGAGCCAAATTTTTTACCTTGTGATCACTGTGCTGGTGGCAGAAGCATGACTGTTGTCCTGTTGTGAAACATTTCAGTTTGGAGGGGTGCTTTTTATACAAGCCAGTACCAATTTGAAAGCTTGACCTTGAAAAAGTTCGACAGGCGGGGTAAGGAAGGATGGGTCATATGCAGTTGGAACTGAAAACATCCACTGTCAACGGCTTGCAAATGAGTGGATTTTTTGTTTTTGTTTTACGATTTTAAACAATACTGATTCAACGAAATATGCCTATAAGAAAACACTGTGTGTGTGTGTGTGTGTGTGTGTGTGTGTGTGTGTGTGTGTGTGTGTGTGTGTGTGTGTGTGTTTAATATTATAACATACAAGCTTACACACCCCATTCCACCGTGCAACATAAGCACAACACAGCTCCCGTCTTTTCTGTTAATGCTCCGCTACGCTCTGCTTGCATCCTTGATATCTCGAAACTTTACCTCAACAGTTTGTCGGATTGTGATCTTAAAATTTCACTTGGACTTTTAGAAAACGGTTAAGCAAAAAAAAATATAGGTCATCGCTTTGGAAAAAAAGTTCCCCGCTGGATGAAAAAATGCTTATGGTCGCGTACTTATTCGATGCCTGTTTGAAGAAATTTGCAATTAGGCCTACATTAATAATTTACAGCTTTAATATTCAACTACTTCTCAGAAAATGTATAAATTTAACTATACCAAAGAGCGCAAACTATGAAAATATGATCTGGTATAAAGTAGTGCAAATAGTTACCTATAGAGTAATGGCACGATATTTTTAAGTACACTATTAGCTGTTGTCCTTGCCAGCTGTCGACAAGGTCAAGCTTTCAGACTGGTACCGGCTTGTATACAAATACGTTTTCCCCAATTCACAGTTAACAGTTCACATATTGTTAACAGGTAACAGAAATGTCACACATATTGTTTCATATATGTGGTGTTGGTGGGCCCTGAAGCATGCACACAATATTGTTACGACGGTCTACTTGATCGTCATAGGTACACTGGAAACAAAATACAAGACACCAATTAAGTCACTAATTACCAGCTTTAATTTTCACAGTTAAACAGTTCGTAATTAACAACACAGTCTCTTGCAACAAATCAAATAAAAATTGTTCACACACAATAAAATGTCCACTAATATTAAACACAATTGTATTACAATTATCCCGCCCGATTATTAAACACTTCACTAATAACCACTTGAACACACACAGTAATTTCGCCCGATAATAACTCTCGAACCACACTGTAATTTATCGCGACTAATACTGAAAACTAAGGCCGCTGCCACCATGTATTTATACCTCCACTCACAGACCAGAGCGTTCCTAATTGTGTCTTAGCACCAGTGTGTACTACATAATTAAGTGCGGCCTTGACACAGTCCGCGTGGCTGGCTTCTAGAAAACTCTCGCGAATGCGTCTAGAGTCACGTATGCTACACACATTAGAGCGAGATTCTTCTGGCACATTCGACAAACACGTAGACTGTTCTGTAATGTCGTAATACTGCCTCCTTAAGCCTGTTTGTCCCAAACTGGCAACCCGTCACTGAAGTAATACTCGACCAGGCGATCTAGGTGAACGTCCTTGCGAAAGATAATTCTCCGGTTCTTCGAATTCAGTATCATGTGATCTGAACATCACGTTCCCAGGAATGCGAGTCTTCCGCTCAACCACTAGTTTTTCTGGAATTACTCACATTGTGTCATGTACTAATGACCTAAACACCACTGGGTGATCCAAGTTTGTTTGGGTCTCGTCAACAACCTCTTGCGTAACCTCATCTTCAGTCACTTTGCCCTCAGGCGCTTCTATCAGCTCAGGAACAAGCAAGAGTTTTGTCTCGACCACCATAGTTGGCTTTCCAATTACACTTATTTGTATTTCTTCTGCTAGTTCTTCCTCCATTCCCGCTTGCAATAGGGAGGGTTCCTCTTGACCAGACCTGTTCACTTTTTCTTCTGCCAATGCCACTTGCTTAATCGAATGGTTGGTACCCTGTCATTTTAGCCATGCAAAGCTTTATCTTCTCTTGGCCGACCCTCAGGACATTCTCTCTTAAGTCCACGACAAATCCGTAGGCATTCATAACGTCCGTGCCAAGAATCACTTCATCGACAATGTCTGCAACGAGCATTTGGTGGCTAAACTCGAGAAGACCCAGGTGTACATGTATGTCTACCTTTCCTAGCACCTTGATGGGGCTTTCAGTCACAGTCTGTATTGTATAAGAGCAAATTAGAGGCTGGCGGTTGCTGACTAAGTCTGGGCGCAGTGAACACTGTTGTGCCCATGTCAACTGTAAATGATGTTAGTTTACCTGCCGCAAATCCATTAACAATAAAGTTTCCATTAGTCTTATGTAGCGTGGAAACTGTGTGCTGTTCTGAGGCTTTACTTCTCCAATTGGTGCGATCACTCTCTTCTCTCGGTATCTTTTTCTCCCAACAGTCTACCTGTAGATGACCATGTTTTCCACAGTTGTAACATTTCGGTCTTGTCTTTTTCAAATCGTTGCGACTCTCTGGAACTTCCTTTGAATTGTTTGTCCGACAACATTGTTTTTCTGCACCCATCATAATGGCAATGTGATACAGGGATCTTCTGACTGAAATGTGATGGCACAAACCCATTATTGTAGCGGGACACTAACTTGGCAGCTTCAAACTCTAGGGCGTGAACAAGAGCTTCTGAGCTATTTCGGTGCCTTGCCATTCATAACACTTGCTGAAGTTCACAATCTCCGATGCCATCAATAAATGTCTGCACCGCAAACCTTATTTGAAAATCTTCTGGTGCTTCAGGATAGGCCAATCTAATCAATCTGTCGACACTTGCTTCAAACTCTTTAAGACTCTGCCCGCAACGTTGTCGTCTTGTTCTCAACTCAAGTACATATCTCACAAATGTTTATCACCGTAGCGTAATTCTAGAGCTTTTATCAACTCGGCATAGGTGTTCTGGCTGTCAGGTGGCACTTTCTGTAGTAATTCTGCCGCAGGTCCTTTTAGTGCAAGAACGAATGAAACAGCCTTGTCTTTCTCTGTCCAATTATTTGCACATGCAGCAGCCTCGAATTGGCGGAGGTACGTTGCCCAGTGACTGCTTCCATCAAAGGTTGGAGCTTTGACATGAACTGTCCCTACTACAGGCAAAGTTACTTCTCTATTGACTTATTTTCTATATCTTTTTCTGTCTTTATCATTGGTACGGTCTGTTCAGAAATTTGTTTTGGATGTATCTTTATGAAGTGCTCAATTTCACTTTTAATTTGTTCTCTTATGTTTGCCATTGAGTTTTCTACTGCAGATATTTTTGTTGACATAGCTTCTTCCGCACTCAAGACAGATTTTTCTACTTCAGGTATTTTATTTGACATGGATTCTTCTACGTCAGATATTCTGGTAATCTGATTGTTAAGCTCACCTCGTAATTCACCTACGTCACCATGTAGGAGACCCAATTCTGCGGTAGTATGTTCTTGCATCTGCTTTTGCTCATGAATGAATGCTTTGAAGTCACCTGCTTCACGTTTATGTTCCTCTGCTTCCTGCTTATGTCGTTCCTCTGTTTCTTCCCTTTCTTGTCTTTGTTCTTCTTTTTGTCATCTTTCGGCTTCTTCCGCCTCCTGCCTGCATTTCTCATCCTGTTGTTTCTCTGTCTGTAACAGCAGCGCCTGTAAATTTTCCATCATCTGACAGGCATCGATTGTTTTCCGATTAATTACGAATTACACTAGTCTTGTACAAAGTGTCCACTGTTAACTGTTCTATCCCACTTCTGACACCACTGTTATGACGGTCTACTTGATCATCGTAGGTACAGTGGAAACAAAATACAAGACACCAATTAAGTCACTAATTACCAGCTTTAATTTTCACAGTTAAACAGTTCGTAATTAATAACACAGTCTCTTACAACAAATCAAATAAAAATTGTTCACACACAATAAAATGTCCACTAATATTAAACACAATTGTATTACAATTATCCCGCCCGATTATTAAACACATCACTAATAACCACTTGAACACACACAGTAATTTCGCCCGATAATAACTCGAACCGCACTGTAAATTTATCGCGACTAATACTGAAAACTAAGGCCGCTGCCGCCATGTATTTATACCTCCACTCACAGACCAGAACATTCCTAATTGCGTCTTAGCGCCAGTGTGTACGACGTAATTAATTGCGGCCTTGACACAGTCCGCGTGGCTGGTGGCTTTGAGAAACTCTTGTGAATGCGTCTGGAGTCACGTATGCCACACACATTAGAGCGAGATTCTTCTGGCACATTCGACAAACACGTAGACTGTTCTGTAATGTCGTAACAATATGAATCATGTTTGAGAAACTCGTGCACAGTTACAATATTGTGTTACCATACCACACAATACTGTGTGGCCATAACAGTTCCACTGATTTACGTATCAATCACACAGTGCTGTTATTGTTAATAGAATTCTTCTCTTGACTGGTAAGCAGAACAATCTTAAACACTCCATACCTTCTCATATAGTACAATAACTAGATTTCCCAGTTTGCTTCTTTTTAAGTCTATAAAAAAAACTTGAATGCTCCAAGTTTATGCGCCAAATATAAAAGAAACTCTTTCTGCAATAGCTGCCGAATGCTAATAATAATACGTGCTAATTATAATAAACTCTAATTGGTCGTTAATGAAATTTACTTACTTTTGGTTAATCTTAATTAAGTTGATTAATTGGCAATTAACATAGTCATCTATATTCTAACTACTGCCTGGATTTCTGTTGGGCGCCAGAGATAATTATTAATCTCAGGGGTTATCGTTAAATAATAACTCTTTGTTCAGATGCTAAATGACACAACGTTATATTTATCAACTTTATGTACATTATATAATATCAACACATAACATCATGATTACTATTAATTGTGCAAATTGAATGATTTATCAGTAGATACAAATCTTATCACGCTTCAATCTTCAATAGAGATTAATTAACACATTTGAATAATTTATCAGAGATTATTTAACACATTTAAATCATTTATAACATTATGCTAACTTCTGTAACAGTACAGTTAGGCCCACCCTGGGGTAATTTGGGAAGAAATAATAATTGTGAATTGTATTTGAAATTATAACGATGTATGCAATGTGACCAAATTAGTGTCAAGGTCACCATCAGGACGCAAGTAAAGCAGTTAATTTTAGCCGCATGAAATTTGAACTTTGCACTGGAGAAGTCATGCCCGATGACATCAGGGCTGAACCTTTAATTATGTCACTTGGAATGTAGATCCAAATTAATAACCCTGTCAAATATGGCTTCAAAAACACCATTAGAACAATAGAACGAAATCACATGACTCCCCTGCTACCTCAGAAATTGAGGAATTAAAATTCGCCGCAGTAAAGAAATACACCTTGTGCCGGCCGGTCGCTAACAAAGTCCGCTGACAAAATTTCGGGCGCGCCCAAACAAACAAAAATGGAAAAGCGAAAGAAATTTTTTTTTAAATAGTACAAAATGAAATAACAGTTTCGATTTAAGTGGTGAATAAATGAAAAACGGTGAAAGTAAGAAAATGTGCCGAGTGACGGGAAGTACGTCAAGAAGTTGGAATGTTTCGGACAAATTCTCAGATAAGTAACCATAAAGGATGACCAAAATTATCCAAATTTTCTTTCAAATTCAAAACTAAAATAAAAATTGAAAAATATAAAATAAAATGAGCTCATAAGGGAAAATAAGATATGGTGCGTGTGCGAGTGTGTGTGTGGGTATGGTAATTATAATAAAACCATGAAGCGCTGGTTTGCGTTGGGTAAAAAACAATTTTCTGTCTTAATCAATTTTATTTTGAATAACTAATTACATAATTAATGTTATTGGCGAATTGCTAAAGGTTGTATCAGGGGAATTGAAGGGAATGTACAAGTTTGTTATTTAAATTGAAAGGTGCATTTAATTAATAATTTAATAAAATAATATTGATCTAGTTCTTTCAAAATGAGTTGGTCATTTCAACAATCATTTTCTCTCCAAAATATGCTTTCACGAACTGGGTAAGTAGTTTGGTTTTTAGAAATTGGCAGCAATGCAAGATGGCGTCCAGAATGTAAACAAATAAGGTAGAGTGAATGTTAATTTCTTTAATCAAAGTAAAATAAGAAGTAACACTTCTTGATGTATTGAATCTCCCTTTCTCTATACATACTTTACTTTGATCAAAGACATGACTTAATACCTAACAAATTACATATATTTAATAGTCATTCCATTCTATATCATCATGACTTATTACCTAAAAAATCGGTATGGAGAACCATACATGACTTCCATATTCTAAGATTTAAATTTAAAATCATTTGACTGTGGTCACTAACATATACCACCTCACGTTATCGCACTCGATTTTCACTGATGATGGAAGTCGATGGCATTGCCGAAACGTCTGGTTTTGTAGAAAACATTGGACTACGGCCAAATATCCCGGGAAGAAATTTTAACAAAAACTACTTCTTTGTTGCCGACAACGTTGTACACACATATATAAAAAATATGCATAAAATTAATGGCTTGTATAAGTTAATGATTGATCTCCAATAAGTAGTGCTCAAGTTTCCAAAGTTTTAATATTATGATGTCCGTAATTAAAACATCAAAGCAGGTTTAGTGTGAATGAGGGTACACCGTGGACTAAAATTTTCAACATTTCCTATTGAGCGTTGCTTAGAGTAAAGCTGCGAATCTACAGTGTATGTTTCACAGAACAAACACGCGAAAAAGAAGGAGCGCTCCGAAGTCACTCATGGACCCTCAGCATCTTGCAGAGGGTTCATTCCCTAAAGACGAAAAGTCTATCTATGAATCGTTCCTCTGTAAACACGTGCAGTTACACTGCCCAGCGATCCACAGGAAGCAAATTGACGTCCATTTTTTCGGCTTGCACGCGTTATGTTGGTGTGGGTTTTGGCACTTTCCATTTAAAAAGCGTGCAAATGTAAGAAAATAAACATGAGTGAGGCCAGAAATAACGCGAATTTTGTGTGTGTGTGTGTGTGTGTGTGTGTCTTCCCTGCCTTTTTATTGCTGTAGTCATAATAATAAAATGGAAACGTAAACATTACATAACTGAGATATGCTTACCTGCCACGAACGATATATTATTTTATACATGTACGAGGTGTGTTTAAAAAAAGACCGAACTATTTGTGTAGCACGTCAACTAGCGCATAGAGCGAGCTGCAGAATTAAGTGCTGCTAGCGACAGGTTTTGACGCCTGAATGCCGTTTTCTCTGTTCCGTCACGATCTTCAGTCTTCGAGCTACACGGGCACACACCGTCCGGCGGATTTATAACGAAGTGAGAATGAAGATCTTAACACAGCGTGTGTGTATAAAATTTTGCTACTGACTTCGTAAAATCTTTAAAGAGATTTCCATTGTCTTCCAAAGTTTTCATTACCATTTGCATTGGTACGCAGTTGTTGACCGATTTCAAAACGGGTCTCTTTCTGATCGTCGTCAACAAACACAGTAAGAATTTTTCAGTGATACGATACATTTAAATTTTTCTATCAAAATTTAATTTTACGATCTTAAATGGATTCTGTCAGAGAGTATCGGTATTTAAACGATGATTTACAATTACCACATCACGAGCTCTCTTCCCATGATCTTCGATATCGCTTTGATCTGCACTGACCATTGTTTTTCCCTCTTTAAAAATTCTTAAACTAATCGTTCGCCTCACGCAGGCTTCCGCGATGCTTAATTGAAAACCAGAATGTCTCTGAAAAGTTTTAACCTAGTTTTGCTGCAAAATTTCATACGTACACGTTGTTCTCGCGGTCTTTCTTAATCGCTTTGTCACTAATCCGCTGGCCAGCGTGTGCACGTCCCCACTCAATGTGATATACCTCAAAGACTACTGCTAATAGCGGAACACAATAAGTGGTAGTTTGTTGTCAAAAACTTTCGCTAGGTGCGCGCAAAGTTGCGGCGCGTTGTTTGTGCGGATTGATGTGTTACTCAAAAAGTTTGGTCTTTTTATGAACACACCTCGTATATTAACTCATACATAATTTACATTATAATGAAAAAATTATAATTTTATTGCCTGGCAACAAAATTATTTTATTTTTAACAATTACCATTGTTTGAAAAAGTTTAAATGCATTTTCAAGTAATTTACTGTTGTTAAACGTAAAAGGTTGCAGGTAAACTACCCCTTCCCCTTAACCGATCTTCACCAAAATCGAAAATCCTTGAGATCTCTACAATTGAGGGACGTATGCAAAAAATTATTTGATTCTGTTTGAATTTGCGGCTGTTATCGTTTGCCATAGAAAATACCCTTGTTAAAAAAACGTTGCAGGTAAACTACCCCTTTCCCTTAACCGATCTTCACCAAAAACAATAGGTCTTGAGAACTCTACAATTTAGGGCTGCATGCAAATAATCTTTTGATTCTGTTTGAATTTGCGGCTGTTATCGTTTGCCATAGGAAATACCCTTGTTAAAACATAAAACGTTACAGGTAAACTACCCCTTTCCCTTAACCGATCTTCACCAAAAACAATAGGTCTTGAGAACTCTACAATTCAGGGCTGTATGCGAAACATTATTTGATTCTGTTTGAATTTGCGGCTGTTATCGTTTGCCAAAAAAAAAAATTTCCCTTGATAAAAAAAACCGTTGCAGGTAAACTACCCCTTTCCCTCAACCGATCTTCACCAAAAACAATAGGTCGTGAGTACTCTATAAATCAGGGCTGTATGCAAAAAATTATTTGATTCTGTTGGAATTTGCGGCAGTTATCATTTGCCATAGGAAAAAATCTACACACAGATAGACACACAGACACACACACAGACACTTTTCGGAAAACGACTTTTTTTCATGTTTTGAGTGGGTAGTACAATCAGAATCTGCAATAATCTCGAACACGATTTTTTTTGCCATCACCATACTTCCATTTCCTTAAGGAATATGGAAGTAAAATATCGGTATGGAGTACCATACATGACTTCCATATTCTAAGATTTATATTTAAAATCATTTTCGAAATGAAATCTTACCATAGAAACTACTTCTTTCTACTTACTGCTTCAGCCTTAACCACAGTACTGTGGTCACTAATGTATACCACCTCACGTTATCGCACTCGATTTTCACTGATGATGGAAGTCGATGGCATTGCCGAAATGTCTGGTTTTGTAGAAAACATTGGACTACGGCCAAATATCCCGGGAAGGAATTTTAACAAAAACTACTTCTTTGTTGCCGATAACGTTGTACACATATATATATCAGTGGCGAAGTTACATGGAGGCAATTGAGGCAATGCCTACCCTAAAAAATTCTGTAGAATAAAAATTATAAATACGTATGAACTACATAACGTAAAGATTATACATTGTTACTGCGACTGTCAAATTTATTAAACCGAAACGTGCTTTATTGAGCGACCACTAGATGGTGACAGGTGAGATTCGGCATAGTTCGTTTAAAGCGAATGAGGCAACCTGAACTTGCCTCAGCGTTTTTTGTATACATCGTATGTAAGCAATGTAGTGGTGTGATAGGGAAGTGTAGGGAGGGGGGATTGTCCCGCGCTGTACACATAGAGCGTTGAGGCATGCCTCACTTCTGTGGTCCAAACAGTTAAGTTAAAGCGCCTGTGTTGTTTCTAAGTGTTTATTTTATGCGGTTATTAAAAGTGTCACTGTTATTCCGCTGAAGTAACAGATGATCAAGATTGTTATTTGAATTATTTGTAACATTAAACATATATATAGAAACTAATCAAGTTTAAAAATTTGAAGTTCAATCAGTTGTATTATTGTGTATGACTAATACAAGGATTGTTCAATAGACACACGTATAGAGCTGTAAAGCATTTTTTATTCAACGATTTTAAAAGAAGTCTCCAATAACATTAAGACATGAGTTCCACTGTTGCGCTAACCTGTAGATTCCCTGCTAGTAAAATTCTTACGGCTGTTTGTGGAACCATTCGGTTACAGCAAACTCTACCTCAGCGTCCGATTTGACCCACCGTCCTTTTAGTGATTCCTTAAAAAAAATTTAAGATAAGATTTTTGCCTACCCATTCATTAACTACTAGCTTCGCCAGTAAGCAAATTGATGTCCATTTTTTCGGCTTGCACGCGTTATGTTGGTGTGGGTTTCGGCACTTTCCATTTAAAAATCGTGCAAACGTAAGAAAATAAACATGAGTGAGGCCAGAAATAACGTGAATTGTGTGTGTGTGTGTTTGTGTCTTACCTGCCTTTTTATTGCCGTATTAAATGAAAAATATTATATTACATTAAAATGAAAAAATTTTAATTTTATTGCCTGGCAACAAAATTATTTTATTTTTAACAATTACCATTGTTTCAAAAAGTTTAAATAAATTTTCAAGTACTTTACTCTTGTTAAAACGTAAAAGGTTGCTGGTAAACTACCCCTTCCCCTTAACCGATCTTCACCAAAATCGAAAGTCCTTGATACCTCTACAATTCAGGGATGTATGCAAAAAATTATTTGATTCTGTTTGAATTTGCGGCTGTTATCATTTGCCATAGAAAATACGCTTGATAAAAAAACGTTGCAGGTAAACTACCCCTTCCCCTTAACCGATCTTCACCAAAAACAATAGGTCTTGAGTACTCTACAAATCAGGGCTGTATGCAAAACATTATTTGATTCTGTTTGAATGTGCGGCTGTTATCGTTTGCCATAGAAAATACCCTTGTTAAAAAAACGTTGCAGGTAAACTACCCCTTTCCCTCAACCGATCTTCACCAAAAACAATAGGTCTTGAGAACTCTACAATTTAGGGCTGTATGCAAATAATCTTTTGATTCTGTTTGAATTTGCGGCTGTTATCGTTTGCCATAGGAAATACCCTTGTTAAAACATAAAACGTTACAGGTAAACTACCCCTTTCCCTTAACCGATCTTCACCAAAAACAATAGGTCTTGAAAACTCTACAATTGAGGGCTGTATACGAAACATTATTTAATTCTGTTTGAATTTGCGGCTGTTATCGTTTGCCAAAAAAAAAATTTCCCTTGATAAAAAAAAACCGTTGCAGGTAAACTACCCCTTTCCCTCAACCGATCTTCACCAAAAACAATAGGTCGTGAGTACTCTACAAATCAGGGCTGTATGCAAAAAATTATTTGATTCTGTTTGAATTTGCGGCAGTTATCGTTTGCCATAGAAAAAAAATCTACAGACAGACAGACAGACACACAGACAGACACACACACACACAGACACTTCGGAAAACGACTTTTTTTCATGTTTTGAGTGTAGTACAATCAGAATCTGCAATAATCTCGAACACGATTTTTTTTGCCATCACCATACTTCCATTCCTTAAGGAATATGGAAGTAAAATTACATATATTTAATTCTCATCCAATTGTATGTCGTAACATATAAATGCTCAATTTAATATCTGAACGTTATCATGGGTTCTTTGAGAATGAAACGGGTTGCACTTACGGTAGACAGTTATTACTACATCAAGATTATGTGACTTAGACAATATACTTTGATAGAGTTACTTGTAAATGGTTATCCATTCCGCTGCTTGACTCCTTCCACTTTACACACAACATATCACTTTCAATTTCTATTGCTCTGCTTTTACTTTGCACACGATCGCGATGACTACTTAGCGTCACGCACTTAGCTATTCAGACGTACTTATTCTTTTGCGCACATTATAAAGAAATACTTCTTCGCATCTCTGCCTGCGCACCAATTCAATCATACACTTTACATCACCGAGTTCTTATATTTCACTTGCTTGCTTTAGTTCATTGCTAATTATGTAAATATTATGATAGTCCGTAATTCTGACTAACAAATACTATGATTGACTGACCACTATCATTACCGGACTTCGTACTTCTTCTCCTTGGTTTAAACGTTTTACTCATTTTTTACTGACTGACTGGCCACTTACTGACTTTTACTGCTCTCTTACTGATTTTGCCTTCCTGTTCTTCTGCGAGAGTCACATTTATAGCCTCTTCAAAACTTCCCTTTCTGCTGTCACTCTACCAATAACCCCCATTGGCCACATTTTGAAAGTGTCGCCGGTAAATTTGAAAATATCCAGCCATCACTTGCAAAATTCTCGTGCGCAGCGATGATGCTATCCCTTATTGGCTACAGATTTTCGGCGCTGAGATTTTCCCGCACAGCCGTTAACTCGTAAAAAGAGAAATCTGCTTTCTAAAACACACACCTCGTTTCGGTATGTCAGCTATTGTATTTTTGAAGGCCAATACACCCTCTTTCTAACGGTATCTCCTGTTTTTTGCCAGTTTGTGCAAACAAAGCATTTTAATATTTTTATGACATAGAAAGTTTGGATGTACAATACATTTCTAAGCTGCCAGGCGACAGTGTGTTGGCGCTCATGCCTTAGCCACCCGCTTACATAACTAGTACACTGTACAAAATCTCTTATACTTTCTTACTACTATCTACTACAATACTTACAATCTTATATTAACTTTAATAATTTATCGTGTCGTAATAAAGATATTTACAATTTATTAATTAACTATTCGTAACTCCTTGAGTTACGTTACAAGTCCATGGTCTTATCTATATCCATCCATATGTTTTCACCATTATATTCTTCATTGTGATATAATATTTTTGAAACATGGGTTGTTCCGCTTGTGGAAGGATAAATCCACTGCAAGGAAGACTGTGTAAAGAACTAACAAAGACTGCTGGAAGTACACTGCTGTGTGCCTCTGACGTATGTTGTAATATTGGAACACTTGCAGCTTACAGCTTTCCCACGTGGCTGTTAATACATAATTTGTGAATACTCCCATGTACCCTGTAATACCGGGTGGCCCATAAGTCAGTTGGCACTAGCAGTATGTAGACGCTCGATTGGCTAGCATAGTAGTTACTTGACTTGACTAGAGCAGTAGTTCCCATAATTCACTTGATATTTGAGGTTGTGAGGTTAGATTGATGTTGATGTGTATGCTGTTGTTAGCGCTTGTTTGTTGTTCGTGTTGTTTGCGAGACTATGAATAAAAAACTATCTACAGAGCAGCGTGTTTTTGTACTGCAGATGTGGTGGAAACACGACCATAATTACAGTGATGTTGTTGAGTTATTTGCGGAACGTTTTCCAAACATCGCACCTCCATCTAGAGAAGATATTCGTAAACTGAATAAGAGATTTGAACAGACTGGAATGGTAGCGGAACTTCCTCGATCAGGTAGGCCAAAAACAGTTACAACAGAAGAGAATTTAAATATCGTTGCGCAATGTTTTGTGCAGTCACCAAAGAAATCAACACGAAAAGCGTCCAATGAGTATGGAATACCTCGAACAAGCCTGCAAAGGATGCAGAAAACGTTGAAGTTGAGACCATATAAGCCCACTTTACTCCAAGGCCTAAATGAATATGATCCTGATAGGCGTACAGAATTCTGCGAATGGTACCCAATACGACAAGAAGCTGATCCACAATTTTACAAAACCATTCTTTGGAGTGACGAGGCTACTTTTAAGCTGAATGGTACAGTGAATAGGCACAACTGTGTTTACTGGGATACTGCGAATCCACATGTGGTGATAGAGACAGAGTTAAACGCTCCGGGGTTACTGTTTGGACAGGGATCTTTGCCGGTGGGATCATCGGACCCTACTTTTTTAATGGTACAGTGAATGCTGAAAGTTACCTACAAATGCTTCACGAAGTGTTGATGGAACTAGAAAACAGTCCACTTGTTGAACACCTGCAGCCAATTCGAGAAAAGTTAATATGGCAACAAGATGGGGCACCCCCTCACTATGGACTGATTGTGAGAGACTTTTTGAATGCAACGTTCGATGAATGGATTGGCAGACGGGGTCGTGTTGAATAGCCTCCACATTCTCCTGATCTTACCCCTATGGACTTCTCGGTCTGGGGTATACTAAAAAATGCAGTGTACTCCGTGAAGATTCGTGATGTGGAACAACTGAAGGAATGCATTCAATCTGAATTTGAACACCTACAGTCCCTGAATATTTCGGGCATAATTTGTGCTTCAGTGCTTCGAAGATGTCAAATTTGCATAGAAAAGGATGGAGGCCACTTTGAGCATTTCTTGTAGGTCATGAGAACTATGCTATTAACTATCTGTATGCGTTATCTGTATCCCTGCTGCACCTCTACAATAAAAGTGCTATTTGCAATTTTGCCAACTGACTTATGGGCCACCCCGTATATTCAGCTTGGCTGCTAAGCTTAATGACATTTTCAGCATGACGGATGCAATTAAGTTCACGATTCAACATGTACCTAAAATGAACTGCTCAGCTGCTAAATACAAACTGGAAGAAGTTATGACTTGGTTGTGATTTATTACCACATGGAAATGACTACAGGGGAATTTCTGCCATTTAGGAATAACCAGGGGGGGATTGTTTCTGGCTTTGGGACGTTTAATTTCCAACCATCATTTTCAGAATGGATCAATAGAATGCAAAGTAAGACAGTAGTCTAAGTATGCAATTAGTATCACGTACATTAACCCAAACTCAAACTGGTTTGGGAACCAGCATTATGTATATTGATATGTGCAAAAAGATGCACATATCCACATGTGCAAAAAGTCACAGTTTTATGACTTTTCCGCTGGCTGTAAACTTCTTTGTCTGGATGTGTCATACATGCTTAGGTGCGAATAGTGTTTCTTTTATAGGCACACTTTGGTAGTGTACATTACAGTGTAATGTGTATTAATTAACATTAGGGCAAACGTGCCTAATTTCGCAGTAATTTCACATATATGAGAAAAACTGTGTATATATGAGTTAATAAAAACAGGTTTTATTAACAAAATATTTACTGCTACAAAAGCAAAACATATATTATAACAAAAACACAACACACCATAGAGGTAATTATAAAAAAAATTAAAACTAAAGCTACCACACTGTTCCTAATTTCGCAGCAAGTGTTCATTATTTTGCAATAGGTGTTCCTTATTTTGCACTAGTGTTCCTTATTTCACGCTATAATTTCTCTATTTAATAATACGTATATTTTGTAACATAATATTGTTTAAAACGTATTATAAATAATACAAATAATAAAAAGTTATGTTCCTAATAAAATAATTAAAAAAAATTTTTTTAACAATTTTTAAAATAATTACACAAATGTAATTACAAAGCTAACATTAAAATTATAGAATTAATGGAAATTATTAAAACTAAAACAAACTAGATTACAGACTATTTAATAATATAATTAATTTGATTATAAAAATTACTAAAAATTATACATTAATCCATAGTCAAATTAAAAGTGTTGATGAAAGTTTTAGATTTTTTTTATTTTGTCTTTAGTCCGAGCCATTCTCAGTAATACACATTATACATTAAAAAAAATTGGTTAATATTTTTTAAAATTTTGGCATTTATAATGAAACCAGCAAAGGCATTGTAGGCACTGAATCCAGTTTCCTCCTTTTGTGTCCCCTTTGTACGCCACGCCACAAAAAGAACAAATGTCATCTCTAGGTTTCGGCATCTTTGACGACCGCTTTTTCACAACTTGGATGCCTCAAGTTGAAGGTTGATTATCGGTAGACCTACTGTTTTCAAAAAGTCGTGCAACTGCTGCATTACTTCTGCGTTTTTGCAATTTCTCAATTGGCTTTGGAAGCGGCAATAGAGGACTCAGTGTTACAGTAGACAGTGCTGTTTTCTTTGGGCTCACTTTCTTCATCTCTTTATTTTCGTTAGTATTGTCATGAGCAAGCGTAGAAGAAACAAGAGGTTCTGAAATTTTCAGGTCCTCATCTGAAATTGCGTCTTTATTATAAGGATATATTCCAGTCTTCCTGAAACCACTGCAGATGTTTGCCATTGTAACGGGATTGAGGAAAACGTGTCCATAAAATCTTTTCTGAAAGGTTTGTAATCACAGTTTTGCAGTAACTTCTTTACTTCCTTCTTCCACAGGGATTTCATTGGGCAGAAAACTGCTACGTCTAGAGCCTGAAATAAGTTGGTTGTGTGGGATGGAAACATGCTTGGAAAACACTGTTGTGGCTTGAATACTCGGTAACACTAGAACAGCTGATTCACTGTGACCACCCAATTTGAGCCTCTGTAACTAATAGTTCAATGACCGGGGATAGATAAAAAAACACCTTCAAAAATTTTTTTTAAATTATATATTGATATCTTTCAAAAGCTTAGTCTTTTGTGAAGTTAATGAATATATAGTTTTTTTATAAAGAATTAATTAGGAGGGTACAGCAAATAAAAACAACTTACTTTGCAAAATTGGAAGAAAATCACAGAAAACAGGTGCAGACGTCTTCTCTTTATAAAAGCCTAGACTCAACTGTCGACGAACAGTGGTTGGTAATGGTTCCAGATTATAAAGCAAGTGCTGCTCTCTCCAGTCATTATTTAAAATGTCGCATATTACTATTCACAGTACATCCAAATGCAAAATGCTGCGAAATTAGGAATACTGCGAAATTAGGCGAGTCTGCCCTATTTAACTGATAATCCATCATTTTGAAAAAAAAATTGTATTCAATTTATTCCTGATACAAAAAATCTCTTGACTCGTCAAACTACTATAGGTAATACATTATGTAAAGTTAATACACTTTTACAATATATATATATATATAATACAAATTTTTACTTCCACCTACCTGCAAAACTTCTTTTATCAGGGTCCAAGATCCGGTCGCACGAACGTCGGATGCAAACGTGTTTTATAGGTTATTGAAATAAGTGACTCGACTCATTTTTTAATGAAGAGAATTTATGATCTTTTAATTTCTTTTAAATCTTTAACCAATTTCATCCAAAATAGTTATTCATGTTTGTGCAGATTAAATTACATTTTTATAATTTCTTCTCTTGGTTGTCTGTTACATGTTAACTTATTCTATTGGCTTACCTTAATTATCACACATCAATATAACAGCCCAGCCTGCAATTTTACACACACACAGACACACAAAAATTTATAAAACCCTTAACATTTTAAAAGAATACCCATCCCTGTCGACACGTGGCGATCGCTCGAGCACTACGTTTCATTTTTGGTATTTAATTGATGTGTCCGAAAACGATATATAAGTTGGTGTCCTTCCTTTGACTCAACACTGTCACTGATTTGAAATCGTTACTGCACTTTTTTACTGATACATTTTAAAATTCTGTAAAAATAACCCCGTGGGGTTGTACCGGCCGGTACTGTCTGTGACGAACTGGGAAGATCGGCGTAGCAGTCACCGCTAACTTGAGTGCGTCGTTGGGTTGTGGAAACCAATGCCTTGTAGTTGTTCGTCGCTGGTTACTTCCATTCAACACATGCAGTTGGTGTGGTGTTAGTTGTATCAGGATATTGGCTAGGCACTGGCTAACGTCACGAGATGGGCGGACCTTGATCTATACATCCGGCAGCAAGGTAGACGAAAGTGAATAAAATTTGTTTCCTGGCCATTTTAGTTTTGGAAGTCAGTGTGGGTCCGCGCGCATGCTCGTGTGACGCATACGGGCGCGCTGTCACACTCTTACAAAATTCGTGGAAATGAAGGCTGGGTGAATTCTTGGTTACCGATTGCACAACGTGATATTGCGTCGCCTTTGTTAAAAACTGTTCTTACAACACGTGGTCTGTCACAATGGAATTAGACTTCACACAGATTTTTATAAATCCCCGAAAATGCAATAAAATAGAAAATTCATTAGAAAATTTAATTATATAACATTCAAATCAATCAAAAGATTTAAAACATCTCAGATCATTTTAATTAAATTAATTATTAAAAATTCAAATTTCATTGCTATCAAAACAATTACACTTCTTTAATTACTGTCTTCAAAATTAATTTTTTATTTATTTAGATTGCAAATACTAATATTATTATTATCACAACCATCTACACACACATTGTTTACTTGACCTTCTACAATACACACAAATAAATTTACTACACTTATTTACAAACTTTTGTTATTAACTGTTCCGCTTTTTCACACTTCATTGTCCAAGTCTGCCAGGTCAAAAACCATAAAACAAAAATATTTATAATTGTCCTTTAATTGTTTATAGTTTAGCCTCCATCGTCAAAGATTAATCTTTGTTTTATATAGCACTTTTCAATTTTCTCGACGCACAAAGGGTTATTTTGTGCGTCATAACCACAAAAATCAAATTCATCTGTTTTACCAAAATAATCATGAAACAAGTCAACATTAAGTATTTCTGTTAAGTCTCCATTAGTAAATTTTTTCAATATCGGGTCAGTTACTTTTTTATTATAAATTAAATCATTCTTATTTAAATACACTTCTAACACTTCCTTCCACTCATCATAATCTCTATTTAAATTATATATTTCTATCTCTTTCTCTACATACAATTCTCTATCTAACTCTCTCTCATCATAATACCGTATCACACTCTCAATATTACTCCAGACAGAGGGTACAAAATTATACAACAAAAATAAACAACTCCAATCTTCTACTAACACGGGACTCTTGCCCTTCAAAAACAACACTTGTGAACACCCTGGTTCATCATAAATAATAAGGGGAAAATTTACCCTCTGCCCCCATTCTACCACTATATTATCTTTCCACTCTCTCTCTAACTCATAAACACTCATTAACATTTCATTATTATATTCCACAACTTAATCAGTACTCTCATCATTTATTTTCAACATATCATTCTCTGATACTACCTTTTCAATTACGTTACTATTCTCAATATTATTTCTATTATTTTCGACATCATCATCATCATTTATTAACTCTTTATCTAGTACCACATTTTTACATATGTCATTATAATTTTCATTTGTATTACTCTTGTTTGTATTCATCACATGTACTCACATTCGCTCAATATTCTTTTCTAATTTATTCAAATTAGTTCTTATTGTTTCATTGGTATTTTCTAAACATTTATTCATTTCTTGAATCTCACTTTTTAATTCATTAAACTTATGATTTTGTATTTCAAATTTAATACTTTGTTGCTCCAAAATTAATTGTAACATATTCATAACTTTCTCATCTCTATCTATCTCTTGTTTATTTTGGACAGGTGTCGATAGACTTTCTATTTTATCGTCAGTGAAGCTGACTTCATTATTATTTTTACTTTCTCTACTCAATTTTGGGGTTACTTGAACTATCTTTCGGTTACCCGAATCATCTGTACTATTTGATTCATTCGTGTTGCTTATATTTGTAGTTTTGTCGTCTTGACCTACATTCGGTGTTGAATGTACTTCAAGACTACTCATAACAGCTGATTCATCAAATTCAGCTATTTCGCTTATAACAGTTAAGTCGGACAAAACGACTTCATTCTCTGTATTTTCCATTTTTATAAATTTACTTAGTCTCTTTTTTATAACTTTATTATTGGTTATTATATAACTTATTTATTATCTTAACAAAATCTCATAACTTAACTCTTTAACTGTATTTTACGTTACGTATTTTTACTTAACCTCTAAATCACGCTTGCATCTTTGTAGGTGTGGATTTTATTTTTAAAAAATTTTTTAATTTATAAAATCGTCCCTGTATCGGAAGCCATTGTAAAGTTAATACACTTTTACAAAATATATATAATACAAATTTTTACTTCCACCTACCTGCAAAACTTCTTTTATCTGGGTCCAAGATCCGGTCGCACGAACGTCGGATGCAAACGTGTTTTATAGGTTATTGAAATAAATGACTCGACTCATTTTTTAATGAAGAGAATTTATGATCTTTTAATTTCTTTTAAATCTTTAACCAATTTCATCCAAAATAGTTATTCATGTTTGTGCAGATTAAATTACATTTTTATAATTTCTTCTCTTGGTTGTCTGTTACATGTTAACTTATTCTATTGGCTTACCTTAATTATCACACATCAATATAACAGCCCAGCCTGCAATTTTACACACACACAGACACACAAAAATTTATAAAACCCTTAACATTTTAAAAGAATACCCATCCCTGTCGACACGTGGCGATCGCTCGAGCACTACGTTTCATTTTTGGTATTTAATTGATGTGTCCGAAAACGATATATAAGTTGGTGTCCTTCCTTTGACTCAACACTGTCACTGATTTGAAATCGTTACTGCACTTTTTTACTGATACATTTAAAAATTCTGTAAAAATAACCCCGTGGGGTTGTACCGGCCGGTACTGTCTGTGACGAACTGGGAAGATCGGCGTAGCAGTCACCGCTAACTTGAATGCGTCATTGGGTTGTGGAAACCAATGCCTTGTAGTTGTTCGTCGCTGGTTACTTCCATTCAACACATGCAGTTGGTGTGGTGTTAGTTGTATCAGGATATTGGCTAGGCACTGGCTAACGTCACGAGATGGGCGGACCTTGATCTATACATCCGGCAGCAAGGTAGACGAAAGTGAATAAAAATTGTTTCCTGGCCATTTTAGTTTTGAAAGTCAGCGTGGGTCCGCGCGCATGCTCGTGTGACGCATACGGGCGCGCTGTCACACTCTTACAAAATTCGTGGAAATGAAGGCTGGGTGAATTCTTGGTTACCGATTGCACAACGTGATATTGCGTCGCCTTTGTTAAAAACTGTTCTTACAACACGTGGTCTGTCACAATGGAATTAGACTTCACACATATTTTTATAAATCCCCGAAAATGCAATAAAATAAAATACCCATAAATTTGGCCCGTTACAATTACTTAGGTGTATCTTACATGTTAGATTATTACATTATAGGTGTACAAGCAGTACTGTGTACACTACAAGTAAACAGATCAGTGCTGTATCTTTAGCACAAGGAATTGTAATAATGTGTTTTTATGTTCTATATGGCACCAAGATAAGCTACTTATTCAGCATAACTACAGTGGCAGAACAAAGTTTAAGGACACCCAAGAAAAAACAAAAATTTTTAGATTATTAAGCCATTTATTAACAAACAATTACATAATTATAACTATAACGCTACCAACTCGGAACACAAAGTTCGTCTGACGAAGCTTATAAGGGAAAACTGGTTCAGGCTATAAGGTAAAAATTTTACCATTATGGTATTTTTACCATTAAAAAACTTTGTGTTCCGAGTCAGTAGTGTTTTACTTATAATTAGTTAATCAACAGACACATCATGGACAACAAAATTCAAGAAAAAATTACAGAAAAATGTATAAACATTAGTAAGGAGTTTAAACCTCCTTTTCCTCATATTCCGTGGTAGATACAGTCTGTTATGGTGTCAGTCAGTCAACGACACTTCAGGGCTGCACTTGCTGCCAAAGTGAAGTAACTGGAGGCCGCAGCTCTGCACCATTTACTGGTTTCATTTTTAACAGTAAGTTTTCTGTGGGGTTGAAATCAGGGCTATGAGGCGGCCAAGGCAACAGTTCAACATCTAAAGTAGCAAACTGTAACACTAGATTTTTTTTTGAAAATTTGGGATTGACGTAGATACACAAGGGCAGGCGTTGGCTGTCACAGCTTGATGAATGTGTACGCTAGTAGCGACAGTCGTTCAAAGAAATGGGTTGACAGACAACTGATCTACGCCTTGCTTGACATGAACAAAGAACAATAAGTGTAGCCAAAGCGAATTAGGGTAGAGCATACTGCATTGTTTCGAGCGAAAGTGTAACAAAGAAATGGACCAGCACATGGCTTACTTAGAAAATACTCTGTACACAGTCGATCGTATTGTTGGTGATACATATACGGGACAATACGACGACACAGCTTAAAAGGGTATACGGGGACTCAAGGAATAGAACAATTGAGAAGAGTATGAAACAAAGAATTAACGAGGTCATACACAGCTGGAATCCATGTAACACTTAAAAAGGACTACAGCTTGCTAGCAGAAAGGATGTAGCGAGAAAACTCGAGTACAATACCACGATTCGACACGCTGGAAGTAGAGAGGTGTCAAGGAGATGAAAAATTATTGCCTGTACAGTAAGACGACTGAAAGGATTGATTGACAGGTGGGAATATTGCTTTTTCATGGAATTGCGTAGGAGGAGAATTTAGCCAGAGTTTGGGGGTGACTAGGTGAACTAGTGTCGACCTATAGGAAGCCAAGGATTGACAAGGGTTGGACATCTAGACTACGTCTCCATGGTGATGAAACCAGAGAACAAATCATCTGAAGGTGGTGGAAACGACTCAAGACGTTGGGTGGAGTTTTCTCCGGAATTCGAGATGTTGGGAGGAGAATTATCTGGAACTTAGGACCAGAAGCCAATAAGATATGACTATAGGGATTGGAGAGAAAAGTTTGAAGTAGCTTGGTGGGAACGAAGATTATAAAAGATAGTGTTCGCCACGAGGAGCTTCTTCTTAAGCATTATATCTTATATCTTATGTCTTAGTTTCTCAGTATCATAGTTGTAAACTCAGTGTTACAATTCGTGCTTCGAATACTAGTAGACTTTCTTTTGTGAAGAACACTTTAATTACCGTTATGTAATTTAGTAATGTGAAGTGGTATAAGAGTTATTATTCAATGTGAATAGAGTGAACTAAAATTCTCTATATCGACATTTTATCAGTGACTTTACAAGTAGACTTAGAATCTTAACAAATAATGTATTGTACGGACGTTTTGTTTTAAACGTAGACAATTATAAGTGTATTATTTGGTATAACATTAACTGATGAACTGTAGACTCAGTGCTATAAACGATTTGTAAACGGAGTCGAGGTGATATTTGTATATAAATAAGGATAATGTATGCGATGTTTGTATGAACTATATATAAACAAAATATCACTATAATATTGACGACTCGGAACACAAAGTTTTTTATAAGTAAAAACGTAAAGTTTTACCTTACAGCCTAAACCGGCTTTCACCTATAGAAGGCTTCATCAGAGGCTGTCGTTAGTAGCGCTGCTCATCATGTTGTTGGCGACGAGAAAGTGTTTCGAAAGATTGAAGCTGTGTGTGTGTGGTGAGATGTGTTCGAATAATGCGTGCGATTTGAATTGTGTCTGTTCGTTTAGGATGTCGTTTTTATTTGTTTTTGTGTGTTTGTATATTTCTAATTGTTCTAGAGTGTCTAGTTTTCGGCCTTTTGTGTGTACGTGTAGTATGTTCATGTTATTGTCGATGTTTTTATATGTGTGGTTTGCTTCAATGAGGTGGTTTGCGAAGGTAGATTCTGTAGTGGTGTGGAGTGCTTTTGTGTGTTCAATGTATCTCTGTTTGAAGCTACGTCCTGTCTGGCCTATGTAGAATTTACTGCAATTTGAACAATTTAGTTTATATACACCGGGTAGATCGAATTTGTTTTGTGCTTTGGGCATGCGTTTTGATAGTGTGTGTTCTGTTTTGTTAGTAGTTTTGTAAGCGATTCTGTATCCTGCTTTTTTGAATTTGTGGGCAATTTTTTCTGTTTGTTTGTTGATGTATGTTAGTGTTATGAATTTGTTGTTTTCTGTCTTTGTCTGTTGTTTGTTTTGTGTTTTGTGTAGGAGTTTACTGACTATTGTTCTGTCATAACCGTTAGATTCTGCTAGATATTTTATCGTGTTTAGTTCGTCTTTGTAGTCTATTTCATCTAAGGGGATGTTGTTAAGTCTATGTATCATGGTCCTAAAAGCAGCTAGTTTGTGTTGTATTGGGTGATTGGAGGTGTTGTGTATTAGTGTGTCAGTTGTAGTTGGTTTTCTGTATATACTGAATTTGTGCCTGTGTTCTAGTTTTGTGATGGAGAGGTCTAAGAAGTTTATGGTATTGTTGTGTTCGTATTCGGCAGTGAAGGTTATGTTTTTATGTATTTTGTTTATGTGCGTTAGTAACTGTTCACATTGTCTTTTGTTTCCCCTGTATAGTATTAGAATGTCATCAACGTATCTGTGCCAATATAGTATTTTATGTGAGTGTCTGTCATTGTTTGTGAGTATTTTTGTTTTTTCTAAGTGTTGGAGGAAGACTTCTGCTAGAATGCTGGATATGGGGGAGCCCATGGGTAGGCCATCGTTCTGTGTGTAGTATTTATTATTTATGTATTACAAACATAACAACCAAACACTAACAAAGCTCATAATTGACACAGAAACAAATATACAAAACACAGCACCAGAACATCAAGACACATTAAGACATAATATAAACAACACAATAGGAGTACATAAGACACCAGACAACAACAACCACAACTCAGAAATACACACAGCCATCAAACTGAGGGAAAAGGCACACAAACACAACATCACATTTGTAAAAGCTGACAAAGGCAACACGACTGTAATTATCCCCACAGACAACCTACACAAAAAAGTACAAGACTTCATAGAACAGAACAACATCACAGAACTAAAACACGACCCCACCGACAGATACCAAAACTCAGTAAAACAAATAGTCAACAAAGCCAAACACATTATGACACATAAACAAAAGCCCTACATGAAACAAATCCGACCATCAGCACCTACACTCCAAGCGCTTCCCAAAATCCATAAAGAAGACATTCCGATCCGCCCCATTATCAACTACCGTAATGCCCCTGCACACAAACTGGCAAAATATCTAGACAAAATTATTAGACAACACACACAAATAGACAACAACATTGCAGTAAAAAACAACACTGACCTAGTAACAAAAATAAAAGACATACACATCCCCCATAACGCCACATTAGCCTCCTTTGACATTAAAAACCTGTACACAAACATCCCCATCTCTGAAACAATCACCATCCTACAAAACAAACTCAAACAGAACAACACACCAGACGAACTTATCAATGAAATAACAGAAACTCTGAACATTATCACAAAACAAAACTACTTTACTTATAACAATAAATACTACACACAGAACGATGGCCTACCCATGGGCTCCCCCATATCCAGCATTCTAGCAGAAGTCTTCCTCCAACACTTAGAAAAAACAAAAATACTCACAAACAATGACAGACACTCACATAAAATACTATATTGGCACAGATACGTTGATGACATTCTAATACTATACAGGGGAAACAAAAGACAATGTGAACAGTTACTAACGCACATAAACAAAATACATAAAAACATAACCTTCACTGCCGAATACGAACACAACAATACCATAAACTTCTTAGACCTCTCCATCACAAAACTAGAACACAGGCACAAATTCAGTATATACAGAAAACCAACTACAACTGACACACTAATACACAACACCTCCAATCACCCAATACAACACAAACTAGCTGCTTTTAGGACCATGATACATAGACTTAACAACATCCCCTTAGATGAAATAGACTACAAAGACGAACTAAACACGATAAAATATCTAGCAGAATCTAACGGTTATGACAGAACAATAGTCAGTAAACTCCTACACAAAACACAAAACAAACAACAGACAAAGACAGAAAACAACAAATTCATAACACTAACATACATCAACAAACAAACAGAAAAAATTGCCCACAAATTCAAAAAAGCAGGATACAGAATCGCTTACAAAACTACTAACAAAACAGAACACACACTATCAAAACGCATGCCCAAAGCACAAAACAAATTCGATCTACCCGGTGTATATAAACTAAATTGTTCAAATTGCAGTAAATTCTACATAGGCCAGACAGGACGTAGCTTCAAACAGAGATACATTGAACACACAAAAGCACTCCACACCACTACAGAATCTACCTTCGCAAACCACCTCATTGAAGCAAACCACACATATAAAAACATCGACAATAACATGAACATACTACACGTACACACAAAAGGCCGAAAACTAGACACTCTAGAACAATTAGAAATATACAAACACACAAAAACAAATAAAAACGACATCCTAAACGAACAGACACAATTCAAATCGCACGCATTATTCGAACACATCTCACCACACACACACAGCTTCAATCTTTCGAAACACTTTCTCGTCGCCAACAACATGACGAGCAGCGCTACTAACGACAGCCTCTGATGAAGCCTTCTATAGGTGAAAGCCGGTTTAGGCTGTAAGGTAAAACTTTACGTTTTTACTTATAAAAAACTTTGTGTTCCGAGTCGTCAATATTATAGTGATATTTAGTTAAGTAACGGACACGTCATGGACAACGAAATCCAAGAATATATATAAACAGTATCAATGTCGATAGATATAATTATCTTGAATGCGGGAGCTTTGAATATAAATAAGTAAATTATAAGCGACTCGTAATATGAACAATCTGATCTTTGCGTGAGAATTTGGTGACGTAATAACGCAGGAGTGCGGGACGGATGTGACGGACGTGGAAACGACTGTATTCTGATCAACCACAGTTTAAACACCAAGCGACAACGGCAGCGCTGGAATGAGGATGGGATCTTCAGAGGATAGCCGATGCACTGTGGATATTCAAATACCAAGTAAAATTTAATATATTATTTTAACGTAGAAAAAACCACTGACCTGTAACTGATAAAGAAGCCAGCATGAGATAAGCATAAGTCTTAAGAGAGAATTCAATTTAGTAAACCTATTAATCAAAGCAGACCATAATCTGGGGTATGAACACATTAAAAGTAAAAAATGTGTAGAAGTAGAAGTAGCAATAATATGAATTTTATGATGTGTATTTTATGTATGTGTTCTATTTCAGGATATATCTCCAACTAAGGAGGGAATTGTTTGTTTTATGTATCATTTGCAGGAATATATGTATTTTGTATGTGTAATGTTGGATAATAAGTGCATGATTATAATAAACATGTATGAGAACCCAGATCCGCATAACTTTTTTATTATTTGAATACACCTTTTGATAATTAAGATCACTTGCAATTTTGAGGATTGATGATTCTATTTAATACTCAGTTGGAATACTTAATTAGTAGTGGCTAAATTGTGCATAAATCTGCAAAAGTATTTATAGTTATATATGTCACCCAACACCTGGCAGGGGTGATTTGATTTTATATTTGTCATTAATAAACAATCAATTAATTGCTCATTGTTAATTAAATGATTATGCATATATCAGCATAATAAATTTGCATTTTAACACAATAAAATTTCTCAGTTTAATTAATAAATTTTGTCAATTAAATAATCATATTAATTATCATATTAATTAATAATAATGCATAAATTTGCATTATATAACATGGTGCCCAACGCGAAGCGTGAGTAATTTGATTCAATAATTAATTCAAATTAATTTCACCAAAGGCTGAGTGCAGGCAGTGGTGTAGTATATAAGTATGTTAAGAGTAGTGTAAACTAGTGAAAGTAGTTAGCTTGAATGATGACACGGTGTAGAGCGAGAATGGCGGACAATTCCGACAGTATCGAGTTTGATATTAACAACCAATTAGGCATAGTAGGATCAGAGGAAGACACACCAATTACCCAGGACAGTAGTACCGAGGTCTACTGAAATACTAGAATTTACTGATTCTATTGAGTTTGTATTACTTATTTCACATTTTGATATAACGGTAATAACGGTATTAACCGTTAAGTGTTTAATTTACATTTTATATATATTATTCACATTTTATAGGTTGCGGGTGCCCGCGATTTACGTTCCGGAACTTTTACGTATGTCACTCGCGCGAGTGGTGAAGTTAGACTGGACTGAGGCAAACGGCACTATTTTATAAAGTTGCCGTGGTTGTATGTCCAATTCTTATTGTTCTGAGGTTTGTATTACTACGCCAGCATACTGTTTTGTTTCATAACTGCATTCCACAGCGGGGATCGTCTCTGACGTAAAATCGTCCGATGCCGTTACATAACTTGTTTACACTGTTTTTGTATGTCATTGATTGACCTTGGCACAGTTCTGCGGTCTGTTGATTTTGTCGTTTCAATAATTTTCATGTATAATGTCACAAGCAGTGCTACCACTGTCGCTACCAATAAATATACCTTTCGGTTACGTTTTGTCCCAATTATCATAAAAATGTTATTTGCTCTATTTAAATTACAAATTTCTTTATATTACCTCAGGTAGGCCAAAATGTCCCGTTACAAATTATTGATGAAATTTCTATGTGCCCACTGCAAGTGTTGAAATCATAGATAGATTATTGCAGGATCTATGCGATGAAAACGATAAACATAAACCATTTGGAGTGAAAACGATACTTCTGTGCGGTGATTTTCGGCAAATCTTACAAGTTGTCCCACATGGATCACGTGCAACTTTAATTGAAAATTGTGTCACGAGTTGGCATAAATTTGTTTATTTTAATAAAGTAACTCAAAATATGAGAGCCTTACCAAGTGAAATAGAATTTGTCGAATTCTTGAAAAAAATTGGTAATGATGAAGCCCCGCAATTCCCTCAGTTTGGTGAAAATATTATTGAAATACCTCAGCAATTAATAGGAGATGAAAATAATATTATTAATGAGTTGTATGGAAATATTTCCGAAAACATAACTTACTCTCAGATAACATATTGAAGTCAGTTATTTTAGCACCTAAAAATGATGATTGTACTTTTATTAATACTGATATACTTAATCGAATACCAGGTGAACAGAAAACATATCATAGCTACGATAAAATAATTTGTGATTTTGATAATGAAATCAATAACTATCCAGTAGAGCTTTTGAATTCTTTGACTATTAGTGGTTTGCCACCACATAAGTTAGTATTGAAAGTTAATTGCATCGTTTTACTGATCAGAAACTTAAATACAAAGGAAGCATTAGTCAATGGAACAAGAATGCGCATCAAGTGTATGCATCGTAATGCTATTGTTTGCGAAGTTTTAACTGGAACCGCACGCAATAAGAGAATTTTGATTCCACGTATAAATTTAACATATTCCGGTACTGTCTTACCATTTAACTTTCAAAGAACTCAATTTCCAATTATACCTGCATTTGCGATGACAATAAATAAGTCTCAAGGACACACATTCGAAAAAATTGGAATTTTATTGAGGCAGCCAGTTTTTACACATGGTCAATTGTACGTCGCAGCAAGTAGAGTTCGATCATTCGATGGTTTGAGATTTTATATTTCCGAATATAATGGCCAAGGGCATTTAGCAAATGATGAAAGAGTTTTTACAAAAAACATCGTTTACACAGAAGTTCTGAATCATTAAATTCACTTTCAAACTATTTTAAGTTCAATTGACAACATTTATTTTTTTAACCACCCGGTTTTTTTGATTTAATGAAAAATATATGAAAAAATACGAGGCACATATTTTTTATTTCATTTTTTATTTTGTATTAATTTTTTATTTAAATTTTATATAATTCGAAAAAGATAGGCAAAATAACTGTGTAGCCTTGGCGAAACCTGGTCAGTATGGCAATAAAAAAAACCCAAGGAAATGTCAAAAAACGCGTTATTGCTTTTTAAATATGGCTTAGCCAAGCTAAACCTCATTTTTCCTATCTTTCACATTTTTCAAATAACTCTAAAATTAATGCATAGAAAAAAAAATTATATAAGCTTTGTAGCAGATAATCTTCAAACTGTTTTCGAATTTTGTACCTTACCAAAAATGAAATGTAATCCACTGGAATTGAAAACAATGTATCTTATACTTCTATGAATGTCAAGTCTCATTTTTATTAGCGTTTATTTGATTCAATAATAACATGAAAAAATTAAAACTGACAATGAATTATATCAAAAAATAAATATGAATACAAGCTGTAATTGTGTTTTTTTTTTCAACTGTTACTAACATTAAATTTTAAATTTCATAGGTATTGCAGGGAATTAAGGCAAACAACACACGCTAATGACGTATTTGTACACGGTCGCAGCTGACGTAATAGAACAAAATTCAAAAAAAAATTATATGCAATGATTATAGAGGTATGACAAAAGAACCTCAATAACGTTCAAACTTAAAAATTTAATGAATTACGGTCGAATTTCGACCACTGGGCGACCACTAGTAATGCATAAATTTGCATTATAAAACCAATCCTTGGTGTGCTGGGAACGATAACATGGAACGTTGTCTTGCTGATAGATGAAGTTTTTGCCAAGTAGTTGTCGAACTGATGGCAGAACAACGTTTTCCATTGGTTGGCAGTATAGTACACTGTTCATTTCTACCTGGACTAAACAGCATTCGCCCTGGCCATTATATGTGATATAGGCAGAATATGTTGTGATGTTTAAAACACCCACTCTTAATTAATTTTAATTTCGTTCACTGTTTTCGTCCGTATTTCGGCCGCAATTTTTTTTTTTTTTTTTTTTTTTTTTACCAACTATAAAGCATAAAATTTACTTACCACTGGACCAGGTTCAATTTAGGCGAACGGAAGAACAGAATGGGATATTTTCAGGAAATAACTCATTTGTTTTTTGTTTACCAATGACATTTCCCTTTTATTTTTTCTCATACACTTATACATTTAACCCCTTAATCAACAAAATGAAACACATATACGGCCACGAGGCGCAATTGATAAAAACAAGTAAAGTAATTATTACCAGCAACATTTTCCGTTCTCCTCAAAAATGGATTATACTAAATCATCAATTTTAACTCTATATCTAATTGATCGCAACTCAGCACTTCTTAAATATATATTTTTTATTCACAGAAACTCACACACACATTCATGCGTTACATTTTTATATCCCCCTCAATGAGCTCATGTTATATTATATAGCGAACTTGCAAGATTTTATTAATTCTGTGTTAATTTACTTCCCTTTTTAGGATCCTTAGAGGTGCGTCCATAGGATGACTCCTTGTGCACGCACACTACCTAGATTGTTCCGTATTTTCCACTGATTTTACATGTTTTGAAGAAATATTTAATAACTGTTAATCCACTCTAGTTTATATTTGTTACTTCACATTTAACATTTTATACGTGCGGGCGCCCGCGATTTAATTCCGGAACTTTTTTCGGCTGTACAGCGTTACGGATGATAGTCGACTGGGACTTTTCAAAATGGCCAAACGTCCGTCTGTGTCTGGCTACCTGGCTCCTCATTGGCTGAGAGCATCTTGAGGCTTTTTGTAGTCTCGTATCTGGCGAGAAGGAATTTTTCAGACGTGACTTTTACGTGTGAACGTTGGACCACACGTGCGCTCATACGAATGAATACGCACCCTTGCTGATAGTCTGCATTTTTTTGTACCTCACCGTACCAGTCATGGAGCTATAGTCGGTGACCAAAAATATACTCTTGTTAAATAAAAAATGAAAAGCTTCAAATTACAGACCCTCATCAGTTTGTACCGTTACAATACCCCCTCAATGAGAAGTTTTATGCCGAAGCATAAAAACTCTCATTGATACTCTCATACTTCCTAAAGGGATCAGCCAGGATATGTCGCCACAACCCCCTTACGTTTTATTTAAAATCATGGTTAACTTACCCCCTGGTCCAGTGACTGCGGCCGCACCTGAATGACCTTACTGGACTTCCCTTTTGAGATCCCAACACTGCAAGGCCAGACAGGCACTTGATGCCCGTGCTCTGACGCGCAGGCCAGCACAGGACCGCCGCCACAGCATCACCCGACACTGAAACAACACATCAAAATATCAAATAGTGGCCTTGTTTAAATACCATATCCCTAACTGATCTGGTTCACCTTAGCTGTGCTGGTTTGCGTTAAGAAGCACTGGTTTTTTTCTTAACTTCTAACATATATATATATATATATATATATATATATATATTGTAACCTAACGTTTGTCAACGTTAAGCCCCACTGTTGGGTTCGCCAATTTGTTACCTAACGTTGTTACAAATAATGTTTCTCATTCATGTACAAAAAAAAAAATAAAATTTATTTTATTTAAAAATTTTCAAAAAAAAAAAATTTTAATGTATGTTTTATTGTTCAATAATTTAATAAATAATTCTTGTAAGGGTGTAGTGTTGAAATTTTAAGTTTGTTTGAGTTAATTGTGTCAATAATCTAGCTTATGGTTTTCTGTAAATAAATTGCCAGTTAACAGGATTGTCTCAATTCACTAATCGAATGGCGATATTTCTTTTCCTCCATATATGTTACTTTCCCTTGAGTAACGGTCGCCTTTCTGGTAGTCCTGTTGTTAACTAAAACTCTTTTATTAAATTGAGAAATAAATTTAAAACCAAATTGTTGAATTACTATGTTTTTTATTGACAATTATTCAAAAGATCGATTGAAAATCGATTATCATATATAGCTCGACTCTTTCACAGGGGCAATCGATTGTTAATACATCTGTTATTTTATATAAATATTTTCGAAAGGTTTCTTTTAACGGTTATAATTAATAGTCAGAGAAGGGGCAAGTATAGAAAGTATAACATTCACAATAAAATATCTTAATAGTTAGAAAATACACATTTTGATAATAATATATAATGTTTATTAAGTAAGAGTTTATACCAAATGACTTGTTGAATACTATTCGACGTAGGCGCTAGGCATGACGGGGGTTCCAAAATGGCCGCTTGCTCGCTGCTGAAAATAAACAGGAATGGTGTCGCAGGATTTTTCTGTTAATAAAGATGCCTTCTCAACTGCTTCCTTGTCTCCGCAATAGTGAATAATGTCTCTGGTGTTGTTAGGGTTGTCCCGGTTAAGTGTTCTGTGTTCACTTCGATTAAATGTTTTGGATTAGGTGTATTCACTTCTGTCTATGTGTGTGTCAAAAATTGTGAAGTTCGTTTGTTTATTAATAATTAGTGTTTTATAGTTTTATTTCCTTATTTCACTTGTATTCGGTTCAATATTAATTGTTTTCAATGTTTGTAGTGGTTGTGTTCACTGACTTTAGGTTTAAGGTAAATTTCTGTAACTCTCGGTTTTTTATTGTAGGCTATGCTCATTTTTTATTCGCCATTTTTGGTTTCGTTATATGTGTTATTAGCGTGAGCTTAATTCAACCGTACACTTCGAATGTTAATTAAGAACTGTTTTACTTCCTTCGTTTCTGAAATCTCTTAGCCGATTTAATATTAGAAAAGTATTGTTTCAATTTTTATTCACTTCCGATGCATGTAATTAAAGTACATTATATCACAGAATATATTTTGGTTATTAATTAATTTCCTGTAATAGGACATACATAATCGGTTTCTTCAACTCCTTCTGCTTAATTTGATATACAATAATCCATCTTTATAAAGTTTTTTTCAAAATTGCTATATTTCTGTCATTTTAGAAAAGTAGGCTCAATATTCTGTTTCCTGTCCTTGTCCAAAATTTAGCCATCTTATGTGTTATTATTATGATTATAATAAATCTCAGATTGATATAAATGTTTACCTTTCCTTAATTTCTTGCAAATTTATCCATTGATCATCCTTTTAAATATAATTCATGAATTTATGATTTCCTCTCTGAAATCGTTAGATATTACATTTGCAAAATTTTTAATAATTTTATACATCTTTTTATATAATCCTTTTAAGTATAGTTTTAGTTATAGTATTTGGTGATTAATTCACCTTATATAAATCTCATCAATTTACTTGGTTTATTTAACTTAATTACTCAATTATCATGTTATTGAAATTTCCTATTTGGCCTAGATTTTCTGGTTTTACATATACTGTTTTTTGAATAATACTATGTCTATACCCCTTCTGACTTTCTGAAGTTAATATAATATTAAATAAAATCTCCTTAAATAACTATTAGAACATGTAGCATCTTATTCATGCTCATAATACAAAAATAATATTTAAAATTAACTATTGGTCTTTAAAGTTAGACATTTTAGTTTTAACTATTACTAGTAACACATAACAAACATTTTATAAAATAGTATGTTATTCATACTGAGACATTTTAGCCTGTATTAACCCTGTGAGACATAATAAACATTTTTATAATAATAATAAATCTTATTCTATACACCACCTTGAAATATGGAGTTCATAGGCTTTAACACAAATACAATAAGCCATGTATTTTTATTTTTCTTAAATTTAATTTGGTTGCAGTCCTTTCTGTTTATATCTTAGTATTACATTTTAATCCCTTGTCACTGTATTTATTCCCCACCTGCTCTCTTTATCATTCACATTTTAAAGAATGTTTTTTGATAAAAAGTGGCATCTTCTTTGAAACATTAGTAATGTTTTCATAAGAATACTTCATAACATTTTATATCTGTATTTATAGAAAACATTAAAGTTGTTTAATGGTACATAGTTGAAGTATCAGTTACACTTTTACTTGAAGTTTATTGAATATATTGAAATAACTTGCACTGGTTCACTTATACTTTTGGATATTATTTATACTTGAGTTTTACAATATTCCAAGATCAAAATCTTAATTATAAGGGATTATAAAGATTTGTCTATTTCATTACATAATAACTTTAGTGGGTGCACTTCTACTCACAACCCTAAACACTTTTGTTTATAACTATTTTACATTTTTATATGAGGTTTTGGGTGTTATACTTTCTTTGGGGATTTTAGATCTTTTTCGGGGTTTGTCATTCTTTGTAATAGGTTTTCCTTGGGTATATCTTGTAGTACTCCTATCCTACATTTTCGTTTCTTCACACTTCTTCCTTCTCGGGTTCTCCAAGGTAATCTGGTTTTATCATGTCCGTTGGTTTATTCGGGGTATCTTCTTTATCTACTCCTATCCTACCTGGGTTTTACCTTATTTTATCTTAGTTGTTTAGGATTTATCTTCCTTGATACATTTTTGTTGCATTGTGACTATTTAATTTTACTTTTTCCTTTTATGGTGGTATTTTACTTCGATATTTAATTATTTTCATTTGAATTTTCTTGTTATTTAATGTAATTTAAATTGAATTATGATCAGATTTGAATTATTATTTAGTGGATTATCTGTCATGCTACAAATATATATATATATATATTATAACAGCACCAAATATTAATTATTTGGGGTTATATGTCGCCTGCATACTAAAATCATATTTAAATAAATTATAACAGTCAAAACTCCATTTGTATGTAGAGCAATGAAAATAATGCTTTGTAAAGCGACGCACACGTGGCCGTTATGTAATCAGCTCGCTGTACAAGGAAGGGCCACACCCAAACTGTTAATTATTAATATCTCGGAAACTAATAAATTAAGGCGAAATCCAAGATAGCCAAAATGTTTGCCGAAATGTTAATAATGACGTGTGCAAATTTTACGCAATATAATTAACAAATAAAAGAGTTAATTAATTTAATTGAATAACTCCTGTAAAAATAGAGCTACATTAATGAGATTTGAATATGTCATAGATATAATAATTTCTGACAGATTGTATATTTTAGATTTCGCACAACTTGGTTTGCAACCAAGTTATTGCAAAATTAAATAAGCACAGGAAATCCGGACCGACAATTTGGTTCCACCGAAAAATAGTATTAAAAATAATATTAGTTCTCCGTCTGTGGGAATCTAACTTCATTCTCACGGACCAAGGGAATTCAAATTTTATGTAGTAGGGAGAGTGTGTCAGCCAATCAAATCATTTGACGCAAACCCCGACCAGCGCGGTGTTTTCGGGCTGAAACATCACTCTTCTGCCAGTACTTGAGAAGTCAAGACGTAATTCTTCGATCGTCTCGTAACCATAGTGGTGAAGATCCATCAGAAGACTCTACGTGGTCAACACACACGCAATTACGAACACAGTAAATACAGATCAACTGTACTACTCGTAATTATTGCGCTAAGGCGAGATACTCTTCATTACATCAACCAAGCTTATTGTGTACTACCAGCTAGTCATAAGCACGCAAGAGATCCACCCGACTTCAGGACCAGACTTCAAGAATACAGCAGAGAGGCCGTCTAAATCATTGGTGAACAGCTGACGAGCAGAGCTACCACTCGAACGAAACACACACACACACACACACACACGCTGACGTGCGACGTGCGAATCGACGAGGGACAGAAACCAGTTCCAGCAGAGAGCCGTAGACGTTAAAATATTCACAAACAGCAAGGAAGCAGAGTGTTGCCGAATTTTGAACTCAACGACCGAATCCAGCAGCTCTAAGCAGATTACTTTCTCTAGCGACCGGACCGGGATCAACGAGGGACAATCGGAACAACATCCTCTTCAATAACAGGAAAGCAAAATCCACTTATTTATTTTTCAACATCAAATTTTCTATCTTTTCAATTAAAACATTGTAATTCAAACAATTCAGGTGCCATACAAAAAGCAAAGACTCTAGTAATTAAGAATAAATTCATTGTGATAATCTGTATAGCAGTCTAAGTCATTAGTAAGCTGTAGTTAAGAAAATAGAAGTAGTATAAAAGCGCTATACAAATCTTAACTAACAATCTAATTATTAGTTCATACTGCAGTATAACAGAAGTCAAATCACTAGAAATGAAATAACGTGAACTAGACTGTCACGTCTAATTGATTTTTGAATAATTATTCTAATTAACTTCAGAGTTTTTATATTTTGTTGCATTAACGTTAAATTCAATTTAGTTAAAGCAATTTAATCAAATCAAATCAATTAATTAATTAAATTTTCAATTGCAATTAACTCGCCAAATAACGAGTTTAGTTTCTTTTCAATTATTAACCAATCGAAAAGCATTGGTCAACATTGATTCATTGTTTAGACTGTAAGAAATTGATAATATAATAACCATTTTATTCTTGTGTGTTGTTGGAGTAATAAACAACGTTTTATTACCCCATATTACAGTGTTTTATTGTTGTACGATAAAGCCTACCAGTCTCACAAAACTCTCCCCCTTTAAAGTAACTTATTTTGTGTGTTGTTGCAATAAATTTGAGATACTAGCTTGCGAACTTCAAATCCAAAATCCACACGCCCTAGTCAGAAGAATCCGCAAGATCGGACAGCAGGTAGGTACTCATACACAACACGACACAACAACAACGCACATAAGTAGAATTACATATGTCGGCCAACGTGGGGCCTGCCAAATGTACATTAAATTAAATTCACGTTCAGAACGACATAAGCAAAGTTGCATATGTCGCCCTGCACGTGGGGCCAGAAATTAAATTAAAATCAATTTAAATTTAATTTTCACGTTAAAACTAACTTTGCTGTTTTTACTTCTTAAAACAGCTGGCGTCCAACTGAACAATCCCCAAAGAGTTTTGTGACTGGTGCTCGTACAGCGGTGAAATTATTTTGTGTATTTGAAACTATTCTGTGTATTTGAAATTGTTTATATTTGAAATTGTTGTGTATTTAAAATGGATACGGAAAAAATGTTTAAACAGTTGTTACAAGAAATTAAACAAAACGCGGCTAAAGCGGAACAAGCTAACACGGAAATGAAACGCGATTTAACGGAAAATATGAACGCGAAATTTGAACAAGTAACAGCCAATGCTGAAATGAATATCGCAGAGTTAAAGTCTAAAATCGAAGCACAAAAGGATAGTCTAACCGAGAAATTAGACCAAAGCAACGCCGACATAAATACGGAAATTAAACAATGTAATAAACAAACGACCGCGAAAATAGACGAAAGCGTACATGAGTTAACTGCTAAAGTCGTGGAAATCGGTGAGAGTAATAAAGAATTAACCGCGAAAGTCGCTGAAATCGCTGAAAAAGTAAATACGGTTGATACCAAAATCAATGAACGGTTTAAGGTTTTTGAGACCACTATGCAAAAATCGTTCATTGAACAAGTAACACGTATGGAGGGCCGGTTCAAGGAGCATATTAGCCGCTGCGAAAAACAAACGCAAGAAGTTTCAAAGAAAGTCGACTCTCTAGAGATAAAGATTCAAGCCGACGCGACTGAAACGCAACGACGAGTAGATAGATTAGACGCTTCAATTGTAGAGACGCGATCTAACATTGACTCTAATAAAGAGAGTGTCTTACATGCGTTAAACGATGAGATTTTGAAAGTACGACAGGAGGTACGGAGGAGGTCCGCTCCTAATATTTTGGTACAAGGTCCTGTTGACGAGAAAAATCGCGTGTATTTTACGGGTGAAAATAACGAAAACCCTATTGAATTTTTGTTAGCGTGTGAGAGTGAAATGGCTAGAGTAGGTTCCCGACTAGAAGATCAAGACAAAATACAGTGGGTAGTTAACGCGATGCGTGATTCGGCGCGTAAGTGGTATAACATTGTACGCGATAGAGTGTCCACATACGCGGAGTTCAAACAAAAATTTGAAAGCCGGTACTGGAACTCGCATACTCAAAGACTTCTACGCAATGAACTGGAGTATGGCCGATTTGATAGAAAAATGGGTATTACCACGGAAAATTATATAATCCAGCAGGTCGAACGCGCCAAGCATTTAACCCCAGCATTTTCGGAGATTGACATAGTCACGAAACTTGCCTACCACTTTAATCACAACATAAGAGTAGCTGTGTTTACGCAGGGTATACGCACGGTCGATGAACTCCTCATTCTAGTGTCCCAAAGCGAGACAGTTTTTGATTTTGGTGGGTGGCGTTATAACCCTGATTCTCGCCGAAATAATGAAGGGCAGAATACGTGGGTACAGTATCATCAGCAACCTGATCAAAGACCGAGTACCAGTTCTACTCCACCCCAAACACCGTCAAAACCGCCAAATAAAACCTTTGAGTACAAGGGTAAACAAAATATTGGTAGACCAAAGGGGCAGGGTAAGGGCAACAACGGGGCCCCGATTAGAGCGATTCAAACGGTCGAATTAGCCAAACCTGATACAACTGCGAAAGACAGCGACTCCCAAAGCAGTAAGGACTCTAACAATAAATCAAAAAATTACCAATCTACAAAAAACGTGCCAAAATGCGCATCCAGCAAGGACGCGCTATAAATTCGGCAAAATTTTGTAAAAGTAAGCATGCTAATTATAAGGATTGTATATTGTGTGAAATGTGTACTTTTAATTATGTAACTTGTGTGCCCATTAATAATGTGTTCCCACCGGACGTCAGGGATCCATTGCTAGAATCCGGTCCCGCGCAACAAAGGCCAGTGAGCGCGGCGTGTCCGGTGTTACACGCCTTTGTCAACGGCGTTCCCACACAAATTTTGTTGGACACCGGCAGCGTTGTTTCCGGCGTCAGTGAAAGATTCTTGCGTGCCAATAAAAAATATTTTCGTACGGCCCCATCACTCCCAATAAATCAATTTTATATATGAACCGCTACCGATTCAAAAGAAAAAATTGACACTCAATACTATCTATCATGCTAGAAAAAGTGCAATTTGAAGTGTGTGTAGTGGGTATAAACAATTTAATATGTGATATGTTATTGGGGGTAGATGTACTAGAACAAATACGTGCGGAAATAAACACCAGTGAACACTTATTAAAATGTACCATTGACAATGTTAGTTACACTTTTAAATTGAACACACATACACACACACAAAATCATGGTGACCCAATTAAAATCACACGGCCACCAAAACAAGTGATTCATTATAAAGACTGTGAAGAGGGGGAAACAACCTTAGATTCCCGAACTGAATGGAGATTGTCGTCGCTGCAAGAAGAGTTCAGCGATATGTTCAGTGAAGAGCACTCAATCTCGTCAGTGTATGAACATAGAACCACCTCATAGAGCCGGAGAAGTTCATAAGGAGAATCTACCAGGTCCCTATAAAATACCAGGCCGAGGTCCAGCAGGAGATACAGCGGATGTTGGAGGAAGATATTATTGAAAGATCTAATAGCAGCTTCCTCAACCCACTGCTAGTCGTCCGCAAGAAGACTGGAGAAATCCGACTCTGCCTGGATATGAGGAACTTAAACAGTCTAGTAGAAAAAGAGTTTGACTGCGCACCGACAGCGGAGGACCTCTTCATTAAATGTGAAGGAGCCAGGTACCTCACGAAGCTAGATCTAACAGCAAGCTTCTGGCAGGTCCCGCTGTGTGAGCAAGATCGTAAGTATACAGCATTTATATTTAATAACAAATGCTATCAGCACAAGGTGGTACCTTTTGGCCTTAGCACGAGTCTCGCTGCGATTGTAAGCTGCCTCGAGAGAGCTCTAGGACCTGAGGTAGACCCATGCACTGTAATATTCGTCGATGACATCCTCGTGATATCCCGCACGTTGGAGGAACACTTCGAGCATCTGAGGAGCGTCTTCCAGAAGCTGAGGTTAGCCAACATCAAGCTCAAGCTACACAAGTGCGAGTTTGTAAAGTCTCAAATGAAGTTCCTGGGACATATAATCTCGGCTACAGGTATCAGTACGGACCCAGAGAAGCTCAGGATTATTGTGGAGTTCCCGGTGCCCAAGAACCTCAAAGCACTACGAGCATTCCTTGGACTCACGGGATACTACAGGAAATTCACCAGCAAATACGCCGAATATACAGTCCCCTTGCTACAGCTGGTACACAAAAATATAAAGTGGAAATGGGGTTCTGAACAGAACGATGCGTTTGAGAGGGTTAAGGGCCTGTTCCAAACTAATTTACAATTGTTCCATCCACAACAGGGTAGGAAGTACGTAATGTACACTGACGCTAGCGAGTATGCTATCGGTGCCGTGTTGCACCAGGAAGACGAACAAGGTAGTCTTCATGTTGTAGCATACACCAATAGAATGCTCAAAGGCGCTGAGTTGCACTATTGTACTTCTGAGAAAGAAATACTCGCCATAATAAACGCACTCAGAAAATTCAGACACTACCTATATGGTACCCATTTCGAGATCCACACAGATAATCAGGCGTTATCTTTTATATTAAAATGTCGATTAGCAAATTCCCGACTAACACGATGGGTGTTAGCTATTCAGGAGTACTCATTTACTATTAAATATTGCAAAGGATCAGAGAATACCACCGCAGACACTCTAAGTAGATATCCGCCCGTAGAAAAGGAGGAGGTATATGAAGCAGCTGACGACGAGTTGAGAGTGTTAAATATGCAATACACTGTCGCGCCTGAAGCTACCAATATGCTACAGGACTTAGGACGCGAGCAGGACGATAACCTCGCACTCCTTGCTAAAAAGCTAATGTTAGCAGCTCACCCGAATCCGCATTATCTCATACAAGACAATATATTGTATAAACTGTTACAGGGCGAATGGAAAGTGGTATTGTCTCCAGCGATGCTTGCGTGTGTAACACAATCATTACATATAAAAATGGCGCACGCATCTCCTGTAAAATGTGTAAAAATATTGCAGGAGGATTTTACAATTACAAACATGTATCGTAGGGTAAAGAAATTGTTAAAAACATGTCATCCGTGTCAAACTGCAAAAGTACCAAACTTGCACACTTACGTTCCCATGGTAAATGTGATAACGGAAGGTAAGGGACAGATGATCGCCATCGACTTTCTGGGACCATTACCCAAGGCTACCAGAAATCTAAAACACATGGTAGTTTGTGTCGACGTCTTTACTAAAAAGTTAGCCTTTATGCGATCCCTAGGCCCACCACAAAGTCCGTTTTAAATATTATACTTAACAAGTATATTCCACAGCATGGACCAATAAGGAACGTACTTAGTGACCAGGGAAAGCAATTCCAAAACAAACACTGGGCAGCCACCCTGGAGCGTAATGGTATTAAAGCAATCCTCACCTCGATACGTCGACCACAGGGCAACCTTGCCGAAAGGGTGAATCGGGAAATCTGTAAAATGTTCCGTATATATTGCTATAAGGAGCAAAGTAAATGGCCCGAGTTCCTACCATTCTTCGAAAAGGCAATAAACGAGAATTATCACAATACCACGGAATACACACCAGCAGAGTTAGACTCTGGAACGAAGCCAGAGAGATTTTGGAATAATTACTTAAGCAGGCCAAAGACTTATAATCTACCTCTGCCGATGCAGTGTAAAAATCAACTTGTGGGGGAAAGAATAGTTGAAAAAGGGCGAAAAAGGGCGGACAAATTCAATACTACTCATAAACTAACTAACTTTGTAGTAGGTGAGAAAGTACTGCTCAAGGCGAATCCTGTAGGCCGAAGAGACATAAATGTAGCAGCAAAGTTTTTTCGTTTATATAATGGTCCATATCTTTTGGCTCAACAACTCGTGCCTCACACATTTATCGTTACGACGCTCGACCGAACGAAAACGATCGGTAAATATCATGCGAGCTCTCTGAGAAAATACTTTGAGTAGCATGGCATTCCAAAGCGCGTCGCGACGAAATAATACGACTCTAAAAAAAAAAATAAAAAAAAAATAATATTTAGAATTAATCATAATTTAATTGTATTATAATTAAAATTAAAATAAAATTATGTGTGCTTTATATTATTAATAATAATTGTAGATAGCTTGTGTATTAATAATAACGCATTTATAACGCGGTAAAAAGACGGGCGTGTACAACAAAACAAACGCACGGCAGGAAATAGTTACGCAGGTAGTGGTAACTGCCGACCGACATTTGAAAGTAGGTCAAGCAATTAGCCGCGCGGCAGGCGATAACGAATGTAAATAAACTGTCAGCAAATTCTTTCGTGCGTGTGCCACTTTTTACAAACAAACCTTTAAACGCCGCAGTTAGCTATTACCCGTTGTAAAAACATTGATACACGATAATTCGCAAATATAATATTATTAATAAATGTATTTAGAGTTAAGTTATATATAATGCAATAACATTAACACCTATGTATGTGTCTTTAGAATAAGTAATCCAATGTATAGGTAATAAGTATAGTGATTACAAAATACGTGTGTAATGATTGAAAAAAAAAAATAATTATTACATTCATTTTTTTTTTAAATGGGTGTGGGCGTATATAACAGCACCAAATATTAATTATTTGGGGTTATATGTCGCCTGCATACTAAAATCATATTTAAATAAATTATAACAGTCAAAACTCCATTTGTATGTAGAGCAATGAAAATAATGCTTTGTAAAGCGACGCACACGTGGCCGTTATGTAATCAGCTCGCTGTACAAGGAAGGGCCACACCCAAACGGTTAATTATTAATATCTCGGAAACTAATAAATTAAGGCGAAATCCAAGATAGCCAAAATGTTTGCCGAAATGTTAATAATGAAGTGTGCAAATTTTACACAATATAATTAACAAATAAAAGAGTTAATTAATTTAATTGAATAACTCCTGTAAAAATAGAGCTACATTAATGAGATTTGAATATGTCATAGATATAATAATTTCTGACAGATTGTATATTTTAGATTTTGCACAACTTGGTTTGCAACCAAGTTATTGCAAAATTAAATAAGCACAGGAAATCCGGACCGACAATTTGGTTCCACCGGAAAAATAGTATTAAAAATAATATTAGTTCTCCGTCTGTGGGAATATAACTTTATTCTCACGGACCAAGGGAATTCAAATTTTATGTAGTAGGGAGAGTGTGTCAGCCAAACAAATCATTTGACGCAAACCCCGACCAGTGCGGTGTTTTCGGGCTGAAACATCACTCTTCTGCCAGTACTTGAGAAGTCAAGACGTAATTCTTCGATCGTCTTGTAACCATAGTGGTGAAGATCCATCAGAAGACTCTACGTGGTCAACACACACGCAATTACGAACACAGTAAATACAGATCAACTGTACTACTTGTAATTATTGCGCTAAGGCGAGATACTCTTCATTACATCAACCAAGCTTATTGTGTACTACCAGCTAGTCATAAGCACGCAAGAGATCCACCCGACTTCAGGACCAGACTTCAAGAATACAGCAGAGAGGCCGTCTAAATCATTGGTGAACAGCTGACGAGCAGAGCTACCACTCGAACGAAACACACACACACACACACGCTGACATGCGACGTGCGAATCGACGAGGGACAGAAACCAGTTCCAGCAGAGAGCCGTAGACGTTAAAATATTCACGAACAGCAAGGAAGCAGAGTGTTGCCGAATTTTGAACTCAACGACCGAATCCAGCAGCTCTAAGCAGATTACTTTCTCTAGCGACCGGACCGGGATCAACGAGGGACAATCGGAACAACATCCTCTTCAATAACAGGAAAGCAAAATCCACTTATTTATTTTTCAACATAAAATTTTCTATCTTTTCAATTAAAACATTGTAATTCAAACAATTCAGGTGCCATACAAAAAGCAAAGACTCTAGTAATTAAAAATAAATTCATTGTGATAATCTGTATAGCAGTCTAAGTCATTAGTAAGCTGTAGTTAAGAAAATAGAAGTAGTATAAAAGCGCTATACAAATCTTAACTAACAATCTAATTATTAGTTCATACTGCAGTATAACAGAAGTCAAATCACTAGAAATGAAATAACGTGAACTAGACTGTCACGTCTAATTGATTTTTGAATAATTATTCTAATTAACTTCAGAGTTTTTATATTTTGTTGCATTAACGTTAAATTCAATTTAGTTAAAGCAATTTAATCAAATCAAATCAATTAATTAATTAAATTTTCAATTGCAATTAACTCGCCAAATAACGAGTTTAGTTTCTTTTCAATTATTAACCAATCGAAAAGCATTGGTCAACATTGATTCATTGTTTAGACTGTAAGAAATTGATAATATAATAACCATTTTATTCTTGTGTGTTGTTGGAGTAATAAACAACGTTTTATTACCCCATATTACAGTGTTTTATTGTTGTACGATAAAGCCTACCAGTCTCACAAAACTCTCCCCCTTTAAAGTAACTTATTTTGTGTGTTGTTGCAATAAATTTGAGATACTAGCTTGCGAACTTCAAATCCAAAATCCACACGCCCTAGTCAGAAGAATCCGCAAGATCGGACAGCAGGTAGGTACTCATACACAACACGACACAACAACAACGCACATAAGTAGAATTACAATATATTTATATATACATATATGTATATATATGGATACATACTTAACATGATATAAAACATTTAAATTTCAAATAATTAAATTCATTATCAAAAATCTCTTAAACATCTCGATTTACCATTGTTTACGCAAATGACTACTGCTACCATTAACTAATACAGAACATAATTAATAAAAAATACAAAGTTATTCGATACAACAGATACATGGATAAATAAAACAACCTCCTTCAATACTTCAGTGTTATCGCACCATTACAATAATCATCAATTTTATCTTCTTTTTATTCAATCAGAAATTATTTAGTAACAATTTAAAAACCTTCTTCCACACACACTATGGCCCCCCCTGGACTATAGCGCCCAGTTGCCTCCACAAGAACTAAAAGTTTATTTAGGGTGTAGACGCTGCCTACACCGTTCTTGCTTCAGCATTACAAAACATTCGGCATTACTGAAGCCCGAGGACACCAGTAATCCTACTAAAAATTAGTCATATGTCCTTATATGGTCTACCATCCCATTCAATGGATAGCCGCTGTTCCATAGTTCTGGTGATTCCCCTGAATTTACCCCCTGGTTCATTTCTAAATTCACCTCTTACAATGATAACAAGCTATGGCCAGACTTAAGCAGCATGTGACGTAATGTGCCCTAACCATAGCCAGTCAAAGCTGAGCCAATTCCATGGTCAGGGTTCGGTGAGGCCATGACCACCCGAAAATGGGGAATCACTTTAGTTTAAAATATATTACATCTACATTACCACTATAAGTCACAAAAGGAAAAGAACTCATTATTTGTTACACCAAATTTCATAAACATTACTCATTAGTGAAATTTCATTTATATTTCACTGTCTCTTTATCAGTTCTATATTACCACCATAGATTCACTATGTTCTTTAAATTACTCCACTTCCCCTATAGATTACACACAACATTAGTTTTATTCACAATGTACATCATTTTACTTTTCATTACTACCAGACATTTCTTATTTCTGATATTTCAGCTACTATCTATCATAGAGTTAACCTAAACACGCACACATACTCTCTCTTTTATTTTCAAACACTTTTCTCCAGCTACAAAATAACAAGTGCACTATCACGCGAATTGGTCACCTTAACATTCCTACTTTAAATCTAAATTACAACTACTTCTTTAAGCATAGCTATAATCCGTCATAAGTTCGACTGCCATTTAAAATTATTTTGGTATGTCATTACCCAGTAGCATGGTTACTTCTTACTGACCATCCTATTGGGTAATGAAATAGCTCCTAACAAGTCGCACTTGTTATTTAATTTAATTTTGGATGTTCTATTTCATAAAATAAAACCATTGTTTGTTCGTGGATATTTGCTAATTAACAAAATTTTTTTTTTATACGATCCACGAACTTTAGGGGTCCTCCTCCCCATTCGATAATACCATTTAAATTTCTACTTGCACCAATTTGTGGAGTAGGACCATCGTTGCTTTCACCACCAGATGGAAGTTACCTCCAACCATGGTCCGCCTCCAAACAGCCAAAATCCACAGTCAGGGATGGTGAAGCCGTGACCGCCTGAAAGTGGGGAAGAGTCCCTTCTGAAAACCAATAAAATATATTACAATTCATTTACTTACTGTGACCAATATAACTTCAAATTCGTCGCGTTCTGTGTACCTACTATCTCCTGCGTTGTTGGGTTTCGTAACACGTATGCGTTGTTCATTTTTATCTCTATCACTTCATATGGTCCCTCGTATAATAGAAAAAACTTCTTTATCTCTTTATCTTGTGCGCTAGACAAATCGTGTCTCCTTACCAATACTAAATGTCCTACCTCATATTTAGTCCACTTACCTTTTTCATCATGCCTACGCTTTCTCCTTTCCCCTTTGGTGAGTAAACTTTCATTTGCTAGTTGGATTTTCACATTCACGTCTACGGTCTGATTTTCTGGTGGATAATCAAAAAGTTGTGCCAATATTCTAGGTGGCCTTGTTCCCTTGATTAATTCATGTGGAGTAAACCCGGTGGATTCATGGGTGGTACTGTTCAACCATTCTTCTACCTTCTTAATGTATCGTGGCCATTCATTATGCTTGGCGTGACAATAGGCTCGAAATATCCTACCAATTTCTCACATCACCCGTTCTGCCTGATTGGACTTGAAGTAGTACTCGTGAATTAGTAATTAAAATATTCACTAAAATATTGAAATTGTGTCACCTACCTTTATTTGGACATCAAGTGTAAATGTTGACGTTCATGTGAAAATTAAACAAGGTGTCGTCTAGTGTACTCGGCAGAGAAAAACAGGTCAATGCAAATTAACAAGTACATATTTATAAGATCATATAAAACATTACTTTATTTCTTTAACATGACATTCATTTCTTTTTTTACGTAATTTTATATAATTATATCACGACATATTGTGATAGCCCATTGTAGGATGATATCAACTAAACATATTAAAAGAAAACTAAATATTGAAAATATACATTATAATCGGTACACCTTAAATAATTAACGCAACCCAGTGTTTTTGTTCATTACGTAATTTCACACTCCCATACTGTGACGGTAGCGATATGCGAACATCTGCTCTCCGTTACCAGCGGCCGAGACGTGTCCAACTACGTGCTCGGAGCGAGCCAATCCGGCATCAGCAGCCGCCGAGACGTGACCAACTTCGTGTTCGGAGCTAGCCAATCAGCGATGCCGGTTAGTTAATAAAACCCGGGCCGGCAGAAAATTTTACGCACTCTTCATCGCCACGCCATCGAACGCACTTCATCTCCTCTCCTCTCTCGGACGACATCGGGCGGAGTCAGCCGGAAGGAACAGCCGAAGAATAGAACCGCCGCCGTTCTTGCGTCTTCGCACTCCCGTTCCGCGCCAGCGATGGATTTCGCTGGGCCGGCAGCCGACTCTACAACCGGTGCCGAAAGAAGAGGAGGACTGCAGTACGCCACGATCAGCGGGCGCAGCCGCCGAACATCTCAGCGCGGCACGACCAACATCACCGTTCTCGCCACTCGGTCCTTTTTAGGGCCACCAAAAACGATAGTGTGTACGATTGGCGCCAGTTGTCATGCGGCAAGCCTTTTGTCCGGTGACAAGTGGCGCCCAACGTGGGGCGACGATCATCTTGCGGATGCAAGATCCAGCCACGCCAGCGAGCTACCAGCCAGCACACCAATCAACATGGCGCCCAACAGACACCTCTACAACATCTGGAGAAGAGCAGTTGGCTGGGTACCGGAGAGCATTCAAGACCCGGCGGAGTTGTGACGGTAGCGATATGCGAACATCTGCTCTCCGTTACCAGCGGCCGAGACGTGTCCAACTACGTGCTCGGAGCGAGCCAATCCGGCATCAGCAGCCGCCGAGACGTGACCAACTTCGTGTTCGGAGCTAGCCAATCAGCGATGCCGGTTAGTTAATAAAACCCGGGCCGGCAGAAAATTTTACGCACTCTTCATCGCCACGCCATCAAACGCACTTCATCTCCTCTCCTCTCTCGGACGACATCAGGCGGAGTCAGCCGGAAGGAACAGCCGAAGAATAGAACCGCCGCCGTTCTTGCGTCTTCGCACTCCCGTTCCGCGCCAGCGATGGATTTCGCTGGGCCGGCAGCCGACTCTACAACCGGTGCCGAAAGAAGAGGAGGACTGCAGTACGCCACGATCAGCGGGCGCAGCCGCCGAACATCTCAGCGCGGCACGACCAACATCACCGTTCTCGCCACTCGGTCCTTTTTAGGGCCACCAAAAACGATAGTGTGTACGATTGGCGCCAGTTGTCATGCGGCAAGCCTTTTGTCCGGTGACAATACATACACACACACACACATATATTGTAACATTACAACGTTGCAAAGTTGCATAATATTATATTGTATGCGTACACATGTAATTTATGTTTGTGATGCCCCACGTTGGAAGCGACAAATTTATGCAATGTAACAAATTGCAAATTTAATATAATTTAAATTTGTGGAGCCCCACGATCTTGGAGCGCCAAATTTATGCAAAGTTACATATACATAAAATTAGGCGTGTCAGGTGTATCTGCAATAAGAACTCTATGTAACTTGAAACGGTAATTAAAATTTATTTGATACTATTAAAAAATGTGCACATGGCACTGACTTCGATTTTAAACATTCGTTATTATTTGTTATTATGCCATAAGGCTTAAGCTATATACATCCTTACTGACTAAATATTCTATTCTACTAATTATTGTATAAAAGAAAAATCTCATTTTCAGACTACTCAGTCAATTAATGTGTCTCAAAATATCAATATTTAAATCTCTTTTTCTATATTGTAATGTACTCAAAATATTAATAGTTATTGAATTTATCTTTTGTTTCTCAGTACTGTTTTCTCAAATACTAATTGTTTTCATTTAAATGCTTTGTAATCATTTATATCATATTAATTTGAGCTCTCGTTACGTTAATCGTATTTCTAAAACATCTATGATTTTAATTCTACTTTACAAGAAACATTGCTCTTACTTTTAAATAAAATAGAAATGTCTTTAATTGTCTTTGAGTTCTTGGTATGATTAAGATATAAATAAGTTGTTTATCACCTTATTGTCGTCAATCATACTCAATCATTTTTTGATTTCCATCGGTATTCGTCCTCGTCTCGCCTCCAGCGTCGGCTGTCTCTCTTCTCCTCTTGTCCAGCGTCGGCTGTCTCTCTTCTCCTCTTGTCCAGCGTCGTATCACTCTCTCTCTCTCTCTGGAACACTCCTCTTGTCCAGCGTCGTATCTCTCTCTGGAACTCTCCTCTTGTCCAGCGTCGTATCACTCTCTTGTCTAGTGTCGAATCATTCTCTGGAACTCTCCTCGTGCTGTTTCTGACGTTAATGGATCTTCTTAAGTAGTGCTGTTATTAATTAAAATGATTGTCTTTACAGCTTAGTTACATATTTGTACGTAACTGGCAAATTTAAACTGTTAACAAAAAAAAATAAATACGCCGTGCTGACGGGCATAAGCTCCCGCTGCACCGTGGATGATTCAAGAAAGAGAACCACTGTAGCTTGCGTGTCCTATTTATACCCATGTCTTGGTCGACACCTGCAGTGGTACGAAATCGACATGTTAGAAACTGTCTCTGGATTCAGTTCTCCCGACTCTTTGTCAAATTCGCTATTTTTTTAATTTCTGCGAATTGCAGAGTCCTGTAAGTATACTCTTATACTTATCTTATAACTATTTTTATCACACATGTTCACTGTAATTTTGGACATTGCAACTTAACCCTTTCGATTTGTACATAGTTATTTCACTATTACACTCGTACGGTGTGTCACTTTCGCGTGGTTTTCGTACACAGTATTTAGTAAATTTTATTACATTTTATTGTGGTTTTGGATTTTAATTCTTAATTATAGTTTATGAATAATTACGGAAAAACAGTAATTGTGCAATTATTCATCTTGGGGTGGCAAACTCGCCTGCAGAGACCTGCGTTCACACACACTAGCAAAATACTGGTGTACACACTTTCAGTTACATTTGTGTGTGTGTGCACGTCGATTCAGGTCGAAACACCTGTTCATATTTTTGTCTGAGTCAAGCTTGCAATCCCTGACATGCTTATTTCTAATATATTATTAATTATTTACAGTTTATTAGGTAAATTTAAATTTTTTATATTCCATGCTCAGTACATCACTTATTTGTACTGTCGCAATATATATATATATATATACTATTTCTTTAAATCCCCATTTTCTTTTTTAATTAATAGCTTTCTTCTTTGTTTTATCCGATTTAAACAGCTGTATTCTATGTTAAAATTTGTTCAAAATATACGAAAAGTTCAAAAGTTACTCATCCTCGTTGCTAATCCTTTCACCACCAATTTGAATTTGTTATTCGCCACTCTGATATTATTTTAAACTTTTAACATTGTTATTAATGAATGTCCACTTGTTTCCGTCCGTTAATACTTTTAAAACCACATTTTATATTACTCGGCCAATTGGATATTTTGCTCGCGAGCACTGTTTTTTGACCGCGCGGTCCTAGAGCTATAAGATGACAGCCGCCAAAATGACGCTCTCAAGATGGCCGAGGATCTTCTGTGTGCTGCAACTTGCGTTGGGATTGGTGGAACGCATCTCGAGGAGCTTACGTCATCTAGTGCCTGGTGGGAAGGAATTCTTCAGGCGTGCTTTTTATCGTGTGACCGTTGGCCGACTCACGTGCGCATACACATGAATTCGCACCCCTTTTGACCATTCACATTCCCAGATGCTGTAATTGCGTTTGTGCGACACGTACGGCTTGGTATGAGAGGGACTGCCAGGTGTTCAAAAATGTCAAGCGTTTGTGATCAAATGTTGTTCAGCTTGTGTGGCTACTACTTTTTACAATTATTAAAGAATAAAATAAATCCCAATAGTTTGTCCCGTTACAATACCCCCCCCCAATGAGAGGTTTTCTGTAGAAACAGAAAAACTCTCATTGCCTAAAAACCTAAGAGGATCAGCTAGGATATGGCGCCAACAAACCCCCTTTAATCCTTATTATAATCATGGGTAACTTACCCCTCTAGTCCGGTGACTATGGCTGCACCTGAATGACATTGCTGGACTTCTCTGGTCGAGATCCCAACGCCGCAAAGTCAGACAGGCACCCGCCACAGTATCACCAAACTCTGTAACATTGAATCACAAATATCAACTACGGGCTTTTCAACATACCACATCCGTAACTGACTTGTTTCCTCTTAGTCGTACTGGTTTGCGTTAAGAAACACTGGTTGCATCTATTCGTATATTCTTACCATACATATATTACATTTGTATATTCAAATAAACATGCTTATTTTACAAAAACCTAACCTCAAAATAAGCAATACCATTTAGGTTAATTTCTGATTACAATTTTTTAGCAGTAAATAACTTTTATTTCCATTTCCATTAATTAAATATTTTACCTGTTGTTTGGTATTATTATTTCAAATCAAAACTAGATTATTCAATCCCCATCATTGCATTTCTATCAGTTATCATTTATTTTGTAATTCAAAATAAATTAAAATAAATAAATTCAAAAGAAATCCAAGTTCATTACCAAAATTAACATTTTAATTTAATTAGATCATCTCCTTCCATTAATTACCTTAATTACATTACTTAAAACTTTTTACATTAATTAAATCCCTTCACCTAAAATTTAATTACCTCATAGTCAAACACTGTAAATTACTTCAAAACAATTTTAATTTATTTAACTTCATCTGGTATTTATTTACTTCATAATAAAAATTCCTCTATCATCTTCATAACCTGCCCATCAAAACTTTCAAATTTACTACCAAATTCCTATCTTTTCATTGAATTTAATTTTCATTCTACACACATTCCTAATGATACACTGTCAATTATTCAAAAATAAAACTTATTACTACCCTAAAATCGATTGCCACTACAAATTGATTACAACAATATAATATACACAAGATACTATGAATCAGCTGATATCTTGATATCTTATCAAAGTAGCATAACCTCATATAGAGAACATAAAAGCATAATACAATTTTTTTTTTTTACCTCTTCTATTTCCATTAAGATTCATAGTTATTATCTACATTATAAAGCATACTACTTTGGTTATTTTTTATACAATACAAAATTTGATTATATACTACACAGAAAGTTATTCAATACAAGAGATACATAAATCATCACAACAACCTTCTCCGGTACTTCAGTACGATTAACACAATTACAATAATTATCAATGTAATTTTCTCTTTATTTAGTCAGAGCTTACTTATTAACAACTTAACAACCTTCTTCCACACACACTATGCCCCCCCCGGACTGTAGCGCCCAGTTGCCTCCACAAGAACTGAAGTTAAGGAGGAATTTGGTCGTCTCCTGTCCTTGCTTCAGCGTTACAAAACATTCAGTATTACTGATGTCCGAGGACACCAGTAATCCTACTAAACTTAGGTATATGCCCTTAAACGGCCTACCATCCCATTCGATGGATAGCTGCTGTTCCATAGTTCTGGTGATTCCCCTGATTTACCCCCCCCCCCCCGGTTAATTTCTAAATTCACCTCTTACAATGATAAGAAGCTATGGCCAGACTTAGGCAGAACGAGACACAATGTGCCCTGACCATAGCTAGTCAAAGCTGAGCCAATTCCATGGTCAGGGTTCGGTGAGGCCGCGACCGCCCGAAAATGGGGAATCACTTTAGTTTATATTACACACAATACAATTACATGTTTCGATTCCTACACACATACATAATCAACATAATAGACATTAACCTTTGAACATTAACATTGCTACATTAAACTAAACAATTCACCTTTAAATAATTTGTATAGAAAATTTTAAACATTACAACTTTAACTTTCTATTAACTCTTTTTACATCAACCTTTAATTATTGATCATTTATTATGCCATTAAATTCTCCACAAATTCAAATCTATTATCAACCTTCATTTTGCATAACATTTCACAATAATATTTTACCTAAGTTAACTTCTTTCAAACTCATTTAGTGCCATTATAAGACTCTTTTATTTTACTTCAAGGTCATTATCAAATTCATACTTACATATGGTCAATCACTCCCTCTAATAAACACATGATTACTGTCATTAATTCCAAAAATATAAACAATTCATCCCCACAAATATCACGTACAACCATGTGTACCTTCTGATACATTATATAACAACCATATTACTCCACAACTAAACACATTTTTATTTTGACTCATTTACTGTTTATTATCAAGTTTAAATCTTATAAATATCGTTTAAATTCATTATCAAAATCTATTTATACCTTATTAATTAATTACGAGGGACATTTCATAAATAATGCACAGGTTGGCAACACTGCGTAGTGAAGGACGCGTTGATAGTGATTGTTATGTCAGTTGTAGTTCAAGGCTTGAGGAAGAAGCATGTGCTTTTGTTTCATCAATACCGTGTATTGTTTTTTAATAACGCGATTTAGAAATGGAGCCTGCACCGGTCTCAGGTACTGTGACTGGTGAGGATCAAAGATCATACATTAAGATCGATACTTTACGTGGCAAAAACCCAACCGAAATTCACAATGCTTTAAGTGAAGTGTGCGGTGCGTTAACAGTGGACCGTAGTACAGTTTCTCGCTGGGCAAATCGTTTTCTTGAAGGTCGTGTAAGCATAAACGACGACGCAAGACCAGGAAGGCCGAGAACAGCAACAGATGAAAGAAGTGTGAAACTTGTGGCAGATGCTCTTGAAGAAGATCGTCGTGTGACATGTGAGGAAATTTCTGAAGCCACAGGAATTTCAACAACGTCCGTATTCCGAATTCTGACACAAAATTTGAACAAGAGAAAAATTTCTGCGCGATGGGTCCCTGACTGCTTGAGTGCTGAATAGAAGCAATGTCGCCTGGACATTGCGACCTTGCTGAAACTAAGATTTGACGGTGAAGGTCAAGCTTTCCTGCATTGAATCATCGGTATTGATGAAACGTGGGTTAGAGACTTTGAACCGGAGTTGAAATCACAGTCAAACGAGTGGAGAGGTCAATCCTCCCCATGTCCAAAAAAGTTTCGTCGAGCTCAATCCAAGGTGAAACAAATGATGATCTTCGCTTACGATCATCATGGAATCATTATGACAGACAGAGTTCCATGTGGTCGAAGTGTCACAGGACTGTATTATCGTGATTTTATTCAAAAACAACAGAAAAATGTACAAAACCCGACCTCAGTTGCTCAAAGCTGGGCCACTCATTCTCCATGACAACGCTTGCCCGCACGTCGCCAGTACCGTAGCTAAAAAGCTGCGTGAATACGGTTGGGAAGTGTTACCTCATCCACCCTACAGTCCTGACATGAGTCCTCCAGACTTTGACTTATTACCAAAGTTGAAACAACCCATGCGAGGACATCGTTATTCATCTCTTGAAGAGCTTTCTGCCGCCGTTACCCAAGCCGTTCGTCATATGAACAAAGATGGCGTATTAGATGGAATTGCAAAGCTTTCTACACGTTGGAACATGGTAATTGAGAAGCAGGGAGACTATATTGAAGGATTGTAAAGAGATGTTGTCAGAAAATAAACATGTAAGCAAATAAAAAAATTATGTACATTATTTATGAAATGTCCCTTGTAACTAATTCATCTCAGTCAGTTTTTTACAACACCAAGTTACTTTAATTACAATAGTCAAAACAATTATAATTCATTTATTATCACCTTCATAATTATTCTCATTATTTGTTTAGTTTGATAAAATATTATTATTATTATCATTCTTGAAATCCGTTCCTACTACATACACACATTGTTTACATCAAATACATTTTACAACACAAACACAATTTATCTCACTATGAATTTATTTACAATTTTTTCGTCATATTTTTCTGTTTACCACACCTCATTTCATAAAGCAGTCCAGTTCAAAACCAAACTACTTACATAGTTAAACGTTCATAAACATTAATTGTTTACCCCCCATCATCGTATAATAACCTGGTTTTATGTCTACACCACTCATCTACAATTACAGACACATTTTTATTATTATAATTATAATAATCATTATCCTTACTTTTTTCCATTGTATCATTATAGTAACTAAATATTATTGCATACTATCAATTCAAAATTCCTGTCAACATTGGGTATAGTAAATTCTCCATTAGTATTTTCCGTTAGCATTAGGTAAGTTATATCATTATATTCACTTACTACATCAGTTATCTCATAAGGTAAGTAATCGATATCCCCAACCTTATCATTATTTGCTGTACTACCTATTTCACACGGTAAATATACAATATTATTAACTCTTGTAATATCTAACCTCTCTGCTAATTCGTTATAATCTCTGTTCAGCTTAAATATTTCTATCACTCTCTGTCTCTCTCTCATAATCACTTTGTATTTCCATCAAAACTCCATTGCCGCTATTATTATTTATTTTACTTTCTAACACCACATTTTTAACTATATCATCATAATTACCACTAGTTTTAAATTCGTCACTTACCTTATTATTTGTACCTTTGTTATTTTTGTTCTCGTTACACTCACCTGTAACTGTATCATTTTCTACCTCCTCCTTCAAAGTTCTACTTTCGTTTACTTCGTCTTGTATTTTATTTATATTTATAATTATCCCGCCTTTCATTCCCGCAATAATCTCATTCCGTTTTTCTAGTTTCTTATTTATTTCTCTTACTTTTTCGTCTTGCTTGTTTATTTCAGTTTTTAACTCTATGTTACGTGCCCTTATCGCTGACTTGATTTCATTTCTAAATTCATTCAAACTTGTTCTCAAATTATCTGACTTTAACTCTACGCTACTTGTATTTATCGCTGACTTGATTTCGGATTTGATTTCATTTAAGCTTGTGTTCAAGTTATTATATCCTGACTTCATTTCAGTTTTAATTTCATTTAAACTCGGGTTTTGTTGTCAAATTTCTCATTTTGTTGGTCAAACATTCCCGGCATCATTTCTATCATCAACGCTAATTGGTTAGATACTTTATTTAAAAAAATATTTCTACTACTATCTTGTGTAACGTTTAAAATTGATCCCCCCTCTACACCCTCACATAAATTTGCATTTGTATTTTTCTCTGCCATTTCGACTAGGTTGTAAACTATTTAATTTAAATTTACAACGTCCCTGTTCGGGCGCCATTTGAAGTAGTACTCGTGAATTAGTAATTAAAATATTCACTAAAATATTAAAATTGTGTCACCTACCTTTATTTGGACGTCAAATGTAAATCTTGAGATTCATGTGAAAATTAAACAAGGTGTCGTCTAGTGTACTCGGCAGAGAAAAACAGGTCAATGCAAATTAACAAGTACATATTTATAAGATCATATAAAACATTGCTTTATTTCTTTAACATGACATTCATTTCTTTTTTTACGTATTTTTATATAATTATATCACGACATATTGTGATAGCCCATTATAGGATGATATCAACTAAACATATTAAAAGAAAACTAAATATTGAAAATATACATTATAATCGGTACACCTTAAATAATTAACGCAACCCAGTGTTTTTGTTCATTACATAATTTTCACACCCCCATACATACACATATATACAGTGGAACTTGGTTATTACGGCTTCGGCTGTTACGTCAACTCGGGTGTAGCGTTATTTTGTCATAAGTCCGGTCAAACTGATATCTTTAACATTATAAAAATTCCCGGTTTTAACGTCACTAAATATTGTACTACTCTGTTATAGCGTCAAACATTTCTCAGATATTTTACTCTAAATTTCATATAAACGTATATATGTGCGCGCGCTACGCCCATGGCTACGGACATACATTGTATGCAAGCGATAAGCACTGTAACAGGACCGCCGGCGCCAGCCGGTGTCTGGTGACTGACATGTCTCCCCACCACTCTCACCGGGTCAGTAGCACTGCGCGTCTTGAGGCTATCGTTCACGCCAAGCTGTTACAGTATTTACAGTATTGTTTACACGTAGTCTCATCTCTGTTTTTGGTTGTTATTGTTTCTGTATCTGCTCGTACTGTGACAGTTTCTTTTGTGTGTTTTATAACTTAAGTTTTGGTAGCCACTGTTTATAGAATTTTATACGTAGGTCTACATTTTTATACAGTAATCATGGCAACTTCTAGTACAAAAAGAAAGGTTCCGTCTATTCAAGAGAAAGTACGTGTAATTAGATCATATGAAAGCGGACGTAAAATAGCTTATGTATGCCGTGACTTTGGTTTAGTGAATTTCACTGTACGTTCAATTTTAAAAAACAAAGACAAAATTTTAAAAAAATTTGAGGAAGATGGAGAAAAAATTAAAAAAATTAGGAAATGCAAACGTGGTGATGTGGATGCAGCATTATTGAAATGGTTCAAACAGTGTCGATGTTCAGATATTCCTGTGAGTGGACCAATTCTGAAAGAGAAAGCTACAGAATTTGGAAAATTGTTTGGTATTGATTTTACGTGCTCCAACGGATGGCTAGATCGATTTAAGGCCCGACACTCGATTTCCTTTGCAAAAATTTGTGGTGAGGCAAAATGCGTAGATCTGAACGTTACAGGCGATTGGGTGCATAACACTTGGCCAGAAATTAGACGATCATATAAAGATGAAGACATCTTTAATGGAGATGAAGCCGGAATTTTTTATAAATTAACTCCAGATAAGACTTTCAAATTTAAAAATGAAAAGTGCGTTGGTGGGAAGCTCTCTAAACAAAGAGTTACAGTTTTTGTTTGTGCGAACATGACGGGAACCGAAAAAAGGAAACTTTTAATTATCGGGAAAAGTTTGCATCCTAGATGTTTTAAAAACATAAAAAAACTTCCTGTAAGTTACACTGCCAACAAAAAAGCGTGGATGACTTCTAGTATTTTTGAAGATGAACTAAGAAAGTGGGATAAAGAACTGTCATCGAAAAACAGAAAAATTCTACTTCTAGTTGACAACTGTGCAGCCCATTCAAAGTTAAATTTGACAAACATTAATCTGGTCTTCTTACCGGCCAACTCTACGAGTGTCCTGAACCTATGGACCAAGGCATCATTAGAAGCCTAAAGTGTCACTACCGCAAGCAACTTTAAAAAAAAATTATTTTCTGTATGGACACGGCGCAACCTGCCACAATTTCACTCTTAGATGCAATACAATTCCTAGACGACTCTTGGAAGAGTGTAACACAGAAGACGATAGCAAAATGCTTTAGTAAAGCACAACTCGTACATGAAAATTTACCCGCTGATGACGAAGACGACGACTTGCCGCTCTCGGAGTGGATTAAGAAATTCGACGTAAATGAATTTGGAAATGAACTTGATTCTTATGCATCAGTGGATGACCAAGTAGAAACATTCCAAGTGTTGAGTGACGCAGAAATTATCGCAGAAGTAAAAAACATAGAAGCAGAAAATAGTGTTGAAGAAGATGCTGAGCAAGAGGAGAATGCCGACATCGTTTGTCCGACAGTATAGGAAGCAATGAGAGCCGCCGAAACTCTTTCACGATTTTACTGCTTTAGAGAGACGTCTGACGACACGTACAATGCAGCGCAGCATCTCCACAGCACAACAGAAAGAATTTATTTTTCAGAAAGGAGCGTTCAAAAGAAAATTACGGATTACTTTCGACAGTAAGCCTAAATGTAAGTTACATGTACTTTCTTTTGATCTTTTAAAATATTCTTCATGCTGTTTGTATAAATGAAATGCAGTTTGTAAACTTTAGAATAAATATCACGAATAATGCTAATAATGCAAAGATCTTTTTTTTAATTTCTCCTTCCTTACTAGTGATTAAAAAGGGTCTTTTATAACGACTCTTTTATAACGTCACTCGGACATAACGTCATTATTTTTTTGGTCCCTTCAATGACGTTATAACCAAGTTCCACTGTATATACTATTTCTTTAAATCCCCATTTTCTTTTTTAATTAATAGCTTTCTTCTTTGTTTTATCAGAATTTAAACAGCTGTATACTATGTTAAAATTTGTTCAAAATATAGGAAAAGTTCAAAAGTTACTCATCCTCATTGCTAATCCTTTCGCCACCAATTCGAATTTGTTATTCGCCACTCTGATATTATTTTAAACTGTTAACATTGTTATTAATGAATGTCCACTTGTTTCTCACTCCGTTATTATTTTAAACTATTAACATTGTTATTAATGAATGTTCACTTGTTTCCGTCCATTAATACTTTTAAAACCACATTTTATATTAGTCGGCCGATTGGATATTTTGCTTGCGAGCACTGTTTTTTGACCACGCGGTCCTACAGCTATAAGACGACAGCCGCCAAAACGATGCTCTCAAGATGGCCGAGGATCTTCTGTGTGCGGCAACTTGCATCGGGATTGGTGGAACGCATCTCGAGGAGCTTACATCATCTAGTACCTGGTGGGAAGGAATTCTTCAGGCATGCTTTTTATCGTGTGACCGTTGGCCGACTCGCACGCGCATATGCATGAATTCGCACCCCTTTTGACCATTCACATTCCCAGACGCTCCAATTGCTTTTGTGCGACACGTACGGCTTGGTACGAGAGGGACTGCCAGGTGTTCAAAAATGTCAAGCGTTTGTGATTAAATGTTGTTCAGCTTGGGTGGCTACTACTTTTACAATTATTAAAGAATAAAATAAATCCAATAGTTTGTCCCGTTACAGACTGTGGATGGTATACTGCCGTGTGTTTGGGTATGATGCCTTCCCACCCTAGAGTCTGTCTCCACCTACCGCTGATGAATTGGGGGTCCGTGATCGGATAAAATTATCTTTGGCTTACCTACATTTACCATGTAATCTCTTGTTATCTTTTCACTCAGCACCCTGCTCGTCACTCTCTTCACACTATATAACCTAACAAACTTAGAAAAAGTGTCCAAAACAACAAAAACATACATTACTCCACCTCTACCCTTGGGCAATGGCCCATATAAATGTACAGCCACTAAATCAAACGGTCTCTTCACTTTAACATAATTAAACTCCCCTTCTACCTTCATAATTCACTACTTTCGACTTCTGACATAAATCGCATCCCCGTAATAATCTTCTAACTCGCCTCTCCATATTCTTAAAAACACAAGACTCCTTTAAAACATTTGCACACTTTTTTGCCCCAAAATGCCCATACCTTATATGACAATCCCAAATAATTCTATCTATAAACTCATCTGGTACAACCATCCTCCAATCACGCTCACCCTCTTCTACTTTCTTGAACAAAATTCCCTGATATATTTGAAAATGTGTATTGTATTCAGACCCATCTACATCCGCTTCTAAACTAGCAATTATTTTACCCGATTTATTATCTGATCTTTGCATGTTCTTAATATCCCTTAACTCCTCACCAAAAATTCTATCTTCCCTTGTTAAACGAAAAATTTCTATCTCCTTAAGATCCCTCCCTGTTTTATTTTCTGTGACATCTACCCTGGAAAGAGTGTCCGGTACTTTATTGTCTGTCCCTTTAATATACTCCCATGAGAAATTATACTTTTGTAATGTTAGTACCCACCTGGTTAGACGGCTATGGGTTAACCTGCACGTGTTCAGAAATGACAGCTCTTTGTGGTCCGTTCTGATGACTGTCCTGTTCCCCAAAATGTATGTGCGGAACTTTCCCACCGCGAACACAATACTGAGCAACTCCTTTTCCGTAGTTGTGTAATTCTGCTCGGCCGCCAAAAGGGATCTGCTGGCGAAGGCTATTGTTTGATGTTCCCTGTCGCTATCCTCCTGGTATAATTCTGCTCCCAGGGCGATGTTACTGGCATCAGTCTGTAAATAAAAAGTTTTCAAAAAGTCAGGGTGATTCATCATTATCATATAGAAAATTTTCTTTTAATCTCCTCGAATGCATCCCTTTCCTTCTCTCCCCATTTCCACTGTTTATTCTTTTGTAAAACGGCACTTAACCTTGACGTCGTCTGTGCGTAGTTTTTCTGAAATTTTCTATAAAAGTTACACAGACCCAAAAAACTTTGTAGCTGTTTAATATTCTTCGGTTCTGGAAAGCGCATTATAGCTTCTACTTTATCAGGGTTAGCTAGCATTCCCTCTGGAGTAATAATAAAACCTAAAAAGTGTATTTCAGTTTGCAGAAACTTAGACTTCTCCCAATTAACCGTTAGACCCCCATTTTGTAATTTATCTAACACATATTCAAGATGTTCTAAATGTTCCGAAAATGTTCTTGATGCTATTAATATGCCATCAACGTATACTGTTAGAAAATCTAAGTCCTTAGGTTGCAATATCATATCTAAACATTTTATGAAACTTGCTACACTAGTGTTAAGTCCAAATGGCAAACGTTTAAACTGATAGTTCTTACCATTGAAGAGAAATGCAGTATACCTTCAACTCTCTGCTGCTAGTGGAACTTGCCAATATCCTGCTGTCAAATCTAAAGATGTCATGTACTTGACTCCGCTGAACTTCTGAAAAATCTCATTTATGGGTTCCGGTGACTCCCGGTCAGGTATTATAATTTGATTTATTTTCCTAGCATCTAAACATAATCTTACCCTTCCATCTTTCTTTATTACCACTACTAACGGATTCGAATAAGGTGATATCGATCTCTCAATAATGTCTCCCTCCATCATTCTATTCAATTCCTCTTGCACAGCTCTCCTCTTTGAAAACGGTATTGGATAACTCCTCTGCATGTAGGGTGTGTGTTCCCGAACCTTCAACTCGCAACATAGTTCCTGGCTTTTCCAGGCAACTCTGCAAACACATCTCTAAAACGTTCCAGAACTGCCCACAACTCCTCACGTTGGGGACTCCCTACAACCCCACCCTCATTAAAAAATTTATCCGCCCTTTTTTCCCATATTCTCTCATCACTCACATGCATCTCTCCCTCTTCATTCTCTACAATCTCACTCTCTCGACATATATTCACTTTTGTTTCTGTGTCTCCATCGCCTACCCGCTTTTGTATCATTTTTACTCCCGTAACTCTAATCTCGTCTAACACCCTCTTAAAATTAACCCTGACTGGTTCACTCCCACTATTAAATTCTACTACTCGTTTATGAAAATCTATTACTGCTTTATTCCTCTCCAAAAAATCATTCCCTAAGATTACATCTAAGCTTAGTCCCTTAAGTACTAGAAAAGTATTTTCAAACTCAGTTTCATTAATGAATATATTTAATTGTACTTGTTTAGTAACCCTTTTACTCCGTACTCCTGTTACCCCCACTACAGTTATGCCCGCAGCTGGTAATGATGGAGTATTTTTATTTATTTCTTTTAATTCTCCCATTACATTTTCTGAAACTACAGTACTAATATCTCACTTCCTGTATCTATTAATGTTTTAAAACTCTTACCTTCTATGGTGACGATTACCTCCGTCAATCCGGTTTTTGTCTCTATAATTTCTGTGTCATCTTCCTCCAACAAGTCCTTTGTCATATCCGTTTGTATTACATTACTATTATATTCGTCTGTTATCTGGACCCTGTCGTTCTCTGTTGACAATGGTGTGGTCCTTGCTTCCATTGTCGGCCTCAGTTTTCCGTTCTGGCGGTGGTACTGCCCTGCATATTTCCCCTCTCTTTCCGGTTGTTATTTCCCCAACTCCTTGCTACTCTCCCGCGGTCATCTCCTGCCCGCTGTGGTATATTGTTCTGTGACGACGTAGTTCCACTCCGCTGTTCCGGCCTTGGTTTCCTGCACCTGAAACAAAAATTCCTGATGGCGTAGTTGTCTCCCGAGCATCCTATACATTTCCAACCCCCGTCTCAACTATGATTTTCTCGTTTAATGTATGCTTGTACCGGTTGTGCACCCCTCAGTGGCGGCTCGTCATGTGACGCAGGTGAAGCGCTGCTTTACCTAAAATAACTGGTTCAATGTGTTTCTTTTTACACAAAATTATTTTCAATTTTTAGTCAATTTTTTGTTTAAAAATATTTTTTTAAATTAAATTTCGTCTATAATAATTAAAATAACATTTACAAGCGATGTAAATAGGTTACAGAAGCTGCACTTCGCTGCAATCACATACTACTCCACGTATAGTAAGCCTACTGGTGGCGGAAAGCGGATCGTAGAAGCAGCTTTATCAGTTAACACTTTCTGGTCTAAGCCCGAGTATATGCAGGGCAGTATTATTTTTGCCTAGTGGACGCAGCAGCACGAGTATCCGTTTGATTTACTGTCACTTTACGGGTACATCTAGGTTTATTGCTTTCGTATCGATATACGATTGTGTACAGTGCACTCTGGTTTCAATTTTCATAAATGTAATCACATTTTAAACAGCTGATGCAATTTGTTTTTAGCGCGGTTTCTAATATCTTTCATTGTGTGTTTATCACTAGCGTGTGTTCATTGTTGTTTTTCTAAATAAAGTGAGCGAAGTATTAAACAAAACTAACAAAAAGCCTTTATGTATACAAAAATTTTTCTAAATGTACCACAGAGTTGCCAATTACCTCTAGAACCAAAGTTCCAAATCTTTTATTTTATTAAAAATTTACATTTCGAAAAAAGTATTATATTATTTGTAACTTTGTGTGTATATTAATGTAATATTTTAATAAAGTAATGTTTAAATATTTATTTGATATGTAATACAAGTATACATATAAAAAGTCTTAAGAAATACAGAATCAGGAAAGTTGGTAAAATTTGCCAGACTGGAAGGACAATACAGGAAACTGTACCCTCAGACTGGAAAGTGTTAATATGTCACTAACAACGCTCGGTTTATGACGGTTGCCATGACAACGTATATGCCATACTCAGCGTTACCCCACACACATGAAGCAGTGTCGTGTGCTGTTTTTTAGTGGTGTACGTGTACAGTGCTTTACCTATCCAGCGCTTTTGTTTTGTTCATCGTGTTCGGTCGTGTGTGAAGTTTTTACAGAATGTTTCCTTCACATGATCTGGTATGTGTTTTATTGGAAATGCCATTTTCAAGATGGAATAATGATGATAAGAAAAACATTTTAAGCTGTGAAAAACCTATGCCTATATTGAAAGTAAATAAAGTTGCAAAAATAAAGGACAAGGTGTACAATCACAATTTTAAACAAAATTGGTATTCAACGTTCGAGTGGTGGTGTGGCAGTTATTATTTAAATAAACTTTTTTGTATGCGCTGCTTAATTATTAGTGTTAAATCAAGTGAGTGGAATAAGAAGGGCTTTGTTGATTTCGGTAACGTTACTCGTGCTCTTTCCAAACATGAAGGTTCTTCTGAGCACATGCGTTGTGCATTGAGTTTTTCAAAACTAAAGAAAAATTCAAGTACTATCTAGGATACTTTGAAGGCAAATTCTAGGTCGTATATTAAACACTTCAATGACAACGTTTGGCTTAACAGACATTTCATGCATCTTACTGTCCGTGCAGTTCTTTACTTGGGTAAACAAAAATTAGCATTTCGCGGGCACCACGAAGAGTTACCATCTATTAATCCCGGAAATTTTAAAGAACTCTTAGAAACATTCATATCGATAAGCCCTGTAGATATTCAAGAACACTATAAAAAAAATCTCACCCGTCTTTGCTGGCAATTCTAAGACTATGTAGAATGAAATAATTGACTGCATTTCACAATATATTGATAAGCACGTTGCAGAGGAAACAGAAAATTGTACATTTTTTCAATTCAAGTGGATGATTCCACAGACATTGTCCACAAATCTCAATGTAGCATCATAATTAGATACGTTATTCCCGGAGGAAAGCTGGTGGAAAGATTTTTGGGATTTTATTATGTTAGTTCCAGTCGGACTGCCGACACCCTGTTTCACGTTGTGTCAAGGTCCCTCGAAAAATTTGACTATAAATCAAAACTTATTGCCCAGTGTTTTGATGATGCAAGCGTTTTGTCAGGGGAATTAATTGGTCTTCAGGCAGAAATCAAAGTAGCGGTTTTTGTTCACTGCATGGCGCATCGTTTGAATTTAGTGCTACAACAAAGCTGCAACAGCATTTCAAAATGTCGGATATTTTTTGCCACTGTTAACGGTTTACCCTCTTTTTTCCACAGTTCTGCTAAGTGAACTTACGCAGTAGACACAGTCATTGGAAGACGAATCCCTACTTCCGTTATTGCGCGATGAAAGTCTAATTCCAAAATTGTGAATATTATATATAAGGAATGGGATTCATTAAAAGAAGTATTCACTAAAATTGTGAACGATTCAAATTATGATCTGAATTAAGACTGAAAACCAAATTACAGCTTATTTATGAGGATAAGCAATACAGACAAATGCAACCACTAAATTTTACAGAACTTTTAGCTGACAACAAGAACATCTTTAAAAATGCTTAAAAACTGTTTTGTTTAATAGTAACTATTCCATCAATTAGGCAGATTGATGGCTTCTTAAATAAATTGAATGATTTTGAATGTACGCTTTTGGTTGTCGTCTTTAACGATAATTTTGGAGCCACAGATGTTCTCTTCGATGTGCTACAAAAGAAGTCATTTTGCATTAATTTCTGTATCTCGCAAGTTAAAAATACGCAAACACTCATAAATAGCAAAAGAACTGATGATGCATTTATGAAAATTTTCGATTTAGCTGCTTCAAAAACAACAGTTCCAACTGAATACCATGAGTGGCAGAAAAGAATTACACTCACACGAGATCAACTTTTTGAAAAATACAAAATTCTGTATTATGAAATTTTAGATAACCTTTCAGTACAAATAGCCACACGTTTTAATGATATGGAAAAGCTTCAGTTTGTTACATTAATGGATACTTCTAAGTTCGTAACGTATTCTGAAAACTTTCCCATGGATGCATTAAGTAACTTAAAGGTGTGCTACCCTAATCTGTTTACCGATTTCCAAAGACTGAAAACCAAATTACAGCTTATTTATGAGGATAAGCAATACAGACAAATAGAACCACTAAATTTTACGGAACTTTTAGCTGACAACAAGAACATCTTTAAAAAAGCTTAAAAACTGTTTTGTTTAATAGTAACTATTCCATCCACTAGCGTTTCCGTAGAACGATGTCTTTCTTGTTTAAAAAAATAAAATCATACCTGCGCATCTTTTGTCTCATGATTTCAAAACAAGAAGAAACATATTCACATAATTGTCGGTGTGGGGGGGGGGACCTGCCACTGATTCTGCTTCACCAATCCTCGAAGCCACGAGCCGCCACTGGCACCCCTTTGTGGCATATAATTTCCACTATTGTTCGTACCTGGTTGGTTAGGACCCCTACCTATTTCACGGTCCCTAATGTTTTGAAATACGTCTAATACATTTTCTAATTCATTTATATCCGCTACCTCTCTCGTCATTAGCGTAATTTGTACCTCCCTGGGCAGGTGTTTACTGACATGTCTAACAAACGACCGAAACGGCAATGGCGGTTCTAAGTATTTCGTCCCGTTAAATATCCTCATTACGTACATGGTTATGTTGTTGTTGTGTCCCCCAAAGTTCCCTGTTCCCATGATTCTACTACATAATATTTCCTGGTCCTCTTCATACCAATATTTATTTTGGAACGCTGCCTCGAAATTCTTATAACTACCCCACTCTGTTCTATGTACTTCAGCCCATATTTCAGAACTGCCCTTAAAACATTTTAAAATCTTTAATAATTTCACCTCCCAACTACTGCTATTAAACCGGTTAAATTCCCTTACCCTAATCAGGAACTGCATCGGGTGTACTCTCCGGTTGTCACAACAAAACTGTTCAAGTTCAATATCATCTTTTGCTTCGCGAGTATATAATATTCGCTCCGCAAATGTCCCGGGCATGAAGCACTGAAAAAGAAATTAGTCTGTTGCCACGGGAAGTGGGCACAGTTTGTGGATATCACAACGTGTATTAATTTCATTCATTTGTTTATTAAAATTACAATTTTGCTGTTTTATCTCATCTCTAATCTCATTCAACTTTTCACTAAAATTATTCTTTATCTCATTATTTTGTTCATTTAATTTATCATTCATTTTAGTGTTTACTTCATCAAATTTAGCATTAAAATTACTATTTTGCACTTTCAACTTATCATTAAAATTACTCTTTATCTCCTTATTTCATTCTTTTTTTCATTCATGTTAGTATTTAATTCATCAAATTTATCATTAAAATTAGTATTTTGTTCTTCAATTTTTCATTTAAATTACTTGTTGCATGATCAATGCTCTCGAGTATTTCTTGAGTTGGTATTTCTCATGCGAAGTGCTGCTGGTTTAAGGAATCGGATGTATGTTTTAAAAGAAGAAGTGGACTGTTAACTAGTCGTTTATTGAACAAATTATATAATAAAGCGCATGGCCCATGCAATTACGTATGGCGTACATTGCCAAGATAAATAACGATTGAAGAATGAAAATTATATAAAGAAGTTAAGCAAATAATTAAATTTCACATCGCCACAGCTAACAAATAGAAAAGAGTATTGAGCGAATGAAGGCTGAGGTTTAACTAACTTCTGTCATAGCTCGCAGTTAGCGAACTGCACTTTAAGCAGATGACGTAATTGTGTGGGCTGATTGCGCACGGGTATAATGAACAAATACAAAGATTTAACATACTGCCCACCCAAAACGGGCGATTTTGAAATAGGTTACAGTATGAAAAGTTGCTTGAAAAAATGCAAGTATACATTAACAAGTTACGAACCTGAAATGTGTGATAATACATAGTATAATGAATATTGGCGCATCGATAGATGGCCCATTAGATAGCATAAATACAATATTGATCAATACTCATCAAATAATATATAATAATAAAATACAAATGCTAGAACGTCTGATGACACATAATAATAATGACAATATACCCAAATTCAATAACAATGATACATGGCAATGAATAACACATAGTAAGTAGCATTACACAATAACTAATAGAAATCCAAAGAATTCAGTAATAATAGCATGATAATAAGTGCATAATAAGCAACATTACATAATAATACAATGGCAATATATACAAAAAAATTCATGATAATAATACCACAATAGAAATTCATAATAATAATGATGAAATTACCCAAAAAATTCATAATAATGATAACACTGCACCAAACAGTACACAATAACTGACATCACACTGACGAAAAAACACTTAAAATATTTACTAATGCACATATAAATAGCGTACATTAACTTGGTATAAATATAAATATAAATGTATAAATAAGTACATTTAACATTGTACTTACAGTAGTACGTAGAGCATGTGCTTATCCGGAAATGTCCCGGGCATGAAGCACTGAAAAAGAAATTAGTCTGTTGCCACGGGAAGTGGGCACAGTTTGTGGATAGGCCTACGCAGGATGCCGTTTGTGGTGCGGACATCCGCTACACGTACTAATGAGTTCTGACCTACATAGATTTGGGTGACAATACCACGTTTCCACTGCAGGGGTGGGGTATTGTCTTCTAAAATGAGGACGAGTTGTCCTGGAGACAAATTTTTCGAATGTTTGCGCCATTTATTTCGTTATTGCAATTGATGCAAATAATCTCTTGACCATCTCTTCCATACAGAGTGGGTGAATCTCTGCAGAAGCTGCCACCTCCCCAAGCGACCCATTTTTATATCCGAATAGTCGGGTTCCGGGAGTGAAGTAAGTGGAGAACCAACTAAGAAATGTGCTGGAGTCAAAGGCTCGGGATCCCCAGAGTCATTTGAAATGGCGAACAAGGGACGCAAATTCAGCCATGACTCTATTTGAGTCAAAACAGTGTAATGCTCTTCAAAGCTGAGAAGCGTCCTGCCGATAACGCGCCGTAGATGAAATTTAACGCTTTTGACTCCGCTCTCCCATAGACCACCAAAATGAGGTCCTGACGGAGGTGTGAAAGACTATTTGACTCCCTGTGAACTGACGAAGTCCTGAGTGGTTTGTTGAAATTCGTCTTGTTGAAAAAGTTTGTACAAATCGTGAAATATAGTGCCAGCACAACGGAAATTTGTACCGTTATCAGAAAATATTTGTGCAGGGATGTCCCTGCGAGCTATGAAACATTTTAAAGCAACTATAAAGGCGTCTGCAGTCAAATCTGATACCAATTCAAGGTGAATTGCCTTAGTGGCCATGCAAATGAAGAGTGAAATGTAAGCCTTTGTGAATGATTTGGACCACTGCCCGCCTTGACGTAGAAATATGGGACCCGCATAGTCGACAGCACATTGTGAAAATGGTTTAGAAGGAGTGACTCTGGAAGAGGGTAATTGTCCTAAAAGTTGGCTTGAGCCAATTGCGCGAAATCGAAAACACGTGATGCATTTGTGTATCACGGAGCGTATGTATGATTTGTCATTGATGATCCAATATCTTTGACGTAGAGAGCACTGCGTTAATTGTACTCCGGCATGGAGTAGTCGAATATGCTCGTTTTCTATAATTAGTCTAGTGAGATGAGACTGCGGGTGAAGTATGATCTGGTATTTACTATTATAGTTGAGCTGAGACTGTTGAAGGCGTCCGCCCACGCGTAATATCCCCGTGTTGTCTATAAAGGGATTAAGCGAAAAAGTTTTACTAGTCTTAGGTACAGGGCATTGTGCCTGAAGTTCTTTTATCTTGATTTTGAAATGCGATAGCTGGGATTTACGTATAAAAATCAAAAGTGTGCTGCGTAGCTCTTGTGAAGTTAAAAAGGAAGTGTTTCTGTTAGCGATGGGAGACTTAGCGTTCCGAATGAATCGCAGGCAGTAAGCAAACACACGAATAAGTCTTGAAAGCGAGGAATAATTTTCAATGTAATTAGGAGTGGATGAAGTAGTAACCAGAGCGAGTTAACCTTGTTTACGTTTTTCTTTATCCAGATCTGGATGAGTGCAGGAAGAGTTGGATTCGAAAGGACTGGTGGGCCATGATGATGGCTCCTTTGACAACCAGTATGGGCCATGCCACCATTGCGGGTGGTGGTGCAAAGAACGGGGTAAACAGCCGCGGGATAGAATGTCCTCGGGATTGTCATGCGAAGCAACATGATACCAGGTTCCCTTTGCAGTGAGCTGGTGTATCTCCGCGACACGGTTGGCAACAAATACCTTCCACCTGGATGACTGTTGGTGAATCCAGTGTAAGGCAATCGTAGAGTCAGAATAAAAATTCAACTCGCTGAAATTGTAGGTCACAGCATTGACAACCTTATAAACCAACTGAGCCAATAATAGACAGGCGTAAAGGTCAAGTCGAGGTAAAGATATCTGCTTTAAAGGGGCGACTCTAGATTTGGAACATAATAAATGAGATGATATACTGAGGTCAGAATATACTGTACGCACATAAATACAGCATGCGTAACCCTTTACTGACGCATTGGCAAACCCGTGTAATTGAAATGAAATGATTGGAAAATTACATGAATCCTTTATAGCTCTTGGGATCTTAAAATGAGTGTCTGAAATTAATTGAGCGTAGAGCTCTGCCCATTGAATTGATAATGAGTCAGACAGCGGGTCGTCCCAATTGGTACCCGATGACCATAGCGTTTGCATAAAGTGCTTACACCAAAATGTAATATGGCCAATGAGCCCTAATGGGTCGTAAATTCCAGCGATGATGGATAATACCCTTCTTTTATTAAACACATCGATTTTAAGATCTCTTTGGAAATTGTATATGAAGTTGTCAGCCTGAACGTCCCACTGAATACCTAAAGTGCGGACGGTTTGGTCTTTGTTGAAGTCCAGGGATGAGTTGGTATGTGAAGATATGATATTCCGGTCATTAGAAGACCATTTATGCAGAGTGAACCCGTACCGGCTTAATAAACCAGCAATGTCAGTTTAATCAGGCTAAGACGTGTGAGCTATCAGATCCGGTGATGAGATCGTTGACGTAAAAATCGTTTGCAATGACAGAGCAGGCTATGGGGTGTTGAATACCATTTTTCCTGTGAGCTTTGTTTTAAACATCTAGTGGCCAAAAATGAAGCGCTTGCAGTCCCATATGTGACTGTTCTCAAACCATAGTGTTTAAGTTCCTTGCGGGGAGCGTCACGCCAGACAATTCTTTGCAAATTAGAATCTCTTGGGGACACCAAGATTTGACGATACATTTTCTCGATGTCGGCAATGAGTGCGTAATGGTGCGTTCTAAATCTGGCCATCATGGAGAAAAGATCCTGCTGGACCGTAGGACCAACCATGAGTGTGTCGTTTAAAGATAAATCATTTGATGTTTTGGCTGAGTCATCGAAAACAACGCGAAGTTTGGTGGTTGTGCTAGTGGACTTGACGACAGCATGGTGTGGTAAGTAAAAAATATTCGACTTATTGATTGATAAATCATATGAATTGAGTGGAGACATATGACCCATGTTTAAATATTCCTGCATAAAATTACTATAGTCTTTGTACAAAGGCTGGTTTTGCCTGAATTTGAGTTCGAGTGTCTGAAATCTGCGAACTGCTCCGGGGAGTGAATCGCCGAGATGCCCTGACTTACGGGGTAGTGACACAACAAACCTACCACTAGTGTTTCGAAAGGTGTTTGTGAGGAAATGATTTTCACACTCCGAGTCCTCAGCTGAGGGAGTACGGAAAGAAACGTCCTCCAACTGCCAGAAGTTCCTCAACTGTGACGAGATGGCATTATTGTCGTCATGAGCCATAAACGACGAAACCGGTTTTGTCATGTCTATGTTAAAGGGTAAATTTCCGGCGAGGATAAAACCTAGTTTTGTTTCCTGTATTATCGGAAAGTGCGGACTGCGAATGAATTTAGTAGGCTCAATCAATTGCAAAAAATACTGTGCCCTGAGTAATATGTCGATCTGCGACAAAAAATTAAGTTGTGGGTCAGCTAAAAATATGTTTTTTGGAATGTTTAATGATGACATATTAAAAGATTCTGTAGGGAGGTTATTTGTAATTCTGGGCAGAACAGCGCAGTGTACATTCAAACTGAAATCCCTGTAGCGTGAGTTTAGGCGCACCCTTGTACTGAAATTGGCTTGGCATAGAGAATTATTTATGCCAGTGATAGGCAGTTTGGACTTGTTTAATTTTAAGCCCATGCGGCGTGCGATGCCCATGGTACAAAAGTTTGCTTGTGAACCTGAATCCAACAGGATTCTTACCGGGTGTTTGTTACCGGCACGATCGGTTGTGGTACATATGGCGGTAGACAATAAAATTGATTTGTTGGTTTGTAGTTTTAGGGAACATTGATTATTGTTCCTGCTCGAAGAATTATTTGTTGAAGAGTGAATCATGGTGTGGTGCCTTTTCGAACATGCTCTGCACGAAAATTTGGAAGGGCAACGCGAGGTTTCATGGCCCGAGCGTGTGTAATTTAGACAGAGCTTGTGATTTATTAAAACGTCTTTCCGTTGACTCGGATGTAAAGCCACAAATTGTGGGCATTCGGACAGAATATGATTGCCGCGACACAGCTGGCAAAGTCTATTGCTTGTTTGAGTATGTACTAGTGACCCAGTGAACTCCGCGCGTCTAGCCGGTTTGCGATAAGAAGTTTTATCGCTAACTTGCCTTCCGTATGATGAACCAGTCGGTGCACTAACATTTTGCAACAACTGGCGCCTATTATTTAAGAATTTAATGAAGTTATTGTAATTCGGAAGCTGTTCATCAGTTAAACTTTCCTTCCATAATCTAGATGTGCGATCGTCAAGTTTTTGGGCGAGAAAATGCACAAAAATAATTTTGAATGTGTTCACTGGTAAATTTAATGAATTCAGAGCGTTTATGTTAGCGGTAAGATCATCTGTAACGGGGCGAAAAGGGGTATTTTATTTTGTTGTAAATTTTATTCAATTTTATTAAATATATATGTGATCGATGCAGAAAGTCCCAGCCGTAAAACGATTTTATTCAAACAAAGAACAGTGGAATGCGATGTGTGTTTGGCCACGCGGTATAATTCCAAGAATTCCAGTGTTGTGTGACGCACTCAAGCGCGCGAACAACAGCACGCGCGCAGAAGGGACGCTAACAAGATGTCGAAAATATAACAATTTTCTTGCTACGTGGTGGTATGCTGATGGAAATCTGACAAAAACCACGCCTACCAGAGTCACGTGTCTAGGGCCAGTGCGATGTCGTCAGCCCTTTGGGAGCACTCACAACCCATGTTCCCTGTGCAGTGATGAACAATTTAAAACAAGAAGGCATTGGTTTCCTGACGAGCAACCCGACGTGGTGGGGAATCTTTTTCGCAGGTGTAAGAGAGTCGACGATTAGCAAATAAATGTAACGGATGCGAGTAGTGGCGCGTGTCCCCAGTTGGGCGAAACTTTATCAAAAATGTGAAAATAATCTCAGTTAAAATAACTCCGCTTCCCGGCCGGGAGCACCAAGAACGTGTGCACTTCAAAATTAAATTTTTTCTGAAAAAAGTGTTAAACAGTATTTAAAAATGAACTGGTATATCAGGATGAAGTCAGTGAAGTGAACGAGGCAAAATTAAAATGTGGTGAATTAAAGAAAACTTTCGGACATATACATATAACGCGGCACATGGCAATGAGAGGAACGACGCCGGTTGGGTAATCCACTACCAATACTAATAATTTCATTTTTAAAAGGGGTTCAAATAAATTATAAAGGGGAATTTAACGGTATGAGTGAGTGAATGGGCAAACTGGGTCGTCTTCCTAGACTAAGTAATTTTGAGAATAATTTTTAAAATATTTATCATGTTAAAATAATTATTGAAAGAACAGTAAGCGTTTAAGTTGAAAGTAAAGAGGAGTGAACAGAGAAATTCAAAAGAATGTTAAATAAAAATTGAGTTGATTAACAAAATGTAACAAGAGTCAAGTTCATTAATTACGCAACCCAAAATCACTTATTTATAGCAAGTTCACATGAAGACTCTGGATCCGTACGAGGTAAGATCTTTGTTTATTTCTTTAATATGAATTTTGTAATAAATGGGTAAATTCTCAATGGCGCAACCGAACAGGACAGTCGACACAATTTCCTAATTTGTGTAGACCACGTCAACTCGAAATAAATGATTTAGGGGTTGGACTATAATACGTAAAAATTACGTAGCATACAAAATGGTACGTCACTGTTAGGTTAAATAAGTAATGAAATGATGTTAAGTGGTAGATATTTTGTATGTAAGTAAATTTGTAAATTGAAATATATCAAATTTGTAAATTTAATAATATAAAAATGGCAGGTAGCAATAATGAGAACGATATAAATGAGATTACCAATTTTAATGAATCAGCTGTTATGAGTAGCTTTGAAATACATTCAACTCCGAATGTAGGTCAAGACGATAAAGATAGGAATATAAATATTACGGATGAAATAAACATCACAAATGATTCGGGAATACAGTTAACCCCGAAATTAGATAGTAAAAATAAGAAACCAAATGAAAATATAAATAGTGAGACGGGAGCAAAATCGACTCCCGAAGTAACAAATATAAAAGAAAAAGAGTTGTCAATGAATGATATATTCAACCTGATACAAACTATGTCTGAAAACATGGTAAAAAATAGTGATTTCAATGTATTAAATAAACGTTTTGATGCAAATGATATTAATTTTGAAGAACTTAAAGAACAAAATATTAAGTTTGAACAGAGTATGAATGTAAAGTTTGATTCTATGAGTAATGTACTATGTAAACGTATTGATGAACGTTTCCAGACAGCTATAAAACGAATACAAGATGATGTAGATAACATTACAAGAAATACCGGTAAGTGTAGTGGGAATGTAATTAGTGAAGAAATGATTGATAACAAGGTGAGTAATAACGATAATTATAAAAATGGGTTAACGAGTAATAACAGTGGTGAAATTAAAAACGTGGTGTTAGAGTGTAAGGTTGTGAGCAGAGAAAGTGTTGATGAGGTTACGAGAGTGTGTGTAGAGGGGTTAGATGGGCAAGGGGCAAGTTTTCCCCAAGTTTATGGTGAAACAGAGGTTTCACAAAAGTTGTATGAGGACAGATTTCCTCCAGTAGTTATGTGGAAGACGAGGTGTCTTCGTATGGTCCCTTAAGTTGTTGTAGTGATGTATCTGTATCTGGTAAAGCCAGAAAGTATTTTAACGATGTTATATTGCCCTTTGCATGGAATGAGATAGTTCAGGGGGGTTGTAAGAAGTATTGTGAGAGAGAGAGAGAGAGAGAGAGAATAATAGAGTTATTTACGTTGAGAAGTAGTTATGATGAGTTGAAAGAGCGGTTAGAATTGAAGGAGATAGACGATTATTTTGATGATACCTTTATAAATGAGAATAACTTACCTGATGTTGTGATTGATATAGTAGAGGAGTATAATGATAAAATAACTTGCCTTATGTTGAACAAAAATACTGATGGGGACAGAACTAGAATCACCAATGTAGACAGGCTTTATGAATTAATGGTAGACACAAATGTAGTTAATTATTGTGTTAATGTAATTAACGAAAGTAGTCATTATAATGATCATTACAACCTAATGTATGTTGACAAGAACGATTTGTGTTATAAATATATCAGATATTTATACGATGATGGAGGGTAAAAATAAACTCAATGAATGGACATTTTAAATATTTTAATTTGTGGTTATGACCTTGCTAACTTATGAAATGAAGTCTGGTAAACTGAAAAATGATGACAAGAAATTGTAAATAAATTTATAGTGAAATTAATTGTGTGTGTTAGAAAATATATTTGATGAAAACAATGTGTGTATGTAGTAGAAATTGATGTAATAATAATAATATTTTAATAGACTAAATAAATAATGAGAGTTGATGCTAAATGACTTGTAATTGTTTTGAAAGAAGGTAATTAAAATATATTGTGTTTTCAAGAATTGATGGAATTAAAATAATTTGAGGTGTTTAAATATTTTTTATTGATTTAAAATGTTGTATAAAGAAATTTTGATAAGGAACTTAAATGATTTTAGGAGATTCAAACTTGATAATAAATAAGAAATAAGTAAATATAAAATGTACTTAGTTATGGAATCTTATGAATGTTATAATGTTGCAGAAGGTACATGGAGTTGTGTACGTGATATTGGTGATGAATTGTTTGTAATTTTATGTCAGTAATAGGAAGCAGGTGTGTTGAGTGATGTAATGTAAGTATGAATTTTATAATGCAATTTAAATAAAATAAAATGTTCAATGTCTAAATAGCAAATTTTAAATGAAATGTTTGATGTTTACAATTTAAAAAGTATATGAATTTAAAAGATGTTAAACGTAAAAAGTAACTACTAAATAACCAAACATATAAGAGTTGACCTTCCGTGAATTGTAGTAACGGTGTCAGTGTGAGCCTTATATGTCTTTTGGTAGTTTCCCCACATTTCGGGCGGTCACGGCTTCACCGAACCCTGACCGTGGAATTATGTAAGTAGATACAAAATTGGTGAACATTGAAAGTGACAGGGGGGTAACACTGGGGAAAGTACATAACTATGGAACAGCGGCTATCGTCAAAGGTGGCGATAGTGCCGTAATAAGGGTGTGTGAATCATTTTAATAGGATTACTGGTGTCCTCGGACATCAGTAATACCGAATTTTATATAACGCTGAACCAAGAACGGTATAGGCAGGGTCGATACGTTATATATGTAACTTCAGTTCTTGGGGATGCAAATGGACGCCACAGTCCAACACCAGGAAACAATAGTGTGTGTGGAAAAGGAGCTGGCAGTTACAAGCCAGGGGTATAAGGGGGGACTTTAAGTAAATGATGAAGTAGGAGGGTAGCTGAAAATTCAGTGAGAGGGTGACGACCTCTGTAAACAGCGGGCGGTCAGCTTATAATACGACTCTATAGAGAGAGTTGGGGGTTGACAATCCAAAGAGCTGTTCAGTAACTGTTGCTATAACTATGACTCAATGAGTAGCGATGTATGTCCCTATGAGAGCAAAACGATTTTAAGTACTAGATTTAATTGTAATGATTTCAGATAACATTGTATGATAATAACTATATAATTTTGTGTATTTGTATTAATTGTATGTAGTATGGTAGGGGTAAGGATTGTAAACATGTGTAATCTGTATAATTTTGAAATGTAACTAAAGAAAGGTCATTCACATGACAGTGAGACATCAGCTGACTGCTGGGTTTATAAATGTAGTATGTCACTTATAAGTGATCTGCAGAATTTTATCAATGTAATTAAATGTTTGAATACAATAGTTTCAATGTGTTTAAGAGATTTTAAATTAAATGATGAAAGCACTTTGAGGTAGTTTTGAATTTTCAATGTTTAATGTAATGTGAAATGTGGTAAATGTTAAAATTTGGGTGATTATTATTTTGTTAGGACATTTAAATCAGTCCAAGTTAAGTTTAAAGGAGCGTTGAACAAAATAAGATTGTGGGAATAAAAGTAATGTAGAATTGAGATGTAATAGTGACACAGTAGCTATGGGGAAAATATGTAGAGTAATGAGTGATATATTGAGGTAATAAATGAATGGAGATATTTTGTAGATGAAAGTGAGGTAATGGGAGAGCAATTAGTTGATAGAGGAAATTTGTAAGGGGGGTGGTGTGATAAGGAGTCCTCAACGAAAAGCGTTGTTGCGGGAGGTGAATAGTTTTAAATGGGGTTTGGCGGGGTTACCTAGGGAGGGTCCAGGAACCAAATAAGGGAATGAGCATTGGGAAGGGAACACACGTCCTTGATACAAAGAGGGTAGAGAGTATTTTGGTTAGAAGGGTAGAATGATTCGAAATGAGTTAGAGTAGTAAGTTAGAGGTAGAGAATGGTTGGTAGATGTTTTGATAGATGGGTGTCATACTAGATAAAGAATTTGTAAATGAGTATTAGAGTCAAAAGGGGGATAAGATTATATATATAAATGCCAAGTTAGTAAATTGAAAGATTATGAACAACTGAGTCACCCAAACTAGTTGAGAATGAAAATGTTAAAGAGAAAGTCAGAGTTCAAATGTAATGATAAATGAAACCAGTAAAAGATGTTAACAGAATTTGAAAATAAAATAAAGCTGTGTAAAGTGTGTAAAATTGTGTCAATTTAAATGTAAATTTTATTGTTTATTGTAAGATAATAATAACCATGTTAATTTAAATGTTCTATGGTTAGTATGTTATATTATGTTCGAAGGTAAAAAATTACAAACCTGTTTCATGTATTTTTCAGTGTAGCTTTGTGTAGTGTATATATGTCAAGGTCATTCACTTGACCCAGAGAGATCAGCTGATGACTGATGGTAGAGACAGGACCATTGTCTAATTATTAATTCACACAATGATGTTACTTAAGTAAATTAAATGATTTTAATTTATTTGAGATTGATAAAAGAGATATTTTGGGAAATTAAAATTTTTTTGAAAAAAAAAATTTATGCCTGCTGTATAGATGATGTTTTGAGTTTCACGTATATTATCGTTTACATGTATTCCTAGTGTGTTTATTGAAGTATATTGTTTAGTACATAGGTATAATCCAATGCTAGGATAAGTGAATTTATGATTTAATAAGATGTTCCATTTATGTGTTTTTATGATTGTTAGTAATAGTCAAGAAGAACTGTAGATTCGCATAAAAGACTTTTTGGTATTTTGATGAAAGTAATGGTAATATAACAGTTTGATTTTGAACTTAAATGAATTTTGAACGAAATTTCAATGATTTGAAGTTAATTAGCTTCTGTGTTTTGATTTGAAAACGTAACGTTAATTTGCAAAAGGAAATTGACATTTAGACGATAAAATATTTTATGAATTTTAAATGAGGAGTTTGTTTAGAATGGAATAATAAGTACAGTATGTGTACACACCCAGTACTTGCCAAAGGCGACCCAGTGTGCAGGTAAGAGGGAACATATCGGTTGAGGATCTGGTATGGTACAAGGCCAGGTTTGGAATCTTTGGGGTGGGATGTCAGAAGGTTAGGTGTACTATGGTGCGTGTCTATCCGATGTTATGGTGTTGGGATCTCGAACAGAGAAGTCCAGTAATCTCGTTCAGGTGCAGCCATAGTCGCCGAGCTAGTGGGGTAGTTTACCCATGAGGCATTAAGAATTAACGGGAGGTTGTTGGCACCATATCCTCACCGATCCTCTTAGGGGTTTAGCAATGAGAGTTCTTCTGTTTCGGCAGAAGATCTCTCATTGGGGGGGTATTGTAACGGGGCGAAAAGGGGTATTTTATTTTGTTGTAAATTTTATTCAATTTTATTAAATATATATGTGATCAATGCAGAAAGTCCCAGCCGTAAAACGATTTTATTCAAACAAAGAACAGTGGAATGCGATGTGTGTTTGGCCACGCGGTATAATTCCAAGAATTCCAGTGTTGTGTGATGCACTCAAGCACGCGAACAACAGCACGCGCGCAGAAAGGACACTAACAAGATGTCGAAAATGTAACAATTTTCTTGCCACGTGGTGGTATGCTGACGGAAATCTGACAAAAACCACGCCTACCAGAGTCACGTGACTAGGGCGTGCGAAGTCGTCAGCCCTTTGGGAGCACTCACAACCCATGTTCCCTGTGCAGTGATGAACAATTTAAAACAAGAAGGCATTGGTTTCCTGACGAGCAACCCAACGTGGTGGGGAATCTTTTTTGCAGGTGTAAGAGAGTCGACGATTAGCAAATAAACGTAACGAACGCGAGTAGTGGCACGTGTCCCCAGTCGGGCGAAACTTTATCAAAAATGTGAAAATAATCTCAGTTAAAATAACTCCGCTTCCCGGCCGGGAGCACCAAGAACGTGTGCACTTCAAAATTAAATTTTTTCTGAAAAAAGTGTTAAACAGTATTTAAAAATGAACTGGTATATCAGGATGAAGTCAGTGAAGTGAACAAGGCAAAATTAAAATGTGGTGAATTAAAGAAAACTTTCGGACATATATATATAACGCGGCACATGGCAATGAGAGGAACGACGCCGGTTGGGTAATCCACTACCAATACTAATAATTTCATTTTTAAAAGGGGTTCAAATAAATTATAAAGGGGAATTTAACGGTATGAGTGAGTGAATGGGCAAACTGGGTCATCTTCCTAGACTAAGTAATTTTGAGAATAATTTTTAAAATATTTATCATGTTAAAATAATTATTGAAAGAACAGTAAGCGTTTAAGTTTAAAGTAAAGAGGAGTGAACAGAGAAATTCAAAAGAATGTTAAATAAAAATTGAGTTGATTAACAAAATGTAACAAGAGTCGAGTTCATTAATTACGCAACCCAAAATCACTTATTTATAGCGAGTTCACGTGAAGACTCTGGATCCGTACGAGGTAAGATCTTTGTTTATTTCTTTAATATGAATTTTGTAATAAATGGGTAAATTCTCACATCTATAAATTTGGAAATGCTAACCATAGAGTCTTGTTGCATGTGCTTCATGCCCAAGACATTAGCCACATAATACGCCGTAACAATCAATCTACTGTCATACCTGGCTCTCAACAACTCAATGGCAACCGTGTAGTTTTCGTGCGTGATGGGAGAGATTTTATAACATTCAGCGCCTCATCCCTTAGTGATGAGTGCAAGTAGTGAAATTTTTGGATGCTGGTCAGGTCTGTATGGACATGAACCAACTCCACAAACATATGGTAAAAATGTTGCCAGTTAATTATGTTACCTGCGAAGCAGGGTAGTTTAATTGGTTGTAATTTAATAGGAGGCCTACTGAATGTGATGACTTCGGACTGATTTAGTATTTTCTTGCTCATCTCTTCGGCATGATCTAATAAATTTTGCAACTTGCATTCTATGTTACACAAATCATCTTCCGTCTGAACTCTATCACTAACGGATGCAAAATCAGAGTCATCAGACTCAATTTGCGTTTGAATCTCGTCATATTTTGCGGATAGCTCCATCAGATGACGAAGCTTTATTTTTAGCGCATGGTGGTCATGCGTATCGTGATCAAAATTATCCGCATAGGTGTTTATGCGCGATATAGAGGCCTTGATCGTTCCACGCTTTTTAATCAGCGCCTTCATATCAGTCATGATTGTGTATTACTTGAAGATTCGAAACGATAATAAGAAAATATGAGTGAATGCAGAGAGATGAACAAGACCAATGCAGGTTATCTAATTTATGAAGTCACGCTACAACGCGGTAACCATTGATTAACACATCTCAGACTAATTCTATGTTGTACTAAATACTGATATAGACAGCATATACAACATAACAGTATAATCCCTATTGCTATGAACACTATTTAAAAATGTGATTTACAATTAAATAAAAAAATATGAATATAAGCTTGTTAAGTTATTTAAGGGGATACGCCACTATCTATCTTAATTTTTTTATTTATAATTTTTTTATGACCTAATGGATTATGTTTTAAGTATATGTGTGTAATTAAAGTATTTATGACAAAAAATATGGTTAAATTATGAAATGTGGTATTTTTTTATTGTTTTAAATGTTTTTTTAATGTTTTTGATGTATTTTTTAATTTTTGAATAACTTTTTTGTTTATGAACCATATGTCAAAAACTAGTAATTGTTTGATTCCTAACATAAAAAGGAAACTTTTTGTGTATGGAAACCATGGTATCACAAAAAATAATAATCTGAGGGATTTATTTTCAATAAAATAAAAAATATTTCAAAAACTTTCAAAATATTTTTGTAAAACATAGAAATTTATTGTTAAATATGCTTGAATTGTGTTACCTATACACACAAACCTTTACAATATTGTCAAGATGATCTGGTAAAAATTTTATTAGTCTAGGTGAAGTATTTACAGAGTTATTTAAACTTACGTATCATAAAAACAGTAAAAAATCAAATTTGAGAAAACTACTATCAAAGTCTACAGAACTGTTTTTACACTTTTAAAACTCTCCTGATCCATATGAAACACCCTCTCTGTCCTTTTTCTGTTCTTCTTCTTTCAGCTGGGCAGTTTTCAACAATTTCCTATACTTCTTATATTTTTCTGTGTTTCTCTCTTTACGCAGCCTTAGACGGCGTGAGTCCTTCTTTTGGGCGAGATCTACCATGTTATTGCCTGGCGAAATTCCAGCTTTTGTGTAGAGTTTAGTCATGGTGAGCAAATACCCCTCATTGTACATACACACACCCTCTGCCACTAAAGCTTCAACCTTCCTTTTGGCTGTAAAAATTGTTTTGGGACATTTACTCCATATAACTCCGTGTAGGGATTCATTCGCATTGTTAGTTTGCCCCGATGAACATCTGTTCAGTAGGTCATCAGTTGATAAGATGTTCATAAAGAGGCAAAACATGTTCGTAAACAATCTGATTTATTGGTGTTTTTATGCAATCTGCATGTTTTCTTGGCGTAACGTGGTTTGCAATATCTCTTTGAAAAAAACACCAACTATTCTCTCCGACAGGGCAATTTTGATGTAGAGGATTAACATCCGTTGAGCGACAATGATTCAAAGTAGCAAAAATGGCAGTTTTCATTGCCTTAGGTTAGGTTCTGCTATACTGCTGGTTACAGCATTTCTATAGTACTGTGTTAGCTTATCAATTGTTGTGCCCTTCAGACTGCCATGGGTCTTACCACCTAATGTAATTTTTTTGCTACTACAAACTTGTATCAACTTTCGCAAACCAGTGCCCATTCGTTTTGCAATATGGTTCACACATCTTCTTGTTTCTCAATCTTGACACCTTTTCCATAAACTTCTAGAGAAGCCAAGTGGTCATGCGTCTTTGAGTCACCATCGGATACAAAACTGGTATAGCGGAATCCGATGTCCTGTGAGCGCTTCCAGAGGTGTTCTGCGGCTTCAGCCTCCATTGCCAGAGATGATCCATCGAAATTTGCTTGGCATGTAAGCCAGTGGTCCAATAGCCACTCTTCATATTCTTCGGAGTCTTCACCCAATTCACTTTTCTTCTTCTCGCATACTCGGCAATATTTAGAAATAACTTCAAAATCTATGACTAAGCCTGTTATTAGTTCAATAACACAGCCTATTCCATACTTTGAGGTAAATCCTCTTTTCTGCCAAGACCCGTCGTAGCTCACTGTTATGTCTAAAGGCTTTTTTATTTCTAAGGTTGGTTCTAATTCACAATATGCTTTTTGTACTTCAACTCGTGCATTTTTTAACATGCTATCCACGTGCTCTTTTGCTATGTCAACAATTATGTTCATTGTTTATCATAAGCTGAGTGATTTATACATGGCATATTTAGGCCCATGCAAAATGTCTGTAGGCTGGTGTGTCCTTTTCCTAGAGACGAAAATGTTTTTACCATTCGTCTATTGCTTGATGTTTCGAAACTAGTAATTTGATCACAAGAAAGACAGTGAAAAGATATTTCTTGGGCGAAACCCTTTTGTTTGGTAGGGAGGAACCCTGAATTGATATCAAAGCAAAACTTGCATGGCAATCCTTTTACAAAGTTTGTAAGAACAGCTAAATCAACCAAACAGTAAGCAGGACTATCTTCACTGCAAGCGTCAACAGTAGGGTTGTATGACGATACAAGTTCAAATCCTTTTGGCCTTTTTCTTATAGGAGTGTTTTCATCAAAATCATCTTCAGTAGGCTCTGGTGGCAATTGTACAGGCCTACTATTATCAAGAGGTATATCCTCATTACTTGGCCCTGGCCTAACATTTTCATAGTCGATTTGCCCAGGGTTACCAACATTTGATTGATTGTATGTACAATCTAGGGGTTTTCCTGTATTAGAGTTACCTAATTGATTATAACTGTCCCATCTTTTAGAAATAGATTTTCTGTTCAATTCAGATCTGTTTTTCTTACTAAATTTTACCCTTCCCATTTTTATAAACTGTACTTGCACAAAGTCACATAAAAACACAGGTTTGGAAATATATCATAAACACACGCCAAGACAAACACAGTTGTAAATCGCTTTACTAACATATAAACATAACCTTAAAGCAACTACTAACAACATCCAGTCAGCTGACAACAAATCTATAAACACAGAGCAGGACTGTTGATGACAGCTGATTAATGAAACTACCGCAGTTAGCCAACCTTATGTAATAATCTGACATTATAATAATTACCTTGGAAAATATTTTTTTTGCCAAATAAGTACACTAATTATTACTTAGGTTGATATGTACTCATAAGTATAAATAGTTTGAGAAATAGTTGAGAAAAACTCAAGTAGTGGCGAAATTGCTCAAAATCGTAAAACGCAATGTTTTACATTTTTATGATAAAATCAATGAAAAAATCATCAGATTGGCATAAAATTTTACATACATGTTCTTAAGTTTGATTGATTCACAGAAAAATTAATAAGCTTGCTGAGTTCACAAAAAATCCAAGTTCATAGTCAAATTGAAACTGATAAAAAGAAAAAAGTTATATTATTTTTTTTTTAAATACTGCTCATTTTAGTTGAATGCCCTTGAAAGGTATACAAAATTATGTAAAATTGAAAGGATCATATGAAACATAAATTTATATTCACTTGGTATGTGGTACTTATCGACATGTTCAAGAAGGTCTCAGAACGTGTCGAATCCTTGGCAGTCCCATCCGGCACCCATGAATTGACGATGTAGACACTGTTGATGCCTGTCAGGATGTCTGAAGTGGTCGAATTCTGCATAGGCTGGATGCTTTGGATTTTTCCCAAGTGATGAATGCCACGTGGTGATGGTGTTCAAATGTTGAAATAATGTTTCGAACGATCCGGTCGGCGAAGTATGATGTCCCCAAAAGTCGTGCAATGCGTGGTCCAGTTATAGTTGATAATTAAAGAAATGTTGATTTAATCATGTTGTCAAATGCTGATAGGGCCTGCTAATTGAACTGTAAATCCATGAACTGAATGCTCCGTGAAATAAATTATTTGTGAAGTGGATCATTCATGAAATGAATTATCCGGCTCGGAGGACCATATGTTGCATGATCAACGCTCTCGAGTATTTCTTGAGTTGGTATTTCTCATGCGAAATGCTGCTGGTTTAAGGAATCGGATATATGTTTTAAAAGAAGAAGTGGACTGTATAAATTTGAGTTAACTAGCCGTTTATTGAACAAATTATATAATAAAGCGCATGGCCCATGCAATTACGTATGGCGTACATTGCCAAGATAAATAACGATTGAAGAATGAAAATTATATACAGAAGTTAAGCAAATAATTAAATTTCACATCGCCGCGGCTAGCAAATGGAAAAGAGTATTGAGCGAATGAAGGCTGAGGTTTAACTAACTTCTGTCGTAGCTCGCAGTTAGCGAACTGCACTTTAAGCAGATGACGTAATTGCGTGGGCTGATTGCGCATGGGTATAATGGACAAATACAACGATGTAACATTACTATTTATATTTTCGGACATTGTTCTCATTAGGTTAAACATATCGTCCATCGACAACTCTCTTATTCTCGTTATCTTTGGAGTTTTTTTTTTTTTTTTAATTTATTGGAGATCTGTAAGCTGTTCGACTGAGCGAACATTTAACAAATTGGCTGACAACACACACAGGATTATGAAGAGCTGACCATTGACAGCTCTTCTTGTTTTTGATAATACATTAAAAGAGGTAACAAAATACAAAACTAAATGATAAAAACATGTAAACAAATGAACAAAAGTCACTATCACTTCCTGCTGTCATGATACAATAAGTTCAAACATTAAACACTGGGCCCATAAGGCACATATACAGGTTGACATTAACACGTATGAATGACATGAATACAAAAACATACAGAACAGATATCACAGACAGTACAATACAGAAAATACAGAGAATACATTATGAGTTAAACCTGAATGGTAAGTCTAATAGTTTGTGTCTTTTTACTCTTTGGAGTGGACTCTGCTTCTACATTACTCATTTCTACTGATTCAGTAAAACTATTTTCGTTATCTGCCATTTTAATTAATTAATATTTAATCATTACTTATAATATAAACATGAACAAATAATAATCTCCTCAGCACTTTACATTACTACTACCATATTATTCGTACATTTATTTGTATTTTATTCTGTTACCTTAAATAATCATTCTGTTCTTCCGAGTAGGCCTATATTTACATAACTTTATAATTATGTAAAGTGTCTACTGTTCGAGCACCAATTGTGATGTTTAAAACACCCACTCTTAATTAATTTTAATTTCGTTCACTGTTTTCGTCCATATTTTGGACGCCATCTTTTTTTTTTTTTACCAACTATAAAGCATAAAATTTACTTACCACTGGACCAGGTTCGATTTAGGCGAACGGAAGAACAGAATGGGTTATTTTCAGGAAATAACTCGTTTGTTTTCTGTTTACCAATGACATTTCCCTTTTATTTTTTCTCATACACTTGTACATTTAACCCCTTAATCAACAAAATGAAACACATTCGGCCACGAGGCGCAATTGATAAAAAACAAGTAAAGTAATTATTACCAGCAACATTTTCCGTTCTCCTCAAAAATGGATTATACTAAATCATCAATTTTAACTCTATATCTAATTGATCGCAACTTAGCACTTACTTCTTAAATATATATTTTTTATCACACAAACACACACACATTCATGCGTTACATTTTTATACCCCCCTCAATGAGCTCATTTTATATTATTTAGTAAACTTACAAGATTTTATTAATTCTGTGTTAATTTACTTCCCTTTTTAGGATCCTTAGAGGTGCGACCATAGGATGACTCCTCATGCACGCGCACTACCTAGATTGTTCCGTATTTTCCACTGATTTTACATGTTTTGAAGAAATATTTAACTGTTAATCCACTCTAGTTTATATTTGTTACTTCACATGTAATATTTTATACATGCGGGCGCCCGCGATTTAATTCCGGAACTTTTTTCAGATGTACAGCGTTACGGATGATAGTCGACTGGGACTTTTCAAAATGGCCAAACGTTCGTCTGTGTCTGGCTACCTGGCTCCTCATTGGCTGAGAGCATCTCGAGGCTTTTTGTAGTCTCGTATCTGGCGAGAAGGAATTTTTCAGACGTGACTTTTATGTGTGAACGTTGGCCCACACGTGCGCTCATACGTATGAATACGTGCTAATAGTCTGCATTTTTGTACCTCACCGTACCAGTCACGGAGCTATAGTCGGTGACCAAAAATATACTCTTGTTAAATAAAAAATGAAAAGCTTCAAATTACAGACCCTCATCAGTTTGTACCGTTACAATGTCTGTCTGTTTTCAGTGAGGTCTTGCATGAATGGCCAGATCTTGGTTTGTCAGTCATGGTTCCACTCTTTTTAAAACACCTTACAGCTTGCTCAGTACATTTTTGAAGCATTTAAATGATTACTGACTCCCTATGTGACTTACCAGCTTTTGTTATGTTGATTATTTGCCATTTACTATCTTTTGACACACTTTTCTTGCCCATGTTCTGTTAAAAAACAACTAACTTAAACTAAATAACCTCAAATGATTATATTCTGCTAACAACACATGGCCAGAATGCGGGAAACTTGGTTACAATGTAGCCAACATTAGTGTAAACATGTTTACACTCTGATCAAGACACCAGGGACCACTAGCGGGAATAATTACTTTTTATTTGCAAACTATCAAAAATATAAAAAATAATTTTTTTTAATTTCTAAGAGCCTTCAGTTGCCCCCATGATTTAAAAATTATTTAATAGGTGTTTTTTAATATCTGTGGTAGAATTAAGCTTGTACAGAAAAAAATCATACGCCTGTTTATAATTTGCCCCGTTTTTTAATAATATAATTTTTCCCCTCAAAAAAACCAAGGCCATCAAATTAAAACACAAATTTTGCTATAGCTTTGGAACTATTAGTTATAAATAGTTGGTTTTTGTACAAAAATGTTTCATTTCTGACACATTTTCATTTAACATGAACACATTTTACCATTTAGCATTAAGTTAAAGGACAAAACAAGATTACTCCATTTTGAGTGTGTCCTTAAACTTTTTGCTGGTACTGTAGATACCAAAATCGAAATAATCTTGTTAAAATTTAAAAATTATTGCTTCCCATTATTATTGTATGAAATAAAGCCATTATCTACAGCGAAAAATTTGTAAAAAGTGTAACTCATATGTGAACTCTCAGCAACTTTCATGTTTTTCGGACTTTCAACATATATGTACAGTACAATTCATAATTCATTTTGAGTGAAACCCTTATACAAATATGCTAAATAAGTGTTACAATATATTTATTAATAGACAACTTATAAATAAAAAAGCTCCAAAAACAACAAACATTGCAAAACATCACCAGGATTCAATACAATATGTCAGTATAGTTAATATATGACATTAATAATATAACATCATGTTTCACTGCCAAAAATAATGCTGTCTGGCGATTATATGTACAATTTTTGTTTTACATATGGCCATTTGGTAGCCCTAAGAATCGATTCTTGTAATAATAGCAATAATTTAAAATGTTGGATATATAGAGCGTCAGGCAGTTGTGATGAAAACATGATGTCCAATATTTTGGATGCCAGTCCCCAAAGGATTAATATGTAGATTTACTTGCATGTGGGAGTAAAAATATGTGGAACTAGGACAATGAAAATTTGGAAATATTTGCTTTTTTTGTAATAAAAACGTGTGATTTTAGGTGGTAATATGCTCAAAATACGCATTTGTATATGAAAAGACATTTTCATAAAAAAATCTAGCTCTGGCCATTGCTTAATAACTGAATGATGCTTGAAAACCAGTACTTTGTAGAACTATTGCATAAAACATACAACTTCATATAGTTGTAGCAGAACAAATATAATCATTTCCAGCCGTCAGACTGAATGGTTATATTGTTATCATGCTGGGTAACATTCATACAGTTAACCCGAGATTTCAGTATCCTTATGATGAATGTATTGATATTTTGCTTTACATACTCTACTTACATGTGGTTGTATATTTTTGTTGTTGACTCATATAAATTGTTACTGTAGATGTTATAAAACACAAAAACAGACGTTACTGTCATGTAATATGACTACAAAAAAGCTTTAAATTGTTTAAATATTGTGATTATTACTAATTGTTGACTTCACATTCATTTTTGTTATGTATGTAGTTGGAGGATGAAGGTGGTGAACCTTGTAAAGAAAAGTTACTCAACCTAGACAGACTGCAAGTTGTTGAAGCTGGTTTTGAATATGTACAGGGTCTGTGGAAACGTGCTAGTTGTAATTGTAAGTAATTATCTTAATTAACTTTATGTCTTGGTATGCACAATAAGAAAAAATAAATCTAATGTTAAAAACTTAGGATTTAAAACTAACAGAAAGAGTGATAAAATGTATTGTTTACATTCTATTTAGTGAAAAAGGTACTGGTGGTTTGTATTTAGGTTTTATGGCTGCTCAACCCCCGTTAAATCCTGAATTGTACTTCAGTTGTCTATAAAACAATAATAGCGTTTTCAAACCAGATTAACATAATTAATCGTTTACCAATCAAAAAGCATGACGCATTACTGAACACTGACTGAACATTCTACAGTGGGTTGACCCATTCATGACTGAACAATTAGCAAGATGTGGGAACGAGGGAACAGGTGTACCACTTTACTTATCATCAACAATGCATAATGCATTCATGTCAGTGCTACATCAGATCAGATGAAAAACAAAAATCAAAGAAGCGGCGTAGGAAAGCAAGTACATTTCTGCTTATATTTGTAGATATAGTGATCTTAAGTATTACAAGATGTGATCAAAAAGTATCTAGATTGATACTGTCAATGCCAAGTCAGCTGAGTTGGCTCCAAAAAAGTGACACATATGTTTATAGTATACTACATTCTCAGTATAAGTTTTATAATAACAGCTGATATGGTTTGTTTACAAATGCCCATTGCTGTGTTGTGTGTTAATCTCATTTGATGCATTTGCCATGTTAGAAAAAAAATTGATCAGAGAATTTGTATCAGATTTTGTCAAAAAGTTGAAACATGTAAAGATACGTTTGAAAAGTTACAAGAATAACTCTATTATATCCTAAGAAATTTATGGTGCATTATACAGAACAAAATATGTGGCCTACTGACTTCTAGTATTGTGTTAGTGCATACAATATGCATGACCACATGTCGCACACATGACACATAAAAGGAAAACGTTGAGAATTATTTAATGTCACAGGCAGTGGAATCCTATGAAAAAAGTATCTCCAAATTAAAGCCACGATACAATAAGTGCCTTAACTTGGATTGCAACTGTGTTGAAAAGTAGATTAAAATATAATTTTGTGGTAGGCCTAATAAAAACAAATGTTTTTCCCATTGTCTACATTTTCGATAGCCAAACGATACTGTTACGACGTCACAGTACAATCTACGTGTTTATCGAACGTTCCAGAGAGATCCAGAATGTAAGCGTGTGGCGTACGTGCTTGTAGACGCATTTTGCGAGAATCTTCTCGACTGTGTCAGGCTTCGCTCGGGCGCTCTGACTGTATCAAGGCCGCAGTTAATTATATAGTTCACACGAGAGATAAGACACAGTTTGTGAGCAGGACTATAAATACATGGCGGTAGCGGCCTTAGTTTTCAGTATTAGTGCGAATTATTGACTCTGCGGTTCGAGAGTTATTCTCGGCAATATTACTGTGCGTGTTCAAGTAGTCATTAGTTAAGTGTTGTGTTTTATAATCGGACGGTATATTGTAATACAATTGTGTTTAATATTAGTGACATTTGTATTGTGTGTGATCAATTTTTATTTGATTCCGTGTAGTAGACTGTGTTGTTAATTACGAACTGTTTTACTGTAAAAATTAAAGCTGGTGATTAGTGGCTTAATTGGTGTCTTGTACTTATTTTGTTTCCACTGTACCTATGACGATCAAGTAGACCGTCATAACAGTGGTGTCAGAACTGGGATAAAACGGTTAACAGTGGAAACAGTGGACACTTTGTACAAGACAAGTGTGATTCGTAATTAATCGGTAAACATGGATCCCAGTCAGATGATGGAAGCTTTACAAACACTGCTGCGGCAGACACAGGAAGAAGCAGAAAAACGACAGGATGAGAAATGCAGACAGGAGGCGGAAGAAGCAGAAAAATGACAGGATGAAAAACGCAAGCGTGAAACAGAAGACATTAAGGAGTTAATACAGGAGCAAAAGCAGACACAAGAACAAACCGCTGCAAGAGGTGAGCTTAATAAACAAGTTACTAAAATATCGGAGGGACAAGAATCAATGACATTAAAAATAGCTGAAGTAGAGAAATCTGTTTCGAGTGTTGAAGAATCGGTGTCCACAAAAATATCTGACATAGAAGAAACCATGTAAAATAAAATATCTGCAGTAGAAATCTCAATGGCAAACATAAGAGAGCAGTTCCTGAAGTTACAACCAAAACAACTTTGTGAACAGACTGTACCAATAATAAAGACGGAGAAAGAAACAGAAAATAAGCCAATAGAGAAGGTCACCTCGCCTGCGGTTGGGACAGTTCATGTCAAGGCCCCAACCTTTGATGGAAGCACGCACTGGGCAACGTATTTACGCCAATTCGAAGCTTCTGCATGCGCAAATAATTGGACGGAGAAAGACAAGGCAGTTTCACTCTTTCTCTCATTAAAAGGACCCACTGCAGAACTACTACAGAAAGTGCCACCTGACAGCCAAAACACCTATGCCGAATTGATAAAAGCTCTGGAATTACAGTATGGTGATAAACATTTGCGAGATGTGTACTGCACCCAGTTGAGAGCAAGGCGACAGCATGCCGAGGAGAGCCTTCAAGAGTTTGAAGCAAGTATCGACAGACTAATTAGACTGGCCTATCCTGAAGTGCCAGAAGATTTTCGAATGAGTTTTGCTATGCAGACATTTACTGACGGTGTCCGAGATAACGAACTACAGCAAGTGTTACAAATGGCAAGACACCAAAACAGTGTGGACGCCCTGGTACATGCTTTGCAATTTGAGGCCGACAAATCAGCGTCTGGTTGGACAAGTCATAAAGTGCGCATGCTAAAAGATTGTGACGGCACAGACGATGGAGGAAGAAGAACATGGAACAGAGATTCAACGGTCGGCGCCACAGAATAAAATAAGAAAGGATGGAAGACCAAAGTGTTATAGATGTGGGAAACTTGGACATCTACAACGAGATTGTCGGGTTAGAATTCAGCAGCAGGGAAACGAGCAATAATCGGTACAACGGGACGTGTGCTGACTAACTGGAGGAACGAACCCCTAGACAATACGCAATTTCTACACTTCAGAAAAACAGCAGGAGCTTGGTAATTACCGGATTTGTTCAAGAAAGGCCAACCTCAATTACAGTTGACACAGGCGCAACAGTTTCTATTGTGCGCCCCTACGTGGTGAAAGATGTCAAGCCAATCTGGTGCTCTTGCAACTTACGAACAGCTACTGGACGGCCTGTAAAGGTTTATGGAAAAGTGGAGATACATCTACGCCTCGGTCGACTTGAGTTTAATCATCAAGTACTTGTTGCAGACATTGTGGATGAAGCAGTTCTTGGTGTGGACGTTATGAACGCATACGAATTTATAGTCGACTTCAAAAACAATGTCTTGAGAATCGGAGGCGAAGAGGTAATGCTATCAACAATGACAACAGCAGAAAAATCGATGGACGTCATAAACCAAGTGGCTGTAACTGTCCGCCAAACTCCCAAAAGATCATCATGGTTAGAACCGAGGTAGATACTAGGGGCAACCAGTGCTCTATATTCGAACCCCAGGTAGTCAGCACACCGGGCATACTAATTGCCAGAAGTTTAGTAAAACCTGACGAAACCGGAAATGTACCTATTAGAGTGGCAAATATTTTGGATCAAGCTATCACTTTACAAAGCAATACGCTCCTAGGCAAATTGACTCCTGTGGCCTGGGTAGCCGCAACGAAGATCCAGTGCTTCGGATAATTCCAAATTACCAGAGGAACTGCAAGAATTGTTGAACAGATCTTCTAACGACCTCTCAAGTGGTGAGGTAAAAGAACTCAGAGTTTTTACATGAATTCAAAGATTGTTTTGCAGTTCGGGGACAGCCACTGGGAAGAACCTCTCTTCTGCAACATCGCATCAATACTGGGAACACAACACCGATACGCCAACCTCCTCAAAGGCCTCCATTATCTAAACAAGAGGAAATGTCTCGATTAGTACAGGACATGTTGACAGAGGGAGTAATCGAACCTTCGTCAAGTGCTTGGTCTTCTCCTGTAGTGCTGGTAGCGAAGAAGGATGGTGGATTGCGTTTCTGCATAGACTTGTTAAGAAACAAATTTATAAATTTAAAATAAAAATAATACTGCCAGAACCTTACCTTGCGATCTTTCTCTCGCTCACTTACCTTTTATAAACACCAACAGAAGTTCAGGGCCGCCACCAATATCTTTGAAGGACAGATATGAAGACCTTTATACTTTACCTTAATTAAAACACTGGACAATTTTGCAATCTGACTTCCCACAATTCAGAAAATTCCCCGGAACGTTTAGATGAGTTTTTCAGCACAGAACATTAGGAAATGGTTACGGCAAAATAATTACTCTAACACATATTTATTCTGATGAAACAAATCAAATTTAATCACTTCTTTCTTTCTCTTACTTTTACACTTCTTTCTACTAACTTCTATTACATAGTATTTACTATACTAACCCCTACTATTAAACCAGTACTTTTATGTTTTATTTTCCCCTGTTATTTTTAAGTACATACGCTCTCACTTTTCTTTTTACATGGCTTTACCCCCCGTTTTATTTATGAGCTCTTTAATATTTACTTTATTTCAGATCAAACTGATTGTTTTCTATATTGTACCTGTCCGAATTATCCACTATATCCCGCCATCTTCCTTATCGCACTTTCACTCCATCACTAAACACTGTTCGTATACTTCATGTTTACGTATTATGTAGACTTTACTACCACTTTCCTTCCGGGTTTGCTTCTTTATTTTTACACCAGTTTCGGTAGACCTCGGTTATTCAATTCACGTCAGTCTACCGAAATTCCGAGGCTGCGTTATATTTACAACTGTACTGTGTGATTAGTTGTGGCGAACTGCCCGGCGACGACTGTCGACTGTCTGTGTGCGCTTGGTTGCCTACCCGCCATGCGTTAGGCGTCACTGTCAACTCGTAGTCTGTGATTCGTTGTTTTCATCGCATGATCGGCTATGGAATTTTTTGTACGTGACTTTCACGTTGTGAAAAGGCGGCACACTCGCGCGCTCGTACAAATTCCCAGACGCTAACAGCTTTTGTGCCTCGTATGGCTTGGCACGAGGTGAACTACAGGGTGTTCAAAAATGTCAGGCATTGTGATCAAAACTGTTGCCTAGCATGGTTGGTTACAGATTTTTACAATTATTAGGAAATTAAAATAAACCTCTTGGTTTGTCCCGTTACAGACTACCGGAGGTTAAATGATGTTACAAAGAAAGACTGCTATCCATTACCTCGCGTTGACGATACACTAGACACGTCCGGAGCACAGTGGTTTTCCACATTGGACCTGAAGGGTGGATATTGGCAAGTGGGTCTTCATCAAGAAGACAAGGAAAAGACCGCTTTCTCGACCCCAAGTGACTTATTCCAATTTAACGTCATGCCATTTGGACTCTGTAATGCACCGGCAACATTTGAGAGATTGATGGACCTGATACTCCGAGGCCTGACGTGGAAAACTTGCCTTGTTTATTTAGACGATGTCATAGTGATCGGGAAGACTTTTGAAGACCATTTGGAAAACGTTGAGGAAGTTCTAACTAGAATTCATGGTGCACAACTGAAGCTGAGCCCGAAGAAGTGTTCTCTATTCCAGAAGGAAGTACAGTATCTGGGCCATCTGGTTTCAGCAGCGGGTGTTAGCATGGATCCTAATAAAGTAGACACCGTAAGAGACTGGCCAGTTCTGAAGAGTAAACACGAAGTTCGGAGTTCCCTGGGGTTATGCTCATATTACCGACTTTTGTGAAAGGCTTCGCTACTATTGCTAAACCACTACATGAGCTAACGGAAAATAAACGAAACTTCCAGTGGTCGAGAGAGTGTGACCAAGCATTTAGAACGTGAAGATTGCATTTTGTTCGCAGCCAATTCTCGCTTTCCCAGCTTCCGAAGGGAAGTACATCGTAGACACAGACGCAAGCAATACTGTTCTAGGAGCAGTTTTGTCTCAAGTGCAAAATGGTGAAGAACGAGTAATAGTGTACTACAGCAAGACACTTTCTAAACCGGAAAGAAATTATTATGTCACAAGGAGAGAGTTGCTGGCAATCGTCCAAGCGTTGGAGCACTTCCATAAATACCTCTATGGAAGAGAGTTTTCACTACATACCGACCATGCTGCGCTTGCATGGCTCTTAAGATTTAAAAATCCAGAAGGACAGTTGGCAAGGTGGCTTGAATGTCTGTAAGAGTACAACTTCAAGGTACAACATCGGCGGGGGCGCCTGCATGGTAATGCAGATGGCTTATCACGAAGACCATGCCCGGAAGACTGCCGACATTGCCACAGAAAGGAAGAACAAAACTCAAGCGAACATGTTCAAGCCATCACTGTGGATTTCCTGGGTGACGGCTGGACAACACAAGACTGCTGACAAGAACAGATGACTGATGAAGACATTGGACCGATCTTGACAGCAAAAGAGGAAGGTCGCCATCCGGATTGGCAAGATATCTGCCATGGTTCCGAAGTGCTGAAGGGCTACAGGGCACAATGGGAATCTCTCGCCTTAGAAAACGGATTGCTGAAAAGGGCTTGGGAAAGTGCAGATGGACGAGACATGATCATGCAGTTGATAGTTCCCCGAAGTAAAGTGCAGTCTGTTTTGAAGGAGATTCATGATGGAACATCTGGAGGCCATCTTGGCGTTAACAAAACCCTTGACAAAATATGGAAGCGATTCTATTGGCTTCATCTTCGCCATGACATAGAGGAATGGGTTTGGACGTGTGAAATATGTGCTGCAAACCAGAAGCAGAGGAAAAATGAGACAGTATAACGTTGGCCTACCCTTCGAGAGAATTGCCATAGACATTGCTGGACCATTCCCAGTTACTGACGATGGAAACCGGTACATCATGGTTGTAGGTGACTACTTTACTAAGTAGGTGGAAGCCTACGCAATTCCAAATCAGGAGGTTACCACTGTGGCAAAGCAGTTAGTTCACTTCTGTTGCCGTTATGGAGCCCCTATGGCCCTATGGAAATCCATACGGATCAAGAGAGAAATTTCGAATCAGGAGTGTTTAAAGAATTATGCCGTCTACTCGGAATTCGAAAGACCAGGACAACACCTCTGCATCCTCAGTCAGACGGAATGGTTGAGAGATTCAATAGGACACTTGAACACCATCTTTCGAAGGTTGTTGACAAGAACCAAACAGACTGGGACCAACGTATACCACTATTCCTCATGGCATATAGATCATCAGTACACGACACAACCGGCATGACTCCAGCAAAATTGGTGTTTGGGCAGGAGATTCGTCTTCCTGGGGACTTAATGTTCGGATCACCTGAGACTCAGTCCCAAGAGCCGCAGAACTATTCCTCGCAATTAGAAAACCAACTGTGAGAAATGAATCGCTTGGTAAGAGGACGGCTGAAGATTGCCAGTGATAAAATGAAAACTCGGTATGACATTCGCAGCAATAGTGTGGGTTTCCAAGACAGAGATAGGTCTGGTTGTTCAATCCAAAGCGCCGTCGTGGTCGCTCACCTAAACTTCAGTCTAACTGGGAAGGACCCTACACTGTGAAAAAAAGAATTAACGATGTTGTTTATCAGATTCAACAGGAAGGATAGCAAAAGTTCAAGGTCGTCAACCTAGATCGCCTGGCTAAGTACAACGTTAGAGACGGTTTGCCAGTTCGGGATGAACAGGCTTAAGGAGGAGGCAGTGTTATGATGTCACAGAACAATCTAAGTGTTTATCGAACGTTCCAGAGAGATCCAGAATGTAAGCGTGTGGCGTACGTGCTTGTAGACGCATTTTGCAAAAATCTTCTCAACTGTGTCAGGCTTCGCTCGGACTGTGTCAGGGCCGCAGTTAATTACGTAGTTCACGTGACAGTTAAGACGCAGTTTGGAAGCTTCTGGTGTGTGAGCGGGACTATAAATACATGACGGTAGCGGCCTTAGTTTTCAGTATTAGAGCGAATTATTGACTGTGCGGTTCGAGAGTTATTCTCGGCGATATTACTGTGCACGTTCAAGTGGTCATTAGTTAAGTGTTGTGTTTTATAATCGGACGGTATATTTAATACAATTGTGATTTAATATTAGTGACATTTTTATTGCATGTGATCAATTTTTATTAGTTTGTTGTAGTAGACTGTGTTGTTAATTACGAACTGTTTGACTGTAAAAATTAAAGCTGGTGATTAGTGACTTAATTGGTGTCTTGTACCTACGACGATTGAGTAGACCATCGTAACAATACTTTTTGGACATGCTTCATATTACTCTTTCAATAACCAAGTCAAAAATCTGTTTCGAGGGTGGTTTGAAAAGTTCTGGGCCAAACAATAAAATCAAATTTATAATTTCAAAATTATTTGTATTTGGTAACATAATTTCCCTAAAAATCAATACATTTATGTCAGTGGTAGGCGCGGTCGTGGCGTAGTGGCTAGCATGTGGCACTGCTACGCTATTGGCGCGGGTTCGATTCCCGCCAGGGCCATCTGATTTAGATATGACCGTTCCCCCTCACAAGACAATGGCAAACCAGCGAGAGGTGTCCTGCCTAGTATAAACCCTCCCCAACTATGCCGTTCAGATCCGGCGTTAATCTGTAGGTCCCATATACCTGTGAGAGACTCTGTAACACACGCACCACAGAGGTATATGCAGGGAGGGTACAAACCAGTCAAAAGACTGAAGGACCCAATAATAATAATGTCAGTGGTGTTACTTGCAATTGTCCCATCTCTGAAGGGCTTTTCCTTAAGATTTGCAAAATATTTCTTTACAGCTGCAGTAACTTCTTGTATCGATGAAAAATACTGACTACCAAGGAAGGGTCTGAGTTTTAGGAAGATGGAAAGGGTGGATATGCCAGCAATTCGTAGTTTACATCCATTAATTTTCATATTATTTTGCTAAACATTATGGCACTGATTTTTTATAATATTATTATATACATACCACCAAAATCAGTAAAATTTCAATTTTGTTAAATTATTGAATAAGGCCTTTTCGAAATTATTATAATTTCATCATCAGTTCACACTAAAATGTTCTTGTTGTGATGTCTTCTTTTATATGTATAAATGTTGTTATCTGTGTCCATTACATCTTACTGCACTTCATATTGAACTTTCTACTGCCATCATTATTTGGTGAAACCAAGCAAGTCATGTATTGAAATAATTGATCATTTTCGAATATTGTCTGCTGATTCATCAATTTGTTATATTTTGTATGAAGGTATATATATTATAACATTGCCAAACCCTGATCACATTTGATATAAAAAAGTATGTAAAAAATCCCAAGAAACAATATATTTTGATAGATAAATGATAACGAGAAAGAAAGTAGTAAATATAATCAATAGTGAAGGAGGAAGAATACAACCAAAGGTGGTCACAAAACAAGAAAATACGAACTAGACTGACAGACAACTGACATTGACCCAACCCCAGAGATTGGCCAGATATTAACCAAAGTAAAGCGAGACAAGAAGACAGTGAAGAAAAAAGGAAAAGAAAATAAAAAAGTACATGGCCATAACAATTAACTCACAAGATTGTTTTAAAAGAGAATAATTTTTTATTATTGTTAATAATTTATGTTTAAATTTTTATTAGTGGTAACTTGTAAATGACAGTATCTCAGCAATTGTTATACGTAAAAAACCATGTGTAGATATGATTGTATGTATATCCTTATCTATAGGTGATGTGTCAGCTGTTGTGTTTAAGGTTACACTCATACAGACAGGGAATAGAAATGTGTGCGTGGTTCAATCAGAGAACAAATTGTATATCCTACTATATACTTTGGAACTTTTACTAAGATTATATCAGCAGTGTGTATATTATTACAGTATTATGTGTTCGAAAGTATAAGATGTTGGAGAGTTTATTTATTCAATAACATTATTGCTATTGCTACAGATATAGTAGATTTCAATTAACACAATATATTAACATTATTAAACTGTTGTTATTATTACTAATTATGACATTTCAGACCAATTTTTATCACGTTAATGACAAAATATATACAAAGTTATGTTTTATTTGAAAGAGGTATTTACAATACCATGTTGTTTGCATATTATAAAATGATATGTGACAATCTGAAGGTACCAAAAAAGACATGAACTCATTAGATACAAAAACTTTGTAATAATAGTGAGATCGTGAGAAATATAAGGGTAATTAGAGATAGGTAGGGAGTGACAAAGACGAACAGTGAAGTGATAAGTGTAATAAAATAAACAGCATATAGTCTTAAGAAAAAAGAGTGAAACAAGTGTGACAAACCCAAAATATAAGCACATGTTAAATGAGCAACTAAGTTAAGTATATTAGACTGATAATTGTGAATGTAAAAAACAGAAAAAATATTATCTCAGTATAAAAATCACCAGGATGATTACTGTTATAAAAGAGATGGTGTAGGTATAGCACTCACCAAATTTGTTCATTTGTTAATTTAAAGAAAGAAGTTATTGGCTTAATGTTTAAGGCAATAATTACCAGAAGAAATAGTTTTACAGTAATATGTTAGTATGTTTTAAGTAAGTAAGGAATTTATAAAGAAAATAATAGCAATACCTTTATAAGAAATAATAGGCAAATTATATTAATTATGTGTAACGAAAGGGAACATGGCAGAATTATATTAAAACTTAGAAATAAGTAAATTATGTATTAGCATAGTATTATCCATTTTGGACTAAAACATTAATACATGGCTTAGACCAATCTTGTAAGATATCAAACTAATCTTTGAAAGAAAATAGGAACATCTATGTAAAGATTACGACCATTGAAATTATCCCCAAGTAAATATAGCCATTATAAAATATTTATTCAAATTAAACAAAAAATTCAAGGTTTGATAACAATGGGTTTATTTTGAGATCGACCAGGTAGAATAATTACGTTACCATGGAAACTGTGGAATAACAAGCCAAAAAATACCGTTAGATTTTTTACTGAATGTATGACGCTTTAATGGTATAGACGCTAATTTTCGAGTGACCAAAATTGTCCATTAAAACATAGCAAATATCAGAAAAAGTTATTAATAAGTGTATACCAAGATATAAGATAAAGACTGGAGCCATATTATTGAAGTTGAGGCCAAATTAACGGAAAAAGAAAATCAATTACTACCAGTTAAACTGAAAAAGATGCCTGATGTCCTGAACCCAGCAAATTAAAGAAGATTATAGTATAACCCATGAATAACAGATCGTATGAATTCGCCATAACTACGGAAGTGATAAGTACCTCTTAAATTACCCGAAATATATAAATAAACTCACGTTAATTATCTCACTAAAGGTCGAAATCTCACTGAACTGAAATTCATTACTTTCAGAGATTAAAAAGAAATTTAAGTCACTGACAATTTATAAACTAACCAATATAAACTGTTGTTAATGATCCATAACTTGTAAACACTTTTACGACACTGCGCTAAACAAATTACACCTACACAATATGTTAGTTAAGTTTACTTGATGTAAAGGTGTGTATTTTTATTGTTTTTAAAATATTTGTAATCCTTTGAACGTAACCTCAAGAACCTATGACAAACGACATTAATAATTTGTATACGATTTTCAACAGACGCCATCATTAAACGTCTGGTATCAATTCAAATCGATTGTCAAACCCTGTAATTGTCTCATATAAATAACCGGAGCATTTGTATTAGAATAATTTGTATTAAATGAATAATAATCACTAATAAAAAATGTGTAAGTATTGAGTGTAACCACGGTGTTATAATTTCATTAGGAGGTGCACAATATTCTATGTACATTTTAGCAGATGACTAACGATTTACACAGCCCACGCATCGAACTGCTGTGTGCTACAGTGGGCCTAGCTGGCGGAAATATTTGAATTATTCAAACTGCCTGAGCTGCGCTGGTCATACGCCTTTGAATTTTATTTTAATTGTTTTAAGAAAACAATTTGGTGCCACCGGGACTTTATCACCCCTAGTGAACATCAAGACCTGGTTATTCGTACGTTCGCAACGAACGAAATATACAGAAGTTGCACGCATTTGAACTACGGATCGAGAAGACACGTACACTCATTACACACAAATTATACATTATCCACATTTTGCAGAATAAAACGGTAGACGTACACACGATAACATTAAAAATTGACGCATCCAACGTGTGGCAGAATAACACTGTCAGAAAGACACATACAAGGATAGTTACAAATTGGCGCGCCAACTAGTAGGGCTAGAATAATAAAGAAATTACACAATTAAACCCTATAAGTTCTAGCGGCGATTACGAAAGATTACAAAATGCACACCAGAGGAGTATCGAAAAAATTGGCAAAGGAGAAGGAGATGGAAGAAAACAGGGGGGAAGAAGAGGAAGGAACACCGATTGAAGAAGTGGAGACAGTAATAACCACAACAAGACCAAGCCAAGACGAAGAAATGGAAACACAGGCTGGAGATAGGGGGGAAGCCACAGGAGGAATGGATTTACAAAGATTATGGGAGTTGATTAATGGAAAATTAGACAAGAATGAGGAGAGTTTGAAGGAGATGAACAATAAATTCGACAGCATGAAGAAAGAAACCAGTGACAATTTGAAACAGATCAATGAAAAAATAGTGAGTACTAAGGAAGAATTGAGGAAAACAGTCAACCAAAATAATGAAACATTACAACAACGATTACTGGAGGAAATTCAGCAAAGAAATGAAGATTTGAAGGAAGAATTGAAGGGACAGCTGAAGATGGACCACGAGAAAAATAAAGAAGAAATGAAGCTGCAGATGGCACACCAATTAATGGAGTACCGAGAAAAAGCAAAACAGCAGGTTACGGAAATCAACGACAAATTAGAGGAAACGTTGGAGAAGCTAGAGAAGACCAACGAAAATGTTTCTGGAGTCCGCAAGGAAGTACTCGATAAAATGAACCGTCTCGAAGGAGAAAATAAGAGAAGAATTGAGGAAGGTCATGAAGAAACAGTCAGAAGATGTACCCAGATAGACCAGGACATACACCAAGTCCGGGAAGAAAACCAGAAAGAGGTAGCAGCTGTACGAGCAGACTTGGGAGAACGAATGGAAGGAGTTTACAGTAACTTAAATAAAGTAGATAGCAAAGTAGACAAAAACCAACAGAGGATTGACGAAATGCGCAGAATAGAAGAGTCATTACGGGAAGAAGTGGATGCCTGGCGTGACCGACCATGTAATAATAATCATGTCATGAACACAGACAACAGAGATACCATCAATTTCCGTAATTATAAAAGAAACCCTATTGAATTCTTGAAGAGGGTAGAAGAGTTAATCCTCAAGAATCGAGAGACTCGATGGACTACAATAAGAGGGATGTTGGATGAAATGTTCAAGGAGACGTACGACAACTGGTGGACTGCCACTCGACCAGACATCCAAAACCTTCAAGACTTTAAGACTCAGTTCAAGGCTAAATACTGGTCTGAGTCAACTCAGAATATGGTCTGCAATAACCTGAGCAATGGAAGGTATGAAAACCAGAATGGACAATCCCTTACCTCCTACTTCTTGGGAAAAATCTGCATGGCCAGGAATTTGGAGCCACGTATACCTGAAGAGTGTCTGGTAATACAATTATCTTACCACTACGACGACGCCATCCAAAAGGCACGGATGTACAGCCAGGTAAAGACCATCCAAGATATGGCTAGCTTACTGGAAAGCCATGAACATGAGTGGCAGTACAGGAAAAATAGAGGGTACAGCTTCAGAAATAATAGAACCAATGAGGGACAATTGTCACAGAATCAACAGGGAGATAATAAACCACCAGTAAATAACCCTAACAATTACCAAGGGAACACACGGGGCAATAACGCGCCCAGAAATTTTAACAGAAGTGGAAACCATAATAATAACAACTTTAGGAACAACCACAGGGGTAATTTCCCGTCGAATGGTTACAACAACAATTATCGCCCTGGAAACAACAGTAATCAGAACAATAATCCAGGATACCGGCCACAGGTAAATTACATAAGGGGGCAAAGACAATGGAGCCCAAGAAGAAACTATCCCTCATCTAACTATCGGCGAACGTACTATAACCAGGTACCCGATACGAGAAGTCACCCATTCGAAGAAGATCACAGGCACAGCGTGGATAACCGGAATAATCAACAGGAGCCGAACGCTAACCAACCATCAAACACTACTGATGTTGGGGGCAATGAGGTCAACCCTCATTTAAACGCTTAAGGCCAGTGAAAACTGCAGACAGCCCATCACTGGACCAATCTCTGGGTGAATATAAGACAACACATGACAAGAAGATCACAATAATATGTACTAATTATTTGAAAAATATAAGGGACGATTTGATCGAAGAAAATGATAACATGATGCCCATTAGAAACAATGAAATAGTGTATGTGAGTGCCCAAATAAATGGAATTCTATCAACCATAATGATCGATACAGGGTCTAATGTCTCCCTGATCGACCAAATAGAATTAAACAGACTACAGCAGGGAAGTAGTGTACCCATATCAACCCTGCCCATAAACAATATAACTATCATTGGTGCTACCGGCCGACAAAACAAAACCGTCCGGAAACAAGTATCCTTGGAACTTAATAGCAAAGGTATAATAGTAACTATGCCATTTCTTGTTGCCAGCGGCCTACCTTCCTCATTACTTGTTGGATGTGATGTACTCAGACAACACTCTGCCATAATTAACCTGCGGCAGGGAGAAGTATCACTAACCACAGAACAAGGAATATGGTCAGCCGATATAGTGAATGGTGGCAACTTACCATTGATAACAAACCACTATAACATGATCCAAAGCAATTATTGCCGACAATCACCTGAAAGAATATTGACAGATTGGAAGAATGAAGAATTATGGTCAAGCAAGCTGGATGAGATCAGAAACTTCCAACGAGAAGAACAAGATCCACAGATTAGTGTGCAACAGTCAGAGGAACTTATAAGTATATACAACAAATACAAACACATTTTTTCTGACGCTCCAGGCAAAGTAAAGAATTATCAATGCCGAATACGATTTAAAGAACCCGTTGACTTCAAGAGAAAATCTTACCCCATTGCTTACTCACAAAGAAATGCAGTGAGGGCAGAAATCAATCAAATGATGGAAGACGATATCATTGAATTAAGTCAATCACCGTATACAAGTCCAATAGTGGTGATACCAAAAAAGGACGGAAAGGTGAGAATCTGCCTCGACGCCAGAGAAATTAATAAAATGATAGTGAACGATAGAACATCACCGGGTGAAATAGAAGAAATCCTTAAGAAGTTCCATGGTATAAAATACATTAGCTCTTGGGATACGGTATGTGGCTACTGGCAGGTGGAGCTACATCCGAACAGTAGGCAATACTTAGCATTCCTGTTCGATGGGAGGAACTATCAGTTCAAAAGACTGCCATTTGGACTGATAAATTCGGTCGCAGTATTTGTTAAATGTATGGACCAAATACTGGGACAAGATGTACTGAATTTTACCACCGTGTACGTAGATGATCTGTTAATAACATCATCAAATTGGCAAGAGCACTGTGCCAGAGTGGAAACCGTACTAAAAAGACTATCAGATAATCACGTAACCCTTAAGCTGGACAAGTCAAAGTTTATAGCCCGAAAAATACAATTTCTAGGATTCAATCTAGCAGAGGAAGGCATATCTCCTTCGTCAGAAAAAGTTGAGGCGATACAACGATTCCCCACGCCAAAAAACAAAAAACAACTTCAATCCTTCCTGGGAATATGCAACTATTACCGTAAGTTTCAAGATAATTATTCCAAACTAACAGCAAAATTCAAAAAACAATTATCAGTCAAGGACAAGTGGACTTGGGGGTCCGAACAAGATGAAGTATTTAACCAAATAAAAGAAAAGTTCTTGAACACCGTGATCTTACAACATCCAGACTTCAAAAAGCCATTCTTCATGAACTGTGATGTCAGTGTAGGTGCGGTATTATACCAAGAAGATGAGAAGGGACAGCATATGGTTATTAGTTTTGCAAGCAGAATTTTAAATGGATGCGAACGAAATTATCACGTCACGGAGAAAGAACTACTTAGTGTCGTGTTCGCCTGCAACAAATTTAGGACTTATATTCTGGGATACGATATAACAGTGAGAAGTGACCATAGATCCATATCATTCCTTAAGCAGTGTAAACTCAGCCACGGAAGATTAACTCGATGGATATTGTTGCTACAGGAATATCACATAAATTGGGAGTACATCCCAGGGAAGCAAAACGTAGCTGCGGACATCTTATCCCGTATAAACGTCCAGCAACAAACTTTCGAGGGGGAGAAAGAACAATTAGTTAAGGTGTATAACATTATTAAAAACAGAGTAGATCTAGAAAAAATAACCCAAGAAATAAGAAGATGTCAAACTGTGGATCCAAAAATAATGAGTATCCGGGAGAGAATGTTAAAAGATGAAGAAACCATTCTACAATATTATAAAATACATGACAACTTGCTATTTATTAAAAACAATCCTGCAATCGGAGAATGGAAACTTGTAATACCATCTACAGTGGAGGAACAATTGATACTAGACTACCACATTAGATACGGCCATATGGGGGCTGTAAAAGTGATAAAAGCTTTACAGGAACAAGTTTACATTAAAAATATTTATCGGAAAGTAAACAAAATCATTCAAAAATGTGATATTTGCCAAAAAGTAAAATGCAATAATTCAAAAAAGGAAGGTATGATGATACCTATCACATCAAGTCAGAAATTAGAAAGGGTATTCCTTGATATATGTGGTCCGTTTCCTATCAGTGGAGGAAGACACAGATACAAATTTATTATCATTATGTTTGACCACTTCACCAAGTATACAAAGTTGTACTCCATTAACCGTGCAACAACAAAGAAAATAATTGAGATTATACTAACCAAGTTTATACCAGAAGTGGGAAGACCGACGGCCGTTATAACAGATCATGGAACCCAATTTAAGGGAAATCTTTGGAAAAATAAGCTCTGTGAACATAATATTAAAACTTACAAAACATCCGTTTATCACCCAAGCAGCAACCCAGCTGAAAGGGTACTCAGAGAAGTGGGTCGTATACTGAGAACCTACTGCCACGATAAACAAAGAGAATGGCACAATTATGTGAAATCCACTGAAGAATTTATAAACTTAGCTTACCACGACTTTACGGAAGCTACCCCATATACAATGATGTTTAAGCGGCCACCGCCTAGAGAGATAACCGATATGATCCAATTCCCCACCAACACCGAATATCAATTCGAGAAAAAAAGATTCTATAACAGAATAGCCGAAAAGGTAGAGCAACAAAAGAATAAATACGCTAAGAACCAGAAAAAGACTATTAAGTACGAGGTAGGAGAAAGGGTACTGTTAAAAAACAGAGAACTACCCAGCTCCATAGAAGGCATCACTAGAAAGTTACTATTATTATACGTGGGACCATACACTATAACAAAAGACAAGGGCAATAACACTTACGAGATCACTCACCCCGTCACCAAGAAAATAAAGGGGGTATACAATCAAGCCTCAATTAAGAAATATTATGACAATCAACCATAACTGTAAAAAACAATTTAAAGTAAAAAACCAACAAAAATACTTTAAATAAAGAAAAAAAAAATAACGTGACAAACAAACAAGTCTGCCAATGCCATAAAGAAAAGATCTCTAAAGGATGTCAAAATTCCAAAACATTCGTAAGTACAGCTTACACTAAGCATTAGAGAAACCATTATGATGAATAAAAATTGTAAAAAATCAAAAAAGATATGTAAGAAAAGCTTACCCAAATATCTTAATAATATTTTAGAACAAGTAAAAATGGAGAGATAAAAGTCACAAGGCATTCAGATAAAGTAAGAGCAACCAACTTACTACAATATTTAAATAAAAAATTAACAATAGAGGAGTGTAGTTACAAAACATTCCTCCAAAATAAGGTTAAATTACCATAATATTTAGCCAAAAAATGAGGCATAAAAAGCATAACATACTGTAAAGGAATAAGCTACAAAAATTCCTAACTAGTAAGAAGCCATAACTTACTATGATATTTAAAAATTATGAAAAAATATCAATCAAAATGATCAGCTTCCACAACTATTTAGAAAGAGGGGAAGTAAAATTACCCAAACCAATGATCACAAAACCATATAAATGAAATCAACGTTCTAAGAGTTATAATGTGAAATGAGATGAAACAAAGAGTAATTAAGAATGAATAAAAATGTGAATTGTATCAATAAAAAACAATGCTTCAAATAGTATCTATAAAGAAAGATGAAACAATATATGACTCGAACTGAGCTATAATGAAGTATAAAAGTAAAAGATTCCCAACAAATATTATGATTATGATTATTATTATTATTATTATTTTGAGTCACGAGTTGACTATATTTAAGAATTATTAATTGAGATTGTCTGTTGAATGAACCAGCAATCATTTTACTGAGCAGGGATGATGTTCCCCTGATATCAGTATAAGAGTAGTTTTGATGAAAAATAAGATTTATAGGGAATAAGTTATAATAAAAAGTCAATAAGCCAGTTCGCAATATGAGAAGATAATGAAGAAAAGACTAAGAAGAATGGAATTAAAGGATACAGAATTAATTATAAAAAATGAATGAGAAGCAGGAGAATTTGAAAAAAAAAAAAATAAAAAAATAAAAAATTTGATACGATACAATTGATAATTTCATCAAACTCAAATTCACGTTTTATAAAATGATCAATTTTGGTGGAAGGGCATTATATAACATTGCCAAACCCTGATCACATTTGATATAAAAAAGTATGTAAAAAATGCCAAGAAACAATATATTTTGATAGATAAATGATAACGAGAAAGAAAGTAGTAAATATAATCAATAGTGAAGGAGGAAGAATACAACCAAAGGTGGTCACAAAACAAGAAAATACGAACTAGACTGACAGACAACTGACATTGACCCAACCCCAGAGATTGGCCAGATATTAACCAAAGTAAAGCGAGACAAGAAGACAGTGAAGAAAAAAGGAAAAGAAAATAAAAAAGTACATGGCCATAACAATTAACTCACAAGATTGTTTTAAAAGAGAATAATTTTTTATTATTGTTAATAATTTATGTTTAAATTTTTATTAGTGGTAACTTGTAAATGACAGTATCTCAGCAATTGTTATACGTAAAAAACCATGTGTAGATATGATTGTATGTATATCCTTATCTATAGGTGATGTGTCAGCTGTTGTGTTTAAGGTTACACTCATACAGACAGGGAATAGAAATGTGTGCGTGGTTCAATCAGAGAACAAATTGTATATCCTACTATATACTTTGGAACTTTTACTAAGATTATATCAGCAGTGTGTATATTATTACAGTATTATGTGTTCGAAAGTATAAGATGTTGGAGAGTTTATTTATTCAATAACATTATTGCTATTGCTACAGATATAGTAGATTTCAATTAACACAATATATTAACATTATTAAACTGTTGTTATTATTACTAATTATGACATTTCAGACCAATTTTTATCACGTTAATGACAAAATATATACAAAGTTATGTTTTATTTGAAAGAGGTATTTACAATACCATGTTGTTTGCATATTATAAAATGATATGTGACAATCTGAAGGTACCAAAAAAGACATGAACTCATTAGATACAAAAACTTTGTAATAATAGTGAGATCGTGAGAAATATAAGGGTAATTAGAGATAGGTAGGGAGTGACAAAGACGAACAGTGAAGTGATAAGTGTAATAAAATAAACAGCATATAGTCTTAAGAAAAAAGAGTGAAACAAGTGTGACAAACCCAAAATATAAGCACATGTTAAATGAGCAACTAAGTTAAGTATATTAGACTGATAATTGTGAATGTAAAAAACAGAAAAAATATTATCTCAGTATAAAAATCACCAGGATGATTACTGTTATAAAAGAGATGGTGTAGGTATAGCACTCACCAAATTTGTTCATTTGTTAATTTAAAGAAAGAAGTTATTGGCTTAATGTTTAAGGCAATAATTACCAGAAGAAATAGTTTTACAGTAATATGTTAGTATGTTTTAAGTAAGTAAGGAATTTATAAAGAAAATAATAGCAATACCTTTATAAGAAATAATAGGCAAATTATATTAATTATGTGTAACGAAAGGGAACATGGCAGAATTATATTAAAACTTAGAAATAAGTAAATTATGTATTAGCATAGTATTATCCATTTTGGACTAAAACATTAATACATGGCTTAGACCAATCTTGTAAGATATCAAACTAATCTTTGAAAGAAAATAGGAACATCTATGTAAATTCTTGGATTTCGTTGTCCATGACGTGTCCGTTACTTAACTAAATATCACTATAATATTGACGACTCGGAACACAAAGTTTTTTATAAGCAAAAACGTAAAGTTTTACCTTACAGCCTAAACCGGCTTTCACCTATAGAAGGCTTCATCAGAGGCTGTCGTTAGTAGCGCTGCTCGTCTTGTTGTTGGCGACGAGAAAGTGTTTCGAAAGATTGAAGCTGTGTGTGTGTGTGGTGAGATGTGTTCGAATAATGCGTGCGATTTGAATTGTGTCTGTTCGTTTAGGATGTCGTTTTTATTTGTTTTTGTGTGTTTGTATATTTCTAATTGTTCTAGAGTGTCTAGTTTTCGGCCTTTTGTGTGTACGTGTAGTATGTTCATGTTATTGTCGATGTTTTTATATGTGTGGTTTGCTTCAATGAGGTGGTTTGCGAAGGTAGATTCTGTAGTGGTGTGGAGTGCTTTAGTGTGTTCAATGTATCTCTGTTTGAAGCTACGTCCTGTCTGGCCTATGTAGAATTTACTGCAATTTGAACAATTTAGTTTATATACACCGGGTAGATCGAATTTGTTTTGTGCTTTGGGCATGCGTTTTGATAGTGTGTGTTCTGTTTTGTTAGTAGTTTTGTAAGCGATTCTGTATCCTGCTTTTTTGAATTTGTGGGCAATTTTTTCTGTTTGTTTGTTGATGTATGTTAGTGTTATGAATTTGTTGTTTTCTGTCTTTGTCTGTTGTTTGTTTTGTGTTTTGTGTAGGAGTTTACTGACTATTGTTCTGTCATAACCATTAGATTCTGCTAGATATTTTATCGTGTTTAGTTCGTCTTTGTAGTCTATTTCATCTAAGGGGATGTTGTTAAGTCTATGTATCATGGTTCTAAAAGCAGCTAGTTTGTGTTGTATTGGGTGATTGGAGGTGTTGTGTATTAGTGTGTCAGTTGTAGTTGGTTTTCTGTATATACTGAATTTGTGCCTGTGTTCTAGTTTTGTGATGGAGAGGTCTAAGAAGTTTATGGTATTGTTGTGTTCGTATTCGGCAGTGAAGGTTATGTTTTTATGTATTTTGTTTATGTGCGTTAGTAACTGTTCACATTGTCTTTTGTTTCCCCTGTATAGTATTAGAATGTCATCAACGTATCTATGCCAATATAGTATTTTATGTGAGTGTCTGTCATTGTTTGTGAGTATTTTTGTTTTTTCTAAGTGTTGGAGGAAGACTTCTGCTAGAATGCTGGATATGGGGGAGCCCATGGGTAGGCCGTCGTTCTGTGTGTAGTATTTATTGTAAGTAAAGTAGTTTTGTTTTGTGATAATGTTCAGAGTTTCTGTTATTTCATTGATATGTTCGTCTGGTGTGTTGTTCTGTTTGAGTTTGTTTTGTAGGATGGTGATTGTTTCAGGTATGGGGATGTTTGTGTACAGGTTTTTAATGTCAAAGGAGGCTAATGTGGCGTTATGGGGGATGTGTATGTCTTTTATTTTTGTTACTAGGTCAGTGTTGTTTTTTACTGCAATGTTGTTGTCTATTTGTGTGTGTTGTCTAATAATTTTGTCTAGATATTTTGCCAGTTTGTGTGCAGGGGCATTACGGTAGTTGATAATGGGGCGGATCGGAATGTCTTCTTTATGGATTTTGGGAAGCGCTTGGAGTGTAGGTGCTGATGGTCGGATTTGTTTCATGTAGGGCTTTTGTTTATGTGTCATAATGTGTTTGGCTTTGTTGACTATTTGTTTTACTGAGTTTTGGTATCTGTCGGTGGGGTCGTGTTTTAGTTCTGTGATGTTGTTCTGTTCTATGAAGTCTTGTACTTTTTTGTGTAGGTTGTCTGTGGGTATTTATGATATTTATCTATGTAAAGATTACGACCATTGAAATTATCCCCAAGTAAATATAGCCATTATAAAATATTTATTCAAATTAAACAAAAAATTCAAGGTTTGATAACAATGGGTTTATTTTGAGATCGACCAGGTAGAATAATTACGTTACCATGGAAACTGTGGAATAACAAGCCAAAAAATACCGTTAGATTTTTTACTGAATGTATGACGCTTTAATGGTATAGACGCTAATTTTCGAGTGACCAAAATTGTCCATTAAAACATAGCAAATATCAGAAAAAGTTATTAATAAGTGTATACCAAGATATAAGATAAAGACTGGAGCCATATTATTGAAGTTGAGGCCAAATTAACGGAAAAAGAAAATCAATTACTACCAGTTAAACTGAAAAAGATGCCTGATGTCCTGAACCCAGCAAATTAAAGAAGATTATAGTATAACCCATGAATAACAGATCGTATGAATTCGCCATAACTACGGAAGTGATAAGTACCTCTTAAATTACCCGAAATATATAAATAAACTCACGTTAATTATCTCACTAAAGGTCGAAATCTCACTGAACTGAAATTCATTACTTTCAGAGATTAAAAAGAAATTTAAGTCACTGACAATTTATAAACTAACCAATATAAACTGTTGTTAATGATCCATAACTTGTAAACACTTTTACGACACTGCGCTAAACAAATTACACCTACACAATATGTTAGTTAAGTTTACTTGATGTAAAGGTGTGTATTTTTATTGTTTTTAAAATATTTGTAATCCTTTGAACGTAACCTCAAGAACCTATGACAAACGACATTAATAATTTGTATACGATTTTCAACAGACGCCATCATTAAACGTCTGGTATCAATTCAAATCGATTGTCAAACCCTGTAATTGTCTCATATAAATAACCGGAGCATTTGTATTAGAATAATTTGTATTAAATGAATAATAATCACTAATAAAAAATGTGTAAGTATTGAGTGTAACCACGGTGTTATAATTTCATTAGGAGGTGCACAATATTCTATGTACATTTTAGCAGATGACTAACGATTTACACAGCCCACGCATCGAACTGCTGTGTGCTACAGTGGGCCTAGCTGGCGGAAATATTTGAATTATTCAAACTGCCTGAGCTGCGCTGGTCATACGCCTTTGAATTTTATTTTAATTGTTTTAAGAAAACAATTTGGCGCCACCGGGACTTTATCACCCCTAGTGAACATCAGACCTGGTTATTCGTACGTTCGCAACGAACGAAATATACAGAAGTTGCACGCATTTGAACTACGGATCGAGAAGACACGTACACTCATTACACACAAATTATACATTATCCACATTTTGCAGAATAAAACGGTAGACGTACACACGATAACATTAAAAATTGACGCATCCAACGTGTGGCAGAATAACACTGTCAGAAAGACACATACAAGGATAGTTACAATATATATATATATATATATAATTTTTCTAACTGTATAATGTCATTTTTATAAATTACCTTAATTGAAACCATCCAGTGACTTCAAAGATGATATATTTATGACGCGTTTCGAGTCATATGACTCTTCATCAGATAATAATCACTCACAAGGAGATCATCAAATATTAAAATTCACACAAAACACACATATGTACAAGTACAGAACGTATAAGAGCGTCCGTCACAGTGCACTGCGCGAGGCTCACCGGACACTGAGCAAATGTGTGTCTAACCGTGTGTTATCTCTTAATCGATTGTAGCACGGTGTCATATAACGGGTTTGATTTGAAATTTAATTTATCATTAAGTATGCCATCATGAGTATCTGGGTTATTATGTCCACTATAGATTTCAAATTCTTCCCATGCATCCATATAACGACCCTTACTACAATAATGTAAGGGTATTAAGTTTGTATTAAAATTCGTGTACGAATGGTTGCATGTAATTAAATGTCGTGTGAAATTAGATTTTATAGTATCTATAGAAACGCCTTTATTGATGAGATTATGTGGAGTGTGTTCCCGAAACCTTTTAATAAAAGGCCTCCCCATTTGACCAATGTAGAAACATTCACAATCGGGTCATTCCATGTCAAATCAGCCAAAAAATAATTTCTTCTTCGTATTGTTTAAATTAGCAGCCATCCTTACTTTTCTTTTATAAAATTGCTAAACTGCTATAATTGTTATTATTTAGACAAAGCTTTTCGTCATCACTGACATCTTCAGGTCTTAAACAACAACCTCTTGTTTAAGACCTGAAGATGTCAGTGATGACGAAAAGCTTTGTCTAAATAATAACAATTATAGCAGTTTAGCAATTTTGTAAAAGAAAAGCAAAAAATAATTATTTTCAACCTGACCATTTTTAAATTTGATGAAACTTGCAGGATTTATTCTCTCTATAAATGTAAGTACAAAACTATTTTTTTTTTAATTTTTATGTGACCCCATTTTTTAGTTTTTAATTTTTAAAATTTTATAAAAGTTTGTTTTTTTGGCTTGCAGAACAAGCTTTAATGCATCATAGCTTTTGTTCTATAGGTCCTACAGACTTGTTCTTGGGCTCATTTTTTAGCTCTTTGTAGTGGCTTTAATTTGATATATAACGACACATTTTATAAAAAAAAAAGTTTTTTTGAAAAAAGTAACTTTTTTTTTTTTTAAATATGAAAGTGTTCTTTAAAATTTTTTTTTTAAATATATGTTATTCTACTGTTTATTATCTACATTTCCTGAAAATTTTAAAGTGTGATCACTATGGGAGCACAAGTTATGGACAAATATGTAAGATACTTAACTGTACCTTTCGTAACTAAATAGCGTTTAGGTAAAAAAAAACTAGTTTTGTTTAATTAAACCAAATGTATTATATAAACTAATGAAAGCATACGTGACTGAGCTCTTTTAAAGTGGCTATTGTTTTAAAACTGTCCGACTTGAGTAAGCCAATTAGTTTTTATTTCCTCTTTGAACAAGAATTTTTTTTTAACAAATCAATACCAAATTAATTTTTGCTTTTTATATTTGTGTGTTTAATGTACTTCAGAGAATTTTTAGTAAGTTTTCAATCATATAATTTTTTTTTTTTAATTAAAAAACTAAAACAATACACTTAAATAAGAATTTGTTTTTCTAAAAGACATAAATACATTTAAACTAATATATATTTTTAAAATTTTAATTAACTAAATTAAAATTTTAAATAAATAAACTTTAATCATAAATAAACTGTGTAAAACTAATAGGCCTAGATAGAATAATTTTCCAATTCCCGAATGAATTGAGTTTCACAGTAACTAGACAGCAGCTATTTAGGTGCGCAAGTCTCAACAGGCTTGGTTCCTGTCAGTACATGTAAGCCTAGGTACACAGGTCAGCCAAGTCAGTCTGCTTGAATGCTCAGTTCACTTCAGTTGCTTTCCAATCGTAGTGATACAGTTTTAGTGAAGTAGCCAATCTTAAGTGTTTTTAGTTTTATAAATTTAGGTGACTATCATTTTTTGTGTTTCTATATTTTTAAAAAGTGGTTTAAAAATTTTTGTAGAATTTTGTTAGTGGTTTTTTTCATTGGAATTAATAAGGTAAAACTTTTTTAAAACCCTCTGAACATTTTCATGCATTAAAATTTTATAGGTCTAGCTATTAGGTATATTAGTTACTGCAACTAAATTCAAACTTAGAAAAAAACATGGAAGCGGCTAAAGCAACCACATCTAAAGGTAGTTTTCAAGTATATTGTTGCAATCCACTCAAAAAAACAAACCATGATTATTTTAAAAAGAGTTTAAGACCTGTTAATGAACATATTGTCAGCCGTTCTAATACTATAAAGCTTGGGGATAGAATATGTGACAGTTGTCGCAAGGCAATACTTAAGTTGCCTAAACTGGATGAGGTAGAAGAATGGCAGTCTGACAGCTCAGAATATGAAGACAATGATAACAATGTTGAAACAATAGAAATATCAACTTCACAGAAGGAAGAAGCTATTGATGCAGTAAACATAAGTGTAGTTGCAATTGATGAAGCTCCAATAAAAAAAAAGCGTTTAACAGAGAAGAAGTACCCTGAGGAAAAACTAAAAAAAAAATCTGAAGCTTTCAGAACCAAACTTATGAGCCTTAGTCCATGCAGTCAGATTGAAGAAAACCCTGTTATAGGTAGAGAAATGATAAATCAGCTTAAAGAAAAATTTCACAGTACTTCTGATAAAAGCTTAAAAATGCAAATTCTGACTACTTTACCTCAAAGTTGGACCTCGATCCAGATTGAAACTGAATTTGGTGTGTCTAACTTTATTGCAAGAAAAGTAAAAAAACTTGTAAAGGAAAAGGGTATAATGTCATCACCAGATCCACGCCCAGGTAAAACTCTAGATCTAGCAACCATAGAGTTAGTAAAAGAGTTTTATGAAAACGATGAGGTTAGCCGTCAAATGCCCAGACTGAAAGACTTTGTATCAGTCAAAATAGATGGAAAGCGTACGCATGTTCAAAAGTTTTCACTTCTTTGTACTTTAAGAGAGCTTTATGTACTGTTCAAGGAAAGATATCTGGAAAGAAAAATTGGATTTACAAAGTTCTGCGAACTTAGGCCAAAACAATGTGTCCTAGCTGGATCAAGTGCAACACATTCAGTATGCGTGTGTATGACTCACCAAAATGCCAAGCTGATGATGGACCAGTGTAAAATACCCCAATTAACTTCTGGAGAGCCCTCAATAAAGACCTATAAAGATTTGTCTTCCAGCATTGTTTGCAAAGATTCAACACCTAGATGCCACTTCGTCAAATGTGAAAAGTGCCCAGGTAGTGAAAAGCTAAAAGAACATTTTCAAAATTGTTTTGAGGAGGAGTTTATTGAAAACGTGACATTCAAGCAATGGATGCAAATTGACAACAAAACAACTTTAGAAACAGTAACAATGCCAGTTAATGATTTTGTGGACAGATTATTTGAAAGTTTGCCAAAACTGCTACACCACTCTTTCATTGCCAAACAACAATCAGCTTATTTGAAGCAGCTTAAGGATAATATCCTGCCAGATGAGTACAGTGATATGCGATTTTGCTGAAAATTATTCTTTTGTCCTACAAGATGCTGTACAAGGATTTCACTGGAACAACGCACAAGCAACCACTCATCCAATTATCATATACTATAGAGGTGAAGATAAAGAAAAGCTTGAACACATAAACCTAGTTATCATTAGTGGTTGTATGTCTCACAATACAGTAGCTGTACACCTGTTTCAACGCATGATGATTGACTTTTTAAAGCAGAAACTTCCATCACAGCCACAAAAAATTCATTATTTCTCAGATGGAGCAGCATCCCAATACAAAAATAAGTATAACTTCCTCAACCTTTGTTTTCGTAAGGTAGACTTTGATGTAGAAGCAGAATGGAATTTCTTCGCTTCATCACGTGGGAAAAATGTTTGTGATGGGGTAGGGGGAACGGTTAAGCGCCTCGCTGCCCAAGCTAGTTTGCGAATGGTCTACAATGATCAAATAATGGCTCCTCGCCAGCTTTATGATTGGGCAAAGGAGAATATTCCATCTGTTAACTTCCTCTGTACAACACAAGAAGACCATGAAACTGAGAACACCTTTTTGGAACAACGACTGGTGAATGCTAAAACCATCAAAGGGATCCAACAGCTTCATTCTTTTATACCTGTCGGAAGTACTACAAAACTTAACGTTAAGGAATACAGTTTTTCAACTGAAACAAAAGAAGAAATTGTGTCTCTTGAGGAAAAAAATGAGCAGTTAGAACTTAGTGAAATAGTTGGGTTTGTGACTTGTAACTATTCAAATCAGTGGTGGTTAGGCTGTGTGCTCGAGATCGAAAATGAGTTCGTAAATATAGCTTTTTGGAACCACATGGCCCTTCCCCTTCATTCAAGTACCCCCAGTTTCCAGACATATTGGGTGTGAGTAGATCAGATGTCCTAACTAAAGTTGATCCCATAACACAAACTGGAAGAGTTTATAAACTTACAACTCATGAAATGGAAAAAGCCAGCAAAATTCTTGCTCAAAGAAGAAATAAAAACTAATTGGCTTACTCAAGTCGGACAGTTTTAAAACCATAGCTACTTTAAAAGAGCTCAGTCATGTATGTTTTCATTAGTTTATATAATACATTTGGTTTAATTAAACAAAACTAGTTTTTTTTTACCTAAACGCTATTTAGTTATGAAAGGTACAGTTAAGTATCTTACATATTTGTCCATAACTTGTGATCCCATAGTGATTCCAATTTTACAATTTTCAGGAACTGTAGATAATAAACAGTAGAATAACATATATTTTTAAAAAAATTTTTAAAGAACACTTTCATATTAAAAAAAAAAAAAAAAAAGTTTTACTTTTTCAAAAAAACTTTTTATAAAATGTGTCAAGTTATATATCAAATTAAAGCCACTAAAAAGAGCTAAAAAATGACCCCAAGAACAAGTCTGTAGGACCTGTAGAACAAAAGTTATGATGCATTAAAGCTTGTTCCGCAAGCCAAAAAAACAAACTTTTTTAAAATTAAAAAAATTAAAAACTAAAAAATGGGGTCACAAAAATTTAAAAAAAATATTTTTGTACTTACATTTATAGAGAGAATAAATCCTGCAAGTTTCATCAAATTTAAAAATGGTCAGGTTGAAAATAATTATTTTTTGCTTTTCTTTTACAAAATTGCTAAACTGCTATAATTGTTATTATTTAGACAAAGCTTATTTTTGGTTTTTATATTATTTAATTGTTTGGGTTTCTTAGCGTTGTGTTTCCTAAGAATGTTATCCACCATCCGGCAATCATAACCATTTGCTGCAGCAATATGTTTGATTGTATTTAATTCATTGGTAAAATTGTTAGCCTCGAGGGGGACACTCAAAAGCCTGTGTACAAGACTATTATACGCTGCTAATTTTTGCGAATACGGGTGATGTGAATCTGCATGTATAGTCACATCGGTGGTGGTGGCTTTCTATATATTCCAAATTTCAGGTTGTTGTGTTGTTTAGTTATAGTTAAATCCAAACAATTTAGTTCATTATTTACTTCGGTTTCCATGGTGAACTGGATATTATCATTTACAGCATTCACACTGTTTTTTAAAGTGCTTAACTGGCATGTAGTGCCACTGAAAATCAAAAAAGTATCATCAACATAACGACAATAAAAAATAATGTTATTGGTGAACTTGTGATTATTAAGAACGTAATTGTTCTCATAAGAGTTTAAATAAATGTCAGCCAATAAGCCGGACAACGGTGAGCCCATAGCAAGTCCATCCCTTTGAATATAGTAACGTCCATTAAAAGTAAAATAATTTTGTTGTAAGATAACTCTCAGTATGCAGATTAATTCGTTCATGGATTGTGCATCTAATTTATTGGATTTGATTAAGTTATTATAAAAGATGTCCAAGGTCTGATTTACAGGAATGTTAGTATAAAGGTTGACGATGTCGAAAGATGCTAATTTGTAAGTGGGTAGCAATTGTGTATTTCTTTGTTTATAAAATCCATGCTATTAATTATGCTACGATTATTTTGTAGTTGAATATTATCACTTATTCACTTATTAAAGCAACCAATTTCTTAGCCGCCTTAAAACCCGGTGCCGTGGTAAAATTAACCAAAGGCCTAATTGGGACATTGTCCTTATGGATTTTAGGTAGGCCAGTAAGTTTCAGTGCATGGGCATTGATAGGTTTTAAATAGCGACGCGTATGGTCGTCAAACAACTTGGTACAGTTATTAATTGTGTTATTTAAAATGTTTGTAAATGAATCAGTGGGGTCAGTGTTCAGCATTACAATGTTGTTATTGGAAATAAACTCATCGACTTTACGTCTGTATACATCATTATCTATGACCACCAATGTATGTCCCTTATCTGCCTTCGTTATAAGTGCGTTATTGTCTGTTAGTTTTGTTTTTATTTTCTTAAGAGTTTTGATTTCTGCTCGAGCTCTTAACTGTTTCTGCGTAATCTGAGTATTAGAATTATGAATGTTTATGATATTATTAAATTTATTGTTTATTAAGTAGCGTGATTCTTTTTGGAGATTGGGGTCCTTGATTGTTTTTATAGCGGTTTCGGCACTGATAACTTCATGTGTAACGTGACGTTTATTAGCATGCGGAAAGTTATATTTTAAACCCTTGTTAATAAGAAGATTCAATTCATCTTCATCAAATATTATATTAGTGAGGTTAGAAGTGCGTGGGTAGAACTGATGTTTACATTCAGGGATGGGATGTCGGTTTTGGATGCCATCAAATTTTGAAATTTTCAGATCTGTCTTCTTTTTACATCATGCATGATATCAGTAATGTAAATATTTATCTTATCCATTACGTTATCTATGATGGCAGGATGGATCTGTTGGTATAATTGCAAATGTAATTTCAACAATGTCATGTTAAGCATGTCTTTCTTAGTGTATAGCGATTTAATTTCCTGTTTGATACGGAAGAATTCTGCATGTTTTTTCGTGTTTCTGGCTGCCTTAGTGGTGGATTTGATATGTATGGTGGCATACTTAGGAATTATTTTGTGTTTAATACATGATTTGTTAAATTTAATATGCGGATTTGTTTTTAATAATCGAATTTTAATATTTTGGTATTTATATACAGTGCTAGCTTGACTTGCATCTAATTTAAACATTTTATTTATACAGTCCGTCACTTTATATAGTAAATACTTTACCTTAATTGAAACCGTCCAGTGACTTCAAAGATAATATATTTATGACGCGTTTCGAGTCATATGACTCTTCATCAGATAATAATCACTCACAAGGAGATCATCAAATATTAAAATTCACACTAAACACACGTGTACAATTACAGAACGTATAAGAGCGTCTGACACAGTCCATTGCGCGAGGCTCACCGGACACTGAGTAAACGTGTGTCTAACCGTGTGTTATCTCTTAATCGATTGTAGCGCGGTGTCATATAACGGGTTTGATTTGAAATTTAATTTATCATTAAGTATACCATCATGAGTATCTGGATTATTATGTCCACTATATATTTCAAATTCTTCCCATGCATCCATATAACGACCCTTACTACAATAATGTAAAGGTATTAAGTTTGTATTAAAATTTGTGTACGAATGGTTGCATGTAATTAAATGTCGTATGAAATTAGATTTTATAGTATCTGTAGAAACGCCTTTATTGATGAGATTATGTGGAGTGTGTTCCCGAAACCTTTTAATAAAAGGCCTCCCCGTTTGACCAATGTAGAAACATTCACAATCATTACATATCAACTTGTACAAACCCGTCCTTTACTCTATTTGTGTGTGAACAGCCTGGCGAACCAAATTCCAAAGGCTATTATTGGTTTTGAAAACGGTGGTGAAACCAAGCCTATTAAAAACAGACGTTAGAATTTTGGGCATTATCTCCGTGTATGTGGTTGAGATGTACTTATTTTTGGTTTTTATATTATTTAATTGTTTGGGTTTCTTAGCCTTCTGTTTCCTAAGAATGTTATCCACCATCCGGCAATCATAACCATTTGCTGCAGCAATATGTTTGATTGTATTTAATTCATTGTTAAAATCGTTAGCCTTGAGGGGGACACTCAAAAGCCTGTGTACGAGACTATTATACGCTGCTAATTTTTGCGAATACGGGTGATGTGAATCTGCATGTATAGTCACATCGGTGGTGGTGGGCTTTCTATATATTCCAAATTTCAGGTTGTTGTGTTGTTTAGTTATAGTTACATCCAAAAAATTTAGTTCATTATTTACTTCGGTTTCCATGGTGAACTGTATATTATCATTTACAGCATTCAAACTGTTTTTTAAAGTGCTTAACTGGCGTGTAGTGCCATTGAAAATCAAAAAAGTATCATCAACATAATGACAATAAAAGTCCATCCCTTTGAATATAGTAACGTCCATTAAAAGTAAAATAATTTTGTTGTTAGATAACTCTCAGTATGCAGATTAATTCGTTCATAGATTGTGCATCTAATTTATTGGATTTGATTAAGTTATTGTACAAGATGTCCAAGGTCTGATTTACGGGAATGTTAGTATAAAGGTTGACGATGTCGAAAGATGCTAATTTGTAAGTGGGTAGCAATTGTATATTTCTAACTTTGTTTATAAAATCCATGCTATTAATTATGCTACGATTATTTTGTAGTTGAATATTATCACTTATTAAAGCAACCAATTTCTTAGCCACCTTAAAACCCGGTGCCGTGGTAAAATTAACCAAAGGCCTAATTGGGACATTGTCCTTATGGATTTTAGGTAGGCCAGTAAGTTTCGGTGCATGGGCATTGATAGGTTTTAAATAGCGATGCATATGGTCATCAAACAACTTGGTACAGTTATTAATTGTGTTATTAAAATTTTTGTAAATGAATCAGTGGGGTCAGTGTTCAGCATTACAATGTTGTTATTGGAAATAAACTCGTCGACTTTACGTGTGTATACATCATTGTATATAATAATGTGTGTTTTGTGTGAATTTTAATATTTGATGATCTCCTTGTGAGTGATTATTATCTGATGAAGAGTCATATGACTCGAAACGCGTCATAAATATATCATCTTTGAAGTCACTGGACGGTTTCAATTAAGGTAAATTATTTACTATATAAAGTGACTTGGACCGTATAAATAAAATGTTTAAGTCATTTTTATTATTATTTACTTCCACTATTTCCATATGGTTGGTTATATCTGTTATACTATGATTCATACCAATAAGGTGATCTGCTATATTGGAGATTCCCGTTTTTTTATTATTAAAAGCTCTGATATGTTCCATAAATCTCTGATATATAGAAATTTCAAACAGAGATTTATGGAACATATCAGAGCTTTTAATATTAAAAAAATGGGAATCTCCAATATAGCAATCACCTTATTGGTATGAATCATAGTATAACAGATATAACCAACAATATGGAAATAGTGGAAGTAAATAATAATAAAAATGACATTGTACAGTTAGAAAAATTATACATATACCTTCATACAAAATATAACAAATTGATGAATCAGCAGACAATATTCGAAAATGATCAATTATTTCAATACATGACTTGCTTGGTTTCACCAAATAATGATGGCAGTAGAAAGTTCAATATGAAGTGCAGTAAGATGTAATGGACACAGATAACAACATTTATACATATAAAAGAAGACATCACAACAAGAACATTTTAGTGTGAACTGATGATGAAATTATAATAATTTCAAAAAGGCCTTATTCAATAATTTAACAAAATTGAAATTTTACTGATTTTGGTGGTATGTATATAATAATTTTCATATTGCCAAATCACTTTTGTGGGCAGGTCCATTGTCATGATAAAAAAGTTTCCGTTTGGTCTTTTTTTCACCTAATCAGTTTAAAAGGTTAGAATTGTATTCTCAGGTTACTGTTTTATCCATTTCAAAATAATCATAATCCCTTTAGCATCCCAAAAGGCTGATGCCATAACCTTTCCTGCTAATGGCATTTGTCTTTTTTGGCACTGAACAACCAGCTTCTGTTCAAGGTTTTGATTGATTCTGGTGTGCAGTGGTGAATCCAGGTCTCATCCAAGTTATAAATTGATTCATAAAATCAGTTTTATTCTTCTTAACACTCCAAACACTGTTGATAGATTTTCATATGAATATGTTTTTTCAGTTTAGCTACTGTGCAAAATAATCTTACATGTCTTCTTGGTATAGCTATTGCCTCAACAATTTCATGCACTTTATTTTGCCAGTTACCTAATTCCATGTCATGTATTTGTTCAATGATTTTTTGATGCTGTTGTCCTGTTTGGTTGTCTGTCCTGTGGATCATTGTTAGGTGTGTAGCAGCCACATTTAAGTTCAGTAGCCTATTTTTTAATAGTTGCAAAAGGAGAAGAGTTCCCATAAACATTTATGAACTTGGAATGAATTTTGTCCAAACATAAAACCAAACAATTTTATTATTTCTTGACATCACTTTTGTCCATTTTAAAGAATATACACAGAACATCTGCTTCAGTTACCTGTATTAAAAGGAAATTGATAGAATGAGTTGCAACTTTACACATATTGTTACGACTGATGTACCAGATTTAGAAAATCTTGCTGATGGCATCACCGTCTTGTGGTCAAGGTTGAGAATTTTTCAGATCACCCTTGTGAAGTACAAACAGACTGTATTTTTTTAACTTTTTTTTTTAATTAAAAACAACGGACCCATTAACAAAACAAACCACTTACATTAGTGTCCAAATTTTTGTCAGTATCATCATGTTCCTCTTATAATTAGTTACTCTTAGATGTACGTACTTAATTGTTCATTCTCTTTCTGCCTCTCTCAGCATGTATTTTGTTTAAGTCTGATTCTTTAACCAGTTCGAAGTACATGAAACAGCATATACAAAATGTCAAACAGGTGTGGTGATGCCAATTATAAATCATTCAGTAATATGTAATATGTGGTCCTGTGTTTATATAACATTCAGTCCTAACAGGAAGAAAAAATGTCTTGTTTTAGTATCCTGTCTGGCTAAAGGGCAAAAGCTTATAGTCAGTACTGAAAATAATGGATATGGGGGATGTCAGACTATTGGTAGTGTCTTATGTTAGTGTAGAGGGGTATTTTAGGATATGCTAATGTAATTTAAACATTTTTAGTGATTATTATAGTGTTTAAAATGTATATGCTTTTACAGATTGCTTTGAAATGGGACCAGATGGGAGTTTAACAAAGAAATTGAATAATCATACACGGCAAATTCTCAGTTTACATAAACAAGTAGATAGTTGCATACAGGAACACCGCAATGACAGTTACCAGTCACTGTATGACCCATTAGTGTGTGCAGAATGCAAAGAAAACTATTTAGCACTGAATAATCGCTACAATGAACTGAAGGATAACATATTCTGCATGGACATAGTGGACCTGATAAACACTACCAGAAATGAGTGGAGTGTAGAACTTGGATGTTGCCTAGACAGGCAGAAGCCAGAAATTGTATTTCTGATTACATCAGGAGTTATATCCCTAATGCCTATTTTATTCTATGCATCAGCATACATATTTGTAACCAAAAAGGGACAAAAAGTTGCACAGCGTAAGTTTTTTTTTAAGTTTTAGAAGTTGTGTAATAATATGAGGTATGAACAGTTTATGGTTTTGCTATTTGTTGTTGTGATAACTTCTGCAATATGTAGCATGCTTATTATATTTTTACTACAAACAGTGCACAGATTCCAGTATAGTAATTCAGTATCCATCACGTTAGTATTTCTGTAGTAACTAACATAAACAAATAAGCTAACTTTGAAGCAGTACGAGTTTATTAAATATTGAAATATTTAAATCGTCCCTGTGTGGACGTTATTTGAAGTAGTACACGTTAATTAATTCTTAAATTATTGAAATTTGAAATGTTACCTACCTTTCATAATTTACCAAGGTGTTGTCTGGTGTACTTTAGCAGAGAAAAAACAGGTGGATGCAATGACAAATACATGTTTATATGGTTAATTAACACCTTTTTATTTTATCTGATTTCATCATCAAATGATACCAAAACCCCCACATCAACAATTTCTTTTACGTTACATCGATAATAACTGCTGGAATATTCATTCAACTTTAATTTATGTATTACTCATTGTCTTCAAAAACTACTATTTATTTCACATTCATTTAAATATTTGATTTTACGTTACTTCTTTGTTATTTTCCTTTTTTCTCAGAAAACATTGTTATTTATCTATTATACATGAAATAAAAACTTGTTGAATTACTTATTGCTAACAATCTTAAATTATAATCATAGTAATAATAATAATAAGGTTACCCAGTTTGCCCATACTCACACACATGCAGATTATGTAAAATAATAATAATGGGTTTGGTGGAATACTGTTACTTTCTGAAGCGGCGTCACTGTCGAACGAGTGGCGCGTCCTGCATGGTTCACTCGCACTATATCCAAACTGTTATTTTACTTTTGATAAAGAATTCACTTGGCTTTACTGTGTTCCATATTGTTTTAAACTTTTCTACTGATTTACATCTTAGATATGCACTTGTTTGGTTGGCCGACCCTAATTTGCTTGAACAAAAAGTTTTTATTACTTTTATGAAATTGCTAACTGCTATAATTTTTATTGTTTAGACAAAGCTTTTCGTCATCACTGACATCTTTCGTCTAACTGAAATAGCAGTTAGCAATTTCATAAAAGTAATAGTAAGGATGGCTGCTAATGTAAACAATACGAAGAACAAAAAGTTTTTACTGACCACGCGTGGTCTGGAGTTTAAGTCGACTGGGAGCAACTCTGTACACTGCTCCCCACCTTTGCTGGTGGCTTAACAGGGAAGGCACTGCCATCGTGTTACGAACTGTTCGTCACCGTAAATGTAGCGTGGATTTTCAATGTGCCCAAGTTGTTGACGATATTAACCGGCGACGATACAGGAGGCACAGGTAGGTGTGGCGTCTAATTAATTTCCTTCAGCATCAGAGCACAGTGTGATATAATTGTTCAACCTCGCCATTTTTTCGAAGCGTCGTTTCAGTATGAGGTGCGTCATCTGCGTGGGTGCTCGTTTTGCGCGTACTCTGTGCGTGACAAAACACTCGATTTACTAAAACAGTATTGCGTTCTATTACAACACCCCGTTCACAAAGCTATGTCGCTGTTCATTTTGAATAGAGCCTGGTTATGTGGGAATTACAATTGAAAGTTAAATAAATTTAATAAAGAATAAAAACCTCCTTTTTGCCCCATTACAGTAACCCCCCCCCAATGAGAGGTTTTATGCCCGAAAGCATAAAAACTCTCATTGCTAACCCCAAGAGGATCGGTGAGGATATGGCGCCAACAACCCCCCATTAACTTCAAACCATGTCATGGGTAAACTACCCCCCTTGCTCGGCGACTATGGCTGCACCTGAACGAGATTACTGAACTTCTCTGTTCGAGATCCCAACACCGTAACATAGGACAGATACTCACCATAGTACCACCTAACCTCAAATCATTCCGTCAAAAAAAATCAAAAACTGGCCTTATACCATACCCGATATGTATCCCCTTACATGCATACTGGGTTGCCTTTAGCAAATACTGGGTGCGTACACATACTCTTCATTACATTAACTATACATTTACTTTGGTACCAAAATCCAAAAATAATTTCTATTTTCTCGTATCATTTGTTAATTAATGAATTTAATCATAATTTTTTTTTTTAATTCCAAAATTCTTCAACTGCCTTTATTTTATATCTACTTCTACCAATTGTATGCTTACAATCATAACAAACAAATAAAATTAAACAACTTGTTTTTACCATAAATTCAAAGTAACTACACTTGATTACAAAATAACCTAAAATACACATCATGAATCAGCTAACCTCTGCTCTGTCTACACTGAAACGTAAAATTTTACATAAAATTCTCTAACTTCAGCCATCAGCTGATCTGTCTGGGTCAGGTGAATGACCTTACCTCAGGTACACTACACAAAACTATAACATGAAAAATACATAACATATGTTTATAATTCTTACACTCTAACATAATACAACAAAATAAAACATAATAACACCTTCTCTACTTGAGATAATCTTTTAAAAATCAGTAAAGTCATCTATAAAATATCATACAGCGTATAACACATGTAAATCAATTACATGTCTGAATATTCACATGTAAATAAATTCGTACAAGTTGTCTACGGTAATCATCTCTCAAATCAAACTACAATTATTTAATTAGCTTGTCAGCTAGTCAGCGTCATTAAGTTTCAAATTTTAGTTCGTTACTCCCCTGAGTAACCTCCTTGCCACACACACTATGACCCCCCACTGAACTGTGGTGTTCATCTGCTTCCACAAGGACTGAATGTGGGGAGGAATTTTGGCATCTCCTGTCCTTGCTTCGGCCTTAAATTCTGCCATCCCAAAGGTATTGCTACTCTCCCCCACTTCTTCATCGGATAAATCATTATTATGTTGGTAATAAGTGACCCTATTGTCATGTGATTTCTAGACGGCTGGGGGCTTTCCTTTTCAGCCGCCCTGATTAGTTTAACTGTATTGGAGGTGGTGATTCACTGAAAACCTCCCTATGATACCCTCTATTATTTTGATTATTAGACGGTGCTTCAATGCCCCTAGTTTTGTTTGGGTTACTAATATATCCCCCTCTACCTCTGTGGTTAAAATTTCCCGGCATTCCCAGATTACTGGTGAAGCCTCTCCCCCTACGACTCCCTCTAAACTCACTACGATCGAAACTTCTATTATAATTCTCCACTCTCCCTTGGGCACTACCCCTCGGACCCTGACACCTATAACATTGATTTCGCGAACTATTGTAGTTATTAGCTCTACAACTAGGGTTTGGACATAACCATGCCCCCTCTTCCGGTCTAATCATATTATTAACAAAACAGTCTGGTTGTCTTACTTCACTATCTCTAAACTGATAATTATTATCTTCTTCCTCTTTCATACTCTGGTACGCTTCTAATATCTTTCTAATTCTGCAATATTAGCAAACCCCCGGGTTCTGATTGTGGACCATATGTCCTTAGGTAAATGCTTACTAATATATCTTATAAAAGATGAAAGAGGCATTGGTGGTTCTAAATATTTAACCTGACTATATAGTCTCGTCACATACGACGTAATACTCATGTGTTTGATATTAAAATTACCCCATCCCATTATGGTACTGCGTAAGCCCTATTGTTTTTCCTCTGACCAGTACTTATTTTTAAATGCTTGTTCAAACTCATTAAAATCTACCCAGTTATCATTATGAGCATCTGCCCATATTTTAGCATCCCCTTTAAAATATTTTAAAATTCGTACTAACTTAATTCCCCAACTTTCTTGGTTATATTTATTGAAACATTTTATCGAGTTTAAAAATTGTATGGGGTGCACCCCCCCCTACTTTCATTACTAAAATAACCTAATTCCACTTCCATGTTCACTCTCTCACTCACATTAGTTAATTTTTGGTTAATTGCTACGCTTAAATCTTCTCTGACTTTAATTATTTCTTTTTCGTGTTCTGTTTGTTTACTTTTCAAACTAGTTACATTAGTTTTAATTGCATCAATTTGCTCAAAGTTACTTCTGAATTCATTATTTATATTCTCTTGTATTTTATTTGCTTTTTTAATTTGCTCACACTCGTCAATTACACCTTGAACATTACTGTCGATTTTGTCATTTTGTTTTTTAATTTTATCGTTAAATTTATTTGTTAACGCGTCAAATTTTTTGTTTGTCTCTATCAGTTTCTCGTTTTGTTTTTCGTTAATTGTTTTTATATCATTTTTCATTTCAGTTCGTATTTTGTCTACATTTATAGTCATCTCACTTTTCACTCCAGCAATAGTCTCAGTCATACTTTCCAATCGACTCTTCATATTTACTTCACTTATTCTCAGTTCGCTTCTTATGTTCACAAACTCGTTATTTAAGTCTGCGAGTTTATCATTTACTATGTTTATTTCTGATTTGATTTCAGATTTTAAATTATTATTTTCTGATTTCATTTCAGTTTTAAAGTCATAAAAACTTGTGTTTAACTTATCGTTATTCTTATTCATTACCTCCATAATCAACGCTAATTGATTAAATATATCTACATTATGGCTCTTACTACTACATTCAACTTCGACCGTTTCATTTACATTCGGTATTTCTAATTGTACACTCTCATCAATATTTTCGTTTGTTGAAATTAAATTGTCTTGCATAACGTTTAAAATAGATTCCTCTACACATTCACATAAATTTGCACTCTTGTTTTTCTCTGCCATTTCGACCAGGTTGCAAATTAATTTGATTTAAATTTAATTTACAATGTCCCTGTACATTCGGGGACCAACTGAAGCAGTACGAGTTTATTAAAGATTGAAATATTTAAATTGTCCCTGTGTGGATGTTATTTGAAGTAGTACACGTTAATTAATTCTTAAATTATTGAAATTTGAAATGTTACCTACCTTTCGTAATTTACCAAGGTGTCGTCTGGTGTACTTTAGCAGAGAAAAAACAGGTGGATGCATTTGTCATTGGCAAATACATGTTTATATGGTTAATTAACACCTTTTTATTTTATCTGATTTCATCATCAAATGATACCAAAACCCCCACATCAACAATTTCTTTTACGTTACATCGATAATAACTGCTGGAATATTCATTCAACTTTAATTTATGTATTACTCATTGTCTTCAAAAACTACTATTTATTTCACATTCATTTAAATATTTGATTTTACGTTACTTCTTTGTTATTTTCCCTTTTTCTCAGAAAACATTGTTATTTATCTATTATACATGAAATAAAAACTTGTTGAATTACTTATTGCTAACAATTCTAAATTATAATCATAGTAATAATAATAAGGCTACCCAGTTTGCCCATACTCACACACATACAGATTATGTAAAATAATAATAATGGGTTTGGTGGAATACTGTTACTTTCTGAAGCGGCGTCACTGTCGACCGCATGGCGCGTCCTGCATGGTTTGCTCGCACTATATCCAAACTGTTATTTTACTTTTGATAAAGAATTCACTTGGTTTTACTGTGTTCCATATTATTTTAAACTTTTCTACTGATTTACATCTTAGATACGCACTTGTTTGGTCGGCCGACCCTAATTTGCTCGCACAAAAGTTTTTACTGACCACGCGTGGTCTGGAGTTTAAGTCGACTGGGAGCAACTCTGTACACCGCTCCCCACCTTTGCTGGTGGCTTAACAGGGAAGGCACTGCCTTCGTGTTACGAACTGTTCGTCACCATGAATGTAGCGTGGATTTTCAATGTGCCCAAGTTGTTGACGATATTAACCGGCGACGATACAGGAGGCACAGGTAGGTGTGGCGTCTAATTAATTTCCTTCAGCATCAGAGCACATTGTGATATAATTGTTCAGCCTTGCCATTTTTTCGAAGCGTCGTTTCAGTCTGAGGTGCGTCATCTGTGCGCATGCTCGTTTTGCGCGTACTCTGTGCGTGACAAAACACTCGATTTACTAAAACAGTATTGCGTTCTATTACAACACCCCGTTCACAAAGCTATGTCACTATTCATTTTGAATAGAGCCTGGTTATGTGGGAATTACAATTGAAAGTTAAGTAAATTTAATAAAGAATAAAAACCTCCTTTTTGCCCCATTACAACTTCTCTAAATAATATTCACTTTAAATTATTGCATGGTTAATAATTTGTTGAACACCATCTGTAACATAACGGTTAAAAGCCCATTACTTTCTGGGAGGTAACCAAACCACCTGAAAGAAATTTTTCATGTTTCTTTTAAATTGTATTTATTATTTACGTTGCTCATATAAACATTATCTTCTTCAAATAAGTGTATTCTGTTATACCACTGTGGGTTTATAGTCTCTATAACAGTTGTTTCTATTGTTCATCTTCTTTTTTCACAGTACTAAATAATATAGAACTTTCACTTGTGAAACTTACTTGTTTTTTCTTCCCGGCGTCTGCCGGCCGGGGGCCGCCCCCATTTGGCGGGCCCGGGGCCACGACAGCCGCGCGTTGTCCGGTTTCTCCATAACAGTTTACCCAGGAGTATTTCAGAGGTAGAATAATATTCCCTTCTTCTATAGTCTTCAGAGTCATTGTGGTAATTTTCTTATTCTCCTCAACCCAGAGGTTCGATTTGCAATTTTTTCTTTCTGTAGACAGTCTCTTAATCACTGCATACTTTCTTACTCCTTTTTTACCTCATCTGTATAGTCGTGTCTGCGCCTTCCCCCCTACTACATCCCTCAATCATTCCCTTGTTAGGTGGTGAACCACTTTGAATAGCGTAGCAGATGACCAACCATACTGTTTCTCCTCTCTGCCATGACTTTACTCAGAATCCTTCCTTCATCCACTCTCTTCAAAATCTCATCGCTCTTCCTGCCCATGTTATTCTTAAGGCCCTCCTCCAGCACATCTCAAAAGGTTCAAAGCAGCTCCTCTCCAATTTCCTCAGAGTCTAGCTCTTTGTACCGTATGTGCACATGCTTCAAATGAAACTTCTTATGAATTTCTTCCTAGTTTCTAGGGACATATTCCTGGACACCAAGAGAGATCTTTGGTAATATACACTGTTACCTTAATTTTCCCTTTAATATAATTAACATCATGAAATATTTATAAACTATTTTTTAAACTTACCTCGTGTTGCCCTCTTTGCCCAGAATTCGTCACACGAACGTTGAGATGCAAGTATGATTATAGGTTGTGTTAATAACAGACGCAACTCGCATTTATAAAGAGAAACAAATTAATTTTATTTTGTTCTTAACTTTTCAAAACTTCAAATTATTTTTTGTTCATTCTTATATCTCTTAAATCAGTTTATTACCTTTAGCAAAATTTGAAATAAATACAACTTTCTTGAAATATTTATAACATGGTCTGATACAACTAAAATCTTACCTTAATGAAAACAGCCCAGCCTGCTCGCACACACATTCATTCCATTACAAAATAAAATACACCCCCTTTTTATTTAAATACGCCCCATTTTATGCAATATATTTCTGTATTCTGAGATACATTACTCACTACCCCTGCCGGCAACGTGGAGTCTCCCCGACCTTGTGGTGCATCACTCATAAAACTCTATCTGTATGTCCAAAAACAATTTATGATGTCCTTTTCCGAAAACTGTGCTTACTTCCGCATTTTGACAAAACGGCACTCACTTTTACTGGATGTTGAAATTTATTAATGAGCCCTGTTTGGCGGGCTGCCTGCGCAGGCGAGCGTCAGTAAGAGACTGGGAAGAGCATTCCCCAAGTCCCCTCCACTTACATTTCTTTCGTACAAGGCGGAAAGCAATGCCTTATGCGTTAAAGTCATAGCTGTGGCACAATTAACAAATGCAAACTCCCGTGTGCTGGACGTTGACGATATTTGTTGTCCCGTGGTTTACGTCACTGGAGTAGGCGTGACCTACAATTGTGTTTCCGCCACCTCTGAAGCACGTGGCGAAAAATATTGTCTCTGGGCCATATTGTTTTACCAACTCGGCGTCGGTTGTGCCTGCTGGTGTTTGCGCGCTTGTGGGTGTGTGTCACACAGTCTCAAAATTCTAAGAATGGTATTGCGTGATTGCACGTTGACGCATTCCATTGTATTGACTTCGCCTTATGCGTTCTTTGTTTGCGACAATTTAGATTCAACCTGTGACTGGCCACGCATATGAAATGAATTGTTACAAATATTTAAGAAAATAAAACCCCTCCCTTTTGCCCCGTTACAACACTCTTGTATATTTTGTAAAACAGTTTTAAATCTCCTGATGCATTAAATCATGCATCAAACCTTTTCCCATCTAACATTAAGACACTTAACATACATCTTAACTAGTTTAATTCCTTTTTATTATACATTTATTTCTCTACATAACTCGTTCCTGTATTATACCTTCAGTTTCTTATGTTATTATTAAAATACATGTTTACAAACTTGTTTCTCTATACAGAATTGTTTAAGTATGTTGTGTAATCCATTTTCTGCTTTTTACTGTAATTACTGTGATCAGATATGTAAACTTAGCTTTTTAAATAGAATATTAAATACACAGTTTTGTTTTGTAACAGTAAAACTGTTTTGTTTTGATGTGTGCGTAACTGGGATAAAACATTGACAAATGATTGTTAAGACTGTGCAAGAAATGTACAGAACTCTAAACATGTTATTGTACATGTTTCATTTATTTCTACTTCCTGTCAGTGTCCACACTGTTTAATATTTGGCATGCTATGAAATATTTTAGCCACTCACACAGATTATTTTGTAATTAAGAAGTTTTTTAATTTTTCTTTTCCAGAGAAACGGTGGGTTGAACATATACACATCATGCCCTCAAGTTCTCAAGATTTAATTATTAGTTAGTTTTGTATTTCTGTATGTAAATGGTTTTATTGTTAGTATTATGTTAAGTATTTTGTAATTTTAATAATATTAATATTATGCTACTAGCCCTTGTATAGGGTAATTATATATTAGTGTATAAATGGGAAAAGTTTTAAAGGCAGGTTATAAGTAGGATTGTTGGGGAAGTAAAATGTTACATTGTGGGCACATTAATCAACTCATTTGCAAAGATGTCCAGAAACTACATAATTTTTACAGGTTACTGAATATAGAGTAAATTATATTTTTAACAAATAACTGGTTGTACAGATCTTATAGGACTTGTTTTTTTTTTTAATAAACACAGCTATTATAAAACATTTTATACAAATTAATCAGTTTTGTGTGTCGTTAGTAGTTATGGTGTTGTTTTGTGTGACAATTGTCACATCACTGTAATCACATGTCAAATTGAATTATTAGAATTGGTTTTGTTTGCTAGGGAACATATATGTGACTGCTGCAATGATTCCTCTGGGGACCAATCAGATTGTGGCAGTTGCTTGCATTATTATTCAATAATAATAAAAATAATTGACACAAAACTAAGAAACAAGTTTCTTAATGTATGGATAATATTAATTGTGTACATATAAACTAACCCTGGTTGCGTAGCAACTAATGAATAAACATTAGTATATGTTTTTAATTAAATATCTTATAGTGAGTATAAATTAATACAAGTCATTATTAGGTGTATAACTATTTCATAAAAAATGAGTTTTTGCAAGGATAATAATTCAAAATTGTAGAACTTGGTGTCATCACCAATAAGATACTTCCTGGTTAACTTGGAATGGTATATTTATTTTATTTCTTTTCCTTTTGGTGTTTCTGACACAAACAGATAACACATATCTGTATTTCTTGTTGCTTATAATAAAAACACTTGTTTCTTGTCATGATTCATTGTAGACTGTAGCTCTAGTTGTTACCATCACATGTGTTCACTACACACACTCACTGCATGTGACAATCACTCACATGAAACTGCACCTTTATAACATATTATAAAATGTATTCATACTGTAAATTACTATTTGAAAATTAGTATGTGTCTAATCATCATTGGGTACTGTAATATGAAACTGAAATATGCAATTATCTCGTCAGCAGATGAATTATCAATGCCACTGGTAGCCTGGTATTTGACTTATGCTTACTTGCCCTTTATAGGTACAGTGTGCTAATACAGTATATAAAAAAAAACATAAGAATACACTCCAGATAATCTAATTAAAAAAAAATGTAGTTGTTAAATTTGTTTTCATAGTGAGTATTGCAAATGTAAATAGTTGATAGAAATTACTGTTATGTATGACTGTGTAACTCGTAATGTAAATTATTAATTAGTGTGCCCCAGTAACTTGATATTGGAAGCTGACTGTGATAATAAACAGATGCTGTGAATTTTAAGTAAATAAATCTTGCAAAGATACTTTATTATGGTATTAACATTTATAGGTCAAAATAAGCTAGTTTCAAGAAAAAATATTGTAATACAGTAGAACCCCATTTAACCTTAATAAAGGAGGCAGAGTCATTTTGGATAATGCGTGGGAGCTAGTTTTGGGTGTAAAAAGTGGATAAAACACAGTATATATAGTAAAGCACTACAGTATACAGTATGTATAGCATTGTAAATGTTCAGAATATTTTACATGGATTAGCATAATTTTGTAGTGAACATCAATCAATGAATTTCAGTGATGAAGGGTTTGCGAGGATTGGTCAAAAAAGTGTAACACAAATTTTAAATTATTTTTGTTAACGTTTTTGACAATATTTATTGTCATCATCACGACCTGTGTACGGTTACAAGAGAAAAATTAACAGATCAATTAATTGAGTGAATGTGTTAGTGTATGTGTGAAGTAGTTGAAAAAGTTTGTTTTATATCATCAAAATAATTGCATTCATTACATATTGTTTTCCTTAATGACATTGAGATAATTATAATACCCCAGTAAAAAATCTGAGGATACCAAATTCTTTTTGACTGATCCTCGCAAACCCTTCATCGTTAAAATTCATAATAATAAATAATAATAATCATCACCAAAGTATGTATTATATTACAGCATTATTTTTACATTATGATAATTTTTAATGAAGAAATTTGTGTTAGTGGTTGAAATCACAATCAGAATGATCACAGTTGCACACCACTATGTAAAAATTATCCCAATTAGCGCTTTCAAGCTTCACAGCCCATCGTCAGATTGGAATAGACACAAAATAAGTGGAAACAACCCCTTCACCCCTCTCCCCCACCATGCTCACACACAACAAGCTAAAATATGAATGACCCTTCCCCACCCCCTAAACCCTGTCACACCATCTGTAGAGTTACATATTTTTTCTAGCAAATTCCTTGTGTTTCAGTGTTGTGTGTGTGTGTGTGTGTGTGTGCATCCTTTTAAACTACCCACTTCCTCTCCACACACGTGGGTCAGTCAACACCCTTATTTTAAAACATCCAAATAGTACTATGCAAAATAATTCTTAATATTATCTATCTGTCCTCTATCATTTACTTCTTAATCATGTTATAAAATATTTCTTCATTATCAAATTTAATTTTAATATTAATTAAATTGTCTAACCCTTTTTCTCTCTCTTTCAATATTTCTAACTCCTCTCTAAGCTTCCTTTCAACTGTGTTATTCACTACTTTTACAATTTCGTATTCTTCCAAAGGATTAACAAACTTATGGTTGTCTTCTATGAAATGTCTTGCATATAACGAATTGGTTGTTCTATTACCTTCTCCACGTTTGTGGTCAGACAACCTGCATACGAATTTCCGTCCTGTCTCTCCTAGGTACACCTTGTTGCAGTCTTTACATTTTAATTTATAAATTCCGCTTTTCTGTAATACTGGAATTTTTTCTATATTCTTATTCCTTATCTTATCAAATACCGTTTCACATTTTTTAATAGCTATATCTACTCCATATTTATTAAAACATTTTATAATTTTTCTAGTATGTGAACCTATGTATGTCAATGACCCTGCATAATTCTTTTGTTCTGGTTCTATTTTATTTTTTTGTATGTTAACCCTTTTCATAACTTCATCCACTATGTTGGTGTTATAATTATTATTCCTTACAATTCCCTTTATCGTTCTTAACTCCCTATCTTTTGACTCGGTCTCTTTTAAACACTTCTGAGCTCTGTAACAAAATGAATTGATTGCCGCCATTTTATATCTATATGGGTGGTAAGACTCTCTTGGTATAATTATATCAGAATACGACTCTTTCCTAAATATCCCAAACTGTAGTTTCTCATTATCTTTAATTTCTATGTTTAAATCTAAGTAATTTATTTTCTTACCTCCTATCTCTTCTTTAAATTGTAAGTTTTTATCCTTACTATTTACCTCATTTATAAACTCATGCACTTCTTCTATGCTTCCTTCCCAAATTACTAATACATCATCAACGTATCTAGACCATAATTTTATATTGTTTTTATACTTAGTGGAAGTTATTAATTGCTTTTCAAAATCATTCATGTATATTTCAGCAAGAATAGGGGATAATGAAGACCCCATAGGTAAACCTTTTTTCTGTATATAAAACTTGTTATTAAACCTAAAATAGTTCTGATTTACACATTCTTTAATTACTTTCATCAACTGCTTTTTATACCTGTATTCTCCCATATTATTATCGTTTATTAACTTAATAACTTTATTTACTGTGATATTGGTAAACATGTCCTTAACATCCAGTGATATCAATTTTGTATTTACATTAATCCTAATATTTTCTAATTTTTCTATCAATTTTACATTATTCTCTATGTTGTATTTTGTCCCAATACAGTAATAAACCTTACAGAGGTAAATTTCAATACAGAAGAAAAAGAAATGTTAGCAAAAGGCTTAAAATACGCACCGCCACCAGAATTAAATCAAGAAAAAACGATTATTGAATGCGAAAGCATAGTACAAAAACTAGGAAATGAAAATGATAAAAAAAGAATAAGGTGGGAAGTAGGGAATGTAGTAGATAAAATATTTAAGAGAAGTTTGTATAATTCAAAAAATGAACAAAAAATCAAATCAACTGTAACTAAACTAAAGAATAAAATAAAGAAGAATGATATTATAGTAACGAAGGCGGACAAAGGAAATACAATGGTACTACTGAGAAAGGACGAATACATAAAGAAAACGGAAGAATTTATAAGGGAAGGACCATACGAGGAAATAAAGTATGATTATACAAGTAAGTACCAGTCAAGGATAAAACAAATGATGAAACAGATAACATTTATAGAAGAAAATAAGAAAAAGTATTTATTGGAAAGTAATCCAACAGCACCAACTTTTAAAAGTCAGGTTAAGATACATAAAGAAGGAAAACCAATTAGACCGATTGTTTCTTTTATTAATGCACCTATTTATAAATTATCAAAGGAAGTTAGCAGAGTACTGAAAGAGAAATATGAATTTGGGACAAAATACAACATAGAGAATAATGTAAAATTGATAGAAAAATTAGAAAATATTAGGATTAATGTAAATACAAAATTGATATCACTGGATGTTAAGGACATGTTTACCAATATCACAGTAAATAAAGTTATTAAGTTAATAAACGATAATAATATGGGAGAATACAGGTATAAAAAGCAGTTGATGAAAGTAATTAAAGAATGTGTAAATCAGAACTATTTTAGGTTTAATAACAAGTTTTATATACAGAAAAAAGGTTTACCTATGGGGTCTTCATTATCCCCTATTCTTGCTGAAATATACATGAATGATTTTGAAAAGCAATTAATAACTTCCACTAAGTATAAAAACAATATAAAATTGTGGTCTAGATACGTTGATGATGTATTAGTAATTTGGGAAGGAAGCATAGAAGAAGTGCATGAGTTTATAAATGAGGTAAATAGTAAGGATAAAAACTTACAATTTAAAGAAGAGATAGGAGGTAAGAAAATAAATTACTTAGATTTAAACATAGAAATTAAAGATAATGAGAAACTACAGTTTGGGATATTTAGGAAAGAGTCGTATTCTGATATAATTATACCAAGAGAGTCTTACCACCCATATAGATATAAAATGGCGGCAATCAATTCATTTTGTTACAGAGCTCAGAAGTGTTTAAAAGAGACCGAGTCAAAAGATAGGGAGTTAAGAACGATAAAGGGAATTGTAAGGAATAATAATTATAACACCAACATAGTGGATGAAGTTATGAAAAGGGTTAACATACAAAAAGATAAAATAGAACCAGAACAAAAGAATTATGCAGGGTCATTGACATACATAGGTTCACATACTAGAAAAATTATAAAATGTTTTAATAAATATGGAGTAGATATAGCTATTAAAAAATGTGAAACGGTATTTGATAAGATAAGGAATAAGAATATAGAAAAAATTCCAGTATTACAGAAAAGCGGAATTTATAAATTAAAATGTAAAGACTGCAACAAGGTGTCCCTAGGAGAGACAGGACGGAAATTCGTATGCAGGTTGTCTGACCACAAACGTGGAGAAGGTAATAGAACAACCAATTCGTTATATGCAAGACATTTCATAGAAGACAACCATAAGTTTGTTAATCCTTTGGAAGAATACGAAATTGTAAAAGTAGTGAATAACACAGTTGAAAGGAAGCTTAGAGAGGAGTTAGAAATATTGAAAGAGAGAGAAAAAAGGTTAGACAATTTAATTAATATTAAAATTAAATTTGATAATGAAGAAATATTTTATAACATGATTAAGAAGTAAATGATAGAGGACAGATAGATAATATTAAGAATTATTTTGCATAGTACTATTTGGATGTTTTAAAATAAGGGTGTTGACTGACCCACGTGTGTGGAGAGGAAGTGGGTAGTTTAAAAGGATGCACACACACACACACACAACACTGAAACACAAGGAATTTGCTAGAAAAAATATGTAACTCTACAGATGGTGTGACAGGGTTTAGGGGGTGGGGAAGGGTCATTCATATTATAGCTTGTTGTGTGTGAGCATGGTGGGGGAGAGGGGTGAAGGGGTTGTTTCCACTTATTTTGTGTCTATTCCAATCTGACGATGGGCTGTGAAGCTTGAAAGCGCTAATTGGGATAATTTTTACATAGTGGTGTGCAACTGTGATCATTCTGCTTATGATAATTTTGGTTTTAGGTGGGGTTTACTATAATTTTGAACATTTTAATGTATTAAAATTTGTTGGATTAACATGTAGTAGGAACTGTTCATGGAGAAACTGCAGTATGTTGAGTACAGTATACTTTCAAAGCTTCAAAATGCTATGTACTGAATTATATATAAAATGTTGAACAAATATATCAATACATAATTCCTCTTAACAGGGGCTATTCATTGAACACGCATTAACCAAATTATGAAGCACATAAATTGTAAAATAATGATATCCAAGCTAGTAGCAAATAATTATTCAATTTGTTATCAATGATGACTAGTTTGACAATTGAACTGAATTACAATACACAAAAATAGTTTTTATTTGAATAAAGATGGTGTCATTTTGGAACAAAGCAGTTATCAAGAAACTGTTTGATTTAATTGGTTTGTGTTTGTAAACTCCATATTTGAATTATAGTGCAACTATGCCACTACACATCACCACGAATTATCACAATTATAAATAATAGTTAAACATTACTAAGTTCATAATTTAATCTTTGTAATCACTTCTGCAGTTCAGCTAATTATCATTTTAAAATAAAGGGACGATCAAATTTAAAATACTGGAACAATGCAGTTGTCCATACCCAAAATAACTGTAGATTTGAATAAAAATAAGAATATCATGTTACATGGGAAAATATTGAAATTCCACCATGGGAGTGAAAATACATGAATAGAATTCATGAGGGAAAGCTCATGTATTATAAAAAACGTTCTTTTACACTATTACATATTTTATGAACATATAAATATGCGTTTCAAATTTTTCAATGGATAAAAATAACTTTTAGGCAGTACACTTTGTAAGAGCTTCTTACTTCTTACAAAATAATAATGTATGAGATAACTTTTTCTAGTACTCATAGTACATTAACATTATAAGATATGTCAGTTTCTGATGAGTTATGTTTGTATACATTTTGCACTGTAAATATTCCTGTTAATGTAGATATGAAGTGTAAGTAAATGAACTAAAAATTATAATAGTGATTTATAAATGTAAATAGTATATCAATAAGTGTGTATGTAATGAATATTATATATTCTATAAACCACTAATTATAGGGAATTAAACAGGAAGATCTGTAAAATGTGTGTACACTTTTAATGTAACTATTTAATTGTGCCCTTTTATAAGGTATTTGAATTTTTTAAATTACTGAATAACAATGGAATCTGATTTAATTTTATACCACTTTAATGATAATGAATTATCAGTCAATAACTGAATGTTTATTCAGTATTTATATTGCTTTTATATAATGAGAAGACACTAAGCGGGTACTACAGTTATGCGGTAATATAAAGTTTGTTTAATGTACAATAAACTTAATTTTATTACAGTAAACAGAGTTCTATTTGTCTTTTTTATTTTGGTAAATTTCCGACTAAGTTTCTCTAAGTGATTATTAAATTTATCAAGTCTTAACGCCAATCACAAGTGAAGTGGAATTTTTCATTCCATATCAAGAATACAGTTAACATTTTTGACACTGTTGAGTGATTGTGTTATAAATAATTGTGTCAATAACTAATGGTAAACAAAGAAAGTTTGTTTGCATGCATGCGTATCTTTATAAAAGCATTACACATTACTTTGACATCTACAATTTATACTAAATTATTTTTAAAAATTTGATGGCAGATTTGAAGTTGTATGTCTCATATATTGTTCCTGACACACTGACATTTAATAATGTTTCTCTTATTTGTGAAATAGTAACACCATACACTTCTGCATTTGTAACAAACGGTTTGTTATGTATGTCGTAGGCTAATTGAAAAATCCGGCTTATTGCAAAGAGCACCGTCATTTTGAAATGCACCAGGCTGATTGGAAAATAACTAGCATTTTCTAATCAGCCTGATTATTTTTAGGTTTATTTCAATGATCCAGTACGGCTTTAGGCTAATTATAAAATGTACATTTGTTCACTCAAACAGCCTGGTTTCATCCAGGCTTATTAGAAATAAGCCTTATCAGATGCCGGTGTATTGAAAACAATGGCGCGGCTGTGAGTCATCAAATGCCTGTTGAAATATGCACGGTGATAAACGGTGGAGAAGAGCACCCCTCCATCCTTTTTTTCTATACAGCTCAGTAACAGTTTGATTGTCTCAAAGTGCGTGTGTTTGCCTTCGATACAGTTCTGTTTTGTAACAGCGGACGTTTTATTTCGTCTTGTTGTGTGCGGTCATCGCGATCTAACAATTTAAAAAAAAATTCTTTAAAAATTATTTCGGGAACTCCAACGGATAAAAATGCGCAGGACAGTAACAATGGTGTAAGTGATCCTCAAGACAAAATTTATAATATGAAAGTGAACTTCAATGAAAAAATGAAAGGATACAGTAGCAAGAGTGATGATGTGGTTAAAAAGCTGTGGACTAATTCAACCGTAGAAGAAGCCATCTCCGAAATTTTAGACTCAAATAATCCCCAAAAAAAGAAGACTAGTAGACAATATGGATTAACTAAAAAATACGACACAATGGAAGTGGAAGTAGGTGAAAAAAGAGTTTTAATTAAAAAAAGGAAAAGTAATGTAGATCCTGATGTAGTAATAATTCCTGTTGAAGAATATTTTGACACGCTTATTCAACATTGTAGCTATATACATTTTGACAAACTTACCGTATGCTTACTTACCCCGATTCTGACGAACTTACCTTAATTTTAACACAGAAGATCCCAAATTACACAAAGGTCGCCACGATGTTTTGAGGTTATACATCGAAACCTTAACATTCCTCCCCTTAAATATTTTAGTTGATTTTAATTTTACTCCCCTTAATTCAGAAAATTCACAGGCCCGATGTCGACGCAGAAAATAGGTTAGGTTTTGATGCAATAACTACACTTAACACACGGTTATGGTCCTACAGAAATCTGAATTTATTTTCATTGTAGCAATTCAAAAGTAACTAACCATATTAATTTTTTGTTAACAAATTACTCCATATTGAGTATTCATAAAAATTAGTTAAACAATACTATAAATGATTAATTATAATTTCGCAAACAAGTACTTCGCATTCGCTCACGCTCTCTCTCTCTCTCTCACTCTTTAAACCCCCCTTAAATTTGGGATCTCATTATTATTTATGAATTTTGCATTTTAGAAAAGACAAAATTGTTATTGAATTTTGGCCAGTCGATCTAGTCTTTTACGAGTACTTAGCTGCTGATGATATCCCAGATGTTAAGCCATCATTCGCAGTTCACTTTTTTATTAAACACTCCACCAAATGATTTAAAACTGTTATATACTGTTCACTATTACATTTTTCTCATAATTACAGATTTTTACTTGTATTACACTTATACAACCAACATTGGTAGGCCTACCCTTAATTTCTTCGCATAGGCCTCCCGACACTATTACACAGCGACTGTACTGTACGCTGGTGTTCTGTCGACTGCGACGAATTGGGGCCAGCAGTTGTATACTATGCCAGCCTTCTACGTATCGGCCACGTGGTTCCACCAGACCCCCACTTCGTCCCTGGCCATCACCCATCGAACATTCCAGAAGCTTGTCGAAGCCAGAACTGCGTTTTAATATTGGAAGACACGTGGTTCTTTCATGTTCCCAGCGTGACGTCAGACTAATTAATAAAATTCCTCGCCTTATATGGTTAGGTCTATTTGGCTTGAGATGGCAATGCATGCATCATACACGCTTAGTCACACTACCCAGACTTCTAAATACGTATTTTACTCATGGTTACATACATTGGGAATTATTGAATAATATCAAAAAATGGTTCTGCCCTTTTTTGTACCGTTACAACTTTACCGTGCCACTGGACATGGCGGAAGAGATAAAATGCTGTTTGCGTTGAAAAATAAATTTTATATTCCTAGACCAGCAGTTGAAATGTTTGTATTGCTTTGTAGAATGTGCAATACGAAAAAATCTCAACAACACCGCAACATTGTTGTACGACCAGTTACTACAAAAGATTTTAATCTTCGTGGTCAAGTTGATTTGATCAACTTTCAATCAACTCCCTGTGGATAATACAAATGGTTAATGAACTACCAAGATCATGCAACAAAATTTTGTACTCTTCGCCCTTTGAAAACAAAACGTGCTGCTGAAGTTGCACCGGAATTGCTGAAGGTATTTTTAGACTTTGGTGCACCTCACATTTTGCAGAGTGACAATGGACGTGAATTTACAGCTGGCGTCATTCAGGAACTTTCAGCTATGTGGCCTGATTGCAAAATAGTACATGGAAGACCACGGCATCCACAATCACAAGGGAGCATAGAGCGCTGCAACCAAGATATTGAAAATATGTTACGTGCTTGGATGAATGACAATGGAAGTACAGATTGGGTAATAGGGTGCCATTTCGTTCAGTGGCAAAACAAAGCCTCAAAACAGAGTTATAGGACGAAGTTCGTACACAGCACTTTTTGGAACAGAACCAAAATTAGGATTAGGGTCAACAAATATTCCACCGAATATATTAGAAAAACTTCACAGTGAAGAAGATTTAGAATGGTTCAGAGAGGGCAGCACAGAAAGAGAAATTGCAAAGGAAGAAGAAGAAAATCAGGTTGTTAACTTGGAGAAAGAGATGTGTTCTATTTGTTCACGTAATTTGAATAAAACATCGTGTGTGTATCATTCATGCTCATTGAAGATTCACACAACTTGCTATCAAAGCGTTGGCTCAACCTCTGAGGAGATTAATGCTGTTTACCATTGTGATATTTGCAAAAGACAAGAAAAAATATTAGACGAGCATCAAAAAGCATACAAAGGCCAGAAAAGAGGAGCAGATAAAATGATTGAACTGCTGGGGAAAAAACTGAAGCCGGTTGCTGTTGGAGATTTTATTTTGTTAAATGTTCCGAAAGTAAACCGTGGGCCTTTAGACTGCCCAAATTTAATTGGGAAGATTCTTAAAATGGAAAATAATGTTTACCAGATAGGAACAAAAAGTGGCATTATTAAAACATGGTTCGCTAGATGTGACTTCCAGATTTCTGGTGCACAAATCCTTGAAGACATCCCAGAAAAATATCAATCTGTTCGTGAAGCTGTAGCGAATCAATCTATGTTTGGTGGCCAGGGATATAGCAGTTGCAAGTGTTCAGTGTCAAACGAAAAAGTGTGTGTGTAAAAAGTCAAACCAACTGTGTTCATCTAAGTGTCACAAGAGTTCACCATGTGGAAATTTATAAAATCATTAAGATTTCCTTGAAATATTTAATGAGTAAGGAATAATTTAAAGTTTCAGTTTTTTATAATTTAGCAGTTAAGTTATTTTTCATTGCCTTTTTTTTAATTTATATCAATTTTTTATAATTTAACAGTTGTTGTTTTCCATTGATATTTTTGTCTTTTTTGAAATGACTGCACAGTTAATATTTTATTTTAAATTATATAATTTCAATTTTTTATAATTTAGCGGTTAAGTTGTTTTCCATTGACATTTTTGTCTTTTTGAAAATCACTGCACAGTTAATATTTTATTAGAAATTAAATAATTTCAATTTTTACAATTTACCAATTAAGTTATTTTTCATTTTTTTGTTAATTTATAATTTCAATTTTTTGTAATTAAGCAGTTACAGTAAGTTAGTTTTCATTGCAATTTTTTCTTTTTTGAAATAATTACACAGTTAATATTAGTGTGTATAGCGTGAACTGATGTTATTCGAACTGAAGTATTTACTATTGATTGTGACACTATTTTTGTATTAACAACTTAATTATGTGAAAAATGACAATATTACTTTTTAACAATAATAAGTTAAACATAAATGTTTGTCATGCAATTTTTAATTTACCTATTTTCCATTCATGTATATAATTAATTCTTATTATCTGTACACTTTCTAATGAGCCTTCAATATCATGGGCGTATTGCAATAAGCCTGGATGAAACCAGGCTGTTTGAGCAAACAATTGTACATTTTCTAATTAGCTTAAAGCCGTATGGGCTCGTTGTAATAAGCCTAAAAATTATCAGGCTGATCAGAAAATAATAGGTTATTTTCCAAGGGGCGCATTGCAAAACGACGGCACTCTTTGCAATAAGCCGGAAATTTCAATTAGCCTACGACAGTTCAGAAGAATATTTTACATGGATTCGCATAATTTTGTAGTGACCAGCAATCAATGAATTTCAATGATGAAGGGTTTGCGAGGATTGGTCAAAAAGTATAACACAAATTTTAAATTATTTGTGTCAACGTTTTGACAATATTTATTGTCGTCATCAGGAACTGTGTACGGTTACAAGAGAAAAATTATCACACACAACAGATCAATTAATTGAGTGAATGTGTTAGTGTATGTGTGAAGTAGTTGAAACAGTTTGTTTATATCAAAATAATTGCATTCATTACACATTGTTTTCCTTAATTACATCGAGAAACTTATAGTACCCCAGAAAAAAATCTGAGGATACAAAATACTTTTTTGACTGATCCTCGCAAACCCTGTAACTTTATTTTATTAGTTACTTTTTTATTATCGATAATTTTGTAATTGAAATTTTCATCGGGCGCCATGTTGCAAACTGAAAACAACAAAATATGTATACTTACCTAAGGTCAGAATTCGTGTTAGCGAACCAGTACTTGCGGAATATATTACTTGAAATAACTCACTCTGGCTTATATTGTTTACCAATGACATTACCTTTTATTATCAAAAAGACTCTACGTACATATGAAAATAACTCTACTGAACTATGTGCCAAACACGCACGTTACTATGCCTCGGGGCGTAGTCCCATTTATTTTGTAAACATATAATATCCCTTAAACATTTTATAAGCCCTCCAAAATAACATGTTTATACTTTTTACATAATAAACATAATATATAGTTATTAAAAAAATGACTTCACAACCCAGCACTTATTAATTGTTGTAATGAAATATCCTCTCTCTCACTCGCACTCTCATTCGTGGTACAAAGTTTTAGTTAATTGACTTCCCCAAAATTGAGCTCATTTTAATGAATCGAATTTTAATGAATAGAAAAGATTATCTAAACCCTTAGTTGGACTTTTTTGGACCCCCCCATTTTATGACTTAGCTGGAAATTCTTCGAAGATGTCCCATCGTTGATCTCACACTCTCGATGTTGTCGTAACCCAAAATTTGGGGTTTACGTCGAACTGTTATTTTAAAAAATACTGCACTTTCACATATTTAACAAACTCTTGGTTGTGTAAAATTTAGATATAAGTAGCTTTAAAGAGAATTGCCGGCCGGCACGCTACTCTGATGAGACGAGACTGCTAGCGGTTAGTAGTCTTTGCAATGCGGAGGTGGGGCAAACTACGTCACTGGTCCTTTGTTCGAAACAGCCAAACCCTGTTGTTTACAAATGTATTTAATGCGTATCGCATTCCTGTAGCTGATGTCATCATTGGGTTAGGCTTGTTTACTTTAATATGACAAACTGTTTTTTGCTATTACTGTGATTTTACCCTGACCTCGACACAAATCCTGTCCGCTCAATCTTATGTTGTTGAAAACTTTACGCTGTTTTCTTTATAGGGCTTTAAAAACAATTATACTTTATAACAATTATTTCCCAGGAGATTATTATAGGACCAGAATTGTACCGTTACAAAACCCCCTCAATGAGAGGTTTTATCCCGAAGCATAAAAACTCTCATTGACACATTCGTACTTCCTAAAGGGATTAGCTAGGATATGTCGCCACAACCCCCTTACTATTTATATGAAAAGAATACAATAACTCACCCGTGGTCCGATGATGGTGACAGTACCTGCATGACCTTACTGGACTTCTCCTATGAGATCCCAACACCATAAGGCCAATCAGGCTCTTTTACGCTCCTGCTCTGACGCGCTGGCCAGCTCAGGACCACCGTCACGACATCACCAAACACTGAAACAATAAATCAAAAATATCAAAATAGTGGCTTGGTATAATGCTATATCCCTAACTGATCTGTTTCCCCTTAGCTATGTGCTGGTTTGTGTTAAGAAGCACTGGGTTCACTTCAACTCAACAAGAATTATATAGAAGCGCCATTCTCTTCATTGACTACCCTTAACATTATAAAATTTTTTCGATTCCCATCGATAATAATTAACCCCTTTTTGTTTTCATAATTAATATAATTATAGAAAAAACACAAATCTTTATACTACAATTGAGACATATAATCCAAAATTTATGGATACAATTACCAAAATCTCCCTCTTCCTAAAACATTTTATAAAAAAATTTACTATTATTATTAATATTATCATTAACAGTAAGTAATCTGGCGCTGTTAACAATATTTACCCCTCTTTCTCCTCCACACACACTATTTCCCCCCCTGAACTGTTGCGTTCAGTTGCCTCCACAAGGACTGAGGCAGAAGGAGTGAGCACTTTTTTCTTTTCTCTCTCTCCCATCCTTGCTTCGGCGTTACAGAAACTTCAAGGTCAATACCCCTACTTATTATTTTATTACATGCCCCTAAGGTCTACCACCCATACTTAGGTGAAAATAGCCTATGCAAACAAATAATCTTAGATTCCCCTGAATCTCCCATTAAATTTCTTGTAAGTTGACCAATTTCATAGGCAACCAACTGTGGTCAGGTTTTACACATTCTGCCCACAGCTGGTTGTCGTCCAAAACCACGATTAGTGCTGGTAAGACAGTAATCGCCCGAAATATGGGGAATCGCAATGGTTTGACACGTTGTGTCATATGCAGTTACATTTGTAACTACCCTAAAACTAACAATTTATACATACATATAAGTCATGTTTAAATTCCTACACTAATACATAATAAACATAATACGTAATAATACACTCATCATTAACATTGCAAGTATTACATTAAAACAAACAACTCACATTTAACTTTGATCGAAATTTACACACCCTACATCTTTAAATTTGCGTATATAATTATAAAAATTACATTTTAATTTCAATTAAGTAACTAATAATTCCAATTATTAAACTTTTATTAATTAGCCATCAATTATTTATCTAATAATATATATAATACTTTCACTTATGAAAAGTATTATATATATTATTAAATTAATAAGTGAACGAAGAGGATGCAACAACAAGAGAATTATTTATCATTTAATTCTTCACAATTTCAAATTTATTATTAACCTTCATATTACATTATTATTATTTCATCTCTTATTACCTTTCTACTATGAATTTTCTACTTAACCCTTCACATTTTTATCATTGATTAGTCTGGGTGACTCCTGTATTCACTATGATTTGACTTATTATATATGCACTAACATTTATAATCTTACTCACCTTTCTTCCTACTAACCACTACTAACAACCAGATTTACATATTATGACACCAGTCTCTCAATTATAAACACCTTCACTAATTCCATTTAAATCCTCTGGCACCACTCGTCTTTGTACTAGGATGTGTGTTCCCTACCTGGCCATATACATACCTAACCATTTGCCCTCCAAAATATCGGCAAACACTCCCTTAAACTACGCTATTACCTGCCACAACGCTATACGTTGGCCACTCCTTACACCTCACCACCACTACAAAATATCATCAACAAATATATTTACCCTTCACATTACTCACCTCTCTACATATAATCACTACTACTGTGTCCCTAAAATATCTAACACTCTCTTTGTACTTTACTGGTATTTCAAAATTCTTATTTATCTAACTCCCATTAACTTTAATTGACTAACTCAAATGCCTTTATTTTAATAATTCTCACCCAAACCTTTTTACAACATTTCACCTTGATATAACACTAGAAAATTCATCACTTCTCCCCTTATAATAATATACCTCAATCTGAACATATTATCTGTTTAATCATCTACTAATCATTATAGAATCTTAATTTCATAAAATCATTTAACTTCATTATCAAACTTTCTTTTGTACAACCTTAATTAAGTAATTAATTTTCAATTATTTAATTCAGTTATTGAAAAATTTCATCATTCATCACTTTAGTCAAAACAAAAACATGTTAATTGTTATTATTAAATCAATTAAACTATAATTTCCTGTTACATACATAGTTTACATAAAATTACCTGTAATACACAACATCAAAAATACACAAATACATTGACATTAATACGCACAAAAAATATACAATCCAACTTATTATTTTATCATTGACCAAAATCAGTTCATAAAACAATCTATTTCAAAACCACTGTTCACATAATTAAATGTTCATTACACAATAAACACTCTACCCTCCATCAATGAATAACAGTCGAATCTTAGGTCTATACAACTTATTTTTTATTAAATAAATGATATTATTATTATCAATATAATATTTATCTAACTTTTCATATTCTTCCACAATCTCGTTTGAAGTAATAGGTTTATTCCATTTCCATATCAATTTATCATGTACCATGTCATCATCGGGTATGGTTCTGTCTACCTCAGTATTATCTGTCATAATCATGTAAGTTATCAAGTCATTTCTATCGTCATCATAATTATCTACTACAACACCCGTTACTTCCCAAGGTAAGTAATTGTTATCATTATTATCATCATCTACTATTATTGCTATCTCAATTTCACTATACGGTAAGTATTCACTATAATTATCCACCAGCTCTACTCCTAACCTTTCTACAAATTCTCTATACTTTCTATTTATCTTAAAAATCTCTATTACTCTCTTTCTCTCTCTCTCAATATATTTCTCACCATAACACCAAGCTACACTCTCTCTCTCCAAATATGCAGGGGTCACTAACTCATAATTACTGCACCACCAATGAAGTGCACAAAAACACCAGGGAACTCTATTTGTAGACATTTCGTCTCCCAAATATATACCTAAGGAACTCTCATCCTTCTTAAACATACGTGAAGACTTTACTTTACCCCCAACTACAATTTCAAGGGAAAATTCTACCCCCTGCATCCCTTTTACAAATATACTTTGTCTCAGCTCTCTCTCTGACTCAGCACACACCAACCTCTCATTCTCACTCCCAATATTCTCATCATCATTTTCTAACACCATGTTCTTAATTATAGCATTATTATTACCTGTGAACTCGTTATTCAAATTATCATTTCTACTCACCTTGTTAATTAGCACCTCGTTTGCACTTAAACTAGCACTATTTTCCGTAAATGTATCATCATTACTACCCACACTATTCTCTACCCCCCTTTTATTCTCGTAATTCTCGTCTACTTTATTCTTTGGTATATCAAATTTCTCATTTACTAACGCTACTGTTTTTTCTTTCATTTCATCGAAATGTGTATGCATTTCATCGATTCTTTTATCTAACTTAAAATTTTGTCTTTTAATTTCATTTTTTATTTCGTCAAACTTCTCATTAAAATCACTTTTAATTTCATTTTTTATTTCACCAAATTTCAAATTGGAATCTCTTTTTTGAACATCGAATTTAAAATTCATGTCCCCTCTTAGTTCATTAAAATTGCTACATATCATGTTATATAAACGTGTTAACATCTCGTCTGTTTTGTTTTCAGACCGAGTTGAGATGGATGTTGCTGTTACTTTCTCTGACTACAGATTCAGTCGCACTCGACCCACCAATCTGACTAATTTGTGTTAATGGAACATCCATCTCACTAGTCAAATTTTCATCAGTTGCACTGATTTCTATTGTTTTATTGTCATTGGTACTCATTTTCTTTGTTTATTATATCTCTAACACATACAATACTGCTACCGCATACATGCATATAGCCTAGTAACTTAACCCTACCTTACGCACGTGTTTACGTACTTTCAAAATATTACTCCAGGTAATTATTCCGCTTTTCTGGTAGGCACACCCCACATAACATTATATTTTATGTCGAGTCCCTGTTCGGGCGCCAATGTAACTTTATTTTATTATTTACTTTTTATTATCGATAATTTTGTAATTGAAATTTTCATCGGGCGCCATGTTGCAAACTGAAATACAACAAAATATGTATACTTACCTAAGGTCAGAATTCGTGTTAGCGAACCAGTACTTGCGGAATGTATTACCTGAAATAACTCACTCTGACTTATATTGTTTACCAATGACATTACCTTTTATTATCAACAAGACTCTACGTACATATGAAAATGACTCTACTGAACTATGTGCCAAACATGCACGTTACTATGCCTCGAGGCGTAGTCCCATTTATTTTGTAAACATATAATATCCCTTAAACATTTTATAAGCCCTCCAAAATAACATGTTTTATACTTGCTACATAATAAACATAATATATAGTTATTAAAAAAATGAACTTCACAACCCAGCACTTATTAATTGTTGTAATGAAATATCCTCTCTCTCTCACTCGCACTCTCATTCGTGGTACAAAGTTTTAGTTAATTGACTTCCCCAAAATTGAGCTCATTTTAATGAATCGAATTTTAATGAATAGAAAAGATTATCTAAACCCTTAGTTGGACTTTTTGGACCCCCCCTCCATTTTATGACTTAGCTGGAAATTCTTCGAAGATGTCCCATCGTTGATCTCACACTCTCGATGTTGTCGAAACCCAAAATTTGGGGTTTATGTCGAACTGTTATTTTAAAAAATACTGCACTTTCACATATTTAACAAACTCTTGGTTGTGTAAAATTTAGATATAAGTAGTTTTTTAGAGAATTGCCGGCCGGCACGCTACTCTGATGAGACGAGACTGCTAGCGGTTAGTAGTCTTTGCAATGTGGAGGTGGGGCAAACTACGTCACTGGTCCTTTGTTCGAAACGGCCAAACCCTGTTGTTTACAAATGTATTTATTGCGTATCGCATTCCTGTAGCTGATGTCATCATTGGGTTAGGCTTGTTTACTTTAATATGACGAACTGTTTTTTGCTATTACTGTGATTTTACCCTGACCTCGACACAAATCCTGTCTGCTCAATATTACGTCGTTGAAAACTTTTGGACAACTTTACACTGTTTTCTTTATAGGGCTTTAAAAACAATTATAACAATTATTTTCCAGGAGATTATTATAGGACCAGAATTGTACCGTTACAACCCTTCATCGTTAAAATTCATAATAATAATAGTAATCATCATCATCAAAGTATGTATTGTGCCCTTCCTTCAAATATGTATGATATTACAGCGTTATTTTTACGTTATGATCATTTTGGTTAAGTTGGGCTTTACTGTAATTTTGAACATTTTAATCTATTAAAGTGTGTTGGATTAACATGTAGTAGGAACTGTTCATGGTGAAACTGCAGTACGTTGAGTACAGTATATTTTCAAAGCATCAAAATGCTATGTACTGAATTATATATAAAATGCTGAACAAATATATCAATAGTTGTTTTGATTGTTCATCTTCAAAACACTACAAAACACAACCAAAAAACATACTTAATGACCAATTAAACTATAAATCACACACACTTTTTGACACAATTATATATAAAACTAACAATAATTTTGATCCCCACGCCAATCCCCTTCCTCCACACACCACCCCCACTAAACCTTCCAAATAAAAACCGTTACGAGTTACTGGCCAGTCTGTCTCAAACTACTGACGAAGGCGCACATCACGCCGAAACGCGAACGGGAAGAAAAAACAAGTAAGTTTCATAAGTGAAAGTTCTATATTCTATATTAAATATATCAATATATAATTCCTTTTAATAGGGGCTATTCATTGAAGACACAGTAACCAAATTGTGAAGCACATAAATTGTTAAATAATGATATCCAAGCTAGTAGCAACTAATTATTCAATTTGTTATCAATGATGACTAATTTGACAATTGAACTGAATTACAATACACAAAAATAGTTTTTATTTGAATAAAGATGGTGTCAGTTTGGAACAAAGCAATTATAAATAACTATTAGATTTATTTTGATTGTGTTTGTAAACTCCATATTTGAATTGTCATAGTGCAACTCTGCCCACTACACATCACCAAGAATTATCACAATTATAAATAATAGTTCAACACTATAAGTTCATAATTTAATCTTTGTAATCACCTCTACAGTTCAGCTAATTATCAGGCATACTTTACATGGTGTGTTTCATTTTTGGAAAGGGATGATGAAATATAAAATACTGGAACAATGCAGTTTTCCATACTCAAAATAACTGTAGACTTTAATAAAAATAAGAATATCATGTTCCATGGGAAAAAATTGAAATTCCACCATGGGAGTGTAAATTCATGAATTTGAGGGAAAACTCATGTATTATAAAAAAACGTTCTTTTACACTATGTCTTTTTTACATATTGTATGAACATAAAAATATGCGTTTCAAATTTTTCAATGGATAAAAATAACTTTTAGGCAGTACACTTTGTAAGAGCTTCTTACATTTCTTACTTCTTACAAAATAATAATGTATGAGATAACTTTTTCTAGTACTCATAGTACATAACATTATAAGATATGTCAGTTTCTGATGAGTTAAGTTTGTATACATTTTGCACTGTAAATATTGCTGTTAATGTAGATATGAAATGTAAGTAAATGAACTAAAAATTATAATAGTAATTTATAAATGTAAATAGTATATCATAATAAGTGCGTATGTAATGAATATTATATATTCTATAAACCACTAATTATAGGGAAGTAAACAGGAAGATCTGTAAAATGTGTGTACACTTTTAATGTAACTATTTAATTGTACCCTTTTATAAGGTATTTGAGATTTTAAATTATTGAATAACAACGGAATCTGATTTAATTTTATACCACTTAATGATAATAAATTATCAGTCAATAACTGAATATTTATTCAGTATTTATATTGCTTTTATATAAGGAGAAGACACTAAGCGGGTACTACAGTTATGCAGTAATATAACGTTTGTTTAATGTACAATAAACTTAATTTTATTACAGTAAACAGAGTTCTATTTGTCTTTTTTATTTTGGTAAATTTCCGCCTAAGTTTCTCTAAGTGATTATTAAATTTATCAAGTCTTAACGCCAATTACAAGTGAAGTGGAATTTTTCATTCCATAACAAGAATACAGTTAACATTTTTGACACTGTTGAGTGATTGTGTTATAAATAATTGTGTCAATAACTAATGGTAAACAAGGAAAGTTTGTTTGCATGCATGTGTATCGTTATAAAAGCATTACACATTACTTTGACATCTACAATTTATAATAAATTATTCTTAAAATTTTGATGGCAGATTTGAAGTTGTATGTCTCATATATTGTTCCTGACACACTGACATTTACTAATTTTTCTCTTATTTGTGAAATAGTAACACCATACACTTCTACATTTGTAATATACGGTTTGTTATGTATCAAACACTTGCTGTAACGTTGTAACGGGGCAAAAGGAGGGGCTTTTTATTTTATTAAATTTGGGTTTTTATTTTATTGAAATATTAACAATTCACTTCATCTGTGTGGACAGCCACGTGTTCAAATAAAGCGTAGTTAGAACATTTATTATACATTATTTGATGCGTCTATTTAATACTCTTCAGCTATATATTATTATGTGTAGTAGTACATTAAAAATGAGAAATTTCCAAGGGCTCCTTCCCATACTAGCCTTTGAAGTATAAGTATAGCGCATTCCACACACATCTTCCCCCCCCCCCAAAGGCTACCAAAAAAATAAAAATGCTACCATCCACTTCCCGTACATTTAGTATACATCATTATTTGATGCGTCTATTTAATACTCTTCAGCTATATATTATTATGTGTAGTAGTACATTAAAAATGAGAAATTTCCAAGGGCTCCTCCCCATACTAGCCTTTGAAGTATAAGTATAGCGCATTCCACACACATCTCCCCCCCCCAAAGGCTACCAAAAAAATAAAAATGCTACCATCCACTTCCCGTACATTTATTATACATTATTTGATGCGTCTAATACTCTTCAGCTATATATTATTATGTGTAGTAGTACATTAAAAATGAGAAATTTCCAAGGACTCCTCCCCATACTAGCCTTTGAAGTAGAAGTATAGCGCATTTTGCACGCCACCACTGTATGCCGCTCTGGTTATTCTACGCTCTGTGGGATTACCCCCTTGGGGCAGTGACCTGTTGTTGTTGGATTCCTGGATTATGCGGTCACATTTCGTGGGGTAGCAGGTATAAATTCTTTGGGAAGCAAGTACCTACGCAGTCTACTGGCATTGCCGTTTTGATTCTTGCCGTGTTAGCATCATGACTACTATGGAGTTAGAATTAGGTCGGACATCTAAAGGAAGGGAGTGCGTTTACCATGAAGGTTACGAATACCAAAAGTTAAGAATGGTGAAAAGTGGTGTTGTGACGGGGGTGTGTGTTTTCAAGTATTCAAAAAAGTGTTATTCATCAATTCAGTCCAAAGATAACATTTTAACACGTGGACCAAACAGTGAGCATCAGTGTGGTGTTCCTGATGTTGCCCGTTTAGAGGTTTCGAAGCGCGTCCAAAAGGCAGTGAAGAGAGCGCGTGAAGAAGATGCCAGCGTTAGTCAAATTTACGACGATGCCATGGGTGACCTTCATGATAAAGATATGTGTTCTTAGCATTAGTTTTAGTAGTACCACTGAGTGAATTTAGTACACTCATTCAAACAACACATATTTAAATAAAAAACTGTTAATTTGAAATTAGTCATCTGGTATATTTAGTATCTACCTTCATACAAAGTTTCAGCTCAATTGGTTCAGGGGTTTTTGAGTTAAATCGCCTCGATCACAAATTTTGGACCATTAATAACGGTGTCATTTGGATCACTATATAGCATTGTTCTTATGGTAGTAAATCCAACATGGCCGGCAGCCTCTGCAGACTCTTAAATAGTATGTTGGTATTCAATTTCAAGATTTTAGTAGGCCTACCCAATGTAATATTTCTAAAAAGTTGACTTTTTTCCCAGATTGTCTCCGATGTTTTTCTATATTCTTGTTCAGAATACAACTCCGCACAATTTGAGTACCCATGTAATAATGTTTTAAAAAGTCAATTTATCCCTGATTTCCTGACGTGTTCGTGAAAAAATATAATTTTTAAAATCTGGGGGTATTTTAGAACGTTTCAGCAAAAAATAAAAAAATGGTTTTTTGGAAGTTCTACCGAGAGAGAATTTTATTAAATATGGCTTGTTTTCAGGTTATGACTTCGTTACCGAAATGCCCAAGACAGAGTCTATGATGAGGTCACTGTATCGACACAGAAGCAATGCCCATGGAAACGCAAAAGTGCCGGAACAGAGAAAATATAGTTTTTGATAACGATACGTTGACTATGATTGACGGTTCGTCTTTCCTTTTGGCTGATGACGGAAATGAAGATAGAATAATTGTTTTTTGCGGCAGCAAAGGAAAAGAGAGCTTGAAGTGTTTTAGCCATTTTTTTATGGATGGTACTTTCAAGAGTACTAGCAAGCAGTTTAGTCAAATATATACCATTCATGCCGATTTTGGGAGTAGCAATGATGAGACAAAAATATGTCCTATCGTATTCGCCCTTCTACCAAACAAGAAGAAGCAAACGTATACGAGACTGTTCAGACTCCTCCTCCAGGCTGTTCCGGAGTGGAGACCAGACAATATAAACGTGGATTTTGAAACTGCTGTCATTTCTTCTCTGCAAGAAGTATTTCCAACAACAAAAATACATGGCTGTCATTTTCACATGACAAAATGCTTATGGAGAAAAGTACAGGATCTCGGATTGTCAGTGGAGTACCGAGAGAATAGTGAAATCAGCCTTCATGTCCGTATGTGCGCAGCACTTGTGTTTTTAAAGCCTGAAGATGTGCTCGATGGGTGGGTGGAAATACACTCTCAAGCTCCAGAAAGTTCCAAACTTAGCCAGTTTTTTGACTACTTTGTTGAAAACTGGCTAGACAACCAAGACATTCCAATCGAGATGTGGAATTGCCACCAAGCACGGCACAGGACAACGAACGCTGTTGAGGGCTGGAACAACCGACTCAACAATCTTGTCGGGAGACCTCACCCCAAATTAAAAGAGGTTGTCAAAGTGTTGAAGACAGAAGCTGAGAAGACAAACTGCGCATTTCTGAAGGCCGAGCTGAACATGGAAGGGAAAAAAAGAAGACGAAAATATGTCAAACTAGACGGACGGATTGAGAAAATCCAGAAAAAATTCGAAAATGACAAAAAAATGAAAAGTTTTCTGAAGGCAGTTGCCTATTCACAGAAAATGGAGTAGGTTAATAATTATTATTGTTGAGAAAATTGGACCAAAACCAAAAATACAAAAAAAATAAAAATACACAAAAAATGACGAAGCCGAAAAAGCTGATTTTAAACACGCCAAAATGATCAATTTTGTTATTATTTTGCCAGTCCACAGCCTGGATAAAGTGTGATGGAAATCAGACTCTTTGCATTTATTTTATTTTGATGGAAATTACACTACATCAATGATATTTTCGAGACCGTATTAGTAATGAAGTACCTAGACCGAGCGCCTTTCTTCACTCCAAAAGAATAACATGTTAACTTTAAAGGTCAGTGGGGCGAGCCTTGATGTTACAGGCGAGCGAATCGCTTCGCCAATTCGCCAGGGCGAACTTGCTGTGCTCGTTCACATCAGTTAAATAAAATATACATTTGCTTTAAACATTATATATATACATTATATATTTTAAAGTATAGTTTAGGCGCAGTTATAAGTAGCCGTTTTCGAGATAAGCCGGACACACACACACACACACACACACACACGCGCGCGCGCGCGCGCGCATGCACAACTGCTTTATTAGTATAGATATATTATTATTAGTACAGTATAGACTAATAATAATCTATTATTAATCTTTTTTATTTGGGGCGGCGGGAGGTAGTTTGGGGGGGGAGTCGCGCTGTAGCCTTGGGGGGGGGATTTGTGTGGAATTGTCAGTCGAGATTATTTCTGAGTCATTAATCAGGTAGCCGCGTCCAAGGGCTGTGGGGAAGTGTCAGTATTTTTGGCAGTGTGTGGAAGTGTCAGTGTGGAGAACTGTCCAGACAGCTTGGCATCACCTCACAAGTCCTTTGTTCTAACTACGCTTTATTTGAACACGTGGCTGTCCACACAGATGAAGTGAATTGTTAATATTTCAATAAAATAAAAACCCAAATTTAATAAAATAAAAAGCCCCTCCTTTTGCCCCGTTACAACGTTACAGCAAGTGTTTGATACATAACAAACCGTATGTTACAAATGTAGAAGTGTATGGTGTTACTATTTCACAAATAAGAGAAAAATTAGTAAATGTCAGTGTGTCAGGAACAATATATGAGACATACAACTTCAAATCTGCCATCAAAATTTTAAGAATAATTTAGTATAAATTGTAGATGTCAAAGTAATGTGTAATGACAGAACAATAGTCAGTAAACTCCTACACAAAACACAAAACAAACAACAGACAAAGACAGAAAACAACAAATTCATAACACTAACATACATCAACAAACAAACAGAAAAAATTGCCCACAAATTCAAAAAAGCAGGATACAGAATCGCTTACAAAACTACTAACAAAACAGAACACACACTATCAAAACGCATGCCCAAAGCACAAAACAAATTCGATCTACCCGGTGTATATAAGCTAAATTGTTCAAATTGCAATAAATTCTACATAGGCCAGACAGGACGTAGCTTCAAACAGAGATACATTGAACACACAAAAGCACTCCACACCACTACAGAATCTACCTTCGCAAACCACCTCATTGAAGCAAACCACACATATAAAACCATCGACAATAACATGAACATACTACACGTACACACAAAAGGCCGAAAACTAGACACTCTAGAACAATTAGAAATATACAAACACACAAAAACAAATAAAAACGACATCCTAAACGAACAGACACAATTCAAATCGCACGCATTATTCGAACACATCTCACCACACACACACAGCTTCGATCTTTCGAAAAACTATCTCGTCGCCAACAACAAGACGAACAGCGCTACTTACGACAGCCTCTGATGAAGCCTTCTATAGGTGAAAGCCGGTTTAGGCTGTAAGGTAAAACTTTACGTTTTTACTTATAAAAAACTTAGTGTTCTGAGTCGTCAATATTATAGTGATATTTTCTTAAGATTGTTAATAACTTTACTTTTTAGTATATCTCAGGGTTTGGATTCTTTGAAGCTGTTAAAAAAAAAGTCAGAAATGCAAAGAAAAGGTACTATACATTACAATAAACTATAAATTAAATCTTGGTAACTAATACGTAAACAGTTTGTTTGCCGGACAACAGCAAATAATTTGTCTCACTACGCAAGGCAGTTGACACAATCAAAATGGCCGTCCGTATACTTTATCGAGACGCCACAAATTAATGTTTTGTTCATTCCTTTTTTTAAAATAAATAAATTTTGTAGTGTTTTTACTGTATTATATTTAGTTTTTTCTTTAGTCAGCACTTGTGTTTGGTTTAATAGTGTCTGCTGAGTTTAACTATCTGTTGTGCAGTGGTCGTGACTAGTTTATATGAAATGGACAAATCTCACCAATGTAGGTACTCAGATTTTTTCATTCAATTTGGTTGATCGTATTTTCTTCTTATTTTTATTTTCATCGTTTGGTTTAAGTATTTAATATATCCTCTTCTTTTATAGTTTTACTTTCTCATTATTTAGACATCGGTCAATTAGTTTTACCACTCAATATGTTGTAACGGTCTTGCTCTTTTACCATTATAATATAATATAATCCAATAATATTACTACTAAAACTCACTGCTGCCAGAAATTTACTTACCGTCATAATCCCGTTAAACTTACCTTATTAAACTGCCCAGGTCGCCACGATATTTTATGGTTTAATATCGAAACCTTTACACTCTTGCCCTTACAAATATTAACATAGTCCCGCTATCTGACCACCCTTAAACTCAGAAAATCCCATAGAACGTTAGACGAGGTTTTCAGCACAGAATAGGAAATGGTTATGGCGTAATAACTTACTCTAATACATGTTTTATATTAAAACAAATCTTATTTTAAGCAGAATGATCACTGTTGCACACCACTATATAAAAATTATCCCGATTAGCGCTTTCAAGCTTCACAGCTCATCGTCAATCGGAACAGACAGAAATTATGTGAAAACAAACCCTTCACCCCTCTCACACCACCCTGCTCACACACAACAAGCTATAATATAAATGTCCCTTCCCCACCCCCTAAACCCTGTCCCACCATCTGTACAGTTACATATTTTTCTAGCAAATTCCTTGTGTTTCAGTGTGTGTGTGTGTGTGTGTGTGTGTGTGCGTGCATCCTTTTAAACTTACCCTCTTCCTCTCCACACACGTGGGTCAGTCACACACCCTTATTTTAAAACATCCAATTAGTACTATGCAATATAATTCTTAATCTTATCTATCTGTCCTCTATCATTTACTTCTTAATTATGTTATTAAATGTTTCTTCATTATCAAATTTAATTTTAATATTAATTAAATTGTCTAACCCTTTTTCCCTTTCTTTCAATATTTCTATCTCCTCTTATTGTGAATAAAATCTTATTTTATTCACAATATCATATTCCCTTCTTTCTCAACAATTAGAAACAAATCTATTTAACCAAAATTCTTTGAACAACTACTTTTAACTAGGAACCAGTACTTTGATTAATTATTGGTCCCCTTTTCACTCGCATACACTCTGTCACTCTTTACAATTGCTACATCTACTTTTTATCCCCCATTTACTAAGCGCTTTACTGTTTTACAATTCAAAAACTTACTGGCCAATGTATTCACTGTACTTAACTTTTCTTGCTATTCCACTTATTCTGCCCTCTTCCCATGCACTTTCACTTAAACCACACTTACCCTGTCCTAATTACTTTACTTTAAGAATTCAGCGTGTATCACATTCACTGTTTCTTTATAGTATTCTTCATTGAAGTTTCAATACGTTTCGGTAGGTCTAGGCTACACTTTCCGCTTCGACCTACCGAAATTTCCGAGGCCACTGATATAAAGTTTAACTTATAGACGACTGCTATCTGCTACTGTCTGATGGAAAGCAGAAGGCGGAAAGAGATCGCGGAAGAAGGCGAAGGAGTTCGAAGTAAAGTTACGACGGTGTGAATTAGTCGAGCCAAATGCGACGTGAACAGAGTTAAATGCACTTAAGGTCAATTCAGTAATCTTTGTGTCCAGAGTGTAATTATACGACATAATTATCGATATTATCCATATGTAAAGTGTAGTGCACCTGTGGTAAAGTGAATTGTGCTGTTTTAACCAGGATTAACACACGACGACGGCTACTGACAACTCACCGATCTACAACATCTTCAGGACCACGCACTTTGGAAGGAATCTTACGCAAGTAACGAATAATGAACATTTAATTCTATGTTGTTGATAAATATATATGTTGTATTCAATATAGTGACTGAATCTGTCATAAAGGACTCATTGCTAATTAATAATATTCAATTTGTAAGATAAACAATTCAAGTCATACAAAGAAATTTTTGTAACGTATAAATGCAAATTGTTCATTAAAAGTTGATTAACATACTTTAATTTGTGTTTATTATTACTGGCGCCCTGAGGTAAAATCAAGAGTCTGTACACTGGAATAAGTACAATAAACTATTATATAAATTATTAATATCATATTTGATCAAGATAGTTTGTGATCTTATTTCTCACATGCTCGTAGGCCAACATAATTTTCAAATAAATAATTTAACTCTTTTACAAAGGCCTATCTAGAAGTGTATTACAACTGATTATGTCATGTTACACTGTTCATGCAATGTGTAAGTTAAGTACATTATATTCAATGATTACCATAAAATACATGCCAATTTAGGATAATGTCAGGTTCTGCGAATAATATTCAAAAGCAGAAAACCATTAATAAAAATGTTTATTTCTATTGTTACTATATACATTTTACATTTTGTACATGCTTAGCTTAGTTGAAATAACTGTAAAAATGTAATTATATGCACATTAATAAGTACTGAGAAGGCCTAAGGAAGGAAAGTCAACAGCTTGGGAAATATGTTAAGAAGGAAGTGTTATTTAGAATTAATAGAAAGAAAAAAAATGAAAGGAGACAGTATTTTTAATATCGTTTTTTAAATTTGTAACTGAAAATAGTGGACGAAATATTAAAGTGTGGGATAATAATGAGGAGGTTATGTTCACAAGACAGAAAATATATATAACAACTTGTCAACATGCAATTTTTTTAAGGAAAACTGTAAAACTATTATATAAATACTAAACGATACTTCAGTTTCTTTAACCCAACCACTATAACAATAACATTTTATTCCATCTACGAGGACACTGACACGTTAGTAGTTGTTCTTCCTCCACTACCAACAAGTTGCAAGCCAGACACTGCTTCCCATCAAGCCTGAGCAGTTATGAACTTTCTGCATAGAATGTTAAAGAGGTTAGGTTAAAATTATACCCAATAGAGTATAAGTAAACTATTACAAAAAAAATCAACATGTCTTGTAAAAAAAAAATACAAATTTATACATTAAATTCAATTTACGTTACACATTAAGTTCAATAATTTACACATTAAATAAATACTGTAATGACACTACTTAATACTACCACTAACTTTTGTCATCTTAGTTATAGTCAATATTATATTGTGTTTTCTTATACACGATGTGTAAATATCTGATATTCTACCAGTGTTACTAAATTTTTAGTACACATGCTACACATTTTTTCTTAACCGCAACAACGTATATAAATGTATACTAATCTAACATAAAATACAGGCATTCTCCGTCTGACTGGTAAGCACAACAGAAATTAATGTTAACTGAATCAAGTGTGGAAAAAGGTCCTAATCATGCATACACCAGTACTACGAAATACTTTATTTATTACACCACTGGCTGGCATTTTAATGTAAAATGATATGAACAAAATATCAGATATTATACTATCTACAGAGTGATGTGATGTACACGAAAATCCAATACACTAGAGCATTAAGTTGCTGTCTTTTTGAGTAAGAGTACTTGGCTTTTCTAACGATGTCTTGCTTTCTTGTTTGGAGGTTTCTTAACGCCTGGTGTTCTGCTCACTTTGACTTCTTTACTGGGTGTTGTCAGCCTTTCTGTGCTGCTGGCATTTCCACTACCATTCAATGTACTAATTGATGAAGTTGTTGTACTTGTAGTAGTGGTGGATGCAACAGGGGCGCTACTGTGTGGTGTAGGTGTATTTACTTTTGGGATGTCCTTTGCAGGAACTGTTGGGTGAACATTGTCTTCACTTCCACTATTACCAGTCTGAGATTCACTTTCGCTGTTATTGTCACCTTTAATACACATAATTAGCATCAAATTACATACGTAAAACTTTACATTATCACAACATATATGAGGCTTCTTCAATAAAATCAGGCAAGCAGTCTTAAAAGCTACTGCTCATGCACATGACTAAAGGTATCCAAGATCATCCTTACTGCTGAAGTATAGTGGCGTTTGTAGATTTTGTGTGTGATTATTTATAATAAAGAATTTCAGTGTCTTAAAGTAAGCCAAACATCTACTTAAATGCACTACTGAAAATATACATCTATATTCCTTTGCAATCAAATGTGCCAAAGGGAAGATCACCGGGAGCAGTGATGTGCCCAATTGCTCATTCGAAATCCAACTGAAAAACAAAAACAAGTACTCAAAGTACCATCACACATGTGTATAACATGTATCTACACCTATGCCATAATATTATCACATCTGTGATGCAAAATGAATATCACAGTTCTCACTTGTGTCTACAAATAAGGGGTTTTATCATTCCTGCAACCTGCATCCATTATTTATTTTAAAAATTGGAATATACATCTTTGTAAGCAACCAACTTTTTCACTCAGATTTTTATAAACAGCGTATCAGTTCATTTCAGCCACATAACTGCTCCCATTCAGACAGAAGAAAGAAGGGAAGTAATATATACAATGTACATTATCTGTCATTCAATGATGTTTGTACTGTCAGATCTTAACAATATTTTCTGTTCTAGCCTGTGAAAAACAGAAAGCAAGAGCATGGTATACTAATACGAAAAGTGTCAAGCAGTGTACAAATGTATGTATGTTGAAAAAAACCATTTCCTTATATACTTTATAAGCATTTACCTTATATACTTTATTTTTTTACATCAGCAAATAACTGAACAACTGCAGTCGTTTTCTTCTTTTTTTATAAGGCCGATCATTCCTATTCACATAAATTTCCACTTCTGGTTAATTTTTTTTTTCTAATAAAACTAATCTTATTGCATGGCATTTTAAAAAGGTGCCCCTTGACTTCGTCCACAATGGTATGGCCATTTCTGCAGGTTTCTTATTAGTGCTGATACATTCTATTTTTAGTGGCATGCTGTAAGATGAAAATCCATACAAGGACTACAGTCATGATTCCATAATTATCCTTTCATTCCATCCATAACATACTGATAATGGCACAAGAATACAGAATACAAGAATGTACAATCTGAATATTACATAAAAAACCAAGTTTGCATGGCTCCAACAAACACAATCATCTTTTTTACTTTTGAAGATACGCTTATGTAACATACAGATATTTTCCTCCGGACCTTAATTCCATCTACATGAACTCGTTTCGCATACCTTTGCTCATTTTAAATTATTTTCCTTGTTACTCTGCATGAAGGTGACTGAGTAGGAAACGTGTCGTTATTACAATGAATGAATGCTACTGCTGTTCAAAAGCCCACCAGTAGTGCTTTTACATGCCAATTAAACTTTTCTTGCCAAAAAACACTTCTTACAAGGAGAGCAGTATTTTTATCCAGTAAATGATGTTTTTTCTCAGACCAAATAACCATCAGTTAGTAGTTTCCACGTTTTGCAGATGCACGGAAAGTCCTTGAAGTTTGCTGAAAATTATCAGGTATCAATCCTTAAGAAGTTTTTGATATAATTCTTCCCACAGAAACTGTTTCTTCAATTAGATGCAGATGACACATCGATGGGACTTGAGGTTTAGCCATAAACAGTTATTTCAGGTCATCTCTTTGTAAAGGTGCTAGTTGTTAGTGTAGACAAGTATAGGCACTGTTTTAAATTTCTACATAAACAACAAAAGATATTTATTTGTGGCCTCGACCTTCTCCGGAAAGGTATCCACTAAAGGTTATTGGCTTGTATAATCCAATCTGAAAGTCTTCCAACATAATTCTAAAATATTTTATAGTAAGGTATATTCTCTATTAATTGTGCTGATGTCACTGAACATCTAGAAAATTGGGACTGGTTTCCTCCATTCAGAGGCAGGACTGCTCCAACAGCATCTTGTTATTACACAATATCCAACCATATAAGATACACGATATTACATAACACGCATATATAATTTTTAAGGTTACATAATTACTATATACTGTAATCCAGTTAAGCATGTTCTTGTGACTAGTAGTTGCTTATTGTACAGATGCCTGGGCCTTTGCACTACCCTTCAGGAAAGAAATGCAAAATTCAAATTTGCTAAGAAATGTGTATACCACTTTGATTTTATCTACTGCTCATTGTATTCTTGCAGTGGAGATGGAGGTATAGTTTGTCCCAACAAGATGTATGTTAAAAGTTTTTGAAGACACGAAACAGCAGAGGTACTGGAATGAACGTGGGTAGTAATTGTATGTGTTCTTTTTGGTTCTTAAATGCTGTGAGCATGTTATGCATTTAAAAAAAAAACTACAATTAAACTGTGCCTCCATTCAAGAACTTCTGGAATTTTAGATGACATTATGGAATGATTGTACAGCAGTCAGACTTATTGGGGAGGGGTTACAGTAGAGTCCAATATAATAATGTTTATTTTGGAAAGCTTTACTATACACAGCTGTAGTAAGGTAATAGTGAGGGTACTGTTGGTATCTAAATTCAGCCATTTAACTGACAGAGAGAATTTTGTTAGGTGTCAAATATTAAATGTACAAACTAAGTGAATCATACAGCACACTGACAATTAACTTTATGATTATGATACGAAGATAATAATCATACTGTTTCCAATGCAAAATTTTATTATACTAGTAAGCTCATTGAGCTACAAAAATCGGTTACTATTTTTGATGAAATACATTTAGTACTAGATAAATGTCAGTATTATTTAACTTTTAAATTTCATTATTATTTACTCCTACTTTTTTTGTAAAATAATTGCAAAGCAGACATTCATAAAATATACATTAAACATTCCAGGAGCTACAGGAGTGGCTTTTTAGTTAAATTTATAACAACGTCTAAATGACAAATAATGTAGCCATGGTTTTTAAGTTTACATATGTTTCATACGTATTTATAGGGATATACCTAATAGTTTTCATAAACATACATAAAAGATAACAATGTGTAGGCTTTCTGCTAATACAGCTTACAATGTTTTTGAAGCTTATCCAGAACTTGCAAGTGTTAAGAGATATTAAGTCTGTCAAATTATTGAAGATACCAAGTTTGTATTTTGAATAAAATTCCTCACAACTTGATACCCCACATAAACTTTTACAATTTTCTTAAAATTTTTAGTTTCATTTATGGTCTGTGAACTCATTAAGTTAAAATGTTTTTATAATAAATGCTATATTTGTATTTGGGTTAAAATCCCTTTAATCTGACACTTTGCTGGTTTTTTACAGCTTTTGATTCCTTTTCTGGGCCCTGGTGTTCCAAATTTTTAATTTATAAAACTGAACACAATACTCAGACTGTGATTAAAATTCCCTTTAATTTAATACTTTATATGGACTTCGGCTATTTTATTAAAACGTTGACCCAGTTTTTGGCCCTGCCATCCCATATTAAAATTTTTTTTAAATTAATACTATACTCAGATTTTGGTTAAAATCCCCTTTAATTTGGTACTCCACAGAATTGTTGCAATTTTTTTTATAATTTCGGCCCACTCGTATTTTTGCTTCCCACCCCTTTACTGGGGGGGGGGGGGGGTTAAATCTAAAAAACAATAGGATTCTGTAGGGTAAACGTTGGGCATGCATACCAAGTTTTACAACAATTGGTTGATGTTTTCAAAAGGTACCATTAGACATACCCCAAATAGACAGACAGATAAATGCCAAACTCACTTAGCTTGTTCAATTACTACAATTAAAGATTTATGTTGACAGGTATAATGACTTTATATTTTCTTATTATTTTTATCTATGTTAAAGTAATTTTTAGTTGTTATGTATACTGCTAAATAACAAGCTTAACAATATGCTTAACAACATTCTTTGCAAGATACTGGGAAAGCATTCTACATATAAAAACCAGACAATGTACGACACTGTTCAGCTAGTTATAATATTGTAATACAGACATTTTTGAAACAAAGTTACACAACATTAACGTCACAATAAAATGACTGTAAGACATTATTAAATTCAATATAATAAAGCTGAATTTCTTCTACGCCATTCTCAGAAACTTTGAAATAAAAGTTTCACAATTTTACAATATCACTTACCTTTGTCTTGTGTTTCAACTAATCCACTAACAGCCTATAACAAAAAGCACAAATATATCACATATTTTATACTTACAAAAAACCTTGTTAATAACTCAAAATACCTTAAATAACTAATAATTAAAAAAATCATTACAAAAATGGTTTGGCATCACTTATTAAATTATGAGGGCTTTTACTTGCTCAGATCTTCAACTCACAGCAAAACACATTTACAATAATATGAAGATAATCAAAAACATTGGCTAATTTGTTTTACAGATACTGATTTTGCTTTCGATAAAGTTACCTAAAATTTGTTCTGATCTGGTACACCATCTTAAGGCTTATACTACTTGCGCTGAGAACACTATGTATATAAGTGACTGTTGGCAGGAGTTTGCTATGTAGTGTACAAACATGTTACTGGATACATTTGCTGTAAATTTCAAACACTGTTCTATATAAACAGAAGCAATTTTTAAAATTCTACACACACACACACACGCACGCACATGCATGGTTGAATTACTGCTATTATCATAACACCCTGTTTTTCAGTTCTCCTTTTACTCCAGACTTCAGATTTTTTACCTCGCAGTTTGTTTTTCTTCCTAAATTACAGCATTTTTGTAACAAACTGTTTTTAGCCTAGTCACTAAATGTGAACTTGAATGCTAACATTACTTGTTAAAAGTGTATATACTTCTCTTTAGTAAAAAGGGATTTGTTTTCTTACAACATATCTTGTTCAACGAGGTACAAGACATACTGGTTTTTTAAGCTGGTTGAGACTGTATGAATAAATACATGTATTTCATTTATACATATTGTAACGCTAGATTTTTTTTTGAAAATTTGCGAGTGATGTGAACACACAAGGGCAGGTGTTGGCTGTCACAGCATTGATGAATGTGTACGCTAGCAGCAACAGTCGTTCAAAGAAATGGGTTGACAGACAACTGATATACGCCTTGCTCTACATGAACAAAGGACAATAAATATAGCCGTAGCGAATTGGGTAAAGCGTGCTACTTTGTTTCGAACGGAAACATAATGAATTGACCAGCACAGAGTTTACTTAGAAATACTTTGTACATAGTCGATAGTATTGTTGACAATACGACGGCACTGCTTAAAAGGGTAGACGAGAACTCAAGGGATGAAGCAATTGAGAAGAATACGAAACAAAGAAATAACGAGGTCACACACAGCTGGAATCCAAGTAACTCTTGAAAAGAAATAAAGCTTGTTTAGCAGAGAAGATATAGCGAGGAGACACTGGTACAATACCACGATTCGACACGCTGGAAGTAGAGAGGTGTCAAGGAGATGAAAAGTTATGGCTCGGACAGTAAGGCTACTGAAAGGAGTGATCGGCAGGCGAGAATATTGCTTTTTCATGGAATCAAGTAGGAGGAGAGTTTAACCACAGTTTGGGGATGACTACGTGAACTAGTGTCGACCAATAGGAAGCTGAGGATTGACAAGGGTTGGACATCTAGACTACATCTCCATGGTGATGAAATCAGAGAACGAATCATCTGAAGGTGGTGGAAACGACTCAAGACGCTGGGTGGAGTTTTATCCAGAATTCGAGATGTTGGGAGAAGAATTATCTGGAACTTAGGACCAGAAGCCAATAAGACACAGCTATACGGGTTGGACATAAAAGTATGAAGTAGCTTGGTGGGAACGAAGATTATAAAAGATAGTGTTCCCCAAGAGGAAGGGAGTTCTTTTTTGTTTTTCGTAGAGGCATGAAGTCTTCTTAACAGAGTTCTTTTTTTTTGTTTTTCGTAGAGGCATGAAGTCTTCTTAACGGAGTCGTGAATTTATTTTCTAAAAGTGACAGTCATTTAAATAGAGTCTTCTTAAATAAGAATCTTCTAAAAGTTGTAAATTCAGTGTTACGAATACAAGTAGACTTAGAACATTACCTAACAATGTATTATACGGACGTTTTGTTTTAAACATAAACAATTTACAAGTGTATCGTTCGGTATAACATTAACCGATGAATTGTAAACTCAGTGACATAAACAATATGTAAACGAAGTCAAAGTGATATGTGTATATTTTAACGTTTCCCTTTGTGTAGCTGCCGTGTTATTTTGCCACACGTTGGATGCGTCAATTTTTAACGTAGTCGTGTGTCCGTCTTATTTCTTCAAGAGTGTAAACGTCGTCCTTAACGTATTCTGTAAAATGTAGAAGTGTCAGTGTGTAACTTGTGTATTGTCTTACCAATCCGTCGTCGCTCGGTAGCGTAACTTCCGCTGCTTGAGTCCATCGCAAACATATGAATAACCAGGTACCGTATTCCTTACCTGAGGTTCACTAGGAGTGTATAAATCCCGGGTGGCGCCAAATTGTTTATTTTAAACAATTAAAATAATTTATGATTATCAGCGGTTCCGCTCAGGCGGTATTGAGAATTCAACTTGTCCCGCCGCTTATCGATTTTTTACGATCAAGCCAGCAGTTTGCTGTATTCACTGCTAGAGCGCTAGTCGCCAATTCTTAGATGTCCGCTACAATATACAATATTAATAATACACTTTCCTACTGAAAATAAAACACCTTGGTTATACACAGTATTGATTTATTAATGAATGGTTATTACTGTTTTCATTGACACAAGTTATATTTGGTTTATTATATTATTTTGCACCGGTTATTTATCTATGAGACAATCTCTCTCTGGGTTTGACAAATCGATTTTGAACGTAACAAATATACCGTAATGGCGTTTTACCTTAGTAGGAAACAAATATTTTCGTTCAATCGTCTGGATTCTTTTGATTACGATAAAGGGATTAGATGCAATTACAATAATAAAAATACACAACCTTACAATATTTCTACTTAAATATTATGATGTGTAGCTATAATTGGTTTGTTGGAGTGTAGTAAAAGTGTTTAAAGGTTCGTAAACTAACAATAGGTTATTTTTATAATTTGACAAAATTTTCAGTGTCTTAGTTTATTATTTAATCTTTGAAAGAGAATAAATTCAGTTTAGTGATATTTCATAGTATAGTGAGAAATATTTAAAGTGCGTTTTTTCGGAAATTTGGATAATTTATATGATACTTAACAACTTCGAAGACTAGGGTTGATCATTTGGTCTGGTATAAAGGACTTTAGCTGCAATTGTATTCAATTTTCAATTATTCGGGCTTCTGGCATCTTTTTCAATTTACTTGGATTGATTTATTCACTTCGTTTGGAATTAAAAGGTCTTCGTCATCAGTTAATTGGTTTCATTCATATTCTGCCTCCTTCTCGTTCAATTTTATGGATTGGGTTAACTTTTATAACATTTTTAAATTAAAAAATGGGTTGTTCAAAATTTGGCTTCTGTCTTGGTCGAATGACGCTTTACGAGTAACGATATTCAACGGTAAATCCGTATTCAACGGCGGTTTCTATGGTTACCAAATAAAATCTGATTGGGTAACAAGGCATAAATCCATTGTTATCAAAATTTGAATTCTTTTCAAAATCTTCATATATCTTCTGACTGTCTTCATTCCATTATCTTCCTTCCTAAGTATTAATTATTAGCACTATTATTTGTATTTTCTTCCAAAGATTATTTTGGTATCCCACAAGATTGGGTTATTTCATGTTTTAAAAGTTTACATTTATTTTAATATTTCCTAATTACATTTTTCAGTTAATTTAACTCCTTATTCTAATATTTTGCTTTTAATAAGATTTACAATTTATCCTTGGTTGATTAGTCACCTTGGATTTGTTAATTACTTGGTTATTTTCGTACAATTAGTATTTGTTGGTGTTTGACAGTTAGGCCTTTCTCAAGTCTAAGTAGCCATTACTGATTTTTGATTATTTCATATACATCTCATTTTAGCCTAGACCTTTATTTTGTTCTTATAACTATGTTTATTACCTATTGATGTGTTCTGGTTCTGTTTTTGTGTGATTTGTATCTATCTATTTTATACATCATGCATTGCTAACTATTAACTAACTGGTTTTCTCGTTTTCTAAATCAAACATTGCTTTCTTTTCTTACTTATTTACTCCGCCAATGTCAACAATATGGCTATTAATTACTATTTTTTCATCATATAAAATACAACATTTCGGTCTATGGTTGGTATAATTATCCCATCCATATCCTACTCATAAGTTTGTTTAAACAATTATTTAACACTTAATACCTAATATTGGTGTACAATTTATTACCTTTGATTTTATTTTTTGGGTGGTAAACACCCTGACCTCTTTTGAACTTGCTTCAATAATCATCCCTTCTAACATGGGTGTTTATTGATGGTTTTAAACTTCTTATTTTATAAAAACTCTTTGCCTTCCTTCCATGTTAACACTATCTTATTACATTGTCATGTGGTTCTCACCTTTAAATTCTACTACATACTTTTAAACTCTATAATAATATTCTTTTCTAGTCACTACAGTTAATATCACTCTTCAGTGTTCATTACTGCTTAATTACTGGTTTACTTTAAATACAATTCTTAACAACTTTCTTAAATATTATTGTTCACTATTAAACCTTAAGTGTTTGTTATTTTTACTAAGTGTTTATCTTAGCTTTCACTATTTTTCCTATTGCTATCATTGACAATATTTTTATTTGCACATCACCTGCACTTTTAAATTATCTTGGTCATTATAATTTACTTAGTGTTTCTTTTTCTATCATTTCACTTTAGGGTAAATTCACTTTCACTATGTTAAATTCCGTTTACTTCTCACTATTTCAATATCTCTCTCTTTCTCAATACATATTATATATAATTATTAATATCATGTCTTTCTCTATTACTAACTTACATGTACTTCTAATTCTTTGGCTAGTGTATTTTTAGCTATCGTGTTTTATTAATGACTAATTACAATTGTCACTCAATCAATACTAACATTTATTTTTTATATTGGTTCTTTACCGGTTTTGTTTCCTTTATTATATTTGATTATATTATTTCTCCCTTCTCTATTCTCTATTCCTTGTTGGTGTTTTCTCGACTTGTTTCATTTTATTTTCTTCATCGTTGGTTTGTTCCCTCCTTGTTCTCATTTTTCTTCTCCTTCACTTCTCATCTTGTTTACTTTTATTTTGGTTCTTATCTGGCCAATCTCTGGGGTTGGGTCAAAGTCGTTTGTCTGTCAGTCTAGTCTGTGAGTTTCTTTAATAATCACTTTTAGTTTATAATTCTTCCTCCTTCTTTCTTAATTACATTTTATAATTTTATTCTCTTCATTATTTATTTATTAAAATATATTATTTTTTAGCATTTCTTACATACTTATAGTTGTCAAATATGATCTGAATTTGGCGATGTTATAATATAAACAAGGACAATGTACGCGATACTTGTATGAACAAAGTGTATCAAGGTCAATCAATATAATTATCTTGAATGCGGAACTTTGAATAAATAAGTGAAATTACAAGAGACTCGTAGTATGAAAATCTGATCTTTACGCGAGAAATTGGTGATGTAATGACGCAGGAGCGTGGGGCAAACGTGGAAAGTGGAAACGACCGTGTTCGGATCAACAACATTTTAAACACCAAGTGACAACGGCAGCGCTGGAACGAGGATGGGAAATTCAGAGTTTAGCCAACGCACAATGGATACTCAATATCAAGTAAATTTTCATATATTATGTTAACATAGAAAAACCACTGACCTGTAACTTACAAAGAATCCAGCTTGAGAAAAACATAATCTTAAATCAACAAAATTCAATCTAGTAAACATATTAATTAAAGCGGACCATAAATCTGGGGTATGAATACATTAAAAATAAAAATAAATTTGTAGAATTAGAAGTAGTAATGATGTGAATTTTATGATGTGTATTTTATGTATGTGTTCTATTTCAGGATATATCCCAACTAAGGAGGAATTGTTTGTTTTATGTACCATTTACAGGAATATATGTATTTCGTATGTGTAATGTTAGAAGATAAGAACATGATTAAATAAACATGTTTTGAGAACCCAGATCAGCATAACTTTGTATTATTTGATACACCTTTTGATAATTAATAAACAGTCACTTAATTACTCATTATTAATCGAAAGATTATGCATATAACAGCATAACAAATTCACATTTTTTACTCAGTCTGTAATTAATAACTTTGTCAATTAAATAATTAATTATCATATTAATTAAATATAATGCATAAATTCGCATTATATAACATGGCGCCCAACGCGAAGCGTGAGTAATTTGATTCAATAGTTAATTCAAATTAAATTCACTATAGGCTGAGTGCAGGCAGTGGTGTAGTATATAAGTAAGTTAAGAATAGTATAAATTAGTGAAAGTAGTTAGCTTGAATGATAACACGGAGTAGAGCGAGAATGGCGGACAATTCCGACAGTATCGAATTTGAGATTAATAACCAATTAGGTACAGTAGGATTAGAGGAAGACACACCAATTACCCAGGACAGTAGTACCGAGGTCGAAATGACCAGGGCGCAGGGACAAATGTCACAACCCCGAGAGAATGAATTTCAGATGCTGATGGATTTCATCAAACAACAATTCGAGAAACAAGATGATAAATCAGATAAATACAGAGACGAAATTAACGAGAAATTAGATAAACAAGATGAAAAATTCGAGAAACAGAAAGAAGAAATTAACAAGAAATTAGATAAACAAGATGAGAAATTAGATAAACAAGCAGAACAATTCGGACAGCTAAAGAACGAACTGTGGGAATACAACGAGAAATGGGAGAAAAAATTTAACGAATTACAAGAGAAAATGGAGAGTGCAGTGAAGGAGCTGAGTAATGAACTCAAAGGACAGACTGCGGAGAATAAAAGATTACGCGAAGTAGATCGTCAAGAATGGCAAGGGGCAATCACTAACACCTTGACGAGAATGGAGAAGATGGACAGTAAAGTCGACTCACACATCAAAGACACTGGTAAGAAGAATGAAGAATTGAAGAAAGAAATACAAAAGAGTTTGCAACTACAACATAAGGAACATGGAGAGACGATCAACACGCTCAAACAGAAAATTGTGGAAGTAGACGGGAGACAGCGATCTACAGAAGAAACCGACAGAGAGGGAGTCACGCGACTGGAAGAATTGAAAGGTCACTTGGCTAAAATGAAAGTTAATCAGGAGAGATTGCAACGGCAATTAGCAGGCATCGAAGGTATACCAGGAAATCGTATAAACGGAATGCCACATAATGAATTAAAATACAATGGAGGCGACAGATACCCCATGGAGTTTCTAAAAGAATTATCGGAACTTCAAGAGCAGCACTACCCGAGTGATAACATTAAATGGATTCGAAGACATTTAGAAGCTGATGCAGAGGTCTGGTGGAGGGTAATCCGCAACCAGGTCAGTAACTTCGAAGAATTTAAGGAAGCATTCATCCAAAAGTATTGGGGGCAAGAAAAACAAGACACAATACGTGATAATTTGGAATTCGGCCGATACAACTGGCGCGGTGGACTTAATCCAGTACAATATATGGAGAGGCTCTTGCTGGAAAGTAGACAATTAACACCGGCCATAACTGACCGTCAACTGATCAAAAAATTAGCTCGTCATTTTGGACGTGAATTCGAAGTAGCCGTAGTGACGCGGGGCGTCAATGCGATACAAACATTTGAATCCTTGATAGTAGAATATTCAAACATTCAAAATCGTCGGAACAGAGAGTTTGGTTACGCACCGAATCAGGAGAAAGTGATTCCAAGAGGGGTTGACACAACACCGAGTAACACAGTTACACAGAACAAAGGATTTTTGCCGAGACCAGGGTGGGTAGAGAAAGACGGTAAAAAGTCATTTGTCAAACCCATCGACTGACATACAGTAAATACGGTTGAGTTTACAAATAACAAGGCATCGACCTCATCCGCAGGAAGGATGGAGGGTAAAAAAAACATATTAAAATGTTTACGAAGAGAGATAGCTGATGCGACAACGCAAACGCAACATGACAGAATGAACGTACTACTACCTGATTTACGACATGACTTGTTATGTGACGACAAAGAAGAGGGTATTCAACGCATGTTGAAGTGTCCCGAAATTACTATTAAGTTTAATGGAAATATCATGGTCTCAGCATTGCTCGACACCGGTAGCGCGGTAAATGGACTATCTGAAATGTGGTATCAACAAAACAAACAACACCTGACACCTTATGAGGAATTACCAATGACTAATACATTAATCGTTAGCGCTGTAGGTAAAAGATCAAAATTAATTAGAAAACAGATATTGTGTGATATTTATATTAATGAGGTTAAGATGGAGTGGGTATTTTTAATTATTCCAGAATTAGTTAGACCATGTATTTTAGGCATAAGTTTCCTCCAGGAAGAAGGATGTATTATTGATGTTAACAAGGGAATCGTCGAGTTCAAGGATGAAACGGGTGAGCGGGAGCTGGTGGTGCCTATAATGCACATGGATATGATAGAAGAAGATGAAGATGAAGTCATCGAACTGAAGATAAATGACAAGATCGATAGTATCGAGTGCGCAGATAAAGAAGCATTACAGGATCTCAAGGACATCCTGATAAGAAATAAAAGTTTATTTAGAGAGCGCCTGGGGAGAATGAAGTGTTACGAACACGAGTTTAGAGTAACCGATCAAACACCGTACTTTCAGAGAGGATGGCCTGTGCCAATAGCTTATCAGGAAAAGGTAGACACGGAAATTGAAAAGATAGTGAGATATGGGGTCATCGAGAGATGTAGTAGCCCATATGTCAACTCGTTGGTGACTGTTATCAAGAAAGATGGGAAAGTGAGGCTGTGCCTAGACGCTAGAAAGGTAAATAGTGTGACGGTACCTGACTATGAAGGGGCTCTACCAATTCAAGAAATATTAGCAAGACTCGGAGAGATGCGATACTTATCGACAGTCGACTTGACTAGCAGCTTCTGGCAAGTCCCATTAAAGGATTCATGCCGAGATTACACAGCATTCATCTATGATGGAAAGTGCTACCATTTCACCGTAACACCATTTGGACTCAGCACCAGTTCAGCAGCGTTGACTCGAGGTTTGGACAGGGTACTGGACGACGATGTAAAGAATAACACCATAATTTATGTGGATGATTGTTTATGTTACTCAGATAACATCAAAACTCATTTATTGCATTTAGAATTACTATTATCAAACTTACGTAGAGCGAATCTCACGATTAATTTAGAAAAATCTCAGTTCTTTCGGCAGGAGATATCTTATTTAGGATACCGCCTAACAACAAATAGGATACTCGCGACGGACGAAAAAATTGCTGCGATCAGAAATTTCCCTACGCCACAGAATCAGAAACAATTGAAGGGATTCCTCGGATTAACTAATTTTTATAACCGTTTCACAGACAGGTACGCCCAGACGATGCAACCATTGTTAAAATTATTAAAAAAGGAAACGAAATTCAAATGGACATCGGAGTTAGGAGTATGTTTCCAGAATGTAAAAGATTTGTTTATTGAGTCTGTAATATTGAAATTTCCACGGATTAATCAACGGTATTACATACAATGTGATGCGAGCGATTTCGCATATGGCCGACAATTGTATCAATTAGATGATTGTGGGAAGATTGGTGTCATCGCGTTTACCAGCAAAACATTCAAGGGAGCAGAGTGAAATTATTATACCACAGAGAAGGAATTGCTGTGCATAGTGAGATGTTTAGAAAAATTCCGTATCTATGTACTGGGGCAACCGTTGACAATTATCACTGATAATAAGGCACTCACCTTCATGAATAAGTGTCATTTAAATAATTCAAGAATTACTCGATGGATATTAACCATTCAGGAGTACAAATTTGATATTATACACTGTAAGGGCAAAGAAAATATTGTAGCTGATACGTTACGTAGAAACCCGGAGGATGTGATGGAAGGAGAAACATTTGAAGACAGCTGCGAGTATATGATGAATCACATTGTAATTAAGATGAATAGAGAAGTTTTGTGAATTATTCAGTGGACCGTTCAAGATAAGCCAAGTATTGGGTGAATCAACATACATATTAGTAGACTGCAGAGACGAAAGCAGGATTCGAGGAAAATTTAATATATGCCAACTGAAGAAGTATATTACTAAAAGGGACTGAGGAAGAAACGGAAGGACCGATGTAATGAAGACAGCGGAGGTGGTGACTACGCCATATGGTAAACAAGAAGTATACCATAACGTATGAACTAGTTAAGGTCGAATGGATTGGAATCACGTCACGGAATAGGGTGATGACGTGGCCATATCATTCAGGCTAGCTTAACTTAGCAAAAACAAAATGTATTGCCAAAATAAACGATTAATACATTATTATGACATATCAATATAAGATATGTGTTAGAAAGAAAGTTGATAGATTTATGTACAGAATGTCGTAAATGTGACAAACAAAATAAAATGTAAGGTTGTAAAAGTAAGGAATACTTAAATAATGACACGTAAACATTAATAATAAATTATAAGTCATAAGATGATTTTTTTTGTAGAATTATTTCATGTATCGTATAATGATATAAGGAGTTAAAGGTAACAATTGTATTGAATTAAACTTGTTTGTATAGATAGAAAGTAACGTGATAAAATTTTCCAATATTGATTACAATATGAAAGTAGGAGGATGTATGGAATTAGTGTACAATTATGTCAATAATATAAGAAAATTAACTAGCGTGTAAATTTTGTTTTGATTGTTTGAAGAGAGAGTTGATAGTGGATATTCGTAATTTTAGCCCATAATATCGATTGGACTAATATGAATGTTAAGATGTTTATTAATATGTTAATGTGAAGATATGTTTTGCATTGTATTCATAGTATGTAAGTACGAATATTAATGTAAGATGAATTCACATACCCAGAATGGTCAGAAATAGGGTTAAATAGTGACAGTAAAGGGGGCGACAAGCGAAAGTGGGTCAGTGTGTACAACAGTGAAAGTACTAAACCTTTTGTTGTGAAGGACGAACTTGGGGAGTCAGGCAGACACAGGGCTAGTTTCGTTCGTCGGATTCTGAGATCATCACGCCGAATCGAAACTGGGGACACTGTAACGCTAATTTTTTTTGAAAATTTGCGAGTGATGTGAACACACAAGGGCAGGTGTTGGCTGTCACAGCATTGATGAATGTGTACGCTGTAACACCACAAAAGGTTACATAACCTAGACATTCACCAGAAGGGTAAATAAGTACACTGAAATAATAAAAGTGAATAATTTATGATGAAAGTAGCAAAGAAGAGAAGGACCAACAAAGAAGAAAGAAGAAGAAGGATCCCAAGAAGCAGTGAGGAATACACTGCATGACACTACAACAAATACTATGACTGACTCAAACTAATGGACATGCCAAGTTCACTATAAGCTGTCAAACAAGCCAGTCAATGACATAAATGTAATGTCATGTGTTAGATAAACTAATTAAATAATGACGAAAATAATGTAATATCAGTAACAGCATTTTGGCTGAAAGTAAATGAACCATGACCAGTAAATGACAAAGCCTATGACTAGATTAGCTATGGCCACAATGTGTATTAGAACTAGCATTACAAACCCAGATGTAATATTAGTGAGTAAAAGTAGTTATAAAAGGAAACCTTATATGGATGAATAACTTCCTTATTATATAAAATGTAACTAGTAACAATTATTAAAGCATAAACATATGCTAAAAACATGTCTAGACCATGCCTAAACAAACGTTTGTCAGTAAATTAATGAGGAAAAAGGACTCCTAGTGAACATAAGATTTACTGAACAATCAATTGTGAAGTTCTTTACACTTTAAAACATATAAAATACATTAATTTATCTCACCTACCTGCAAAGGTTCTATCTGGGTCCAGAAGTCCGATTTCACACGAACGTCAGATACAAACGTGTTTCATAGGTTAGTGAAATAAGTGACTCGACTCATTTTTTGCATGAAGAGAATTGATAATTTAATTCTTTAGAATCATTTAAAATTTTACCCAAAATTTTTGTTGTTTGTTGTACATATTAAATTACATTTCTTTTTGCTTTTTTCCTCTTTGTCATCTGCTACATGTTAACTTAACCTATTATCTTACCTTACTTGTTACACATCAATATATACACAGACAGAGCCCAGCCTGCAATTTTTCACACTCACAACCACACAGAAAATTACCCAGCCCTTAACATTTTAAAGAATACCCATTCCGGCCGGCACACGGTGACCATTCGAGCTCGTTTCATTTATGTTGATAATTGCGTCGCTGTCGCATACAACTGATTTGGTTACTCTCCCATGCTCACTACTACCACTGACACGTGTTGGTTACTTGGAATTTACTTTTGAGATTAAAAACTTATAAAATTTTGCAGAGCACCCCTGGCTCTGTGTCTTCACAGACACAATCAGTGACGAACTGCCGAAAAGCGTCTCTCTTTCGCGGCCAACTCAATTTCGTCGTGTTAGCTGGAAGTCAAAGCCTCATGGTTGTTCGTCATCTTTTCGTCCCATTTCATCCATGTAAAAGTTTGCCAGTGTATGATAGCATATATGTGTGGCACTGGCTGACATCACGAAATGGGCAGACCTTGAGCCATACATCCGCCAGCAAGTTAGACTAAGTTGAATAAAAATCGTTTGCTGGCCATCTTAGTTTTGGACGGTAGCGACACCTCGCGCGTATACCCGTGTTATGCATACGGGCGCAAGGTCACACACAAACAAAGTTCTTGGAAATGAGGCTTGCTGCATACCTCTGTACTGATTGCACAATGCATACGGCGTATTTCTCCTTTGTTATAAACTGTTCCATTCACCATGTGTTCTGGTCACCGTCGAGAAATAAATTTACAAATATTTTTTAGAAAACCCAAAAAATGCAAATAAATAAAAATACCCACAAATTTGGCCCGTTACAATACCCCCTCAATGAGAAGTCTTCTGTCAAAACAGAAGAAATCTCATTGATAAAACCCCTAAGAGGACCGGTGAGGAACTGGTGCCAACAACCCCCTTTTGTTCTTACACTTCATGGGTAAACAACCCCCTGGCTCGGCGACTATGGACGCATCCGAACGAGATCACTGGACTTCTCTGGGCGAGATCCCAACACCGAACAATCGAACAGACACGCCCCACAGCGCACCTCACCTTCTAACATGCTACCCCAAAAATCCTCAATCCCTGGCTTATATCATGCCAGATCCTCAACCGATATGTTCCCCCTTATATGCAAGCTGGGCTGCCTTTAGCAGATACTGGGCTCACACACACACTGATATTACATATTATAAAATGAAAATATTCCTAAAAATTTTACTAAGCGAAGAATCACTAACAGTTTTGCTTGAAAATTAAAACACAAATTTTTCATTTATACTGAATAATTCTCTTCATTAATTTTTTCTGTTATTTAAAATAAATCAATTGAACATTTCTTAAAATTAAGAACATCATTAAACTAACATGGGATTACAACTAGAGTCTAACAATACAATTCAATAAAATAATTCAATAATAATAAACACAGTTAGTACCCCAACAATAAAATGATCAAAGTTTAAAATATCCATTATCTGGCAGGCGCAAAATCAAGATTTATTTTTTTTCTTTTTTTTTCAAAAAAAAAAATTGCAAAAAAAAAAATTTTTAATTCCAAAAAAGTTAAATTTCTTAAAATATTTTTCTTTTCATATTGAAATTATTTAATTATTAAATAAAGCAAAAGTTGAATTAACTTCCTTGCTAAACATGCCTAGTATGTGACCTCACCCATCAGCTGATCAAAACTGGGTCAAGTTCAAAAACCTTGACCTACATACGTTATACCTAAGTTACATCTGAAATTATATTATACATCTGTAACATTCTAACTTGAAACACAAAACATAATAAAATAAAACATTTAAAATTAACAAAATATTATTATAATTAACAATTAAATTGACATTTAAATTATTCAAATAAACCCTTTATAACTTTACATTATTTTCAAACTCGATCAAAAATTGTCACTGGTTGCAATTAAAAAATTTTTATATTTTTATTCTAAATTTCTTTCTTTATTATTCTCATTTTCTCTTACTTGGGTGATTTAATTACTCATTTAATTCACTACTTGACATTTATACATATACAACTTTTACCGCTTTGACTCTCATACTTCTCAACTTTAACTAGCATGACACCCATCTCTATCAAAACATCTATCTAACAATATCTAAACCTAACTTGCCATGAAACTCAAATCGCCACCTTCTCTCAATATATATAAAAAAATACTCTCTAACCCTTTGTACCCAGGATAAGTGTTTTCCCCCCCCCCCAAAAGCTCATCCCATTATGTTGGTTCCTGGATTCTACCTAAGGTAACCCTTTCCGGCGCCAAACGGTCCTTTCCCGTCCCAACCCTTTTGTTGCGGACTCCCACATTACACTACCCCCTATTACAAAATTGCCATCCCCAAAATCTCACTCTTATTACCTCACTTCAACTACAACAGACTAACATCATCATTTATGAACCACAATATATCACTCAAAACTCTACATATATTCCCCATAACTACTGTGTCAACATCAATGCTTCTCAAATTCTATTACATTATCTCACAACAACATTACATTATTTTCATCTCTACTATTTCAACTTTAATTTCAACTGGGACTGATCTACAAATTCCACAAAATCTTCATCACCCAAAAACTATCTTTTATTAGCTTTCACAAATTATTACTTTATTTCTCACTTTATCAAATTACTTTTCTCATTATTTTAAATAGCATCTGTAATACATTGAAACATTACATTTAACATTGATTACCTTGAACATTTACAACCAATATAACAGTGACATTTTACTACTGATCAGCTGATCTTCCTAACAGATTGAAAACACATTTCAAAATTGAGCAAATTACATGAAATATATATTTTTATCAATCCTTACATCTACCATCATTGTTTCCCTTTTTTGCTGATTCTGATAATTTATGTTAACCGCCTGCCAGTCGGTTTGGTTATTTACTTAGTTTCCAAAATACACACATTATATAAACACATCTTTTTTTTTTTTTTTCAAGTCTTATATCTAACCTATTACAATATAATAATACATTTAAAAAATATAGAATGGACACATTATACTGAATGTATGAGCACCTGTTTATTTAAGCAGAACACAAGCATTTTTATTAGAGCAAAATTTAGAGTTAGCAATTTTTATGTTATAAAATTTAAATTCGTGGCTCATCTGAGCCACCTCCCATCCACACACGCTATTGTAATTTATGTTAGACTGTAGCGCCTATTTGCTTCCACAAAGACTGCATATTTGGAGGAATTTGACATCTCCGTGTCTTTGCTTCGGCAGTTACATTTTAACATTTGTGGATATCAACATATCCTCGTTTATTATTGAAACGCCCTTAAAACGGGTCTACCACCTGGCTATGCTGTCCCCACGCGGACAGAGTGGCAGCCGCTGTTCCATAGTTCCTGGATTTCCCCTAGTGTCACCCCCATTTAATTTCTATTATAAACCAATTTCAAGTCAGCTATGGTCAAGGGACTTGATTATGGCCATAGCTGACTGCTAGCCAAATCCACGATTAGTGCTGGTAAGGCAGTAATCGCCCGAAAAGTCGGGGAAATCTAACTTTCATTTCAACGCCTGTTCTACATTATCATTGTTACGTGCGACACGAGCGTCTATCAGGGTACAAATTAAATTTGTACCAAAAGGTGTACCGCACATTTTCGCCATGTTGGCCTCCGATGGAGGTAACACTCTCTGTTACCCCCAACCCATTTCACTATCCACTAGGGCACAGGCCACCCCAGCGATAGCGCCTTAATAACTAAACAATAAAATTTTTATATACATTCTAATATAACATTTTCATCAATCATTAATCATTTAACTCATTCATCATTCCTGATTTTCTACAATTATCTTCCTTAAAATTTTCAAAATTTATTATTAAGATTTATTTTCCATTATCTTTCAGTTATTATTAAAATTTTTTAATTATCATTTTTATTCAACACTATTATTTCAAATCATCTCATTATTGAATTAACATCTCTTCATCTGAGTTACACATGTAAACATTTTTATTATACTTGATTGGTATTATAAAATTTTTATACTTACAGTCCATTTAAACTGACATACACAAAATATATACACCATTCTAATGTAACACTTTCACGTAACCTCTGAAACATTTAACACAAATGTTAGTTTAAATCAAACAATTTATCATTTAATTACCAAATACATCTCTTGTAAACTAATTTAAATTCATTAGAAAAGTTAATTGTACAACATTTAGATCAATCAGAATATTTAAAACATCTCAAATTGTTTTAATTAAATTAATTACTGAAAATACAAATTACATAGCTATCAAAACAATTACAATTAGCCAATTACTGTTTCAAAATTAATTCTGATATTTATTTAACTTGCAAACATTAATATTATTATTACAACAATCATCTACACACTTGTTTACTTAACATTCTACAATGCACACAAATAAATTTACTACATTTTTATTTGCAAACTTCTGTCATTAACTGTTCCATTTTGTCACACTTCATTGTCCAAATCTGCCAGGTCAAAACCCATAAAACAAAAATATTTATAATTGTCCTTATGTTTTATAGTCTACCCTCCATCGTCAAAGATTAATCTTTGTTTTATATAGCAATCTTCAATTTTATTAACACACATATTGATATCTCGTGTGTCATAACCAAACAATTTCAATTTATCCATTATACCACAATAATCATTCACCAAGTCTACGTTAAGTATTTCTGTTAAATCTCCATCATTAAATATTTCCAATATCGGGTTACTTACTTTTGTATTATTAATTAAATCATTATTATTTAGACACACTTCTAACCTTACTTTCCACTCATCATACTCTCTATTCAATTCATACACTTCCGTCTCTTTCTCAACATAATACCATATCATACTCTCACTATTACTCCAGACAGAGGGTATAAAATTATACAACAACAATAAACAACTCAAATCTTCTACTAACACGGGACTCTTGCCCTTCAAAAACAACACTTGTGAATACATTAAATCATCATCAATAATAAGGGGAAAATTTACCCTCTGCCCCCATTCTACCACAATATTATTTTTCCACACTCTCTCTAACTCAAAAACGCACATTAACATTTCATTATCACATTCCACAACTTCATCATTACTCTCAGATACAACATTTTCGATTACATCATTATTCTCAATACTATTTTCATTATTTTCAACATCACCGTCATCATTTGTTAACTCTTTATCTAGTATTACATTTTGACATATGTCATTATAATTTTCATTCGTATTATTCTTATTTGGATTCATTACAACTACTCCCATTCTCTCCACACTCTGTTCTAATTTACTCAAACTAGTTTTTATTGTTTCATTATTATTTTCAAAACATTTATTCATTTTTTGAATCTCATTTTTTAATTCATCAAAACTGTTTTTTTGAACCTCAAATTTCTCATTAAAATCCCTATTTTGTCTGTCAAATTTGTCATTCATTTTATTGTATTTGACATTGGAATCAATTTGTTGTTCTTTGTATTTTGTATTTACGTTGCTATTTATATTTTCAGACATGGTTTTTATTAGATTAAACAGATCGTCCATCGACAACTCTTTAGTTCGTGTTGTCGATGGAGTAGATTGTGCTGCTACATTTTCGTCAGTGAAGCTGACTTCTTCATTATTGATTTTGCTTTCTCTATTCGATTTTGGGGTCGTTTGGATCCCCAAATCATCTGTACTATTTGATTCATTCGTGTTGATTATATTTGTAATTTTGTCATCTTGACCTACATTCGGTGTTGAATGTACTTCAAGGCTACTCATAACAGCTGATTTATCAAATTCAGCTGTTTCGCTTATCACAGTCAAGTCGGACAAATCGACTTCATTCTCTGTATTTTCCATTGTTATAATATTAATTATTCTCTTTTTTTTATAACTTTATTATTGATTATTATGTAACTTATTTCTTATCTGAACAAGCATTTTTACTTATTTTACGTAACTTTACGTATTTTCACTTAACCTCTAAATCACGTTTGCATCTTTGTAGGTGTGGATTTTATTTTAATCAAATTTTTTAACTTATAAAATCGTCCCTGTATCGGCTGCGCCATTTGTGAAGTTATTTACATTTTACAACATATAAAATACATTAATTTATCTCACCTACCTGGAAAGGTTCTATCTGGGTCCAGAAGTCCGATTCACACGAACGTCAGATACAAACGTGTTTCATAGGTTAGTGAAATAAGTGACTCAACTCATTTTTTGCATGAAGAGAATTGATAATTTAATTCTTTAGAATCATTTAAAATTTTACCCAAAATTTTTGTTGTTTGTTGTACATATTAAATTACATTTCTTTTTGCTTTTTTCCTCTTTGTCATCTGCTACATGTTAACTTAACCTATTATCTTACCTTACTTGTTACACATCAATATATACACAGACAGAGCCCAGCCTGCAATTTTTCACACTCACAACCACACAGAAAATTACCCAGCCCTTAACATTTTAAAGAATACCCATTCCGGCCGGCACGCGGTGACCATTCGAGCTCGTTTCATTTATGTTGATAATTGCGTCGCTGTCGCATATAACTGATTTGGTTACTCTCCCATGCTCACTACTACCACTGACACGTGTTGGTTACTTGGAATTTACTTTTGAGATTAAAAACTTATAAAATTTTGCAGAGCACCCTTGGCTCTGTGTCTGCGCAGACACAATCAGTGACGAACTGCCGAAAAGCGTCTCTCTTTCGCGGCCAACTCAATTTCGTCGTGTTAGCTGGAAGTCAAAGCCTCATGGTTGTTCGTCGTCTTTTCGTCCCATTTAATCCATGTAAACGTTTGCCAGTGTATGATAGCATATATTTGTGTGGCACTGGCTGACGTCACGAAATGGGCGGACCTTGAGCCATACATCCGCCAGCAAGTTAGACTAAGTTGAATAAAAATCGTTTGCTGGCCATCTTAGTTTTGGACGGTAGCGTCACCTCGCGCGTATTCCCGTGTTATGCATACGGGCGCAAGGTCACACACAAACTAAGTTCTTGGAAATGAGGCTTGCTGCATACCTCTGTACTGATTGCACAATGCATACGGCGTATTTCTCCTTTGTTATAAACTGTTCCATTCACCACGTGTTCTGGTCACCGTTGAGAAATAAATTTACAAATATTTTTTAGAAAACCCAAAAAATGCAAATAAATAAAAATACCCACAAATTTGGCCCGTTACACAATATAACTAAAGATAATGTGACATACCACCACTCAATTGTTAATGGATAACGTTGAATTGAGTAGGCCAAACGAAATGTTAGGAATAAGGATTTTCGATAATAATGTATCGCCTTAATTATGTTAAGATTTAATATTGTACAGTTATAAATAGCTATTAAGTATAATCACAGATGTGTTAGTGTTCAAACAAAGACGTTATATTAATAAAGAAAACGCAATGTGAAACACTAAATGTCAACAGATAGGGAATGCTCGCATTATGCATCGCTAGCAGACGACAGTGAGAAACCATGTTTCTAAACATTCTTTATGAGCATTGTCAAAGAAAACGAGGTTAAAACCTGTGTTAAGCCACATCAAATTGAAGCCCATAAACTAAACTTTAATTTGATAGTAATAACCTCGCGATCGAAACTATAATAAGTGCGTAGTGCGCGTTAGCATCTTTTATTGTTAAAAAGTAAGAAATTGGTTGGGTAAAACCAACAACAACGGCAGTTGTCAACAACGTTCGCCGGACGACGGTTAAAAAACAATACGTCATTTTGTAACGGTTATCAGAACCAATCAGAAGAGAGATTATTGAACGATCTTACCGCCTAAGCCCTATGAAGCGAGGGGGTATATAATCAAAAACGGAGAGAATTCGTTACACTTTTTGTCATCACCTCGAGCGAGACAGTTTTCGCTCGTCACCGCAATATTTTTTAATAACTGAAATTAGTACAACAATAGCAAACCGTTTAAATTTTCTTCAAGACATTCAACGATACTGCAATTTACTACAAGGAAGTGCTTCGAAAGTAAAGTGAATATTTTAATTTGTGCGATTTTAGAACGAGAGAGAGAGTTTTATAATCAGTATTTAACATAGCCCAGATTTAGTCAGAAGAGGGCCGACTCTCCGTTCATAGTTCGTGTGAAGTGTAATTAACCAGTGGTCATTATAATCCGATCACTGGAGTGTTTTTAATAAATTTTAATCTATTCGATTAAAAGAAAAAAGGTAACACTGTGACTATTCATTTTATTTATCTGCTTGCACTGATCATTATTTACCACAAAACTGTACTGACGAAAGAACAACTAAACTTTCAATCGTATACACCGTTTCAATTTACTTAGTGGATTTGTCAATCCAATGTAAGATTTTGTATTAGTACTAAGGGTTAAAAATATATGTTAGTAAATAAGTCAGCGTAATAAACACTCACCTGAAAAATAGTTACGAGTTTTAAAAAGAGGCCAAATTATTAAGTATTATTATTAACCTCTGTCAAGCCATAGGATAGTTCTTTATTTTATTTCAAAGAGCCTACCCGTGAGGTATATTATATAATTAAAAAGTCAAATTGTTAATAGGTATAAGAGTTTATTGTTCTAACTGAGCTAGACCGTATTGTAAACGGACCAAGTAACTTCAGATTTATATTAATGTATCAATTGTACTTTAATTGTTGATTTTATTTTCAAAGGGTAAAATAAACCCAGATTTTATTCAGCATAAACCTTGATCATAATTATTTCATATAGTTAATTGATAATTAACGTTGAGTACAGGGAGATAACTCAGAGTAGAGATTCTACTATATTAGATTTAAATTGTAGTGAAAACATCAAGCATTTAAACAAAATTTAAAGTGAATTTATCAATTCTAAATTTTATTAATTGGTTTTTCATGGGAATTTTCCTAAAATAAACCCATGTGGTGCCCTTATCGTACACAAGAAGTGATATAACCTTGTTGAAAAAGCAAGCTGCTATTAAGCGCATCTTGACAGCTTATATTTTTGGTAAGTGAACTTCAGAACTTCCAGTATCACGAACAGGTACGTGAAAGTGTATATTATTATAAATTGTTTGTCCAGACGAGACTTAACGTTACGTACACTGATGGCACTTAACCGAGAAGAGGAGTTCCGCTGCAAGATCGACGCTACGGCTACATTCATCCACCGACCAGCGATTAACTTATTATTCACTATAATTATCAAACTTTACTAAATAAACAATATTTATCAATTATTACTGCAAATATTTTAAAAAATAATTCATTTTTAAATTGTAACACGAGATTCACTATAATCGAATTTTAACTTAACTTTAAATTTAAATCAAATTACATAATAATTTAACAACGATAATCTCGTTTGGTTACAAATTGGCGACCAACAACGTGAGGCTTTAAAAATATTAAACGAATAAATTTTTAATATTAAAATTAAGCCCGGCAAATACAAGAGAACAATCATACCTCTCATGACAGCGGAGTATATGGAACTCATAGAAATGATGATGGAATTATAGGAAGAGTTTAGGATATCCTGGGAAGAGAATCAGAAGATGATGGAATCGTTAATTAAGAAAACGGAAGAAAGGAAGGACGATGGTAAACCGGCGATAGAAGAAGTACCAAAGGATGAAACCATGGAAGAATTAAGTATACAATCCGAAGACGATGGTAAACAAGCCGAGAATAAAGAAGACTCAAAAGCATTATTATCTGAGGATACACACCACCGGAATGAAGAGAATATTCAACACAAAGAAGTCATCATTGACAGTGTAAATAACCAGGTGATTCAGAAAACCGAAGACAAGGAAATAGAGAACCACATGAGTAAGAAAAAGGAAGAAAGAAGCATGATACGTCCGAAGAGAGTGAGAACTACACGGGAAATATTAGAGATGACTAGGAGAGGCTTAATTAACTTCATGGACAACCCAAGTATTGATCATGGAGCAAGAATCAAGTGTAAGAAAGATGAAAAGAATTTCGTAAAAATATTAAAAGTAAATTACCATAAAACCGTGGATAAAAACTTAAATAAAAATATAATGAAATCAAGTATGCCAACAAGTGAAAGATACCAGACAAGGTTAGTTAACTCCTCAATGAATAACCGTCCATTAAAATATTTAATTAATTATCCAGTTGACGGAACAAGTAAAACAAGGTTACATACCAGTGACTATGTTATGACGAAGAAGTTTATGGACAATGAGGTATTTAAGGTGAATACTCCTAGAAGAAAGATGCTTCACAAGAAGAAGGAAAACTACCAGAAACAGATGGACCGGATCATTGAAGGATACGCCCAAGCAATAAGAAAACTGCGGAAGGAAAAGAACCAGTCAACAGAGAACTCCAGCCAGAAGACAGGAGACAACGAACCAGAGTTAGAAGAGACACCAGAAGTTAGTTATAACGAAAACCAGGAGAACACCAGACACCTGGGTAACAAAGATAATGAGGAGAAGAAAACGAAAGGACATAAGGTAGCTGAAGATTTGGTCACAGCAAAATGGAAGAGCCGAATGATAGTGAGGTACGCGACAGGGGCAGAAAAAAGTCCGAACATAAAGATGATCCAAACGACAAACCCACCGAATATGAATGACTATGGCTAAACATTAAAAATCATCAGCCACTGAAGAAAAAGGACAGATATCAAAGATAACCGAGAGAAGCGACCAAAAGTTAAAGAAAATAAAAAACCATCAGAACTATATGAAACTATTTAAAGAATATAAAAAGTATTATGTATAAGGAAATTTATTATAAAAGGTATTGTAAGATGTTAAATATCATAATATATGTCGTACTATAAACAGCTATCAAAAATGGATCCATGAAAACGTAATTGACCCATAATGAACCCAATAGAATGGTGAAGCACAAGAGAACCCCATATATAGACTATTGAATGAACTTATTATAATATAAGAGTGAACTATTTTATCATACTGTGATTATAACAAGAGTGTTTATTATATTAAATATACTAAAGGTATCTACCATGAAAAGGTTAAATAAGTGATAAAGAAAAATATTTATCATATCGTATAATAAAGAGAAATGTCTATTTATAAATAGCAAAAATGTTTATTGTGTATTGAGTATAATAAGAATGATTATTATATATTGTATCTAACAAAAATGTATGTCAAAATAATAATATAATGTTACTCTGACTCTTCAAATGATTAATTTCAATAAATTAAATTAAAACGTCCAGAATAAATGTTAAAAAATCAAACATTTGAAGGAGTAGAGAAGAAAAACAACAAAGTGTCGAATATTGAAAGGAGATGGATTAAACAAGGAATGGGAATAATTAATTAAGTGATAAATAAAAATGTTTATATTATTGTATAATAAAGAGAAATGTCTATTTATAAATAGCAAAAATGTTTATTGTGTATTGAGTATAATAAGAATGATTATTATATATTATATCTAACAAAAATGTATGTCAAAATAATAATATAATGTTACTCTGACTCTTCAAATGATTAATTTCAATAAATGAAATTAAAACGTCCAGAATAAATGTTAAAAAATCAAACATTTGAAGGAGTAGAGAAGAAAAACAACAAAGTGTCGAATATTGAAAAGAGAGGGAATAAACAAGGAATGAGAAAGAATATTAAATAAAAAAAAAGAAAAATGTGTGTCGTATAGCATATACCAAGACTGTTTATCATATTAAGTGAATGATAAACGAGAATGATTATCATATTGAATAAAAAAGAAAATGTCTAATTATGTATAACTAAAATGTTTATCATAATACTACTATTATTAAGGAACAAGAATGTTAATGGAACGATAAAAATGTCTAGTTGTATATACCAAAAATGTATATCAAATTGTATCTAACAAAAATGTTTATTATATGAATATTGTAAACCCTGGTAATCCAGGATGATAAAGAACCAAATGTTAAAAAACCCAATATACTAGCAATGTTAAGAGTGAAGTATTGTGAACTCAAGAAGAATTTAAAGACCAACTGCATAATTATATAGTGATAAATCTAAGTGTGTAATTTAAGAATATTAAGATAAACAAAACAACTTACAAACTAGTATAGAAAAATAACGACAAGGCTAATAAATAACATAGCCAATATGTCAAGTTAGAGATAAAATAATGACCTGTGAAGAGAAGTATAGTAGATAAAATGATAAAGCATGAAAAGTAATAACAATGAAACCTCTAATACCTTGAATGTTATGTTGAATAAGACATCATATTCTTATATTATTGTAAAATGAATGATATGTTATATTTTATGTGTTGTGATAGTGCAACTGTTGCTACGTGCAATTTTTTATTGTCCCAGACAGAGATGAGGATTCCTCTGATTCTGAGGATGTGTAGATGAGGAACGGCGGAGTATGGAAGCCAAATAGAGCCCCTCTGATTCCGAACCCATTACAAATGTTAGGGAATTAAATAGTAATATGTCAAGGATTATAAATCAAACACTGTGAGGTAAAAATGAAAGATCAATAGAGTTTATCACGAGAATCAAGATGTGTTTAATGATAAAGAAAAATGTATTATTGTAAAACAGGAAATTGTTAGTTTAAGAAATAAAACATGTTATCACTAAATGACTAAGAATAGAAGAAACTTGAAAGATACTAGTAAGGTAAAAAATAATACTAGCCAAGAACTCAATCTAGTACAGCACACCAACAAACTATTAAACTCAATGCAGAAAAGAAGCAGCAATGGTATAATAAAACCAAACTAAAATGATAATTTCTTCAAATGTAAAATTTCTCTCAAATTATCAATTTTGAGAGGGGAGTATATGTAACACCACAAAAGGTTACATAACCTAGACATTCACCAGATGGGTAAATAAGTACACTGACATAATAAAAGTGAATAATTTATGATGAAAGTAGCAAAGAAGAGAAGGACCAACAAAGAAGAAAGAAGAAGAAGGATCCCAAGAAGCAGTGAGGAATACACTGCATGACACTACAACAAATACTATGACTGACTCTAACTAATGGACATGCCAAGTTCACTATAAGCTGTCAAACAAGCCAGTCAATGACATAAATGTAATGTCATGTGTTAGATAAACTAATTAAATAATGACGAAAATAATGTAATATCAGTAACAGCATTTTGGCTGAAAGTAAATGAACCATGACCAGTAAATGACAAAGCCTATGACTAGATTAGCTATGGCCACAATGTGTATTAGAACTAGCATTACAAACCCAGATGTAATATTAGTGAGTAAAAGTAGTTATAAAAGGAAACCTTATATGGATGAATAACTTCCTTATTATATAAAATGTAACTAGTAACAATTATTAAAGCATAAACATATGCTAAAAACATGTCTAGACCATGCCTAAACAAACGTTTGTCAGTAAATTAATGAGGAAAAAGGACTCCTAGTGAACATAAGATTTACTGAACAATCAATATAACTAAAGATAATGTGAAATACCACCACTCAATTGTTAATGGATAATGTTGAATTGAGTAGGCCAAACGAAATGTTAGGAATAAGGATTTTCGATAATAATGTATCGCCTTAATTATGTTAAGATTTAATATTGTACAGTTATAAATAGCTATTAAGTATAATCACAGATGTGTTAGTGTTCAAACAAAGACGTAAAGAAAACGCAATGTCAAACACTAAATGTCAACAGATAGGGAATGCTCACATTATGCATCGCTAGCAGACGACAGTGAGAAACCATGTTTCTAAACATTCTTTATGAGCACTGTCAAAGAAAACGAGGTTAAAACCTGTGTTAAGCCACATCAAATTGAAGCCCATAAACTAAACTTTAATTTGATGGTAATAACCTCGCGATCGGAACTATAATAAGTGCGTAGTGCGCGTTAGCATCTTTTATTGTTAAAAAGTAAGAAATTGGTTGGGTAAAACCAACAACAACGGCAGTTGTCAACAACGTTCGCCGGACAACGGTTAAAAAACAATACGTCATTTTGTAACGGTTATCAGAACCAATCAGAAGAGAGATTATTGAACGATCTTACCGCCTAAGCCCTATGAAGCGAGGGGGTATATAATCAAAAACGGAGAGAATTCGTTACACTTTTTGTCATCACCTCGAGCGAGACAGTTGTCGCTCATCACCGCAATATTTTTTAATAACTGAAATTAGTACAACAATAGCAAACCGTTTAAAATTTTCTTCAAGACATTCAACGATACTGCAATTTACTACAAGGAAGTGCTTCGAAAGTAAAGTGAATATTTTAATTTGTGCGTGATTTTAGAACGAGAGAGAGAGTTTTATAATCAGTATTTAACATAGCCCAGATTTAGTCAGAAGAGGGCCGACTCTCCGTTCATAGTTCGTGTGAAGTGTAATTAACCAGTGGTCATTATAATCCGATCACTGGAGTGTTTTTAATAAATTTTAATCTATTCGATTAAAAGAAAAAAGGTAACACTGTGACTATTCATTTTATTTATCTGCTTGCACTGATCATTATTTACCACAAAACTGTACTGACGAAAGAACAACTAAACTTTCAATCGTAAACACCGTTTCAATTTACTTAGTGGATTTGTCAATACAATGTAAGATTTTGTATTAGTACTAAGGGTTAAAAATATATGTTAGTAAATAAGTCAGCGTAATAAACGCTCACCTGAAAAATAGTTACGAGTTTTAAAAAGAGGCCAAATTATTAAGTATTATTATTAACCTCTGTCAAGGCATAGGATAGTTCTTTATTTTATTTCAAAGAGCCTACCCGTGAGGTATATTATATAATTAAAAAGTCAAATTGTTAATAGGTGTAAGAGTTTATTGTTCTAACTGAGCTAGACCGTATTGTAAACGGACCAAGTAACTTCAGATTTATATTAATGTATCAATTGTACTTTAATTGTTGATTTTATTTTCAAAGGGTAAAATAAACCCAGATTTTATTCAGCATAAACCTTGATCATAATTATTTCATATAGTTAATTGATAATTAACGTTGAGTACAGGGAGATAACTCAGAGTAGAGATTCTACTATATTAGATTTAAATTGTAGTGAAAACATCAAGCATTTAAACAAAATTTAAAGTGAATTTATCAATTCTAAATTTTATTAATTGGTTTTTCATGGGAATTTTCCTAAAATAAACCCATGTGGTGCCCTTATCGTACACAAGGAGTGATATAACCTTGTTGAAAAAGCAAGCTGCTATTAAGCGCATCTTGACAGCTTATATTTTTGGTAAGTGAACTTCAGAACTTCCAGTATCACGAACAGGTACGTGAAAGTGTATATTATTATAAATTGTTTGTTCAGACGAGACTTAACGTTACGTACACTGACGACACTTAACCGAGAAGAGGAGTTCCGCTGCAAGATCGACGCTATGGCTACATTCATCCACCGACCAGCGATTAACTTATTATTCACTATAATTATTAAACTTTACTAAATAAACAATATTTATCAATTATTACTAAAGATTATTACTGCAAATATTTTAAAAAAGAATTCATTTTTAAATTGTAACACGAGATTCGCTATAATCGAATTTTAACTTAACTGTAAATTAAAATCAAATACATTTAATTTTAACGGTAGGGATCTCGTTCTTTCACAACGCTAGCAGCAACAGTCGTTCAAAGAAATGGGTTGACAGATAACTGATATACGCCTTGCTCTACATGAACAAAGGACAATAAATATAGCCGTAGCGAATTGGGTAAAGCGTGCTACTTTGTTTTGAATGGAAACGTAACGAATTGACCAGCACAGAGTTTACTTAGAAATACTTTGTACATAGTCGATAGTATTGTTGACAATACGACGACACTGCTTAAAAGGGTAGACGAGAACTCAAGGGATGAAGCAATTGAGAAGAATACGAAACAAAGGAATAACGAGGTCACACACAGCTGGAATCCAAGTAACTCTTGAAAAGAAATAAAGCTTGTTAACAGAGAAGATATAGCGAGGAGACACTGGTACAATACCACGATTCGACACGCTGGAAGTAGAGAGGTGTCAAGGGGATGAAAATTTATGGCTCGGACAGTAAGGCTACTGAAAGGAGTGATCGACAGGCGAGAATATTGCTTTTTCATGGAATCGAGTAGGAGGAGAGTTTAACCACAGTTTGGGGATGACTACGTGAACTAGTGTCTACCAATAGGAAGCCGAGGATTGACAAGGGTTAGACATCTAGACTACATCTCCATGGTGATGAAATCAGAGAACGAATCATCTGAAGGTGGTGGAAACGACTCAAGACACTGGGTGGAGTTTTATCCGGAATTCGAGATGTTGGGAGAAGAATTATCTGGAACTTAGGACCAGAAGCCAATAAGACACAGCTATAGGGGTTGGACATAAAAGTATGAAGTAGCTTGGTGGGAACGAAGATTATAAAAGATAGTGTTCGCCAAGAGGAAGGGAGTTCTTTTTTGTTTTTCGTAGAGGCATGAAGTCTTCTTAACGGAGTTCTTTTTTTGTTTTTCGTAGAGGCATGAAGTCTTCTTAACGGAGTCGTGAATTTATTTTCTAAAAGTGACAGTCATTTAAATAGAGTCTTCTTAAACAAGAATCTTCTAAAAGTTGTAAATTCAGTGTTACGAATACAAGTAGACTTAGAACATTAACTAACAATGTATTATACGGACGTTTTGTTTTAAACATAAACAATTTACAAGTGTATCGTTCGGTATAACATTAACTGATGAATTGTAAACTCAGTGACATAAACAATATGTAAACGAAGTCAAAGTGATATGTGTATATAAACAAGGACAATGTACGCGATACTTGTATGAACTATATACAAAGTGTATCAAGGTCAATCAATATAATTATCTTGAACGCGGAACTTTGAATAAATAAGTGAAATTACAAGAGACTCGTAGTATAAAAATCTGATCTTTACGCAAGAAATTGGTGATGTAATGACGCAGGAGCGTGGGGCAAACGTGGAAAGTGGAAACGACCGTGTTTGGATCAACAACATTTTAAACACCAAGTGACAACGGCAGCGCTGGAACGAGGATGGGAAATTCAGAGTTTAGCCAACGCACAATGGATACTCAATATCAAGTAAATTTTCATATATTATGTTAACGTAGAAAAACCACTGACCTGTAACTTACAAAGAATCCAGCTTGAGAAAAACATAATCTTAAATCAACAAAATTCAATCTAGTAAACATATTAATTAAAGCGGACCATAAATCTGGGGTATGAATACATTAAAAATAAAAATAAATGTGTAGAATTAGAAGTAGTAATGATGTGAATTTGATTATGTGTATTTTATGTATGTGTTCTATTTCAGGATATATCCCAACTAAGGAGGAATTGTTTGTTTTATGTACCATTTACAGGAATATATGTATTTCATATGTGTAATGTTAGAAGATAAGAACATGATTAAATAAACATGTTTTGAGAACCCAGATCCGCATAACTTTGTATTATTTGATACACCTTTTGATAATTAATAAACAGTCACTTAATTACTCATTATTAATCGAAAGATTATGCATATAACAGCATAACAAATTCACATTTTTTACTCAGTCTGTAATTAATAACTTTGTCAATTAAATAATTAAATATATTAATTATCATATTAATTAAATATAATGCATAAATTCGCATTATAATATCTTAATTTCTGCTGTTCACCAACCAATAGTAGAGGTCTGAATCAGATCAGTTTCACAATCTGTGAGCCTTCTTTTCTCAAATTTAGTTTTTCATCTTTACATTTTCTGATCCTTAATTACCAATTTTATTCATAACTATTCAAAATTTTTTAAGAAAAGTACTTCTGCAAAGCACACTTGGTTAAACATCAACAGACAGAAAATAGAATGACAAACAACATTATAATGTAGCAGCTAAAAGTCAGGACAGCATATAAGTGAATTTATTACAGTAGAAAATAAATTCTTCTGCAGACAAATACTGTTGGATGAAAATAACATTGTGTTATGTGAAAGCTGACTTTCTATAAATGTCTGTTTACATTGTATTTTCACCCTGTTTTCCTGTAACCTGAAAGTGTAATTACTTGTATGCTGTACATAAAGATGCATGCAAACATATTTATATAAATATATAATGGGTAGACTATCTTAGGCTAAAGCTAAGAATAACTAGGCACAAAAACAAGTTGAAAAAGTACAGTAAAAAGTGTTTACAAACTATTACTATGTAAATTATGTGTATACAGGAACTTACAGCCATTGATGTTATTGACGACTTAGAAAATAGCCTTTCTGCTTCTTTAAATTTTCGGTTGCGTTTATCTGCTTTACTATTGGTATTTTTATTACTTGCTAAGTATCGATCCCATCCCCTGATGATGTTACCGTACAGCTGGGTGTCCTCAAGATAACTTCCTTCAAATGCATAAATTTGCCGTTCAAGGTTTGCTAGAGTCTCCTAAGTAGAAAATATACTGTTTAATGTTTGTTGCTATGATAAAAAAATGTTTGTTGTTGAAATGCTAAAAAATATTACCATTTAACTACATGAAGTGTCAACATATGACCACTGTGTTGTCATGAAATATGGGCCTACTAGAATCTCTTTAAAATCTTTTAAGTTCATATTATGATGACAATAATTAGTAAATTGATTATATCTATCAACACTCGGTGTATATTGTATTCACATCAGAAAATTCTAAAATTTCAATTGTATGCATATGAATAACATATCAGCTAATAAAATAACGAACTTAAATACTTAATTTTTGCAACAAAACTTACAATATGATGGTTAGTTTGGGTAGTATCAAATTTGAAATTTGAACAATGAATATGATACAACCAAGGAACCCTATATTACTATCAACTCAGTTTCTTTATATCGACAGATGGAAAGTGAGTTGAGAGTTGTAACTGTGCATGAAATAAATTTAAAATCAATTTACATATGTTCCAACCTTTCTACATAATAAAAATAGATACAAATTATTTCCATTAATAACATAACTCACCTTTTGAACATATCACAGCAAAATCTGTCTTAACATGTTGGCAAATTATACTGCACTAACTGAAACTGGATTTTAGTTCTAAAAATGTAAGTAAAGGATCAAATAACATTTTGCCACACTGGACACACGATTTTTTTAATTTAATTGAAATGGTTGTCTTTAAAAATTAATTATATTGTCTGCCACATTAATTTTCCATCAATGACCCAGCACATGAATTTTATTACAAACACCTTTTCTAACCTCCACATAAATGATGTGTTACATACCCATACCTGCCAACTTTCCAAAAGGCCAATCAGTAAAAATCCCACGCGTCAAAATACGTCCGAACCCGCGCGTCGAAATACGCAAGAACCCGCGCGTCAAAATGCAGTTTAACAACACAAAATGCATGCACATTTTTCACTTCAGATAATTAGAGTTCTATAGCATTAATACAATATTCTAAAGGACAAAATATTTAATGTGGATTAAACGACCACAAGTACTTGTAAAATTTATCAATGAAATCCACTTACCCAACGTTATTCGTAGGCTATGCACACAACCGAAGAAAATTTTGCAGAAAAGAGTATCTTGCTGCACTTCAAACCAAAAAGATAATTATATACAGTACACTGAAGTTATTTATATTATTTACAATCACATGCACTTCCTTTAGTCCGATTTAAGGGATAAACTTGTAGCTTGTTTAGCTTTCTTTAAAAAGTCTTTAGAAAAAGTGCTTTTATGACATGGTTCAAAACTGTTCGTCTTCAAAATGGAAATGGCTTCCAGAGTTCCATTGGACATAGATGACCTGAACTGAGTCCTATTCTTCTTAACTAGGCTAAAAATCTGCTCGCATTCTGCATTACTATGCGGTATTGTAAGAATAGACAACATGAATCTACAGATTCTGTCGAATTTATGATGTCCATCAGCTTCAAGGATGTTTGACACCTGAGCCCATTTAGAAACAACCGAACCCTGTTTACCTTCAACAGAAGACAAGTCATCTATCTGAAGGGCTGCAAACTGCCTTTGGAGTTCATTGACAGCATCATCTCTTGTTTCATTTCCTTTCCGCAACAGAATAATGGGAAACTTCTCCAAAAAGAAATTAATGGAAGAAAACTGAGCTTCTTCGATGCTGTCAAGTTTTGCAACTGTGCATGCTTCAGGACATCACTCCTGAAAGGGAACTTATTGACAATGTAATCACAGGCAGTACAGAAATAGTTTCTGACAGACAAAAAAAATAGAGATTTGTCTTCATCTTTCAGTGTCTTAACCAAGTTCTGGGTTTGAATGCCAATAATCAATTCCTCGTCAACTTTCTGGTTCTGGATAGGGTGATACTGGACATCAAGCAATGCAGAGCCTTTAATTCACAAACTTAGTGAGCGTCTGTTTCAACAGATCCATCATTAAGTCGAATAATATGTGAATATGCGGGGAAGCACTCTGAAGGACTGCATTAACTCTTTCAAATGATGGGATAGTCACATGCAGAAAAGTGCAAATAGCCTTGTTAAGGTCCGAAGAAAGAAACATGAACAGCTTTTCTTCGCGAGATGTAGTGGGATTCACGTTTCGCAGAACTGGCGTGTCACATTTGGAAGAACGTGCCATTCTTTTGGCTTCAGATGAGGAGGAGCAATCGAGAAGTCTCTTTTTCTGGTTGTCATCAGATCTACTGCGGCCTGCTTTAGGAATGGTGAAGAATGACAAACTGGCAGAAACGTTTAGAGCACTCACTATTTCATCCTTTAAAAACGAAAGAAGTGGATCCCACTGATCTAATAATCTGTCTAAACACCTGCCTAAGGATAGCCATCTTGTGCACACGTGCTTCAACAATTTCTTTATTTCTTTTCCATGCAAACTTAGAAATTTCTGAAGCCGTTCTTTTCTCTTGGCACTCTTCTCCAGGTAATAGAAAAGGTCAACAAGAATCTCATCGATTCTGAGTGGTAAACTTGCTACAGCTTTCTCAGCAGCTAAATTAATGAGATGGCAGCTGCAACCAATGCCAAAAATATCTGCATGAGCTTCTTTCAGAACTGCAAGAACTCCATTTTTCTGTCCAATCATAACAGGAGCATTGTCCGAACAGAATGCAAGACAGTTTTTAATTGGTATTTTGTGGAATTCCAATTGCGATAGTAGCAGCTTACCAATGTTGCGTCCAGTCGAATCTCCTTCCAATGCTGGTACCAATAGTACACTACTTGTAACATTTTCTTGCACAGCATCATAAAATGTAACCACTATCGGATACAGCTTCGAACTAGCGTCATTGCTTCCATCTGTGGACAAACAAAATGGTCCATTCTGTAGATGTGTGACAATTTCTTGGGTTGTACAACGTGCCATTTCGTTCAAAACACACGTTGTTTTCGTGCGACCACAGCCATACGTTTTAGCAATTTCCGATGTAGGGAACATCCTTCTGAACAAGGCTCCTGCATGATCAGCTGCAGCCAGTGGTATGTTGTGCTCTATTAGAAAAGATATAAACAAACACTCGGCTTGAATAACATCGTAATTACTATCTCCAGCTTTGGTAAAGAAACTATGTATTTTCTGATTCTCTGCCTTTGACTTCAAATTACTGAGATGTTTAGCACACTTAATATGATTTATAATGTCGTTTTTGCCGCCATGTGCTATATTAATATCACACGCACACACGGTACAAAACGCAAATTTTTCTCCTTTTCTGGATTTCAAGATGCATGGGAATTCCAAAGAATAGGATTCCCTGAACACCTGAAAATACTGTTTTTTCGTGGATTCACTCATGATTTCTGATAATCAACACAGTCATAAAGCGACAAACACAATTCACGTTATCCCACAACTCACAACATAACCTTTGTATCGAAATAAGTGAAGACAAAAATGAAGCAAAAATAGCGACAAGCACAATTCACATTTTTTTCAAACTTGCAGCATAACTTCGACTTCCCAACGCGTTGAGAAAAATACGACACAAAATAAACGATGAGCACGATTCACAAGGTCTTTCCAAAATTACAACACAACATATTCTCAGCTTCCAAACACATGGTGCAAATAAAATGAAGATAAACAAGCGACGAGCACAATTCACGATTTCTTTAAAAACAATTCCAGCACAACCTTGACTTCCCAACACGTTGCGTAAAACACGAAGAAAATGCAATGAGCGCAATTCACACGTTATTCCGTAACTATAATATACAATCTCAGCTACGTAACTTGCATCCAACCACGCCAAGTCAGTGAAACAAAGAATACTTTAACCACGCTTCAATCGGAGCGGCTTGCGAACCAACTAGTCGATCTCCCAACTCAAATATATTGATATAGAACGACTGCATTTCAGCCGGAAAGCATTGTATTCATATAGGAATGTATTCATGGTCAAAAACTGTAACGACCGGAAAATGCAATGTATCGAATACTCACGGGTCACACACATCGAGATAATATATTATATCGATGGTCACCACACAACATGTACCGGTAGCATGCGGAAGCTCGTTTTGGCGCGAATTTTAAAAATAAGGTCTTCGTACATAAAATATCGTAGTTCATCCGTAAAGCCGTAAAACACACGCTATTCCGTAAATTTTACGGAAAACCGTAAAAGTTGGCAGGTATGCATAACATATTTTCTGAACATCTGACAGCTACTTCATTGATACTGCCAAATTATTTTATTTTAGTTTATGATATTCCATATACTAAACATTCTCCCTCTGCTTCTTTATCTGCCATCATGCTGACGACGAAATCACCCAATATATCGATAATGGAGGGTCAAATATCCATATTTTAAAGTACAGTATAATATATACTATCTGGCCACAATTTGATAATCGAGCAGGGTGTAAGGTGGAATAAGCATGGTTGAGTACTGAAGGAAGCCATAGTAGGCATTGTTATGTGCTCTAAGCTGAAAACATTACCTTGTCTCTTCTAGTGCCTCCTTCTCCCCTGCTTCTAGCTTGTCTCTTGCTCTCTTAACGAGTTCCTCACATAGTTTTCATAAGAGAAATTTGTTTGCACTCTTGCTGCGATAGTTGATTTCTATTATGAGCATTAAATTTATGATTTACTTCGTTGTTATCAGTATTCTTGTATATATTTTATTAAGCGATTTTGTTATTCAAATTATTTTTGTGTGTTTATGTAAGTCATTCATGTTTTTATATAACAAACATCATGTTTAAATTCACTTTGTGCACTAATGACAAAGTTTTAATGAGCTAAATACATAATTTTGGATAAATAATAAAACTTTAGTTTTCGTGCAAAATAACATTTTCTTTCATTTCTTTAGCTTTCAACACTGCTTGTTCTCACATTTCAATTGCTTTTAATCGATGTGCTTTGTTGAATATAGTTAAAAGTGTGGAATACATTTTATGGGAAAAATTATTAATAAACATTTGAAACTATTTTGTAGCAGTTGGTTTCCTGACACTGAGTAAAGGGGAATTATGTTCTCTCTAATATAGGTAAATTGCTAGTACACTTTTCCACCGTACTTGGGTTCCAAGCAGCTGTGTTGGGGAAGAGTAATCTCGATCATCGTATCATAGCCAGGGGTTAATCCATATGAAATCAACCAATAATAAAATAATTTGTTGCTGACATATTTGATTTAATTTTTAATTATACATTTTCTGTTTCTATAGGCCTATATATCTGGGAGTACAAAACGATTTTTTTTCACATTTTTATCACTAACACTTTGGCTTCTAGCGGCCATTTTGTTTAGAAGGATCTGTCATTTATGGCATTTTCGAAGGTTAACGGTAAGTTAAATAACTATTTTATTTATTAAGATATCAACTTGAAATAAAAACCATCTTAATCTATATGAAACCATCTACAGTTCATGTTATGACCAAAAATTTGTTAGGTTTTAAGGAAGTAACCTAGAACTTGATTTGAAAATCGTGTTTTGATTAGAATAAATTAATGATTTTAAAACAATTTTTTTCATAGAAGGGATGAAAACACATTAAATATTTTTTTCCCACAAAGATATAATAGACCACTAGATGCTATTAAAATTTGAGATCATTTACATCCATCCTTTAGGTTTTACGAGCCTTCAAATATTAAGATGTAAGGTTTTTAAAAGTGAAAACCGGTTCAGGTTATAAGGTGAAACTTTTACGTTTTTACCCATAAAAAGTTTTGTGTTCCGAGTCGTAGTGAAATAATTATAACGGACACGACTTGGCCAACGAAATCCAAGCATTTAAATTTTAATGTCATAATTATCTCAGATCGTTTATAAAAATGGGTATGGGCACTTTTCCTTCTTTTCACAATAAATATTAATACTATACAGAAATAGCATCACAAATTTCACTGCTACTGTGAGATATGCACTTAAACAAACAGTCATCTTCAACCGTGAAAAACTGTGACTGCAGAATATTCTGCAGGAGGTAACAACACAGTAAAAATCGTTTTTAGGTTAGTTTCGCAACTGCAAATACGAAATTATAAAGAAAATTATTCATTACAAATCTTACCGCAATTTCTGCCTTCCTTTTTACTAACTCGGCTAATTCAGCACGAGTATCAGCAGTAGTAACGGTTTTACTACCCATTATTTTTGCCTTTAAGCAGCCATATACAACATCATGTGAACTATTCAGTATAACCCCTATAAACTGACATGCCGTTAAAACCAGTATTGCCACTATACCAAAGACTTTTTCCCGCTAAACCAGAGCTAATAAACCTCTGAAATCCGCTACAAAAATCCGTTTAAATCCCTTAAATTAGTTTCCTTTCATTAAATATTAAACGTTAATCGCAACGAAGCAAATACGAACGACAGAATCCCATGTGTTTAGATATAAATACGTAATGTAGTTTTGTGCCAGTGCAAAAAATTGGGATCTAGCTTACGATGGGGGTACGGCAAAGTCAAACTTCCGTCTCTTCGTTTGTACTTATTTTCCGTGTCCAGATTTCTACTGGATGTGTATTATTCACAAGTAACTAATGGCAGATTATGGAGGTTATGTACGACAATGTAACTTAAATAAAATTTACTTTGTTAGTGTACATTAAAAAGTTGTATTTATTGGAAGTACAGAAATTAGTTTCCATTTACCGCACATAATTACGGTACAGAGACGATTTTTGGAGGTTGTCTACGTTTAACAATGTAACAACCTTTTAGATTTTTAAAATTAATTAGACTTAACAAACATTTCCTTAGTTTGTGTACATTAAAAGGCTGTATTTATTCGAAGTACCGGAATTAAAACCTATTTCCAATTTAGAACGTATAACCTAGTACGTTATTGGTACATATTTTATTGGGGTTTATTGATATATATTTTATTAAAAGGCTGTATTTACTGGAAGTACAGAAATTAGTTTCCATTTATCGCACATAATTACGGTACAGAGACGATTTTTGGAGGTTGTGTACGTTTAACAATCTAACTTAACCTTTTAGATTTTTAAAATTAATTAGACTTAAAAACATTTTCCTTAGTTAGTGTACATTCAAAGGCTGTAGTTATTGTATGGATAAAATGCTGTATATAACATTAAAGGCTGTATTTATTCGAGGTACCGGAATTAAAACCTACTTCCAATTTAGAACCTATAGCCAAGTACAATCTAACGTGTAACCAAACAAGTACATTCAAATCCTTTTTTCAACATAATGCAATAAAAAGCAGTGTGCAGTTTCTATTAACACGCAAATGATTAAGTATTAATAATGGGTTACAGTGGAATTTAATGTTACTACGGTCTGAATTAATGCAAATAAAATTGGAGAATCTCGTAAACATATTAAAGAATGCTTGTATATTACACACAAAATTATTACAGTACGGACCTTTGTTAATGAATAGAAACAAATAGGACTCTATACTTTATTATGTACCAATAAAATTCACCTTTTTCAAGTACAGTATCTATTGTATTTTCATACTTATAACCCTAGAACAGTACCCTTCCCAAATCAGCACTTGTTGATACCCACCGTCAATTTGATGGACAAATGTATTTTATCTCTTTTGATAGACATTATAATGGGATAATAATAAAAGAATAAAAAAGTAGGGTAGGAAAAATATTTTTAAAAAACAAATGCATTTCTGTACAATTTTCATTAAAAAATGTAATATCAATTTTTTCAAAACATACACTTTGTGATTTTTACAAAACAGAGTGTTACAAACATTACATAACTCTTGTCTATTTAAATTGAAGAAAATTGAACTAAAGAGATTATTACATTTGCACTTCTGCTTTGAAATCAATAAGAAAATGTACTAAAAGTGTTCTTACTAACTATTATTTATTTGTATGAATCTACAACGAATGCAACAGAACAGTCGAATTTGAAACTTCAAAAAAAATTATACAAACAGCTGTCTATAGTAATATTCTTTAGCAGTCTAAACAAAACTTCTTTTGGTGTTCTCCACAAATCGGAGCATTGCATTTTTCACAGGAAACTGCAATCATCCGTTTCTTTGAGTAGTGGCAAAAGCGGCATGTCCTGCGTCCTGTCTTTTCTTCGGCAGATGACGATTTTTGCTGAGACGGTTTTGTTGAGGATTCTTGTAGGACATTTTTTATGATTTCCTTCAACTCTGAGGGCAGTGTCGGTATCGCTAATCGAGTTCTTTGCCAATTGTTCACCAACTGTGTGTGAAGTTCGAGAGCGAAACCATAACGTGACAGCGGCTTTTTTGTTGTGGCAAACTGTCTGTAATAGTTGGTAATATATATCACATAGGAATTGACTAATGCCAGATTTATCATATTAAAAAAATAATAAGCAAAGAGGCCATCTTTTGGTTTTCCTGCTGCAGTTCATGGCTTTACATAGCTGATCGGTGGTATCAACTCCACCTTTGGTTGAATTATATGTTGATATTATTTCTGGTAAATTTGTCTCTTCATTTACCGTTCCTTCCAAATGCATAGAAGAAGCCAGAGTTACAATTTTGTTTTTCTTTGGCATGTAAGACAAAATGGTACAATTCTTATCATAAAGGAATATAGAACTTTTCTCTTTCAGACCGCTAAACTTTAGATCTATAAATTCTTTTGGAAGCTCCCTTCTATTTTTTCTAATGGTTCCCACAACAGTAAGTTTTCTTTCCTAAAAAGTCTGTTTATCAAGGGAATATTTGTGAACCAATTGTCCATTGTCACGTTGCGCTGTGTGCCTCAGATGCTTGCAGTCAATTTGTCAACGTAGTAATCAACAGCTGGGGTATCAGCAGGAACAGAGCCTTTTCCTGTGTATACTTCTGCATCTACCATATAAGAGGTGCTACTGTCGCACAGCATTATTATCTTAATGCCATACTTGTTAGGTTTAGAAGGGATGTACATTTTGAACACACACCGACCCCTAAATGCTACCAATTGTTCGTCTATTGTTACATAAGAGCCAGGTTTATAGTATTTTTTACAATTGTCTACAAAGATGTTCCAAATGTCTAAAATTGGTGCCAGCTTTGTGATTTTTACTCGCTCTTTTCTCGTCTCCTTGTCATCAAATCTAAGACATGCTAAAAGAAAATCAAACTGGAACTGGGACATTGTTCCACGGTAAGAGTTCCCTGAGATTTTACAGTCAAACAAAGCACTAGAATGAAGATGATTGTCTTTCAAAGCAGCAGATAAAACAAGAAAACCAAAGAGTGCTTTTATTTCTTCTCTTGAAGTATTTTTCAAGCTCCCCCAATTTTTTCTTGTGTATTTTTCTCTTGATTTTTCAATGGCAGTATTTGTATGAAGCACAATTTTATCTATTACATCGTCCAACAAAAATAAAGAAAAACATTCTAGAGTCTAGAGGACAATAAGTGTATTTGGTTTCTGGTGTTGGACCAGGTCGCACGTGAACCACATTTCTAGCAGCAGTTTTATTTTGTAAAGAGATCGGCTTAGAGTTCCATTTATATCCACTTTTTCCAAATAAGATTGGCTTTTCGGAAGAAATTATAAATTCACAATCCATGGTAGTTCTCTTCATCATACACTGAGATGTACCTGGGGTTTTCTGAATTCTTTTCTTCCTTTTCTTTCCCTTACTGCTGTCTCCCCGTGGTTCAAGGGTGCTGTCATTGGTAAAAGTAGATGGTAAGCAAGGAGCTTCCATATCAGAGGAAGGGTCCATAACGGTCAGCGGTCTAGGTTCATGAACAACTATTTCAGGAATTTCATGGGGAGTGCCTTGGTCTATTCCATGTAAAACCCTAATCGCTTCTGCAATGGTATCGCCTGTCATAAAGTCTTCATCAAGTAGGTTGGAAGGTGCGAGTAATTCACAGTCACTTTCGGCAGAATCGTCATCGTGAATTTCAGACTTCGTGAAGTCATCGTCATCTTGTTCCTCTTCACTCAGTTCTGCTAGTACTTTCAAATAATCTTTTTCATGAACAATCTCTCTGTTCATTTTCCCTGAAAAGAAAATGCATCTTCACAAATAGGACAGAGGAAAGGTAATTGAAAAACTGAAATATAATAACCCCAGCTGATGTAATAGAGAAAACAATGGGAAAAGTGAAATCTACTACTCACTGACAATTTGACGAGTAAGCGGTAATCACTACTCTCTGTCAAAAAGTCGGATATATATTTACGTATATAGCTACTGACCGACAAATTGACGGGCATACCTGGTTTTGTAACCTTTGTAGCGACGTCAGAAGAAATGCAGCGTCTACTCTCAGTAGTGCCGAATAGCCTACTAACACCCGTTAGCACATACACTGCTCCCCCACCACTAGTATGAAAGCATAAGTGGGGGGAGGCGTAAGAGTTGAAGTACCCGTCATTTTGACGTATAGGTAGCGTTCTAGGGTTAAAAAAAGGCCATTAACAACATTTTAGTTACTTGTGAAGAAAACAGATATAACATTTCCAAACAAGAAATCTTTAATTCTCTCCCTATTTGTTTTATAAAAACTGGAGTTTCTACTGCAGGTTTTTAAGTCCACTAACTACTTAATTTAATATACATAATTGTTCCTGATCTTGTTGGGTAGCATTATATTAATACATCTACTCCCTACTCATATCTCATATGTACAAACAGCGTTTTTAATGGTCGGTCCTAAACATCTTTAAAATTTAGACAAAGTCTAATGAGCAATTAGACCTAACCTGAATTACTACACTACATCTAAGAATATCTTATTCGGTCATTTAGCTTTATTTATACATTTAATGCATCTTAATTAGCACATTAACAGAACTGCTGTGTCTTACAGTAACACAATACGTTACACTAACTGTAAAGAATTTCTTGTTTTCAGTTTTAAAAAGTTGAAAATGTGTATTCTTTTCTTTTCCATTCAACTTTTGTGAAACAACCTACATTAATATGTGTACGCTTACTATATTGAAATCCAGTGTTCACTATCCAATAGTTAAAAATTTTGTGGAATTGTGAAATTAGTGACACTATGTACTAGTGTGTGATTATCAGTTGAATTTCTGAATTCCTTTGATTCATTAATAAATTTTACTAATTTGTTTCTTTATGTCTATTGAATGATTTCTTATTAGTTTTTAATCTTTGCGTTTTCATTATTCATTTGTAAATTCTTGGATTTTGTTGTCCATGACATGTCCATTGTTAACTAATTATCATTAAAACACACAGAGGATTGATCCTCTTTTGCACGATCACAAGTATGTTTCAAGACCATTTGCAGGCCACATATTGTTCTGTCTGTTCACTTTCTGAAAGGGGTTGAGGAGCAAGGGGGAAGATGTCTCCATTCACACACACACACACACACACACACACACACACACACACACACACACACACACACACACACACACACTAGCATGCACACAATTCCTTTTTTCTTTATTTAATTTGAATTCTGTATTAGAACAAATGTTTTCAGAGTTTACAAGTTTTTTTTTAATTTCTTGGATTAATTTTTTTTAATTTTATGCAATGTGGACACATACAGAGGAGTGTCAGTTTTTTATGTTTTTTCAATAAATAAAAATGGGGAGGGGAGAGAGAGAGAGAGAGACCAAAAATGACACGTACAGAAATTTCATCAGAACTTTTCCTGATATTAAAAAAATAACTAAATAATGAATGGCAAAGAACATTAACAAAATTAATGGAAATTATAGTTATAATTTCTTGTCTAATGAGCAGGTACTACTAATGGCTTCATATACTTCACATCTTAAATTATAAACCTATTACAAACATATTTGGTATACTCAGCTTGAAACAAACGTTCAGACCAACAAAAATGGTTTTATAGTTGTCTTGATTATTCATCTCTTCTTTCACAGCACTAACACTTATCTAAAAATGAACTTTTTCTTGTGAAACTTACTGTTTTTCGTTGGACGCGTTTCGGCGTACGTATCCGCCTTCTTCAGCTTTGAGTCAGACTGCCATCCTTTCGTAACGGTTGTTGTGTGGAAGGTGTAGTGGGGGTGGTGTGTGGAGGAAGGGGATTGGCGCGGGGATTCAACTTGATGTTTGTTTTTTATAAAATTGTGTCAAAAAGTGTATGTGATTTATATTGTAATTGATCGTTAAGTATGTTGTTTGGTTGTGTTGTGTGGTGTTTATATATTTCGTATTGTTCAGTTGTGTTGAGTTTTCGACCTTTAGGTAAGTAATGTAAAATTTCAAGATTAGTGTCTATGTTGGTGTAACTGTGGTTTTCTGTGTGTATGTGTGTGGCAAATGCGGAGTGTATATTGTTGTTGGTTAGAGCTTTTAAGTGTTCAGAATAACGGGATGAAAAAGATCTTCCCGTCTGGCCTATGTAGAAACTATTGCAGTCATTACAATTTAATTTGTAAACACCTGTTTTGTTATATTTGTCTATGTCTGTGTTTGTATTATTGATGTGTTTTTTGATGGTATTGGTTGTTCTGTATGCTATTTTGTATTTGTGTTTTCTGAATGTGTTGGCGATTTTGTGTGTGTAGGAGTTGTGGTATGTGAGTGTGATGTATTTATTGTGTTGTGTGTTGATGGTATTTTGTGTTTTGTTGTTTTTGTTTTTGATGCATTTGTGTAGTGTGTCTATTAAATTAGGGTTGTAACCGTTTTTGATTGCTATGTATTTTATTGTGTTGAGTTCGTCGGTGTAATCTTGTTTATTTAAGGGTATTTTAGTTAGTCTATGGAGCATATGGTTGAAGGCCGCATGTTTATGTTGTGTTGGGTGGTTTGATGTGTTGTGTATAACCATGTCAGTTGTGGTTGGTTTCCTGTATATTTTGTACGTGTGTGTATTGTTAGTTTTGTTAATTGTTAGGTCTAGAAAATTTATACTATTGTTTTGTTCAATTTCCAGTATAAATTTTAATTTGTGGTGTATAGTGTTTATGTATTTGTGGAAGTTTTCAACTTGTCTTGTGTTGCCTTTGAATTCAACGGTGGGTGGGGGTTCAACTTGATGTGTTATAGTGTATATTAAAATATATATGATCAGGGTCACCAACCTTTGCATGAGTTCAAATTTGTTGTGTGTTATAGTGTATATTAAATCTATATGATCAGGTTTACCAACCTATGCATGGGTTCAAACTTGATGTGTGTTATAGTGTATATTAATAATATATGATCAGGGTTACCAATCTTGCATTATTGTGTATAGAACAGATCTGCCAACATTTGTCTGTGGTGGGAAATTCAAACTATATGAGCAGACACATTATAGTGTATAGTAAATTGACTGTTGACGACTACGATATCAAGGTATCAACTCTCTCTCCCTTCCTCTCTCTTTGTCTCTAGACACAGTTATCGATCGTGATATAAACTCTCTCTCTCTCTCTCTCTCTCTATGTGTTTATGTAACGTCTCTCTCTCTCTCTCTCTCTCTCTCTCTTGCTAGCACTCTCTCTCTTTATGTCATCGGTTTTACAGTGATATGTTGTGTGTTATAGTGTATATTAAATCTATATGATCAGGTTTACCAACCTATGCATGGGTTCAAACTTGATGTGTGTGTGTGTGTTATAGTGTATATTAATAATATATGATTAGGGTTACCAATCTTGCATTATTGTGTATAGAACAGATCTGCCAACATTTGTCTGTGGTGAGAAATTCAAACTATATAAGCAGACGCATTATAGTGTATAGTAAATTATATGACTGTTGACGACTACGATATCAAGGTATCAACTCTCTCTCCCTTCCTCTCTCTTTGTCTCTAGACACAGTTATCGATCACGATATAAACTCTCTCCCTCTCTATGTGTTTATGTAACGTCTCTCTCTCTTTCTCTCTCTCTCTCTCTCTCTCTCTCACACACACATCTCTCGCTCTTTCTTTCTCTCTCGCACTTCTCACTCTCTCTCTTTATGTCATCGGTTTTACAGTGATATATCATGTCTCTCTCTCTCTTGCTCACTCTCTCTCTCTCTTTATGTCATTGGTTTTACTGTGTCTGTTGTGGCTGGTTGGACAAAACATATGACTGAATTAATAAATTGTCTCTCTGCATAGCAGTTGTAAAAGTAGTCATATATACAACATCTCTCGCTCTCTCTCTCGAGCTGCAGACATCGGAAGAAATTCCTAGTTTATAATGTAATTACCTGTGCGTGTGCTGTTACAGATGACAAGTAGAAATCCATGCGTTGACGGCTTCACAATAAATGTTAGTCTATTGTTTGAGTCTGTGTGTGCTATATAAATTGTTTGTACATCAATAAATAATCTCTCTCTCTCTCTCTCACACACACACATTTAGAGTAGATTACTGTTGCATCTCTCTCTCTCTCTCTCTCTCTCTCTCTCTCTCTCTCTCTCTACGCCATCGGTTTCACTGTGATATCATGTTATCAATTCTCTCTTTGAATGTAAGTAACTATCTCGTTCGCTCTCACTCACTCTCTCTCTCTCTCTCTCTCTCACATTTGAATGTAAATAACTATCTCCCTCTCTCTCTCTCTCTCTCACACACATACATTTAGTAGATTACTGTTGCATCTCACTCTCTCTCTGCGTGTTTATGTAACATCTCTCTCTCTCTCTCTCTCTCTCTCTCTCACATTTGAATGTAAGTAACTATCTGTCAATAGTGCGTACCAGGTCCTTCTGTAGTGTCCAGATTAACAACCGCGCTCTCGTTCTTCCAAGGCGGTCTGTGTAGTAAAGTGTTACGCATAAAAACTCCTCTGAAATAAGGTATTTTCAAAAGTTTTGCGTACACATACAAATCGCAGTCGGACAATGCACACACTGGTATGCAAATTAGTTTTTTTGTCTGTAAGGACACAGGTATAGACCCGATGCTGAATGTAAGTAACTATCTCGTTTGCACTCTCTAGGTCATCGGTTTTACTGTGATATCAAGTTATCAACTCTCCCTCTCTGTCTCTGTCTCTCTCTCTCTCTCTCTATGTGTTTATGTAACGTCTCTCTCACATATCTCTCTCTCTCTCACACACATTTAGTAGATTAGTGTTGCATCTCACTCTCTCTCTGCGTGTTTATGTAACGTCTCTCACTCTCTCTCTCTCTCTCTCTCTCTCTCTCTCTCTCTCTCTCTCACATTTGAATGTAAGTAACTATCTGTCAATAATGCGTACCAGGTCCTTCTGCAGTGTCAAGATTAACAACCGCGCCCTTGTTCTTCCAAGGCGGTCTGTGTGGTAAAGTGTTACACATAAAAACTCCTCTGAAATAAGATATTTTCAAACGTTTTGCGTACACATACAAATCGCTGTCAAACAATGTACGCACTGCTCACACACACACACACACACACACACACACACACACACACACACACACACACACACACACACACATGTTAGGTTGAACGCAACCTCCATACACGTTAGGTTGAATGCAACCTCGGGTTCTTGTAGTCTATCGTTTATCTTATAAATGTAATGTATATGTCTTCACATCCTCTTTTGACATTGTAAGATTTTAATAAAAACAGATATCGGATTTAAATAATAATTTCGTGCTTGCAATATACAACCCATGTACACAAACTTAAAATATAGTTTACTAACAAATGTAATAGAAGAGGTCATTGACACGACTTTACTACGACCACACGTTTCATCCTTGAACAGTTCGACAACCTTTTTGTTTTTAAGACTATTACAAGAATGAGACCTGGATCAACTCTCTCTCTCCCCCTCTCTCTCTCACATACACACACACATTTAGTATGAGCAGACGCGTCTTTGTTAGTAAAATGTACAAATCACATGACTTTATTTGAACTTCAAAGGGTTCAAATGTTTCAAAATAAAAATATGTAAAACAAAAATACAGAATATATGAAATGTATATTTACAAATAAAATATACGCAATAATAATAAGTAATATTTACAATGAAATTATTTTCAAATACAAATGATGTTGGTAATGTATGATTTTAAAGACAACTTCGTCACTAGCAATCTTCAATACGCTCTTCTTCATTTGGTACTTCATTAAGCCGGACCTTGGACTTTACTTTTATGGGGGCTTCATAAACATAAAGATCACTACCACCAATAATTTGTGGTACAATACTTCTGTTCAATGGTAAAACCTAAGACAAAGCATTAAATAAAACATGCAATCAGTATTAATAATAATACAAAATATCACTGTTTTATTAATTTAAAATACTGTATAATTGCTTACGATTGACAAATAAGAGAAAAGACATACTTTACAGTTCTTTTCATTCTTTTATTCAAATGTAACATTCAAATTTGAACGTTACAATCTGTATAACGTTCTGTTTCAGATGATAATAATAGTTTGAATATAAAATGAAATGGAATGCAGTATTTTGTTATGAGAAATTGCATTTCTAAAATTTTTACATTTGTAAATTACAGAATTGTTCTCTAACTACAGCTGCAATCGTTCAGTTTCGATAACATTTGAAAATTGATGGATTTCGTACTCAATATATTCTAGTCTCCTAGTATTTTCATTTATACATTTTGGAAACTGAGTACAGAATAAATCTACAATCACCTAGTCGGAATCATTAAGTTTTGCAAAAGATCTTATTGATCAGTTTGTCAGAGTCCAATTTGTTGGCAGAAAACAATTATGTGATCGAATAAACATTACCAGAGAACAACGTCCTCCTAAAGATAATTTACCAGAGCTCAAAACAGTACAAAGTCATATTTTTGGTGAACAAAATCCTGTCAACAACAACAAAAGTTGTTTGTATTTCAACAGCTACAAACAATAATTAATTTTCTTACACTAATAAACATTTTGTTGTAATTGATTCAATTAAAGGAAACATACGTTGAGAAAATCTGTTGTGGCTGGACGAAACATGTGTCTGAATTAATAAATTTTCTCTCTGCATAGCAGTTGTCATATACATTATGTGCTATATATACAAAAGGCTTTCAACGTGTTTGTCATTTCAACCAATTTGAACTGCGCTCTAATTGTGTAAGAATAACTGTACCGCTCCATACAACTGAGAATAAATCCGTACACACACACACACACACACACACACACACACACACACACACACAACGATGTTTCTACTTATTTGAACAAGTCCTGTATTAAATTCAATAAATAATGCACTTGTTAATGTTTTAATATGAACAATTTTACGTTTAAATAAAATCTGTACATACAATAAAATTATGTTCACTTATTAACATATTCATAATACTTCTGTTCAATAGTAAAACCTAAGACAAAGCATTAAATAAAACATGCAATCAGTATTAATGATATAAATATCACTGTTTTATTATTAATTTAAAATACTGTATAATTGGTTACGATTGACAAATAAGAGAAAAGACATACTTTACAGAATTTCTTGAAATTTTTGCAGTTAGTCTTCTGCTCATGTGTACTGGCAGCATGTTTGGGTACAGTTAACCATTTAAATTCAATGTCCTTGTTGTTAACCTTCTGCTCGTGTCCCTCTCGTTTACTGGCGATATGTTTGGCTACAGTTAACCATTCAAGTTCAATGTTCTGAGAAGTATTCATCTCCTTGTTCCTATAATAACAGTACCTGCTTCAGTACGATATACATTATGTTCTATATATACGTACATAAGGCTTTCAACATGTTTGTCATTTCAACCAATTTATACCGAGATCTAATTGTGTAAGAATAACTGTACCGCCCCATACAACTAAGAATAAATCCATACAAACATACACATAAGCATGCATACACACACACAACCAAATTTGACCACACGCACACACACACACACACACACACACACACACACACACACAAAACCAATGAACGAGTGAACAAAGGGTACAAGTACATGATGACTGTGATCAATTCATTTAGCAAGTACACGTACGCTGTACCATTGAAAACAAAGACAGGAAAAGAAGTAACGCGTGCACTGGAGCCTATACTAACTGCTAACCGAATGAAATATTTACAGACAGACAACGGGAAGGAGTATTACAACAGCACAGTACAAGCGTTGCTAAAAAAGTATAATTTGAAACATTACTCAACCTATAGTGAGAACAAAGCGTCCATAGTGGAACGTTTCAATCGCACACTGAAGACACACATGTATCGCGCTTTCAGCGAACAAGACACTACCGCTGGTTGGATCTACTACCTATATTGCTTAAATCGTACAACAATCATTTCAACCAATTTGTACCGAGATCTAATTGTGTAAGAATAACTGTACCGTCCCATACAACTGAGAATAAATCCATACAAACATACACATATGCACGCACACACGCACACACACACACACACACACACACACATATACACACACACACACACACACAACCAAATTTGACCACACGCACGCATACATACACACACACACACACACACACATAAAACCAATGAACTGTCTCTTGACATCGTTTAAAAATTGGCATGACGGAGAATTTTTTTCATGTTCCACCATAGGTTTGTCACCTTCTCACATAATAAAATTATGTTCACTTACATATCAAGTACTGTTTTGGAAATTATACGCTTATAACTACAATCTGGCGTTAAATAACACACTTGATAATGTTTTAATGTAAATAAGATCCAATAATTTTTACGATCAAATAAAATCTGTAATTTCAATAACAATGTTCACTTATTAACGTATTCAAATCTTTTTACTCACCTCTTAAATGTTGATGTACGCAATTATCGATTTCACAATGAGGTATGAAGGCTAATTGCATTCTTCTTCACGTATATATATATATATATATATATATATATATATATATATTGTTGTATCATACAATGGAAGGGTAGGGGTAGCTCGCGTGCTTGTTTTGAAAGTCGATGTAAATCATGTACCCAAGGGGTCATTGTCCGTGGTGGAAAGCTTGTATTTTCGTACATTAGTCAAATTAGGAAAACAAACAAACTGGCAAACATTATGAATTCCGTACGTTGTAAGCTTGTAATTTCATGCTCATAATCAATTTTTATTTTCATAATATTATTTGTATATATATATATATATACATATATATATTGTAATGTAGTCGTGGTGGTACGGCTACCGTTTTATTCTGCAAAATGTGGATAATGTACAATTTGTGTGTAATGGATGTATGTGTCTTCTCGATCCGTAGTTCAAATGCGTGCAACTTCTGTAGATTTCGTTCGTTGCGAACGTACGAATAACCAGGTCTTGATGTTCTTACCTGATGTTCATTAGGGGTATGAAATTCCCGGTGGCGCCAAATTGTTTTCTTAAAACAATTAAAATAAAATTCAAAGGCGTATGACCAGCGCAGCTCAAGCGGTTTGAATAATTCAAATATTTCCGCCAGCTAGGCCCACTGTAGCGCACAGCAGTTCGATGCGTGGGCTGTGTAAATCGTTAGTCATCTGCTAAAATGTACATAAAATATTGTGCACCTCCTAATGAAATTATAACACCGTGGTTACACTCAATACTTACACATTTTTTATTAGTGATTGTTATTCATTTAATACAAATTATTCTAATACAAATGCTCCGGTTGTTTATATGAGACAATTACAGGGTTTGACAATCGATATTTGAATTGATCACCAGACGTTTAATGATGGCGTCTGTTGAAAATTGTATACAAGTTATTAATGTTGGTTTGTCATAGGTTCTTGAGGTTACGTTCAAAGGATTACAAATGTTTAAAAACAATAAAAATACACACCCTTACATCAAGTAAACTTAACTAACATATTGTGTAGGTATAATTTGTTTAGCGCAGTGTAGTAAAAGTGTTTACAAGTTATGGATCATTAACAACAGTTTATATTGGTTAGTTTATAAATTGTCAGTGACTTAGTATTCTTTTTAATCTTTGAAAGTAATTGATTTCAGTTCAGTGAGATTTCGACCTTTAGTGAGATAATTAACGTGAGTTTATTTATATATTTTGGGTAATTTAAGAGGTACTTATCACTTCCGTAGTTATGGCGAATTCATACGATCTGTTATTCATGGGTTATACTATAATCTTCTTTAATTTGCTGGGTTCAGGACATCAGGCATCTTTTCCAGTTTAATTGGTAGTAATTTATTTTCTTTTTTCGTTAATTTGGCCTCAACTTCAATAATATGATTCCAGTCCTTGTCTTATGTCTTGGTATACACTTAGTAGTAACTTTTTCTGATATTTGCTATGTTTTAATTCACAATTTTGGTCACTCGAAAATTAGCGTCTATACCATTAAAGCGTCATGCATTCAGTAAAAAAATCTAACGGTATTTTTGGCTTGTTACTCCACAGTTTCCATGGTAACGTAATTATTCTACCTGGTCGATCTCAAAATAAACACATTGTTATCAAACTTTGAATTTTTTGTTTAATTTGAATAAATATTTTATAATGGCTATATTTACTTGGGGATAATTTCAATGGTTGTAATCTTTACGTAGATGTTTCTATTTTCTTTCAAAGATTAGTTTGATATCTTACAAGATTGGTCTAAGTCATGTATTAATGTTTTAGTCCAAAATTGATAATACTATGTTAATACATAATTTACTTATTTCTAAGTTTTAATATAATTCTGCCATGTTCCCTTTCGTTACACATAATTAATATAATTTGCCTATTATTTCTTATAAAGGTATTGCTATTATTTTCTTTATAAATTCCTTACTTACTTAAAACATACTAACATATTACTGTAAAACTATTTCTTTTGGTATTTATTGCCTTAAACATTAAGCCAATAACTTCTTTCTTTAAATTAACAAATGAACAAATTTGGTGAGTGTTATACCTACACCATCTCTTTTATAACAGTAATCACCCTGGTGATTTTTATACTGAGATAATATTTTTTCTGTTTTTTACATTCACAATTATTCTGTGTCTTTCAGTCTAATATACTTAACTTAATTGCTCATTTAACATGTGCTTATGTTTTGGGTTTGTCACACTTGTTTAACTCTTTTTTCTTAAGATTATATGCTGTTTATTTTATTACACTTATCACTTCACTGTTCATCTTTGTCACTCCCTACCTATCTCTAATTACTCTTATATTTCTCACGATCTCACTATTATTACAAAGTTTTTGTATCTAATGAGTTCATGTCTCTTTTGTTAACTTCAGACTGTCACATATCATTTTATAATATGCAAACAACATGGTATTGTAAATACATCTTTCAAATAAAACATAACTTTGTATATATTGTCATTAAAGTGATAAAAATTGGTCTGAAATGTCATAATTAGTAATAATAACAACAGTTTAATAATGTTAAAATATATTGTGTTAATTGAAACCTACTACATCTGTAGCAACAGCAATAATATTAGCGAATAAATAAACTCTCCAAAACCTTATACTTTCAAACATATAATGCTGAAATAATATACATACTGCTGAAATAATCTTAGTAAAAGTTCCAAAGTATATAGTAGGATATACAATTTGTTCTCTGATTGAATCACGCACACATTTCTATTCCCTGTCTGTATGAGTGTAATTTTAAACATAACAGCTGACACATCACCTATAGATAAGGATGTACATACAATCATATCTACACATGGTTTTTTTTTGTATAACAATTGCTGAGATACTGTCATTTACAAGTTACCACTAATAAAAATTTAAACATAAATTATTAACAATAATAAAAAATTATGCTCTTTTAAAAGAATCTTGTGAGTTAATTGTTATGGCCATGTAATTTTTTTTTTTCTTTTTTCTTCACTGTCTTCTTGTCTCGCTTTACTTTCGTTAATATCTGGCCAATCTCTGGGGTTGGGTCAATGTCAGTTGTCTGTCAGTCTAGTTCGTATTTTCTTGTTTTGTGACCACCTTTGGTTGTATTCTTCCTCCTTCACTATTGATTATATTTACTACTTTCATTCTCGTTATCATTTATCTATCAAAATATATTGTTTCTTGGCATTTTTTACATACTTTTTAATATCAAATGTGATCAGGGTTTGGCAATGTTATATAATGCCCTTCCACCAAAATTGATCATTTTATAAAACGTGAATTTAAGTTTGATGAAATTATCAATTGTATCGTATCAAATTTTTTTTTTTTTTTCAAATTCTCCTGCTTCTCATTCATTTTTTATAATTAATTCGGTATCTTTTATTTCCATTCTTCTTAGTCTTTTCTTCATTATTTTCTCACATTGCGAACTGGCTTATTGATTTTTTATTATAACTTATTCCCTATAAATCTTATTTTTCATCAAAACTACTCTTATACTGATATCAGAGGAACATCATCCCTGCTAAGTAAAATGATTGCTGGTTCATTCAACAGACAAACTCAATTAATAATTCTTAAATATAGTCAACTCGTGACTCAAAATAATAATAATAATAATCATAATCATAATATTTGTTGGGAATCTTTTACTTTTATACTTCATTATTGCTCAGTTCGAGTCATATATTGTTCCATCTTTCTTTATAGATACTATTTGATACATTGTTTTTTATTGATACAATTCACATTTTTATTCATTTTTAATTACTCTTTGTTTCATCTCATCTCACATTATGACTCTTAGAATGTTGATTTCATTTATATTGTTTTGTGATCATTGGTTTGGGTAATTTTACTTCCCCTCTTTCTAAATAGTTGTGGAAGCTGATCATTTTGATTGATATATTTTTTTTTTTTTCATAATTTTTGAATATCATAGTAAGTTATGGCTTCTTACTAGTTAGGAATTTTTTGTAGCTTATTCCTTCATAGTATGTCATGCTTTTTATGCCTCATTTTTTGGCTAAATATTATGGTAATTTAACCTTATTTTGTAGGAATGTTTTGTAACTACACTCCTCTATTGTTAATTTTTATTTAAATATTGTAGTAAGTTGGTTGCTCTTACTTTATCTGAATGCCTTGTGACTTTTATCTCTCCATTTTTACTTGTTCTAAAATATTATTGAGATACTTGGGTAAGCTTTTCTTACATATCTTTTTTGATTTTTTACAATTTTTTATTCATCATAATGGTTTCTCTAATGCTTAGTGTAAGCTGTACTTACGAATGTTTTGGAATTTTGACATTCTTTAGAGATCTTTTCTTTATGACATTGGCAGACTTGTTTGTTTGTCACGTTATTTTTTTTTTTCTTTATTTAAAGTATTTTTGTTGGTTTTTTTTACTTTAAATTGTTTTTTTACAGTTATTGTTGATTGTCATAAAATTTCTTAATTGAGGCTTGATTGTATACCCCCTTTATTTTCTTGGTGACGGGGTGAGTGATCTCGTAAGTGTTATTGCCCTTGTCTTTTGTTATAGTGTATGGTCCCACGTATAATAATAGTAACTTTCTAGTGATGCCTTCTATGGAGCTGGGTAATTCTCTGTTTTTTAACAGTACCCTTTCTCCTACCTCGTACTTAATAGTCTTTTTCTGGTTCTTAGCGTATTTATTCTTTTGTTGCTCTACCTTTTCGGCTATTCGGTTGTAGAATCTTTTTTTCTCGAATTGATATTCGGTGTTGGTGGGGAATTGGATCATATCAGTTATCTCTCTAGGCGGTGGCCGCTCAAACATCATTGTGTATGGGGTAGCTTCCGTAAAGTCGTGGTAAGCTAAGTTTATAAATTCTTCAGTGGATTTCACATAATTGTGCCATTCTCTTTGTTTATCGTGGCAGTAGGTTCTCAGTATACGACCCACTTCTCTGAGTACCCTTTCAGCTGGGTTGCTGCTTGGGTGATAAACGGATGTTTTGTAAGTTTTAATATTATGTTCACAGAGCTTATTTTTCCAGAGATTTCCCTTAAATTGGGTTCCATGATCTGTTATAACGGCCGTCGGTCTTCCCACTTCTGGTATAAACTTGGTTAATATAATCTCAATTATTTTCTTTGTTGTTGCACGGTTAATGGAGTACAACTTTGTATACTTGGTGAAGTGGTCAAACATAATGATTATAAATTTATATCTGTGTCTTCCTCCACTGATAGGAAACGGACCACATATATCAAGGAATACCCTTTCTAATTTCTGACTTGATGTGATAGGTATCATCATACCTTCCTTTTTTGAATTATTGCATTTTACCTTTTGGCAAATATCACATTTTTGAATGATTTTGTTTACTTTTCGATAAATATTTTTGATGTAAACTTGTTCCTGTAAAGCTTTTATCACCTTTACCGCTCCCATATGGCCGTATCTAATGTGGTAGTCTAGTATCAATTGTTCCTCCACTATAGATGGTATTACAAGTTTCCATTCTCCGATTGCAGGATTGTTTTTAATAAATAGCAAGTTGTCATGTATTTTATAATATTGTAGAATGGTTTCTTCATCTTTTAACATTCTCCCCCGGATACTCATTATTTTTGGATCCACAGTTTGACATCTTCTTATTTCTTGGGTTATTTTTTCTAGATCTACTCTGTTTTTGATAATGTTATACACCTTAACTAATTGTTCTTTCTCCCCCTCGAAAGTTTGTTGCTGGACGTTTATACGGGATAAGATGTCCGCAGCTACGTTTTGCTTCCCTGGGATGTACTCCCAGTTTATGTGATATTCCTGTAGCAACAATATCCATCGAGTTAATCTTCCGTGGCTGAGTTTACACTGCTTAAGGAATGATATGGATCTATGGTCACTTCTCACTGTTATATCGTATCCCAGAATATAAGTCCTAAATTTGTTGCAGGCGAACACGACACTAAGTAGTTCTTTCTCCGTGACGTGATAATTTCGTTCGCATCCATTTAAAATTCTGCTTGCAAAACTAATAACCATATGCTGTCCCTTCTCATCTTCTTGGTATAATACCGCACCTACACTGACATCACTCGCATCACAGTTCATGAAGAATGGCTTTTTGAAGTCTGGATGATGTAAGATCACGGTGTTCAAGAACTTTTCTTTTATTTGGTTAAATACTTCATCTTGTTCGGACCCCCAAGTCCACTTGTCCTTGACTGATATTTGTTTTTTGAATTTTGCTGTTAGTTTGGAATAATTATCTTGAAATTTACGGTAATAGTTGCATATTCCCAGGAAGGATTGAAGTTGTTTTTTGTTTTTTGGCGTGGGGAATCATTGTATCACCTCAACTTTTTCTGACGAAGGAGATATGCCTTCCTCTGCTAGATTGAATCCTAGAAATTGTATTTTTCGGGCTATAAACTTTGACTTGTCCAGCTTAAGGGTTACGTGATTATCTGATAATCTTTTTAGTACGGTTTCCACTCTGGCACAGTGCTCTTGCCAATTTGATGATGTTATTAACAGATCATCTACGTACACGGTGGTAAAATTCAGTACATCTTGTCCCAGTATTTGGTCCATACATTTAACAAATACTGCGACCGAATTTATCAGTCCAAATGGCAGTCTTTTGAACTGATAATTCCTCCCATCGAACAGGAATGCTAAGTATTGTCTACTGTTCGGATGTAGCTCCACCTGGCAGTAGCCACATACCGTGTCCCAAGAGCTAATGTATTTTATACCGTGGAACTTCTTAAGGGTTTCTTCTATTTCACCCGGTGATGTTCTATCGTTCACTATCATTTTATTAATTTCTCTGGCGTCGAGGCAGATTCTCACCTTTCCGTCCTTTTTTGGTATCGCCACTATTGGACTTGTATACGGTGATTGACTTAATTCAATGATATCGTCTTCCATCATTTGATTGATTTCTGCCCTCACTGCATTTCTTTGTGAGTAAGCAATGGGGTAAGATTTTTTCTTGAAGTCAACGGGCTCTTTAAATCGTATTCGGCATTGATAATTCTTTACTTTGCCTGGAGCGTCAGAAAAAATGTGTTTATATCTGTTGTATATACTTATGAGTTCCTCTGACTGTTGCACACTAATCTGTGGATCTTGTTCTTCTCGTTGGAAGTTTCTGATCTCATCCAGCTTGCTTGACCATAATTCTTCATTCTTCCAATCTGTCAATATTCTTTCGGGTGATTGTCGGCAATAATTGTTTTGGATCATGTTATAGTGGTTTGTTATCAATGGTAAGTTGCCACCATTCACTATATCGGCTGACCATATTCCTTGTTCTGTGGTTAGTGATACTTCTCCCTGCCGCAGGTTAATTATGGCAGAGTGTTGTCTGAGTACATCACATCCAACAAGTAATGAGAAAGGTAGGCCGCTGGCAACAAGAAATGGCATAGTTACTATTATACCTTTGCTATTAAGTTCCAAGGATACTTGTTTCCAGACGGTTTTGTTTTGTCGGCCGGTAGCACCAATGATAGTTATATTGTTTATGGGCAGGGTTGATATGGGTACACTACTTCCCTGCTGTAGTCTATTTAATTCTATTTGGTCGATCAGGGAGACATTAGACCCTGTATCGATCATTATGGTTGATAGAATTCCATTTATTTGGGCACTCACATACACTATTTCATTGTTTCTAATGGGCATCATGTTATCATTTTCTTCGATCAAATCGTCCCTTATATTTTTCAAATAATTAGTACATATTATTGTGATCTTCTTGTCATGTGTTGTCTTATATTCACCCAGAGATTGGTCCAGTGATGGGCTGTCCGCAGTTTTCACTGGCCTTAAGCGTTTAAATGAGGGTTGACCTCATTGCCCCCAACATCAGTAGTGTTTGATGGTTGGTTAGCGTTCGGCTCCTGTTGATTATTCCGGTTATCCACGCTGTGCCTGTGATCTTCTTCGAATGGGTGACTTCTCGTATCGGGTACCTGGTTATAGTACGTTCGCCGATAGTTAGATGAGGGATAGTTTCTTCTTGGGCTCCTTTGTCTTTGCCCCCTTATGTAATTTACCTGTGGCCGGTATCCTGGATTATTGTTCTGATTACTGTTGTTTCCAGGGCGATAATTGTTGTTGTAACCATTCGACGGGAAATTACCCCTGTGGTTGTTCCTGAAGTTGTTATTATTATGGTTTCCACTTCTGTTAAAATTTCTGGGCGCGTTATTGCCCCGTGTGTTCCCTTGGTAATTGTTAGGGTTATTTACCGGTGGCTTATTATCTCCCTGTTGATTCTGTGACAATTGTCCCTCATTGGTTCTATTATTTCTGAAACTGTACCCTCTATTTTTCCTGTACTGCCACTCATGTTCATGGCTTTCTAGTAAGCTAGCCATATCTTGGATGGTCTTTACCTGGCTGTACATCCGTGCCTTTTGGATGGCGTCGTCGTAGTGGTAAGATAACTGTATTACCAGACACTCTTCAGGTATACGTGGCTCCAAATTCCTGGCCATGCAGATTTTTCCCAAGAAGTAGGAGGTAAGGGATTGTCCATTCTGGTTTTCATACCTTCCATTGCTCAGGTTATTGCGGACCATATTCTGAGTTGACTCAGACCAGTATTTAGCCTTGAACTGAGTCTTAAAGTCTTGAAGGTTTTGGATGTCTGGTCGAGTGGCAGTCCACCAGTTGTCGTATGTCTCCTTGAACATTTCGTCCAACATCCCTCTTATTGTAGTCCATCGAGTCTCTCGATTCTTGAGGATTAACTCTTCTACCCTCTTCAAGAATTCAATAGGGTTTCTTTTATAATTACGGAAATTGATGGTATCTCTGTTGTCTGTGTTCATGACATGATTATTATTACATGGTCGGTCACGCCAGGCATCCACTTCTTCCCGTAATGACTCTTCTATTCTGCGCATTTCGTCAATCCTCTGTTGGTTTTTGTCTACTTTGCTATCTACTTTATTTAAGTTACTGTAAACTCCTTCCATTCGTTCTCCCAAGTCTGTTCGTACAGCTGCTACCTCTTTCTGGTTTTCTTCCCGGACTTGGTGTATGTCCTGGTCTATCTGGGTACATCTTCTGACTGTTTCTTCATGATCTTCCTCAATTCTTCTCTTATTTTCTCCTTCGAGACGGTTCATTTTATCGAGTACTTCCTTGCGGACTCCAGAAACATTTTTGTTGGTATTCTCTAGCTTCTCCAACGTTTCCTCTAATTTGTCATTGATTTCCGTAATCTGCTGTTTTGCTTCTTCTCGGTACTCCATTAATTGGTGTGCCATCTGCAGCTTCATTTCTTCTTTATTTTTCTCGTGGTCCTTCTTCAGCTGTTCCTTCAATTCTTCCTTTAATTCTTCGTTTCTTTGCTGAATTTCCTCCAGCAATCGTTGTTGTAGTGTTTCATTATTTTGGTTGACTGTTTTCCTCAATTCTTCCTTAGTACTCACTATTTTTTCATTGATCTGTTTCAAATTATCACTGGTTTCTTTCTTCATCTCCTTCAAGCTCTCCTCATTCTTGTCGAATTTATTGTTCATCTCCTTCAAGCTCTCCTCATTCTTGCCGAATTTATTGTTCATCTCCTTCAAGCTCTCCTCATTCCTGTCTAATTTTCCATTAATCAACTCCCATAATTTTTGTAAATCCATTCCTCCTCTGGCTTCCCCCCTATCTCCAGCCTGTGTTTCCATTTCTTCGTCTTGGCTTGGTTCTGTTGTGGTTATTACTGTCTCCACTTCTTCAATCGGTGTTCCTTCCTCTTCTTCCCCTCTGTTTTCTTCCATCTCCTTCTCCTTTGCCAATTTTTTCGACACTCCTCTGGTGTGCATATTGTAACCTTTCGTAATCGCCGCTAGAATGTCGTATTTCTCTCTCTTCTAGCTCCACCGGTTGGTCGCCAATTTGTAATGTAGTCGTGGTGGTACGGCTACCGTTTTATTCTGCAAAATGTGGATAATGTACAATTTGTGTGTAATGGGTGTATGTGTCTTCTCGATCCGTAGTTCAAATGCGTGCAACTTCTGTAGATTTCGTTCGTTGCGAACGTACGAATAACCAGGTCTTGATGTTCTTACCTGATGTTCATTAGGGGTATGAAATTTCCGGTGGCGCCAAATTGTTTTCTTAAAACAATTAAAATAAAATTCAAAGGCGTATGACCAGCGCAGCTCAGGCGGTTTGAATAATTCAAATATTTCCGCCAGCTAGGCCCACTGTAGCGCACAGCAGTTCGATGCGTGGGCTGTGTAAATCGTTAGTCATCTGCTAAAATGTACATAAAATATTGTGCACCTCCTAATGAAATTATAACACCGTGGTTACACTCAATACTTACACATTTTTTATTAGTGATTGTTATTCATTTAATACAAATTATTCTAATACAAATGCTCCGGTTGTTTATATGAGACAATTACAGGGTTTGACAATCGATATTTGAATTGATCACCAGACGTTTAATGATGGCGTCTGTTGAAAATTGTATACAAGTTATTAATGTTGGTTGGTCATAGGTTCTTGAGGTTACGTTCAAAGGATTACAAATGTTTAAAAACAATAAAAATACACACCCTTACATCAAGTAAACTTAACTAACATATTGTGTAGGTATAATTTGTTTAGCGCAGTGTAGTAAAAGTGTTTGCAAGTTATGGATCATTAACAACAGTTTATATTGGTTAGTTTATAAATTGTCAGTGACTTAGTATTCTTTTTAATCTTTGAAAGTAATTGATTTCAGTTCAGTGAGATTTCGACCTTTAGTGAGATAATTAACGTGAGTTTATTTATATATTTTGGGTAATTTAAGAGGTACTTATCACTTCCGTAGTTATGGCGAATTCATACGATCTGTTATTCATGGGTTATACTATAATCTTCTTTAATTTGCTGGGTTCAGGACATCAGGCATCTTTTCCAGTTTAATTGGTAGTAATTTATTTTCTTTTTTCGTTAATTTGGCCTCAACTTCAATAATATGATTCCAGTCCTTGTCTTATGTCTTGGTATACACTTAGTAGTAACTTTTTCTGATATTTGCTATGTTTTAATTCACAATTTTGGTCACTCGAAAATTAGCGTCTATACCATTAAAGCGTCATGCATTCAGTAAAAAAATCTAACGGTATTTTTGGCTTGTTACTCCACAGTTTCCATGGTAACGTAATTATTCTACCTGGTCGATCTCAAAATAAACACATTGTTATCAAACTTTGAATTTTTTGTTTAATTTGAATAAATATTTTATAATGGCTATATTTACTTGGTGATAATTTCAATGGTTGTAATCTTTACGTAGATGTTTCTATTTTCTTTCAAAGATTAGTTTGATATCTTACAAGATTGGTCTAAGTCATGTATTAATGTTTTAGTCCAAAATTGATAATACTATGTTAATACATAATTTACTTATTTCTAAGTTTTAATATAATTCTGCCACGTTCCCTTTCGTTACACATAATTAATATAATTTGCCTATTATTTCTTATAAAGGTATTGCTATTATTTTCTTTATAAATTCCTTACTTACTTAAAACATACTAACATATTACTGTAAAACTATTTCTTTTGGTATTTATTGCCTTAAACATTAAGCCAATAACTTCTTTCTTTAAATTAACAAATGAACAAATTTGGTGAGTGTTATACCTACACCATCTCTTTTATAACAGTAATCACCCTGGTGATTTTTATACTGAGATAATATTTTTTCTGTTTTTTACATTCACAATTATTCTGTGTCTTTCAGTCTAATATACTTAACTTAATTGCTCATTTAACATGTGCTTATGTTTTGGGTTTGTCACACTTGTTTAACTCTTTTTTCTTAAGATTATATGCTGTTTATTTTATTACACTTATCACTTCACTGTTCATCTTTGTCACTCCCTACCTATCTCTAATTACCCTTATATTTCTCACGATCTCACTATTATTACAAAGTTTTTGTATCTAATGAGTTCATGTCTCTTTTGTTAACTTCAGACTGTCACATATCATTTTATAATATGCAAACAACATGGTATTGTAAATACATCTTTCAAATAAAACATAACTTTGTATATATTGTCATTAAAGTGATAAAAATTGGTCTGAAATGTCATAATTAGTAATAATAACAACAGTTTAATAATGTTAAAATATATTGTGTTAATTGAAACCTACTACATCTGTAGCAACAGCAATAATATTAGCGAATAAATAAACTCTCCAAAACCTTATACTTTCAAACACATAATGCTGAAATAATATACATACTGCTGAAATAATCTTAGTAAAAGTTCCAAAGTATATAGTAGGATATACAATTTGTTCTCTGATTGAATCACGCACACATTTCTATTCCCTGTCTGTATGAGTGTAATTTTAAACATAACAGCTGACACATCACCTATAGATAAGGATGTACATACAATCATATCTACACATGGTTTTTTTTTGTATAACAATTGCTGAGATACTGTCATTTACAAGTTACCACTAATAAAAATTTAAACATAAATTATTAACAATAATAAAAAATTATGCTCTTTTAAAAGAATCTTGTGAGTTAATTGTTATGGCCATGTAATTTTTTTTTTTCTTTTTTCTTCACTGTCTTCTTGTCTCGCTTTACTTTCGTTAATATCTGGCCAACCTCTGGGGTTGGGTCAATGTCAGTTGTCTGTCAGTCTAGTTCGTATTTTCTTGTTTTGTGACCACCTTTGGTTGTATTCTTCCTCCTTCACTATTGATTATATTTACTACTTTCATTCTCGTTATCATTTATCTATCAAAATATATTGTTTCTTGGCATTTTTTACATACTTTTTAATATCAAATGTGATCAGGGTTTGGCAATGTTATAATATATATATATATATTGTGACGGCAGCGGTATGCGAACATCTGCTCTCCGGTACCAGCGGTGGACGAGGCGAGCCAATCCGGCATCAGCAGCCGCCGAGACGTGACCAACTTCGTGTTCGGAGCTAGCGAATCAGCGATCCCGGTTAGTGCATAAAACCCGGGCCGGCAGAAAATTTTACGCACTCTTCATCGCCACGCCATCGGACGCACTTCATCTCCTCTCCTCTCTCGGACGACATCGAGGCGGAGTTAGCCGGAAGGAACAGCCGAAGAATAGAACCGCCGCCGTTCTTGCGTCTTCGCATTCCCGTTCCGCGCCAGCGATGGATTTCGCTGGGCCGGCAGCCGACTCTACAACCGGTGCCGAAAGAAGAGGAGGACTGCAGTACGCCACGATCAGCGGGCGCAGCCGCCGAACATCTTAGCGCGGCACGACCAACATCAGTCTTCTCGCCACTCGGTCCTTTTTAGGGCCACCAAAAACACTAGAGTGTACGATTGGCGCCATTTGTCATGCGGCAAGCCTTTTGTCCGGTGACAATATATATATATATATATATATATATATATATATTGTAACGCAACAGAAATGCCAGCATTCATGTTACATAAAAATAAGGTTCACCGAATAATAAATAAGTCAATGTTTAACACCATAATAGAACAAAGATCCTATAATTACAAAGATAATCATAGAGAAAATTAAATAAGGATGCAAGGTAGTGTTAACAAGAATAAACAAACCTGTAATTTAAATAATAGCTGATGATATATGTTTAATGAAAAGCAAACAAAAAAATGAAACAATGATTTAATTTATAGTAATAACAAATAAGAATTTTGAGTTAAGAAGTATTATTTTATGACAACAAATGTTATGATAAAGTTTATGTTATGTTATACCAAATATGTGTTGAGTTAATGAAAGATAATGAAACAAGTTGTATTATTCAATGACTGTTGTAGAATGATGTGTGAAGCAGTTAATCAATGTTCATAGATTCGAATTTTGTTATATGTGATCAATAGATCAAGATAAAATTGTTATTAGATATAGAAAAATAATTGTTTATATAAATGTTAATAGTTAAGATTTGATTGTATGTATGAATTTATGTAAAAGGGGCTATAGATATTTAACAGCTATAAACACAGGTAGATCAGTTTACAATAAAAGGCCTAACAGCCAAACTACTATATAAACACTCATAACATAAAGATTAGGTACATCAATTAATAATAATTAATAAATACGATTTGAAGAGCTAGAAAAAACATTAAATTGATAATAATATATAATAAAATTTATACAAATTATGATAATACCATAATGCCATGATATCGATTAGTAACATATAATATCGAAAGTGGATTAAATATAAAAAAAGAAAAAACCGGCTTATATCAAAAAACCAGCAGAATATGTGTAGAAAATAATAAACCAACTATCGGTAAAGTTACATTCTGATAGGATAGCAAATTGATAAAGAATAGACAAAAAATATATGAAATAAACACTATATATTTAAAACATGTGGAAGGAAGGAATTATGTGTTGCTAGGGACGACAAAAAGGAGAAGAAGTTGTTGATTTTGACAAGAATTGGTTGGATGAACTAAATGTGATGAGATTAAAAAACCCAAGAATAATCTATTTAGTCGTAATATTCGAAATTACCAGATACAATTATAAAAATACAAAATTCTGATGACAATATTTACGTCTACCACCAATACAGATTAACCAAATAACACTACAATATGAAATCCTAATAGAGAGTAAATAACTGAAGTCTACAAGAAAGAACTTGAACTGTCCCATATCCGAAGGGAATTGATGAGATGTTAATCAAATAGAAAGAATTAACAGTAACACAATTAATAATATTCACTACACCAGAAATTATAACCTTCCAATTACACGGAACAACACTAATTGCTTCAACCGAAAGAAGAACTTATTTGGATCCTGGCGTTGCAGAAGAAACATCAAACGGGCTGTAAATCAATCCACAAAGCTGTATTCCGAAGTGGACAGGACAAGAATTACTTTTATTAAACCGAAGAAAGAAAACCGTACTGCATAATCGTCCAGAACAGTAAATTTAGCGATCAACCGCCTACACGATTTGCTTCGTTCGAGTCTGGTAAATTATATTATAATAATCATACTAACTACACAACACTTCAAATTTGTAAATCTTGCATTCTTATTTATATATTTTTAATCTTCCCCACAGTTACAAGAACCTTCACACCCTGAATTAAATTAAATAAAAATCAAAACACCCTATATAACTAAATATAAATAAAGGATTAGAATAATCAACAATCGATTCATGAAGCCTATAGCCCAAGCATATGTTAATTAGAACATATCTTATTCAATGTGAATTAATTAAACAAATAAAGAACCTTTATATATTTGTAAAATCTTGTTATTTGGAGTATGGTTTAATGAGCTGGGAATAAAAAAGTAACTGAATAAGTATAGAATAATTGGTTAACATAAACATCGAAATAACCTATAAGTTTCGTTGAGCCGATACTACAGCGCTTATAGCGGAATTATCTGACACCAAAGAGGGAGCGTGAAAATACAAAATTAGACATAACTCTCTTCAAGGTATAATAGGGTTGGATGAAATTGTAGAATAGCGCTTAAGTTGTTTAAGTTTTAGGCACACTAACACTGATATTTCTTAAAGAGTTAAGTTAATATTAATTAAGTACATCAATATATCCCACAACTCCAAATATCTCTGAGATTGACATAATTAAAGTAATTCAAAACACATTGGCATAGGTGTATGTACAAATCGACAAACCCAACACTGGGAATTTGAATCGTACGTATCAGTTTACCTACAAATTGGCGCTCAACTTGTGTAGGGCTTAAGTTAAGTAATTATACGTATAATAATATTACTTAACCAGAGCAGGCAACTGTGGGAGAATAAAAATGTATGATACCAGATTTAGATTAAAGAGGAGGGCAGAAGATACTGAGAAGGAAGAAGGTGAACAAGAACAGGAAATAGAACTAATAACAGACAGTGAAATGGAACAACAGACAGACGAAATAACGGAAACTGAAATAATGGCAGACAAGGAAAGGGAAGTAATTGAAGAAGTTGCCCAAGGGGACCAAATAGATAAAGCAGGAGCCAGAGAAGGACTAAATTGGGAAAAATTAATGGAGTTAATGAGTAGTATTAAGGAGGATAACAGACTCACTAATGAGAATTTTAGAAAACAGGAGGAAAACTCCAGGAAAACAAATGAGGAAAATAAGGAAAACTCAAGGAGACTGGAGGAAAAATTAGATAAAACAAATGAGGAAATTAAGGAAACCTCAAAACAAATGAACGAAAGATTAAACCAAATTCACGAAAGGTTAGATAGGAATGACGAGGGTTTAAAACAAATGAAGGAAGAAATCCTACAAATGAACAAAGAAAACTTAAGGCGAATGGATGAAAGAATTGAAAAAATGAACGAAGCAGGTTTAAAGCAGATTGAGGACAAGAAGGAGCAGTTCAATAATGAAATTGGACTTTCGAAGGGAAGTTTGAAAACGATAACACGCTTAGCCCAGAAGTGGATAAATACGAGGGGGAGACAAATAAAGAAATGGAGAGGTGTTTAAAGAATATGTCTAAAACACTAGACAGCACTTCCGAAGGTATTATAATAAATCTGACCATAGAAGAGAATATCCAGAAAATAAGGAAAATATGGAGAAAGAAAATAGTTTATACAAAGGAAGAAATGGAGATGAGGAAGGGTGGATTAATTAGTGCTGTTAACATCCCAATTAATGAGCGAAGGGAGTTATGTAAAGGCATGAATTATAGAAGAAACGTTATGAAAATAACCAAAATAACCCACCATAGAACAATCACAAAAACCTTAAATAAATTTAAATATTATTTGAAAATATCAACGGTTAGAGAATATTTGACCAAGTCAATTATATCGTTAATACGGAAGATACCCGTAAAACATTTGGTAAATAATCCAGATATCCAAGGGAATGGAAAGATAGGATATACAAGTAATTATATTAGAACAGAGGAGATACGATACCTGATAATTCAAAGGGAGCTAAATATAACTGAATACCCTGACTTAAATGAAGATTTTACATCAGCCAAGTTGCGGTACCAGATACACGAAGGATATTTATCAAGTATAAAAACTGGTATGAACACTGCAGTAATCCGGACAACGGGTGCAGTCGAATTAATGGACAATGGTTAGAAAAAGAAACAGTCAACCAGGAAAATGGGACTGATGTTATGAAAACTGACCAGGCAACCAATTGACAAGATACGGAAATATTATATAATGAATAAATTCTAAAAATAATAAGAACAACTTATTACCAGTCTTGAAGAAAATTACTTGGAATTTAAAAAAAGAAAAAAAAAAAGAATTTGAGTTGAATACTACCACTAAATTCTAAAATACAATAAGAACAACTTATTAAAGATTACAGAAGAAAGCGATAATAATTATTAAATGTTTATAAAGAAATAGTGTGAATAATGAATAACAAACCCCAAGATTACAGAAGAAAGCGAGAATTATTATTAAATGTTTATAAAGAAATAGTGTGAATAATGAAGAATGAACCCCAAGATAAAAGTTATTACCTCAAATCTACCTATGCAAAATAAAGGAAGAAAAAAAAATCATATGACCTAAAATACATACTACATTGCCAAATGATGGAACAATTTCAGTAAACGATTGAATGTAACCAATATAATGTTAAAGAAGACAAGAAAGAAAGAGTATTTATGAACATAATTCATTGAAAAATAAACAACCAAAATAATGAAATACGATAAGAAGAATAGTTGGGCTAAGGAATGTATTTAGTAAAAAATACAATTATAATGATCATTACACAACAACTATTTAGAAAATATTGTGATCAGAGAAAAAAAACAAACGAAGAAGATACTTAACATTACAATCTCAACAAAAATGAAAACAAAAATGACTACAAATGATAACTGTCAAAGTCAATATCAACGAATGTTTAAGGAATTAAAATGGAATTACGAAATATGAAGAATAGTAATGAAGAAATATAAATGCAACAAAGAAAAAATCTTTTCACGATATTAATTGATGACTCGTTGGGCACTTGGTGAAACATATTAATACAAAGGTTTTGTAAAATATATAAAAACACTTGGTAAGTTTCTTTGACAATGGCTTTGACAATCTCGCTCTTTGACAATGGCTTAAGTTAGTTGAAACAGCTGTCAGAGTTAATTAAAAAATTTGTGAAACTTACCAAGTGTTTTTATATATTTTACAAAACCTTTGAAAAAATCTTTTCCCAAATATTTATTATTAAATAATTAAAGAGATTATTAGGAGATTATTATTATATTTTATAGCTGACTGTAGATGAATTCCAGCAGTAGTATATTAAAATGTGGTGTGGGCAGCAGAGTATGAAGCCAAACAGTGCCTCTCTGAACTGTACCAACGCATGTGTTAGGGATTGTTAGGGAAATTAAATATTTAAGGAATATTAGAATAGTTGCAAGAATAAATTCAGTTTCCAAAGGAGTAGGACGAAGAAAACAGAAAGAAATGAGTTGACAGAAGAATAATTGAGAAATACAGTGATTATAGTAATTATAAGTAGAAGAGATGTAAAACTAATGTATCATTGAATAGTGTAGCCAACTACCAACAAATAATGTTTACAGAAATAAAAATGATCAAGAATGTTAATTAAAATGATGAAATGTTATTAAATAAAAAAAAAAAGTATTAATACTAGTCTAATGAAGTTACATTGAAAATCCCAACGTCAACCATTAACAAGGAAATGAAGAAAAGGCATGTGAAAAAGACAAGTTTATTTGACCTAAACTTCATTCAGGTAAACTAAACTTTTTTAGGAGGGGGAGCATATGTAACGCAACAGAAATGCCAGCATTCATGTTACATAAAAATAAGGTTCACCGAATAATAAATAAGTCAATGTTTAACACCATAATAGAACAAAGATCCTATAATTACAAAGATAATCATAGAGAAAATTAAATAAGGATGCAAGGTAGTGTTAACAAGAATAAACAAACCTGTAATTTAAATAATAGCTGATGATATATGTTTAATGAAAAGCAAACAAAAAAATGAAACAATGATTTAATTTATAGTAATAACAAATAAGAATTTTGAGTTAAGAAGTATTATTTTATGACAACAAATGTTATGATAAAGTTTATGTTATGTTATACCAAATATGTGTTGAGTTAATGAAAGATAATGAAACAAGTTGTATTATTCAATGACTGTTGTAGAATGATGTGTGAAGCAGTTAATCAATGTTCATAGATTCGAATTTTGTTATATGTGATCAATAGATCAAGATAAAATTGTTATTAGATATAGAAAAATAATTGTTTATATAAATGTTAATAGTTAAGATTTGATTGTATGTATGAATTTATGTAAAAGGGGCTATAGATATTTAACAGCTATAAACACAGGTAGATCAGTTTACAATAAAAGGCCTAACAGCCAAACTACTATATAAACACTCATAACATAAAGATTAGGTACATCAATTAATAATAATTAATAAATACGATTTGAAGAGCTAGAAAAAACATTAAATTGATAATAATATATAATAAAATTTATACAAATTATGATAATACCATAATGCCATGATATCGATTAGTAACATATAATATCGAAAGTGGATTAAATATAAAAAAAGAAAAAAACCGGCTTATATCAAAAAACCAGCAGAATATGTGTAGAAAATAATAAACCAACTATCGGTAAAGTTACATTCCGATAGGATAGCAAATTGATAAAGAATAGACAAAAAATATATGAAATAAACACTATATATTTAAAACATGTGGAAGGAAGGAATTATGTGTTGCTAGGGACGACAAAAAGGAGAAGAAGTTGTTGATTTTGACAAGAATTGGTTGGATGAACTAAATGTGATGAGATTAAAAAACCCAAGAATAATCTATTTAGTCGTAATATTCGAAATTACCAGATACAATTATAAAAATACAAAATTCTAATGACAATATTTACGTCTACCACCAATACAGATTAACCAAATAACACTACAATATGAAATCGTAATAGAGAGTAAATAACTGAAGTCTACAAGAAAGAACTTGAACTGTCCCATATCCGAAGGGAATTGATGAGATGTTAATCAAATAGAAAGAATTAACAGTAACACAATTAATAATATTCACTACACCAGAAATTATAACCTTCCAATTACACGGAACAACACTAATTGCTTCAACCGAAAGAAGAACTTATTTGGATCCTGGCGTTGCAGAAGAAACATCAAACGGGCTGTAAATCAATCCACAAAGCTGTATTCCGAAGTGGACAGGACAAGAATTACTTTTATTAAACCGAAGAAAGAAAACCGTACTGCATAATCGTCCAGAACAGTAAATTTAGCGATCAACCGCCTACACGATTTGCTTCGTTCGAGTCTGGTAAATTATATTATAATAATCATACTAACTACACAACACTTCAAATTTGTAAATCTTGCATTCTTATTTATATATTTTTAATCTTCCCCACAGTTACAAGAACCTTCACACCCTGAATTAAATTAAATAAAAATCAAAACACACTATATAACTAAATATAAATAAAGGATTAGAATAATCAACAATCGATTCATGAAGCCTATAGCCCAAGCATATGTTAATTAGAACATATCTTATTCAATGTGAATTAAGTAAACAAATAAAGAACCTTTATATATTTGTAAAATCTTGTTATTTGGAGTATGGTTTAATGAGCTGGGAATAAAAAAGTAACTGAATAAGTATAGAATAATTGGTTAACATAAACATCGAAATAACCTATAAGTTTCGTTGAGCCGATACTACAGCGCTTATAGCGGAATTATCTGACACCAAAGAGGGAGCGTGAAAATACAAAATTAGACATAACTCTCTTCAAGGTATAATAGGGTTGGATGAAATTGTAGAATAGCGCTTAAGTTGTTTAAGTTTTAGGCACACTAACACTGATATTTCTTAAAGAGTTAAGTTAATATTAATTAAGTACATCAATGTATCCCACAACTCCAAATATCTCCGAGATTGACATAATTAAAGTAATTCAAAACACATTGGCATAGGTGTATGTACAAATCGACAAACCCAACACTGGGAATTTGAATCGTACGTATCAGTTTACCTACAAATTGGCGCTCAACTTGTGTAGGGCTTAAGTTAAGTAATTATACGTATAATAATATTACTTAACCAGAGCAGGCAACTGTGGGAGAATAAAAATGTATGATACCAGATTTAGATTAAAGAGGAGGGCAGAAGATACTGAGAAGGAAGAAGGTGAACAAGAACAGGAAATAGAACTAATAACAGACAGTGAAATGGAACAACAGACAGACGAAATAACGGAAACTGAAATAATGGCAGACAAGGAAAGGGAAGTAATCGAAGAAGTTGCCCAAGGGGACCAAATAGATAAAGCAGGAGCCAGAGAAGGACTAAATTGGGAAAAATTAATGGAGTTAATGAGTAGTATTAAGGAGGATAACAGACTCACTAATGAGAATTTTAGAAAACAGGAGGAAAACTCCAGGAAAACAAATGAGGAAAATAAGGAAAACTCAAGGAGACTGGAGGAAAAATTAGATAAAACAAATGAGGAAATTAAGGAAACCTCAAAACAAATGAACGAAAGATTAAACCAAATTCACGAAAGGTTAGATAGGAATGACGAGGGTTTAAAACAAATGAAGGAAGAAATCCTACAAATGAACAAAGAAAACTTAAGGCGAATGGATGAAAGAATTGAAAAAATGAACGAAGCAGGTTTAAAGCAGATTGAGGACAAGAAGGAGCAGTTCAATAATGAAATTGGACTTTCGAAGGGAAGTTTGAAAACGATAACACGCTTAGCCCAGAAGTGGATAAATACGAGGGGGAGACAAATAAAGAAATGGAGAGGTGTTTAAAGAATATGTCTAAAACACTAGACAGCACTTCCGAAGGTATTATAATAAATCTGACCATAGAAGAGAATATCCAGAAAATAAGGAAAATATGGAGAAAGAAAATAGTTTATACAAAGGAAGAAATGGAGATGAGGAAGGGTGGATTAATTAGTGCTGTTAACATCCCAATTAATGAGCGAAGGGAGTTATGTAAAGGCATGAATTATAGAAGAAACGTTATGAAAATAACCAAAATAACCCACCATAGAACAATCACAAAAACCTTAAATAAATTTAAATATTATTTGAAAATATCAACGGTTAGAGAATATTTGACCAAGTCAATTATATCGTTAATACGGAAGATACCCGTAAAACATTTGGTAAATAATCCAGATATCCAAGGGAATGGAAAGATAGGATATACAAGTAATTATATTAGAACAGAGGAGATACGATACCTGATAATTCAAAGGGAGCTAAATATAACTGAATACCCTGACTTAAATGAAGATTTTACATCAGCCAAGTTGCGGTACCAGATACACGAAGGATATTTATCAAGTATAAAAACTGGTATGAACACTGCAGTAATCCGGACAACGGGTGCAGTCGAATTAATGGACAATGGTTAGAAAAAGAAACAGTCAACCAGGAAAATGGGACTGATGTTATGAAAACTGACCAGGCAACCAATTGACAAGATACGGAAATATTATATAATGAATAAATTCTAAAAATAATAAGAACAACTTATTACCAGTCTTGAAGAAAATTACTTGGAATTTAAAAAAAGAAAAAAAAAAAGAATTTGAGTTGAATACTACCACTAAATTCTAAAATACAATAAGAACAACTTATTAAAGATTACAGAAGAAAGCGATAATAATTATTAAATGTTTATAAAGAAATAGTGTGAATAATGAATAACAAACCCCAAGATTACAGAAGAAAGCGAGAATTATTATTAAATGTTTATAAAGAAATAGTGTGAATAATGAAGAATGAACCCCAAGATAAAAGTTATTACCTCAAATCTACCTATGCAAAATAAAGGAAGAAAAAAAAATCATATGACCTAAAATACATACTACATTGCCAAATGATGGAACAATTTCAGTAAACGATTGAATGTAACCAATATAATGTTAAAGAAGACAAGAAAGAAAGAGTATTTATGAACATAATTCATTGAAAAATAAACAACCAAAATAATGAAATACGATAAGAAGAATAGTTGGGCTAAGGAATGTATTTAGTAAAAAATACAATTATAATGATCATTACACAACAACTATTTAGAAAATATTGTGATCAGAGAAAAAAAACAAACGAAGAAGATACTTAACATTACAATCTCAACAAAAATGAAAACAAAAATGACTACAAATGATAACTGTCAAAGTCAATATCAACGAATGTTTAAGGAATTAAAATGGAATTACGAAATATGAAGAATAGTAATGAAGAAATATAAATGCAACAAAGAAAAAATCTTTTCACGATATTAATTGATGACTCGTTGGGCACTTGGTGAAACATATTAATACAAAGGTTTTGTAAAATATATAAAAACACTTGGTAAGTTTCTTTGACAATGGCTTTGACAATCTCGCTCTTTGACAATGGCTTAAGTTAGTTGAAACAGCTGTCAGAGTTAATTAAAAAATTTGTGAAACTTACCAAGTGTTTTTATATATTTTACAAAACCTTTGAAAAAATCTTTTCCCAAATATTTATTATTAAATAATTAAAGAGATTATTAGGAGATTATTATTATATTTTATAGCTGACTGTAGATGAATTCCAGCAGTAGTATATTAAAATGTGGTGTGGGCAGCAGAGTATGAAGCCAAACAGTGCCTCTCTGAACTGTACCAACGCATGTGTTAGGGATTGTTAGGGAAATTAAATATTTAAGGAATATTAGAATAGTTGCAAGAATAAATTCAGTTTCCAAAGGAGTAGGACGAAGAAAACAGAAAGAAATGAGTTGACAGAAGAATAATTGAGAAATACAGTGATTATAGTAATTATAAGTAGAAGAGATGTAAAACTAATGTATCATTGAATAGTGTAGCCAACTACCAACAAATAATGTTTACAGAAATAAAAATGATCAAGAATGTTAATTAAAATGATGAAATGTTATTAAATAAAAAAAAAAAGTATTAATACTAGTCTAATGAAGTTACATTGAAAATCCCAACGTCAACCATTAACAAGGAAATGAAGAAAAGGCATGTGAAAAAGACAAGTTTATTTGACCTAAACTTCATTCAGGTAAACTAAACTTTTTTAGGAGGGGGAGCATATGTAACGCAACAGAAATGCCAGCATTCATGTTACATAAAAATAAGGTTCACCGAATAATAAATAAGTCAATGTTTAACACCATAATAGAACAAAGATCCTATAATTACAAAGATAATCATAGAGAAAATTAAATAAGGATGCAAGGTAGTGTTAACAAGAATAAACAAACCTGTAATTTAAATAATAGCTGATGATATATGTTTAATGAAAAGCAAACAAAAAAATGAAACAATGATTTAATTTATAGTAATAACAAATAAGAATTTTGAGTTAAGAAGTATTATTTTATGACAACAAATGTTATGATAAAGTTTATGTTATGTTATACCAAATATGTGTTGAGTTAATGAAAGATAATGAAACAAGTTGTATTATTCAATGACTGTTGTAGAATGATGTGTGAAGCAGTTAATCAATGTTCATAGATTCGAATTTTGTTATATGTGATCAATAGATCAAGATAAAATTGTTATTAGATATAGAAAAATAATTGTTTATATAAATGTTAATAGTTAAGATTTGATTGTATGTATGAATTTATGTAAAAGGGGCTATAGATATTTAACAGCTATAAACACAGGTAGATCAGTTTACAATAAAAGGCCTAACAGCCAAACTACTATATAAACACTCATAACATAAAGATTAGGTACATCAATTAATAATAATTAATAAATACGATTTGAAGAGCTAGAAAAAACATTAAATTGATAATAATATATAATAAAATTTATACAAATTATGATAATACCATAATGCCATGATATCGATTAGTAACATATAATATCGAAAGTGGATTAAATATAAAAAAAGAAAAAAACCGGCTTATATCAAAAAACCAGCAGAATATGTGTAGAAAATAATAAACCAACTATCGGTAAAGTTACATTCCGATAGGATAGCAAATTGATAAAGAATAGACAAAAAATATATGAAATAAACACTATATATTTAAAACATGTGGAAGGAAGGAATTATGTGTTGCTAGGGACGACAAAAAGGAGAAGAAGTTGTTGATTTTGACAAGAATTGGTTGGATGAACTAAATGTGATGAGATTAAAAAACCCAAGAATAATCTATTTAGTCGTAATATTCGAAATTACCAGATACAATTATAAAAATACAAAATTCTAATGACAATATTTACGTCTACCACCAATACAGATTAACCAAATAACACTACAATATGAAATCGTAATAGAGAGTAAATAACTGAAGTCTACAAGAAAGAACTCGAACTGTCCCATATCCGAAGGGAATTGATGAGATGTTAATCAAATAGAAAGAATTAACAGTAACACAATTAATAATATTCACTACACCAGAAATTATAACCTTCCAATTACACGGAACAACACTAATTGCTTCAACCGAAAGAAGAACTTATTTGGATCCTGGCGTTGCAGAAGAAACATCAAACGGGCTGTAAATCAATCCACAAAGCTGTATTCCGAAGTGGACAGGACAAGAATTACTTTTATTAAACCGAAGAAAGAAAACCGTACTGCATAATCGTCCAGAACAGTAAATTTAGCGATCAACCGCCTACACGATTTGCTTCGTTCGAGTCTGGTAAATTATATTATAATAATCATACTAACTACACAACACTTCAAATTTGTAAATCTTGCATTCTTATTTATATATTTTTAATCTTCCCCACAGTTACAAGAACCTTCACACCCTGAATTAAATTAAATAAAAATCAAAACACACTATATAACTAAATATAAATAAAGGATTAGAATAATCA